>OZ007555.1:171751716-173022524 GCA_963931855.1 Philhelius festivus
ATGCATTCGGAAAAAAATGGAGCTCCAGATTTTGATCAAAGATGAAATTACGATGATAGCGAAGACTTAAAAAAAGTGAGTCTCCAATTCTGCCTGCCTGTTGGACTACAGCCTAAACGACTCGGACGATTTTGTTTAAACTTGGTAGATATCATTTTTAATTTTTCCCTCCACACATTTTTTTTTCTTTTTTCTTAAGACCAGAAATAACAGTACCTGCCATATGATTTTTTTTTTCGAAATTTTATAATATTTTTTTTTTCTCAAAAACTGTTCAACAGATTTAAAAAATAAAAATACAATATATTTCATTCAGTTAAAGGTATATTATTTTTAATGAAAGAATAGTTTACGGACTTACCGCGATTATTTATACGAGTATTATATATTATGGGTTGAAAAAATTTTCCGAAAAATGGTTATTGAGAACCATTTTTTTGTTTTTGAGTTTTTCAGATCACTGATTTTGATCGTTTTTTTTATGCTAAGGGTCCCCAAAAATTTGAATAGTATTGTACATACAAATTTGCAAAAAAAAAAAATGCATTTTCAAAAACAAATTTCATTTTTTTTTTCAAAACTCAGTAATTCGAAACCCCCATGCTATTTTTTTTAAACTTAATAAACAAAATTTTCTCAATATAATCTACAAGATTTGAAAAAAAAATGTATCTTACCTAAAAATAAAGGTACCAACCATACAAATATTAAAAAATGGTTTTCAAAAATCGTATTTTTCTCGAAAACGGCACCTAGAATTTTGATTATTTTTTTTCTTCCAATTAATTCTTACGATCTTCAATTTAATAAAACAAATTTTGAATTTAACATATTACAGCTTGCACCTACCATAGAACCATTTTTTTTTTTCAAATTGGCGAGAATGACAACGGATTTTAATAAAATTTTGTATAGAGATGCTTCTTAAAATTTAAAAAAAAAATTGTATTTCAAAAAATTGTATTAAAAAAAAGAATTAATTTAAAAAAAAAAAATCATTTATTTTTGGAAAATTCGGTATCTCAAAAACAGCTCAATATTTTTTTTGAAAATTTTATTTCATTCGTACAATAATAAAATTTTTTTCTTAAAATGTTTTAAAAATTTTGTATATGTATGTACAAAAGCTTATTTTTTTAAGAACCCACTACAACGACTTATAGTTTTTGCTCTTGCATAATTTCATATTTGCATAGCAAAGTAATTTTAGAAAAAACAGTAATGACAGATTCAGGTAAAAAGCGGAGTGCAGTATGATGCACTTTGTCAAATTTCTAATGGAAGAGCAAAGTGCAGCTAGTGCAAAAAAAAAAAACATTTAGTTTTGAGCGGAGGTGCAAAATGTAACTTTCAACGACACTTGATGTCTCAACACGTTGGAGTGAATATTCAACGAACTAGGTACACCTCGGGTCGAAAACTCATACCTCAAATTAAATCCAGAATCAAGAATCATCGAAATAATTGAGATTGAGATCGATTGAAATGAAAGTTTGTGATTTCAATCATCAATACTTTTTGATGATCGGATCAAATAAATTAATCGTTCCTAATCATTAGTCGTTGAAGTAGATTCCAATGTACTGATGCGTTTGACTGGTTCCGCTTACTGGGACCGAATTCGATTCATATTTTTTGACAGTTTCATCGTCGCAACGGTTAAAATTATTTACTGTTTTTTCCTAATGAGCCAAAGTACGGAACTAAGCCCGGAAAAGTAAAGGAACCAAAGCGAGCGCTGTATTCATAAATGTCAGATATCTTACCATGGAGACTAACTTCAAAGCTTCCAAAGTCTATTATTTGTCAAATTTTAATTTAAATCCCGATGCGAACTTATGTTTTGTTTTTAAAGGTAAAATGCCTTTATTGAACACATTTTTCAATACTGACATTTTCAAGGGATCATTCTGTTTGAATTCAATTCAAATTCCCAGTTCCCAGCAAACACACCGGTATAAAATATTTCTTAAGTGTAAATTGTATCACTATATAGCTTCTACCATATTCTGATGTGCCATATTAAAGTCAAGGTTCATTTCAAGGCACAATCAACATGACAACTTTATCCGTTTCGTGCTGAAAACCAACGAAGCAATATTAAACTCTCCTTGGGTTTACAACTTATATATACCTACCTTCTTGGAACTTGAAGCATCGCATACCTGCAGCTATATATATAGAAAGTCCATTAATTTCAGTCACGAACTGAATATAAATTGTAGTTTAGTTAAATCAAGGAACGACAAAACGACATAGCAGACCGACGACCAACACAACATCAATAATGATTCTGGAACTTCCTCTAGGTTAGGTTCCCCTTGCACTTTTAGATTCTTGATTTTTTTTTAAACAAGAGTAAAAAGAGTTAATTGAGGAATTTTAACCTCAAAACCTAAACGCTGTGGTATGATTTACATCCGGGACTAACTTAACTAACAAGTGATTCAAATAATTAAAATATTACCAAGATCACGCTTCGAAGTGCTAATTTTTTTGTAATTTCTTCTTTCCGACGAACTTCCCGTTCCGTTCTGTTTTTTAATTCAAAAACCTCAACTATGGTAGGGTGATTAGAAAATGTTATATTTACGTTTATGTGCAGGGATGTTATTAAGCTTGCATGCATGCAAACTATTTGGATATTGCATTCTTAAGTTCATTTCGATATAAGGCAGACATTACAAAACTTTCAAAAGGCCTTGAAGAAAAAGGAGTTATTTTTAGGCAAGAAGGACTTCAAAACATTACTTACAAACTTTCTACTATAATGGTCTATACTTAATCTAATTAAAAATTCTTTGAACTTTCTTGAACCGTGACAGTACAAATATTCGGCTTTGAGACATTAAAAAGAGGATTTCAAGAAAAAAAGAGCTGCCGCTAAAAATTTTAAAATTTAATGCATAGCGCCATTTTCTTTAATTTAAAGTTCTATCACCAGCACAACTGCCATTTTTTTTACTGGTTTCTTTTTCGCCAGCAATCAAATTACTGTTGTTTGTCGAGGGAAATTTTGCTGCGCTAGCTATGCAGCAGTGAATAAAACACACCTTATATTTATTCGAAAAAAAGTAAAATTAATCTGTATGACAGTATAACAAAAAGAAATATAGAATCCGAATTGAGATTTCGAACACGCCAGATCGAGAAAAGATTCAATTCAAATTGCTTGGGAATTCAGTTCTTCTGACGGGTAGAAGGATGGATGTCTTTTATTTGAAAGACCCTCATATGCCATAATGTATGGAATATGACATCGTTCAAACGCCTGCCACGACTTCTAACGGTGGCAAGGAACCGAGTGGTCCAATTTTCAATTACTCTTCCACATAGATCCGGCTGAATTTGAGAAATGGTCTGTTTTATGTTCACCTTAAGGGCTTCGGTCGATTGTGGTTTATTCGAATAGAACTGCGACTTAAGGATACCCCACAAGAAAAAGTATAGTGGGGTCAAATCACATGACCTTTATGTGATTTTATTGCTGATTCACGTCACCTCTGCGAGAGATCACCTTACCTTAAATCGTTCATGCAAGATGTCAATCGTAGCGTTCACTTTATAGCAGGTAGCGCCATCTTGATGGAACCACATGTCATCTTGGTATATATGGTTCAATTTAGGCCATAAGAAATTGGTTGGCATCATTCTGTTGCGCTTACCATAGACGGTGACCGCCTCACCAACGTCGTTTTCAAAAAACGACCAATAACGACGCCGGCTGGCCCAAAATCCAGAAAAAATAGTTACTTTTTGGGGATGCATTATCTCCTTGTGAACCTCGTGTGGTTGGCGTCATCCCATATACGCAAAAATGATTTTTCGGCCAAAAGTGAGGTCCTCTTCCAAATGCTCCGTAGCCCACTTAACGAACAAACGGCTTTGCCGGTTTGCCCATATGGTCCTCCTTGTATACCTGAATCGAATTGAAATCGGATTACTTGATCCGATCTCACTAAACGAGCTAGCTGGATCGAAAATTTTAATGAAGAACTGAATCGACGAGTGGAAGTGTGGAATTCGTTGTCTGAAGGTTTCGACAGCAGAAGTATCCCTTGGCATAATGGTAAGTGGTGATGGTCCTTCACATTTGGTAAGACATAGGCTGGGATGTTTAAAATATTTTCAACCGCGTTCAACATGTCGCTTTACCTGGCTGAGTTGAAGATATTTCTGACATCCACGGTTGTACGATGGTTTCCCTGTACAGTGATTTGGGTGGCCTTCACTCCTTTTTCTGTTGCTCCGATCGTAGCTTGGCCTTTGCTGAAGCCGTGCTGCTTTTTTAACAAGCCTCCCATTGTTTGTACTGCAACGCTCAGTCGTGGCTTAAGCAACTTCCCGAAGAGTTCCTTTTGGTGTCGAGCATGCATCTTCCATCTTCCAGTTCTTGAGGAAGACTCCTTCGTCTAAGCAGCTGTTGAACATGCTGAACAAAAGCTGGGGCATGTTCACGCGGTCACTTTCAGCACTTTAGTTGGTACTCGTATATTCCGTCTTACTTACTTTACTACTACTTTGGACTACGGCCTCAACCTACAAGCCTCCCCAGCTAGCTCGGTCCCTAGCTAGCTGCTTCCAGTTACGCACTTCAAGTTAGTTGAGGTCGCTCTCCACTTGTGCGCGCCACCTGAGGTGGGGTCTTCCTCTGCTGCGCAGACCATCAGGGGTGAATTCGAAGATTCGACGGGCTGGTGCGTCGGTGTTCATACGCTCCATGTATCCCAGCCATCTCAGCCGTTGTATTTTCAGCTTCTTGACTAGGTCAACGTCGCTGTAAAGCCCGTACAGCTCGTTGTTGAACCTTCTCCTCCATACTCCATCGATACAGACTGGACCGAAGATCAAACGAAGAACTTTTCTTTCAAAGCACCCAAGCAGATTTTCATCCGTTTTAGATAGTGTCCATGCTTTTGGCCCACACAGCAGGACCGGGATGATGAGGGTCTTATACAAGGTCTCCTTGGTTCTTTGAGATAGGGCTTTATTACTCAAATGCCTTCTTAGCCCGAAGAAACAGCGGTTGGCAAGAGTAATTCTTCGCTTGATCTCTGCACTGATGTCGTTTTGCGATGTTATAGTGGAGCCCAGGTAGACAAAGGCTTTGACGACTTCGAAGTTATACCTATCCACCGTGACGTTTTGCCCGAGTCGACAATGTTGAGATTTCTTTCTCGATGATAGCATATACTTCGTCTTGTCCTCATTAGCCAAACCCATTTTCGCCGCCTCCAGTTCAATACTTGCAAACGCACCGGTAACAGCTTGCTTCGTCCTCCCAATGATATCAATATCATCCGCATAAGCAAGCAGTTGAACTGATTTTTGAAAAATTGTACTTCTATTGTTGACGTTTGAGTTTCGTACAATTGCTTCAAAAGCGATGTTAAATAGGTTGCATGATAGCGCGTCGCCTTGCCTCAGATCTTTCGCGACATCAAAGGGTTCGGTGGTGTTCTTACCGACCTTGACGGAGCAGCGAGATTTCTCCATCGTCATCCTGCACAAGCGGACGAGCTTGGCAGGTATTCCGAGATGAGACATGGCTCTATATAGTTGTTATCTGTCCACGCTATCATACGCGACTTTGAAATCGATAAGGTGGTTTGTATCGATTTAGAACTCCTGGTTTTTTTTCAAAAATCTGTCGAAGTGTGAACATCTGATCCAGGGTAGATTTGCCGGGTCTAAAACCACACTGATAGGGGCCGATCAGCTCGTTGACAAACGGTTTTAGGCGCTCACACAGTACAGACGACAGGATTTTGTATGCGAGACTTATACCTCTGTAATTGGCAAACGTCAGGGCATCTCCTCTCTTGTGGATGGGGCACACTATGCCGAGGTTCCATTCGTTGGGAATACTTTCATCCGACAAATTTTTAAGACGAGTTGGTGCATGCTCCCTACCAAGTCATCCCCACCTGCTTTGAATAGCTCAGCTGGCTAGCCATCCGCGCCAGCAGCTTTGTACGCTTTCAGCTTGGCTTTCGCTGACCGCACTTCATTTAGGTCGGGTGGACGGAAATTTTGACCATCATCGTCCAGGTTGCATTGAATGTTCCGCCTAGCTGCGGAATTTTCGGCCTTCCTCGCCGTTCAGCAGTCTAGAAAAGTGTTGTTTCCAGATCCTCAGTACGGACTGCGTGTCCACTACTGTATTCCCACTCTCGTCCCGACAGGCTTCCGTTCTAGCTTTGTAGCCCTGGGTGGATTGCCTCACCCTTTGGTAAAACTTTCGAACATCTCTGCCGGTACAGTTCTCAATAGACTCGACCACCCGCTTCGCATGCTCTTTTTTTTCCTCCTTAGAAGTCAGCGTTCCTCCCTTCGTCTTTGCCCGTAGAGCTCCCGAGCAGCTCTCTCAGCAGCTCTGGTTCTTGCCTGCAGCATTAGTTGGTAGGCCTCGTTCTTTGCTACATGTGCCAACCTGCATTCTTCGTCAAACCAGGGGTTTCGTTGTGGTGGCCTTATGAAACCCAGCACATCAGTGGCGGCAGTACTGATGGCATTCTGGCAGTGCTTCCACAGGTCCTCCGTAGATGAAGCTGGAGGCGGGCTTGCTGAGAGATTAAGAGAGACGCGGTCTGCAAAAGTCCCGCCGACCTCCTGCGTTTTTAACCTCGCGACATTGAATCTTTTCACAGCATCCGTCCGTCGTTGTGGCGTCATGGATATCCGCATCCGTACTTGGGTACCACCAAGTAGTGATCCGATTCTATGTTCGGACATCCAGGATACCGGAAGCATGTCTCGCGTCTATCGCAACATGATCAATCTGGTTGACGGTTAGTTGGTCCGGAGACCGCCAGGTCCCTTTGTATATATTGAGGTGTGGGAATCGAGTGCTAGCTATGATGACATTTCGCCCGCCGCAAAGTCAATCAGCCTGAGTCCGTTACCGGAAGTGTAGTCGTGCAGGCTGTGTTCTCCGACTATCGAACCTAAGATGCCCTCCTTTCCGATCTTGGCGTTGAAGTCGCCAAGAATAATCTTGACGTCGTACTTGGGGCACCTATCATATGTTTCCTCGAGAAGGTCGTAGAATTCTTCTTTGGTTGAGTCATCTTTTTCTTCCGTTGGGGCATGGACACAGATCAGCGTCAAGTTTTTGAATTTCGCTTTGATGTTAATTGTGACCACGCGCTCGCTCACATTTCTGAAGCCCAGGACTTCTTGCCTAAGTCTTCCCCTTACCACAAATCCACATCTAAAAAGCCGCTGACCCTGCTCCTTGTAGCACTCGCCGAAGTAGATGTCACAAGTTTTCATCCTTCGTATGCCCTTTCCATTCCATCGCACTTCCTGGATGGCTGTAATGTCAGCCTTTAGCCTATCCAGGCTCTCCACTATTTGTTCGGCAGCACGTGGCCTGTTGAGGGTCCGGACATTCCACGTGCAGAACCGTAAATCGTTGTCCTTGTTTCGTTTGCTGGGGTCGTCAACATTAAAATCATCCATATCTGAGGCTTGTTGTTGTTTCGGAACCGGTTAGTTTTTACGTGGTAGGGAAATTACCCCGACGCACAACCCCCGAGGACCCTGGAGAACCAGACCCTTATTATAACTCCCAGGGTAGGGAGCCGGGCTAATCCGCTCCTTATAGGTTTGAACTACGAATATGTCGTAGTAGCCCATATAAGGTGTTCATCAAGTAGTTCATCCTAACTGGAACTGTAGACGCCACCGTTGCGTTGATTCCATCTGGGGAATTCTTCCGCTGCCGTCTGGGTAAAAGGCGAGGTGCCTTAGTGGGAACATCTCTCCCCCCCTCTCTCGTTTGCTATCCCCAACAACTTTCCACTGAGGTTGAGACCCAATCTCCAGTTGAGGTACTAGGTACCCGATGTTCACCACGGGGAGGTGAGAGTACACACTTGTGTCCTCTTGGGTGCACGTGTCCACCATTTGAACATCCGTATATTCCGTCTGGTCCTGAATATATTTTACTGTGCAAGGTTTACAACGCTAAGAAGAAGATAACTCCCTTTCAATAAATGAAAAACCAATTCTAATATCCAACTTTAGAACAAAACCCGCAATATCAGATAGCTTAATAGCAGAGATATTTAAATACGAAAATGATTTTGGAAGGCTGCAGGTATCAAGTGAAAAGATGACTGGGATATTCTATCTGTATTATCTTCAAAAAGAAGCAACAAACTTACGAGGTATATCCCTGTCTGATCATCCTAAACCGTTATACGACACTTTAATCGTCAAGTACCAGTGTATATTCGAGTTTCAAGTTAAAAATTACCACCTTTTCATGGGCTTTAAATCCGCATTTGATTACCAGAAACAGTATATGGCGATGACAGATCGTGGTAAAACTGATCCAGGTGTGTCACGTGATTACCTCAAAAAATGCAGAACCGTTCTAACAGACAAGGTTTAAAAGACAAGGGTTAGCAGACACTTTCTATATAACAGCTCCCTCCCAAGGTGCCGATATCGAATCCTTCACGGAGTTGAACCTTGTTGATCTTGGAATAAAGAAGGACAAGACCGAGCACTTGCTATCAGAATACAAACATGCATCTATCTACCTTCAAAGACAATACGTCACAATTGATACTAGAAAATTGAAAGCTTTCAAGCTTTAATTCCATTGATGAAATCATCGTAAAGATCCGGTAGAGAACTACCCGCAAAAATCGATGCTCTTTTGGCTTGACGAAACAAATTATTTTAAAACTCTTGTTACGTAAGAGGAACTGCTGATGCAACTAAACCCTTAAACTGTCATTTCTACGTTACGGCACCGGCGCGTAATGGATAATGAGCAGAAAGGGACATCAAATACTGAGTTGTTTCGACGGTCCTGTGTGTGGCAAGGTGAATGGAAGTACATACATAGATTCAACTGTGAATGAAGTCCAAGAAGCCAAAACACATCGATTACGTACGAGTAAGTTAGGTCACATCGAGTGAAAGGAACAAGGGTGGATTCAAAGAGAGATATTCAAACTCAAGCCCCCAGTTTAAAGGCGACACGGAAGACAGAACAACTGGCTTAGAGATCAAGCCAATACAATAGCGCATGGTCTGGGTCTGGACTGGAACTGGGTCTGAACTGGAACCAAAATGGAAGGTATCGCGAAGGATGGAAGTAGTCGTCCTCAATCTGAGATCCTTCACCCGTTAAGTAAGTAAAATAATCTTACCCTGGTCTTCTGTGTACCAAATCCAAGGCAGCTCATAAGACCCAATTTTTGACAGTTGTCAAGACTGCTGCTGAAACTTCTTCGTCAGAATAAAAGCTCCAAGGCCTGGTCAAGCATTTATAGAATTGTTTTAATACAAATACTCATTTAACCAGGTGCTTCACTTTTAATAGCCACTGCCCCTACATTCACTACATGGTTTGATTCGTCAATAGATTTTCCAGAGGCATCTAGATAACAAATGACAGTTCTAAATTTGGATAACCATTCCACCAAGATAAATAAATTTTTACAAGATAAATCCTTAAAACATCCCTGTTCAAACCAAGTATCCATGCTTCGCGTCGCTGGTATTTAATTAACTTCACCCTCGGTTTTTAATCAACTCGGACAGTAATAAAGCAGTTCGAATAGAGAAAGAGAGGCCGGGACAAAGAGAGAACACACATAACACAAGGATCCATTAAAAGTTTTCCCGTAGGCGATTTCATGACGAGTGCCTTATTCAATTAACAAGCGCGAAATAATTGCATGGCGTCGCACTTTTTGCCAACAGTAAATTTACCTTCAAAGAGTGCAGACTCAGATAACATTCAACCCAGGAAGGGTTCTCAATTCTCATCATCATTATCGGGCAACGAGTCCGTTGTCCGCAATCCACACAAACCAAGTCCTTAATCCGCAATGACGACAACGAAGGTGTAGAAAGGAAAGTGAAGTCGAGTAAGGACTTAGTGGTTCCTGTTCGTATTTCTGTGATTCTGTATTTGAAGCAACCATGGTGATGGTCTGTCTGGTCATGCTCATGGTCAGTGAGCGTAGACAAACGAACTCCAACGTAACATAAAACCTCAAAGAACGTGCTTTCAATGGTTGGATGCAATGTAGAGCTCTATTTGGGAATGCTTTGAGTATTTCTGGCATTCTCACTAGAGCTTAATTTATCTCGTTTTACTTATTTGATATTGAAGTAACGACGATCCTGGGAAGTTAATATAGTATTTTAAATCGCGTGGGTTTTAAATAGATTTGCATCCATGGGATTAAAACAGCTCCGAAAGAATTCCATAAAGGTGATAGAATAAAAAAATGCAATAATGGATTCAGAATAAATAGACTTCTACATGGTGCGAATTGCCAGTACAATTTTTCAATCGTTCTGCATGAGTTATGGCAGCCATTTATGGTGCATAACAATCCAACAGCTTGACAGTGCATTTTTCATAATTTTTAATTTATTTAAGCATATTAAAGTGTAAACTGAATACATAGGAATTCAGCAGCAGACAGTTTTGTGCAGTGGTTTTTGGGCGAGTACGAACTGATTGATTTTAAAATGGCGAGCTTTACTTTACCAAGAATAAAGCACTATACACGAAGAAAAGGACAAATGGTTTTTAAAACAATTATAAGCCCTGATTCTTCACAAAAACTAAGAAAAATGGTAGATAACTAATAGAAATTACTCTGAAGATACTTAAATATGGTCTTTTATTAATAAAATAAGAGAATTTTGACAAATTTAATTGGTTGTCAGAAATTGCAATCTGATTTTTACGAACTGTCAAACTCTATATTCCATCCACACTGTAACGAATGAGTTGTTGGCTGAAATCGGGAACCGTTACCAGAGGATCGTGGGACATGATTTACATCAAAAAAGTCACGAAATTTGTCTCCAGATATTTACAATTGAACAATTATTTGAATAAAATGTTCAAATAATTTCAACGCGTTGTTGGGGCGTTAGATGCTCCATAATATATTAGCCGTGTTTTATTGGTAAGTGAATACGCTGCGTTGCAAAATCTACCATGAAAAACAGCAACAACCGATTAGTGAAGAAAACTGAGTTAGTAATGGAACACAATATTTTAGTGAAGATGAAGTTTCGGATGTTGAAACATGGGAGGTGTTTAGATGGTGTAAAAAATATATGTTGGCATGCTTGAAGATGTGATCGTTGGTATCTATTTACTTTGCCTTCACTAGTCTAAATTGTGATCGCTACGAAATTTATAGAACAAATATTTTTCAAATGCAAAATTATAATCCCACCATAATTCCATTTTTACACTATACTCACACTGCTATTGATTTTGTCACAATATATTGATTCAATTTACACTAAGGCGAATAAAGTTTCTATTAGCATGTTTTATCAGTACGCTGGAATTTGTTAAGAAATGTCGTGTAACTTCGGCATTATGCCAGTATTTTTTACTATAATGTAAAAGTTCAAGAAATACAATAGTAAAACAAGCATAACAAATGTAGTCAAGTGTGTAAAATTCCAAAGTGTCAATACAAATTTAATATTAAGAAAAACTCTAAATCAACTCGATCTGCATTTTCATGAGTATTTAAACTCCAGCTTAAAAAAGAGATTCATATCTTTCGAACACATCCGTGTAAATTAGTTTAACAAGTAGTAAGGTTTTGACACATACACCCATATTAATATAAAGATGGTTTAGTGGAGGTTTATCGTTAAGTCCTGGACTAAGTGCGAAATTTCATTAATAAAACAAATTTTCTGTTAAGTGACGTTTACTAATTATGATTAAGTTAAACCACCGAATAGGTGGTTTAGCGAAAGAATAAGAAACAGAAATTTAAAATTCGTTTTTTTTCATCAGAAAATTAAATAAAAGTGAGAAGTTTCTAAATTAATTTTGAAAAGAAATAGTAATAATAAAAATGGCACAAAGTTTTAACGATTTCTTGAACCGTTTGGATTTGCTGGATAATCCTAATATTTCTATAAGAAGACCAAAAATCTATAAACCCCGATATGATCCAATAAAAGACCTAAGCGAAGAGGAATTCCGAAAGAAATATAGGTTTTCCATGTTCCATGTTCATAATTGATTTTTCAATATAATTTGCGAAAGAAACATCAATAAATATACACAATTAGACACAAAGACAATCAATTTAGGCAGCCACAGAATATAAATATGAGATAGCTTACTTGTTGTAGTAGATTTTTTCAAAGGATTAACTTAACTTAACTATTCCGCGAACATTTCGTTTTTATTAATGTAAATACTTAAGCCAGGACTTAACTCCTATTCCATGGTTTAGTTAAACCGTGGAATATAGGTGGAATAAGCGTTTTTTATTAATATGGCTGATAATATATACTGATACCAACTTTGGGAGTTTGCTAAGAGTATGAGTTAAGGAGTGAATAAAGTGGTTTTATGGTGCTTGTATTATTGTGCTAGCTATAAATTACCAATAAAACACGGCTATTTTTATCGAACACTCTCTACGTCTGTCAAATGCCAACTGATAAATTTCATACACACAAAAATGGCAACAAATAAAATCGGTCTGGATCATAGAACGCACTCGGTATGTCGATGCAGTTAAGACGATAAAGCTCGTGTTTGCATCAGAGTTTAGGTAGAAATGGGATCTGATCAAATTGTGTGGAATAAACGAACAGTTTTTATTGAAATTATTCTTGCTATTTTAATATTATTCCATTGTTGTTTGAAATTGAGATTATTTAGAGAAAAGGAGCTTTTTAGTGTTACTGAATATCCGACATAATTATAAAAACGACTTTGTTCTTATCTTGATGCTATATAAGTTTAATTCAAAATTAAAAACAATCTGGACAGTAGCTAGTTCCATTTAATACTACATTATTGGTATAACACTATTGGATTTGGCAGCACTTTTATTTAATACTCATACTCATCTGTCAGAATTGTAAGTTATCGATATTTGATACTCGTTGCGTTGTCATCAACACAATTCAACTCTTAGGCAGCCAAACAAATTGTTCTTATTATGCAAGCCAACTTAATTCAGTTTTGATGAAAAAATACGTTGCCGTCTTTTACGAGTAGGCGTCGATTTGCTGTCAAAATCAGCTGCTCGCCATGAAATAAAAAAGCAAGAATAAAGAATTGTATGATGGAAAGTTCTTTTGATTTGTTTTTCGGTGATTGGGAAGATGAATATCCGGGATCAGTCCAATTCATTGGATCTTTTAAATAGGGGAGAGTAGGGCACATTTGAACATGGGGCAGATTTGAACAATGCTTATAAAATTTTACTTTATTACTCTTTTTTAAAAGTAATTTAAAATTTTAGCCTGTCAATACCATATTCATAAACTTCATTGACTTTCCTTGATTCTCTCAGTTGTCTGTTGTCTCTCGATCTTAGAGGTGAAAGTGCTTTTTGCTAGTGGAATTTTTTTGTTTTCGTTTTTTAGTTGTAAGAGTTTCAAAAAAATTACTGCGAGATTTTAAAACAGAAACAAGTTTTTTTGAAGGAAAATAAATTTTAAACATAATTACGGTAGGTAAGTATTTTACTGGATATATTTCACTTAAATTTTAAAATTTTATGTAACTGCAAAAGTTGGCATTTTTGAACATGTTCAAAACAAGCTAAAACTAAATGAATTTAGCTTTGGCTATTTTAAAATAGCTGTTACTAGAAAACATCTTTAACTAGCTAGTTTAAGCTTTTTCTTATTCACTACAAATCCAGCTTTTACTTAAAAATCCAAGATTTAGCTTTAGCTTTTTTTTTATTCACAAGGCCCAATATTTGATCCGTAGCTCAAAGATGAATTACGGATTGACCAAATTTCAAGCTCGAGTATTTGCATTTAATGATATGGATTAATTTTAAGTCTGTAATATTTTTTATTAATATTTGTGGACTTTGGTTTTCTTTCTACAAATACATGAATATGATATAACAAAAGTATTAATTTTGAGTTTTATTGATAAGTTCTTATTAAAAAATTAATATAAAAATAAAATTTAAAAATTCTTTTATTCAATAAAAAAAAATTATATCACTGCTCAAAAGTGCCCCTTCCAAGTTCAAAACTGCCCCATACATGGGGCGCTTTTGAACATAAGAACCTATATTGGTTGGAGATAAGAATTCAATATAAATATTTCGTTAAATGGACCAAATATTTTTCTAAATTGAACCTCAATACAACTGTTGAATGAAAGAAAAATATCAGGCCAATTGCTCAAATATTTTAGGTTTTATCAGTCTGGAAAGCAAAAAGTGTTCAAATGTGCCCCACTCTCCCCTACTAAGTATACTTAATAGATGCGATTGAGGAACGCATTTGTGGAAAATGGATTAATGCTCAACTAACAATTATTGAAGAACAAAATTTATCAAAAAATCACTTTTACCACAAAACTGGATTCCCTGGTGTTATGGGATTCATGTCCGAATTAGATGCCTTCTCTCTGCATGAGCACTACATTATAAACCTGAAAGAGCTGCGAAATTTGTAAATGCATGTTGTGCTTTACATAACATAAGTCAACATTTTAAAGTTATATATCCAGATGAAATCCAATATGTCGATACAGATGCTTCCGATTACATGAATTCGATGATTTTGCTGATGTAAGAAATGAAACGGAAGCAAAAGCTCTTAGAAATAATATAATGCGTTCTCTTTAATAAAACTTATCGTTCAAGTTTGTAATTATTTATTAAAAAGAAAAAATAAGATAAATATTAAAACTGAAAAACAGAATTCTCTACACAACTGCCTTGAACCAGTTGTTTGATTATGACAACTCAACTCACTTCTATAATACAAAGAGACAACTGAAAGTCGGCCATTTTGTTCGTTGTCTGCTAAATGACAGCTGGTTGAGATTTGACAGTCAACTACATATTTGTGATCGACAAACCATAGCTGAGTTGTCTTCCATAATAGGGGTGTATAATGTATATTGCTGTCATGGTTGTCCTTCCAAAGCCAACCACCGACCGCCAAGACCAGTCGTTTATGTTACAGTTAAATATAAATACTCGTATGTAATTATTTAATAGGAAACCTTAAATTCTCCATTTCTCATCAATATCCTTGTCACACTGCTTTAAATATCATTTTTAGCGCAGAAAAAGTATCTGCACTTTCAATACACAATGCAACAAAGGAAAAAATAAAATTTTAAATTTTATGAAAACTTTTCAAAAATTAAATTTTTTTATGTGTAAGTATATTTCTTGATATAAGTAACTTTATTGCTTAAGTCGCCGTCGTTTTAGTATTGTGGTAGTTAAAATGCAGTCAAAAGTTTATTGAGTGAACTCAACTCACAATACAATAGGAGCAAGAAGTAGTTTATTTAAAAAAAAAAAGGATATTTCATGAACAAAGGAATCCTTTCAAGAAATGCACTTCAAAATGCTTAGAATATCATTTTTATGTGTTGTCCTTGTGCATTAAACTGAACTTGTACCTACTTAATACTTAAAGTTTGAATTTTACAGTGACAAGGACAACGAAGAGGAGTTGCTAGTCCTGTTTTCGGATGCTTTACACGTACATATGAGCTGAATATTTAACGAGCATTGAAGAGTAAAATGAAGTCGTACTGCTTTGCAGGCTCAGCCTTTTTGGAGTGTGAGGCAATAGGTAGAGATCTGGGCAGTGGCCAAAGGTGGACAATTATTTTTTTAAATTGTAGTCTCTGTTTCTCATCACGTATGACAAAGTTTTATGTTAATTTAATCACACAAAGTGTTCCACATTGTTCACATTGTGGAGAGAGTTATATCTACTTGGCTTGAATAAATAAGAATTTCATTTTGGTATACGAGTAGTACGAGTTTATTACGAGTACGTACTTTAATCTCTCTGGTATTTCATTTTTAAAGTCCTGATATTTATGTGCTTAAATTTCGAATGCGAATACACAAAAATCACAACTGAGACAACCAGGAATGAACACCCTGAAGACGATACAGCCAACCGACACCTTTTAATTTTTTCTTTTTTCGTCATGTAAATTTTATATAAAAATAATTAAGTTTAAGTCACTGTAGGTATAGTTAGGCCCCCATGACCCAACAATTGTATATTTTCATACATATGTACAGCCAAATTAATAAAAAACGCTTAGTCTACCTTTATTTCAAGAGTTAAATAAACTATGGAATACGAGTTAAGCCATGGGTTATAATTTCCTATTAAAAGACACAAAATGTTCGACGAATATTTAAGTGACGTTTTCAAAAAATTCTTAAAGAAAATCTACTACAACAAGTAAAATACCTGTTCAGCTACTTGAAATTTTCGCCAAGTTTCACAAACTTGTTTTTTTTTTTGTATGGGTTTTGACAGCAAATTGTTAAAATATGCAAAAAAATCCACGTTGCCAAACACACCTAAATCGAGGTACATATTGTCGATCCTGTTTGACAGGAGTGATAATGTGTACCCTCTGTTTTATTGTTTGTCACTCAAATTTGTTCACAATTGTTGTTGTAATATGATGTTGTCAAACGAAACTGTCATGCATGTTTGATAATGTATATCTCGGTAATAATTATCTTGATTTGCTTACAAATTTCAATTTATTATTTTAATTCATTGTGTCTGCCAAGTGCCAATTCATTGCTCTGTACTCTGTAGTTTTTATTAAAAATGGAAGTAAAAAAAAGGAAACGCAGCGAGAATTGGAGCACAAATGACAAGGTACGTTTTTGAAAATAAAACAAACCCATTAAAATAATATTTAACTTTATATTTTTCAGAACCTACTTAAATCACTTTGCGCAGAGAAAATTTCTGTTATTGAAAACAAATGTGTTACAACAAATATAAACAAAAAAAAAAAAAGAGTGCTGGCACCAAATTAAAGAGCAGTAAGTTTGATTAAAATATTTTTGCAGATTCAACTCAGCCTGCGATGTAACTCGGGATGTTCCGCAAGTGCAATTGCAGTGGAAGAGCATGAAGCTCAAAATTAAAGCTGCGGAGTCAGCCTATCGGAAAGATAGGAATAAAACTGGCGGCGGTCCACCTCCTAAATCGCCAAGTAAGGAAGACCAGGAGCTGATGGATCTTATGCCGAACGAGTTTAAAATTGACTACAATGAATTCGATAGCGATGGAGCTACCCTGAAGGTTATTTAGTTGGAATTATAATTCGTTACCAAATATTTCAATTCAATTTTTTTATTTCTTTTTAGATTACGGAAACAGAGGAATACGACTATGAAAATATCGAAATCCTTAGTGAAAATGATTACAATTGCGAAAAAGGTAATCAAATATGTCGACATTTTTAATACAATTTCATTTAATTCGATTTTTTTTAATTATAGAAAACATCGAAGATGAACCTAACATTTCACAGCCCAAACCAATGCCAAAAAAAAAGAATGGACAAAAAAAGAAAGGTCAATGTAAGATACAAATAACGAAAATATTTCATAAATATGATTAATTATATATTTTGCCTTTTCATTATAGAATTCAGACTCATCTTACAAGAAAGAAGTGTTCGAGCTGACCAAAATGTATATGGCTGAAGAGCACGCAGAAAAAATAAAAGTATTGAGACTGGAACAGCAATGTCGGGAACAAGAGCTAAAAAACTTAAGAATTGAAGAAGAAAGAATCACAACAAAAATTTGTCTGTAAAGATTTTTTCAATTTATTAATGTCGTTTTCTACCAAACGAAACGTTGTGATTCTTTCTTCTTATGTTGTGATTCTTTCTTCTTCAATTCTTAAGATTTCAAACTTCCCATTAGAAGTTATTTCTATTTATTTTTTTCGTTCATGAAGTTTTTTTAAGTAATTTATTTGTTTATGTTATGTTTTAAGTTATCAAAAGTGAATTTATTTATTTAGTTGTAGTTATACCTATATTAAAAAAAAGTTATATTACAAAAAAAAAATTTCATTTCATTTAAGACAGATGGATAGATAGATAAATAAATGTTATGGAAGATGAAAGATAAATGCATAGGTAGACAGATAGATAAATAAATAGATAGATACAAATATATATAGATAAATGTATAGAAGATGTGAAAATGGGTATGTGGGTGGATATATAGGTATTCTATTGTGCGTGGTTTGTGAAGTGGGTTGCAATAAATGCTGCACGTGACAAGTGTTGACCTCCAAACAATTGCTGATTATCTTGACGGGATGGCGTTGCATGATGTTCGGAAGAATCGCTTTCGTCATCTAATTATAGAAAAAAATATATTGTTTTATCTGATATCAATAAATATTATAATAAAAACCTTCATGCGAGCTTGCAAAGTCGTCGTAAACTTAGTAAAAGTTGTAAACATCGAAAACCAATCAAAATTTGTGTTGAAACTTTGAGAAATTTATGATGTTTACAACGTTTAGGGTGACTTTACGAGTTCACATGAATACCTTTAATGGTTTTACCTAATTCTTCGTTGTATTCAATCGCCAAATTATGTAAAACGGCTAAAGCAACCACTAAAATTTTAGCATTCTTTAGTGAGCCTCTCATTCCTGTCAACAAAATCCTAAATCTGGATTTAAAAACTCCAAAAGTGCGCTCAATTGTATTGCGGGTTGCTATGTGGGCAATATTATAATTTTCTTCAGATTGATTGCCGGGATTCTGAACAGGTGTAAATAAACGGTTGGTGCACGCATATCCACCGTCACCTAAAAACCGCCCTCGGAACTCTCCCCTGTCTAACCGGTCTTTTATAGTACTTTCCCCATATATACGGGAATCATGGGTACTACCACGCCAGTGACAAACTATGTCCATGATTTTTAAATTGGCATCACAAACTGCCTGCAAGAAAAAAAAATGAAAATATAAATGAAATGAAATGTATTAAGCTAGATATTGAACATTTTTTTATCTTTACCTGCACATTAATGGAGTAGTATCCTTTCCTATTAACATAGTACTGTCCGGTATCTCCTCCCTGTTTTCTTATCCTTATATGAGTGCAGTCGATTGCACCAATGACATTTGGAAATCCACGAATTTTTTTAAATTTTTCCATTGTTATTAATTGCTCGGAAATAGTTTGAGGCATTTTAATGAACTGTCTTGCTTTTGAAGCAAATGCTTTGGCTACCCGTGCAGATACGAGACTCATTGTTGGCTGACTAAAGCCATGCATGTCAGCACAATCATCTTGAACCTTTTTATAAATGTTATTTAAGATTACGTTTATATATTATGTACATGTAATAATTATACCTCATTACGACCCCAATATCTGATTGAAGCCATGACTTGCAAATCGACAGGTATATGTGCACCTCTTACATCCCCACTAAGATCAACTTCCACTATAGCAATGATTTTCTTCATGTTTTCCTTGGAAAACCTATATTTTTTCCTGAAATCCTCCTCACTAAGTGCATTCATAGGATTAAATCGAGTCTTATACAACTTTTTTTTTCTTATGGTTGAAGGCTGGTTGTCCAATAAATCCAAGCGGTTTAAGAACTCAATAAATCCCTGAGCCATTATTATATTTAATCAAAATTAAGTTTTTGTATATTTTTGTTATTTCCAAAATAATTTTTGACACATTTATTCTTATTCTTTCGCTAAACCACCTACTTCGGTGGTTTAGTTTGGTAAACGTCACTTAGTACACATTTTGTTTTATTAGTAGCATTTTGCACTTAGTCTTCAGAATAAGTCCTAACCCTTCGCTATTCTAAGTTTTTTAATTTCGCTGGTAGTATCTTACTAGTTGTAAGCCATATTGTAAATAGTATGTTCAATAAAACAAAATTGAATTGAATGCGAATATGAACACTAAGTATGTATATATGCATAATGGATTGGAGTGAAAAGTTTATAAATTCATTTGAGGATTAATAGTCCAAATAATAAGTGCAGTTTCAAAAACATCACGCCTTTGGTTTCGTAAATGCATATAAATTTGGGTCATGTCATACATTGTGTGTAATAGATTGAGCCAAAGCAATATTGGATTGGGTGTGATTGGTTTTGGGAATTCAGGAGCGGATCAATACGTTTTCTATTAAGGAATAACAGTAATAGTAGTTGTTGTTCAAGTTGCTTAGGGGCTGTTTTTGACGGGTAAATTCAACCGCCATTACAAAACAAAAAAAACTAAATCAGTCAATCGATAATAGCAACATTCGGGGGATAATGGAAATCTATGTGTTGAACGAGGGCGGTCCGATCAGTACTTATAGGAAAAGTGGCGATTTATTTCTCAACATAGTTTCCTTTTAGCTCGATACACTTGATCCACCCAGTGGCGTAGCGTAGGGGGGGCGGTGGGGGCGGTCCGCCCCGGGCGGCAGGCCTAGGGGGGCGGCAAAATGTCGCCGGTGATGCGGGTAGAGCAGAAATCATATGTTTTATGAAAGATCGTTTGACAAGTCAGCAAACAACAATGATGTAAATTTGAAATTTGCCACCCTATCTGTGGTTCGTCGTTGACCGCTCTCGGCTGATTTTCGTGAATTCGTAGACGGTGAGTAGGGCCGTAAGAGTTCATTCCGTATTGTCACGCGACTCGCGAAACTAAAACAAAACGTTCCGAAACTCTCGCGAAACTGAAAGGGAGTGTTCCGAAACATATGATATGCATATGCGAGATATGATAAGATAACTAGGATTCGACGGAAACGTTATTCTAGTCTCAGCCAGCTCAATGTTTTTGCTTCCTTCCGCATCACAGAAAGTTATTTCGATTGTGTTGTTTATAGTTTAAATACTGTTGAATCTTCTAAAACTAAACACTTAGTACTTCACTCAACCTTTGAACTTGTTTTTGAAAATGAAAAGAATTAAAGAAAGCGGCGCGGAATACCGCAAGAAAAAGGCTAAGAAAGAAGCAGACGCGAAATATTTCAGTTCTAGTTCTGGTTCAAAAGCTACGTTAACGTCTTCGGTGGCATCCAGCAGCAGCAGAAGTGATTCCAATGTAAGTAAGATTCCTCCATCTACAATCGTGAGTGGCCTAGAATTGTCCTCCGGCCAATATTCATGGGAATGCATAACTTATTTTACAGGCAGAAGAATAAGTCGTGCAGACGAAGTCGACTCACCAGAAGTACCTCAAGCATCTAGTCACAAGCCTGCAGAAGAAGTGAACCTCGTGAAGCTGTAAAGACGCTTAAAAATAAGTTTGTGGAAGTTCTTGAGGTACTGGAAGAATTGACGGAAGACTGGCTCTTCTTCTGACAGTCATGCAGTCATTCAACTTCCTTACTTTTCTTGGCTTTTGAGCTGCAGAGCTACCTGAAGAAGATGACGCACAGATTTACCTGCAGCAACGTGGAATGAGTGTGGATAAGTGTGCTCAGAAACTCTGCGTTTTAAAAGCTCTCCTAGTGGAGAGCAGAGACCGTTTCGTCCAAGCCGCAATCGACTTTTCTAAGACTCTTTGGAAAAAACTCGGAATCGAACTCAAAACGAGAAGAATTCGCAGGAAAAAACGCATGCATGGCGATGAATCCGCAGATGCAGCTTTGTCTCACGTGCCTCATTCGTAAGGCCCGTAGAATCCGTTTATGAAACCGCTGATCCTATTTTACTTTCAATAAAAGATACTTCATTGCCTGTGAAATGATGTCCCGAAATTTAATTTTAATTTAGTATTGAATGGGGGCGGCAAAATGGGTCTCCCGCCCCGGGCGCCGAGATGGTACGCTACGCCACTGATCCACCGATGCTCCAACTTCTTTAACCCATCCGCAAATAGGTTTTCTCGAGGTCTGCAAAGTAGAAGGTCTCCGTGGCAGTGATGAATTTCTCATTCTACTCAAATTTCTGCCCGGCGAGTGATTTTTTCAAGTTTGCAAACAAAAAAAAAGTAGAAAATTTCATGGAGGATATGACCCACGCGGTCTTTTGAAATACCTACTGTTTCAGCTATCTCGCGCACATTCAATCCGCGGTAGGTATGCCAATACGAGAACATGGATTTTTGACACCTTATCCTCCTTGGTAGCCTTTTGTGGAGCTCATCAAAAACCGATGTGCAACCACGTTGAAACTCGTTCTGCCAATTTTTGACGGTCGCCATCAAAGGAGGAGAGTCACCGTACACAGCGTCCGAGCACTCTTTGATTTCGCTGCGCGATTTCCCTTCCAAAAACAAGAATAGACTCACCGACCGATATTGCTCTTTTTCCATTTTTCTAAAATTCGCGGTCAAGCTGGCTTCCACACATGGTCAAAACAAAACTACGAGTCCGATTCAGCTGAAATTTTAACAGTAGCCGTCTAAGAAAATGTACTAGATGATAGTAAATCTCTCTTGTGATACTGGCACGATCGGGCGGTGAGGCTAAGTGCTTATCGAACCGCCTTCGTATATGTTCATTCGGCGAAAAACAGTTCGGCAGTTTTGGCACTTAGCTAAAACTAGTGGGTAAAAATTCTGATCACTCGGAACTCAGCCTGCGGTGCTTAGTGCATTTGACTTTCATTTACCATAGCCTCGTCGTATATGTATTTACATAATGATGTGTCTTATCAGAGGTAATCATAATATGGCTCCTATTTGAATACAAATCTTAAATTCACTTGGTTGAATTTATTTATTTGTCTGATCCAGCTCGTGGATGAGCGAACCCAGGTTCCTGACGTTGCAGTTCAATCCGCCAAAACACTAGACTTGACCCTCAGAGTAGATACGCTATCACTGTATTACGAGTATCACGTCTATAGGCTCATCAAACCAATGTGTCATATTTACCAATTTCTTATGGTCAACAAAACCCAGTTAGAAAAAAGTACTAAAAAGAACCGTTTGACAATACAAGAAACCCAACTGAGACGGTCTCAACGATGTCTTCAGAAACTTTAGCTGGTTGCTATGCTTCCTCGATAGTGAAGCAAATTCTAGTACAGATAAGATTAAAGCTTTAATTCTTTCTCGAATGAAAAAGTTAATCTCGACTAGGGAAAGATGTATCAATCTGAAAATTGATTCGAACTGCATGGAGGTTAATAGGGTTAGAGAAGTAAGTTTCCGATGTTATAAAGCCAACTTTACTGAGGAAAACCGGAATAATTTAAAGCAAGATAGAAAGAACTGTAATGACCATATTCGACGAATCAAATTAACGTATGCCAACAATTAAGACAATATATAAATATTACAACTTCCCAAAGATAGTAAAAATACTACTTCGTCTTCGGTTCCAACGCTTGTTTAATAGATCTTCTTATGTCAGATCACAAGAAAAAGCCAATTTGCTTGGAGCACAGTTTGCTGGTAATTCGACGCTCCCAGAAAGTGTCATGAGTCCTTCTGTACTTGAAAGCGTGAGCCATATTAAATTCTTTCGCACTCGTTCAGTTGCATGTGTACTGAAAATTCTCTAAGTAAAAAATATTCGCTGGTCCTGATAGTATCTCTCTCATTGCTCTGACGAGGCATTGTTCAACGCTGGCAACATCATTACGAAAGATTTTTTCAACTGTCCTACTCTATAGGACTCTTTCCAATTGGATGAAAAACAGCATTTGTCCTTAAAAAAAGACGAATATTTTTGTTCGTTTAATTTCCAACTGCCTCAACTTTCTAAGGCCATGGAATTGCTGATAAATTGTCATCTCACGAAATACCTGATGAACGAAAGCTTCTCAATGCCCATATTGCTTTCGTACCAATGGGTCCACTGGTCATCTGATGGTATATCTCACCAACCAGTTGTCTGTTAGATCGTTTTGAAGAAAGTTAGATTATTGCATTTGATATTTCAAAAGATTTTCATAGAATATAACATAGAATAAAACAAAAGAAAATGAGTGCATTTGGTATTGCACAATCTCTTCTTCGTTATATTATTCATGTCATTGCGAACTGCTATATTCCAGTTAAATTTGATGCTTTGAAGTCTGTTATTCATAAAATAGTAAATGCTGGTGTGCCACAGGGATCCGTTTTCACTCCAACTCTCTTCCTCATATTCATCAATGATCTTACTTACTTACTTACTTATCCGGCTACTGATTCATGGAGGGTCTCTGCCTGAGATATTGCGGTCTTCCATCTGTTACGATCCCTCGCGAGCTCCCTCCAGTCGTTGGAACCAAGCGCTCTTGCGTCTGCAACCGCCTGGTCCCTGTAGCGGAGGTTCGGTCTTCCTCGTCGTCTCGAGCCTGGGGAGAAAGGAGTTTTGAACCCATTTGTTTGGCCAAACCGAAGTAGCAGCGGTTTGCTAGGGTAATTCTTCGTCGGATTTCCACTAAGGTATCGTTCGTGGGATTGATGTTTGTTCCGAGATAGGTGAACTCCTCGACTACCTCGAAATTACTGCTACCAACAGTTAAGTTTTGTCCTAGGCGATGGACAGATGAGGCTTTGTTTGTTGAAAGCATATACTTTGTTTTGTCCTCATTAACTTCAAGACCAACGCGTTTCGCCTGTTTATCAATAGCTATGAACGCTTGGGAAGACCTGTTGAAGATAGTGCCTTCCAGGTTAACACCGCTCTTGCGCACTATCTGCTCCAGAACTAGGTTGAAGAAATCACATGATAGCGCATCTCCTTGTCTGAACCCTGTGCACGTCTGGAATAGCTCGGATGAGTTGTTACCCATTTGCACGTTCCACAGCGTATTTTGTAACGTCATGCGGCATAGCTGGATCAGTTTTTTCGGGATCCCGAGTTCCGACATCGCCAATAGAAGCTTTTGGCGACTTATGCTATCATATGCTGCTTTAAAGTCGATGAAAAGATGGTGGGTCTCGACTTGAAATTCGTTGGTCTTTTCCAGAATTTGCCTCAATGTGAAGATTTGGTCTATCGTTGATCTGCCTGGCCTGAAGCCACACTGGTACGTCCGTATTATAGTGTTGCAGAAAGGGTTTAGATGCTCAGATAGTACGGTGGATAGGATCTTGTAGGCAACATTAATTTGACCAGGTCACACTTTCCTCCTCCTACACTTGGTTGATTAGCTGACGCGTGCACCCAATCAGGACATCTCCTTCATACCTAAAGAGTTCCGCAGGTAGGCCATCCGAGCCGGCGAATTTGTTATTCTTAAGCTTGCGGATTGCTTTGGACTGGATCTTCATTGACTGGTCTTATGCTTCTTTGCTCCCCTATGGTTTCCTCTAAATAATGCCCAATAAGCAGCTGCTGGAAATGCTGCTTAAACATGTCTATAATTCCCTGTTCTTCGGTGACTAGGTTCCCTTCGCTGTTACGAACAGCTTGCCTATCGGTCCTATAAGCTGATGCCAGTTCTTTGGCTGTTTTGTAGAACCGGCGCGGCGGGTGTTTGTGGCGGTGCTAGACTCCTCGAGATACCTGAGCTGAGAAGCTGCGGCTGCTCTTTTCTTTCTGCGCAGGGTTTTTTCTCTTTCTTTCTTTTTTCACGGTACTCCTCTTTTGCTGCTCTTGTTTTCCGTTGCAGCATATTTGCATTCGTGCATTTTCCGTCTCCTGCTTCAATACCGCGCATCATAATCATACCACGGGTTCTTTTTCCTAGGTCGTTGATAGCCTATGGTGGTCTCGGCTACCTCCTTAATGATGTCGCGGTACTGGTTCCACTGGTTGTTGACGCTTATGGCTGGGGGTACGGCAGAGAGTTTCCCGGTCAATTGCTCACTGTAGTCTCTGGCTTTCTCAGGTGTGCTAAGGCATGCAATATTGAATTTCTTCCTTTGGGCGGTCCTCATTTTCTTTTCGTTGGACAGTCGGGCTCTGAGCTTTGTCACAACAAGAAAGTGGTCAGAGTCCACGTTTGCACCTCGGAAGGTTCGCACGTCCAAGATGTTCGATGCGTTCCTTGCACCAATTAGCACGTGGTCGATTTGGTTGGCGGTTCGACCATCTGGAGATCGCCAGGTTGCTGTGTGGCTGTGTGTATTCTTTGCTTGGGGAACCTAGTGCTACTTATCACCGTATTCCGAGATGCAGCAAAATCGATTAGTCGGAAGCCGTTATCTGTTGTCGTTTCGTGGAGGCTGTGCTTTCCAACTAATCCGCCAAAGATATTTTCCTTCCCGACTTTAGCATTGAAATCTCCAAGCACGACTTTGACATCGGTCTTCGGACAGACTCCGTAGGCTCCGTCCAGGAGGTCGTAAAACTCATCCTTGTTAAACTCCAGCTTCATCGGTAGGGGCGTATGCACATATTTGCTGATGTTTTGAAAAGTAGCTTTGATGCGCTTAGAATAGATGACTTTTGATCTGAGTCGATTTCCCACGACGAATCCGCATCTTAAGATGTGCGTTCTTTGATGACAGCTGTAATAAATGTCGCAATCTTTTCTTTTCGCTATTCCTGATCCTATCCATCGTATCTTCTGGACCGCGGTAATGTCTGCCTTGTACCGCGAGAAGACAGATTCAAGTTTTTGAGTAGCACCTGGTGTGTAGAGTGTCCTTACATTCCAGGTGCATACTCGTAAATCGTAGTCCATTTTCGTTCCGGGTCGGGTTACCATTTGAGGGGGTCGTTATCCGAGGCTCCTCGCGTCTCTCTCATAACAATTGGTATTTTTTACTGTGGCCGGGTCGATAGCCCGGAGCACTAACCTCTGTAGGGCAATGGGTTTAATGTTGCAATTGATTCCTTGGTCAACACTCGCACTTACAAGTTTAGCAAATCATGGCATAAAGCCAAGACCAGTATCCGGCGGTTACCAGCGAGGAGGTAATGTAAGCACTTGATGTGTAGGAAAAGATACAGCTCGAAGCCCCCAGTTCCTACAACATCCAACCACCACCATTCATCAATGATCGTTTGTTTGAAACTTCTTATCCATTAAATTTTTTTGCTGACGTCAGTACGCTCAGCTTCTTTAGTCCTTCGGATGTGGATTAAAGACGGCAGCGTATCATATGTTATAGGTTGAGTTAGGTTAGGTAGGGTGATGATGCGGCAATGCGTATAACCTCACTCGGATCCCAGTGGATCCCTTGTGGTCCCCAATGTATTGGTAATGTAGGAATCCGATGGGTAAGAGGAAGGATTTAGTGGAAGTTTTAAATATGGGGTGCTTCTCTGAACCATCCTGATTTCTGAATGAAGTTAAGGATGCTTTTTAGTAGCAAAAATGAGACGTGTCGCCCAGTTTGACGAAAAAATATTCTCCGAGGTCATCTTTTCTAGTTTTGGATAGGATGGGGTATTCACAAAGTGATATGAGCCCTCTTTTATTTCCTCGTCTTGACACGCTCTGCATAAGTCCGATGTGCTAAATGCCCATTCTGTGCATGTGTGTTCCCATTGAGTTGTGACCCGTAAAGATTCCAACCAAAATAGACAATTGAGGTCTGCTAAGCTTCAGTAGATACTTCTATTTAATATTTCTCTTTGAAATATCTGGCCAAAGATTCCTTGAAACCCGTTGTAGTCATTTGTTGACCATCTGTTATTTGCGGTCTTAAGAAAACTGGTGT
Organism: Philhelius festivus; assembly: GCA_963931855.1. Classification (NCBI taxonomy): domain Eukaryota; kingdom Metazoa; phylum Arthropoda; class Insecta; order Diptera; family Syrphidae; genus Philhelius; species Philhelius festivus. The sequence continues at coordinate 171,779,067 of OZ007555.1, forward strand.
ATTTTATATTTTCCTGCTCCAATGGCGTAAGTATCCAGGGTATAACTTGGCTCCGTTCAAGTGATGAACCGACTTTTGCCACTTCATCAGCCATTTCATTTCCATAAATGTTACTGCGTCCCTGGACCCATCGAAGGGTGACTGAATTTGTTTCGTCGAACAATCTTAATTCACTACGACAACGCGCAAACAGTTAACAGTTTTGACTTTGTGACAAATGACTTAATGGCTCTGATTGTCATATATTTCTTGTCTTTCATTATTTAACCGATATTTTCACAAACAGTGTTTAAGTGAAATAGCCAGTTGCACTCCTCCACTTAAGTAGTTCAACTGTAATACTCGCCCTCGCGCGGTGTCAGTCCAACTTCACACACCATTACTGCCTTTTTTTTAGTTTTGTCCATGAGACTCAAGTGGGTTATCGGAAAATCTACCCAAAATGTGGGAATAGTATTTAAGTTTTGGAGAATCTATATGCTGTATAGATTACCGCTAGAGCAGAAGGGGTGAAAAATGTCTTGCATCGTTGAAGGAAACCTATACATTTTGCAGCGTTTTTAGCGACCTGAAATATGTTATTCTTCCATACAAGGAGGTCTGTGATGCCACACAGTCAAAGCCACAATGGACATTAATCGATTCGAGTGATTCGATTGATCGATGGGATATCCTTGACGGAGGTCACGTGAATTGGCCACCAGGTGTGCCATTTCTTGTGAGGTTTCCTTAAGTCTCAGGTCTATTCCAATAATATGCAAACCACTAGTGCCCTCACAACAAACATAACCACGGCCAGACCTCTAATTCAATAAGTTCCATGTGGCAGAGTTATTGAAAAATTGGACCTCCATATCAACATCGATGAACAACAGTTCTCTAGCCAAAAGAATCTTCCAACCCAGACGCTTCAGGTTGTTCGAGGCGACAGTAAAAACCAAAGCCTCATGAAATCAGTTTCAAATTCAATAAAAACATATTTAGCTACCTACTATTTTCTATTAATCTCTTTGTATGTATCACCTTCACCTGTATGACAAAAGCTTCAGTGTCAAAATTTCCCGAAAGTTATATCATGGAATAACGTTGCGCCGCGTCGTTCTTCCAACGATGAAGATGAATTACTTACTCTAATGATAATGTGGAACAAGACAAAAGGATATTTTCTCATAGTCATGACTCAGGAGGTAAACTATGTTATTTCCTTGAACGAGCGAACTGCGTTCTTTAGGGGGTATACCTACTCGTATTTTTGTCGCCCTATTGTAAGTAGCACAAAGACTGAGAGCAGAGCTTTTTTTTTATTAAAGTCTTTCATGTTTTCCTATTCATCACGCCTGTCATAGACCTTGGTAGGAGAAGGCTAGGAGGAATCTACTATTTCTTAAACTCTTTTCTTGTTTCTTCATTTCAGGCTTTTTTTGTTTTCGTTCTCTTGTGCTTTCACACTCTCGTTGCAAATTTGCGGAAGGTAATTTAATTTCAAGCTTAGAAGGATTTTGTGAGTGATAATGAATCCTTGCAAGGGAATATCATAGTTTAACTTAAATAAAAGGATAAAGACTTGAGCTTCAAATATATTGCCTGTCTGGATTTTGTGTAAAATTAAATGATGGGGTGCTAAGGGCAAACGTAGTACGTGGAAGGCAAAGCGGAAAAAAGAACGATTTTTATTTTAATATAAAATGTATGAAGCTAGGAGAGAACACTTTTATTTCTGCCTGTGCGAGTTGTGATTAATTTGATTTAGAGCTCTGCAGATGGAAAGATAAGTTGCAGCAATATTTTCGAATGAAAACTTAATTTAAAAATGAAAAAAAAAAAAATGGAAATTCTGCAGCATGGTAGTAAATTTCATTAAAATTAGGACTTTCGTGAATGGTGATTACTTTCTGTTTAATAGACTTGGTCCTTTATTGAGAGCTTTTCAAGGATCACTGACATTTAGATTAACAACTTCTCTGCTGTTAATTGGAATTTTATTTTTCCCAGGACTTCTGATTTATGCCATTTCATCAGGTTGATACTTACATTAATATGGTTCAAAGACCTAGTTTTTTACTTAAACACAAAATTATTATAATTAGAAAATTAGAATCGTCGGCGTCGGTGTTTGAGATTTATCGTAGAAAAATGTTGTTCGGTACAGTAAGTGAAAAGACTTTTACTCAACCTGAAGAACAAACAGAACCGAATTTCATTTAACGTGGCCACCTGCCAGTTAAGGCTTAATTTCACGGCAGGCCTACCCACGCTAACGGAGTCAGATTAAGCGCTGACTACCACCCTGAGATAGCATTACACCACCCCATTAGCAACTCTGCAAAAATGTTGGGGCATGTCCACACCCCTTGCTGAGGAGCGAGGTCTACCTAGCACCTCTTGAATCCAAGTAAACGGACTTTTTTCAGGTGCGTGATCAGGAGAGGGCAGAGACACAAATTCGACCCCCAATCTGCACACATCCTCTTGTTACGGGTCATGCCCTAATGCCACCAAATCAAGGATGACAAAAATGCCATGGCCATGAAAGCAGTGCATTGGAGTGAGCTCGTAACTGGTGGTTAGTGGGTCAGGATTAGACCTGGACAGTCTCCCTCCCGTCCAACATCCAACAGTCATAAACCCAAGGAGTTTCGGGCTTAAATGCTCAATCTAACAGTGCACCCAGCATCCAGGAAGCACATAGCCGCGACGCACACTAGCCCCAGGATGATCTCGGGCAATCGGCTAGGACACAAGAAGTCTAGTGCTGCCAACAAAAACCAACGCTGGGTGAACCCCAAGACGCCGCGGTATGTAAAAGAAGGACAGACAGAACGCCATTATTGGCCAGATTATCAGCCGTCTCGCTTGTAAAAAGGATACGACTGAAAACCCAAGCACCATCTACCGACACCGCATCTATCGCAGAGAGATTTCCGAAGTGGGCGTATTGCGGAGGCAGACACTAGGTCTATACGTGACACGAATACTCCCTCGGAGCCCCACATGCATATTCAGTCGAACTGGCCTAGGTCCTCTCATGCAAGAATGCATTCAAAGAAAAATGACCTTTCAGCAAAATGCCTGCGAGAACGAGAAGTCCAGGCATTTCCTACCACCTGAGGGAGAAACTGGAAAGTAGTTTTGCCTTTACAACATATAATCTCTCAACAGAGCTTTTCTGTCATGAACAAACATATTATGAGCGTTCATGGCCTCGCTCCAGTCGGATGTTTGAAGCCACCGCTCCCTCACCAGTCTGCTGGAAATACCTCATCTCCAGGACAAGTGGAAACGGTCTGGAACACCCTTAGTGTACCAAGGACCAAAAACCTCTGACAAGTGAGGATCTTGCTTCTTTTTGTCACCGTGTTTATAGTATCATACCATATACATGCACCGAGAGCTGCGCAAGAAACAAACAGCCCATTGTACTTGATACGAACTGCATGCCTAGACAGGGCCCAGTCGCACTTGACCTGAAGAATAAACAGTGGGATATCTGATCATCCCCACGGAAACCTTGCCAAGCAGAAAGAAGCAGACATAATGGGGAATTAATATCTTCTAATCGGCGCGCGGTTCTCCCGGGTTAAAGTTTTTTTTTCAAATAGAACTTTTTTCTAACCAACTGCTACTCTGAGCTCATGTGTGGGTTCAATCGAAGTGGAAAGTTGTTTTGTAGGTGTTTTCCCACTAAGATGCTATCAATTGTGGCGTCTAGATACTCGTACAGTTCAAGTTAGGCATAAAAACTTAGGTCACACCTTATATAGTTTTTTACCACACATTTGGTAGTTAGGTTTATAAGGAGTGTTTATCAGGATCATGTTGCCTGGAGCAGTATTTAGGGATCGGTCCTAAAGTTGACATCATTGTGACTTTCGGCACTCCTGAGACTATTTAGTAGCGCAGCAACAACAACCCTACGATACGGACGCATTTATTGTTGAATGTTAGGTCCCTAATTTGATGCCCTACAGTCGAACAATTGACAGAGGCCTTATACTGTGGCAAGGAAATATGATTGGATTGATCAAGCACACAAAAGTTAAAGTTTCCGAGAACAAAAGTTCATTTATTTTGGTGTTGATTTGTCGTTGGAGGAAGACTTCGGCAAACATTTGTGAGATTTTATTATATAAACGAGTTACTTAGACAGTTCGCATTCATTTTGCCAACATATATGCCTAAGCCGCAGAAAAAAGAGATGCTGACATCGAAGGAATTTGATGAGCTCCCGGACAAGATATATGAAGAGTGCCCAAACTATAACATTCAAATTATCAAGCTCAAACTTTAGTATGCATTTCCAACATCTCAACATTCACAGAGTCATGGATATATCTTGAACAATTATGTGTTAACCAGGCTGTCAACATTGTAATTAACAGAATGCAATTCTTTAGTGATGAAGGATTTGTGACCGATCCAAGCGGCCAACACTGTCTCGTATCACTACTGCCCTGTATTTAAGGTACTCTTACGGAAATCCACAAATCAGCTTAAACAAGGAAATATTTGCGAATAATTTTAACAAACTGCTACAAGATGGCAAGGTGTTATAAGGCCTTTTTCCACCCGAGTCTCTAATAAAATCTAAAGAAGTCATATTCCGTCAGCATGAAGTATTGAGAACCAGTGGTAACATTGCCTGGCAGCCATTAGAAATTCCTCTGCGTTTTAGACGATGGTTATGAAGAAACTTTGACGATGATTACCGGCAAACAAATAAAACAAAACAAGAGCAAGCCTGATGATCAAATTCCATAGTTATTGAACCATTAAAGCCGTTCACGTGATTTCGATTGACGTTAGTCAAATCAGAGTATGATAAGCTGAGGGTAGAATTGCCAGCAAAACAATGTAGTCCAGTAAAATTAAATTAATTAATTCGAAATATCTACAAAAAATACTGCGTCGATTTTTTTTTTTGTTTCTTAAAGAGTACTTATTGGAGAGTGTAAGTCCAAAAAGTTCGAACAAAAAGCACCCATGCGTTGTGCGCCATTTTGAAAAAGGCTTTGGAAAGCGTGAACTCGATTTTCTCGGCTCCTATCATATATAGAGCTGTATGTTTTTTTAGGTTTATATGTTAAAATATTTACTTTAACTTTTGTTGAGAAAAAAAATTTGAAACCTCTTTCCAAAAAAAAGTTATCGACGAAAAACTGTCGAGATTTTGAAGTAAAAAATGGTTTTTAACGTTTATCTCGCCTCATGTTCATCTGATCGAAAAAATACTAAGGTTGTTTTTTATAGATCACTTTATTTTCTACATTTTGGTATATTTTAATTTTATGTGCGACAAAATCTGTAGGTAATATAACCTGTCAAAATGGCCAATATCCTGCGAAAATTAAGAATCATCTCCTATATTATCTACCCCATTTTATGTGTTATGTTGCTTCTCTCAAAAATAAAGGAAGCCCCGTAAATGTAAAGAAAATGGAGCATGAACTGCCTTAAAATATCAATAACTGCAATAATCGAAAATATTTCCGAAAACCAAAAAATAAGAAAACAAAATCAATTTGTCCTTAACACTTTAGAACGTATTTTCTCAGTACCAGATGAATTTTAAAGCCAAAGGATTTTTCGGATAAAAAATAAAACATTTAATAGGATTCTTACTCTTTTCATGAAATTATGGAATATTGAAATAATCTTGCTATTGATGGTTCTTTGGCACTTTGTTGGTTGTGGGGCAAAATGTAAGACATTATTTTTTATGATATGATTCATCCTTTTTAATCCCGTCATTTTTATTGGAACTTCCTTGCTTTTTGTTGACAACTGAAAAATTGATGATGAATATTAAAATTTGAGAAACTTTTTTCTTCCACCAAAAGTGCCAACAAAAATGATGAACTACACTTTGAGTTGAATAAAAAAAAAAAACATTTATGAACCATAAAATAAATAGATATATCTACCATAAGTAGATACGAGTATATAAAAGATATACACCGCACACATAAATAGCTTATCAAAAACAATAAACTTATTTTATTTCTCTTTTTTGTTTAGAAAATGTCAGCCTTAATTCAAATCATTTTTCATACAAACACATCTTGTAAATTTTTGGGATTGAGAGCAGCTGGCTGTTGTCAAATTTACCCTCAAAACATCTTACTCACACGAAATTAACAGATTATCCCAGTCGCACTTTGTCATTTCTGAAGCACCACAGGTTGTGGCGCGTTGTTGTGATTCTTTTAGTGCATAGCAAACAGTGGGCTATTTGTCTTTTAATATGACACAAATTCAAGAATATGATACTCTTTCAGAGAATCCTTTAGAGTTTAAAGTTCAACCTGACAAGCTTATTTAAGATTTCATAAAAAAATATCTCAATTTTATGTCAACACCGTGAAGAACCGATTTTTACGAAATTGGGCGAAAATTGAGAAGCAACCTTGTCTGGTTTCCATGTGTGTTGAAGTTATCAAAAAGTTTATCCAGACCAATGGAATACGAACATGAATTTGCAGACTTTAATCCCCACAAATGAATGTAGAACAGGAAACCTTATCATATTTACACCTTACAGTAATCTAAACCTAATTTTCAGTAAGCCATATCGGTTAAATGGAATGAACTTTTCAACCAAGCCAAGACCCGATGTTTTCGATTTTCACCTTTTATGCAAGCAGGATTTAATAATGTATCTACTGGGGCCTATTTCAGCGCCTATTTCCAACTGAAAGTGTTGTATGATGTACCTGGAAAACTTAGTTGATTAAGTTTATTTGACATTTCTTCTGCATATTTTTATTTGAGCTTAGTTTTTATATTTAAGTATTCAATACAAATCAAAGTGAAAAAAACTTAATTTAATTTTCCGAAATTTTAATAAAATAAAATTTTCCGAAAAGGATCCCTTTGGAAGTCTATATTTCTTGTAGAACAAGTATTTGTTGTTCTCTCACACAAGACAAATTATTTGGTTAAAAAAGAACAAGAAAATAATTTATTTGGTTTTCCAAATGAAAAAACAAAATCACTTTATTTGGTTAAGGTAACTTAAAAACTAAATATAACATAACCTCGAATCAATGGAAATGAGCTGAATTGCCAAAATGCAATGCAACCATTAAATGTAGGTTGAGTAATTAACTTATTATTCAATATCACTTATTGGAACACTGGATTGCATTCAATGAAACCAGGGTTGGAATCGCGTAAGGTGATAGTTGATTATCAATTATTTGTTGATTGTCAACGAATTGATAGTCAACTATCACCTTACGCGATTCCACCCCAGGTCAATGAGGTCAGCGTTGTTGGATATGTATGTGACCCACATTTAAAAATACAAATGCTTATAAATTATGTTTAAATAAGAAATATTTACACTTGTGTTTGTATCCGGACAATGTTTTTTTTTTTTTACTTGCGACTCATAGGTACTATAAGGCAAGTTATGCATTCGGAACAAAAATCGAACTCGATATTTTGATCAAAGTTAACATTACGATGATAGCGAAGACGAATAAAGTGGGTCCGACAATTCCGTCTGTCTGTCTGTATGTCTGTTTGTCTGTATGTCTGTACGAGTACCTTTCTCTACAGCCTAAGCCACTGGAGGTATTTTCTTCAAACTCGGTACTTAAGGGTCTTCTGTGATTCCCTATAGAGGAGGAATCGAAAGTTTTTTTTTAGCTCTAAAACTAACGGTACCCCCATACACCTGTAATTCATAATCTTACTTATCTCGAAAACGGCTCTAACGATTTTGATAAAAAATAAAATGCACGACTGGGTCGCACGAACTTGCTCCTATATAATAGACTAGGAATTTTAAAATCGAATGTTATTAATTAATGAATTTTTTAAATTCTTTTAGTAGTAAGAGATAAAAACAGAATGCTATGCAAATATGAATGTATGCAGAAACAAAAATTATAAATCGTTGTAGTGGTTCCTTAAAAAAATAAGCTTTTATGTACAAAATTTTTAAGAAAAAATTTTGGTACGCCAACCTTAAGTTTTTATTATTGTACGAATAAAAGTCTAATTTTCAAAAAAAAAAAATACTAAGCCGTTCTTGAGATATCGAATTTTTCAAAAAAAAAAAAATAACTTTTTTTTCTAAAAATTGAAAAAATATTTTTTTTTTAAGTTTTTAAATGCAATGTTTTTTAAACTTTTTAGGAGCTTCTTTATAAAAAATTTCATTAAAATCCGTTATGTCGATAATGAGAAATTCAAAATTCGAAAAAATCGTTCTATGGTAGGTATAGTCAGTAATATCTAGATTTAAAATTTTGTTTTTTTAAATTACCTATAGATCATAAAAATTAATCAAAAGAAAAAAAATTTTGGCGAAATTCTCGGAACCGTTTTCGAGAAAAATACGATTTTCGAAAACCATTTTTTAAAATTTGTATGGAAGGTACCATTAGTTTTAGATAAAACAAATTTTTTTTCTCAAATCTTGTAGATTATGTTAAGAAACTTTTATTTGTCAAGTTTGAAAAAAATGGAGCATGGGGTTTTCGAAATATTGAGTTTCCAAAAAAAAAAATATTGATTTTTTTTTTTTAAATCCAAAAAATTAAAATTTGAAAATTTGAATATGTAATCTAATAATATTCATACTTTGGAGGAGCTTTGGCATAAAAAAATCATTTAAATCGGCTGTACTGTTTTCGAGAAAATCGAAAAAAAAAAAAAATGGACCTAGGGCGGCTACCAAAAATAACAATTTTTTGTAAATTTTTGTTCAACCATTAGCTAGTTCAAACCAAATGAAATTTTTCAAATTTTTTTTAAAAAATTCTGTGGGACAGTTTTCGAGAAAATAAAATATTTATAAAATTTCGAAAAAAAATCGTATGGCAGGTACGGTTATTTTTGGTCTTAAAAAAAAAACAAAAAAAAACGTCCGGGGGGGAAAATTAAAACCCATATCTACCAAGTTTGAAGAAAATCGGCCGAGCCGTTTAGGCTGTAGTCGAACCGACAGACAGACAGACAGAATTGCGAGACCCACTTTTTTGGTATTCGCTATCATCGTAATGTCAACTTTGATCAAAATCTCGAGTTCGATTTTTTTACGAATGCATAACTTGCCTTATAGTACCTATAAGTCGCAAGTAAAAATTAGGTGTGATATTATGGACATGGTCTACATTTTGGCAAAACAAATTTTGATGAAAAACATTATTAACGGCACCTGTCATAGAACCGTTTTTTTGATTTTCGACTTTCTCATTAACGGCTTTAACTATTTTAACCAAAAATTTTCACAAGGAGGCCTATTAAATTTAAAATAATATGGTATATACAATTATTGGGAAAAATATTTTCTGGTTTTTTCGAAAAACAAATCCAATTTATTTTTTGAAAAATCAATATCTTGTGAACGATTATTTTCTTAAATTATTTCCTAAAATCTATACTACTAAATACTTGAAATTGGCATCCCAAATTTTGTTCCAGAAAACTTTTGAAGAAATTTGTTATATAAAAAATTACTTTATTAATAAAACAATTTTTAAACTTTGTTTGCATAAATTCATACTTTTCCGTAAATCAGACGGCAATTCCATGCATTTCAATTTTTCAATGTTTATCTCATTAAATCCATGATTTATATTTATAAAATGTATTTTAAATTCAAAAGTACTTTCACATAAGAGCAGGTTCGTGCGATCCAGTCGTGCATTTTATTTTTTCGAAATTTAAAAAAAAAAAATTCAAAAAGTTTTATTTAATTAAAGCTAGGTAATGGTTGAAAAAAATTGTTATTTTGGTACCCCCCTTGGAACCATTTTATTTATTTTTGATTTTCTCAAAAATGGTACTACCGATTGAGATCATTTCTCTTATGTTAAGGCTGCCCAGCAGTTCCAATATTATTGTGAATTCATATTTTCAAAATTTTTTTTTTTGGATTTAAAAAAAAAATCAATTTTTTTTTTTGAAAACTCAATATTTTGAAAACCCTATGCTCGATTTTTTTGAGACTTGATCAATAAAAGTTTTTTAATATAATCTACAAGATATGATATTTTACCTAAAAATAACGGTGCCCTCCATACTAATGTTAAAAAATGGTTTTCGATAATCGTCTTTTTCTCGAAAACGGTTTCGAGAATTTTGCTAGATTTTTTTTCTTTAGATTAATTCTTCCGATCTATAATTACAAAAATTGTGAAAACAAGATATTATTCACTGTACCTACCACAGAACGATTTTTATGAATTTTGAATTTCTCGGCATAACGGATTTTAATCAAATTTTGTTTAAAGAAGCTCCTAAAAAGTTCAAAAAACATTGCATTTCAAAACTTAAAAAAAAATATTTTTTTCAATTTTTGAAAAAAAAGTAATTTTTTTTTTTGGAAAATTCGATATCTCAAAAACGGCTTAATATTTTACTTAGAAATTTAATTTTCATTCGTACGATAATACAAACTCAAAATTGGCCTGCCAACATTTTTTCTTAAAAATGATTTAAAAATGTTGTACATAAAAGCATATTTTTTTAAGGAAACACTACAACGACTTATAATTTTTGTTCTTGCATAAATTCATATTGGCATAGCATCCAGTTTTTATCTCTTACTACTAAAAGAATTTAAAAAAATTAATTTTATCCTATTATATAGGAGCAAGTTCGTGCCACCCAGTCGTGCATTTTATTTTTAAATGGAACACACCGTTTTTTACCGTTTTTTTTTTTTACTTTTGGCCCAAGCTCTTAAAATAAATTTGCTAAATCAGATCTAGAAATACTAACAGCTCGTAAGCAAATGCTCTTTTTTTTCGTAACTCATGATAAAAATGTGTAGCAAAAAGCCCCACTGTAGAACCATTTTTTAACTGTCTAGTGTTTTTTTTTCACTTCTATCGTCTATAGAAGAAGACAAAGACAAATTACAAGCAATATTTCAAGTTTATTGTGCGTGTGAGCAGCTTAATCCACAAGAAAGTGGTACACTCTTAAAGTACACTTATTATTTTCAGTTTTGAAACAAGTCTCCTAAAATGGTACCAATACTTTGTCACTTGCCTTTTCCTGCCATCCGATGTATATAAAGCATTGAGTTATGGCCTCACAACTCATGAAGATTTTTCATGGATAGAATGTCTTCGCTTCCGTTTTGAAAAGGCGGAAATACTTGAAAATATACATACTTTCAACGTCGTTTCCATGTTTTCTCCGCTCATTTAAGTGTGTAAACGTCAAACAAATGTTCAATCTTTCCGTTTCAGCAGTGCTGCTGTTGCTCGAAGGCGGGAATGATAAACAACTTCAATATAACACAAGTGGATGTTGATGGAAGTGTAAACATTAGGAAGTCGATATTATTGAGATTCTTGATTCGATTGCGTGATAATGATAATTAAGAACTGTCTTTCGCAATCAAAGGTCATTGCCGGGTAGTTGTCCGCTACAGAAACAGGAGAACAACCGCGGGCATTGATTGAATTTTGTTTATTGATAAATAACATCCAACGGTCAATAATGTTACGAAAAGTTTTGATAATATTATTGAGTAGGAAGTGTAGAAATTGAGTGTTGGTGCCGGATGCTAAAATGCTCTATTTGGGAAAAATAATCTAGGAAATATGTATTTAATTTCAGAATTTTGTTTATGGAAATGATGAAGGCGATATATGTACATAGCAACTTAGCACCTAAAACTTCAATAAAACTTATAAATAACTTAATATATGTATGTACATATATGTAGTTTGAAGCCCCCTTAGAAGAAGATGAAAAATGCTCAAATGAGCAAGGCTAGTTTGCATATATATATTATCTAATCAAGAGAACCGACTTAAAAGGTCTTTTTTGTAATATGCCTAGCTCAAGGGGTTATTACCACCCTTAAAATGTTTATCACATAGCGAGCGTTAGAAATACAGAAAAGTCTTAGAACAGATGTTAGTTTTAAATTTATGAATATTACAATGAAAAGAAAAAATGGAGCTAGGTAGACCATTCCACATTCGTGTAGTGCGGCTGAAAAAAAGAATCCTAAAGGCGCGAGTATTACGGTTGAATTGTTTAAGGGGAGGAATGCTAGAACACTATTTGTATAAATAATTAGAGACATGAAATACTGCAGTGCAGTGAAATACTGCAGTGCACTCCACCTGTTATTCATCGACTTTGAGAAGGCTTTCGATAGCTTCAATAGAGAATTTATTTGGCATGCTTTACGCTCCCGGATAAATTAATAGCTATTATTAAGGCAACTTATGATGGATCCAAATGTCACGTTTTACACGAAGGGAGGCTGTCAGAAGAGTTTGAAGTCCAAAGTGAAGTCAGATAGGGCTACATTCTGTCACCAATATTGTTTCTGTTGGTGATAAGCGATTTCCTGCGAGCTACCTTGACGGGAAACGGAGGAATTCGATGGACTCTGACGTCTCACCTAAAACATCTTGACTATGCGGACGACGTATGCTTGCTCTCTCATAGGATCATGGATCTGCACCAAATGACAGCAGGGGTGGATAGAGAAGCAAAAATCGTGGGGCTGAAAATCAACTCCGCCAAAACAAAGATGATCAGCCTAGGAACCCAGTCATCTTCTCTTATAAATATTTCTCAACAACCGGTAGGGAAAGTACAGAGCTTCCAATACCTTGGAAAGATCATCTCTACCGAGGGTGGCACCGAAAACGACATTAGCAGACGAATCGGGAAGGCAAAGGCTGCTTTCGGTATGATTAGAAATATATTGAGGAATAACTCTCTTAGCTTAGGAACCAAGCTATGGCTGTTTCGATCCAACGTCGAATCCGTGTTACTTTACGGTTGCAGCACTTGGAAAGTAACAGTAGGTGTCATTAAGAAGCTGCAAACGTTCATTAATAGATGTCTACGAAACATCCTTAGGATTTTCTGGCCCAATCGTATATTAAACGAAGAGCTCCTCAGGAAAACGGGTCAGGAACCTATTGACTCTATTATACCACGTCAAAAGTGGCAGTTTATCGGACACACGCTTCGAAAAGGCGACAACTGTATTGCAGCGCATGCAATGCAGTGGAATCCGCTCACTCAAGAAGGAAGACGAGATGGACGACCGAGAAGCTCATGGAGAAGGACAGTCGAGGAGGAGTCAGCCCAACTAGGCAAGAGTTGGAGGGAGTTGCAACTCATATCCAGGAACCGAACACGAAGGCGAGCTGGCGTTGTGGACGACCTATGCCCTACTAGGGGTCCCCCACGGACATGAAAGGTCTGAGGACCTAAGTAAGTCTTTTTTGGATTATATCCAATAGATTCAAGTAGTTTATTGACTTAACAAGTTTTTGGCGACGTTCAATATGTGGACATTCAACAAAGTATAGAGTAGTGGGAGAGTAATATCCAAAGAAATGAGCATGTTATAGATACGGGCATTTGCACAAAGTGTGCAAACCGATGGGATAAAACAAGGGTATTTGAATATCTAAAAATGAATTCTTTACATTCAAATTAAAGTTAAAATTAAAATTATTTTCTTACCAAATTTGTTTTTATTAACATTGTAGAATCTGGAGTGCGTCACATAACGAAGTCATAGTAAAATCACATGTTGTTCATATCCATATCAATGAAATTGAATCTCAATTGGTTTCTTTGTCCAGGGTAGCAGTGATTGGCAAAGAGTTATTCCCCGTTTGATTTCAGTATTGATGTCAATGTCTGATTAGTGGCGCCTAGTTATGCTTATGCTAAGCCCTCCTCTACAGCAAAGTTGTAGCTGTCTTTGGTGACGTTTTGTCGAAGACGTTTCGGTGTTGGGTGTTCTATCTTGGTATTGCCCTCATTCACCGCTAAGTCCATCTTATTTGATTCCGTCTCAATGCTCAATGACATCACAATTTGTGCTTCGGATTTTAGAAAGAGTGTGCTTCTAGTGTTGAAGCGGAAGTTCTGCACTATTCTTTCCAAAACGACTTTTAAGAAGCCTCATGATAGGTCATCGTCTTGTCTAAAACTTTTTTTGACATAACTTGCATGGGTGATATCTATTCTGATCTTGATGAAGCAGCGAGTATTCTCCATCCTGTAAAAACAGACAAGCTTTTCGGGGATGGCAAAATTATACATTGCACGATGACACGACGAGCGACCAACGCCGACGTGACGAGTTGTTCAAAAGCTAAAGTGTCATAACCATAACCAATTATTCTTTCTTTCGTTCAATGACTGTATCTAAGCATAATTGGTTTCCAAAATGTAAACAAAATTTCATTGCATTAGATTTATGTGTAACTCACTCCAAACCGTAAACAATAAATTACACGAGATCAATAGGAACTATCGGTTATAACAAAAATGCAAAAACGAAATATTGTATTCAACAAGTAGGTCTCTATGGAATGGATATTGGGTGTTTTGTCTGTAGATATACGAGTATTACCTTCCTTTATGAATTGGTTTCGTTCCGCGGATTCAAAAACAAGATAAGCAAACAAAACATCATCAATGCAATGGAATCTAATTGAACATAAACATTGTTCTTGGTGTTAACAAAATTTTCATTGAAATTTGAAATAATGAAAGCAATAATTGTGTGTGTCTATTTATTCACACATCTAAGCCGGCCAAGGCTCCCACAAGGCAGGTTCACAGAGATGGATTTCGAAATTGTAATTCCTCTAGTGAAAATGTAAACAATTTTATATTTTTGAAAAATGGTGACTTTATATTTTTTATATTTAAAATAAGAGCATAGAAGTATCGAATACAAGAATTTGTATCATGAATTGTAAATTTTGTTTTAAAAACCAGACATATGCATTTTTTCAATTCTCAATGTATGCAATTATTCGATGTTCTTATCGCTAATATCTATCAGACCAAAAACATAAATGTTAAGAAAAGAGCCAAGTTCTTCTATACAAAAACCTTTGTGTAACAAGTCAGCCGTGAAAAGAATTAAGATCTAAAAGTACGCCAAGTTCTTACTTCATGAAGGTTTAATACCGAATATTTAAAGTAGAATAGAAAGAGTAGAAACAGCTACAATGTAATAGAGAAATTTTATTATTTAATGATTACTGACTAACTGACTTCTTCTTCTAACATACCTATCTTAATTATAAATACTAGTACCTACATCCGCTCAAAGTCATAAAAAAACAATAATTGTTGAGGATGCGATAATGTTTTTGTGTCAATTTTAACTCTTTTTTAAATGAAGGTAGCCCACCAATTAATAGCCTAATTAGTGGTTTTATTGTAGTTCACATCACAGTTAACAGTTTTTTTATGTAAACTCATAATTTTTACAGGTATGCACTCTAGTTCTAAGAAAAGTCATGCATTTTCAAGATGCATCTATAGTTTCAAATTCACAATAAAAAGACACTTCCAATAAAAAATCTTAGATTTTCTATTTTTCGCTTTGAATGTACATTAAGCTATACCGCTCCACCAAATTTCATCATTCTACAACAATCGGAAGTGCTCCATATAAATTAAACTTTTCTCAGAAAGTGGGTGGATACCACGCCCCCTTAATGGAAAACCTGGATTTTTATGTTTGGTCCTTTATATGCAATTTGAGCCCTACCGTTCTACCAAATTTCATTGTTCTACTGAAATGTGCCATACATAATTTACTTCAGTTCTGAGGAAGTGGGCGGATACCACGCCCCTGAATGGAAAACTTCAAATTTTATATTTTTTTCACTGTATGCAATTTAAGCCCTGCCACTTTACCAAATTTCATCGTTTTACAGCAGTCGGAAGTGCTCCATTCAACCAACACTAAAGAGAAAGTGGGCGGATATCACGCCCCCTGAATGGAAAAGCTCAATTTTTATTTTTGGTCATGCATATGCAATTTAAGCCCTACCGATTTACCGAATTTCATCGTTTTACAGCAGCCGGAAGTGCTCCATTCAACCAACACCAATTTGGAGAAAGTGGGCGGATACCACGCCCCCTGAATGGAAAACTTAAAATTTTTCCTTTACTTGCATGACAAGGCCTATGAATTATAAGCGACATAAAAATAAGACACGGCATTCTCCGCTTTAGTTCAGCCGCCATCCCTGGAGATAAAATATCTGAGACAACAACCTTCAGTCTCAAAACATCGTGCCACACATCTTTCCTATCCTTCTTTCTCTTCATTAACTTCACGACCGCGCGGTGTTGAAACATTTAAAGGGTAATCATAATCCCTGGAGCGCGTGTAGATTATAAAAAAAAAAAAAAATATTTACAATATTTGGAATACATCGTTAAAAGAGTTTTGGAAAATTCTAGATTCTTCATTTAAAACCTTTGGAAAGCAACACACTTTTTCCCTACGAGAATAGCAACAGGGGTGAGCAAACCCAATGAACATATTTGACTTACATAAATAATTACAAATTAACTCTAAATGTAACTTTTATTTCTAACCCCTTTTTTTTCAAATTCATAAGAAAAATTTATTAAATTCTATTTCCTTAACAAAAATCTTTCTTTCGGTTTCCTATCCTTGTTCCTCGATTTCCAAATTTTATTTGACAGGTGGTGTTTCTTTTAACCTACTAAGAGAGAGAGAGAGATATGGACACTGCCGGTGACACTTGGTCCTCGCACGCTGATGTTACAAAGTGCCTAACGTACCTTTAACTTTATTGGAAAAGATGGAACGGTAACGCAAATCCCGAACCCCCAAATCTGCACAAAACTCCAACGAATTAGATTACATTGAAACGGAAAATTGCACGTGTGAACTGGTTTCATTTAGTTTCTTTTTTTTGAAATTAAAATTAAATCGGGGTTGAAGGTGGCTGAATACACTATTGATTTGCCTATTACAGACCAATTCACGCAAATATTCAGAGTGTTGCTTAGTGATGAAGCAATTGAAAACTCGGTCACTGATATTATTGGCTAAAAGCATGGGGATTTGAAACCTGGGCCCATCCAGGTATGATGAAAGCTAGGAAGGTCACTTCTTGACTGACTTTAGATTGAACCAGAGGTTCTAGAATAAAACTTTTGAAAATTTAAAAACTAGAAGTTCGAGTAGAAGAATTGTTAATAGATTTTGTGGACATTCTTTGGGGAAATTTGGTAACAAATTTGCTGGCATTGTGGAAATAGTAAAAATAGTAGAAATAGAGAGAAAAAGCTAAACATTGCATAAGTTTTTATTAGAGTTTCCTTTCAAAAAGAAATCGTTTTTTTTTTCTTGTGTTGTTGAGTAAGCTACTCAATTCAATCGTTTGGGTTCTGTCTCGCAAAAATTCTGAAAATTACGGAACTCCTTACTGCTTAATGTTACTTTTTACTTTTACTTATTACATATTTTGGGACCTAACGTTAACGGTCAATCTTATTTCCAATAATTCTTTGTAACTCTTGTTAAAAAGATCTTGGGTCTTAGCCCTACTAATTTACAAGATTTCCCAAGCAATTTAATAAATAGGTATATTTCATGATTCGGAATCATACTTTTTTTTTCTTTCGTTCTAAATATTTTCACCGTCGCGGTCGGTTCAGCTTCAGAAGGTTTTTGATTTTCTTCCTCAACAACAAAAATTACTGGCCCCTCAATTAATTTTTTTTTGATCTGCCACGGTTGCCATATATCTTCGAGCCGCACTTACCGGACGATGCACAAAATGGCTGAATGTAATTAAAGCCTGTTTTTGATATATTATACAAATGTATGTAATAGTACAGATAGATAATTTTCTATTTATGTAGGCATGTAAATATAACATTTAATACAAAATACATATAATATAACTTTAATGGTAGGTGGCGTCGTTGCCGATGTTGTCTGTTCTTTTTCTAACCATATTTAATTATGATTGTTATACTCGTATATACATAAATATGTATGTCAAAAAGAATTGTTGTAGTGTCATTGTTAGGACTTGTTGGTATTGTTATATTTCACTTAGGAACAATAGTTGTTAGAAATTGTTAATCTGTCAAACAAATTTAACTTTTTCAATTATGATTTTCAAAGTGAATTATTTGTTTTGAAGACAATTCGTCTCATATATTCACTTTGACAGATCAACACGTTCAACTCATATCATAGACATCAGTTGAAAGTGCCGTAACTATTTTGAATTAAACTAGGTAAGAAAAAGAACAGTTCAATGATATTCTGCAGTGTTTTGATCAGACGGTTTGAAAGCATCATCAACACACGCATAATGTTCAAAGTCCTCGTTTGTTATGAGTAGCTGATTATTATCAATAGCCCTTGTCCAAACGTTCATCAGTAAGTCGACTTCTTCGTCAAATCATCTGCGTTTGGAGCAAATTTTACATTGCTTCAGACAAACCCGGCGTTCCTTTCGTGAGCTTAGTTAAGTCATCCTGAAAAGTAAAAATTTTTATTATTTTCCAAATAAAAATTAGATTTACAAACAAAAATATTGAGCCGTTTTTTTTAAGTTTTGAATTGCAATATTTTTAAACTACATATTTAGAAGCTTGTTCTAGAAAAAAATTCATTAAAATCCGTTTTGTCTATAATGAGAAATTCTAAATTTAAAAAAATGGATTTATGGTAGGTACAGTCAGGGGCGTATTTACCCTAGGGCTAAAAGGGCTACAGCCCGGGGCGGCAACGCTGCTAGGGGCGGCTTGCGCTTGGCCAATTTATAATATTTTTTTTGAAGCGATTGAACTTTCAAAACATACAAGCAAAAGGGCGCAAGCCGCCCCTAGCAATTGACCAATTTATAATATTTCTTGAAGCGATTGAACTTTAAAAACATACAAGCAAAAGGGCGCATGGCGCCCATAACAATTATCTAATTTACAATATTTTTGAAGGATAAACAAAAAATACAAAGATTTAAAAAAATGCGATTTTTTGAGTTTTTCGAGCATGACAATTTTTTCAGTGCCGTGAGTGTCCGGCTGTGAGAGAGTTCACTGTAATATGTCACTCCCTTTTTTTACCATTGACTATTCTTATTCTTATGTCGTTTTTATTTGGCAATCCGGAAGCCTTCCGGAGTCCGGACTCTTCTGAAAGTGTTCACTTGGTAAAAAATGACAGTTCTGAAAAGAAGAGAAATTTGCTTCTGGATTTGAAATCAGAAGCAAAACCAGAAGCACTCACACATTCATAAACTTAAACGTCAACCTCAACAGCTGTGATTTTTTGTATCTAAATTGTGCGAACCAGGGTTGGCCGAATTAACTACACTAGATTTTCTACATGTTCTACGTTTATATACCTGTATTGAGTTGAAATGAGCTTCGTTCGACTCGATCCCAATCGCTCAGCGGTGTCGAGTAGAAATGTGGGTCGAAAATCCGACCCTAATCTAACTCGATCTTTCGATACTGCATACAAACGTAGTATTTAACTACCCGTTGTTTATTGAAGGAAACTACATGCCTAATTTACTACAATTTGTTACGTCTGCTACATAATGTAGTTAATTCATAAAAAATCAATATAATAAAGGAAAAAAAAAAAGATTTTGCACTTTTATGATCTAATGAAGTTTTGTAAAAAAAAGTTTCATTTACCATAAGGGTGAAGAATTGTAGGAATAACTGAACGTTTAATTTAAAAATTTAAATTTCAAATGCACAACTGACAGTTAATTGCCAGCAATGCTACAATTTGTTACATTTACTACAACTAACTACATTTAACTACATAAACTACGTAGCAGACGTAACAAATGTAGTTATTTCTAAAAAGTGACAATTTGGCCAACCCTGCTTTCAACAAACATTTTTCTTGATTTAGATTATTGACATTGTACGCATTTGATGTTTCACATATACAATCAAACAAAACTTCAGTATCATCAGAAGCAAACAAAAGTGTTCAGTTGGGATTCCGGATCGGAGAGAGATTCCGGATTGCCGTTTATAAACGATTTTTTATAATGAAAATTCATAGTAAACATATTTACAGACATGTACCTATTCTTTGGAACAAATTCCAATGAAACGAAAACATTATCTAAAAAAAAAACACTTCTTGCTATGTAGCTCTACAAAAATGGGCTAGAACGGATCTTAGTTTTTTTTTCTAAGCCATCTACAAAAAGTCCCTTTTTATTAAAAAAAAATGTATAAAAATCCATCAAGCCGGATTCTAGACATAAGACACACAAATTTTTAATCTTTATATACCTAGCAAATCATGCCTCAATTTTTTTTAGTTTTGGCTGACTCGTGTCCCTATATACAAATACCCTTCGCTTCGTCAATAGTTTCGAACGACTTAAGAAACAATATAATAGGTGCGTTTTATTATCCACAAATCTATCTGGATCCGGATCTGGATTAAGTTTTAACATGTATTACAAAAACAATTTGGGATCCTGTTTTCTATCGGGATCTATTTCAAAGATCCAAAAATTAGTTTTTACACTGGCGAGTAGATGGCTTTTATGATAAGGTAGTGTAAGCTATTGTGTAAAGAAAAAAGACAAGAAATAATTTAAAATTTACAAACCAAAGGATAAAAAGAGACGGGGTTATAACACTGCTGTCACTAAGATCCGTATCGTTTTATTTTCAAGCGAAGATCCAGATCCGGATCCAGATAGATTTGATTTTACTAAAGTTAAAATCGTCGTATATATGTAGGTATTATCTTATTTTTTTAGTATCGTGCTTACTTGTCCCAATTGAAGTCCCTTGAGACAGAAATATTGTGTTAATTTTGGGGTTCTATACTTAAGCATTTCAATATTGTATCAAAAAAAATTCAGGGTGTTGATAAAGACGTTGAAATTGAAACTGTGTCCAGGCTCTACGAGGCACTCATATCGTTTGTGAGAGAAAAACGAGAATGCTTTGATGTTTTTGAAGAGATGGGAAAAAGCAAAAAATCTGAAAATTACAAAATGGATCAAAAAAAAAATCGTCAAGAAGAAAAAACGAGATGATGAGTGTCGCGAAGGGGAGGTTCTTTTTTGTGGTCGTGAAAATTTCAAAACAAATATATTCCTCCATATTTGCGACCAATTATTGAGTGCGCTGAAAAGAAGAAATTCCTCCTATGAAGCAATAACAAATGGTTTTATTTTTTTATCTAAGCTTGATCACATGAGTGAGGAAGCAATTCGAAAAAACGCAACCACTCTTCAGAAATTATACCCGGTTGATCTTGGGGAAGATTTTCAAGAAGAGTGTGTCTTACTTAAACATTTTCTGGAGCAAAACAACTCTGAAAATATGAGTTTAAGGCAGCTTAACCTTCATATAAGAGAAAAAAATTGAAGGAAGCATTTTTATATGCTGAGGTTGCTTTAAGAATATACTTGTGCTTTTACAATCGCTCTCTCTATATTTCTTTATTGATATGATAGAGACAGCTATATTCAAATTGACAATCAAAAAATTGACAATCAACTATCACCTTACGCCATTCCACCCCTGATACCTCAAATAACACCAAATCGAATCGAGACTCATTTAAATGATTGAGATTGAAATAGAAAAATCGAGAAACGAGAATCATCTAAATGATTGAGATTGGGATCTTTTAAAATGAAAATTTGTGATTTCGATCATCAATACTTTTCGATGATCGGATCGAAAAAATGGAATCGATCCTGATTGACATAGCTCTACTGCAGTGACGAATTGTAGTGCAAAAAGATCGTTTTCCGTCCTGAAACGAGTAAAAACTTATTTAAGGTCTCGCATTAGCACCTTAATAGTTTAGCTTTATTAAATATAAAAGCTGAACTGACAAAAAATTTAGATAACGAATCTATTGTTAATGAATTTTGTAATGAATATACACACACAAAAAATCGAAAATATCAAATATTACGCATTTGGTCTTTTTTATTATTATTTTCATTGTTCTAAAGGGCGGCAAAATTTATCAGCCCGGGGCGCCAAATCCTTAAATACGCCTCTGGGTACAGTCAGTAATATCTTGATTTCAAATCGGTGGTACCGTTTTTGAGAAAATCAAAAACAAAAAAATGGTTCCAAGGGGGGTACCAAAAATTATTTGGAAAATTTTTTTCAACCATTACCTAGCTTTAACTAAATAAAATTTTTTGAATTTTTTTTTTTTAAATCTGTGGGATAGTTTTTGGGAAAAAAAAATATTTACAAAATTTCGAAAAAAATTCGTATGGCAAATACCGTTATTTTTGGTCTTAAAAAAAAAAGAAAAAACGTTTGGGGGTAAAAATCAAAACCCATATCTACCAAGTTTGAAGAAAATCGGCCGATCCGTTTAGGCTGTAGTTGTAGTCGAACCGACAGACAGACAGAATGGCGAGACCCACTTTTATGGTCTTCGCTATCATGGTAATGTCAACTTTGATCAAAATCTCGAGTTCGACTTTTTTTTACGAAGGCATAACTTGCCTTATAGTACCTATAACTCGCAAGTAAAAATTAACATTCATCACCAGAGGTTTTTTCATCGCAGTCGGGACAAACCCGTGTATAACCGCGCCGCCGCACAGTGGGGCCATTTGTATGGGAGAGCGGAAAAAAGTCCATAAAAACCGAACCACTTTACAATTTGGATGAAATATTCAGAAATGAAATTAATTTTGGAAGGAAAGCTCCACAAAAAATTTCCACCTACCGCCACGCCCACTAACAAAAAAAAACACCTCAAAATTGATAAAAATCCAGGTTTTATTCTAAGTAAAGGTTAAAGATGATATGCTTTTTTGAGAAAAGTTGGCCATTCAAATTATTCACACCCTCTTTCTGGCGTTTTTTACTCTTTTCTTTTTACGTTTTTTTAGTAGGTACTTGTTTTGTATAAAGGCGGTCTTTTTTAGTGCGATAAAATCGGAACTTCCCAACTGAGTTTTAAAATTTTTTAAAGTTTATTTGAAGAAATGACAACAAAATTTTATCTAAATTCCAAAGTTAGAAAGTTAAATTTTGAGAAAAATATATTTTCACAAAAAAAAAAATCAAATACAATGCTTGATTCGTGGAATCATTATGTATGTGTTGGCTTAGACGTTAATTTTTCTTGAGAAAGATAATGGAAAGAACCGATGTTATTCTTAATTTTGAATAAAAAATATGAAAATTCAGGTTTTCAGGGCGAAATTGAGTGTATCCAAAGAAGTGGTGGTAAATCATAAAAGTAATGTAACCATTAAAAGCTGACAATTGTTAATTTACAAACGCATAGTCAAACATTCCTGAATGCATTAAACCAGGAACACGTTTTAGGTTAAGTGTTTACTACTAAAACTTGCATCAAATAATGGGCAAACTTCAAAGCAGAACCAAAAAACAACTCAAAAAATTTTTAAGATATTTTTCTCAATTTTGAAAAAGATGTTTTTGGAAAGAAGTATGCGTTACGAAATAGAACCATATGTATCTATGTATGTAAAAAAAAAAAAAAGAAAACCTAAAATATTTAAATTGATATTAATATTAATTCTAAGTCATTAAAAAATATATATAAGTTCGCCCATTTTGCACCTAATTCTTACTGATGTAAAATTTAACTGTTTTTTTTTTAATTAAAAAAAATCACTAATTTATTCTATATTGTTATCATATATTGCTAGCTGTAAGTAATTATTGTAAATTTTTCCTAATTATGGAATAGAGATTATACAAATATTCCTTTTTAGGAAACAGAAATGAAAAATAAAAATAATTTTTTTTACAAGATTTCGTAACTTTAAATCTGCTCACTGTGTGGATTTTCAGGTATTTGCAGCTAAATTTTATTTGAATGCAAACTTGGACATGTCTACATCGAGAAAATAGCTATCTCAGACCAGAGGAAAGTGGAGCTTTTTTTAAATGACTACAACTTTCCATTACTGTGACCTGAGTCTTATATTGTGTTACCGTTATTCACTAAAATTTTTTTTGCTGAGTTTGGCCGCTGTATTGTATTATTAGGCATCCTAAATAGACGTATTACCCTAGGAAAGTTAAATCTAGTTTCCACACTGTTTCAAATATTTTGACTTTGAGCGTCTATTTAGGTATTAAAACTTCAGTTTTGGTCCAAATCCTTAGTGTAACCAGATTCTCTGGCTAATTTACTATGAAAAACATGAATCAGCTAATCGAAATCAGCACTTTTGGAAAATCGAGTTTTTTCCGCCATGGCCCCACTGTGCGCCGCGCCGCTCTCACAGACCGAATGATGCCTCAAACCACTACACGTGCTCACCGACTACAAAAAAACTTAAACTACACTAAAATAAGGGATGAAACAAATCACGAAGCTACCATAAAGCACACTGCACTCAATTACACCGTTTACTAAAATATTTGCGAAAAAGTAATTTTACGGTCTCACAGACCAATGCGTGGGTATAGGAAAGTCAAACCTTGTTTGCATAAATTCATACTTTCCCGGAAATCAGACGGCAATTCCATGCATTTGAACATTTTTATCTCAATAAATCCATGTTTCATATTTACAAAATGTATTCCAAAGTACTTTTACATAAGAGCCAGTTCATGCGATCCAGTCGTGCATTTTATTTTATTCTGAATTTCAACGACTTGTCGGCTTGTCGGGTCTTAATTTTTGAAACAGCTCACTGTCATCTGTCATCTCATTGGCCAAACTCTTTCAAACCAATCGATTAAATTATTCTTTTGAACTGACAAAGACTCACCAGCAATCTTACCAGTGACAATATCAAGTCTTACTTGAAAATGGTTTATCCAACTCATGGGATAGGACTATACTCTGTCCAATAAAAATATGCAGTGTGGGCAAGATAGGACGTTTGCCTCGCATTCTGGCTACAGTGAATTGCATAAATCTGTCCTTCATTAAAGCTCTCACATGGTTATCGTATAGTGTTGATTTTAAATGGACCCTTTTTTTAAAGCTCTAAAATCAAAAGCACCTCAACAGAAACCCAAGGAAACAAAACTGAACAAGTTACGAAATGAACAAGGGTAACTCTGAACGCACATCAATATTTAATGGGGGTTGAAATTGAATAGCACCAATAGCCATAGACCACAGCAATTCAATGCACGCTCAGATGTGCAGTCAATAGGACGTCGGGCATGCGTCAGATGCAATCGAAAATTTATGGGCGCACAAACACTTTTTTATGGAGGAGTTCTTTCAATTTAGTATGGTGCAAAAATGTAGAACGCTACTGATTTTGAAAAAGCTCTCCCATAAGACGTGTACTTAGGGTTGCTATCCGTCCGTATTTTCCCGGACATGTACGCTTTTTTCACTGTGTGGGGGAGGTCCGGGATTGTACTCCTTTTACCCATTTTACTTTTATGCTACTTATACATATTTAAATGGGTATTCAAAAATGAACCGAGGTCTCATTAAAATTAAGTGAACGAACAGATCCAATATATGAGAAAAGAAATTATAGAACAGTCCTTCAAGCAAATTCACTGACCCTACTTTGTCAGTCTTTTTTGGATCCTTTAAAAACTGAGTGTCATACATATATTAGCTTATTTTCTGTATATACATATGAACTACTACTACTTCCTACTTCCTTCTTCCATCTAATGTAAAAAACTTAAATGAAAAATGGACCGAATATTTCAAGAGTTGTTCCTCCGTAGAGCTATTTAGTGAAGTAATTAAGATTGCAGAGTTTTATTTTGCAATACCAAGTCATAACGCAGACGTGGAAAGAGTTTTTTCTTTAATCAATTCACAGTGGACAAAAGATAGAAACAAACTGTTACCTGAGACCGTCAAAGGAATTATTTCAACAAAATTTAATTTTAACGACTTAAACTGTGAATCTTTTTACGAAATGATTATGTCAAGCAACAGTGATATATTTAACAGTATTAGATGTAATGAAAAATACAACTAGCACTGTAAAGGCTATTTATAAAAAAAAAAAAACAAATGAAGTTCCTTTTTTTATACCTAAAAATGTTTTGTACCTTGAAAAATGTGATTTTTAAACTAAATATTTATTTTTATTTGAATGTTAATACAATTTTATGTTTTCTTTTACAATAAAAATGTGTTTATTCTGTCCTCGTTTTGTACTCTTTTTCAGTCCTCATTTGTCCGGGAAAGTCCGGGTTTTTGAAACTCCAGTACTAGTTTCATCTAAACATATCTGGCTACGCTACGTGTACTGCATATTTTTGTTGGATGAAGTATAGTTAGTGGCGAAAAGCCGACTTAAGCATTTACAAAACTGTTTGCCAGTAATTACGCAAGGCTCCATGCTCATTAAAAGCCCAAAATCGTACAGTTTCCATCATTTTAAGATTTTTAAAGTATCTATATTTCCGACTTCAAATGCAATTATTTCAAAACGTGTGTTCACAGAACGACCACGAAGTCGACAAAATATGGAACAAAATTTTAATCCCTTTCTCCTGACAAAAAATCTTAATCCTGGTTCAAATATATGTAGGGTATCTACTTTAAATAAAATGCTTAAGGCATACAAATAAAGTTAAGCTTTGTCGGAATTGTTTTCGAGTAAAAGTCCAATTCTCCTGGGCCATTAAAGAAATTTAAATATTTTTTTTCTGCATCCTTACCTGAAACCTCAACCATGAAATTGTATCAATATATTTAAATGATTCGCTGCAATTGTAATGTATTTTCAATTTACTTTCCTGCATATTGGTTCATGGGAAATTAATTTTTTTTTTAATTCAATTTCATTCGAATACATTATACCATATCCAGCTGAATTGATTTATTCAACAATGCAATTTCATCTTACTTAATTGCTTTAAATTCGAATTGAATAATTGTTTATTTTTGTGCAAAAATATTATCATTTCCAGAATAATAATAATAATACACATTATCACAGGAAATTTCAATTATAAAATACGCAATTTCCATCAGAAAAATAGATTGTTTTGGTTTCGCAAAATTAATTGTTTTAACCAGAGAGTTTATTTATCTAATAGGAATGCATCTAGCTACTTCATACAGCATGCAGAAAGAATATAAAATCTAATTTATTATATCGGAAACAAAATAAATTTATTCACAAAACTCATTTGTCCAATTAACGTCGACAAACGAGGAATCAACAAACTGTTGTCCTTGCTTTTATTATTTGATATCATTAGAAAAGACTTTCATGATAATTTATATGAAAGATTTCGAGTTCATAAGTTGGCTATAATTAGTCAATGATGCTTATTTATAAAATGGGACAATTGCACCATGTAAACTACACTTTGTACCGAGGTTGAAACACTGATTAACATTAATATCGGCAACTTACAAGTTCAGAAGTTCGAATACAGCATTTGAATTGGCAGATCACGAAATATGTTTGTTTAGACAATTGAGATCTCGGTTGGGGAGAGCCCGGAAATAAATGGATAAGACGATTTCAATACTACGTTATTTTTGCTCATCTAAAAGCTGTCAATACCATTTGTAAAGTGCGAATTAATTTCTCATTAATTTTTTCTGAATCGGTGGAATATTTTCTTTCGGTGATGAAAAACTTTATTACAAATTACATAATTAGACATAGTTTTACCGATTCAAAAAGAAACATTACATTACATTACATATTACTCCGTAGATAAATCTACCAAGTAGAGACACTGAAAGCACTGGAAACTGAGACCATCGGCTTAGAGATTACAACAGAGAGACACACACAGAAAGAAAGATCACCAGAAGAAACATATCTCAACAGCACACGGTTGGTATTGAACGGTCCTCCATTCAAGTTCTAACCACGCACAATTATGCTTGATTTCGCTGATCGATGGAAAGCGATGCTTTCAACAAAGCCTAGGCCGTTGACTCAGTTCGCTGAAAAAGTAATTTTTCTCAAACCACTTGCAGTGCGTTGATACAAACGTCATTTCCTAGCAATCAAGAATTATATTTTTTATAAGTTGTAATGCTTCTGGTCTCGTCCTTTTCTTAGTATATTATTTGTTTTCATTGCTTGATGTGCTCGTGCATTGGTAGATAAACAGGTTTTCAGAAGTCTTCGAGAAGATCAATGAAAAACTCAAAAACTTAAAACCTAATACATTTCTATTGGTCAGAATATTTTAACGTTTCAATAAACAAATGTTCACTCGCATCGGTAATACACGTTTAATCCCGGCTGCATTAAACATAATTATCCCCGAACTCAATTTGTTCGGGCAGTAGGCAAGTAATACGCAATTTGAGTTGAGTTGAGTTCAGAAAACCAAAAGCAAAGATTTATGTTAAGCGGGAAAGTTCGCGGTCGCGAAAGTTTGGCGGTCAGCCATCAGACGAATAGGGGGAATAACATGTAGCATACGAAATCATGCACGTGCTATAACTATTCGGGACTGGTGGAAGTCTGATCATAGCCTCTCCGTGGCGGCCGCTAGAAACAAGCCTTTAATAGCCTTGGCTAATATGATCAGGCTGGTTCCTCAGGTTGGCGACAGGTAAATTCCCTGTCCCGTAAAACTTAATGAATTACGAGACCGACAACAAGCCTCGGAAACGGACTGATCACACGACGACAACCCACGCAACGAAAATTGAAAAACCATTTACGAATTTTCTTATGGAACGTACGATCGCTCTATAGAGCTCGAGCTGCTCAGCATCTAGCCGATGCCCTGTCAAAATATAAAGCTGACATAACAGCTCTTCAAGAAATCAGATGGACAGGGAATGGTGTTCTACAGAAGAAAGAATATGACGTATACTACAGCTGTCATACAAAACACCATGTGCTCGGGGTAGGCTTCTTAGTCAGCGAAAAAATGAAGTCTACCATCATCGGCTTTAACGCTATAAGCGAAAGGCTATGCACGCTTCGCATGCAGTCGGGAGCCGGTATTCAGGCATTACGCAGGCACCCATAGTTTGCATGAGAACACTAATGACAATGGACTTCGAGTCTTAGAATCGGTAGCATCGAAAAACATGGTCGTTGCGAGTACCAGGTTCCTGCGTAAATAATAAATATCTACAAAGCCACCTGGGTATCACCTGATGGAGTCACTCGTAACCAAATAGACCACGTGCTGGTAGACCGTCGCCGCTACTCGAACTTAATGACGGTACGAACGTACCGAGGTGCCAATATCGGCTCGGATCACTATCTTATTGGTATGGTTTTCCGAGAGCGGATTGCCTTGCGAAGACGAATTGCATACGCCGATCAGGTTCGAATTAACACGGCTGCCCTGCGCAATGAAAACACCAGTAACACCTTTGGTAATGCGTTAGGACTCGCCCTAGAAACACCTGACTTAGGGAGAGTAAGCCCTGGAGCCAGTATGCTGGGCGTAAATTAAAAGTGGACACGTCTTAAAAATACTGTCATTAGTACTGCCAACTCCATCTTAGGCAGCAGTCGTAAAAATCGGAACGACTGGTTTGATGATGAATGCAAGCTAGCGACTGAACGTAAGAATGTTGCGTACCGAGCAATGCAACAATCTCATAGAACGCGGGCACGCGAAGAGGAATATAAAGAGCTCAGAAGAACAGAAAAACGGCTTCACAGACAAAAGAAATCAGCCTGGGAGAAGAACCTAATCTGTGAAACAGAAAACAGCCGAGAGCGAGGTCCGCACCAGGCGCGGAAGTTCTACCAACCCGTCCGAAACATGAAGCAGTACACACCACGCTGCACATACTGCAAGGACGCAGAGGGAAATCTGATCAGCGATCCTGAAAGCATACTGGAGCGATGGGAAGTGTACTTCAATGAATTGCTAAATGGTCAGCTCACTGCAGAAATGGAGGCTCCACTACTTTAAGAAGAATACCCTATGTTACCGCCACCAAGCATAGAAGAGGTTGAGAAGGCTATAGGCCGGCTTAAACAGAACAAATCCCCGGGAGCCGATGGCATACCAGCCGAATTATTTCATCACGGCGGGCCAGCCATACGTCAAGCAATTCATGATATTATAGTGCACGTATGGGAGCAGGAAGAAATGCCAGAAAACTGGCGAAAAGGCATAATATGCCCCATACATAAGAAGGGAGATGTCACAACGTGCAGCAATTATAGAGGTATCACGTTGTTGAGTACCGCCTATAAGATACTCTCCTCTATCCTACAAGACCGGATAACCCCATACGCTAAAACCGTTATCGGACAATATCAGTGTGGTTTCATTCCAGGCAAATCAACAACTGATCAGATATTTACCCTTAGGCAGGCGATGGAAAAATGTCTAGAATTTAACATCCCAACATACCATCTGTTTATAGACTTTAAGGCCGCCTATGATAGCATAGCCAGGGTAGAACTTTACAAAGCCATGAGAGAATTCGGCATCCCAAATAAATTGACACGACTATGTAGGTTGACCATGACCAACGTAACAAGCCAAGTAAAAATAGCCGGATTGCTATCCAGACCAATCAACATCTTTAATGGACTCCGACAAGGGGACGGTTTGGCCTGCCTCCTCTTCAACCTGGCGTTGGAGAAAGCAATCCTTGACTCTGGCACGGCAACAAGAGGGAACATCGTCAACAAGTCCAGCCAGTTACTGGCTTACGCAGACGACATCGACATCATCGGAAGAACCGGACAAGCTGTACACGATTCCTTCATCCAGATCGAGCAGGCGGCACAAAATCTGGGACTGCACATTAGTGAAGGTAAAACAAAGTACATGGTGGCGTCGAATGCGAGAGGAACATTTGGTCAAACAATCAAGGTAGCGGAGCACGAATTTGAAGTGGTGCAATCCTTTAAATACCTTGGGTCAATAGTAGCAGCCGATAACAATATAGAAGAAGAAATACGCGGGCGGCTTCTCAAATCCAACAGAGCCTACTATAGTCTGTCAAAGCTCTTCAAATCCAGAAATCTCACCATAACTTCAAAACTGCTGCTGTACAGGACCATGGTCCTGCCAGTACTCACATATGGATCCGAGACTTGGGTGCTTAGCAAAAGGCACTCCGACCTCTTAGCTGCGTTCGAGAGAAAAGTCTTAAGGAGAATTGTTGGCCCCGTATGTGAGGAAGGACGATTCCGGAGACGGTACAATCATGAACTGTACGCAATCTACCTTGAAGCAGATATCGTGACAAAAATTAAGCTCGGTAGACTCCGGTGGGCAGGGCACCTAGCTCGCATGAGCGAAGAGGAACCTGCTCGGAAAGTTCTTTGTGGTACATTCTATGGTAGACGACAGCGTGGTAGACCATGCTTGGAATGGAGAGATGGCGTAGACCAGGACGCCCGAAGCCTTGGGGTGCGCAACTGGATGGCGTCGGCTAGGTGGAGAGACTTGTTGAAAGAGGCCGGTTGTCGACCCGGTTGTCGAGCCGATGATGATGATGATGGGAAAGTTCGCTCTAGAAAGAATTGTTCAGAATTCTCATCGAAGAAATTATTGGGGAAAGTAAGGAACATTCGATGTGATAGATACAGAATAAGTAGAAAACAAAGAGAACATATAAATAATAAGTAACATAAGAGTCAATACCGAAATAATTCACCAGATAGACTAAACGATAGCTCTTATATTGCCCTAGTGGACTGCTGCCCCATAGAAAATCTAAGGTTATGCGGTTGAGTTATCGTAAAAAAGAGTTAAGTTATACTAAGAGGAACACACGCGAAAGTTTTGATAATGATAACCCTAAGATGGCAACAAGACCCGGACGTTAAAAGGTTTCGTCCTCACTGGTTATAAGACAAATACCCTACAAATTCAATAGATACGGCATATAGGGTCAGTTATATGAAATCAAAGAATTGCAATATTTATAACTTCGGCAATAGAATATTGCACATGTTAGAATGAAGATTCGTCGTACGAAATCGGCTAATATGAAAAGTTATTAACGCGTTTAGCCGACAAATGATTGACTGAATGTGATCCGCTCCAAAGCCACTTCTTAACAACATAACCCTAATGTGTTAACACTCTTAAAGTTGAAGCTGGACAATTTACCAAGGAGATTTATCCGAGCTTCTAGACACTTCGAAGAACACTATCAGTTGTGATCGGAAAGAAAGTCCGAACCGCCCAGAAGAAGATATTGGACTTTAGATGTGTTAGGGCGGTTTTCTTCACTATTGCTCAACTTGAGGCAAACTCTCAAGTTGGCCAACTCTAGAGTTGACACAAACTTGAGTGTTGAGTGACAATTTGAAATTTGTTTTTCTTCACTATTTTAAATCTCAACTCGAGAGTTGAAATTTAAAAGTTAGCCTACTTGCGTTTTTAATAATTTCCCTGGGAAATTTTTGACAGAGATTTGATGAGATTTGAATTTATTCTGTGCGATTGTTTGAAAATTAAAGTTTCGGTTCTTGTTGTGCATTGTAAGATAAAAATAAATAAATAAGTGATGGCCGAAAAAAATTAGTTGCCAAAATTGGTATATTCCGCAGAGCAGATATAGATATAGAAGCAGTTGAAGACTCTTGAGAGAGGGTCAATCCAGCAAAGTTGCGGAAGCCACCTTTGCTGACCAGGCGCCGCAAACAAAAAGTGGAGGGTGAAATGGGTGAAGAGCGGATGCAACACCAGAAGAAAAACCATGCCATTGAATTGGAAATCCTTGAAATCGAAAGAGAGCGTTACAAACTGGAAAGGGAAAGAGCCCAATTCGACCGCGAACGTGCTATGGTCGAATTGCAGAGGGCCAAAAATTTACTTGAATGCGATGCAGAATTTCATAAGGCTCGAATGGAGACGTTGAAAGAGCACCCAATTCAATCTGCCATCCCAACAGCAGCCGCAAAAAAAATATATTTTTAAATTTAACCATTTTATTTTGTTCTTATAAAAATATTTAATAATAAATATTAACTAATTACGAATAAGTTTTTTTTTTCAATTTTGATTTCTCTACTCTTGGTCTAAAATTGACTGAAAATAATTTCGAATTCGAGACCTTGCGTTTCCAACCGTTGCCGAAGGTAATTGATGTGGCCTTGTGGATGGAACATTTGTATTACGCAACATATCGTCGAATCCGGGCATTTCCGGTGGAGTTTGTGGTTCCTTTTCATCGATTGCTATGTTGTGAAGGACGGCACATGCAATTATAATCAATTGCACGGTTTCAACTCTGCATATTAACCCGGTGGCCAATATGGGAAACCGTCTTTTCCAAATTCCATAGGAACGCTCGACACAATTTCGAGTGCGAATCTGAGACTCGTTATATAAATTTTCAACAGAGTTTGAAACATTTTGAAAAGGTGTCACCAAGTAATTTGTGTTTGAGTACCCAGAGTCACCAATAATAATAAAGTGCTCAAATTCACCCTCTTCAAATCGTTGCCTCAAAGTTGACGAATTGAAAATACGTCGATCGTGTGTGGAAACCTGAGAAAAGAATAGAAGCGAAAGTCAGGGGCATAACTTTTATTTATTTTTATTTAATATGTAGATCATACTTGCCAACGAGCAACGATATCTATTATTTTCAGGTCTGTAGATGCCACGATCTGAACGTTTATAGGAAACCAACCCTTGCGGTTTCTAAAAAGTTCTGCATCGCCACCAGGCGACTGGATTCTTACATGCGTGCAATCTATTGCTCCAATTGTTCTTGGAAATTTGGCGATATCATAAAATTCTCTTGCTGCTTGTAACCGTTCTTTTTGTGTTCCGGGCATTCGAACAAACTGGGGCAAGGTTAGCAATTGCATTTAACACCCGCTTCACAATACGATGCACTGTTGAAATACTCGCGCCAATAAAATCAGCAATGGCTAACTGAATTGACCCGAGTGCATAGTACTTCAGCAAAATCAATACTTGGGTAATTGGTCGTAATTCACGCGATCTACACATATGTAAGTTAGCATAATTTAAACTAAGGAATATTCAATATATTTCACTGCGTACCTTGTTTCAGTGCAAGGCAACAAACTACCCTTTATTAATTCCAAGAGCAAAATTGTCGTTCGCTTTGAAATACGAAATCGGTAGGTAAAATAAATCATGGTCGTCCCATTTTTCGAGTCCGACCCGTGGACACATTTTATATTGTCTTCTTTCAATCTCTCAAGTTTTCTCTCTCAACTTCTACTATTTTCGGAAGTTGAGGAAACTAGAAGTTGATCAACTGGAGAGTTGAAAATCGAAAGTTGAAACAGTCAACTTTGAGTGAAGAAAAGCAAAATCACAAGTTGAGAAAAAAAAATCCTCAAGTTAAGTTCAACTTGTAGTGAAGAAAATGGCTCTTAGTTTATCTCGAGTGGCCAGAGTCTAATGAGAAAACCTCAGCGAGAAGTTCTTCGCTGTACGAATGTACCACAGACGCTGTCAGTGTTTTTGTTTTGTTTTAATGGTAAGGTAGTGTAAGCTACAGTGAAAAGAAAAAGGACAAGAAAAATTTGAAAATTAACAAACATAAGTAAAAGCGAGATGAGCATACACCACTAATTTCACTTTGATCCGCATCGTTTTATTTTCAAGAGATAATCCATATGGATCATTTGCGATAATAAAAAATGACTAATGTTTTCAAGTGAAAAATAATAGATAGAAGAGGGTTAGAATAGAATCGTACAAAATGTAGTAAGGAGATGAGAAAAGCGTAAACAAAATTTGGCGTATATGGAGTTTTCCAATACAACGAGATCGCAACAACACCCGTTTTACAAGTATGATTTTCCAACAGCTGATAAAAAAATGAGCATCATGTAGAGCGAATAATAGCGAAATAATGTAACCAACTTTAAGTTTATGAAGAACAAGCAGAGCTTATTAAATAAGGCTAGGAACAAACCTGCAATTTTTTGTCAAGGCGATTAAAAAATCGCGGTCGAAAAAAAAGACCGCAATACTCTAGGAACGCACTTGCGTTCTCAATCGCGCGGTTTTCTTGTCGCAAAAATAGAAATGTGTTTCACTCCTATGTTCTGTTTTTAAGACCAACATGTACATATTGGACTACGAATTTTAGTTATACATAAGTTACTACGTTTATATGCAGTATCGAAAGATCGAGTTGGATTAGGGTTGGATTTTCGACCCAGGTTTTTCGTCATTTGAGTTGAGAGCTCGATTTGGAGTTGAGCTGAAATGGTGTTGAGCAATTCTGAACCATTTTGTTAAGCCAACTCCTCGACCCAGGTTTTTCGTCTCATATTTCGACTCGACACCGCTGAGCGAGTGAGATCGAGTCGAACGAAGCTCATTTCAACTCAATACCCGTTTACAAAGGGTCGAAGCGAGCTTCAAGCTCGCTTCAATACCTCATATAAACGTAGTAAGTATTTAGTCTGATCCTGTTCCACACATTCAAATAGTACAATGTCCTAGACCATCGCAGGGTGGTTTAATTAAAGGCATGTTTATGTAAATTGAATCAAGGTTCTATGTACCAACTCTTCCGTTGACAAAAGAAAAAGTGACGTTGTTACATGAAAGGTCATGAAAAACTTGTCCTTAATCCAAGGAGTTAAACTACAACTCAGGATTTTCTATTCACGATTGCAAAAACAACATGTGCAGTATGCAGGTGTAGGGCTTGTTTAAAAGAGAGAAGCATTCAAAACAAAACTTAAACTTCCAATTTACCAAAAAACAAACAAACAAATAGGTATATAGAGCAAAAAAAACTTGCAACAAAGTGTGGTTTATTCTGCAACGATAAAAAATGTTTTTTTATCCTGAGGAACGATGGCCATGAGAAAACATAAAATAAATTTATTGCATACAATTTCTTGTAAGAAATGGTGACTGGCAATTTGATCAAAGCCTTATTCACAGAGATGAAAAAAAAATGGCTGGAAACAAATAATAAAGTAGAACGATTCACATTTCATAATTTAAAATAAAATTGTTTACAGACAAGAAACCATTACTCAACTATGTGGCATTTAAAAAATAAAAGAACACTTTGAATTTTTTAAAAGAATTCCCACACTAAGAATTGGTTAAGGGATAATGTCCGCATTTGAGATACATTTATACAAAAATACAAAAAGTTGCAAGGTATTCACTAGTGTTGTAAAAATGACAAGTGTTAGACTGTTAGAGCAATAATCGAAACATAAACGCACATGGATCGTTTGACTCTATCTGATCATTTCTTTTACAGACAATGTTATATTTAAATAGCTAGTAACGTGTCTAAGCAAATTCACCGGAATATTCGGTTTTCTATCAATGCCCATCAGTTCATTTCTGAACTCAACTTCGGACCTACTGTAAAGAACAGAGTTTTCTTCTTTAGCCGCACCACCACGAATGTTAAATTCCTTCTTCTATTTTGCCTGCTATTACATTGGCGAGAAATTTGAAAACAAAGTGAATCGGTATCTCCTATTTAAATTTAGCATATTTTAAAAATGGTCGTATTGTGTACCTAATGGATAGTCATAACCCGTTAACTACGAATGTACCTTCAACAATGAGAATTCAACGTGGCGGGCCATTCACATAGCCTAATCTTAGCACCTAAACTAAGTGACGATGGTTAAGCATATTATCCTAGCAGCTTCATTTATTTGCCAATTCAACTACTAGTGGAAAAAACAGATGTTCAAAATGAATGCATACAGCGATGCACCAAGGACACATGCCTTGCATACTCCCTAATTTTTATGGTAAAAAGTTCTGTCAAAAGGAAAATGGCAACTATCAATATTTCGTTATTTTTATACAAGGTACCTAGCACTGTCAAATTTAGTAAATGCCAAACATTTATTTAAAAAAAATTGTTTATTCGTGTGGCTGCAATGAAAATGTCCAGCCAAATAAGAAATAAAGACATCTTCAGCCATTAACATTAAAATGCAGCCCTTGATTGAATTTACTCTCATAGAAGCTGCTTAATTCAATTTCATTGCATTCAAAAAGATGAACATTTCTTGCAGCCATAGAAGAACATTCAAGAGTCAGACCTCCTTGACACATGTAAGTATCTATATCTACTCACGCTCACGGTGTGAACTGGGAGTATCAAATGTTTCCTAGTGTGTATCTCGGTAAGTTGTGCACTGTAAAACTGGGGATCTGTAATGTAGAGTAATGCTGAATTTACGCAGCTGAAAAATTCCATATTACCATTATCATATTTTATACTGTTAATGTCATAATTGATAATATTGGTTTCAAAAAAGCAGAAAATATGAACTATTGTCCCCCATTAGGTACGAATCGAAAAGTTGCTGGAAAATTGCTTAAATTTTTCTTTTTAAATTCTTTTAAAATCTCTACACCAAAATACAATAGGTGCGTTGTATTAGGTGCGTTTTATTATTCACAAATCTATCTGGATCCGGATCTGGATTAAGTTTTAACATGTATTACAAAAACAATTTGGGATCCTGTTTTCTATCGGGATCTATTTCAAAGATCCAAAAATTAGTTATTACACTGGCGAGTAGATGGCTTTTTATGGTAAGAAAGATTTAAGAAATAATTAAAAATTTACAAACCCAAGGATAAAAAGAGACGGGCTTATAACAATGCTGTCACTAAGATCCGTATCGTTTTATTTTCAAGGGAAGATCCAGATCCGGATCCAGATAGATTTATGAATAATAAAACGCACCTAATGTAAGCAAATAATTTATGCGAAGGTTTGTTTCTTTTATAATGGAGTATCTTTGGTTAAAACACTTACTGGTTTAAAACCACAACTGTTTTTAAGGCCGTTGGTAAGAGACGTATGTGGTGGAGAAGGTAGACGGCATTTCTGAGGTTGGTTAAATTGCCAAGATATCGTTCTTTCTTCTTTGTGGTTTTTTATATTTCTGGAGTATGTTTGCATTTGGAAATGATGGCTCCTTTTTGCTTGAACAAAGTTAGTTAGTCTTTGACTGCTTTAACGCTTCCTTTGGTTTCCTTTCCATTGCATGTATAATGCTAAAGCTAATTGTTCAAGTAATAATTCTGGAATTGAATAAAATTTTCTTAACTTCAGTTCCCCAAGTCTTAATTAGACACATTTCCTTGCAAGTTGACGACTCGTCATCGAGACTGGAAGATGTATTTGATTTTTCAGGAGTAACCCCTTGAAGATGTTGTAGAAAGCTGGATTTCACTTAAGCAATTGCCATAGGCTTTGCATCCTACATTCTTTAAGGCAATTTTAGGTGCCATTTATTATCTTCGGATCTGGATCTATTTTTAACACGTATCTATTACAAAAACAATTTGGGATCCAGCTACCTATTTGGATCTTTTTCAAAGATCCGAAAATTAGTTCTTACTCTGGCAGGTAGATGGCTTTTGATGTAAGGTGGTGTGGACTGCATTGTAAAGGAAAAAGAAAATAAACATTTGAAAATCAACAAATATAAGCAAAAGAGAGATGAGCATACAATACTTCTGTCACTATGATCCTAATCGTTTTATTTTTAAGGGAAGATCTGTGTGGATCATTGGCGATAATAAAACGCGTCTATTACCATATCCCGGGTAGAATTTTCGACTCGATAATGCCAAGGCCCCAGCTAGTTTTTCTTAGTTTCAATCATGGCCCTACCGAGCAGTATCTAGCTTGTCCCTCGCTAATTTGTTAATGCTCTGTATATAATGGGCCTTGCTAGATGTTCCTATATGGGCCCTAGATGAGTCTTCACAAGTAGCACAAGAGCTACGGCAACTCTTAAAAAATTATTAGAAACAATAAAAAAAAAATTTTTATATTTTATTATTGTTGATCATTTTCATTTTTTCTTTGCCTCCCTTTATTCGACTCTTTAAGTGATTTTTTGCTGGAATGAAAGAATTTTTTTTTTTTTAATTTACCTCCATGAGATTCGAACCCGAGTCCTCTCGCTTGCCGTGCTTGTGCGCTACCTATCGCGCCACTGTGATATATAAAATATCGTGTCTCAAAGTGCTACTCAAATAACTCTCTTTTAATTATACTGTTTAAGAAGACTTAAATACGTATTAAAGAATCTGAAAAATACCGATTTAGGACCAAAACAAAAAAGTTATGTTTTTAGAAGGATAATGGATAGCCTTTTATAGAGACATTATGTATAGGCACATCTAGGATACATCAAGTAAAAACTATATAGCCCCAGTATAAGTAACATCTGAGAATGCCTATAAAGAGGCGAGACTAGCTAAGGCCAATATAACGCCCAGATACAATTCCTTATCCAGGCTACATCAAGTAAAAACTATCCAGGTCCCTTGCAGTTTATATGTTACAATGCCAATAAAGAGGCGATACTATCTACAGCCAAGATATCGCCAAGAAAAAGTTTCATATCTAGGCTAAATCAATTTAAAAATATCTAGGCCCAATCTAAGATACTCCTGGAAAAGCCAATAAATAGGCAGTTCTAGCCAGGTTCAATATAAAGCCAGGATAAGCATAAATTAGTCAAGATCCGCCAGGCTTGCATCTGTCTAGGCCCAGCATAGGATTTACTATATAATGGCCAATCTAGCTAGGGCCACGCTATTCGATAGTGTTTCCTAGATAATTTTCTACCCGGGATATTTTACCATTTGTTACTCATATTACAATTACAATATTTTTTACTACAAGCATTTTTTCCTCTCAATGGAAACTCTCCAAAATCATTTCAATACCAAAAATAAAAAAAATAAAACTGAATATCGCCCATATCAATTTTACCATTTTGTTTTTTTTTTTTCAAAATAGTTGAAAAATGATTATTCGATTATTTTACTTCGAATGGTCTCCTCTCTATAAAACAGTCTGGTTTTCCATAGCAGCACCACTGCTCTCGGAATGTCAGTGAGCAAGTAAGGAAGGCTTGGATAAAGACAAAGTCTCATTCTTGGTTCTTCTTGACTACTTTAAAGCCTTTGTACTATTGAAAACAACATTATGTGCTAAAAACATTCAATTGACTTTGTATTTTCAACTCGAGCAGTTAACCTCATATTTTTATTTTTATCAAGAAGAAGTCAAGCTGTGGTTTTTAGAACAAAAACATCTGATTTCTTTCCTTTATCGCGAGATATACCACAAGGATAAATACTTACCAAGTATCTTGAGGCATGGTGAAACGAAAATGTTTGCTGATGATGTACAATATCTGGGAAATACAGTACTAGGTCTAATTGAAAATTGCTTTTATAACATCAACACAGATCTAAAGGCCTTATTTGAATGGTCTATCGCCAATGGCCTTGTTCTTGATTCGCTTAAGACTAAGTGTCTTGACATTTCGAAGAAGACTTTAGACTTAAGCTATTTTTAGACAATATTCGTAAACAACATTCCAGTTGAGTGCGTTAATACGGTGAAAAATTTAGGCATGTAAATGTAAACGCTGTGGCAAAATTGAACATTGGGTGGATGTCATTTGTTGCTTTGCTGGAGCTGGGACGATTTTTATGCAATTAAAAGCAAAATAAATTCATGAATCCAACTTGACAGTTTTTCATTAAAGTTTTAGTCTGTGTATAAAATAAACAAAAAAATATACTAGAAGGAATGAAAAAAAGTTTTTCTGTGTTTTGCATCAAAGGTTATTCTTCGAACAACGAGATTATATCAAGCAGAGAAGAGAAAAGT
Organism: Philhelius festivus; assembly: GCA_963931855.1. NCBI lineage: Eukaryota > Metazoa > Arthropoda > Insecta > Diptera > Syrphidae > Philhelius > Philhelius festivus. The sequence goes on from OZ007555.1 coordinate 171,819,370, forward strand.
CAAATAGTCGCACCGAAAATTTTACCAATGCGTCTCATCTTTTCGATTTTGTATTCTCTTTTGCACTTACAATGTTCGAAAAGTCGCAAGGGTCTAGATGTATCGTGCATCTCTGCACCCACCGTTTGCTTAACGAAGTTCCCAATGTGAAGAGAGAACGGTAGATCTGCAATTCAATACTACGTTTAAACAGCGCAATTGCTCCGTTTAAATGAGTGGATTGGAAGATTGAATCGAATCTGAATTCTGAATTGAGATTTTGATCCCGCTATATGAACACGCGTGCCGGATAGAAAAATTGAATTGAAATAGAATCGAAGTGACAGTTTTATTTTACGTGTGTACATGGGAATTCAGTTCTTGTATAATCTCGTTTTTTCTGTAGTTCTCTTCTGTATAAAAATTTAATAAATTTAAAAAACAAAAAAAGATAAACAAAATAAAATTGAATCGTACATCACAGGGCTTTGTAATTAAAAAAAGTCAACCCACTGTCTAAATTTCATCTTATTCAACCCGAAAAAGTGCTTATTCGGTCAAAGCGAGTAATAGGTGGTTGGCAAATTGAAAGGAAAGACATGGAATCCCTTATTTAAAAATATGTTGTGAAATTTTATCTAGTGGCACTACAGAAATTACAATCATTCATTCACAATCTTTGCCAGGACAAACAGATACCTACTTGTACAACGCATATAAAGTAAAATGACATGGAATAAAGTTGTAAGCGCTTGTGAAAAAACGTTTTTCAAATTATTTTGAAAAAAAAAATTCCCGTAAAGTTAACGACTCCAAAAAGGTAAACAACTTTAGGAGATATGAGTTAAATTTTTCCGGGGTTTTACTTTATTTTTAGCCCCTATCAGGGCATGAACTTTTAAAAAAACAGAACTATGTTACTTTTTTAACTCGAAGTGCTCTGAGGGCTCAACTTGCAATTCTTTCTTAGCTGTTTTTTTTTTAAAACAAACCATTGAGAACGTTCATATATTTAATAAACAAAATTTAAAGTTTCTACCAAAAACGAAAGATTTACCTAGCAACATAGAAAAAAAATTGTTGATAGCTGGGATAGAGTCCCTTTAAAATATTATAAGCGGACTTCATATCTACATAACATGAGTGAGTGATGGCAATGGCAAGTGGACAACAATCCAAATTCTGCTCTCAAACCTCAAACAACAAAAATTTTATTTATTCACAATGTCCTCAATCAGCCAATGGAAATCAAAGCGAACAAACAAAAATTACCTGATAATGACGGTGAATCGGGTAAATTGATTCCGAAATGGCTCATCAAGAGCAAATAAAAGAAAAACAAACTTTGAAGGAGTCCAGTGTGCAATAAGAAGAAGAAATACAAGGATAATATACCAGTCTGGGAAAATAGAAAGGTACTTAAAGTATCTATAGAACCAACTTTGGCTGAGCTGTTCTTTCACCTCTATACCAAATAAAGTAACGTCATTTCATTTCAGTTAGTTTACCTAGAACAAACCACACATTCCGGATCCACACAGACCCCTCAGATAACACACACTCCTTGAGTGAATTACCCCTGTAAATGTGCTTTTTCTTGGCAAAAGGATATTTCTGTTAAAACAAATATAGAACAACAGGAAAAAAAGGTTTACTGTAATGTCGAAATCCAAACTGAAGTCTTTCCTCACTTTGGCTGGCATATCCCATTCCAATGTGAACGCAAATACGAGTATTGCTTTAGTTCTTTGGCGTAGGGCGCAGTTATGCACTATATTGCTGCAACGATTGTCAGTGTCGGTTCTATAGCGGATTCAGGTATACTTAAACGTTTAACAAGTGGGCGTGTGTCTGTTTTCAAATGATTGTTAGCTTTAATAGTACCGTGCAACTGGGTTTATTTATTTAATTAAACATAGGTATTCAAGAATCATTTTATTTATGGATTTTTATTTCGGCACTTCTCTGAGGCACTCGCCAGTTATAGCGAAAAGGAAAAAGCAACATGAAAAATTGAATAAAAGGGTTTTTCGATTAAAGCGGGTAGACTTTAAAACGGTATAAAACAAGCTGTGTAGTAGGTATTACCAAAATTGTTTTTTTTTTGTTATTCAAAAGGCTCATGTATAGTATTCCCTTTTTAAAAGATTATGATATTGCCTATTCTAACGGTGATACGGATCCGTATAGTCTAATTTGCAATGACTTCCACATATAGGTCCGGCTGAATTCAAGCGATGGTCTGTGTTATGTTTATACGTATTTAGGGTAACGGTCGATTGTGGTTTAATCACAAAGGTCTGCGACTTCAGGAAACCCCAGACGAAAAAGTCTAGGGGGGTCAAATAGCATAATCTGTGTGGCTGGTTCACGTCACTTGTGCGAGAGATAACCGTGCCCTCAAATCGTTCATGCAGAATGTCAATCTGGACATGGGCTGTGTGGCATGTAGCATCATTCTGCTATAACCACATGTCGTCTAGGTCCATATGGTTTAATTTGGACCATAAGAAATTTGTTATCATGGTTCTGTAGCGCTCGCCATTGATGGAGGCGGTCATCACCAGCGCTGAACCTAGTAGTTAACACAGCTATTCATCTTAAGCTGCGGCTCGTAGCTGGAGATGATTTTTCGGTCGAAATTGGGGTCCTCTTCCAAACGCTCTGAAGCCCAGTCAGCGAAAAATTACTGAACTGGTTGTCTCAAATTTTGCCACCAGGCGTTGAAGATTCGACGAATAAAGTTTTATCATTTGTCATGGTGATTTGGCATCAGTAACTAATAACAGATTTGATAATTGAAACACCCTTTCTAAACATTATGGTAACATTATGTTTATGAGGATGATGAGTTACTGGAATCAGTTTGATCTGAGAGTTGGGTAAACGTCCTAAACAGAGGCGTATTTTAGGATTTGGCGCCCCGGGCTGATAAATTTTGACGCCCTTTAGAACAATACGGAAGACGATCTTTCTGCACTACAATTTGTCACTTCAGTGTACAAGTATATTCTTAAAGCAACCTCAACATATGGAAATGCTTCCTTCAATTCTTTTTCTATTATATGAAGGTTAAGCTGCCTTTAACTCATATTTTCAGTGTTGTTTTGCTCCAGAAAGTGTTTAAGTAAGACACACTCTTCTTGAAAATCTTCCCCAAGATCAACTATCTTGCCACGTAAGGAAAGACCACGGGTTGCCAAGGATTTGACAGCTACGACGCCTCCGTAGCTAGCTAGCTAGCCCATTTTTTTTAGAGCTATACATAGCAACAACAAGTGTTTTTTTTTTTGATAATGTTTTCGTTTCATTGAAATTTGTTCCAAAGAATAGGTACATTAGGGTGGTCCTTATTTTTAATAAGGATTATATACCATAAGAAAGTATTTCAGTATTTTTTTGGAATTTTTAAAAGACATTTAGAGTTCGCTACCGAGGTTTGAATTTCAAATAAGAACTCAAAATCTGTATTTGTAAGATTCTTTTATTTTTATAGCCAGGACATCAAAAAGTATTACAAAATTATTGTTGTTATAAATTACGATATTATGTAGATATTTGAATCATTTATTTTTAAGATACATACAAGGGTTGACTTGTTAGTATTAGGGAACTTTTCCCTATACTCTTTTACCAACAAAAGCAAATATTGCTTTGGTTCTTCATTGGTTGTAATTATTTTATTATATTCTTCCATTAAAGCACCACCGCGCTCAGCAACGTCGTTCACTACTCGCAAAGAATGAACGACATTTTTGGCAGCTACATAATCAGTGTCTTCGTTTCAAGTTTCCACGTCTTTTTTCAAAAAAATTGATGAAATACCTAGGATCTGGAAGAATCTTAAAGAATTACTGCTCACGAAGTTTTCTATATTTTTTTCGTGGATATGTGTGATATCAAGGTTTAATCTTTTTAAGCAATTTTCTGTGCCTTCAATTTTCAGTGCTCCTACCATTTTTTTCTTCTCTTAAACTGAAAGTTCGTCATCGAAAAAGGCAAGCGAAACTAGCTCTTCCGACAAATACCACAAATTATTTAGAATCTTTTTCAGCGCAACAGTAGCTATATTTTTGTTAAAGCTTTCAAAGGCTTTAAAATCTTTTAATAATTGTATATCGTTTCTTGGTGCTGACCATCCGGTAGAGGCTTGAAACCAATATTTAACATAAATCATCACCGTGAAAATGCATATTTCTCTCACAGCTTTTTCGTCCTTCTTCGTTAGCTTAAACTGATGCTTAAATAAATAGATTTTCAAACAGTACAAGGCTCTTGCCATCCATCTAGCTCGATGTAAACTAGCAGGTCTCTTAAATAAAACGTCTTTTTCAGGAGCACCTCCTAAGAAAATGATACTGAGATTCAACAGTTCTCTGTAGTCATCTTGAGGTTGATGTACTTGTAGTTGCTTTTTGGCAAAAGAAATCCTGCATGCGGCCAGTTCTGCAAAAATATTTGCCTCAGCATCATCTGTTATTGTTTTGAAATCGCTTTGGTCAATAGTGCTCCAATTGTTCTTAAATCTTTTAAATAATTGTATATCAGGGCCACTAGATGGGGCAAGCGATTGATCCACAACAGCTGACAACATAATTTCCATTTTGTGGTGACGACAAGCAAACCATTTTTCGTTCCCAAAGAAAGCATACTCCACTTCTTAAGCCGGTATTTAAAGCAGTAGTGTCGATTTTGTTGCACTGATAATAAAAACTCCTTGTCTTCTTCTAAAGTCATAATATTTAAAGTATCACGATGAGCAATATCAAACAAATCTTCTAATTTTTGTTGCCAGTTTTGTTCTTTTTTCTTTAATGCTTCGAACGGTTTTTCTTGTTTTCTTTATTTTTTTTAGATTTTGCCATTCTTTGAATAGTTTTTCAATTTTACTGATGACATAACTAACTTTTTCCCATAAATTTATAACTCCGTCAAAGTCGCAGATTCACGTATGCTTTTATTTTCTTCATTTTCGCGTGCGCTCTCGTTAATAACTCATTACAACTGAACTGCGTGGCAGGATAAGGGTGTTTGTTCACACAATCAAAAAGATAAGCCATAAGACGTACAGTTTAAAATGTACGCCTACGCATGCGCGCAAACCAATTTTTAACTTATTACGAGTATCATGTAGCGCGCACGCGTACGCCTTAAATTGCACGTCTTACGACCTATCTTTTTGATTGTGTGAACGGTCTAAATCTCGAAGCGTCGGTACAGAAGAAAGGTCGAGGGGAGGAAGAGATAAGAAGCGAGTTTTACTTGCACGGAAAATGTGATATAAACGCCTAAATGAAACTATCATGTAAGCTGTTCTTCAATGAATTTTATAAAAATTTTGACAGCTGGTAGCGACCTCTAAATCTTAACTAAAATAAAAAAACAAACGTATTTCATATTTAGAGGGGATAATTCAAAAGTCGAAAAATAAGGACCACCCTAAGGTACATGTCTGTAAATATTTTTATTATGAACTTTCATTGTAAAAAATCCTTTATAAAGAATAAGAATAGTAAATGGTGAAAAAAGTAAGTGACATGTTACAGTGAACTCCCTCACAGCCGGACACTCACGGCACTGAAAAAATTGCCGCTTGAAAAACTCAAAATATCGCATTTTTTTAAATCTTTGTATTTTTTGTTTATCCTTCAAAAATATTGTAAATTAGGCAATTGTTAGGGGCGACTTGCCCCCTTTTGCTTGTATGTTTTGAAAGTTCAATCGCTTTAAAAAAAAATAATATAAATTGGCCAAATATAAGGGGCGGCTTTCGTCCTTCTGCTTGAATGTTTTCAAAGTTCAATCGCTTCAAAAAAATATTATAAATTGGCTAATTGGCGCAAGCCGCCCCTAGCAGCCTTGCCGCTCCGGGCTTAGCCCTTTTAGCCCTAGGGTAAATACGCCCCTGGTCCTAAAGATTTAAAGGAAGTGTTAATTGTAATTGTTTGTAAGCCAACCAGGTTGAGGGGATTAGTTTGCGGATTCGGCAGTCGCAATGACTTATGCATAAATCCGTTAATTTGTCGTGTTTTGTACTTTCTTTAATATTCATTGAGTTAGTGATAGCCGATCATTTATAAATCTTTATTCTTCCACTTATAGTACTGATGCCAAAAACAACCCCTAGGACTCAACGGAGCAACTTTAACCTGATAAAATAGTTGACCTTTATTTTCCCAGCAAGGGGCGAACATTTATTGCTGACGAGTTTTCCCGAATGGTTGACTAGATTTAGGTACAACAATTGCAGCTGTTTCTCGTGTTTAACAGAACACAATTTCAGCAAGATTTTACCACTCCGTACACATGCTAGCTAGAATTTCAACAGGTAGTGAGGAGACATGCTCTTGGCATCTTGGTCACTCGACCTTTCACCGTGCTAGTTTTGTATAGGGATATCGGATAGACGGGTCTTACAGCAACAATCCACAAAGAATTTAAAAGTTCCCCCATTTCAGCGAACAGATACTTTGGTTTTGTGTTTTCACAAATTTAAAGATACGATTGGAAGATTATGTTGAGCTTAGAGGGCCGATCATCGAGCTCCTTTAGTTATGATCAATTTGTATTGAAAATCTATTTACGTGACTTAGAGTTGAACACATAGATAGATCTTCTTCAGAAGTCTATGCACTACTCATCGCACTACCGAAGCTACATGAGCAGGTCCAACCTAATGCAGAGTAGGTTCCACATTCGTGTAGTACGGCTAAAATAAAATCTGCTCTTAACAGTACGTCCGAAATTGGGTAAACTGATAAGTATTCCTAGAAGTTTGAGTACTACCGGGGAATAGTTTTATGCGAGATTATCAACTATGCTATGTCGAATTTGAATTTTCAGTACAGGCGTTTTGGCCGAGCTTTTTGAAAAACACTGGTGTCTGTTGGTCCAAGTAAAATAAAACACAAGTCGTTTTTAACTCAAGACACACTTTTTATTTGGACAACACGTCCTTTCACGTTCATTTCGTTCATTATAATAACGAGTTTGTTTTTGCATATACGTACATAGAATAGAATGAATGTGTTCAGTGGTAATTTAAAATAGTAATGGGGTGAACGTATTCAGCTTCAATTCAACAGTGTCTGCTGCTCATCTAGTGAAATCGCCACTGAAATAAAAAATAGAACCACTAAGTTAAAATGAAATAGTTTTTGTGATCTTCTATGTACTCTCTTTCATCCTACCATCACCTACCTTCTTCACATCTGAGAACTAAGAGCAGATTGATTGTCAAAATTTTATCAACTCTTATCTGTTTATTAAACATATTCAAATTGAATCAGAACTACCATTCCATTGTTCTGCAAATCGCTATACTCTGTTCAACAAAAATTGTCAGTACAGGGAAGATAGGACGTTTGTCTCTCATTCTGGTTGCATTGCCATGCATAAGTGTGTAGCCTTTTAAAGCTCTCACAAGGATTCCGTAGTTTACATTATAAATCGCCACAAATGAGAGTAAAAAAACGCGTAGGGCTACCGTCTGCCGATTCAAAACGACTGAAAACAATATTCAATTTACCTTTTCCCACAATGCCAAGCGGTAAGGTAATAGGTGCGTTTTTTTTTAAGTTGAAAAGCAATACGACAACACTCAACATACTCATCTTCTTAAAATGTGTTCTCAAAAGCTTCAAATCCCAAAAGCTCCCTAATTAATAAAAACCACTGAAAAAGCTCCTTGCTTGCAATTGAGAATGCTAATGGTAACTCTGTTTTGATGTAGATAAAGAGCGCACGATCGTATTGAGTGACACTGGACACCCTTGATCTTGACAGTATCTCATCAGCAGTGGGATACGACGGTCGTGTTGGGGTGTACAACTTTTTGCAAAGAATTGCAACAACAATTCCTTAAGAAAAGTCAGTGGCCTGCTCTTTTTTTAGTGGCATTTTTTCTAACGCATTGTAGTGAGGGTGCATCAGGCGCCACTGCTTTAGAAAAAGCTCTCCCATAAGGCCTGTACTGACAATTTTTGTTGGACAGAGTATAATGCTTTCTCATTGGCTTTTGTTAAGGAGCTTTCAGGAGATTTTTTTTAGAGCTTTTGAGAAGAAATAACAATATTACCACTTGGTGATTTTCTGTTTTTTTTTTCTATTTGTGTATGAAATTGTATGTATTTTTATATAAAAAGCCGTTAAAATGCAATTCTATAATTGTTGGGTGGTGCGGGAATATTTGATGGAGCTCGGTTGAGTAAATTTATATTTTTGCTGTGTAGATATCTTAACAACATCAAAAATGGCTTCAAGTTCTTTGAAAGGCACAGATGTAAGAAAAAGGCAGGAAATCGTTTACACAACCAAAACATTTAACAGCCTTTAAAAAAAAGACTGAAACTGTTAAAAAGAAACGAGCCTCTGATCTTAGCGCTTTGGTGGTGATAGATTCAATTTATTTCGCTCAACAGGTTTTTATTTATATTGCTCACTACGGCAACACTTTAAGAGCTTTAAATTGGAGAGAGCTTATTGGAATCTATAAAAGTCAGAATGAAAGGCAAATACCCTATCTTCCCTGCACTGAAAATACAAATTGAACAGAAGGTAGCCATTTGACACTGTCTTTAAATAGAGTAACTCAATACCAATAGTAATTGTAGGTCTATTTATCCCCGAACACTTGATTTGATATACAGACCCAGGCAAGACATAGCCAGCTAATAGTAGTGGATACTCGTCAATAGATGGGTATACAGCAAGGCTATACATTCATCACAACAATCACCAGGCAGGTGTCGGGACCAGCAAGAGAGTGAAACAGTCACAGCTCCCTCTACGAATACCATGTTCTGGTTAAAATTAGAGCACAAGCCCAAGGAAAGAGCATTGACAAACTTTTGGAAATGAAGACCAAAGACTTGATCTCTTTTCTCAATGCGACGAAATACCTCAAAGACGAACTTCGGTTACTTCTGTGCCATGCCTTCCGTTTGATTCCTTAGACAGCGATCTAGCGGACTAAGACCTTGGACGGAGGTTTATGGTACAATGTGGCCGGATGGTAGCTCAATCGGATAAGATGCTGCTTCACCACCAAACTGCCTAGTTTGGCCAGTGTAGATTGTTTCGGATGCGTATGGTAGTTCTGTTGAGTAAGTCATCCGAATTCCTACAGATAACTGTTCAAAAGTAAACAAAAAAAATAAGATACCTCAAAACCTTCTTCATCATTTCTTTTTGAACTCAATCCAAACTGGACGACTCCGTGAGAATTTCAACAATTCCAGAGTTTCAAATAAGTTATGGTATCGAAATGGCGCACTTTGTCGCTAAATTAGGCCACAGGGAAACACTGGAAATAGTCTAAGCGCTTGCGCTTGTGTATTTGTAGTATGGAAGCGATGAGAGCCTGCCTTACCGCAGCTATGGAGGTTGTCCTTCATCTATCCTCTTTACACGAGGTCATTAGAACTGGGACAGGCAAAATTATTGGTCTCAGGGAATGAGATTAATAAGAAGTTCCATAGTAACAAACCTTCTTCACATTCAAAAAGGTGGCATGATCAAAAAATATTAAACTTTTTTGTAGAGGTAAGAATCAACAAAAAAGATTGGATAGGAGAATAAATATAAACTACACCCACGAAACAAATGCCATTAATTGGTACACTGATGGCTCGAGAAAAAGCGAAGAGACTTATGCAGGAATCTTGGGGACTAGAACTAAACTTTTCACACTGATGGGGCAGTCAACTAGCATCTTCTAAGCGGAGGTACACGCCATAGGGAAATTGCGTGGATCGAAATCTCTAAAGGAACTATCGTAACAAGAACATTACCATAGCCATTATCTCAGAAAGCTAAACTGCACTCAAGGCATTGAGCTCATATGCCATCAGATCTAAATTAGTGTGGGAGTGCATAACAGGCTTAACGAACTTGGAAAACAGCACAGAGTCACACTTCACTGGGAACCGGGTCACGTGGGTTTTCATGAAAACGAAGAGGCAGGCTCCTGAGCAACCCCTTACACATGGCCTGAGCCCTATTGCAGAACAAAGGAAAACATTATCAAAAACAAAATCAAGCAAGAAGAGGAGGCAAGTATAGATAAAAAAACTGCAAAGAACTTCCAATGCTAAGGCGGGTGAAACTACTACTGGGCAATAACAACCAGTAACGTTTCGAAAAATGCATTAACTATAACATTAAGAAGGAAGGAAAAATAACAGTCATCTAAACTGGACATTGCAAACTTAGAAGACACCAAGGTTCACTTGGTATGGTCAGCAGGGCCAAATGTAGAAATGCAACATGCATGAGGAAACAGCAGACCACATACTATAGGAAGATGTCCCATCAGGCACCAAAGGAAAAACAATCTTGGACAATATCAGGGGTGGAATCGGCTAAGGTGATAATTGATTGTGATTGTCATTTTGACAATCGCTCTCTCTATATTTCTTTATTGATATGATGGAGACAGCTATAGTCAAAATGACAATCACAATCAACTATCACCTTAGTCGATTCCACGATTCCACCCCAGGTTAAAGGGAGCGACCTATCCTCTCTGAAGCTGCCCCAAATACTAAGGTTCCTGAGAGCAATACATTTGGAGGAAGGACTATAAGATGAGCAAGCTCATCCATATTCAAGGGGGGGCACAATAGATCACCAGGTCACAGTGCAATACCCCCAATACATAATTCATTCATTCTTAGGCCACAGGGCTAGACTGTCAGTGGTCGCCATTACCTACCTAGGTACTAAAATTTAAGTTTTGTGACAGATTTTAATAATGAACTTAAGAATTATTATAAGAGAAACACACAAAGCAAAGCCTTTTGCTTTCTGTCATTTTACTGACTCTTCCTCCTTGTGATGGTCTTATGAACTTCATTAACAAACGAAAATAAAGGCGAATTATCCTCCTTTCCGTTATATAAGACTGTGAATGTATGTCTACTATATGATAAGGTCTTTTGTTTATTGAAAAATAATTCAATTAACAACTGTCCCATCTGCCATCTCCCAAGAGCCTCGAGCTATTGTTCTCGAAGCCCTGAAGGTAGAAACGGATTCTGCCTTCGCTTCAGTAAATATTTTTACTCATCACGAACCTATTATGTTTTTATGTGTGTACATTCATGAACCAATGAAAACTGTTGATAGCAGGAAGAGGGAGCGTATTTGGGTTGGAAGGTTGGATTGGGAAAACAAAGAAGCAAGTTTCCATTTGGGGCTTAAGATATAATTAATCGATAATTCGGATTTCCGGGCTATAATATTATATGTATAAGAGAGAATCAAATAAAATTAATATAATGACATGGGGAGGGTTGAGCTCACCAAAGGTATTAATTAAAAGCATATGTGATACTTAAGAGTTAAGACTGTATGCGTTACTCAATAATAAATTGTTGTTGCCTAGTGAATTTTCATAAATGGCCGGAAACAAACCAAAATCCATTGTATATACGGCTCACCATCGCCATAAGGAGAACGAAGTAGCTTTTTGTTTTTGGTCTTCACAGACGGGGATTATCTGAGCGTAAAAAAGTTGTTTGGAAGAGATTACTTGTTTGTTGAGAGTATACCGGATTAAATTAACGAGCACTTGGTGGTAGGTTTTAAATGGGATTTTTATGTTAACATCGACATTTATGTATTTTTTTTAATAACATGTACATAATTATGTGGGTATGGACTTGTGCCACCCTTATGACAGAAGCTATATATGTATTAATATTTGAAAGAAAATATGGGTCAAGCTGTTGTGCTATCTGTATGAGTGCAGGCCAAACAACCTTTGTGACTATTCCCTGAATTTCAATAAAATATTTTCTTTTTAATGTTGATAGCATGCTGCATGTCTTGGTTAAAAAAAATCTTTAAAAATAGAAATAGTATAACGAGTGATTTTTCAAGAGCTATCGGAAATTACAAAAAAAAAAAACACATAAAACTCCGAAAATTGCATGAAATCTTTATTTGAATCGATAATACGGTCAATATAATTTAATGTTTGAAGATTATTTCATGCAAATGTTGGCCGCGCCTGCGCCTCAAATAGGCCATACGTTTAGTCCAATTTTGGCATACTCTTTCTAACATTTCGCCGGTATCTCACGAATAAATACTTCAATTTTGGCTTCCAGTGCGTCAATCGAAGCGGGCTTATCGCTTTAGACATGAGCCTTAATATACCCCCACAAAAAATAATCTAGAGGCGTTAAATCGCACGATCTAGGCGGCCAATTGACCGGCCCCAAACGTGAAATAAACTGTTCACCGAACTCACCTCTCAATTGATCCATTGTTACGAGTGCTGTGTGCCATGTGGCACCGTATTGTTGAAACCACATGTCATGCAAGTCAAGCTCTTCCTTCTGTGCAAAAAAATCATCCCACGGTAGCGCTCACCATTCACAGTAACGTTGCGATTCGCATCATCTTTGAAGAAATACGGCCCAATGATTCCGCCAGCCCATAATCCGCACCAAACAGTGACTTTTTCTGGATGCATTGGTAGCTCTTGCGATGCTTCAGGCTGCTCTTGACTCCAAATACGGCAGTTTTGCTTGTTCACGGATCCATTCAACCAGAAATGAGCTTCGTCGCTGAATACAATTTTTCACCAAAAATTCGGCGTTGTGTTAGGTCGTTCGGCTTCAACAACAGCTTGCAACAAGCTGTATTTTGAAAGGCTTCACAACTAAATCCTTCTTCAAAAATTTCCACGTATAGTGTAGTAACAGAGACCTAATTGCTGCGAACGGTGCCGAATCGATAATTCATCACTAACACTGGCCGATACAGCTGCGATATTTTCTTCAGTTCGCACTCTACGTAAGCCTGTTGATAGTTTAATATCCAGCAATGTAAATTTGGTGCGAAATTAAGTCACAATAGCCGTCTCAGTAGGTCGATTAAGCTGACCATAAAATGGAAGAAGCACGCGATGAACGTTCTTAACAGAGCACGCATTTTGATAGTAAAATTCAATAATTTGCAAGCGTTTTTCGTTTGTAAGACGATTCATGGTAAAATTATAGACCAAACTGAAGATGTTCGACAGTGACATAAAACACCAAACGTGCGTGAGCTGTCAAAACTAGTCTTGCTAAAAAGAAAATAGCAAAAATGGCTCTCAAGGTTTTAAGCAGCCATTGCGGGTCGTAAAGAGTCTTAACCTAGTGACTTACAACTCGCAATGATATCTGTGTACAACTTTCTGCCGGTTGCGAACGGCATATTTCATGACAGATACTCTTGGAGGATTTGTCACTTCTTCGGCAGAGTCAGTACACTTCCAAAAGTATTTTCGCAACAGCTGACGCTAAAGTCAAGATACTTTAACTTTCTTACTTTACTTAACCGAATCCTGATCTATGAAGGATGAAACACGGAGACTTTCAGTGCACCACGAATACGAGCATCCTCATTTAACTTGGTCTTTTCGATCTCCTTTGTCGCCTTGAAATTGGAAATGGAATTGGAACACTCTCTTGGCTGGAGCTTTGTTTTCCATTCGCTTGATGTGGCCAATTTAGTCGACGTGTTTTAGCTTTCTGGACGACATCCAGATTGTGGTGCAACTCATTGAATTCGCTGGTAAATCTTTACCTCCATTCACCCTAATTATGTACAAAACCAAATATCCCTCGAAGAATTTTCCGTTTGGAAGGCCCCAGCCCAATATCAGCTCTCCTTTTATGCTTCCACTAAAGCTAAGCTCTAGGTATAAGGGTTTTGTGAAGTTTGCTCATGGACTTTCACGTGAGAAGTTTTTTACCAATTTTATTCGCTGAATCGAAGTAGTAACGGTTTCCTATAGTAATTCTTTATTGGATCTGCTCTTATATTATGTTGTTCAGAGAGTTACTATTTAATACTTAGTGGACTAACTCCTTAAGTGCTTCGAAGTTGTTGCTCAAAAGGACAGATGTTTGTTTGCTTGTCCTAATTTAGATATTTGAAGACCAACAAGTCTCGCGCCTGATCTTCAATCACCATGAAGGACTCTATTACAGAACGTTGGAAACGGCCGATAATTTCGATATCAATATAGTCATATACTCATATCCCAATATCTGGACAGATTTTTTAAATATAGATCTCTCGGTACTAACGCCTGCCATGCGGACTTTATACTCTAGAGTCTAGAATGAAATTGAAGAAGTCACATTATAGCGCATCTCCTTGCCGAAACCCTGTAAATATATTTGGGAGGAGCTATTCCATCATTCATTGCAAAATGCACCTCGTATATTCCAGTGACTCCTGAATCAATTTTCCTGGAATCATGAGTTCGAACAGTTCCATATAAAGCTCCTGATGAAGCTCGAAGAAAGGATGCTCATCCTCGATTTAAAATTCGTTGGTCTCCTCGAAAGTTTTTTTCAGTGTGAAGATTTGTTCTATTATAGTGCTGGAGAGGCCTAACATAACACTATGCATAGGAACTTTGCAAGCGAACTTTGTAGTGGTATGTCTCGAAGGTTATTGTAGGGCATAGGATTGGCTTTTTATATGGATTTGATAGCACAGTTATCGGAGATGCCTCTTTCCACCCATATATCTGCCTGTAGGGCATCAGATCCTGGAGCAATATTTTAGTAAACTTTTTCATAAGAAGGCCTACCCCTTCAGTATTAGGCGAGGGAACTAGTTCCTTATTGTTTGGGAGTGGATAGTACTCGCTTTAAATTTTTACTAATTTAATGGCTGCTCTAAATTCTGCTGTTTTTATAAGGCTGCTTTCCGGTCTTCAAACCAGCAGTTTCTTATTTTCTTTTTAATTTCGATTGTGAGACATTTCGATGTCCTTGACTTAGGTGGCAGCTGACGCCCTCTTCCTTCTAGACTGGATCGTATCCTCATCCTTTCTTCTTTCTTCTCGAGCGATACTCTTCTTTCACTGCTCTTCCATCTTCTGCCAATTTTTTCTTACCGTAACATGGTTTCCGCTGCTTTTTTGCTGATATCTGTTTTGAATAAATTCATAGCATAAATCTTCTAGCTCAGGTTATCTCGGTAGACTTTGAGACTTTGACAACTCCAGGAATGCTAAGACATAGAACGTCGAGAAAACATTACCCTTACCATCTTCTACAAAATCTTCAGATTGGGAGCCGTTATCAGTTTTCAGGTTCCGTTCAGGAGGTCATAAAACTACTCCCTGATATGTTTCTCAGCTCCATTGGCGGAGTAGTACCTGAAGTGCAAACTTATGTCACTTTTCAGTTCCATACTCTCAATCTAAGGTCATTAACTTTATAGTCACGGGTTTTGTAGCACTTGGAGGATTATCATTATCCGGGGCTTCCGTGTCTCTTTCTTGACTCTTGGTTCGATACAAGCTGTGTGAGAACTGTTGAGAGAAATAAATTTCCGGAAAGACCATAAACAAGCCAGAAACCATTGCAAAGTGAACTAAATTCGTACAAACATGACTAGAAATAAGAGCAAACTATTCTGGAATGTCCCAAAGACAGTATACATTTCTGGTCATTTGTCAAGAACGTATATAAAATTCAACTTCATCTTTAGTTCCAACGTTCCTCTACAATAACAAACCAATAACTAGCTCTTCAAATAAATGTACTCGCAGCCCATTTTGCTGCTAGCTCTACATTGCCAGATATGTATCAACATTGATCCTCTTGTACTTGAGAACGTAAATTATTGAATGGGACAGGTATATTTCCGCTCTCGTACAGTTGCAAGAGCTATTCGAAATCTTGATATGAACAAATCCGCTAGTCCTGATAATATACCCATATTCTTCTGAAGATGTGTTTTTCATCGCTGGCAAAACCATTGCGTTAGCTTTTACATCGCTTCTTCTATTCTAGAATCTTCCCTAGAAGATTGAAAGCAGCATTTGTCAAGACTGTTCCTAAAAAATGGCTGATAAATCATCAGCTCAAAAACTATTTCGAAGATCGACCGGCAATACCGCTTTCGCACCAAACGTTCCACTGATGTTCTGATGGCATCTGCCACCTAAAAGTGGAACTGGTCTTTACATTATTTTGGAGAAAGTAAAATTTTTGCGCTTGATATTTCTAAGGCATTGGATAGAAATCGGCATCAAGATATCTCTTGTCGTAATAGCATGCGTGGTATCAATGAAACCCTTATTCTTTGGATTAGGGATTACCTTCTGGATAGTTTAATACATTTTTTACTGAACGGTTTCGAGTCTGAACTCAAAATAATTGCTGGTATTGCCCAGGCCTCCGTTTTGTCTCCGACTCTCTTCGTCATTTTTCTGAAACTATACTAAGGACTAAGCCACTTCGTTGTTTTGCTGACGACTCTACTCTCAGCTTCTCATACTCATTCTCAAATTCACGTCCATCTCTATCGGAAGTGGAATTGCAACTGTAACGTATGACAAGTTCATTGAATTCGATCTTTGTGGCGTTGTTAAATGGGGTATAAAAAACCGTTTAATGCTTCGAAAACTCAATGCTGTTTATTGTCTTTGAACTATTGTAATTATAGTTGAATGGTACCTGCATCGAAGAAACCAAAAAGCTGTCAGTACTCGGTATATGTGTCAACGACGAACTTCGTTGGAATGACCACATTCTAGAGACTGCCAAAACGAACCGAATTCTTAGGATTTCTATATGGATGTAGAAACTTTTCACCTTTTCTGATTTGGCTGCAATTTATAAGTACGTACTAAGCTCAGTTAAACTATGTACTACACATCTTTGGGCAGTTGCTGTCCAAACTTCTTTTCATTTACTGGATAGAATTCAGAATGGAGCGTTAGAACTGAAAGGAAACAGAGCTATCATGGAATCACCGTCTTCGGAATGTCTCATGTGTTTCCTTGTCTTATCGCTTTTTTCACAAACAATGTTCCCTTGAAATAGCCAGTTGAATTTCTACCCTCAATCAGTTACCCGTTTCGCTAGGAATGCTCATTAGTTCACCCTTGAGCCTAATTGTGATCGAACCGTCAAATACAGAGATTCGTTATTTAGTCGGCACGGTTTTGCCTTGCCACTTCAATTTGCAAGCCTTCAAAACCAATGTTCTTTTCTCTTCCTCTTTGATTTTCCCCATCGCTTGTGCTGTGCTGTGCTTTAAATTATAAGGGTCTCAATAAACCCTTGAGCGCGAGTGAATTTAAAAAAAATCCCTTGTTGAAATATGTGTGTTTCGCTTTACTAAGCCATGCATGAACAAATTAGGTTGGAGTAGGTGAAAGCTAATGAGACATTTCTCGGAAAGAAAAAGAGAAAATGAATTTCCAAATGGAATTATCTCAAAAAACCCGAGCTGTTTGTGGAAAAATCGAATTAGTGTGTGGCGTCCAAAAGGATTCTGTTATCTCTCGTGTCCATAAGTCAACCGACATTCTGTAAATCGGTGTCAATATAACACCAACGAGGGTTTTTCATTAAAACATTTTAATTATTATTAAGCCTCAAGCACAACGTCTATATTTCTACTGAACTATAAAACCTGCAAGTCGATTACTACGTTTTACGAATACAAACATTCAAGCTGTGTTTCATAGAGCTAATAAAAATAATAAACTGCCTCTACAATTTTTTCAAAACTAAAAATCAATCCTCATGAACACGGAACAAGGACTTGTTAGCCAACAAGCCTGCTGAGTGCAACAGGCTTCCCCGAATGGACACTGGCTCTATAGGTGGATGATTTTCAGTATCATGAGAGGCAAAAAACCTGAATAAATTTTTCATTTCATTGATTTAAAACTTTTCTTTTTTTGCGAAACTTTTTCAATTGAAATCCACAGGCGAGGCGTAAAGAATGTCCAATGGGTGGCAAAATAAAAATAAATATCAAAATAACTTTGGAATAAAAAAAAAAATATAAATTTTGTTTGCCAGCACCCCAACCAACCAAAAAAAAATGTGAGATATTGAGGAGATTTGTTTTTATTATTCCCTTTCCCTTAGAGAGGTCAGAGATGAAGGTAATGCACAATCAATTTATAAGCAAAAGTCAAAAAGTTTGGCTCTGTGTTTTTTTTTAATTTATGGGAATTTTATGCCTGACTTTATTTATACTGGAATATTTTTTTATTGGTTTTTGGAACGCCATCTATGTATGTATGTATGTATGTACAAAATTTTGATTTTGCTATACGTTTACGCTTGAAATAACGTATTACATAAATGGTCAGGGCAAATTCATCGATATCAAAATTATTTATTATTTGCTTTTTACGATTATATTTTGAGATTTATGCTTGACATCTTTACACATAGATTCCTGTGCGGATAGATATTTTATTATTACATTTATTGAGGAAATAAAATGTCACTAAACTTTCTCGGATTACTTGTGTTCATTAGTATTCATTGGAAGAGCCTATACAATGCGATGCGACCCTAGAGCACCCGTGTTAGGATCAAACTTTGGGACATACAATTCGCAATCGTTTGAGTTATAAGGCGTGTTTTTTTGAAAGGTCAGTCAGCAAATTTTAACACTCAAAAAACTTTGGGCGAACACAATTTAAGTCGGCAATCTTAAATTAAATTAAATTTGGTGGTGCAACAGCTCGGAGTGAACCAGGACCTAGTGACTTACAACTCTCAACTCAACCATTCCTGTGCGCGTGTTGCCAGGAACAGAGGGGACCTACAATTTTCTGCCGATTCCGAACGGCTAATGAGCAGCACTTTCCATGACAAGAGATAGGGCCTTACTAATAATCAAACGCTAATGTCGACTATTACTTAACTCGAAGGTTAACACAAAGTGCTGAGCTTTATTAAAATGCTACCAATAAACAAGTTAATCCTTTCACTAACTAATCTCCAGACTTTCATTGAATCTATTACAAAAATCTACAACAAATGAGAAAAAAATGAGTGAATGGTCTGTAAAGTTAATTTTTTTTGTTTTCGTGTAAGAGGAAAAATATTAAAATTTTTAAATATGAGTTCAAGTGACGAAAGTTTATTTTTGGACTTTGATTTAATCGCAGAAACTTCTTCATCTCGTAAAGTGAAAATTTATAAAAAAAGGATAGATCCATTTACGAAGTACGATGAAAATGAATTCTTTGCTCACTATAGGTTGGTTTAAGTTCACTTTCTATTATTTTAAATTAATTTAAGTGTTTATCGTATAGATTTATCATCGAAACAGTTAAGGATGATATAGCATCTCGGACGAATCGTGGTGGAGCGCTTTCACCTGAGCTCATTGTACTGGTCTCGTTGCGATACTTGGCCAAAGGATCGTACCAAACTGATACCGGTAGTTATTTCATCTATCCGTTTTTTCTGTTAAATCTCACATTATTTATTTTTAATAAGGTGATCTTCATAACATTTCTCAACAATCTGTCAGCAATTGTGTGAGAAAGTTTGTTACAGCACTAGTTTCAAAAAAAAGAACGTTCATCAAGTTTCCAACAGATATTCGAAGCTTGCAAAGAATGAAGCAAGATTTTTTTAGCATTGCCATGTTCCCTCAGTGCATTGCAGTGGTAGACTGCACACACTTTACAATTAGAAACCCAGGTGGAGAGTTTGGTTCTCGCCATAGATGTCGAAAGAATTTTTATTCAATTAATGTTCAGGTAACTACTGTTTACTTGTCCGAAAAAGTTTGTTTCAAAAACTGATTTATTATAGGTTGTTTGTGACGCGCATTGCAACATCCTAGACATAGTTGCTAGATGGAGAGGATCGGCTCATGATTCCAGAATATGGCGAGAATCTGTTATTGCAAACCGGTTGCAAAACGTAGATTTAATAGGGGGAGTTGTTTTGGGCGACACGGTGGATACGCATGTTCCAAAATATTGATGATACCGTTCCGAATATCGGCTGAACTAAATCCAGCAGAACAGCGCTACAAGAAATCTCATATTCGAACAAGAATTACGGTGGAACAACTGTTTTGGCAGCTCAAAAACAAATTTCGTTCGTGTTTTAATGGGATCAACATAAACTATGACTCAGCCAAAGCAACAATTGTTGCAATTGCAATATTGCACAATATTTCAAAAAATTGTTCAAATGGTACTTTCACATTCGTTATTTTTTTTATTAAAAGCGAAATAAAAGTTTTCTTGCTTACTTTTAGGCTTCTTAAACGACTCCTCATTTTTTGTGAGTTCTTCAGAACCAGATATTTCCGAATTTGAAGAGGAAGAAACAATTCCTTCAACAACACCTGTACGTGGAACTTTCTATAGAACCCAATTCATAAGAAAATATTTTTCATAAGTAGTGTACTTAATTTACTTTTATTTTTTTAATATGAACGAAATTAACCTAACAATAAATAAGAATATAAACAAACATAAAATCAGACTTCAAATTCAATGCACATAACTAAAAAAAAGGAACTTATAAACTCAGACTTCAAAAACATTAATAACATCGCAAAAAAATCATTGAAAAACAATGATAAATAAAAATTCATAATACTCACCCATATTCTGAAACTCGTATTTATGAGTCGTATTCGACTACAGTCGTATGTTGTTATTCCACGAGTCGAACATCCGACTTCACTTGTACTAATATTGGGAAACGAAAAACATCGCATACGATTGTTCCTACGACTATAGTCGAATATTTATTTTATTTTTATTTATTTATTTCAATGAATGGCTTAAACACAGTAAGATACATATCTTATAAAATAGTGCTAAGCATAAAATAAGGAAGTTAAATGAGAGCTACATGACGTGAAAAGAAAGTGATAAGTGTAATGAAATTTTAAATTATACATTTACATTATTATTTTACCAAATTAAATATTATTTAAAAAGTAAATTAATGGAATTCAAACAAAATCTTAAGAAAATTAAAAATATTACTAGGCATAATGAGCAAAATATGCCTTAAGCTTGCTTCTAAATCTTATTGCGCTATCGATCCTTCTTATATCGCGTGGCAGAGAATTCCACAACCGAATAGATTTAATAAAAAACTGCCGTTCCGAGGTTAAACAAGAACACCGGAGAGGAATCAACTGAGCAGATCTGATTGAGGAAGTAAACCTGATTTTTTCATAAAGATATATGGGTTGATGTGATAAGATAATGTTTAACAAGAGACTCAGAGCACGAAATTGTAAAAGGCTATCGAATGACATATTATACAAATAATTGGTATAGTTAGAAACATGAGAAAAACGTCGCAGTCCAAAAACATAACGCACTATGCTGTTAAAAGCAATTTGGAGTTTGCGTTTGGAGGCAAAACTACAGTTGTAAAATATTTCACATCCATAAGTAAGGATGGGAACAGCAAGTGATTTTGCGAGAAGGCATCGGGTTTTAAAGGGGGTAAATGATTGTGTGGCCCATAAAGTGCGAAGTACACCATACGTCTTTCCAACCGATAAATTAATATGATTATCCCAGGTTAAGGTCCTATTAAACGTCACACCAAGATTCTTTACAGTTTCCACAAACATAATTTTGTCGCCATTAAGAAATATGGAGGGAAAGTAAGAAAGATCTAAAGACTTTCTAGAAATAACTATACAATTTGATTTTTTTGGGTTCAAAATAAGACTGCAATTTCTGCAAGATCTTCATTCACGCACGAAGCTCCATGCTCTATGAAGCCCAGTGGACAGCTCAAGACTAGTTCACATCGTCAGCATACATATTAATCGAGCAGTGCTTGATAAGAGTGGGGAGCTCATTAATATATAAAGAGAAGAGAAGTGGCCCCAGGATAGATCCCTGTGGAACACCATTGGTTACATACAGAAATTCAGAGAGATGATCATTCACTGACACTGCTTGTGTCCTATCTGTTAAATAAGACATTAAAAGTTTAACAGCGCATGGTGAGAAATTGAACAATAGAGACAGCTTGCGACACAAGGATTGATGGTTCACCATATCAAACGCCTTAGAAAAGTCAAGTAAGACCAAGAGAGATACCTGTCCCTCGTCAAGAGCATATCATATTTCTTCGGCTACACCTATAACAGCAGTAGTACAACTGTGTTTCTTTCGAAATCCTGATTGTCTAGGGGAAAGTAGGCTATGTCTAGAAAGATGGTGATTTATTTGCTTTTGCAAAACCTTTTCCAAAGCCTTTGATAAAAAGGGGAGGATGGAAATCGGTCTAAATTCATTGCCTTTGGAAGTTTTGGGAACGGGTATAACTTTTGCTGACTTCCACTGCGAGGGGAATATACCTGTAGTAAGTATTGTAATAAACACATGAGTTATATACGGGAGAAGTACAGGCAATATTATTTTCAGGAATGAAGGATGTATTTCATCAAGTCCAACTGCCTTAGATTTAATGCCAATTATACTTTCGAGCACATCGATGCAGCTAACCGCAGTAAAACGAAAGATAGGGCAATGAGCAGGCAAGGAGAGATTACCAATTTCTGGAGGTGTTAATTGTTGGATGTTATTAGTTGGCGGCGAAGATATGAACTGACGATTGAGAATATTAGGGTTCACTGACTCAAGATTCAAGCATTTAGGTTTTCCAATGCCAATATTACGCACGTTCTGCCACAAGAGTTTACCACTAAGGGAAACATTGAGCTAGCTAGAGTACATTCGCCCTTTAGCTGCTCTTATCTCAAAAACGACTTTGTTGCGAAGCAAACAGTAAATTATACGGTGTTCTGCCAAACGGTAGCGCTTCCAACGATTGTATGCTAGATCACGTTGTTGCATAAGCCAACGAACTTCATTAGATATCCACGGTACAGCCGTGGGAAGTATAGTTTTAGTTCTCAATTGAACATGCGAGTTGAAGAGATGTAAAATGTGAGAGTTGAGAAATTGAACTTGGTCTTTGGGACAAGGAAGATAGTACAACGCACTCCAATTGATGCTTCTGACTTGTTCTTCAAGAAGAGGGTAATTAATACGAGTCATAAATACGAGTTTCAGAATATGGGTGACTATCTTATGCAAACAAGTTTAAGAACTTTCTTTCAAGCTTCTTATTTGCATGTTCAAGAGAAACAGTTTTTTTCGTACGCTCCTTTTTTTCTTTTAGTTGGAAGATAATATTTTTTGCTCTCGTTTCGTCTTCTACCTGCAGTGTCCTCTTCTGGAGCAACTCTTCTGATGACACAACAGTTGGAAAGGCTCTTTTTTTGTTGACGGCTGATCTTTTCGGTGCGGTCACTTTATCCTTTATGTTTGTAGTTGTTTTGTTTGGTATTTCCCTAAAGCAATAAAGAAATAAAATGCACGACTGGGTCGCACGAACTTGCTCCTATGTAATAGACTGGGAATTTAAAAAACCGATGTTATTAAAGAAAACTGTTCATAAGGATAAAATGATTTTTTTAAATTCTCTTAGTACTAAGAGATAAAAACAGAATGCTAGGCAAATATGAATTTATGCAGGAACAAAAATTATAAGTCGTTGTAGTGGTTCCTTAAAAAAATAAGCTTTTATTTACAAATTTTTTAAAACATTTTTAAGAAAAAATTTTGCTACGCCAACCGTAAGTTTTTATTATTGTACGAATAAGAGTCTAATTTCCAAAAAAAAAAATACTAAGCCGTCTTGATATACATATCTAATTTTTCACAAAAAAAAAAATACTTTTTTTTTCTAAAAATTGAAAAAATATTTTATCTTAAGTACTTAAATGCAATGTTTTTTAAACTTTTTAGGAGCTTCTTTATAAAATATTTCGTTAAAATCCGTTATGCCGATAAGGAGTAATTCAAAATTCGAAAAAAATCGTTCTATGGTAGGTACAGTCAGTAATATCTAGATTTCAATTTTTTTTTTATTAAATTATAGATCGTACAGATTAATCAAAAGAAAAAAATTTTAGCAAAATTCTCGGAACGGTTTTCGAAAACCATTTTTTAAAATTTGTATGGAAGGTACCGTTAATTTTAGATAAAACAAAAATTTTTTTTCTCAAATCTTGTAAATTATGTTAAGAAACTTTTATTTGTCCAGTTTGAAAAAAATCGAGCATGGGGTTTTCGAAATATTGAGTTTCCAAAAAAAATTTAAAATTTTTTTTTTAAAAATCCAAAAAATAAAAAATTGAAAATTTGAATATGTAATAATATTTAAACTTTGGAGGAGCTTTGGCATAAAAAAAAAATGATTTAAATCGGCTGTACCGTTTTTGAGAAAATCAAAAACAAAAAAAAAATGAACTCAAGGGGGCTACAAAAAATAACAATTTTTTGTAAAATTTTTTTCAACCATTAGCTAGTTTTAACCAAATGAAATTTTTCAAATTTTTTTTTTAAATTCTGTGGGACAGTTTTTGAGAAAAAAAAATATTTATAAAATTTCGAAAAAAAAATCGTATGGCAGGTACCGTTATTTTTGGTCTTAAAAAAAAAACAGAAAAAAATTTCCGGGGGGAAAAAATTGAAACCCATATCTACCAAGTTTGAAGAAAATCGGCCGAGCCGTTTAGGCTGTAGTCGAACCGACAGACAGAAAGAATTGCGAGACCCACTTTTTTTGTCTTCGCTATCATCGTAATGTCAACTTTGATCAAAATCTCGAGTTCGATTTTTTTAACGAATGCATAACTTGCCTTATGGTACCTAGTTATAAGTCGCAAGTAAAAAATAAATAAAGAGAAAAAGCATTAATATAAAACATGTACTTACACTTCCTTAATCACCAAACTCTCCAACGGTTTAAATTCATTTGGTGATTTGTTTTCTCTGGAATTATATACATAATTCAAAAAGTTTTAATATTTTATGAGTAATCTTATAAATTGGATACATACATTTCTTCCTGCCCGTATGCATAATCGACATCGCAGTCGTATGCGGAAAAATCTTGGACAAAGTCATCCTTTGCGATCTCCTCTATTTCATAATCCATCTCACTGGGCTTTTTCGGAGGAGTTCCACCGCCAGTTTGCCTTTGCGCTCTCCTATATGTTGATATTTTGTTGCGGGATACTTGCTTACGACGCCGACGCGACGGTTCCACTGATCCCTTAGTTGCTTAGTGGAAGATTGATATCCATTTGCCTCGAAGGCTTCTTTAATGGTGTCCCAAGCTTCACTTTTTTGTTTGATCATAGGCAGGCTGTTAAGTTTACTATCTACGAGTATTATGTGACTGTGGGGTTTAATTAGTGAAACTAGTAACTGAATCATTTCAGGTGTCCAGTTGTTGGCTCTTTTTCTTTTATTTTGCGTATCCATTATTGTTTTTTTTTTTTTTTTTTTCTAAAATTATTTGATAGGAGCACAGACGACAAACGCACAGACACAACACAAATAAAAAATCAACAATGTAGGAACTGTCATAAATTTCTCTATACTTTCAAAGTTAAGTATTGCAGGTTTTTAACAGAAAGTATTATAGTACTTAAAGTATGTCAATTGATTTGAAGAGTCGGAGCGACTTTTTATTTTGTTTTTAATTTGACCCATATTATTTTTGAACAAGGATACATATTTCTTTATTTGTTTTATACTATTTTTAATTCATTGTACATATAGGTACCAAAGTAAGAAGATCTTAAACTTCAAATATTTTTAAAATAAAAAGAAGTTAACTGGCATAATATTATGTGAAAATTTTTAGGTTTTCTAGTAGTTAACAGTTTTTTCACAGTGTGTCAATAATCCTTTATTATTTCAACGCGTTATAAAAAAATTAAAAATTTTTAATCATGGATTTAACTTATCACCAGATTTGATTAACACCATTTAATTAGAAATTATTATTATATTGAAAGCAATATAAAAAAACTTATCCTAGTGTGAACAAACTGGCCCAAAAAAAGTATTCACGCACAGCACAGGCGCTAAGTCGTTGTAAGAGTCATCAACTGCGTAAATCTATTAAAAATTGTTTACGAAACGTTTATATAGAATTTAACGCCTTTGTATTTTTTCAATTTAGATCATTATCGAAATTCCGATTTTGGAAAGTGCATTGTATTGACCAACAAAAATTATAATTTCGTTTAGATCAATATTGGAAATCTAAATACAAATACCAATTAAATAAGTGTAATTTTAATTCGTTTAATCTGTTCCTGTTGCAAATAAACAATAAATCAAGTACTTCTAAATAAAGTACTTCACTTTAAAACAAAAATCTGAGGATTGAAACCAACCCATGAATATAGGTCTTGAAATATGGACCTGATAACATGGGAGTAGATTTAAATGTTAATTACAAATTTAGGTAGCGTAAAACAGCACTTTTTATTTAGTGTTCGACTTTAATCATGGATTTCCATGTATTAAATTTTGACATATAACTAACGACTAAACTGGAGATTAAATAAGTTATTGGTATGGGGATTTTTTAAAATCTGGAGATTTTCTTTTAACCTTAACACTAAATTTGATTATTAGTAAGGCCCATACTCTTGGAGAACTTGTCAATTTCTCGCAAGAGGCAGTACACCCCTGAAAAAAACTTTCTTGCAGCGGCTGAGAATCGAACTCGAGACCTTCCGCATGACAGTCCAACGCACTAACCATTATGCCAAGGGGTACTACAATCAGAGTGATTTTAAATTGTTGAAATGTTGAGAGTTGAGAGTTCAATTGTAGAGAGAAGAATCTGGAATTTGACATCTGACACTGAGCATGCGATTGAGCAAAAGCGTTTTATTCAGTTTTAATTGCTGAGCTCTTTATAAATTTCACCAATATACGGCTATAATTATATTGTTTTCTTTTTTTTATCGAGATTTATGGTATTGGGAAATGGGTCGAAAAAGGACAATTTTTTGTCATGCACCCGTCTTTCATACAGAACATTCGGAACGGTCGGAGACAGTTCGCCTTAGAGTGCCCTCGGTTTTTGCAATGCCAACAATGGGTTGTGCGTGGTCTTGGTTGTGATCTGATACTGGGCTTCGCGCGTGGCAAAGTCTTCGGCATGGGCTTAGCCTGGGCCTGACTTAGGTTTCGACTTTCACTTTGAATATAATCAAATTCTTCGGCTAAGTCGGTTAGTTCATTAAAACAAGTCTTCAACGGTCGTAAATACGGTCGATGAATTAGGTATTGCAAAGCTTGGATAAAGTCTTTTAATTTTTCGCGAGGGCCTTGCCTTCTTTTGGAAATTTCGTCCTCTAATTTGTTAACAAAAAGTACGGGAGAAAATGTCATAAGAAGGTGTGATAAAAGTCAGTCCAGGTATTTATTCGGAACCATTGTAGAGCGACTCCGCTGAATATCTCTGAAAAAGTTCGGAGCATCTCATTTAGTTTCAGATGAATCCTGTAGCAATCAGCTAATTCTTCCACTGGTTTGATAAATTCGAGGGCATTACCAGATGAATCAAACTTAAGACCCCATTACGTTACGATGTTCATTTCTTCAACCTCACGGCAAAGTGATAAATTAGCGACAGGCACAGCAGCTGTCGGGGTTCTGTTTTGTTCGTTAAAGTGTTATGAGGCTGAAGTATAACTTTAAATGATACCTGATTTAGCGAGTATCGTGGGAAAAGTACCATTTTCTGTACTCCGGGAACCTGGTTAATCGATCGTACGGAGTTACAGCCGAGTAAGTTGTTGTGGACTTCGTGGCTGTAGTTGAACCGGTAGGAGTGGTAGTTGCTTAGGTCTGAACACCGTGGACTGGCATACTGGGAACGGTACTGGGTACTGAAACGGGCACGTGGTACAGCCATCGATCCTTCTTTGTTCAGCCCTAAGCGCGTCATGCGTTCAACCAACTCCGTTTTTTTTAGTATGTAAATCACACCTATGCTCGTAAAAATGTCAAAGTTTTCTTCAGTATCTGACCTATTGACACTGTCATATTTTATAATTATTTTCTGGTCTGACTTTCTTATGATTTTGATTTTAATCTCTCTTTTCGGGTTGGCTAAGACTTATAATATTAATCTTCAGGCCTGTTAATGGTTAAGATCTAAATTTTGATTTCAGTTTACGATCGTAATTTTGATATTCACATTCCATTTTCACATTTTGATCTTCGGGTTTCGGTTTACGGTTGAGGTAATTTTTTTGATCTTCTGTTCTGGTTACGGTTATGATCTAGGGGGGGATTAAGAATTGTAATGCTTCATTACAGTACACTTTGAAGATACAAAGTATCAGTATCAGTATCTCTCTGGTATGCTCTTCCGTTAAGATAAATAACCCCACAACGTGCTTTAAAGATGAAAAAAATCAGGTTCGATTCTTCAAAATAGTTTAGTACTTCGCACTATACAGCAAATTCCAGGATTCATCTTGGAATTGAGATTGTGTGGCGCTGTTGGTGTTTTTCTGCCAGTATTTTTCGATAGAAGGATAATATGAAGTCCATATCATTCGAGCTAAAAAAAAAATTGGAGACCATTGCGGCTCATAGCTTAAACCTAGTGACTTATAACTCTCAACCATACCTGTGTGCGCCTTACCAGGGATAGAGGGGACCTAGAATTTTCTATCGATTCCGAACCTTAATGACCAGGACTGTTGATGATACGAGATACTCTTAGAGGATTCGACAATTCCTTGCAAGAGGCAGTATACCATTGAAAAACTTTTTCGCAGTGGCTGAGAATCGACTGCAAGGCTTTCTGCATGACAGTTCAACGCACTAACCAATTTGCTAAGGGGTGATATATACTACATTCAAGCAATCTTATGAACAAAAATCCAACCATTCTTTTGCCTTAGATTCTATCCAAGAAACTCAAGTGGGCTATTGGGAATTGCACTGGAACTATAGATAGGTCTCATATCGCATGCTTAATGGAATGCCGACCTAACTCGAAAAAACCATTTTTGGGAGGTTGCAAAAAAAGATCTTGCTGTGAGGATTTGTCCTACTTGTTGACGGATAAAATTAAAACTAATTCATGAATTAATCATGAATACTGGTATTCTTAAAGTATGATAAACTATTCATGAGATCTGAGGCTTGCTGTATCTGTACGTAACTCAATTTTGACCTATCTCTAATGGGTCAGTATTCTATTAAGCATGCGATATATTAAAGCCGGATCTAATTAAAAGTTTCAGACAAAAGGTCTCTAATTAGTATAAAAAAATGAGAAAAATGAAAAGTAGACAAAACAGACCCCTGTGGCACACCAGCATCTATTTTATAAATAACAGATTTGAAACAATCCAATATAACTTGCATTGACTGGTTCTAAGGGGACAGTTATAGCTCATCAGAAAAGTCCATCAGAAAAAATTTTGTCTTCCAAATTTGAACATATTACAACAGGAGTTTGAGTAAAATTTGAATGCAATTAGACGAATACTTGCTTGGACTAATTTTTACAAAAAGAATTACAACATTTTGTTGCTAAATCTACTCAGAAAATGGAATATATTTTGAGTTTTGGCAATCAGCTGTTCAGAAAAATTAAATTCCATCAGAACAAATATTTTATATACATATATCCATTTTCTGAGTAAATTTAGCAACAAAATGTTGTAATTCCTTTTGTAAAAATTAGTCCAAGCAAGTATTCGAAAGAAGGAGGTATTAGAAAGAAGGACACTGCAATTGGACCATTGTTATAGAGGGGGAACAAAATTCACCCTTTCTCAGTATAAGCTTGATAAATGCCGTTTTCCATCTAGCAGAGTTGAAAAGATGAAAAATCTTACGCAATGGTCTTGCTAGCCTTGAAGAACAACTCTGCTAATAAAATTCTATGCGCGCGTTGTTATCGACGCACAACTTTGAACGCATTTGAAACCTATGCAGTCAGGTTATAGGTATTTTCAAAACATTTTCGACTGTAAAAACCACGTAGCAGTTATGAGCTTGCTCCTTAAATATATAAGAATAATGGTTACATCAGCAGCATTTCTTTCAACAAATGAGCATTCGCTGATAATGGTGCATGATGATTAAAAGGTAATAGTCTCCTCCAAGCTGATGCTTTAATTAAACTTTACCGTCCAACTTCCAGTCCATTATTTAAATCAACATAACTTCACGAAAACCCCCGCAAAGAATAAAATATAAAACACAAAAAGTTCTAAGCCACCAAGGTAAAGCCATTCTATCTTACCACCCTTTTCAAATTAACCAAACCAAAGGCACAGGTTCCTTCGAACAATAAACACGAATAATTTATAAAATTACCCACAAACAAACGAAATAGCTTAAAATAATATATATCACTCCAAGGGTTTCTATTATGTTCCATTACTTCAAAAGTATTAAGATGAGGTACAAATTTAATGTACTGCACGAATCTTATATCTGGTGCGATGTGCATATGAGCGTATAATAATAAAAATAATACCCCTTAAAATGGGCCCTCTGGTAGAAGACATTGATCAAGATGTACCAGTCATTTATATAGATATTGTATTCGGAATCTGCAAAAAGAAAATTACTCTGTTGCTGTTCATCTACATTGCTTACCCGAACAAACGTGAAAATTGCGTTCTCTTCGAACAGAGATTTGGAACTTTTTGTGTTTGTTGCTTTGTATTGTAATTTTTTCCTTTTTTCCATTATTTTCTTTTATTTGAGTTTTATTTGCCATTTTTGACCCACGTAAAGGTTGGGTCTAGGTGTTATGTGATTTAGATAAATATTTAAGAAGACCTATGAATTTAATGTAAGACTTGCGAAAATGTTTGCCACTAAGATTGCGGAAGAAATATGTTGTATTTAAAATGCCGCACATAATAGTGCACATAAAGTAAAGAAGTTTGGGAAGCTTTGATTATTTAAGGATGTGTGTTGATATTGCTTTAATGTATGCTTTGTTTTGAGCAGAACTTAAATGTGGTGTGCCGAGACTCACTTTTAAGATGTGTAAACCTAAACGTTCGTCCGAGTGCCGAGCTTTTGCAATCACAGTGGCAACATTGTTTTATTTTTTTAATTTTGAAAAAAATTTTTGGTAAGAAATAAAACGTTTAATATAATAATAATTACATTCAATGAAAATCATAAATGTATGCGTCAACTTTCATTTCTCTATAAGTTGGCGGTCAGCCATCAGACGAATAGGGGGACTAACATGTAGAATACGAAAACATGCACGTGCCGTAACTATTCGGGACTGGTGGAAGTCTGATCATAGCCTCTCCGCGGCGGCCGCTAGAAACAAGCCTTTAAAAAGGTTTGGCTAATATGATCAGGCTGGTTCCTCAGGTTGGCGACAGGTTAATTCCCTGTCCCGTAAAACTAAATGAATTACGAGACCGACAACAAGCCTCGGAAACGGACTGATCACACGACGACAACCCACGCAAAGAAAACGGAAGAACGATTTACGAATTTTCTTATGGAACGTACGATCGCTTTATAGAGCTCGAGCTGCTCAGCAGCTAGCCGATGCCCTGTCAAAATATAAAGCTGACATAACAGCTCTTCAAGAAATCAGATGGACAGCGAATGGTGTTTTACAGAAGAAAGAATATGACATATACTACAGCTGTCATACAAAACACCATGTGCTCGGGATAGGCTTCCTAGTCAGCGAAAAAATGAAGTCTACCATCATCAGCTTTAACGCTATAAGCGAAAGGCTATGCACCCTTCACGTACGAGGCAAATTTACGAACATCAGCCTCATTAACGTTTACAGACCTACGGAGGAGTCCTCAGACGAAGAAAAAGAGACTTAGGTACTACGAACAAGTCGAGAGGGCCCTCAATGCTTGTCCAAGGTATGATGTTAAAATCATCCTTGGGTATTTGAACGCCAAAATAGGCCGGGAGCCGGTATTCAGGCATTACGCAGGCACCCATAGTTTGCATGAGAACACTAATGACAATGGACTTCGAGTCTTAGAATTGGAAGCATCGAAAAACATGGTCGTTGTGAGTACCAGGTTCCCGCGTAAAGATATCTACAAAGCCACCTGGGTATCACCTGATGGAGTCACTCGTAACCCAGTAGAACACGTGTTGATAGACCGTCGCCACTACTCGAACTTGATGACGGTACGATCGTACCGAGGTGCCAATATCGACTCGGATCACTATCTTGTTGATATGGTTTTCCGAGGGCGGATTGCCTTGCGAAGACGCATTGCATCCGCCGATCAGGTTCGAATCAACACGGCTGCCCTGCGCAATAAAAACACCAGTAACACCTTTGGTAATGCGTTAGGACTCGCCCTAGAATCACTTGATTTAGGGAGAGTAAATTCTGGAGGCAGTATGCTGGGCGTAAATGAGAAGTGGACACGCCTTAATAATACTGTCATTAGTACTGCCAACTCCATCTTAGACAGCAGTCGTAAAAATCGGAACGACTGGTTTGATGATGAATGCAAGCTAGCGACTGAACGTAAGAATGTTGCGTACCGAGCAATTCAACAATCTCATAGAACGCGGGTACGCGAAGAGGAATATAAAGAGCTCAGAAGAACAGAAAAACGGCTTCACAGACAAAAAAAATCAGCCTGGGAGAAGAACCTAATCTGTGAAATAGAAAACAGCCGAGAGCGAGGTCCGCACCAGGCGCGGAAGTTCTATCAATCCGTCCGAAACATGACGCAGTACACCCCACGCTGCCCATACTGCAAGGATGGAGAGGGAAATCTGATCACCGATCCTGAAAGCATACTAGAGCGATGGGAATTGTACTTTAATGAATTGCTAAATGGTCAGCTCACTGCAGAAGTGGAGGCTCCACTACTTCAAGAAGAATACCCTATGTTGCCGCCACCAAGCATAGAAGAGGTTGAGAAGGCTATAGGCCGGCTTAAACAGAACAAAGCCCCGGGAGCCGATGGCATACCAGCCGAATTATTCCATCACGGCGGGCCAGCCTTACGTCAAGCTATTCATGATATTATAGTACAGGTATGGGAGCAAGAAGAAATGCCAGAAGACTGGCGAAAAGGTTTAATATGCCCCATACATAAGAAGGGAGATGTCACAACGTGCAGCAATTATAGAGGTATCACGTTGTTGAGTACCGCCTACAAGATACTCTCCTCTGTCCTACAAGACCGGATAACCCCATACGCTAAAACTGTCATCGGACAATATCAGTGTGGTTTCATTCCAGGCAAATTAACAACTGATCAGATCTTTACCCTTAGGCAGGCGATGGAAAAATGTCTGGAATTTAACATCCCAACATACCATCTGTTTATAGACTTTAAGGCCGCCTATGATAGCATAGCCAGGGTAGAACTTTACAAAGCCATGAGAGAATTCGGCATCCCAAATAAATTGACACGACTATGTAGGTTGACCATGACCAACGTAACAAGCCAAGTAAAAATAGCCGGATTGCTATCCAGACCAATCAACATCTTTAATGGACTCCGACAAGGGGACGGTTTGGCCTGCCTCCTCTTCAACCTGGCGTTGGAGAAAGCAATCCGTGACTCTGGCACTGCAACAAGAGGGACCATCGTCAACATTGCAGGTCCAGCCAGTTACTGGCTTACGCAGACAACATCGACATCATCGAAAGAACCGAACAAGCTGTACACGATTCCTTCATCCAGATCGAGCAGGCGGCACAAAATCTGGGGCTGCACATTAGTGAAGGTAAAACAAAGTACATGGTGGCGGCGAATGCGAGAGGAACAGTTGGTCAAACAATCAAGGTAGCGGAGCACGTATTTGAAGTGGTGCAATCCTTTAAATACCTTGGGTCAATAGTAGCAGCCGATAGCAATATAGAAGAAGAAATACGCGGGCGGCTTCTCAAGTCCAACAGAGCCTACTATAGTCTGTCAAAGCTCTTCAAATCCAGAAATCTCACCATAACTTCAAAACTGCTGCTGTACAGGACCATGGTCCTGCCAGTACTCACATATGGATCCGAGACTTGGATGCTTAGCAAAAGGCACTCCGACCTCTTAGCTGCGTTCGAGAGAAAAGTCTTAAGGAGAATTGTTGGCCCCATATGTGAGGATTGAGGAATGACGATTCCGGAGACGGTACAATCATGAATTGTACGCAATCTACCTTGAAGCAGATATCGTGACAAAAATTAAGCATGAGCGAAGAGGAACCTGCTTGGAAAGTTCTTTGTGGTATATTCTATGGTAGACGACAGCGTGGTAGACCATGCTTGCGCGATGGCGTAGACCAGGATGCCCGAAGCCTTGGGGTGCGCACATGGATGGCGTCGCGTCGGCTAGGTGGAGAGACTTGTTGAAAGAGGCCAGGATCGGAACCCGGTTGTCGAGCCGATGATGATGATGATAAGTTTGTGACTTTGGATATATTCTGTCCTGCCACTGTTTTCCACATTTTTACCTGCGACTTATAGGTACTATAAAGCAAGTTATGCATTAGTAAAAAAAATCTAACTAGAGATTTTGATAAAAGTTGACATTACGATGATAGCGAAGACCAAAAAATAGGTCTCACAATTCTGTCTGTCTGCCTGTCTTTTCGACTACAGCCTATACGGCTGGGCCGATTTTCTTTAAGCTTGGTAGATATCATTTTTCCCCACACACTTTGTTTTTAAGACTTAAAATAACGGTACCTGCCATACGATTTTTTTCGAAATTTTATAAATATTTTTTTTTTCGCAAAAACTGTCCCACAGATTTAAAAAAAAACATAAAATTTTTTTAAGTTAAACCTAGGTAATGGTTGAAAAAAATTTTCCAAAAAATTGTTATTTTTGGTAGCCCCGCTGGAACCATTTTTTTTTTGTTTTTGATTTCCTCGAAAACGGTGCAACCGATTTTGATCATTTTTCTTATGCTAAAGCACCTCCAAAGTTTGAATATTGTTACATATTCAAATTTTCAATTTTTTATTTTTTTGGATTTTTAAGAAAAATTCAAAATTTATTTTGGAAACTTAATATTTCGAAAACCCCATGCTCGATTTTTTCCAAACCTTATAAATAAAAGTTTCTTAACATAACCTATGTACAAGATTTAAGAAGAAAACTTTTGTTTTACCTTAAACTAACGCTACCTTCCATACAAATGTTACCAAATGGTTTCCGAAAATCGAATTTTTCTCGAAAATGGTTCTGAGAATTTTGCTAAAAATTTTTTCGTTTTGATTAATTTTTACAATCTATAATTTAATAAAAAAAAATTGAAATCAAGATAACACTGACTGTACCTACCATAGAAACATTTTTTCGAATTTTGAATTTCTCATTATCGGTATAACGGATTTTAATGAATTTTTTTATAGAGAAGCTTCTAAAAGACTTAAAAAAAAATATTTTTTGATATCTCAAAAACGGCTTAATATTTTTTTGTTTAATTTTTATTCGAACAATATAATAAAAACTTTCAATTGCTGTACCAAAATTTTTTCTTAAAAATGTTTTTTTTTTAAGATTTTGTATATAAAAAACCACTACAACGACTTATAATTTTTGTTCTTGCATAAACTAATAGTTGCTTGAATCACATGGCATCCTGTTTGTAGCACCAACTACGAACGGAGTTGTTTGCGTCATTTAAAAAAAATGAATTTTATGCTTATGAATAGTTTTTCTCTAATAACATTCACGCGTTCACATTGGCCAAACATGCTTTTAAACATTATTTCTCATTAAAATTTTGACCATGGGATGAAGAAATTTACTTGAGTTTTATATAAAAAATTGATTATAAAACTCTTTTTGATCGAGAACTTCATGGAAAATTAAATTTGCTTGACAAATATGCGTTCACATTTACATACTTAAATATGCTTGTCATGGAACCAAAATATCAAAACATTTTGAATTCCATTCAGCATGTTTGACAAACCACATTATCAACATCAAGCCAATCATGCCGTAATTGTCAAACATATTTGAGAATGTGACTGCCAATAATGGTGTACAAAAATGTGATACTTCAGTGTGATTTTTGGATCCTGATTACACGATTCTTTTTTTCGTTCGTTTCGTCTTTCGTCTTTTTGACATTTTGGGTGAGGTGAGAGGTGTAGAAAAGTGTAGCTTCATTCCGCAACATTTCTTCACCTCACACCGAATATGTCAGAAAGACGAAAGACGAAGAAAAAGAATCGTGTAATCAGGCTCTTGATGCCTTTTTTTGCTCTACACGGTGTTCACATTGAGCAAAATCCACCGGACTTTTTTTTTTGATGTTTCTGTACTTTATCTCACTCCCTTTGTCAAAATTTTTTAAAACATCATTCCCATCTTGTAATGGAAATTGTCAAAGTAAACACAAGCGGAAAAAAAACTAAAATTTATAATCCGTTGGCATCGCAGTTATTATCCAGTTCATGACTTGACAGATGGGGAACGATATACGAGTATATTTACTTGCGACTTATAGGTACTAAAATCAAGTTATGCATTCGTAAAAAAAATCGAACTCGAGATTTTGATCAAAGATGACATTACGATGATAGCAAAG
Organism: Philhelius festivus; assembly: GCA_963931855.1. Classification (NCBI taxonomy): domain Eukaryota; kingdom Metazoa; phylum Arthropoda; class Insecta; order Diptera; family Syrphidae; genus Philhelius; species Philhelius festivus. The sequence goes on from OZ007555.1 coordinate 171,855,547, forward strand.
ACGAAAAAAGTGGGTCTGGCAATTCTGTCTGTTCGATTACAGCTAAACGGCTTGGCCGATTTTATTCAAACTTGGTAGATAAGGGTTTTAATTTTTTACCCCCAGATGTTTTTTGATTTGATTTTTAAGACCAAAAATAACGGTACCTGCCATACGATTTTTTTTCGAAATTTTATAAATATTTTTTTTTTCTCAAAAACTGTCCCAACGATTTTTTCAAAAAAAAAAAATTCAAAAAATTTAATTTAGTTAAACCTAGGTAATGGTTGAAAAAATTTTTCCAAAAAATGACTAGTTTTGGTACCCCCCCCCCTTGGGATCATTTTTTTGTTTCTGATTTTCTCAAAAACGGTACCACCGATTTTGATCATTTTTTTTATTCTAAAGCTTCCCAGCAGTTTGAATATTATTGTGTATTCAAATTTTCCAAATTTTTTTTTTGGATTTTTAAAAAAAACTTTCAATTTTTTTGTTTGAAAACTCAATATTTCGAAAACTCCATGCTCGATTTTTTTCAAAACTTGATAAATAAAAGTTGGAAAAAATAATCTACAATATATGAGAAAAATAAATTAATTTTACCTAAAAATGACGGTACTCGCCATACAAATGTTAAAAAATGGTTTTCGAAAATCTCATTTTTCTCAAAAACGGTTCCGAGAATTTTGCTTAAATTTTTTCTTTCTATTAGTTTTTAATATCTGTAATTTATTAAAAAAAAAATTGAAAACATGATATTACTGACTGTACCTACCATAGAACGATTTTTTAAAATTTAGAATTTTTTCATTATCAGTACAACGGTTTTTAATTAAAGTTCGTAGAGAGAAGCTTCTAAAAAGTTTAAAAAACATTGCATTTCAAAACTTTAAGAAAAATATTTTTTTGAATTTTGAAAAAAAAATCAATTTTTTCTTTTTTGAAAATTCAATATCTCGAAAACGGCTCAATACCTTTTTTGTAAATTTAATTTTTATTCATACAATAATAAAAAATTCAAATTGGCGTACCAACATTTTTCTTAAAAATGTTTTAAAATTTCCTTATATAAAACCTTATATTTTAAGAAACCACTACAGACTTATAATTTTTGTTCTTGTATAAATCTATATTTGTTTGAATCACATGGCATCCTATTCTTACCTTTAACTACTAAAGAAGTTTTTTTAGTCATTTAAAAAATGAATTTTATGCTTATGAACCGTTTCTCTAATAACATCCATTTTTGAAAGTCTTACAGCCGTATCTATAAGATTTTCTTAAACTGCATCTTAGAGGTTATTTAGTTAAGCATACTTAAATATTTAATTTGGCTTTAAATGACGATACTTCAATTCGTATCTATAATCGATTTTTCATTGGTACTTAACTAAACAATGGTTGTGTCGCGTAACGTAAAAGAATGTGAAAATCTAGTACAGAAAAAAAGTAAATGCTGCTTCATTTTATACAACACAGCTGTTTTGTGACACCTTCTTTCAGTAAATAATTGGAAGACACATTTTTTTATTTGTAAAATCAAAAAAAAAATGGCTATCAAACACACACCCAAACACGGCGCCACAAATAAAAGAAAAAGATCTGAAAATTGGGTTGCCTCCTACAAGGAAACTTTTTTATTTTAAAATTTGCAATAAGACACTACAAAACAGAATTATTTTATTCACAGATTGGGCGTTTTCCTAAATGCAGTGTTGCAGCGCATCATGAATTTTGATGCTTTTTTTTATTCACTTGCTTCAATAAAATAACGTTATTAAATACGAATTCTAAATTTTAGAGTTTTTTTTTAATGAATTGTAAAAGTAAATTTCAGAGTGAAGAAAAACGTTGCAAGGGCATCAAAATCCACGATGCGCTGCAACACTGCATTTAGGAAAACGCCTATTCTCTTCCAACAACGAGGAAGAAAGTGTCGATACAAACACTTCAAAGGAAGCGTGGACGAAATTTCTTTGCGCGTACACATACTTTATAATCAATACAAATTTTATGTTTCTTAAATCTTTGCACTTTATAGTTCTAATATAATAACACAACAAACAATACCTACAAACTCACAATTTGAAACTTCAAAATTTCAAAGATGACAATCGAGATGTCAAAATACATTTTAAAATGCCTTTAAGTGACCCTTAAACGCGGTTGATGGCGTTTAAGTTACGAGGCCTTTAAGTAACGTTACTTAAATGTGAAAATTGATTATAGATACCGATTTCATACTTAAGAGCTGCTTAGAGGTATTTTAAAGTTAAGTAACCTTTAAGATTTGTTTATAGATTCGCCTGTTAGTCTTTTACATAGGAGCAAGTTCGTGCGACCTAGTCGTGCATTTTATTTTTTATATAATATAGAATATTTAATTCGGTAATTAAAACAATTACATGGTATAACAGATAAGAGACAGATTAAATTTTATGACGTATAGAGAATATTTATATGAAGGTTTTTATAATACAAACTCTATATACTACTGAAATAAATCAGCCAAGTAGAAGACTTAGCACTATTATTGGACTTGTTGAATTATTGATTCAAATTAGCTTTTTTGGCCTTTAGTCCACAAAAATTGGCGTTTCGTCCGGGTGATCTCACATGGACTCATCAGTTGACTTGTGAGGACCTTGTCAATACGCAATTTTTGTTAAGTTCAGTTCATCTTACATGAATTTTTTGACAAAAATCCAATGTGAACTATATCCAACAAAGATTAGGATTGTAATCATTAATGTTGGAATTTTTTTTTTTGCCCGTGGCCTGGCATTGAATATTTATATGAAGGTTTTTATAATACAAACTCTATATACTACTGAAATAAATCAGCCAAGTAGAAGACTTAGCACGCCAATTTTTGTGGACTAAAGGCCAAAAAAGCTAATTTGAAACGTATAGAGAATATTTCGTTGCAGATGTCAACTGATTGCTCTGAATAACATTTTTTGGGTTGTTAAATGTCAACTCTGAAAATGCATAATATAAAATGTAATCGTTCAACACTAACGTGAAGAGGCTTTGCTTAAAACATTGAATGAACCCACAATGGAATTTTACACCAGTTGTTTTGTCTTTCGTCTTTTTAGCATATTGGTCGAGAGGTGAACAATCTGAACAGGATTTATTAAGTACGCAATATTTCCAATGTAAACAGGGTCTTAAATGCAATCTTCTGTAAGGTAATCTGCTACACGAAACGTGTAACCGTAACGATCTACACGGAACGTGTAACTGTAAGTGGCTACACCGAACGTACAAGTCTTACCTACCCTTTTGGTTTACCCTATCGCAGCCGGCATAGATGCTTATTAGTTTTGTGAATCCAGAGGCGGAGCAAAACATTTACTAGTAATAGACCGAGAGCCCACAGCAATTTTTGGGTGTGATTGATAACAAAAAATAATTAGCATAATTAGTTAGGCCTTTAGTAGTTATTTACAAATGTGAACGTCTTGCATACTCTAGTGGGCGCAATAGTGCATCAAGTATGCAGTTCTTTCCTTAGTCTAAAAAATTGGGAAAAAAAATTTGGCATAACTTCAAAATGAACAGCTAAGTGCCTTGATTGCAAATATCGAGGTCCATGACGTTTTGAAGGTGGCCTTCTTAGTGCAAGAAGTTGCCTATTCTTATCGCGTCTGGCAGGCAGAAAGCCGTCTGTAGAACGTCTTGGACCTCGATATTTTCAATCAGGGGGCTTAACTCTACATTTTGGCAAATTTGTTATCACAATTATTTGGATTTGGAAAGAACTGCATACTTAATGCACTATAATGCACTATTGCGCCCACTAGAGTATCCAAGGCTTTCACATTTGTAAATAACTATAAAAGTCGTATCTAATTATGCTAATTATTTTTTGTTATCAATCACACCCAAAAATTGCTGTGGGCTCTTAGTCTATAATACATAAAACTAATAATAAATTGTATTATGAAGTTGCTTTGGATTTTTATTTTGGCTATATTGAGTGTATTTAGGGTCAATTGTAGAAACATTCGGGGGCTAAGGAAGAATTTGTGTGCTGAACATGTAAATACGACCGCAAAAAAACGCCCGCAGTTTTGACTCTTAGTGAAACCCAGGTGGGTGAAAATTCTGATTTCTCGGAATTCAGCTTGCTTGCTTATAGCTTACCGCCCTTTTTCTTTCTTCAATATAGTCTCGCCGTATGAGTACGAAATGATGTTGCTTATTAGCTTCAACTAGAAAATGGCATTTGTTTAGATAAAAACTTAAATTTCATGTGGTTTAAATACACAGTCCATAAGCACATCTTTATTGTAGCACAAGGCTATACTTTGTCCAATAAAAATATGCAGTGTGGGCAAGATAGGACGTTTGCCTCGCATTCTGGCTACAGTGAATTGCATAAATCTGTCCTTCATTAAAGCTCTCACAGGGTTATCGTAGTGTTGATTTTAAATGGACCCTTTTTTTAAAGCTCTAAAATCAAAAGCACCTCAACAGAAACCCAAGGAATAAAAACTGAACAAGTTACGAAATGAACAAGAGTAACTCTAAACGCACATCAATATTGAATGGGGGTTGAAATTGAATAGCACCAACAGCCATAGACCACAACAATTCAGCAATTTATGGGCGCACAAACACTTTTTAATGGAGGAGTATGTATGTTCCAAAAATATAGAACGCTACTGATTTTGAAAAAGCTCTCCCATAAGACATGTACTGCATATTTTTATTGGACAGAGTATAGTAATTCGACTTATAATGAATCAGATGCGTTCTGACTCTGAGGAAATTGAATTGTGTGCATTGAAGTCGCCCGCAATAGAGGCTTTAGTGTGAGGGAACACGGAAATAGTTCGGAAAATCGAAGCAGATAGCCCATCAAACTCATTAAGTGTTGAACTGCTGTCAAGATTTGGACTCCAAAAATGAAACAATAATCGATGATGTACTTGCGGACAGTAAATTTGAGCTACATGAAGTGCAAATTTCTATCAGAACAATGTCCATATTCAGGAAGTCTCTGGTAAACAACATCCATATTTATGCATCCCAGTGCAGAAGTGTCTTCGGCAGTATTGTCAACCTGGTGGCTTTAGCTTTCCTTGCAGAGATAAGACCTATTTGCTAATCTTTAAACCTCTCCTTGCCTTACCACAATTAGAATAGAATAATTTATATTACCTAATGAGTTTCCAGCAGGTTGCTGACTCAACTTTTGCGGCTAGCAACAGGAGCTTGTAAGCTTAACTTCAGATTCAATGACTAAGCCTCTGTTTTAGCAGATTTGCCACTTCACGGGCACAAATCTTCGACATACCTAAGACATCAGATTTACTCGATTTTGTGGTTCCAGCTACAAAGTTCAGAACAAGTCTCCAAAATGTGGTTAAGAATTCCATGGTTTGTAGTTTGTGTATTCAATTTCGCAGATTTATAAAATCCCCTTACAAATGGGAAACCTTTGCAAAATAATACTTATGTGAATGAACCCAGGTTATTTTAAATACTACACAAGCAATTACATTGTCATATCCATTAAGTGATACAATGATTTGAAACAAAAGTTAAAAAGTTGAAGTTTGAAAGTCAAATAAAACTAACATCATGTCTGTATAGCCCTCTACAAACATTTTCATACTATATGAGAACCTTCAAAATCTAAACTTACTCGTACTAGGACTACAAGAGTTGGTAGCCTTCATTTTAATTGCTTGAACAATTCAACTTGCCCGAAGTCCCTATTGAGCAAATCGTACGTACTAAGGTAGTTTGGGTAGCAAAAATACCATTCGTTCAAAACGAACCAATTTAGCTTGACATGTTTTAATTTCTTCTCAAAGATACATATACCTTTTGTTTGCTATCCCACGTGTAGGTATAGGTACGAACATGAACATACAGCAAAACTGTAATCCCCGGAGGTTTTGGAATTTGATTGAAAGATCTCATCATGTGTTTCGAAGTAGCACATGGTGCCTGGGAGTTGTTGTAACTACCACAAACCTATTTCCAGCTTATGCTCCCGCAGTAACTTCTGAGGCATTGAATATTATGAATGACCAAAGAATTTAATGTAATAAAACACATAAATCAAATTGGGTTAATTGTTTTACAGATGTTCAATTTGAAACTTGGAAGGTATTGAAACACTGAAAAAAAAAATTTCGTGACATTGGAAAAATCAAAATAAATTGTTGCAATGGAATAAGGCAACACCATTTATTTAGATCATTTTTGTAAATGCTTAAGAATTGATTATGTTGCCTTATCTACGAGTTCTGTATCGCCTGATAATCGTTACATGGCATGCTAGCTGATTTAGGGGTCTGAAACTAAAATTTGTTTCTTCTATTGTCCTTGTATGTAATTCGATGTCACCTTGATGTCGAACCCTAAAATCCAGTGTCCCTTCTGTTCCAAACTTTTGTAACCTAAGATACAATATGAAAAAAATAATAGAGATACTATTTACTTCTTTTGTATCATTTTAGTTAAGCTATCGGTGTTGGTAGATAAGAGTAGATATAAATGGGGTCCACAACCAGTCTTAATCAGTAACTTAATAAAAACAGAGACATACTTCTGACAGCAGGTATAGATACCGAGGACGCCGTCTTGGACACACGAACTCTTTACTGTCGAAGATCCGCAGGATAGAGTGGAGATGATTTTGGCTACTTTTCAGCAAGTGAACAAGGTGAATGCTATCAATCGCCCAAAAAACGGTCAGCAAAACAGAGCTCTACTACCTTCGAGATGCAATGACGCAATGTCCATCGGAGAACCACGGTTTCTCCGGGTTTAGTGATGATTATTTGGCAAACGTCATCACCGCCGAGCAAACCGGGCTCAGTTCTCTGTTAGTTTCGAAGGTGGAGCTCCAGCTCATCTTCGACTCATTAAAGAAAAAGAAATAAGCAGAAGTCGATGGTATATCCAATGTTGTATTACGACATCTACCTTCGTAGGCAGTGGACATTTATACCACACTGTTTAACAGCGCATTGAATAATGCACATTATCCAGTGGTATGGAAGACAGCTATGGTACATTCTCTCATGAAAAAGGGAGAGGACAACTCTAATCTGGCGAAACTCCGGTCGATAAGTCTTCTTCCGAGTATCAGTCCGGTATTCGAAAAAGTTATTAATAGAGCTCTGTGCAAATGGGCGGAAGAGAACAATATCATACCGGATACTCAGTTCGGTTTTAAGGCAGGACATAATACAATTTATGCCGCGTCTAAAGTGGTCTCTGATATCTACTAATGGAACAAAACTAAAAACAGTGTACTGATGCTTGTCTGGTTGATTTGGAGAAGGATTTCGACACCGTATGGTTAGAGGGTCTCTATCTAAAACTGACCAGACTCGTCATAACCTTATGCTTTATGACATGCTCAATGGTAAAACAGAACAGAACAGAACCTATGTTTGGTTTAATGTGAGTACCTTCCATTTATGGCTTAACCCCACGGGAGGCCTACCTCCATTGGAGTCAGAGCCGAAACCGATTCAGTAACAAAGCTGTGACATATTGCAGGCATGAACACACCTCTTGCTTGGAGGCGAGGTCTATCTAACACCTCTTGAATCCAGACACGCCTGGAAACCATGTGTCTCCGCATTCGGAATAAACCAAGCCATCACGATACTCCCACTAGGGGGCCTACCTCATAGATAGTTTGAAGAAAGAGTGCACGCACGCGACAACTGCACCTCTCTATCCGAAAATAGAATAGGAGAGCCATAAGACGTAAGCTATAGCCCTCAGACTCCTGGGCCAGAATATAGCTTCCGGTCGAGCTTCGCCACCATGAAGGTAACTTACAGATGAGCTTCCTGCAAAAACTCAGGGCCTGTCAACCCCAGATACACCCACCCAGCTGTTAGTCAAGGTAGAAACCATCAACCAAGAATATGCACCCCTCTGGGGAGTTGTTACACACTCCTTAGCGGATTCCTACTTTAAGGACACCGTCCAGACTGTTCCTATCCAGTTAGTTCAGTTACTTACGTTACCTATCCACAGGTACCGCGAGGAGGTCGATAGGAACCGGAAGTGACAGCTTTGTGCGAGGTAGCAATACCAGCCCACCGATAAATCGATGGACGAGGCCATCAGAACATCAAACCAGCATTACGGCTTCAGCACCCATACACGTTAGTGCATGGATTGTGCATCCGCAGCAATACCAGCAGAGTTCAGCAGAGCCCCAAACATGCCTTACACGCCATCACCCCCTACTGCATGCTCAATGGTAGAAAGTTTCGATCCTCAAGGGATACGAGAAAGAACTGGCGCAGGCTGGTGATTGTAGGGGCAGCCACTGGCGAGAAAAAGTGTTGTAAAGTACCTTGGCATCTGGTTAGATCAGTATTTGTCCTGACGAAAGGGTTGTTTTACAGGCGATTTGACAGCAAGTTGAAGGTGATTTGCTGCATGGCCCTTATCCAGCCGATGATTGCCTATGGGTGCCCGATGTGGTTCAAGGTTGCCCCATCTCAAATGGAAAAAGATTAAGGTGTTTGAGAGACAGTGTCTTAGACGTTCCTTTGTATTACATAAAACACAATATTATTGTTAGCCCGGTCAAAATAGACATTCAAGGTTACATTAATTCGCACAAAGCTGAAAATTGGCATGAATGTTGAGAACACTATTACAAACAATTTGTCAAAAGTCCCCATCGATCCGACGTGTGCAAAAAAAATTATTCAAGGTCAAATGTTGCAAATTTCGGTTTTTTGTATTTTTCAGCTGAACGGCAAGTTTTATCATAAGATAGGTGAGACAAAAGTTATTCATCATGCAATTATCTAAAGAAATTGTCTTAACACTTTTTCTCCTAAGAATCACCATTTTGGAGATATAGCGAAGCAAAAAGTTGAAAAAAAATTATTCAAGGTCAAATGTTGCAAAAATCGGTTTTTTGCATTTTTCAGCTGATCGGCAAATTTCATCATAAAATAGGTGAGACAAAAATTATTCATCATGCAATTATCTATAGAAATTGTCTTAACACTTTTTCTCCTAAGAATCACCATTTTGGAGATATAGCGAAGCAAAAAGTTGAAAAAGTTGTATTCTTCATAATATGCACACGGTTCCGCGCCACCCGTGAAGTAGTACACTTGGCGCGGTTTTTTAAAGGTGGCTTTCCCGGTAGGCCTATTCAACGATCTATTGTGGTCCTATTGAGTTGAAAATTTTGTATCTAATTGAAAAATACTACTATTGGAAATGACGAAAGCGATTATGAGTATTTTTTACAAAAGATAAGTACCAAAACTTATCTAAGCACCTAATTACATTACAAATTTGACGCCGATATTGCAGTGCTTTTTTTCATTTCAAACGCTTTATTCAATTCATTGCCACAGAATAAACAGCACTCTTTTAAACAAAAAACAATTCTGACATTCACTGTCTCAAATGCTTCATTGTTAATGGTTTAACGAGTAAGATTGATTTTTGAAATCCTGTAGTATCACAACGGACCAAATATTGGTCTAAGTGTTTTGGCTTTTCCGGTCAGCAGCCACCTTAACCTAAGGTAACGTAACCTAAACAAAAAACTGATTCATTGAGGAGGACTTATTATTGATGTACCAGCTTGTTCTTGTTCGTGACGTCTTTTAACTACGGTAATGGTACTCTTCCGAGTGTACTTTTTCCGCCAAATGTTTACTACAAATAAAGAAAAATTGATACATTTCTCTTACAAACAAGAAACTGCACAAATTCTGTTTGCAATAACTACTTGTTCTTACTACGAATACGAAGGAACGCTTGGGACTAATACTATTTTGTTTGGGCCCTTAGAAACGGAGCAGGTATACGAGCGTCGCAGACAGATGCTGCTCAAGGCCGTACGGTCACATAAAATGAGGGACTGGGTTTTCTTTCGAGTTTATATTCTTAAGCCAAATATACATTGTGCAAGTGTATTCGAAAATTCAGATTAAAGTTGCATATACACACACCAAGCATGAGTCTTCAATCTTTTATTTTAACATGGACGGTGTGGTGAGAACCCGTTGCGCTTTGTGAGTTTTTTTTCGGCGAAATTGTGAATATAAGAACGTCTTTGAGATTTTTTCAATTTTATCCGAGTAGGTAATTTGTTTTATTTTGTCTGTCCATTTCATCATACATTTTTTGTTTACTATTTTAATATTTCAATCAGTGCTTATGTTGTACTGTGTTCTCATCTCTTCAACGAACTATACGCAAATGAACCAATAAATGCATGGTCAATCATCAATCTTGCATATACACTACTTCAATGCAGGACGCTAGATTGAAAGAAACTCAAAAGATTTTCATTTTGCTTTAATCCTAAATCCAATCTATACGTGTGATTTTTTCACCAATACACTTGCGCGTGCTTGTCATGCATTTGAACAGTGTATATCTGGCTTTAGAATTGTATAATATGTATCTATACGCCACGAAAACTAATATTTTTACTTGTATTACCGTTGTGTAATGTATATAACGGTAATTGACATACATATTATGAAGAACACAAATTTTTCAACATCGCTGTATCTCCAAAATGGTGATTCTTAGGAGAAAAACTGTTAAGACGATTTCTATAGATAATTGCATGATGAATAATTTTTGTCTCACCTATCTTATGATAAAACTTGCCGTTCGGCTGAAAAATGCAAAAAAAACATTTTTGCAACATTTGACCTTGAATAATTTTTTTTCAACTTTTTGATTCGCTATATCTCCAAAATGGTAATTCTTAGGAGAAAAAGTGTTAAGACAATTTCTTTAGATAATTGCATGATGAATAATTTTTGTCTCACCTATCTTATGATAAAACTTGCCGTTCAGCTGAAAAATGCAAAAAACCGAAATTTGCAACATTTGACCTTGAATAATTTTTTTTGCACACGTCGGATCGATGGGGACTTTTGACAAATTGTTTGTAATAGTGTTCTCAACATTCATGCCAATTTTCAGCTTTGTGCGAATTAATGTAACCTTACCCTTATTTTTGAAGCTAATTTGACCGGGCTAGTATATACAAATTACAAATATTCGAAAAAATTGAAAATCGAATGAACTATTAGTTTTTGAAATAATTTTCTAAAATGTATGTATATTCCTAAATACTTAAAATTGATATCTCAAATTTTATTTTACAATAATTTAAAAAATTCCTTATTTTTTATTTAATTTTTTTAAACTATTTGCTTGCATACATTCGTACATTTTATTTTTTTATAATTTTGCGCGCACTAAAGGGACTACCCTTAAATTATTTAAAAAGAAAAATATCTGAATTAAAGAGAACATGCAAAGTTGGGCTCAGGCGTAAACTGACAGGCATTCCTTGAAGCGCGAGGGTTATGGTTGAATAGTTTAAGAGGAGGAATGCAACTGCTAAGCTGGAAAACAGCAAAAGTTGTCCCCGTCCCATAGAAGAATAATTGTGCAAATGTGGAATGATATCGACCAGTTTCGTTGCTCAGCTGTACATATATGCAAGACACTAAAGAAGGTAATATTAAAGAAACTCAATGTTTTCTGCAGAGACAGAGATATCATATCGGAGTTCCTTAATGACTTCCGAAATAAACACTATACATCCACTACTGGGAATCAATACTGATGTTACACTTGGACTCAAGAAAAAAGAAAAAGGATTACTGTTCAAACTGTCGGAACTTGGACTTCCTAATCACTTAGTAAGAATAATCAAAAATTTCCTAACCCATAGATAGACTTTTTTTATCTATAGGTAGCAAAGCATGTACCACCAACCAAGGGGATCAACGCTGGAGTTCCTCAAGGATCAACGCTTGGACCGCTGCTGTTCAACATTTACACTGCTGATCTATCAGTCAACATACCAGGAAAAAAGTCGAAGCTTCATGCAGATGACTCCATCACACAAGCCACCGCTTTTTCACCATAAATTGCTGCCAGGAGAATGCAAGAGCGCATTAAAAACATATTGAATACTATGTCAAATGGGCACTGAAGAGACGCAGCGAAAACACCGAACTCATCTGTTTCCAAACACGCTGTGATGCAATCGAACTAATGTTTCCAGACAACACTAAAGGAACAATCAAATCATCGAAGTACTTGGGAATTAACTTTTTCAACAAATTGAGATTCAAAAGGCATGCACTTTTGATGTTGAAGAGAGCCAACTATTCTCTGCACTTGCTCCATCTGCTACTCAGGAGGCGAAATAGACTAAGAAAGAAGACCAAGCTGCTTGTGTGCAAACAACTTATCCGACCCGCTCTGACCTACACCTATTTCATATAGAGCAGTGGAGAAGATGAAGCACTTTGAAAGAAAGATGCGTCGCATTTGCACTGGACTATACCGTAACCCATTGGCGAAGAAATATATACCAACTAAGAAGCTGTACTTACTTACATACTTAATATGACCCTACAGTCCGGGGTGGACAAGGGCCAAGTTGGTTGAGGTCCTCTCCCACTTGTGTGCGCCACCTGAGCCGCGGTCTCCCTCTACTTCGCCGTCCCTCGGGGAACGAAGACTTTCCGGACCGGAGCATTCGGGTCCATTGGCTCTACATGACCAAGCCATCTCAGTCGCTGGACTTTTATACGTTTGACTAGGTCAGTTTCGCTGTACAGCCCGTACAGTTCGTGGTTAAATCTTCTCCTCCACTCCTCGTCTGTGAAGACGGGATCAAAGACCACACGAAGAATTTTCCTCTCGAAACAGCCTAAAGCGCTCTCATACACTTTCGACAAAGTCCATGTCTCTGCACGATAGACAAGGACCGGGATGATAAGGGTGTTATAGAGGGATACTTTAGTTGCTCGAGAGAGGACTTTGCTACTCATTTGCCTTCTTACTCCAAAGAAACAGCGATTTGTAAGAGTTATTCTCCGTTAGATTTCAGCGCTGGTGTTGTTTTCAGAGTTTATAACGGGGTCTAGGTATACGAAGTCCTTCCTCAAAGTTATAGCTGTCTATAATGACGTTCTGTCCAAGTCGTCGGTGTTGTATGTCCTTTCTTGATGACAGCATATACTTGGTCTTGCCCTCATTTACAGCTAAACCCATCTTCTTCGCTTCCGTCTCAATGTTCACAAAAGCGCCAATGACATCACGTTTTGTTCTTCCAATAATGTCAATGTTGTCGGCGTATCCGATTAATTGGACGGACTTTTGTGCATCTTGTGTTGACGTGTGAATTTTGCGCTATTCTTTGTTGTGGTGGTCGTGTAAAACCCAGTACATCACAGGCGGCATCTCTGATGGCTGCTTGGCAATGTTGCCACTGGTCCTCAATACTTGATCCTGGCGGCATAGGACTCCTTAAGAGGTTGTTAGAAACTCGATCGGAAAAGGATTTTGCGATCTCTTGTGATTGTAAACATCCAACGTCGAACTTCCTCGCAGTACTTCTTTGTTTTGTCTTGGGTCGGGATATCCGCAGCCGAACCTCGATGTTAATCCCTCGGAACGTGCGGACATCCTCTATACTGGAGAAGTGCCTTGCATCGATCGCAATGTGGTCAATCTGGCTTACGGTTGATTGATCAGGAGATCGCCATCGAATATCCATATGTTTAAACTGCGTACTAGCTACAAGAACATCTCGCCCCACAGCGAAGTCGATCAGCCTGAATCCGTTATCGGAGGTGGTGTCGTGCAGTCTATATCTTCCAATTGTGTCACCAAAGATGTCTTCTCTTCCTAGCTTGGCATTAAAATCTCCAAGGACAATTTTAATGTCATAACTAGGGCACTGCTCGTATGTCTTGTCCAGGAGCTCGTAGAATGTGTCTTTAGTGTCTTCATCTTTCTCCTCTGTTGGAGCATGCGCGAAAATCAGGCTAATGTTGGCGAATTTGGCCTTGATGCGGATTGTCGTGAGGCACTCGTTCACACAATTGAAACTTAAGACTTTTTGCCTGAGCCTTGTTCCAACAACAAACCCGCATCCAAATAAATGCTGATTTTGTTCTCGATAGCAGTCGCCGGTTTCCCCGGTCCGTCCCATCGCATTTCATGGATGGCAGTAATATCTGCTTTGCAGCAGTTTAGGGCTTCTGCTAGTTGTTCGGCTGCACGTGGTCTATTAAGGGACCTACTATTCCACGTACAGATCCGAAGATCCGAGGGCCAGGTCCTTAGTATGACTTCAAGAACGGGGAGCCGGTTAAACCGCTCCTTACAAGCCTGAGCTCCGAATGTGTCGGAGTAGCCCTGTAAGGTGTTCACTAAGTAGTTCAGCCTCACTGGAACTGCAGACGCCACCGTTGATTCCATCTGGGGAATTCCTCCGCTGTCACCTGGATGTAAGGAGAGATGCCTTAGTGTAAACACCTCTTCCCCCCTCGCTACCCCCAACAACCTTCCACTGGGGTTGTGACCCAATCTCCAGTTGAGGTACCAGTCACCCGATGTTCACCGCGAGGAGGTGAAAGTAGGAGTCGATAGACAGGGGTGGGTTTTAAGAAAAAGCTGTGGACGCTTGTGTCCTCTTGGGTTCACGGGTCTACCATTCGAACATCTGTACAGCTGTACGAAGAAGCAAAATTAAAACCACTGGACAAGTATTTGCGGCAGCTCTCCGGAAAAAACATCACGAACCTGGAAGGTCATCCCAACTCAGAAGTGGAACAACTCCTCCATCATTAACTAGAACCTATTGACAGGAAAAATAGAAATCATCCATAACGACGACGGTTTGATTAGAATGTTTAGACATCTCCTGTCGTTGATGAATATGACAAAGAGAGTCGGAGATAAAACGGAGCCTTAAGGGACACCAGCATTTACTTTATGTAAAACAGACTTGAAATTTGAGCGGTTGAAAGGGTAATTTCTAATTCAACGAGGAAGAAATTGATCTAAACCTAAGGTCTAAGTCAAACTCTTTCAAATTCTTTGGACATATCAAGTGCAATCACCTCACTTTCTCTTAAACGATTTTAAGATTTGTGGCACTGTTTGGAAAGACATACCATCTGCCGGTCGCTGAGAAGATTTTGTTTTTCAAGGTATTTCTTGATTCAATAATTTATCAGCGTTTCCATGACCTAGAAAAAAAGTGACGTAAGTGAAATTGGACTGAATGAAACCATTTATTTTGGGCGTACCAGTACCACTACTGTAGGCGTCCACAAACTTATCTTCGATTGCAGGTCCCACATTTTACCGAATGTCTTACTACAGGTATAGAAACTTATTCTGTATTCAATTTCAAGTTTAATTTAAAGTCTAGGATAACTCCTTAATATTTCGCCCTTGAAGATAGGAACATATTATGTTGACCATTAAGTCGAGCTAGAATAAAGGTCAATATTAAAATTTTGCTTGTAAAGATCATCAGTTTAGTTTTACCTTGGCGAAACCCTAGGGAAATGCCCGTGTCCGTTGCCTACTTTTCTCAATGCCATCTCCGTGCTTTCTCTAATCACAATTCCAAAATATAAATGGTACCATAACCTATCGGTGTAGATGAGAATTTAATTTAAATTATTTTCAGTGTAAAGTTGAGCTGTGGGATGACAAACAGACAGACAAATGCTTGCCGCACCAGCATTTAGATTGGGTATGTGGAATATTGGTTTGAAATATCTGATTTTCAGACTGATTCATCCATTCAGTGGTTGGTATAATATAATTCAATTATATCTAACCTAATTGGGAATACATGCTTCAGTTTATTTGCCTTCACTATCAAACCAATACCATTTGGTTCACCTAGCATTGACATCACCTATGAGCTTTGTTTATCTAATGCCTAAATGAACGGCTCATAAATCAATCCATCATTCACTCATATGATATTTATTCGAACCCCCAACTTCCTGATATTCGATATGGTTGATTTTTGAATTTCCTATGGGAGCTCAAGTATAGAAAATGTTCACTGTCAGAATTCGTATATTCAAATTTCATAACTTCTATAATATGTATGGACCTAAATGCTAATATTATTGCAACAAGAACATTTCCGCAAAATAAACGCCAATATATTCTATTCTATCGTATTATGCGTAACGGGTGGGCCATCTAGTGGCTTCTTTTTAAATCATAGTTAATTTTGACACTAGCAGCGGTGTCCCGCTCGAAATCTTGACAGAAAGTCAGTACCATAGCTCCGCGGGACGATATGAGCCGCTTGACGCTTGAACAACGTTGGGAAATATTGAAAACTTATTTCCAAAGTGAGTGCTGCCCAAACAGTGCGTTTTTTTTAAAAGAAGATTTGGCCGAAATAAAGCACCCACCACGCCTGCTGTAAGCAAGTTTGTGGAAAAAGTTCGTGAGAACCCCGTCGCCGTACGGTGCGAACAGACGAGGATGTGGCTGCTGTAGCCGATAGTGTGAGACTCAAGTCATGAACATCAATTTTCAGGCGATCTCAACAGCTCAACATTTCACGCCTACTGCGAGAATTCTGCACGAAGATCTCGGATTATATAAGGTCCAATTGACTCAGAAATTTAAGGAATCCGAGGTTGCCACTATAACGTCGTTATGTTCCAAACTTAATGGGAACGTTTGCTCTTACTGATAAAGCCATAATACATTTACACAATTTAATGTTGCTAATTTTATTGCATTTTTAAAAAGAAACTTGTATTCGGCCCACCCTTTAAAGGTTAGGTAAAGTCCGATTGGGAACGAGGGAATGAAATATGTTTCGAAATATTGCTGATATGTTATTAGGCCTTTGCAATGTTAAGCCTTAGATATACTCGTATGTATAAGTACCTTAGTTATGGTGATGATGGGATGATGAATGGAACAAATATTTGATTTTGCGAATGGTTATTTAGGATTCACAAACATGTGGGCATCATTCAATCATTATTATTATTTTCAAAAAGGACATTTCAAACAATAATAATTCAGAAGCTCATTATATTATGCACGTAATTTTGTAAATTGTATGGCTTTATAAGGTTTAAGCTTAAAATATCGGAACAACGAAAATAGTCGTAGTTTGTTGGTAGTTAAGGAAAGAAGTCAAATGTATGCCATGCAAATATGTAATAGATTGTTAGAATAGCTACCCGTAGGCGATAGGCGGATTTACATTCTGAACATTTATGTAAATATTTGCAACTTGTGATCTTCTGTCTTTCTACTTTCTCTCACGTCGCATAGGTATTTAACAACTTAATTAAGAATGTCCGGAGTGGAGCAAAGCCTCAAGTCACGCTCTCCTTCCAGCCAGCTCGGTCCCCAGCTAGCTGTCTCCAGGTTTAGTACTTCTTCCACTTGATAAGCTTTGCAGACTCAACTTCTGAAAATTTAGTCTTAAGATTTTATTTTTGGTCTTCGGAAAACTTACGAACTTCATTCCTTCTATAACGTTCCTCTACTTCCTAAAAGCATGCTTTTCTTAATTCCGATTCCGAACGGCTAATGAGCAGCACTTTCCATGACAAGAGATATACTCTTAGAGGATTTGTCACAATTCCTCGCAAGAGGTAGTACACGCCTGAAAACTTTTTTGCAGTGGCTGAGAATCGAACTCCAGACCTACCACATGACAGTCCAATGCACTAACTATTATGGCAAGGGGTACTACTATATGGATTTTAGTCATGAATAAAATTACCGTTAAGTTGGAAAGATGTTGAGTGAACGCAGTGGCGTATGCTGATGATTTAGTACTTTTGGTATTAGCAAAGTTCCTGAGTTAAGGGAAGTGATGGAAAAAACTGAACTGATGCTATTTAGTACCAAGACTAGGTGATATTCTCAACCCTAAATCAAACTGGAAACTAAATATTGAATATAGGGTTCAGAGGACATGTATAGCTTTCTTTCGTAAAAAGGTCTAAGATCTTATAAGGACGTTCAAGGCCGTATTACAGCCGATCTTCACGTATGGTTGGATGACTAAATTATTATACTACCTTTGGGAAATTGAAGTACTTTTGCCTTTATTGTTGGTCATGTACAAATTTGGTCCGTCGAATAGAATCATTGCAGATCCTTCTACCTTATTTGAACTTATTCCGATTTTCCTCAAGAGGCTCGCCCTCGCTAACCAAAGCATAAAACATCAATAAACTCAAAAAGGTAAAAGGAACTGCTAGTTTTGACACCATAAGGGGTCTAAGATCTTGTCCAATTGATGCCTTAAGCATTTTCTTAACCATTAAAGACATGATTTACATATTAAGTATGTAGTACTTTAAGACTAAAGGAATAGAACTCTTATATTGCCAAATCTTATGGCCACAGGAATATTAAGGAGTTGATTACAATAGAGATATTTTAAACTCCCACTGACTAAGATTGGCATCAGCAAGGATTTTAAGGTTATGTTCCCATCAAGAAAGGACTGCCATGATGACGACGTTGACGAATGACTTCGATACAACTATCTTTACTGTGATCGCTCAAAGATGGAGATGGTCCAGGAATCTTCTATGTGACCCGAATTTTCTAGACTTTTTCAAACTGAATTACTGGCTATCAAGGAAGCATCCAAGGTAATCAAACAAGCTCCAAATCAGAACCAGAGTCAAGTCTTTGTCACAGACAGTCAGGTGGCTATTGAAGCCATTAATTCTAACGGGTGATTTTTTTGAGGTTAGGATTTTCATGCATTAGTATTTGACAGATCACGCGGGATTTCAGACATGGTGTCAAAGAGAAAGATGCTCAGTATGCTTTGACATTTCATCATGAATAGACTTACTAACGAGCAACGCTTGCAAATCATTGAATTTTATTACCAAAATCAGTGTTCGGTTCGAAATGTGTTTCGCGCTTTACGTCCGATTTATGGTCTACATAATCGACCAAGTGAGCAAACAATTAATGCGATTGTGACCAAGTTTCGCACTCAGTTTACTTTATTGGACATTAAACCAACCACACGAATGCGTACAGTGTGTACAGAAGAGAATATTGCGTCTGTTTCTGAGAGTGTTGCTGAAGACCGTGAAATGTCGATTCGTCGCCGTTCGCAGCAATTGGGTTTGTGTTATTCGACCACATGGAAGATTTTACGCAAAGATCTTGGTGTAAAACCGTATAAAATACAGCTCGTGCAAGAACTGAAGCCGAACGATCTGCCACAACGTCGAATTTTCAGTGAATGGGCCCTAGAAAAGTTGGCAGAAAATCCGCTTTTTTATCGACAAATTTTGTTCAGCGGTGAGGCTCATTTCTGGTTGAATGGCTACGTAAATAAGCAAAATTGCCGCATTTGGAGTGAAGAGCAACCAGAAGCCGTTCAAGAATTGCCCATGCATCCCGAAAAATGCACTGTTTGGTGTGGTTTGTACGCTGGTGGAATCATTGGACCGTATTTTTTCAAAGATGCTGTTGGACGCAACGTTACGGTGAATGGCGATCGCTATCGTTCAATGCTAACAAACTTTTTGTTGCCAAAAATGGAAGAACTGAACTTGGTTGACATGTGGTTTCAACAAGATGGCGCTACATGCCACACAGCTCGCGATTCTATGGCCATTTTGAGGGAAAACTTCGGAGAACAATTCATCTCAAGGAATGGACCGGTAAGTTGGCCACCAAGATCATGCGATTTGACGCCTTTAGACTATTTTTTGTGGGGCTACGTCAAGTCTAAAGTCTACACAAATAAGCCAGCAACTATTCCAGCTTTGGAAGACAACATTTCCGAAGAAATTCGGGCTATTCCGGCCGAAATGCTCGAAAAAGTTACCCAAAATTGAACTTTCCGAATGGACCACCTAAGACGCAGCCGCGGTCAACATTTAAATGAAATTATCTTCAAAAAGTAAATGTCATGGACCAATCTAACGTTTCAAATAAAGAATCGATGAGATTTTGCAAATTTTATGCGTTTTTTTTTTTAAAAAAGTTCTCAAGCTCTTAAAAAATCACCCGTTAGAACATCATACTCCAAATTGCTCCAGCAATGCCGGAATGAACTTAGAAGCCTCAATATTTACGACAATGTCACTCTTATCTGCGTTCTGGGTTATGTGACATGGATGGGAATTTATGGGCGAACGAGCTGACCAGGAAAGTATAAGCCGTTCATAACTCACTTGGGGAAAGAGTCAACACTCCGCTTGGAGTTATGAAGGGCAACATTCTCTTAATTTTTCTGAGCGAATCAAACTATGTGTGGAGAAGTTTACCTTAGATACTGCATTATAACTAGAAAGATTTGGCCCATATTTAATAAATCCCGAACATCTGATATGAAGAGCCATGCAAGACATAGCCAGGATCCGAGCTACCTGCAGAGGAGGGTGGACAGTGGTCAATAGGAGAGTATGCAGCAAAGCTAAAGGCATTTTACACAACAATCACTGTCATAGCTGTGGGAACCAGCGCGAAAAGGAAACAGTCCTCCGTTTCCTCCGCAAATGCCCTGCTCGGGACAAATTTGAAACACAATCATTAGAAAGGGTATTTTTTGACGACATTGACGATCTTTCGGAAATGAAAATCAGAGATTTAATCCCTTTTCTTAAGCCGATGAAATGTCTTTAGGACGAACTTCGGTTACTTCTGCGCCGTGCCCTCCGTTTCATTCCTTACATCCTGAGCTAGCGGACTGAGGGACGGAGGCTACAGTGTGGCGGGCTGGATGATCACTCAATCGAATAGGCTACTGTTTTTGCACCAGTCAACAAGCTGCCTAGCTTGGCACAGTGTAGATGGGACGGATGAGTATGGTGGTTCGGTGATTTAGTGATCCGAATTTCTGATGATTGTGTAAAAGCAGACAGCCATTATACTCGTACCACAACAATAAGACAAATCGAAACCTATTACATCCAATTTTCTTAACGCAAACTAAATTCGACGAATCCATATCAATTCTATCCAAAGGTTCCAATGGTCTATGTTATTAAAGTGGCGCACTTTAGCGCTAATATGGCTATAAGGTTAGACAGCAAATGATCGCTATCTCAACCTTTCACAATTTTTCGCACTGCAGCAATGTCGATCAATACGAGTCCGTTATCGGAGGTGGTAGTGTGTACACTATACTTTCCGGTTGTACTGCCAAAAATGTCATTCGTTAAATTGGTCTAAGAAAATTTGAATGTCATAGCTGCGTCACAAGGCGTCACTGAGTATTTGGGGTATTATGCACCCGATGTTCACCATGAGAAGGTGATACTAAAATTGATAGTCGGATGAGAAGATATTGCTAAAAAACGATTATGGATAAAAAGTGCACTAGAGGAAACAGGGTGTTAAGGAATGCGGTTACTTATGAATTCGATCTTTAATGATTTCAATCAAAAAAATGCAGAACTTGCCCTATAGTACCTATTTCGCAAGCAAAAAAATAATGTACTCATTGACTGAAACTTAAGACTTTGACTTCCAACTATGCAACTTTGGGGGTGGGGGTGGCCGTGGCGCGATGGTTGTGTGCTCGCCTGTCAACCTCAATATCACAGGTTCGATCCCTGCCGTCGTCTATGTCGTCTTTAATTCCATTAAAACCTTCTATAAATTGTCATCAATGGGTTGCTGGTTTACTCATTACATGTTGTTCAGGCATAACACTAACAACATGTGATTGAGTTAAACTAGTATGCCCAACAAGGATGAACACGAATAAAATAATGTGAATTATAAGCGACATAAAATAAGACACGGCATTCTCCGCTTTAGTTCAGCCGCCATCCCTGGAGATAAAATATCTGAGACAACAACCTTCAGTCTCAGAACATCGTGCCACACATCTTTCCTATCCTTCTTTCTCTTCCGTAACTTCACGCCCACGCTGTGTTGAAACATTAGAAGGATAATCATAACCCCTTGAGCGTGAGTAGATTATAAAAAAAAAATGCAGTCACCATCTATTTGACAATTTTCCGGTTATATTCTTGACATGGGTAGGGTATGTGCGAGCCACATAAAATCATCACTTCATCCCTTCATCACATCAATTTTATTAAAGTTCTTAAATTATTAGGCGCTATTAAACCAGACTTTCAAAATATTCTTAACATTAAATCAAGTATTAAAAAATTGTGTCGAAATGTATTTTTCTACTTACTTTTTCCTCAGTAGTCGGTGAGCAAGAACAATGTCACTAGGATTTGTCAAGCATAAAAAGAGCTTAGCCGTTCCGGATAAAGGATTCACTGTCGTTCTGGCAATACCACCACACCACACAGGGGATATTTCTAAAAAAAAAAAACACTTCAAAAATGTTTCCCTTTTGCTGATGTTCAAAGCTAGTCACAGTCAAAACAATTTATCTCTGACAATAGAAAAGCAAGTTTGCGAAACAGAGAAAATCCGCTCTTATTTTATATAATGTTTTATCTATCTAGTTTTATATATTTAGTTGGATGTTGCAGAGCAAAAGGATTCAAAATGAATAATGACAATTGTTCATGGTAAAAAAGGATTCGTTTTTTGCTTTGTTCATAAGAAAGTAGCAATTAAGCTCTTGCTTTTGTTTTGATTCGCTTCAGAGTATGGGTAATTGAATGTAAGATTTTAAACAGATATACTTTTATATCGTACAAATAAAAGGAAAAATATATATCATCACATGGTTCGATAAAGATATCTGGGATCTGCAAGTGAGGGCTAAGTTGTTTTTTGATTTATTGATAAAATAAGTATTGTGAAAATAATACGAAAATACTAGCTGCTACCCCACCACTTCTCTGGCCCCCCATAAACTTCCTTCAGTTATAAAAAGTATTCTATAGGTAATTTCACAAGACCATTGACTTAGGTTTCAATTTTCATTCAAATCCATTCAGCCGTTCCAGTGTGATTAAATAATATTTGTTCAAACAAACAGGCGTGTTTTGTTGTTAAGTACATATTCAGCCATCTTTTACAGGAAAAAGAACTATTAACGAATAGTGGGGATTAGTAAGTCAGAAGTGTATACAATATTGGAGATAAGATTTTGGAGTTTGCATGCTTTGTGTTCGTTCCTTTTTTTTCTATTTGATCCTTGGTTTCCACGCGATTACAGTTTCAAAATTAAAGCTACAATTGGACAGTTAATGTTAATAGCCATCGCGTTGACTCCTTGATGTCATCAACAAAATATTCTAACATTTGGGGAGAACTATATATACGTTGATGTATTTTATGTGTCAACTTGTGAACGCTTCTGGCTTCGATTCTGATATCAAATACAAATGCATTTTTATTATTTTCGGAAGAAGAACTAACTTTCCAATCGAAATCGCTCCTAATACTCTCTGATGACACTTTACACTAAATGCTGTTAACATGTATATGGTTCGTTCTACCTATCAAGTAGGAATACGAAATTACTTAGAAGAATGCCTACAATGTCCAATATTTTCATTCCATGTTTCAGCCCCGAAAAAAGCAATTTGGTTACTTTGCATTTAATCTTTTAACTATAAACCTATGTTTACTATTAACTGTCGAAATAATAAACAGAAAAAATATAGTGATAATTATTATTAGAAAAACCTTATAGAGTATTGCTATAGAAATGTCAATTTCAATGAAATACTAATGTAGGATTTCGGCGACTGACAAACTTTCATAATATCTTAAAATTTCTTTAGAACTATAACTTTATCGTTTAAATAGTCTAAGATGTGTCAGTTTCTTCGTTTAAAGAAATTGACAAGTGCAACTAACATTTAAATTTGACAGGGGTGCGGCGACAGTGTGTCGTGAAAATATTGTTTTATTGTAAAATTTACCACAACAAAGTGCTTCGATTCCTTTCTTTCCTTTGTACTCGAGATTTTGATCAGACTTCTATTGATGGTATGGTAGACCAAATAAGTGAAATAAGCCTAAACGGCTCGGCGCTATGAGGCCCGTCATGGCCGAGAATGGTAAAATCCTTTTAATGTCTATCTCCACCCATTTGAACATTGCTTTATCCGCAAACAAACGTACATACATATATTGTTTTTGATGTGTAAACATCTAGATATGCCGGCAGTATAAACTTATACGTTCCGTGTAGATCATTATGGTTTCACATTCCGTGTAACCCGTTACGCTTACATCAGAATCCAAAAGTCACCCTGAATTATTATAATTTCGTGCACCATGACGAATGGGAACGTTTCTGTTTTTCATCCATCAAATATTCATCAGGCCGTGATTGTCAAACAAATTTAACGGAGTTATCGTTCTTTCTTTTTTTCTGCTTTAAAAGCACCAATGCAATCGAAAAGAAACCAAAACCGAAATTGAGATTAAAAACCATTTTCGTGTAAGGGTAGTCTATTTCATATGAAATAACATCTCTGTTTGAATAAAGGTCTACAAATTTAACGTTGTATGAAACAACATTCCTGTTTAAACAAAATTCTAATAAGCTTTACGTTACGTAGCGGAGTCCAGTGGTGCGTTCTTTTTCTTGCAATATTTAACTTTTAAGATAAATAGGTTCGGTATTTTACTTTGAAACTCTACTACAGAGATGTAAGAATAACTCGGAGGAGTTATTCCAATGCGAACACTGTCTTGAAATTAACGAATACAAATTCAGTGATAAGTTTAAATGATAGCTACGAATGCATATGTACAACTGGTACCTTATGTCCTTTTTATTTGGCAATCCGAAAGTCTTCTGGACCTTTCCGATAGTGTTCACTTGGCATAAAACTACAGTTCTGATTCTGTAAAGAAGAGAAATTTGCCTTTAGACTTGAAATCAGAATCGGAACCAGAAGCACTAACACAATCATATACATTAATAAACGTCAAACTCGACATTTTTTTAAAATTTTTGATTTTATATACTTGCAAAATTTGTCGGAATTCTCTTCCTCGTCATCAAATTATGATGATGTGATTGGAGTTACGTTTTACTAAAAATCATAAAACAAAAAGTAGAAAAATATTTAGAGGAACAGGTTAAAATATATGTACATCAGGATTTTAGAAAAAAGTATGACATTTTTATAATAATATGTTATTTTATTACTATATTGTAGGTACTTGTTAATTACATAATCTTTATTGTTATTAACATAAATATGTTATAAATAAATAGTATTGGCTCTTAGGGATAGGAATTTTTGAAACAATTTCATACAGCTAATCGCAAAAAAAAGCATCATAAGGATGTTGCAAGGGATACCTGTTTGGCAAATTTGAATAATGTTACCAAAAGTTGGAAAATAATCTCTACGTGGGCATGTTTAGTTGATACTTCCCTTTTGTGCATTTTTGTTCCGGAATTAATTTTTAGACATAGACTTATACTACGGGCGCTGTGATGGAGGCCATTACTTGGTTCATATAATATCATTAATGCAACAAGAAGAAAAAGAGTGTAAGCGATTCCATGAGTGTAGGTACCTAAAAATAGAATTATAATAAGTTCCACAAAACTAAATCCGGAATATATTGATACGTGAAGTCATAGCTTGTTGTACTTTTGCAATCATACGAAAAAGAGTTTTACGAACATATAACGACACAGCAACACTAACTGGTACCTACATTAACTATACTACTACTATAAAAATATCTACAAAATTCTTAAAACATTTTTAAGAAAACATTTTGGTACGCCAACTTGTAGTATTCATTATTGTACGAATAAAAAATAAATTTTCAAACAAAAATATTGAGCCGGTTTTGAGATAACGAATTTTGAAATGCAATGTTTTTCAAACTTTTTAGAAGCTTTTCCATGAAAAATATCATTCAAATCCGTTCTACCTATAATGCAAAATTTAAAATTCGAAAAACAAAACGATTCATGGTAGGTACAATCAGTTATATCTTAATTTTAATATTTTTTTTTTATTAAATTATAGATCGTAAAAATTAATCGAAATAAAAAAAAACTTTATCAAAATTTTCGGAGCTGTTTTTGAAAAAACACGATTTTCGAAAATAATTTTTTACATCTGTGTGGTGGGTACCTTTATTTTTAGGTAAAAAAATTTTGGGGCTTCCAAAAATTAACCATTTTTTTTAACCATTGCCTAGAATAAACTCAATGAAATTTTATGATTTTTTTTTTAATTCTGTGGGACAGTTTTTTGAGAAACAAAATATTCATAAAATTTCGAAAAAAATCTTATGAGTAGGTACCTACCAGCGTTAACACTTCCGGAAAAAAAGTCGAAGTAGATTTGAAGAAAAAAGTGAAGTAAATTGAGAAAAATCGAAGTAGATTTCAAAATGGCTTTTTACTTGCTTTTGGAAAAAATGTTGCATACAAAAATTTTTTTCCTTAAATGAGTACATATTACCTATTAAATATGTATTTAAAATTGTCAATACATTTCTTTTAATTTTAAAGAAATTTCGCATAAAATAACTCATTTGTGTACTTGGATTGTTTTGACGTTCTTTTATTTTATGGTAATTATGAGATTATATACTACTACTTAGAGTGCAATAGAGAAAAAGAAGTAGATTTCGGCTTTATTTTGTAAAATTGAAGTAGATTTTAACAGAGATTTTTAAAATGAAGTAGATTTCAGTATTTTGCTGATGGTGCGAAGTAGGAAGTAGATTTTAAAATATTTTGGAAAAAAGAAGTAGATCTACTTCAATTGAAGTAAAGTGGTACCACTGGTACCTACCCTTAATTTTGGTCTAAAAAATTCAGAACGATTTTCTTGTGACACGGGGCACAGTGCGGCCGAAAGCCGCTTTGTGCGGCCAAAAGTCGAAAAACGTTTATATTTATATATTTTTATTGAAATCGAACACAGTAATTTATAAATAATAAATTAAGAAATACAATTTCATATTGCAATTTGAGCAAACGAACGTGGTCATACAATACCAGGGATATTGTTGTAAATTAAGGTACTAGTACGGTCTAGAACGCCAAAAAACGCACGATTTTTGGGAATTTTTTTCTTGGAAACTTTATCAGATAATACCATAGATTTTTTTTTTAAATAATGAATACATGCGTCAAGAGTTCAAGAACATTTTTTTTGTCTTAATTTTCAAATTTTGGCCGAATTATAGAGGGCGCCAACGTTGACTCTTCAAAAAACACATTGTCCCATTGCGGACAGTTAATCTCCGGATCTACTGAACCGATTTTCAAAAAACTTGTTGCAACTTGATTGTTTGTATGTTTTCTAAGTTAATTTACCACAATTTGATCAAAAAGTTTTGAACAAAAAAAGGCGACCCGAAAATGGCCAAAAAAATTTCCAAAAAAAAATTATTTTTTCAAAGCTTGACATTTTTTGTTTTTTTTTTTTTTTTTACTTTTAAAACAAATTGTGGTAAATTGTCTCGTATAAAAAACTTTCTTTAAATAACCCACTTTGTTTTTTTTTTGTTTCAGTCCAGCCAATCCTGAGATTAACTGTCCGCAATGTATTCATTATTTAAAAAAAAAGTTATGTTAATAAAGTTTCCGAGAAAAAAATTCCCAAAAATCGTGCGTTTTTTTGCGTTCTAGACCGTACTATGTAGTACCTTAATGCACAAAAAAAAAACTCAACGGGCAGCTACGGGAAGCTGAATTTTATTTGGTACACAATACTTTTATTAACTATCTTAAATAGCTTTGAGAACAAGAAATTGATGGAAGTGTCCATTAGCCTATCTTAACGACACGTGACTACGTTAACTTAGCAGCCACATTCATACTAAAATTATGGGGGGTATTTGGTGCAATAGACTCTACTACGAACATTTTTCGTCTCTTAGGGGTCTCCTTTAGACAACCTGATGACAAAAAACCCCTAACTCAAAACTTTTATTTTGGACTTTTGGCCGCAAAAAGATGCTTTCGGCCGCGGGGGCATAAAAACATTCAATATGGCTGTTTTTTATTTAATTATTTATAGTTACTTATTCATACTTTACTAGACATTTAAAGAAATTGTGGTATGAATATAATATGAATAAAGTTCTTTACTTTTGTTCCTACATTATAATTTATTTAATATCCCTGTTTAAGTAAGTACAAGTATTGAGCAAAACTTTAATTTTTTGCGAATTTCAAAGAAAATTGCTTCAATTTTTATTTCCAGGAACCCCTATGCTTGGGCCGTATGTTAATAATATTTGAACTATGGAACCTTTTTATGAAAAGATATAGAACAAACTATGGCACGAAAATAAACACTTTGTATTTTGAAGGGGTTTTTGTATGGTTACATACAAGCAGTGTGCCTGCAAAGCTTCATATATTTATGAATTTTCGAATATTACAACAACAACTTGAATGAACTACCACCGAGGGGGTTCTTATTTGGCTGGAGTTATAGCTATTTCACGGTTGCCAAACCGATCATCAGACTCCTTTATTAGTGGTGCTTAGCCTTTATACTATCAAGTTTAATCGAAAACTTTTTGCCTTGACTGAGATTTGAACCCAGACCTAGCGTCGTCAGAAGCCAATGCCCTACGCATCACGCTACCGAGACCACATGATCGGATTCATCCCAATTTACGTTTTATCCTTGTTTTTTTCTTTAAGAAAATGAATCCTTATTTTTTTATTCCCCATGTTTCGGAGGGGGTTTGAACCCCCAAAACCCCCACCTGCGTTCGCCCCTGATGTAGATATATATACAAGCTTTTAAATTCTAAAATATTTCATTAGTTTTGTATTCTAAATAATTTAGCAAATTCATATACAATCACACCAAACTTCAGAATCTTCAGAATTTAAAAAAGGGTCGGAGAAAGATTCCGGATTGCCAAATAAAAATGACATATTTCTACCGATGCGGTAGTAACAGGACGTGGCCCAAAAATACATATGTATGTGTTTTGGGCGAAAGCGTTATGTATGTACATCTGCTTGTTTGGTGGTCCTTATTCGGAATTCCCCCCCACCAAAATGCACTTTTTTTTAATGAATCGATAAAAAAGTGTTTGCTGTTGATAAAAAACATCAAATTATGGAGGAGAAACACTTTTTTATGGTAAAAAAGTGAAGTATAAAAAAATGAATATAGGCCATAGGGTAAATTCAAAGTTTCTTTAAATCCAGATTCTGTAAATACAAAAGAAACCTTGCATACACCCAACCTCGCACCTACCCCAAATCCTATGGTGTGACCAAGCAGGGGGTTGCAGGGGGGCAGCATGGCCCCCCATACATATCTCACTGTTTATACGCCGTAATGCGTAAGCAAGCAAAAAAAAGCAAATATAACACAAAAAAGTAGTTTTAGTTAGAGCACTGTGGGTGGTCCGCTTATACTTCACTTTTTTACCATAAAAATGTGTTTCTCCTCCATAATTTGATGTTTTTTATCAACAGCAAACACTTTTTTATCGATTCGTAAAAAAAAGTTCATTTTGGTGGGGGGGAATTCCGAATAAGGTCCTGTTTGGTTTTAAGTATATGTTAGTGAAAGGAACAAATTGTGGGAAAACTGTGACTTGATTTAAATAAAGCAGAAGTCACAAACTAATAGAAAAATTAAATTTGACATTCATTTATGATCTTCATTGAGATTAATTATTATTATATTAAACGTTTTATTTCTTGGCAAAAATGTTTTTAATATTTAAAAACGATTGCATTATATTGTAGGTATGTTTATTGTTTGGTTTCTGTTTGAACTTGCTTCAGTAAAATTAAAAATTCTTTATAAAGAAAAAACTTTGCCTTCGAGGGCCAATTCAGTTATAAAGAAAATTTTGGTATAAAGAATTTAATTCATATGAGATATTGCTGTAAGGGGAAGGGGAGCAAAATTAAATTCGCTAAAAGGGAAATTACTTTATAAGGAAGTTCGTTATAAAGAATTTTGAATGTATGTATTTTCAAATTTACAAAATTTATTAGGGCCCTCTTCTAAAGAACTACACTTTTCATTTATAAAGTTAGTGTAAAGAGTTTTGGAGAGTTCTTACCATGAGAGGCAGTTCGTTATCCGTTCGTTATTTTAAGCATTTTTGTGGGGATATGATTATTTATGCAGTTTTGAAGGATAGTACAAAAGCTTGTAACTGCAGATATCGATATATCATCTACATCAAATCTACTTTATTCTTCTGAAAGCAGTTGAAAAAGCAATGAGCATAAGAGCAATAATAAGCTATACAGCTTTCAATATTATGATTGCTTGAGTCAAGTAATGTATCCAAAGAAGGATGGTTTTTGTTAATGAGTATATTAGCAGTTTCAGAATTAGCTTGTAAAACGAGGGTACTTACCTTACCTTCTGTTAGTCAGTTGTGATAATTCTGTCAAGACGGAGAAGCTTAGATTGCGAAGATAATAAAGAGGATTTTTTATAAGTTGACTCTTCATACAGAGCCCAGGAGCCCACTCTATGTGCGGTAAGTCCAAAGATAACGGTTCCTACCATACAATGTTATGAGGAAATTTTATTGTTGTACTCAGACCCGGCTCTCTGGTATACATACTCGTA
The DNA here is from genome assembly GCA_963931855.1 of Philhelius festivus. NCBI lineage: Eukaryota > Metazoa > Arthropoda > Insecta > Diptera > Syrphidae > Philhelius > Philhelius festivus. The sequence continues at coordinate 171,885,816 of OZ007555.1, forward strand.
TTAAAAAGTTATGTATATTAGTAAAGGATTTTCTAATAGAAGCGGGTTGATTTGACAGTTCATGGCAGCCAAGTTGTTTTAATAGTTGTTAATTTTCTTTAAGTTATCAAAGTCAAATCACCATGGTAAATTACAAAGGCGAGCAACACATGCATAGAAAAACTTTATTATTTGAAACAGCAGAATTTCCGGATTTTCTGGCAGCACCATCAGCTTGTACTTCTTCGAACACAACTATAACATTGCCATCACCATCAACGGACAGCGGGATGGATCACTGATTACCAATTTGTTTTTGCCCAATGGGTGTTATGGATGTGAGCAATATTGTTCCAACAGGTAGAGGCTACTTGCCACACAACTGATGCCAAAATAAGCATTCTGAAAGAGTAATTTGATGTGAGGTGAGATGAACTGTCTAATATTTTATAATTTGACCTGTGAGATTCTTTCTTGAAGGGTTTCCTAAAGTTGCAGGTCTAAATCAATAAGGAATGCACTAAAGCTGCAAAGTCAATATAACCCGGTGCTTTTGCTGAAATTCAACTTCATCTATGCGTCAGAATCATCGAAAATTCCTATTCGCCGGCCCCTAGCGGCTATTACCCACCTACTGTCATTTGAAGGTGTCATTTCAGTATTTTCAAATAAAATACAATATTCGTTAATCTCTCACACAACTTGCCTTATTCAAGTTTAACAAATTTTGGAAATTCCTTAAGGGCTAAATTCTAACCAGGGCTGTCATTTAATTTTTTGAAAAGCAGTACACAGCAGTACAGTAGTAAAACAAATATATTTTTTTATATATTCATTATCAATTTTATACAAAAAATATAAAAAAAAAAACTAAAATTAAGTTTATAATAAAAAAATTAAAAATTAGGTATCTAAAATTATTGGCCCAAAATTACAAAAACATAAAAAATACAATAAGTAAGACCATTTGTTTTATAGTACTTAACAATACGGATAATGGTGATAGTAAATTAACCTTAAAAAGTAGTATAAAATAATATTTTTTTGTTTTTCTTTGTTAGTAGCTTACGCAATTTATCTTTTTATTTAGCTATTATTTAATGATTATTTAATTATTAATTTAATTTTGAATAAGTAGTATCACACTAATACCTTAAGACTTTGTTGTTTAAAAATTTCCGCCATTAATATTAATTAACTTGTTAAGTTTTTATTTTTTATTTTTTGTTTTTAATTTTTAAAACACGATAAGTAGAAGATTTAGGCTAGGAACGTACTTGCGACTTCAATCGCGCGGTTTTTTAGTCGCAAAAATAAAACACATGAGTTCAAATGAGAATGAACGCACTGGATACCAACAAATCGTCACGATTTAAAGGTCGCAATTTGTTTCATTTTTCTTGCGATGCGAATGTCGTAAGCTTAAATGAAACAAGTGTACTCAAATGGATATGCACGCACTTGCGATTTAAATTACTACGACTTAAAATCGTAGTCGCAAAGAGAAATGGGCATGCACGTACTTGCGATTTTTAATCCACGATTTCTTAGCCGCAATGAATAAGACACATGGCGTGAAATGTGAATGCACACACATGCGACTTAAAAATCGTAGCGATTACAAAAATGAAACAAGTTCTATTTTTTTCAAGCGATTTTTTTGTCGCTACTTATTTGTAGCAAATGCGTGCACTCACATAAAAAGTAGTGTGTTTTATTTTTCGCGATTAATTAATCGCGCTCAAAAAAATCAAAAGTGCGTGCATGACAATAATTTGTAGCCACTACGATTTTTTAATCGCCTTGACGAAAAATCGCAAGTGCGGTCCTAGCCGTAGGAGCATTAAATTGGACTTGTTAAATTATTGGTTTAATGGCCTTTAGTCTCCAATTTGGCGTTTACTCCAGGGGTGCGGTCTTATTTTGATTCATAAGTTGACACGTTCAATACGCAGTTTTAGTTATGTTCAGTTCAACGTACATACGTTTTTGACAAAATTTCAATGTAAGCTATACCTATATCTAATAAGACTAACTAAAATGAGAGCAAAATTTGTATAATCATGTCTTCGTTCGCAATAATTTTTAGAGCTTTCTGATTGGTTTTAAAACCACACCTCAGCACTGAGCTGTCAAGGACTCTTTGAACTTTGTACGAACTCACGTGCAATGTTTACGAACACACCCTAGTGAAATCCATTATTTGCTTTCATGAACCTATTTGAGTGGTTCATCAACCTGTTTCAAAAAGTTCAGCTACCATGAGCTGTTGTTGCAACAGCTGCATTTTACAAGGGACTACAAAAACATCAAACTATTAAGATCTCTTTGAATAGATTTCTGAACGCGGCCATTAAAATTTGAATCCATTGAAAATGTCAAAGTTGAATGAAATAGACAGAAAGAGAAAACAACAAAAATAACCTGATGAAATTCAAAAAAAATTTAGAAAATTTTCGATAAAAGCACTTTTCTTATAATTTCCGCAACTACTTTATTTTGAAGGGTATGTTCATAGAGAATGTGGTTCGGGTACGGTTAGAGAGGAGAATAATAAATAAAAATGAATTTTTTCAAGCTTTTATAAAGAGTTTTTCAATATTTACGTGATTTTATTTCGGTCACCTGTGTCGGCCATGTTGTTCTGGTGACGGCTATCTGCTGTAATCACCATAGCAAGATATCCGATTGAACAGCCTACACCCTTTACAAGATCCAAATGACAAGATTCATGACCATACACAATGACGTGTGTACCCTGCCTGGACTTCGAAGAGTTTGGAAATTGGAATAGGAGCCTATAATGGCTGAAAAATCATCTATTGCGACGAGACGCATTTTTTGATAATGGCCGTGTTAACAAGAAAAATTGCCCTATATGGGACGACACTAACCCAAACAAGGTGCACCAGCAGGGTTCGGACTTAGGTTTTAAATTTTCGAAGTAAAAACGGAAAAAAACTGAAGTAGATACACAATTTTCGAAGTAGTTTTAGGAAATTAAAAAAAAAATAAATTTTTTGAAACAAAATTCTTAACAAAAGTTCAAACTTCAGACTTCAATAGAAAAAAATTAAATATACATATAACAGTATACATAAAGACTTAAAAAAAATTGAATTATATAAACATAATGTATATAAATAAATTCAGGCTTCAGAATTGTTAAAAATAGTAATTAAATATGACTATTTTAAAATAAATTTTCCATCAACAAATTTGTATTTTTGTATGTATGAAAGGTGGCTCATAAATATCTTTAGGTTTTGTAAGTGTAATCTGTAAGTAGATAATCTTGTTTTTTACAAAATTCATTTCTTAAAGTTTTCTTCCAGCTGCGGCGCTACTGTGCGGCAAAACAGCTAAATTCAGAATGTACTCCGGTAAATTTTTGAAAACAAATTTTTTCATTATATATTTTGTATTCATTATAGAATACCAAAATTTAGGCAAATCACTTTATTCTATTTTACTAATACCGTAAATGCGGAATGACCTCCATTCATCATTTAAAATTTCGATAGAGTATTTGTGAAAAGGAAATGCCACAACTAGTTTTAAAGTAGATACGCCTTGAATTATGTAATACAAAGTGCCCATCGCTGTCTTTAAATGTGTTGCAGAATTTTTTCAAAGAGAAGTAGATCTTAAAAAAGAGAAGTAGAGAAGTAGATTAATTTTTTTTCTCAAAATCGAAGTAGATCTACTTCGATCGAAGTAAAGTCCGAACCCTGTGCACCAGGTATCAAAGCATCCTCAAAAATTTACCGTTTGGTGTGTATTTTATTTTGGGTCATTGGTCAGTACATACTACTTATTAAAAAGGACGCTAGTGAGCCGGTCACCATCCATGTCGAGCGGTACAGAACAATGATCTAATTTCGAATGTCATTAATTGAATCATAATATGGACCTAGACGACTTGTGGTTCCATCAGAACGGCGTTTCGTGCCACACAGCTGGACGCCACAATTGATATTCTGAATAAACGATTTGAAGGAAAGGTTATCTCTCGTAGAAATGACGTGAAATGTGCACTAAGGTCATGCGATTTAACCCTGCTAGGTCTTTACAAATAAACCACAATCAAAAATTCTAAAAGCAGTTAAGATACTGCAATTGTAGTACTTCGACAACCCTGATTCTAATACTTATTTATCTTTCCATTATACTAATTTGGGGAGCATAAATACGAATAGAACACAATGTTCTTCGTCCTTTTCGTTCGTTGAATTTGCCTCTTGGAAAAGATAATAAGTTCATTGATATTGAAACCTTGAGGAATAAAAAATTACCTACCTCCGCGTTCGTTGGTCGGAATTTGGGAAGTCATACCATAAATTAACTCAAGAATTCGCAAACTCTTCTTTGTTAAAACTTAATTAATCTTGATTCCCACCAAACACGAAATTATTAACCATTCTCTTCATTTTCAAGTTCAATACCATGGTAATTAATTGCTTAGCGAATTCTCCCGCAGCAGCGAATTTCGCTTTTCCCTAAACAAATACCTACGCCTAATAAACACAAATGATTAACTCAAAAAATATTGATTGAGTTCGTGCTAGAAAAAGTTTTAAATTATCTCACATAAAATAAACATCGATCAACCGAGATTACTGTTACGACATTAAGTAAATACGCAGTCATCATGTTAAGGCCGGGTAATCATCCCTTTTCTCCTACCGGGTCACAAAGTTTGGCCATTAATATTGCTTGGCAAAGTAACTTATCACTCGAAAGGGTTTTATCATTTCAAAAACGGATATTCATCCGAGCGGTTAACAAGAGATACGCATCGCTATTCGCCTTGTACCGTAAACGTACGGACACACATGCATATCCAAATACAACGATAGACGATGAAAAACGTTTTAATTTTATTTCTTTGTTCTCGATAGGAGAAATCTTTGTATTTTGCATTATCCCAGTCCTAAGGGAATCCTTCCGGTACAAAGCAGAAACTTTTTTGCTGTGTTTGGCATACCTTGAAATAAAAACAAAATATATCCTTGCAAGTCTTACATAGAGGTTATATTGGCTTAAATAATGTTAATCTTTGGGAAAGTGCTTTCTTTCTGGGTCAGTTGAGATTATGGTTTTTTAGTTAAAGACAAAGAGGGTTTCATCAGATTGTTAAAGTTATCAAACGATGCTGTGCCTGTGTGCTGGTAATTTGCAAGAAGGTTAGAGAAACGGTCAGAGAAAAGTTTTACAAGAGGTCAACTGCTGGAAGGTAAGTTCTTTTCATATGTAAAAAATAAAAATTAAATTTAAGCCCCAACAGAAGTAGAGAACGAGGACCTCATGACTTAAAATTTTGATTTTAACCATTGAACCATTCCCGTGTGCATGTCAGAAGGAATGGAAATGGAGGGAACCTATATTTTGTACAGAATCCGAACAACTAAAATAAGAAGTCCCTCCTATTATTTGCACATTGATGTGCAAAATGACGAAAGGAGTAACAGACTGCATTCCTGCCTCTAGAAATGTTTTTTTTTTTTTTTTTTTTTTTTTTTTATAATCTACTCACGCTCAAGGGAATATGATTACCCTTCAAATGTTTCAACACAGCGTGGGCGTGAAGTTACGGAAGAGAAAGAAGGATAGGAAAGATGTTCCCTGTAAAGTCGATGAAGTGCTCTCTGAATAATTCATGGATTTTATGGACAAAGGGAACAAGGTGAGTGTTGTAAATGCGCGTTGTCAAGATGGGGATCAGCTAAGGTCAGGTCGCAATGTTGTAAGGTTCCTTTACTCCTCAATAGTTCAACCCTCAACAATGCGATTTTACCATGGATACAGGTCCCTAATTTTCAGTGGTGGTGTGAGCGATTATTCATAATCCGTGCCGAAGAAATGGAAGACTGGGGGAAAAACCAGTCAATAACGAGCTCATTCGGATGCCCTGGCCGGGTCCGTCTTAATACTTGCCTTACCCCGGTATATCGACTCTGCCGGGGCTGACCTCTCTTTTCCGACCTACTCGTGGGACCTAAATTTAATAAAAAAATATCAAAATGAACAAACAAACGACAACTATGGACATCGCAACGGATAACGAAGACGAACTCTTGGCCTCTAGCCAAGAGACATTGACGGGAAGCTCTCACGGCATAGAAACTTGTGCCGTTGAGATAACTTCAAACCTTCAGGGAGCATAGCGAATACCAGCCATAGTACTCCTGTGTTCCCTAAACCGAACAATACTGCCAAGCCATCGGGTAGCAATGCCAGCCATAGCAATGCTATCCGTAGTAAGAAGAAATCTTCTGGCGTTCTTCGAAAGAACCAGTTCCTACATGCTTCGTTTATTCTTAGCAAGATTGCCAAGAATGAGGCTGAGGGAACTTTTCACGAGAGGGACGCCGAGGATAAAATCAAGTACCAGAAGGTTATTGATGACTACAATAACCTTCTGACAAAAAAAGAAAAGGCCGTCAAGCGAAACAGGTCTTAGAAAGAGACTTTACCTTCCCAAAAGAAGAGTAAACTTGATGGAAATTTGAAAAAGAAGAAAGCCACATCTTCTAGAGCGGCGCAACCGCCTACTCTAAGCGAGGTCGTCAGGGATGACCTCCAGGTAGCGGTTGTAGATGAGCTCTCCACCAACAGCAAAGGTCTGCTGTCGGTGTGGAGCTCAATCGAAGCCAAGCTCTCTGAGATGGTGTTCACATATACCCTGTCTACAAGTGAGGGACCCTACCCCAGTTTCGACTCTGCGGAAATGCTTAGGGGATACAGGGTGATTTAACATATGGAGCTAATATAGTCTGAGTCCTTTCATCTTATTTTATGGTATGATGCATACCATACACCCTTAACCTTAACCACTATGACATTTCCACCTCCCTCACCAAATTAATAATGGGTACCTGATCTCGCCCGTTCAAATGTGTGACTTTTTTTCCAAACCTAAAGTGCTTATAAATACCCTAATTTAGATTCACTTCATTTTCAGAACGCCTTCACTAATTTTTTAAGCCTTCTCGAAAACTTTATCTAACATTAAAAGTAATAAGGTACCCTTAAATTAATTCACAGGAATCAAATTTCAATTATAAACAGTGTTTCTCTCCCCTCCTAATTTCCCCCTCGCCCGTGCTGTGTTTAAAACATTATAAGGGTCTCGTAACATACCCTTGAGTGCGAGTGAATTAGAAAAAAAAATTAAATAATATGTGACATTTCGAATATTATACTTTTCAAGCTTTTTAAGATAAATTGCCACACTCAAAAACATGCCAAAAAAAACTACGTGTAAATACGGGCAGCTGTAGGAAATTTTATCTGTTGAATACCTTGTCATTCTTCTCAAATCAAATATTAACATAAATATACCGTCAGATGTTTCATGATACTCCAAGATTTTTTACTGGCAACATCCTGTCAACTTGATGTTTGGCACATAAACAGACTTTACTGTTAATGCTACTCGTAATTTATGTCAAAACTGAAGCTGTACGTGGAGAGTCCAGCCATAAGAATGAAAGCCATTAATCATCTGCAAAAGGTTTCTGTTGTTTTAATGTTATATATGGCTTTGTGGCTTGTTCACATGTGTTTTGAGAAAAACAGAAAAGACTTTGTGATACATCACAAGAAAGCCTACAGAGTTTAGTGTTCAAGGAAAACAGATATTGGAAGTTTAATTAAAGTGACAAAATCAAACAAAAGTTATCTAAGTTCTTCTGTCGGATTTTGCTTATGACTGACAAGATGTCATAATTTACGAAGTGAAAATGATTGATAAAATCAGCACCTTCATGATATATGTATATACATTTGCACGAATTCAATCTGCCAAAAATTAAGTCTATTCGTTCCATAATTTTTTCATAATTTAATCGCGATCTATTAAGGGTTGCTGCCTGATACACGGTGGCTTTCCCTTCCGAGCAAACCGGTTCCAGTCAGTCAAACAGTGTTAAATCCGCGGCGATTGATCTTGGGTGGAAGCTGCTTACTTACTTAAAGTAGCCCTACAGTCTGGGATAGACCAGGGTATTAACCAACAATCGTCTCCAGCCAGCTCGGTCACTAGCTAGCTGTCTCCAGTTTCGCACGCCAGGTTGGTAGACAGTGTTCATCAGCTGAGTCGCGATCTTCCCCTTCTTCGCCATTCATCGGGATTAGATTCGAAGACTTTTTGGGCCGGAGCATTTGGGTCGATTCACCTTAAATCAGTCAGGTTCAGGTACGAGTATCTCAGTCGTTCGACTTCAATAAGATTGACCAGTTTGATGTCGCCTTACAGCCTGTAAAGTTTGTATTTACCTACATCTTTTCCTCCACTCTCCATCTATGAAGGTTGGACCATCCGGAGAATTTCCCTCTCATACCATCCTATAGCATTCTCGTCTACCTTTGACCAGTTCCATGACTCTGTAGCTTTTATAAGGACCGGGAAGTGGTAAGAGTATTTAAAGGACACTCAATCGCATTCGTTGCCCAAAGAAGCAGCGATTGGCAAGAGTTATGGACCTTTGAATTTCAGCTCTGGGGTCATTGACTGACATACATAGGTGTTTGTAGTTGGTTTTAACCTCATTGGGGGCTAATCTCATCTTCTTCGATTCCGTCGCAATGCTCATAAAAGAATCACTGATATCGATTTTGGTTCTTCCAATTAGGTCAATGTTCTCGTGTCTGAGTAATTGGACGGCACTTTTAAGAGATTGTGTTTCAAGTTTAAAAGCGAGTGTTTTGCACTATTCTTTCCAGAACGATGTGAAAGAATAAGTCCTATGAGATCAAATGCATCGGTGTGATCTTTTCCGACCTTGATGAACCAGCGTTCTCCATCGTTATCCTGTACAAATAGATAAGTTTTTCAGGGATGTCAAAACAAGACATTGCTCTGTATAGTTCGTCCTTTTAGTTGCTATCATACTTGTAATTGAATTGACGAATTGAAGTCCCTGGCTTTTTCTAAAATCTGCCATAATGTCAATATTTGGTTGATGGTTGACTTCCCTGGGTCTAATGTCCCATTGATACGATGAGAAAAGCTGCAGATGTATTAATAAAATGGCTGAAAAGATCTTGTATGCATTGTTTAGGAGACTGAAACCTATGCAGCTCAGAGATTCTCATATCTTGAGATCGGGCAAATAATGCCAAGGTTCCATTCTTCGGGCATGTTTTCCTCCGACCATATCTCGCCGATGAGCTGGTGGATACTCCCATTCAAACCATAGCCTCCTGCTCTAAATAGTTCGGCAGCGAGGCCGTTATCTCAAGTCGGTTTATTGGACTAAAGATTCGATATAGCTATCTGCCCTTCATCCAGGTAAGATGGGTGATTTTGTTGGTCTCAGTCGCCTTAGTCAAATGGTGTCTCACTAGGAGCAAAATTCTGTTCGTCATTGGCGTTATTCTGTTTCGAAAAAAGTTATTTCCATATTCTCAGTATTGACTGCTGTTCTACCACGATGTCCCGTTGATTGTCTACGCAGAATTTGGCTCGGTGTCTATATGGATTAGTAATTTCCTCATGAGATATTTTTTGTTACCTCTTGGTGGAACTTTCGAACCTAATTTCTACTAAAGTATCACACTATTTCTTCGATTGAGGTCTTCTATCTTTCTCTTGGATGAAACATTGTTGTCTATTCTATTCCCTCGATGTGGTCGAATCAAAGTGGTAGACGTTTTTTGGATTTCTGGACTCCATCGATATCATGGTACAGATTATGGAGTCCAGTGTTGCATATTATCCTCCATTTGCCTTCTTTGCACACAGACCTAAATATCAGTCAGAATCCATATCGGCTCTTCTTTTATAACGTGCAATATTAGGTGCCGTAAAGGAGGAATGAGAGTATAAGTTTTAGTAGAGCATGCGTTGTGCTTATTTCGCCAAACTTTCTTAGGGTAGTTTTTTATTGGATATACACTACGGTGTCTTTTGTGGAGTAAATATTTACTCCGAGAAAGATTAAATCCATCCTGCTATCAAAAGTGACAACGGCCATATGTTTGCTTTTTGCTTCAAAAACAACAATTTTCTTATGTTTTTTAATAGCCGCCGCCATGAAGGATTCTATTACGAAATGTTGGGAACTGTCGAATATGTCGATATTGGTCCACACAACCCAACAATTGTTGAAAATAATCGCCTCTTTGTTGCCTGTGTACCATTAGGTCTAATGCGAGATAAAATAACTTACGTAATAGCTCTTGATTTTTCCAAAATCCTGTGCATGTTCCGAATGGTTCGAAGAAACCAATGTCAGAAAAATACGGCGTAATCAGTTTTCACGAGATTCCGAGTTCCATCATAGAGATCCTGAAGATGAATACTTTCATATGACTTTGAGTTCGATGAAAATATGGCGAGTCTCGTCTTCACTCAATGGTTAATCTTCCGAACCAGAATCCACACTATTATTTGAAAATTATGATATGGCCCTTATTTCATATTGATAATGCTTTAAGACACTAACACTGAACGTTGAAATTACTTTACTTACTTTAAGGATATAGAATCGCTTTTTTTGTAAATAGGAAACATGAAGCTCATACTCCAATAATACCTTTAGTTGCTGATTTGATGCATGAAACATCTTCTCCGTAATGGAAGACCTCTACAGATAAGCCAGCATAGAAGTTGTCTTCTTGCTCTATTGCTCTATTTCTCGGTCTTTATAATGTTAATTCAGCACCTGTTGAAATGCTACTTCACCGGTGGTTTAAACCAGTCAGTGTCTTAAGACCAGCACCCAGTTCCTTGACTTTGACATAAATTCTTGAGGTTCTTTGATCTCCTTGAGCTGGGATGCTGCGTATGCCCTTTTCGTTCTATTTAGGATCATGTACGATACCCTCATTATCTTTTGCCCTACAAGTTAATCGCATTCATCATAATACCACGGTTCCTTTCTCCAAAGTGGTTTTGGTTTTGACCACTTCTTACTGTTGGCGTCTATGATAGGTAAATGCACTTTTTTCGGAGAACTACAAATGAGTCAAGACATCCAATTTCAAATTTGTTTTTCTTAGAAGATCGCAGTATTTTCTTCGCTTGCCAGTCAGACTCTTAATTTTGCCACAACTAGGAAATGATAAAAGTTGACGTTTGATCCCTAAACTATTATGATTTCTAAGAAGACGGATGCGTGTCTTGTCTCGATTAACACATCGTGGATTTGGTTGGCTGTTCGACTGACTGGATATGGAGAGCACCAGCTTGCTTTGTGGATCCTCAGCTTCGGAAGACAAGTAAAGTGCTATTTATCGTCGTTTTACGAACCCTAGCAAATTTATTTGATAGGAAACCGTTTTCTGCTGTCGTTGCGAGGAAACTGTACTTACATAAGAATCTGCCAAGGATGTCTTCGAAAACTAACATTTATTTATCAAAGCTGCAATAAATGTCACAACATTTTCTTTCAATCTCATTTGATACTTTCCTTCCATTGTGGAATATATATATAATATATAATATATATACATACGAGGGCGGGTCAATAACTCCGTGACTTTTGGAATAAAACGCAGATTTTTTGATAAAAAAATAATTTTATTGATGTGTAAACATCTTTCCCGGCGGTAGAGTGAATCGAAAACGTGGGTAAAACTTATACGTTCCGTGTAACCCGTTACGGTTACACGTTCCGTGTAGCAATCTACCTTACCGACGATTGCATTTAACACCCTGTTTACATTGGAAATATTGCATACTTACGATATCGTGCTTACATTGGAAACTTTGAGTACTGAAATCTCGATTTTATTACTTTCCATTGCTGGCTAGACTTAATTCAATCCCCCAACATTTCTTTTGCATTTTCAGAGTTGACATTTAAAAATCCAAAAATGTTGTTCAGGGCAATCAGTTGACATCTGCAAGGAAATATTCTCGATACGTCAAAATTTAATTTGTCTCTTATCTGTCATACTGTCATACCATATAATTATTTTAATTATCGAATTAAATATTCTTTATTATATCAAAATACACTTTTAGCATTCACTATATCAAAATATAGATCGTTCTCCATCTGTTAAGCTATGAACTGGATGACGACTACGACTTCAATGGATTAAAAAAATTAGTTTTTGCCACTTATAATTCCATTACAAGGTGGGAATGATGTCAATCGGTTTATAAATCTCTGACAGAGGAAGTAAGATTAAGTATACAGAAACCTAAAGAAAAAGTTAAGGGATTTTTATAAGGTAAACGCTCCATCTAGTGGCTTGACAAACAAATTTTTTTTGACATTTTCGCTGCATGACAAGCATATTATTGTAGTATGACTGCTTTCAAACGATGCGATATCACTCTGCAATTTGTAAGCATGTTTGCGAGAGACATAATTTACACATGTGGTGGCGGGGTTAAGCCAGATATACATTGTTCAAATGCATGACAAGCCCGTGCAAGTCTAAATTCTGGTTAAAGTTGCCTATACACATTAAGCTTGAATCTTCAATCTTTTATTTTTACCACGGAGGAGTGGCAAGAGGTTGCTCTTTGTGAGTTTTTTTTTCTGCAAAATTGTGTTTTTTTTTCGAATTTCTTTAATATTTTTGTAATTTTATACGAGTAATTTGTTTTATTTTGTATGTTCATTTCATCATACAATTTTCGTTTGCTATTTTAATATTTTTATCAGTGCTTATGATATGCTATGTTCTCATCTTCTCATCTTTTCAACGTACTATACGCAAATGAACCAATAAGTGCATGATCAATCATCAATCTTGCATATTTATACAAAATTTGTATGCTGTATGCTAGATTGAAGGAAAATCAAAAGATTATAACGTGATTGTCATGCATTTGAACAATGTATATTCGGGTTTACATGCAATTGCTGAGGTTGGGAAAAATGCGTAGTTATCGTTCACTCTTCTTTGTGGTTTTCTTTATTTATATTTGGGGTTCACTCAGTGAAATTCGCTTAACTGAGTAGAGTAAGGAGTGCGAAGAGATGACTCCTTTTCGCATGAAAAAAGTTGACTTATATTGAAAATCACTGTGTTTAAAAGCACTCATGCATTTGAAAGGAAGCCAAAAGAGAAACAGAGATTGAAATCGGATTCGTGTAAAAACAGTCTATTTTCTATGAGATAACATCTCTGTTTGAATATAAGTGTAAAAATGCAATGCTGTCTCAACAACATCCCTGTTTAAACAAAACTCAAACAAACTTTACGTTACGTAGCGGAGTCCAATGGTGCATTCTTTTTATTACAATATTTAAATTATGGAATAGATAGGTTTGTTCCTTTACTTTGAAATTCTACCACGTCAAAATAAGTCTGATGAGTAAGTTCAATTCTAATGTGAACAGTGCCTTGAAATTAAATATTAAAAAGTCAATAATAATTTTAAATGATGGCTACGTATTACGTATGCATGTGTATAACTGGCGCATTAGTCGCCCATATTTCTATCGATGCGATAGTTATAGGGCATGGTCAAAAAATACATAAATAAATGTTTTGGGGGAAAGCGTTATGTACAGCCATATAGAGATGTTTTTGGATTTAAGTATAAGTGAAAGGATAAATTGCGCGAAAAATATTGGATTGTTTGAATATATATAAAAAAGTCACAAACTAATACGATTGCATTGTATGTTTGATAAATATGAACGTTCAATAACAAAAATTCGAAACTCGGAGGAACGTTGATGTTTACACATCTTAACCGTGAGTCCCAGCACTCACCCTTTTTTTTTTCGACGTAGTCTCCCTTGAGCTCTATACACTTTGTCCAACGCTTCTCCAATTTTGTATCCCTTCCAAAAAAAATGATTTGTAGAGGTCCTCAAAATAGGCCTTTGTTTGCGAGATGACTTCATCATTGGAGTCAAATCTTTTTTCACCAAGCCATTACTTCAGGTTTGGGAACAAGCAGTAGTCGCTCAGAGCCAAATCTGGAGAATAGGGTGGATGAGGGAGCAATAGCAATAGCCCAATTCATGGATTTTTGCCATGGCAACTGCACATGTGTGCACCCTTGCATTGTCTTGGTGGAAAAGAACTTTTTTCTTGGCCAAATGAGTTCGGTTTTTTTTTAAATCGTCATTGAATCGGTCCAATAAGTTGGCATAATATTCCCCATTGATTGTTCTTCCCTTTTGAAGGTAGTCAATGTGGATTATCCCGCGTGCATCCCAAAAACAGTCGCCATAACTTTATTGGCTGACAAACCCACCTTGGCCTTCTTTGGCGCCGATTCACCCTTAGAAACCCACTGTTTTGACTGTTGTTTGGTCTCTGGTGTGTTGTGATGGATCCATGTTTCGTCCACGGTTACAAAACGGCGCAAAAACTCCTCCATATTGCGATTAAACAACGCCAAACCTTCCTGTGAAGTTGTTACACGATTGCGTTTGTGGTCGACTGTGAGCAAACGTGGCACCCATCTTGCGGAAAGCTTTCTCATGCCCAAGTGATCATTCAAAATTGAAACCACTGAGCCATGCGAGATCCCTACGGCTTCCACAATCTCTCGCACTTTCAATCTTCGGTCGGCGAACACCATATCGTGAATTTTTTTCCATTGTTTCGGGTGTAGAGACCTCAACTGGGCGTCCAGGACGTTCGGCATCTTCAGTGCTTGTACGGCCACAACGAAATTCAGTAAACCACTTTTTTACCATTGAAATCGATGGTGCAGAGTCCCCATAGTATTTATCAAGCTTAGCCTTGGTCTCGGTAATGGTTTTTTTTCGCAAGAAATAATGCTTAATAAGCACACGAAATTCACTTTTTTCCATTTTCTCCTCAAATTAGTAAGTAGTCTGATAAAAATAGCTGTCGAACACAAACTAACTGACGCAGCAAGTTTAAATTTTCATAGGAGTCAACTGACAGATGCCTGTTGACAGGAGCAGTGTTGCTGTTTCAGTAAAGAGGTCAGAAATTCAAAAAGTCACGGACTTATTGACCCGCCCTCGTATAATGTAAAGAGTAATAAAATGACAATGCTTTTGAGTGTTCCCACGTTCCAAATGCATACTCGCAGTCTAAAATTCGCATTAGAAATGATACAAGAGGGAATATACGGGATTGTCAAGAAGCATCATTCAAAAGAACGCACCCAAATTTTCTGGCAGATCTGTCAAATAATTTTGTTATGGCAGCCATTTTTTACTGACTTGCAATGAGCATATTCGTTAAAATGGTAAAACGTAAAAATTATTTTTTTCGAGAAAAAACTATCACGCAAATCAAACAAAATCTTGAAAAATATTATGAGAACTCTTCACCGTCAATTGGAACTATTTACCACCACTGGTCTACTGAATTTCGGCGCACAAGTGACACAGAATGTTCTGGTCAAAAAATAAAGGCCACCACTCCAGAAATGGGCGATAAAATCCACGGTTGGACAATAGGCTATCAGTGAGTGCAGGTGCCGGAGCTTGTAGAGGCCAGAGGCTTATCACAAGGATAAGTGATTTCGATTTAACATAAATATTTGGAAATGAAAAAGCTTTCCGCAAGATCGGTGCCGCGTTTGCCCACAACCGAAATTAGAGGCAAACGTTTGACAACTTAAAAGGAGTGTTTGACGATATTCAAAAAAAGTTCGACCAAGTTTTTGCGCCGTAAATTTCGCAACACACCAGAGATCACGGCAAAGTCAACCATTGAATTTCTCCTTATGAATGGAAACCAAAAGGTGGGCTTGTCAGCAAAACAAGGTCATACCAGTTTTGTGATATGTGCGCGGATTATTCACAACAATCACCGGTACATATTTAGCAGAGCCCCTGGATCGATTCCTAGCTCATTTGAAGCAAAAGGTTCTATTCCATCAGGATAACGCTCTGGCGGTGTACAACTTTGCAGTCGCTTAGGCTAAATTCCAAGAGTAACATTACGAACTCATCCCGCATATTAATCCGATTAAGGTCGATACGACTGTTTCTTGTTTTCAAACATGAAGAAATGACTCAGAAGTGCGAGATTTGGGTGGAATCAAGAAATCATCATTGAAATAAACGCTTATTTTGAAGGTCTCGAGAAATTGTATTATTTTGGGAGTATCAAAAAATTGGAAAAAGAAGGATGAAGTTTATCGAGCTAATGGTAGACTATTTTGAGAAATAAAACGTTTCTTTCCCGAAAAGAGTGTTCCTTATTTCCTGTGTTCGTGACCTCAAGCCCTCTTAAGGATATACAATAAAGTTCCTTATTTCGTTATTTTATTTTTAAGAAACATATGGACCCCACCACCGTAAGTGTAGGTCAGATCGTGAGATTTCTGCTGCAAATTTCCGCCCTATGAATATCAA
The DNA here is from genome assembly GCA_963931855.1 of Philhelius festivus. Taxonomy (NCBI): domain Eukaryota; kingdom Metazoa; phylum Arthropoda; class Insecta; order Diptera; family Syrphidae; genus Philhelius; species Philhelius festivus. Next base: position 171,902,060 of record OZ007555.1, read on the forward strand.
TGAATTCCTCACATTGTAGATGAAGCAGTGGGTTGAAGATGAGGTTCGTTTTAAGCTTAGCCAAATTATAAGACTATTTGGCACATATACTGCATATGCATTCACATTCACATGTATAGGGTGGGCCATCTAGTGGTTTCTTTTTAAATCATACGTTATTTTGACACCGACAGCTGTTTCCGGCTCGAAATCTTAACAGAAAGTCAGTATCATATCTCCGCGAAATTAGTCAATCTACACTTGGGAAATATTGAAAACTTATTTCCAAAGTGAGTGCTGTGTAGCCGAAACGGTGCCGTTTCTAAGAAAAAGTTTTGTCCGAAATGTAGCACCCACCGCGCCTGCTGTACGCAAGTTTGTGCAAAAAGTTCGTCAGACTAGTATGCTAGTGGACAACACTCATGGTCCCCGTCATCGTACAGTTCGCACAGACGAGAATGTGGCTGCTGTAGCCGAGAGTGTGATACTCAATTCACGAACATCAACTCGCCTTCGATTTCAACAGCTCAACATTTTACGCTCTAGCCTGAGGAGAATTCTGCCCAAAGATCTCAGATTATTCGCTTACAATTCCAATTTACTCAGCAAATGAAGGCACACTACCATCCGCTTCTTTATCGCTTCGCAGTTGGGGTCTGAATTGGACAACGATTTAGGCGAAAAATCATCTTTTCTGACGAGGCGCATGCATACACAAGGTGACAAATTCCCAAATTATGTTATCAACGGTCTTGGTGATATCAATTGGCCGCCTCGGAGCTGTGATTTGACCCCTTTGGACTCTTTTTTTTTGTGGGGAACCGTGAAGGACCGATGTTATGCCAACAATCCGGAAACGATTCAAGCACTTAAGGCACATATCATCCAAGTATTCCGTGACTAACAGCCCCAAACAATCAACAAGGTCTTGGAAAATTGGAGTGACAGAATGCGCTACTATGAAGCCAGCCGAGGCAGCCACTTGAACGACGTTGTTTTCCATAATTAATGGGAATGTTTGCTCTTACTAATAAAGCCATAGTACATGGAAAAATTTAATTTTGTTAATTTCATTGCATTTTCAAAAAGAAACTTGTGTCTGGCCCTCCCTGTACTGCATATGCATACACATTCGTATGTACATGGTAAATATTAACAAGCCCTTGAATAAACTCTTAACAGAAACGATTATACTTCATAGCATATATATGACCTTTTTAGCATCATTAAATGCAAGGTCCCCTTACCCTCGCACACTTTCGTTATTGTCCTGATGTAACAAAAGTCTGAAATTATCGTAAATGTGTGATTTTTGCGCATTTCTGTTCTTCTTACTCGTAGTTCATCCTTATTGAGAAGTCATGCCATAGCCTTGACATTTGACACCACACACTACCAGCACCACATCACGAAGTCGAAAGGGTGGTATGTAAGTACATTTTAGGTATGTGTGTTTTTTTCCAGCTCACCACCCCACTGATGTTTCAGCAACGAAAGTAGCTCCTATTATGAGGAGGTACTTGGGTTTTAAGTTCAACAAATGTGGAAACATAAACCAGACTGGATTCAACTAACAGCGCGTGACAGTCAACCATTTTGCGTAGAAATGAACCGGAACAAACGCTTGTTTAATTTTAACTCCTCAACGCATTCGTCCACAGAGCTTCCACCTAACCCCATTTGTCATTTCTGTTCTGTTATTTAGCACGAAATATATGTGACTCAGATGCATACGTGACATTAATTACTTCCACGAGTATTCGCAAGCACCTCGGAGTTTAACTTTATTTTATAGGTTGGTCGGGGGGAATGGTGGAAAGAGCGAATTGAATGAAGCTATTAGGATTAATTTTGTGCTGTCGGCAAAGTGATTTATGTAAAGACGTAGGCGCCAGGTAAATGGCTTCAACGACGCCACTGATGACAATGGTGAGAAATTGTATTATATTACTATAAGCACTCCTTGGATAAAAGGAAGCCGAGATTATTAAGAAGGAAGACCTCTAAAGTATATTAATACAAATTTATTTATTTCTTTGAATGATTAAATTTTAATACAACATTTTTTTTTGCAAAATGAGTAAGTCTTAACTAAAGCTGTAAAGCTGTGTATGAGGTATTAACAAAACAGACCTGCGACTTCAGGAAACCCACAAGAAAACGTTTAGCAGAGTCAAAATGCACGAACATATGGTAGCAGGAGATAAAAATGTTCGAAAATCGCTCGTAAGACATGGCACCAAGTGCGCCATATACTCATTTCTTCGGTGTTCGTATCATTTAATTGGGAAGTCGTCGCTGTTATTCCACTGAAATTGGGATCAACTTCCAACTTTTAGAGCCAGTTAGCGAACACACATCGTTGTCTATGTTCGTTAACTCTGAGGTCCTGGTTCACTTCATGTTTGTATACAGGTGTTGACCCAGGTCATTACGCAAAATTCGACACGCCAAGTTGTGTTCTGCGAAAGTCCGAGCTCTTGTACGCCTCTCTGAATTGAAGTCCTCAGATTCTACTGCACACCCCAGAACAACGGCGATATTTTCGGCAGATCTTGCATTTCATTGACGAACGGGTGTTGGGGGTATTCCTCGAATTCATCAACCATGTCCTCTCGCAAGGACGCATTATGGCAACCGTAAAACGGGCGAAGCGTGCAAAACAGCTCAAACAGAAGGCCCACGTCCATAAAACAATTTAATCAATTACTTATGCTGTTCAACGTTATCAGTCTCCATGTTGATTTGGCAAGATGACAACCAATTTGAAAAATGTTAATTTTATTAGTAACTGTCTGTTTCAAGGTGCGAGATAGTAAAGTTTTGAAATAATGACCGTTATAAGTCTTATTTATTTTTAAAGTAAATTTTAAATGTTAGGTTATTATTGATTATTTATTTGTGAATTATTTAAAACTGTTCCATTTGTTGGTGGTTTGGTAGCGAAGCAATTTCTTAAATTTAAAAACTAATGGCGCAAAATTTTAGTTGAACTAGTATGTACAATGTTAAAACTGATTTAGTATGATACTAGGTAAGAGCAATGATTCAGAAAATTCTAATAGAATTTTACAAAGCTTAGTTCCACTTTGCAACACAGTGTTATGATGCCTCCTGTACTTGAGAGTGTAAACGGTTCTAATAGACAAATCTTCTTTCGTAATCCTTCAGTCAAAAGACTCCTCGAAGATCTTGAAATACATAAATCCGGTGGCCCAGATTGTATATCCCCTTAGTAGTTCTGAAGAGGTGTTCTTCTACGCTGGCAAACCCATTACGTAAGCATTTGTCCAGCCGGTCCTCAAAAAAGGTAAATCTTCACACCCCCCTTTTACCAATTCCACAATCAGCTTAAGAAATACATATCTAAAAAAACGAAAGCTCTTAAATGACCGGTAGAACGGCTTTCGTAACAATAGGTCCACTGGTGATCTGATGGCATGTCTCGCCGAAAAGTAGAACAAATCCTTACATCATTTTAGAGGAACAAAACTGATTGCACTTGATATTTCTAAAGAATTTGATAGAGATTTGCAGGAAACTTTTTTATCGAAAATTAGTGTATTTAGTTTCGAAGAGTGTCTTCTTCGTTGGATAAGAAATTACCTTTCGGACCACTCAATACAAGTTGTATTGGATGTTTCAAGTCAGATATTCATTGAATAATTTCTGGTGTGCCCCAAGGCTCCGTTTGGTCTCCGGCCCTCTTCGGTATCTTCATAAATGATCTTTTGTCGGAAACTTCTAATTTAATTCACTGTTTCGCTGAAGACAGCACCCACAGCATTTTATATTCGTTTCCAGACTCACAACCCGGTTTTTCGGCTGTTAAACTGAAACGGGAACTTATGCAAAGCTCATTAGGCTGAGATGTCGAAAGCATTATACAATGGGGTACCAACAACCATGTGGAATTTAAAGCTTCGGAAACACAAAGCTATCTTTTGTCGGCCAAGAGAATTATACCACCCACACCATTTTCCATGACTGCCACTAGCATGGCCATCTTTTATGCAATGATCATATATTTTTATTACTTGTGACTTATGGGTACCATAAGGAAATGTACCATAAAGAAATGTTTTTTTAGATTTAAAAACAAAATGTAGGCTAAATTTTGGTGGCCGAGCACATTATGCCAGTATGAAAGTGATTGAATGACCGTACCCACATTTGCAGTAGAAGGTACTTCAATTTTAAAAAGCATTTTAAACAAGGACGAATTTCGCACTCCTACTGCTACGGTAGATCCATTGAACAGCAATTCACATTGGTCTTTGTTAGAAACCAACTCCAAGTTTTTGTCAAGAGCCGCATTCGAAGAAAACAGATTAAGTGTCAAATCTGGCACGTATAACACGCTTAATAAATATTTTGGAATCCACTGCTTTTTATCAAACGCTAGAATATTAATATCCCCACAGCCAAGTGCACAAATTCAGCCTGGGTTGAATCCCATGCCGCATAAAAATGATTATAGTCTGGAGGTAACGTCATTAAAATTTTCGTCATGAGCATAGACGAAGAGATGATTTCACCGAAATCTTTAAGCTGTTGCACTAAAGTCTCAAATCTTGATATACTCGTAGCAATATCTTCACTCGGATCCTTTTGAAAATTGTAAAATTTTTGTTGGAGCAAATTGATATTTGTCTGTGCCTTTTGCTCGTAGGCCGATTCGAGCTTTGTCCACATCTGATGCGATGTGCCATAGTTTAAAATATGCAAAAGTGCCTTTGGCCCTACACTCATGACAATAACCTTTTGTGCCCTCTTGTCCAGCGTTTCACATTCCACTATCTTCGCCGCATCAAGTGGTTTTCTGATCTCACCACTTACCACACCAAATAAATTGCTCGCATTAAGGATGACTTTGATTTGGAACTTCCAAATACTCCACTGGTCCCCACTCATGAGCTTCTCTATTCTAAGAGAATCGTTGTTTCCCTCCATTTTTGATGAGCAGAATAAAAGTAAAAACAACAAGTTTTTTATTGCGCTACTGAAAATTACCCTTATGATGCAAAAGAAACCAATCTTTTATCCGCATGCAAAAAAAAAACAAAAAATTAATTTAATTTTCGCGCTTAATAATAATTTACTTCTATTCGAATTATTATCAAATCAAATTTACAGCAAACTATTGGGATCAGACAAACAGTTTTACAGTGAACTTGGGTCTGGGTCCATAACCTGTTAAAAGAAAGACGTTACCTCGGTTGAATTCAGAACACAAGTGAAGTATATATTTATTAAAGAAGATAAAGAAAAGTATGTACATGAATATAGTTACAATGATGTTGTTCTATTTCCTTTTTGTAACGAGTGGAGAGTACAATGAGTCAAAGATAATTTAGTGTTTTTTTTTTTATAAATGATGAACAAATCTTAACAATAAGCATAACGGATTTTAATGAAATTTTGTATAGAGAAGCTTCCAAAAAGTTTGAAAAACATTGCTTTTCAAAATTTAAAAAAAATAGTTTTTGAATTTTTGAAAAAAAAAAAAAAAATAAATAAATATAAATAGCCGTGTTTTTTTGGAAAAGTTATCCGTAGTACAGTAGGATTTTTATATGAATAACAACATCCGCAGTAGGATCACTGCCGATAACATCCGCAGTAGGATCACTGCCGATAAAAAGAGAAGTGAAATCCTGCTGCGGATAGAGATTTGACGTTTGTTCGAGTATCGGCAGTGATCCTACTGCGGATGTTGTATTTGTTTTTCATATAAAATCCTACTGTACTACGGATAACTTTTCCAAAAAAACACGGCTAATATAATAAAAAGAGTAGCCATGGTACATCAGCCATCTTTTCACTGGCTCAGTAACTCAAAAATATCAACGTTGTCAATTTTGAAATTAAAGTGAATGGGAGACAGACGAGCAGTCTGTTCATATCTAAAGTGTTAGTGACAGCTGCTCACACAGCGAATACAATAATTAACAGACGGGCGGTCTGTGTAAACCTTACACAAAGGGCTATTTTGGTGGCCTTTTGTACCCGAGTGTTGAAGTTAATCTTTGTGAGAATGGCTGCGTGCCCAACCTTTATATTTTCTTTATATGTAAAAGATGGAACGTCAACGGCTAGTCCTCAGATATTCCCCAAATCTGCGCAAAAACCCAACGAATAAGGTATGTAACTTCGCGAAGTAGAGAATTACCGCCAACTTCCCTTAAAAAACTTGAATGGGGATATGAGGTGGCTGAATGCACCCATTGAATTTACTTCCACTGGAAAGTCATACCAAAGATCGGTGAATTCAATGATGATGACTGTGCATAAAGCTGGGTGTAAATTGAGAGCACGACAAGGCTGATGGGTTTCAACGGCGCGGCGTCACTGATTGGCGGATAGTACTGGCTACTGGGTTTGGAAAAGAGAAGAGGTCTTCCAGGCAATGTGAAAGCCTGGTGATTTCATCAAGCGAGATTTGGACATTTTTGAAAACAGGTAAGGAATTATTAGTATTTCGAAGATTGAATCGCATGGCAGCCTGTTCTTAGCTCCAACAACTAAAGGAGTTTTTTAAGCCATTTAAAAAGTGAATTTTATGCTTTATGAACAGTTTTTTGTAATAACATTAATTTTTGAAATTCTTAATCTCTTACATAAGGTCAAGTTCTGGCGACCCAGTCGTGGATTCGAGCTAACTTCATAATTGCTCTTTGACATTTATAAACGTCAAAAAAGGTTTGTTTGTGTGTGTTAGTGAGAAATTCAAAAAAAAATCCTTTTGAATGACACAAGTTAGAAAATATTTAAATTTAACGACGAGTTAGTTGACTACTTTAAAGTAAGCAAATTATTAAGAATTATCATACTTATACCACTAATACCCTTATACTAGACTATTTTAAATTTATTTATTATTTTTTTTTAACAGCAAGTTCACTTATATCACTTTTTGTATCATACTAAAGGTTCTTTCTTGCCTTGAATGCTTGTTATTAATTTACAAAAACTTAATTTGCATTTACATAAATCCTCACACCTCATCTTCATCCAAACAAAAAATTAATTTATTATGTTGAAGAAAGTTTGAAGAGTAGATTAGTTGATGATTGCTCTATTGAAACATTCTCTAATTCATTTCCGTTGAATGTGGCACAAACATGACACTAACCTTCATGCAAGGCAAGAGTTGAGCATTCAAAGTTTCATCAGCACGTCCATGAACTTTTCATAATGAGTTAATCTAAAAGTTTTCTAGCCTCACAGTCAACGACTTGTTTTTCTTGGTTTTTTGTTTTCGAAACTTGTAAAGTTTCGTTAAGTTTGTTGAGCAAGATGCGTCTTAATCGTAAGGGGAGTGATTTGAAAACATTAAATACAGAACTTGCTAAGATTAGTTTGATTGTCGTGGCACAAGCACGTTGCAATTATAAATTTACTCTCATCACTTAAGTTTTTGATGACAAATATAAAAAATCCACTAAAGGTGTGTTGACTGATTTTATCTATGGATTTAAGAAAGATACCTTTCTGTCAAAGTTGAAATGTTCCTTCGTTTTGTTTGACTTCTGTATAAATTCCATCTAAAATCAAAATCCTTTCTTGTGGCTTGTTGTTCACAGAAGTTTGAAAATATTGGTCAGTATTTAATATGCATCATGAATCATAAACTGACATAAGCTGACATAAGCTGACATAAGCTGACATCTCAAAGGTGGAAGGAGAAATTATTTGTTGCCATCTGTGCTTGAATGGATATTGCCCTTAGAACCAAAGCACGATGTATCCGCCCCAAGATATGAAGGACAGACAAAAAATACAACTTATTGCAAAGCTAGCATTCCATGTCTCTAAGTTGCTCTCATTCGTTTTTCTTGCCAAAATTGCCCACAACCTTTGTCGATGGAATAGCAAGAAATTCTTATAGGACAGTTTTCGTGAGTAGAATCCTGTTGCTGAATTGCTTCTTTTATATATGCAACTGTGTATGTGTTCAAATAATCTTACATTGTTCATACGAGCAATATCCAGAATATGTGAGTTCTTTTATATTAAATGAAATCCCTTTTTATTTGCCCAGCTCTGTTTTAGTGTGGCAGAGCCTTGTTTGTTATCAGACATTGACTACTTGTTCATGGATGTCGAATTTCATTTTTATTGACTTCAAATTGTTTTTTTTTTTTTTTTCAAATCAACCATAAGACAAAATTTATCGGTTTTGCTTCTAATAATAATAAATTTCGGGGGATTTCTTGTTTCTATTAAAAAAAAAAAATACTTTTTAAAAAGAAAGTTTTTTTTTCTGTCAAAAATACTTATAAAATGTTTTTCCATTGGCGCTGGCTGGTAGACTTTGACGGCCATGTTGTTTTGCATATTATTCAGTTATTGATTTCAGATGAGGATTTGACAACATGATAAAGTTTTATTAAAGAAATGAGTTATTTCAGTGTTAACATTGCGCGCGTTGCGCCCATTTTCTGGTAGACGTGGTGGACCTTCACAGTCGACTCTTCAACATTTAGTGGGAAAATTTCAACCGACAACCGTTTCTGTAATCAATCAGCCAATATTTTTACGTCAAAGGAACACTAGATCGTCGGTGAAAGTGTACAGCAGAACCTGAGGCAGTCGTTTCGATTCCGTCAGGACATGGACCTACCTTGTATTCAACTCACCCAGCTGAAAGTTCACGAGCATAGACAACGCCGTTTGTTCGCTGATTATATAGGCTTCAGAACGATGGAAAGAGGACGCCAATTTTGGCCGAAAATTCATCTTAACTATCGAAGTTGCCGAATAGCAGACCACATTAGCCCGCACGAGGTTCACCAGGTCACAATTCCTTCTCAAAAAGGTACGGTTTGGTGTGGATTTTCGGCCAGCGGTGTCATTGGTCTGTCCAAAACAAGTTAGTGAGGCAATCGCCGTCAATGGCAACCGCTATAGAACGATGATAACCAATTTCTTTCGGCCCAAATTGAACTTCTATATGGTCCTAGACGATATGTGGTTTCAGTAGGATGGCGGTACGTGCCCTACTGCGGACGCCACGATTGACATTCTGCATGAACGATTTAAGGGTAAGGTTATCTCTCGCAAAAGTGACGTTTATTGACCACCAAGGCCATGCGATTCGACTTTTTCTTGCATTGTACATGAAAATTTAAAAAAAAAAATAGTATTTTGTAAGGGCCTCACACACAGTTTTTCTTCTTACATTGCAAAATCTACCCACTTTATTGAAAACCCCTTACTTAGCTGTCGAATTCTCTTTCCTAGTAACCTATCCCATTTTGGTCTTCTTTTAACAAAAAATACCTCCCGTTCTCCTTAATTTCATCAGAAATTTAAAAAACTTATTGTGACTTTACTTTATATTAATTTTGAACTAAACCAGATATCTTTATTTTTCAAAAATGTTCCTTTCACTTAACACAGTGCTTAAAACTTCTTTTTAGTCCTTAAGATCGCAAAGAAGTTTTCGACCCGGCTTTCATCTAGCCTGGATGACCTCTTCTCTTGTTCAAAATTCCAGTCCCTTTAGCCAATCAGTATTGTGGTTTTCGATCGTGTCTCGCCATATTTGCGCCAGTCGGCTTTTCTTACTCGAACTTTATCGCCTCAATTTATTCACAATCATCAGTGAATTCGCAATACTCTGACATGAATTTTAGAGGGATGCAATTCAATGAGTGCATTCAGCCATCTAAGATCCCGGAAGTAATTGAAACACAACACTTGCCGATATAACTGTTTCAGCGCCTGGAACTAAAATTGTAGATTGTCCATCGAACGCAATCAATTTTTAAGTTCGAAAAGCGACATGGATTCCGAGCTTCAAATGAGTTCCACAGCGTGGTGCTGATATCGATTGAATGCATGTGCCTGCAGTGCACAGTGCGACATTCTGTTGAGTAAGTTGGAAATGCCACCTAGAATAGCTCGATGCACGATGAATTTAATCGAGAATTGCAGTTCGAGCGAAATATCAATCGACAAGCTTTATCAGAAATAGTTTGCACAAATGTCCCACTGCTGAATTATCAGCAAAAGCATGTGAACTACACATTGATGAATGCGGTTGATGAAGTAAACAGTGACATATTCATCTTTGGTGTGCGTGGTGAAATTAGTAATTTGTTCTACACACCAACAACTTTTGAGGCGCTTTGGTCGAACAATGAAAGATTTTCGAAAAAATGTCAGACGTTTTGGAGCCCCAACGGTATCGCTGACCGCCGATTTCTATTTAACATTACCGGTCTTGCTAAATTATAAAGGGTTTTGAAATAAGGACGGATAGATGTTGAAATGGAATAAGGCCAGTTGTTTGAGACGAATTCTGTAGCGCCCGTTATTGACGGTGACGGCCTCCCAAACGTCGTTTTTGAAAAAGTATAGACCAATGACACAGCGGGCCCAAAATCCACACCAAACGTTTCTTAAGAATCCATTGTAATCTGGTGGGCCGCATGAGGGTTGGTGTCGTCCCATATATGTATGGCGATTTTGCCATTTATCCGAAAATGCGCCTCGTCCCTAAAGATGATCTTTCAGCCAAATTTGATTTCCTCTTCCAAATGCTCCGAATTCCAGTCAGCGAACAAACAGCATTGTCTATGATCATAAGCTTTGAGGTCCTAGGTCAAGGCCCAAGTCCCGATGCAAAATTCGCCAAGGCCGAGTTCTTATATAAGTCGAACTGCAAATCGACCGCCTAAGTTTCTCCTGTACATTTACACTTGGCTATGTTCTCGGTCGATCTTGCGTTCTTTTGAATTATGAATTTTTGCTGATTCCTAAACGAACCGTCATCATCATCATCGGCTCGACAACCGGGTTCCGGTCCTGGCCTCTTTCAACAAGTCTCTCCACCTATCCCGGTCTCTAGCCGACGCCATCCAGTTGCGCACCCCAAGGCTTCGGGCGTCCTGGTCTACGCCATCTCTCCAGCGCAAGCATGGTCTACCACGCTGTCGTCTACCATAGAATGTACCACAAAGAACTTTCCGAGCAGGTTCCTCTTCGCTCATGCGAGCTAGGTGCCCTGCCCACCGGAGTCTACCGAGCTTAATTTTTGTCACGATATCTGCTTCTAGGTAGATTGCGTACAATTCATGATTGTACCGTCTCCGGAATCGTCCTTCCTCACATATGGGGCCAACAATTCTCCTTAAGACTTTTCTCTCGAACGCAGCTAAGAGGTCGGAGTGCCTTTTGCTAAGCACCCAAGTCTCGGATCCATATGTGAGTACTGGCAGGACCATGGTCCTGTACAGCAGCAGTTTTGAAGTTATGGTGAGATTTCTGGATTTGAAAAGCTTTGACAGACTATAGTAGGCTCTGTTGGATTTGAGAAGCCGCCCGCGTATTTCTTCTTCTATATTGTTATCGGCTGCTACTATTGACCCAAGGTATTTAAAGGATTGCACCACTTCAAATTCGTGCTCCGCTACCTTGATTGTTTGACCAACTGTTCCTCTCGCATTCGACGCCACCATGTACTTTGTTTTACCTTCACTAATGTGCAGCCCCAGATTTTGTGCCGCCTGCTCGATCTGGATGAAGGAATCGTGTACAGCTTGTTCGGTTCTTCCGATGATGTCAATGTCGTCTGCGTAAGCTAGTAACTGGCTGGACCTGTTGACGATGGTCCCTCTTGTTGCCGTGCCAGAGTCACGGATTGCTTTCTCCAACGCCAGGTTGAAGAGGAGGCAGGCCAAACCGTCCCCTTGTCGGAGTCCATTAAAGATTTTGATTGGTCTGGATAGCAATCCGGCTCTAAACGAACCGGCCGTCCAATATTTGGCCACCAAACATTGAAGAGTCGATTGTGAAGGGCAACCACGTCTTCGGTAAAATGGACGCAACGTTTTCACTAATGAACACTCATTTTGATAATATTTTGTTCATTTCATTTAAATTCATTTTGTTTTATCATTTGGACGTGCTTCATTCGGGTAACCTGCCACCGTAATTTGGGAACAGTAACTGAATAATAAACAACAGATTTCACCAAAACAAGATTGCCGCCACAAGCCGCCAAAATCTTCCCAAGAAAATAACCCTTTATAAGATTCTTTAATATATTTTGCATTGTGCTACTACTAGATCTGCACTATTCCAGAGACGGCTTCAAAAACATTGTATTTGAATTATTTTCCTCCTCCTCCTGACAGTGACAAGCAATTATGTCAAAATAAATATTATTTACTATTCGTTAAGACTGGTAGACACTTTTGTGTTTAAAGTCAGTAATGACAAATCGTGCCAACAACGAAGCAGAAACACTTCTTTTAAAATTTGGAAATCCCATTGAGCATAGTGTCATTGAAGTAATGATAGAAAGATCAAAAAGGTATTCGATGAATTTAACTTTAATGAAATGTTAGAGAAATTATGCTAAGTTGTTCGGAATCATCGTTTCAACATAGTTCCATTCTAAAACACTTTGACCATCCTATCAATTTGTCTGAAATGTTACGCCAAACATTCCAAAACAAAATTATCAAAATCGAAAACATCCCGAGAATGAACAAGTATAAACCTTCTGTTACTTAACTTTAACCATCGAAATTAATAAAGGTGTTATATTTTTCAATAGATTTTCGTAAAGTTTATTTTCAATGATACTTTTTCAAGTTTATATTCACTGGATCATGTTTTGAATTAGAATTCTTTGGCGTTATTTCAAAGTTACAAAATAAAGTTATAGAAATTCCAACTAAGTGGGAATTATTCCTGTTTGACTCTTTGACTACGGTTTAAATTAATGAACAATGAAATTCTTTGAGAGTTTCAAATATTAAGTAGGTACTTGATTGAAACAGTCTTTTGAAATTTAACGGGAATTGTATACCTGGAGGGCAAACTTCAATAGCACTTAAAAAGGCTTACGAGCTTGGAGATTCTTACAACACTCATTATTAAATTCAGTCGATAGTTGAAAGAGAAGAAAAATGGAAGAAAATTCTTTAAATTTTATGTGAGTAATAATGATTTCTATTAATTAAAGAAATAATTTTAAAATGTGTTCTTCAATGCAGAGTTTTGGCCATTTAATAGAATTCTGTTGGTTTTTCAAGATTTTTTAAAGTTTAAGAATTCAGGCTCGAAGGCCTAAATGCACACCAAAATACTAACTACCGTGTTTGGAAGATACAAATAAGCTAAAAGTTGGGATTGTTAGCTTCAAACTTTCAAGAATCTTTGCGTTCCTTTAACGAATTGGAAATTGATTTGATTGATGGTACCGATTGATTTGGTTTTCGAAATTTTGTGGCACTTGTTTTAGGCCATTATGAAACAGAAACGAATTTCTTTTCTGAAAAAATTTGTATAAACCACTTACCACCGTACCTTCCAATCCTCTATTGTGCTGACTCACACATAGAGAACACGGCAAGATTTTTTCAAATTATGGGAACATTTCAATAAAAATGTCAAAAACATGTAAAGGGTGGGACAAATAAAAGTTTCTTTTTAAAAATACAACGAAATAAACAGAATCAAATTTTCCCATATGTTATGGCTTTATTAGTAAGAGCAAACATTCCCATTAATTATAGAACACAACGTCGTTCAAGTGGCTGCCTCGGCTGGCTTCGTAGTAGCGCATTCTGTCACTACCATTTTCAAAGACCTACTTGACGGTTTGGGGCTTTAGCTCACTGATTGTGTGGATGATATTATTATGCGCTTTAATAGCTAGCAATTCATGTCGAGTGGGAAACTGTACATATCTGTTCAGAGCAAGGGAAACTTCTGTAATAGAACAGCTCACTGATGTTTGAAGAGAGAAGATAAAGAATCTTAGCCAACTGCCAATGGCAAAGAACCCTAAAATTCGTCTATCAAATGCATGCATAGATTTTTCGGTAATCTATAAAGCTGAATAAAGTGCACTTCAGTTGAAATTAAGCATGGCTTCTGTCCATCTCGTAAGGAACGCCGCAATATTCTCATATTATTTAGACAGAAAAATAACAATTTTTTAATTTGATTTCAAAAAGGCTACGATCAAATAAAACCAAATATGCACTAATGCTTAAAAATTACATCAAAATGAAAGTATTTAGTACATGTTTCTACAAACATTTACCAGACTGAGTTCAAGAATCGCATAAGGTAAGTTCATGTAATAGAAAAATGAAAAATGGTGTGAAAACTGAAATGATAACTTTTTTTATCACTTCATAGTTTCACAGATCGAGAATTGACCCTCTGGATACTCTTGAATCGGTTATTGAAAAATAAATGCTTGGGTACCTCAAGGTTCCGTTTTACCTACGACACTCTTCCATATCTTCTACACTTCATTACTTCGTTGACTTAAGCACCCTCAACTTTTCATTTTTGTTTCCACAAAAACGCGTATGAAATGCTAAGGTTTTCTTAAAAAAAATAGGAGAAATTGTTTTTCCATTTGGACTTTGACTACCATTGAAATGTTTGAACACAGTGCGAGATTCAGGAAAGTTGGAAAGGATTGGAAAGGAAACACCTATGCCAATTGATCTTGAATATATGAATATTACAATGGGGATGAAGTACAGGGCCGGGTAAAACATTCCTAATTCGTGTAATGTGGCTAAAGAAAGAATCTCTGAATTTAACAGTACGACCTAAGTTGGCCTCAAGTACAAACTGATGGGCATTCCCAGAAGCGCGAGTATTACGGTTAAATTGCTTAACGGGGGGCGAACGTAACTGGCTATTTCAATAGAACACTGTTTACAGAAATAACGGTGAAAGACAGAAAACATTGCGGTGCTTCTCGAGAGATTCAAATATTTCTGTCTTAGTTCTTTCACCTGCAATTTGTTAAGCTTATGGATTCTTTCCAAGAAACTCAAGTGGGCTAAGGTTGTTGGAGCACCGCCGAAAACTTCAGTATAACTCTCATATCGCTTGAACCTGTTAGATCGAGAGTGGAGAACCGAGACATAAAACTAATAGGAGACACATCCAATTACGGAAACTTCTGTTTCTCTTGAACTATATAGTAGTGTCTCCTTCCTTTCATTGTTTTAAGGGGTTTTTATATCAACAATGTTCAAACGAAATAGTCAGTTGCATTCCTCCCCTCAAACAATTCAACAGTAATACCCGTACTTCTAGGGATGCTCATCTATTTAGCCTCGAGCCCAATTTCGGACGTACTGCCAAGCACGGAGATTCTTTTTTTAGCCGCACTACATGAATGTGGAATTCCCACTCATTGTAATGTGCAGACATTCAAAACCAATGTGCGTCAAAATCTCCTTTCAGATCCTATAATACTTTCCTAAGTGCTTGCACTGTGTTTAACATTATAAGGGTATTCATTACCTATATTGAGTGTGTGTATAATATAAAAAAAAATCTTTTTAGTAATTTTAATTCAACACACCAACATTCATTGAAACCTAAGCACCGAATAATTTGTACATAGGAAGATTACTTTCCCGTTCCATATACATAAAGTATACTCCAAACAATAATATATAATGATTCTTTTCTGAAGTTTGCTTCTTATTTTTAGAAACTTCAAATATTCCAAAAGTCGATAACCACTTGAGCAAAAATAAAAACTTATCTTAGGAAAAGTTTAAAGCTCGAAAACTCGTGTAGATGAAGAAATGTTCAACTTTTTCCACTTCCGTTTAAATTGATGTGGAGGAAGTAATGGTTGTAGATTATTTTTAGATTCCTTTTTTGAGGAACGGACTTGAGAACTTGAGATTGTTTTTTATTTCTTTGACATCGGAAGATAAGTATATCTTTAGTCGTGAAGAAAAAGTTTAATAATAAATCATTCTGTTATCGTGAGTTGGTTGATTTTATTTTTACTATAAGTACTCATATGGAGGTACTTGTAAATATGCACTTTCAGATAGGAAACTTTTGCTTATGAGATTTGCATTAAATAACAAATAAGACATTTCGATAAGCATGAAAACGAAAAGAACGTAAACTTCAACGTCTTATAGTACCTTAACTGAAAATAAGGTATCAGACCCCATAAAAGTTAATTGGTAACTGCAAGTGGAAAAAACGAGAAGGTATTTTCCCACTAAGACACTTTTATTTTTATCATGGAGGCAGCGAAAGAATTCCCCAGATGAAATCAATGGAGGCGGTGAATTGCTAAGTGAACATCGTTTAGCTACAATGATATTTTTGCAGTTCAGGCTTTAAAAAGAGCGGTTAAGCCAGGTCCCCGTCCTTGGAGGTATACTCAATGACTGGTTTTCCAATTTTCGAAACAACACAAACCTCTAATATAGAGAGATTTACTGTTGACAAAATAATAAAACCAAATAGAGACAACAAACTTCGTATTCGTAATCAGAATATTAGCTTACATGCAATCGAACGATAAACAGCAGCCCTAGAATGATGGATCGAAGATATCGCCATTATTCAAGAAATGCGATGGAATCAGCTTGGCAGGAGAACCTTTCAAAACTGCGAGATACAGTATGGCTACTGTTACCGTTGATGTTGGTTTGTTATTGGAGGAAGTCTTAGGCATGAAGTCTTGAGTTTCAAACACATGAACGAATGCCTGACAACAATGCGTATTAAGGTTAATTTACCAAACATAATCTTCATAGGCGGACATCTTTGAGAAGAAAAAAGAAAAAGATGATAAGACCAGAAAACGACCTTAACGCAACAATCGGAAAGACAGACTGTAACAACATCTCGCATAACTGACTTAGGTTGATAAACTTAGCTCGGTGAGAAAAACTTGTGATGGCTCAGTTCCCCCATTTAGACTCAGTTCCCCCATCTCAATATTCACAAGGGTATTGTCAACCAGATGTGTGTTATTGCGATTGTATATGATTGGCGTAAGGTACCTCTCCATTATCAAGGAAACCCGAACATTTCCAATGACAATGATTCGGACCACTACCAGTGCAGGTTTCCGCACTGGATCTTCCTGCGTGGATCACATCAACACCTTGCGGATCATCATCGAACAGTGCGTTGAATACCGATCACCACTTCACCTGCTTTTCATCGATTTCGAAAAGGCGTTTGACAGTAACAATAGAGAATTTATTTGCCTTGCCTTGCGTAGGAGGGGCATCCCGAATAAATTGATCGCTATTATCAAGGCTATATATGAGGGATCCAAATATCACGTTCTGCATTAAGGAAGGTTGTCAGAGGAGTTTGAAATCCAAAGTAATGTTAGACAGGGTTGTATACTGTCACAAATTCTGTTCCTGTTAGTAATAAGTGATGTGCTGCATGCAGCTCAGTCGACTTTAAATGAAGAAATTCAGTGGAATCTGCTATCACACCTGAAACATCTTGACCACGCGGATGACGTGTGCTTACTCTCTCATAGGATCATGGATATCCATCAAATGACAACAAGTGTGGATAGAGAAGCCGAAACCGTCAGGCTTAAGATCAATACGGCAAAATCTGAAAGGATCAGCCTTGGAACTTCCTCATCTACTCAAATAGATATCTCTGGACAAGGTAGAGAGTTTTCAATACCTTGGGAGTATTGTCTCTACTGATGGCGGGACCGAACTAGATTTAACCAGCCGAATGGGGAAAGCAAAGGCTGCCTTCGGAATGCTGTCCAAAATATGGAGAAACAACTCTACAAGCCTAAAGACCAAGCTACGACTGTTCCGTTCCAATGTAGAATCCGTGCTCTCTATGGATGCAGCACTTGGAAATTAACACCCACTGTCACAAGAAAGCTGCAAACGTTCGTGAATAGACGTCTGCGAAACATCTTGCGGATTTTCTGGCCCAACTGTATCTCCAATGAATGACATACGCTTCGAAAAGGCCTTGAGTGCATTGCGAGTCAAACGATGCAATGGAACCCTCTCACGCAGCGGGTCAGAGGGCCGACCCAGAAGTACTTGGCGAAGAACGGTTGAAGAGGAATCAGCACAACTGGGGAAGAGTTAGAGAGCGCTGAGGTACATCTCCAGAAACCGTACTCGAAGGCACGTAGGAGTAGTGGAGCCATCAGAAATGCCTCCCCTGACGTGCTGGCATCTACACGACCACGGCAACAAAACTCCAGGTTTGACGATGAATATCGGCAAGTACATACATCATTACACGAATCATATATGTAAAGCGGTAGGACTTCAACTCGATTAAAAAAAGAGAAGAGAAACACACACTCCTTAGAAGTATGCAAGGGAAGTGCGCTATTGAGGAGATATAAGAATGTGAAAGCAGTAATATATCTCGGAAGTTTTACTTTAACTACAGAAGACAGTATCGAGATTTTGAAGCATGAAATTCTACGCGATTTTTAGTTCTCCATTTGACTCCCATGTATTAAAACCTATCATAATCTTATTTCTTTCAAGAGGCCACTCCTAAAAGAAACGTGTCATTTTCGTCCTTACTATCACTTTCGTATGTAACTCTTTTTATGTTTTTTTGACTGTTGTTCGAACCTTGTGGTCTGCTGATTGATAGAGCTTAGGAATTGTTAAGACATTTGGCATCGTTAATAAATTTTAATATGTTGCTGCTTAGAATGTCAGAGAGCTCCTCCAAGTCGTTGAAAAAGTGTCTCCTTAGGTGCTTGTTTCTCAGGTGATATAGCGCAGGGCAGTGACACAGGTGATGTCATCCATCCCATACTGAGTTTCATCTTTTTCTTTTGGTAACCCAGCTGGTTGTGGACCGGTGGTGATGCTCACGAGAAGAGAAAGAGACTCAGTTTGATGATAACGTCGGTCTTTTGTTTGCTGAAACCATAGCTTTTCTGGTTATAAGGCATTAATCGATCCAGTTCTATCTCTTGCTTGTTAGAACTTTGTTCTCGATTTCCTGTTTAAAATCACAGGGTTGGTCCTGAAGTGTTGTGTCTGCCTGATTAAGATCAAGAGTTGATCCTATTCTTGCTAGCTCGCAACGCTTTCATTACCTGGGACACCACTGTAACCAGTGGTGTGTACCAAGTACCCTTAGCTCATCATGACAGCAAGAAGTTACAAGCTTCGATTTGATTTTAATGGCAGAAATCGCTTTCGTTGTTGCTTGGCTATCAATAGGTGCGTTTTATTATTCACAAATCTATCTGGATCCGGATCTGGATCTTCCGTTGAAAATAAAACGATACGGATCTTAGTGACAGCAGTGTTATAAGGCAGTCTCTTTTTATCCTTGGATTTGGAAATTTTAAATTATTTCTTGTCTCTTTTCTTTACACTGTAGTTTACACTACCTTACCATAAAAAGCCATCTACTCGCCAGAGTAATAACTAATTTTTGGATCTTTGAAATAGATCCCGATAGAAAACAGGATCCCAAATTGTTTTTGTAATACATGTTAAAACTTAATCCAGATCCGGATCCAGATAGATTTGTGAATAATAAAACGCACCTTTTTATTATTCACAAATCTATCTGGATCCGGATCTGGATCTTCCGTTGAAAATAAAACGATACGGATCTTAGTGACAGCAGTGTTATAAGGCAGTCTCTTTTTATCCTTGGATTTGGAAATTTTAAATTATTTCTTGTCTCTTTTCTTTACACTGTAGTTTACACTACCTTACCATAAAAAGCCATCTACTCGCCAGAGTAATAACTAATTTTTGGATCTTTGAAATAGATCCCGATAGAAAACAGGATCCCAAATTGTTTTTGTAATACATGTTAAAACTTAATCCAGATCCGGATCCAGATAGATTTGTGAATAATAAAACGCACCTAATAAAAAGGAGATATCAGCTTGTGCTACTGCCATCATTGAGACTAGCCTAGCAGCGTTTGTCACTGTCAATATTTCAGCTTGAAAGACCCTGCCGTAATCAGAAAGTCTGAATGCGCTAGCCAGGCCAAGGGTTTCTAAAAAGAATCCTGCACCAATAACGGTTTCCATCAGAATTAAATGAGCTAATCATACAATACCGTTCTAAGTCTTCATCTGAAGAATAAGGACATGCATCTGGAAGGAAACGAATTTGCGAAGTTGTACTCTCAACAAAAAAAAAAAAAAAAAAAAAAAAGAAAAAACAGTTTATAAGACTAGAAGTTTCAGATAAAAGATCATTGATGAATATATGAGAAAGATTCAGACTTATAACCGTCCAATAAGCCTAGTATTTAGTGGTTTGAAAGGTTGATTATAATTTAACGAACAAGAGATTCACCAATACCAAATGCATGCATTTCCGATAATCGAGCTCGATGCCAAAAGCCAAACTCTATCAAATGATTTTGAAATATCAGGGGCACTAAGGATTTGTTCTATTATTAGGTGAGATATATCATCTGATCATCTGTGGACCTATTGCTACCAAAGCCACACTGCTGGTTATAGAGAGACTTTCATTCTTCAACCTTAACCATCAACCAAAAATGATTTTTGTAATTAGGAGGAATATTTGGAATAAGTTCGTGATGGATGGGTTTGGTCTTGTATTCGATGAACTGGTAAAAACTGCGAAGAATGTAATGCAGGTAGTTAAAATAGCAATTTTGTCAAAACCAATGTCTAGCAATTGTTTTAATGAAAATTCCCAAGTTTGTATGTTCTGTAACTCGTTACTTTATGTATTTTGAAGGAATCACCGCACAACCAAACCAGATTAGATTTTTTATAAATCTAGGATCAGTCGGTTGAATACGTCTGGTCTAATATGTCATCGTTCATTCAGTCCAAGCTATCAATTTGCATTGTTGCAAATTTTTGGCCACTGTGCAGTTCTTGAAAGGGTAAGACCTTGACGTTGGACTCGTCCAGTTATATCGTTATCAGTTTTCACATGCTTGTCCTAAATTTTTGTTTGCTGATTTAAGGGCGGAAATGGTAATCGCCTCAAATTGCTAATTTAGTGGTCGCGCACATCAGCTGTCAATGCATTTTGTTGTCAGTGAATCAACCTCTGCCAACAGATAAGCCACGCATTTTGAATCCATAAATAAATTTAAAATTAATTCATTCACAAATCAAAAACCGAACAAACCAATTAAAATACATTGTTGACAGTGACAACTATCCCATTTTAGGAAACCAAAATTGATAACCAAATAATGTGAAGTAGGTAATCCTGTAAAAGTCAGCATGTCTGGTTTAGCCCGTAGAATTCCATCAATTCAACCCGAAAGTTATGTAAAGCTGAAGAATTTACATAAAATGCCATTCTATTCCCTTCACACACATACCTACATATGTTCATATGTATGTTTGAAAATATTCTTGCTCTGACAATATATCAAGCATTTTTATCCGTAGGGTAACTGCGGGAGAGATGCCGCTCGTTTTTTAAAAATCTATGCAATTTTTTGTTTATTAAATAAAAATAAACTTTTTACAAAAAACTTAACAATTGATTGAAATTCTACTATAAAAAAAATACTCAAACTGAAAAAAAAATACAATTTTCATAAGACTCCACCTCAAAGCGTCAAATGTCTATGGAGGGCACAACTTCAGTACCCAAACGCCCCAAAGTGCACAACATCAACGCTCCATCACATCCGTGTGGAGGGAATAAGACCTTCAGTGATGTGGTTAAAGACAAAATCGTGGTTGCGATCATTGACGGGAACGACGTTGATGGCACGATCTCTGTTAAAAATTGGCAGGTGGTCAAGGGGAAGCTCCAGTTGAGCTTCATGAGTATCATGATGGTGAACGCAGGACCACCTCCAATCACAAACGGTGGAGGCTGGCATCAAGGACATGTTAAGCTCATGGTTTGTGACGATCAGAGATCGTGTGATCTTCTATCGTTGGGCGTTAGCCGGTTAGGGGAAGTCTGGCCTGGTGCTAGGCTCGAGGTTGTTGCTAAGGAGAAAATCCCGTGCAGACCAAGAGCTCGCGCCATGGTTACAGCCAAACTCTAAAGCCTAGATGTAATACTCCAGATGATCCGGCTATCGAATCCATCCCTTCCTACTCACAACTGGAAAGTTGGGAAACTGGAGGAGAAAAAGGGACCCTACAGAGGTGCAATTATTGCACTAAATAAGGAGTCCCTTGCTCCTCTGGCGCAGACCAAAGGTGTGATTAGGTTTGGGTTTGAGACCATCACACTGAAGGTGTATAAAAAGGACGCGGATGTTACTGGTGCATCCACTTGCTCCAACGTAGTCGAAACTGCTGCTGCAGACCCTGGTGCATCTATCACCTTCCCATCACTGGAAGAGGATGAGGCATCCAGGTCATCTTCGGCAACAGTGGAGACAATCAAAACAGTCAGCGACATGGAGATCGATGACCACAATAACGAAGATCTTCTGAGTGAGGACGCTCTTCTGGGCTCAACCTCGGAATCGGAAAACTCCAACGTCACCGTGTTGGAGGTTGATTGGGAGAGTTGTAGCAAAGATGCTGCAATTTCTTCAGATTAATCTCCAACACTCTATCAAGGCCTCGGCCTCCCTGCTTCTTCGTGTATCCAGCAGCGGAGAAGACATCGTCCTAATCCAAGAACCCTGGATTGTGAAATCCATCGTTCGAGGACTAAGGACTCCAAACTACTACTTGCTGTATGCATTAGATAAAGGTGAACCCAGATCTTGCATACTAGTTAAAAGTAGCCTAAATGTATTTTTACTACCTAATTTCAGTGATCGAGATGTAACCGTCGCAAGACTGGAAACAGTCAAAGGAACTCTCTGGCTGGCGTCGGTATATCTTGGCCATGACCACCTTGGTCCTCTCCCAGGTGACACCCTGAGGAGTCTAATCAATGAAGCAGACAGGCAGAAGACTGGCCTCATCATTGGAAGTGATGCTAACGTCCATCATACAGTGTGGGGTAGCACGAATATAAACGACAGAGGTGAGTCTCTTTTCGATTATATTTTAAACACTAACCTTACAATATGTACCTTGCGGCGTACCTCTACTAACAGTTCTTCCAGTAGTAAAATGGCCCAGTTTTGAATTTATAATCCTGCTTATCAGCATATGATTTATCAATTTACTGATTGACTTTTCCACCTTCAGAGATGATAGCGCAGATGTGATTGCGGATGCGTCGACATTATTGAATGCTCCTTCTATATCTAGGAAGGCAACTAGGGTGAACTCCTTATGATGAAGGGAATGTTCGATAGTGTGAACCAGCGTATGTAGAGCGGTTTCTACAGATTTCCCTTTGTTATAGGCATGCTGAGCATTGGATAGTAGGGACTTATCAATGTTTGTCCTCAAAATGGATTTCGATCAGACGTTCAAATGTTTTAAGAAGGAATGATGAAAGGCTTTGGGGATGAAAATAACATTTACTTCTCTCCATGACAAAGGAATGTGAGCCAAAGCGATATAACCATTTAGGATGTTTACCAGAATGGGTATTAGGATATCGGAAATTTTCTGTAATTCCGCTGGGATTATTATATCTGGCAGAGCAGATTTGTATGGATTGAAGCTGTTTATTGCCCATTTTAATTTTCCTCTGTAATCAGATCTTGTGGGGGAGTTATGCTACTGATGATGTTGTTAGGATCAGTATTATTAACGCAAGGAGAGCTATTTGGAAAATGTTCATCCAGGAGCAGATTGAGCGATTCTTCGCTTGAGTTTGTCCAGGAACCGTCATTGTTTTTTAGGCAACTTGGCATTTCTGGATTTTTGGAGAGGATTTTTATTAACCTTGATGCTTCTGAGTTGTCTTCTATATTGTTACAGAAAGTTCTCCAGGACATACGCTTGGTTTTCTTCAGTTCTTTTTTATATAACTTGAGGGAGTCTTTATATGAATTCCAATCTCTGGAGGTTTCCGCTCTATTAAAGAATTTCCTGCAATCTTTTCTTAGTGGATACAGCCCCGAGTTCCACCAACGTGGTTTCTTTTTACCTCTTATTTGTATAAGAGGGCAGGTAGTTTCCAGAGATTTGTTGAGTGCTGCTGTGAGGTCATTGACTTTAATATCAAGATCCTCAGTGTTGTAGGGTATGCTGTATAACTCAGGTCTGATTGACCTTAATAGAGTTGCCCTATATAGAAGCCAATCTGTTTTTCGATGGTTACGAAAGGAAGATTGGCTAGGAGGCTCGTCCATAGTTTCGAATTGTATGTATCTATGATCAGAGAAAAAATGATCATTGGATACTTTCCAATTCGAGATAGTATGATAAATTTTATCTGAGACAAGAGTTATATCAAGTACTTCCTGTCTTGGGCTCATTGCCAACGTTACATATTGTAAGGTTAGTGTTTAAAATATAATCGAAAAGAGACTCACCTCTGTCGTTTATATTCGTGCTACCCCGCACTGTATGATGGACGTTAGCATCACTTCCAATGATAAGGCCAGTCTTCTGCCTGTCTGCTTCAGTGATTAGAACCACCCCTCACCCAAAATTTAATAAAAACTTTCAAGTGTCCATCCCTTCCAGGTCTTTTTGAGAAAATGAGTCGTTTTTGATAGACGAAGCAATTCATTTCTATACAGATGGATCTAAAACCGATGACGGGGTCAGTGGAGGCGTATACTTCGAAAGATTAAATCTTTGTCTATCTTTTCGTCTTTCCAATCACTGTAGCGTGTTCCAGGCAGAGCTTTTAGCAATAAAAGAAGTCTTCTCTTGGCTAAAAGAAAACGTTATATCGACTTCTGATATACGTATCTTCTCAGACAGTCAAGCTGCCTTAAAGTAACTGGACTGTGTCTCCATTAACTCACAAACAGCCCAAAATTGTCGATCATCTCTGGTGGAAATGTCAAAACAGTTAAACATTCACCTTACATGGGTGCCGGGGCATAGAGACATTCCAGGAAATTGTAAGGCTGACGAACTATATCCCCTTTATCCCTAGCTACTTGTAAACTTATGCCAAAGCATGATACCATGAAGAAAGCTAACCACAGATGGACCAGCACCCCAACTTGCCGGTCTACTAAACTGATTTGGCCATTGTTTGATGCTAAACGCTCAAAACAACTAATTTCTATTGGTAGATTGCATATTAGCTCCGTTATAGCTGTCCTTACTGGACACTGCCTAATAGGAAGACATGCTCTTCATCTTGGAGTTCCTGCAAATTATTTTTGCAGAAGCTGCATGGATGAAGAAGAAGAGGAGTCAGTTCCTCTCAGTTCACCTTCTATGTTCTTGCCCTGCCCTAGCACAAAGTCGTAGACTCCACTTGGGAGACTACTACTATAACGATCCTAGTGATCTAAATAATTCCGATATTCACTGTCTCTAACGCTTCATTATTAGCTCAAAATGGTTTAACGAGTAAGGGTGATTTTTGAAATCCTTGTGGTATCACAACGGACCAAATATTGGCCTAAGTGTGTTGACGTTTTCCGGTCAGCAGCCGCTTTAACCTAACCTAACATATGGGAAACATGCCGCATAGTAAAGTCATAAGTAAATATAAACATTTTTAAATTTTTAAATTTATTTAATTTTTAATTTTAGTACAATATTAAAGCGAATTTAGAAAGTTACTAAGTTAAGAAGAGGATTTTGCTAATTTTAAACGATTTTAGCATCCTTCTATCTCTTAACATTTTACTAAAGTTAAAATCACAAACTAGCTACTTTCTTTAACTTTAAGTAACTTGCTAAATCCTTCTAGTTATAATCCTTCTTCTAAATGACTACTCGAAACAAATTTCTTGGCAATTTTATTTGGAAGATTTAAATTGTTTTTTTTTCATAATTCGTGAACCAATTGTTTTCAAAGTAAATTAATCGATTTTTCGTTGCAAACCTAAACATCCAAGACCGAATTACAAGCCGTGGGCATCTGGATATTACCTGAATTTCCGGAACTATTTAAATTTCTTTGGGAGAACTATCGATGAGACACTAACACTGGTAAGTTTACTTCCTAATGGAACAAAAAAGAAATATTATTTATGCACAACAATTAGTAGTACCCCTTGGCATAATGGTTAGTGCGTTGGACTGTCATGCGGAAGGCCTTGAGTTCGATTCTCAGCCGCTGCAAGAAAGTTTTTTTCAGGGGTGTACTGCCTCTTGCGAGGAATTGACAAATTCTCCAAGAGTATCTCTTGTCATGGAAAGTGCTGCTCATTAGCTGTTCGGAATCGGCAGAAAATTGTAGGTCCCATCCGTTCCTGGTAACACGCACACAGGAATGGTTGAGAGTTGTAAGTCACTAGGTCCTGGTTCAGGAACTGTCATGATTTAATCGTGTTCAGATTCACCGTTTTTAATAAAAAGGAATTGGTATTTTACTAGTTAGTAAAACGAAAATGAAAGGAATATCTAGTAGATTACTAAATGTAAAGTAAATAACTATAGTAACTAGTAAAGCCCCTAACAATAGGTTGTTTAAAATTTTGCCCCATTGACTTTAAAGAATTTATTTGAATGTGAAACATGTTTCTTTCGCACAGTCTTTTCAATGGGTGGATTGTCGTTTTTTATATCGTGTACGTACACTTTACATGCAGCCATTTTCAACATTTTGTAGACTGAAAAATGACCCACCCAACATTCGGCTCAAATATTGGGATCCTCAGACGGCTGAACCTTCCTTTTAATAGCTCAGGAACTACCTGGAAAATTGTCTTGAAAAAGTCGGCACTGAAATTTTCGGTAGTTGTGAAACTGCAGAACAAATTTAACATGCGGCATTTGTTCAAAAATAAAAAACTGCGGCATCTCTCTCTGAATTGTGAAAAAATGCAGCACCCTAATTTTTCGTCCTGCCTTTTTGGTTGAATACCTTACTTACAAAAAGCAAAATACAATGTTTTGCTTGGATGACAAGATGTATGAATTTGGTTAAGCGCGGCATCTCTCCCGCAATTACCCTATGTATTGCCAACATATTGTTTATTCCTTTGTTTTGTGGGGAAGGTTAAATTAAATTTGAAAAGTTTTATGTATGAGCATTTTAAATGATATGGCGGATCGTACTTTCACATATGCCAATTTTATAGGAAAATATATTCAAGCCTTTAGCATAGAAAAACGCATTTGATTCTTTTATTGAGTTTCTGGAAATTGTGTTGGCAACCGAATTTATATAAATCTTCCTTAATAAATACACTGCGTTGGGTAGTAGCAATCGATTTTATCGAAACACAAGAAAGACATAAAATGAATTTTTCAGTTTTGAATTGGAATCTGGGGGTCATGATTTGCCAGATCTTGTTTGTAATAAACAGACTTGGGGTAAACCAAAATTGAGTTTTTTTGTGACATGCGAAATTTTCCTTTTTAAATTATAGTAAACAATTTCAGCAGGCGCTTGTGCGAATCAGACGATTGATACAATTGCTATGTTAATGACGAACATGAATACAAAATGGCGCAAAATTAATCAACCTAGTGGAAGATGTTATAATTTTTGCGAATGGCGTCGTACGTCAATCATATTTGAAATTTGTCAACTAGACAGCTGCAGTATGTTAACAGATAAGCAA
Organism: Philhelius festivus; assembly: GCA_963931855.1. Lineage (NCBI taxonomy): Eukaryota > Metazoa > Arthropoda > Insecta > Diptera > Syrphidae > Philhelius > Philhelius festivus. Next base: position 171,929,360 of record OZ007555.1, read on the forward strand.
TGGAGCGCTATACTCCGCAAGAGCTTGGAATAATTTTGTCGATTTTTTTTACCAATAACACTAGTTTACACAAAAAAAGTACCTCAACAAAAAAGTATTTTCTAGACTAATTTTGGCTCTCTGAACACGAAAATGGCAATCATTTATTTTTCCAAAGAAGCGTTTTCGAGATATGACCAAAAAACGTGTTTTTCTGCTCCTTTTCCATGTATAAGCCTAATTCTCAAAAAGGGTCGAACTAATTAACATATACTTTATAGTTTTGAACAGATATTTTGTTTGTCTTTCCAACAGTATACGACTTGTGTAAATCGGCCCAACAATCATCAAGAAAAAGCCGTTCAAAGTTTCAAAAAACACAATTTTTCGCCGTTTTTTGAAAATCGCTTGTTTTAAGTCATTCCGTAAGGATAGAAAAAAAATATTTAAAATAGTTTTAAGATCTCAGGTGAAAGATATTGTTTTTACAAAGCTAAAACGCATAAGGTCAATGAAATCGAATAATAAATGTGGAAGTTATGGAACATTACGTGAAGGCAGACCATTTCAGTTTTTTTTCAAAAAAATATTTTTTTTTTTTTTTTTTTTTTTATAATCTACTCACGCTCAAGGGATTATGATTACCCTTTAAATGTTTTAACACAGCGTGGGCGTGAAGTTACGGAAGAGAAAGAAGGATAGGAAAGATGTGTGGCACGATGTTTTTTTGAAACTGAAGGTGGTTGTCTCAGACTTTTTATCTCCAGGGATGGCGGCTGAACTAAAGCGGAGAATTGCCGTGTCTTATTTCTATGTCCCTTATAATTCGCATTATTTTATTCGTAATCATCCTTGTTGGACATACTAGTTTAACTCAATCACATGTTGTTAGTGTTATGCCTGAACAACATGCAATGAGTAAACCAGCAACCCATTGATGACAATTTATAGAAGGTTTTAATGGAATTAAAGACGACATAGACGACGGCAGGGATCGAACCTGTGATATTCAGGTTGACAGGCGAGCACACAACCATCGCGCCACGGCCACCCCCCATTTATTTTTCCAAAGAAGCGTTTTCGAGATATGACCAAAAAACGTGTTTTTCTGCTCCTTTTCCATGTATAAGCCTAATTCTCAAAAAGGGTCGAACTAATTAACATATACTTTATAGTTTTGAACAGATATTTTGTTTGTCTTTCCAACAGTATACGACTTGTGTAAATCGGCCCAACAATCATCAAGAAAAAGCCGTTCAAAGTTTCAAAAAACACAATTTTTCGCCGTTTTTTGAAAATCGCTTGTTTTAAGTCATTCCGTAAGGATAGAAAAAAAATATTTAAAATAGTTTTAAGATCTCAGGTGAAAGATATTGTTTTTACAAAGCTAAAACGCATAAGGTCAATGAAATCGAATAATAAATGTGGAAGTTATGGAACATTACGTGAAGGCAGACCATTTCAGTTTTTTTTCAAAAAAATATGTTTTTTAGTTTTATCTACCTGTTTAAGAATTGTTGGAAAAAATATACAAATTCAGAGCATTTACTGTAGTGCTTTATAGTAAAGTAATGCTATATTGTCAACCTGTGCTTCGTGCTTTGTGAGGTTAATTGCATTTGGAAACAGAAATAGGAAGTATTTATCGTTTGGAAAGCCAGTTGAATGGAGAAACCCAATTGATCATGTGACTGACTGTTACTTCTGCTTAACTAAAATACAAGGAGGGAATTTTCGGAAAGCTTTTTATCCCGAAGTACAATCAGTAACAAAGACGGCGCCACATTCTTCTCGGTATCAAAACAAGAACCACCAGGAACAAAAATAACAGCCGGAGAAGTATCAGATTTGAGTTCCAGTATCATCAGCAGTTTGGAAATTGAAAGTCCAAAACTAAAGCTATTTAATCAATTCCAACTCAATGATTTATGCCGTGATCTCAACTTATCTTAAGAGAAGTCTGAGTTGCTCGCTTCGAGATTGCAGGAATGTAACTGCTTGGAAGCAGAAACAAAAGTCACTTATTACAGAAATCGGAATAAGAAATTTGAAAAGTATTATTCAAAAACGGGTGACTTTTGCTATTGCAATGATGTGACAGGATTATTTGCTGAATTTGGAGAACACCACGAAGCTAAGGATTGGCGGCTTTTTATCGACGGTAGCAAGTATAGCGTAAAGGCTGTTTTACTTCATAAAGGGAACACGAAACCATCAATCCCGATTGGTCACTCCACAAATGTAAAAGAGGACTAAAAACCATGGAAAAACTTCTTCAACTTGAGATATACAATTCCTATAACTGGAAAATCTGCTGTGATTTAAAAGTCGTGGCTTTACTTACTGGCCTGCAGGGTGGCTACACAAAATACTGCTGTTTTCTGAAAATCATGTAGTAGGAAAGAGCAACGTTGCTGAAAAAGCACTTGTTGAAAAACAGAATGTAATACTTCCATCATTGCACATAAAACTCGGCATTATGAAAAATGTTGTAAAAGCCTTAGCAAAAGATCCCGAAAACAAAGGATTAACATATTTGAAAACAAAGTTTCCCAAGCTGTCGACCGAAAAAATTAAGGCGGGTATATTCGTTGGTCCACAGATAAAAAAAATTGTTTAGTGACACCGGATTTTTGAATTGTCTAAATAAAACGAGAAAAGAGCATCGAATGCTTTTCAAGACGTAGTTCTTGGATTTTTGGGAAACTACAGATGTCCAAACTATCGTCAATTGATCGAAAAAATGATGATTACATTTCATGCTATTGGTGAGTATTTAGCAGATTAGTGTTTCAAAAACAATGAATTCTATTGACAACTAAAATTTAAATATTTGTATTCCTTTCAGGTGCTCGCATGTCTTTGAAAATGCACTTCCTGCACAGCCATTTGGAAACTTTTCCCTCGAATTTAGGAGCTGAAAGCGATGAACAAGGTGAAAGATTCCACCAGGACCTTGCTATCATGGAAAAGATTCAACGCCACATAAAAGAAGAAGTGTAAACAATACTTCATATTTTCAATAAAAATTATGAAAAAAAGAAAAAAACCTGAAATGATCTGCCTTCACGTAATGTTTTATAACTTCCACGTTTATTATCCGATTTCATTGATATTGTGCGTTTTAGCTTTGTAAAAACAATATCTTCCACCTGAGATCTTAAAACTATTTTAAATATTTTTTTTTCTATCCTTACGGAATGACTTAAATCAAGCGATTTTCAAAATACGGCGAAATATTGTGTTTTTTGAAACTTTGAACGGCTTTTTCTTGATGATTGTTGGGCCGATTTACACAAGTCGTATACTGTTGGAAAGACAAACAAAATATCTGTTCAAAACTATAAAGTATATGTTAATTAGTTTGACCATTTTTGAGAATAAGGCTTATACATGGAAAAGGAGCAGAAAAACACGTTTTTTGGTCATATCTCGAAAACGCTTCTTTGGAAAAATAAATGATTGTCATTTTCGTGTTCAGAGAGCCAAAATTAGTCTAGAAAATACTTTTTTGTTGAGGTACTCGCCAAAAACCGAAAATTTGTAAACTAGTGTAATCGGTCGGTGGTGTTAGCGCAGCTTGAATTTCGACGTCGATTTCATAATCGTGTGGCGCCAACTGGGCTAACATTTATGCGCTTAGCTACTCAACTCGAATACACTGGAACCATAGGAGACCATGCAGGGCGTGGATGCCACCGGACTGGTCGTTCGGCCGAGAATATCGCGGCTGTGGCTGCCGATACCGCCGAGAACGAAGAAACATCAACCATTCGTTGGGCCATGCAATTGGAACTGAAATAACACACACTTCCTTTGTCCAGTACCATCTATAATCCTAATCAAAATACCGCTAAGGAGCTAATTTCTACGGCCGAGCTAAATTCTACACTTGCAAATGCAATCGTAGTATACTACCAATCTAAATTACTAACTTTCCATGATGCTGATATCGAGTGTAATTATAATATCATCGTTCTTACGGAGACTTGGTTGAGTGATGGCTATTCAAATGTTGAAATCTGCAATAATGATTACGACGTTTACGGGAGGGATAGAGATAAAATCTGTACGGAACTTACAGAAGGATGTGGATTACTGATTGCTGTCGGTAGTAATTTAAAGAGTTACTCGTCAGGTTTGATTGAACCATTATGTGTGCGCGTAAGCTTCCCTTAAGATCTTTATGAAATTAATATCTAGTTTTCTAACTCTTATATTCCTCCAAAATTGAGTTTTGATATTTATAACGCTCATATGAATAATATATGTAAATACAATTATAAGCACAATAATTGTTATTCTTTCGTAGTAGTCTTAGGTGATTTTTATATAAGCAATATAGTTTGGATTTACTCTGAGGACGATAAAGCTCTTCTTGCATATAATGTTTTAAATGAAAAATCACTGGTTTTAGATACTATGTCAGCTCTTAATTGTATTCAAATGAAAAATAGGCGTGTTTTTTTTTTGCAAAAATATCCGTAGTGAAGTACCTATTATTTCCAAAAAAACCTATCCTTAGTTGTGCGATTTTTCAACTTTAAATTTGGTACAACTGACTAGTTGTCAAATATTTAATTAAAAAAAGAAAAAACAACCAAAAACTTTTTGCCAGACTGAGAATAAGAAGTGTCTTTCTTGGTCCATGTAATTTTCTTGTTTCTGCAAATATACATATATTGTGGTTTTTATTTATTCATTCGTATTTAAATCAATTTTTTTTTACCTTTTCTGTTGGCCAGCCAGCATTCCTAATAACACAGAAGTTTTTTTTTTTTTTTTTTTTGACAAATATCAAAACAAAAGTCAAGGGATTTGTTCGCAGACTTTAGTTCGTTTTGGATTTCTCAACAGCGTTTTTCATAAGAAGGCTTTGTCGCGTTAGTAACTCTTATATGTCGCTGTTTAACTAAATTATAACACCTGACAACGACATTTCGCTGCTACAAAAACGCGTTAGTTATTAAACAGCTTTCTATAAGAGCTCGTCACCAACGAGATAAAAAATTGCAACCTTTTCTTGTAGGAACCATTTGGAGAAAGCCTTTAATATAAAAACACTTTTTTGTGTCGTTAGTGTGCGGACACTCATGAAACCATGGGTTGCTAAAATTAGACAGGTAAGGGACCTTTTGTTGCTGCTACAAAAACGCGTTGGCTTAGGAGAGATTACACAGCTGTCTATGACACCAACACGATACAAAATGCAGTTTTTTTTTATAAAAATGCTGTCGACAGCGTTTTTAATTTTGTCGCATTTTTGTTTCGCATTAGTTTGGTTGCAGATAAAACATGAAATCCCAAAAAGTGCAGCAAACGGTAAAAGGCGTAAACCCTCAGTGAAAAATGAAAAATGTTAAACAATAAACTACTTATCGTACTCTACGAAGATTCGAGATACACATTACGGATATTTTTCCCAAAAAAACACACCTAATATTGTTAATCCCATTGAAAGAATTTTAGATCTTGTTTTTATACAAGATAATCTTGAAATAAATTCTACTGAAAGGATTTTCCTCTATTGAATAATAGTTTTCACTATAAAGCATTACGATTAGAGTTAAAGTTTATCAGACCAAAAACATAAATGTTAAAAAAGAGCCAAGTTCTTCTATACAAAAACCTTTGTGTAACAAGTCAGCCGTGAAAAGTACTGGGATCTAAGAGGCACGCCAAGTTCTTACTTCGTGAAGGTTTAATACCGAATATTTAAAGTCAGAATAATATTGAAACAGCTACGATGTAATAGAGAAATTTTATTATTGAATGATTACTGACTAAAATTTGATGGGTTCACTGGTCAAGTTATTAAAACCTTTCGAATTGGGCATAAAACAAAACTTGCCAATTAAGCCCATCAAATTTTAGTCAGTAATCATTAAATAATAAAATTTCTCTATTACATTTTAGCTGTTTCAATATTATTCTACTTTAAATTTTCAGTATTAAACCTTCATTAAGTAAGAACTTGGGGTACTTCTAGATCTCAGTACTTTTCACGGCTGACTTGTTACACAAAGGTTTTTGTATAGAAGAACTTGGCTCTTTTTTAACATTTATGTTTTTGGTCTGATCTCACTCTTTTTTGCAAAGATTTTAATATTTTGCCATGTCAAAATCTCGAAAGATACGGAAAGATAGAAGGGTGGACTCTACCTGCTAAAATATACTTAGTTTATAGCTTCCTATTTCTTTTGGTATATTTTCTTTTTATTGGTTGTTTTGATTTGCGCTTCAATTGTTTTTTCTTGTCCTGGCAAGATATCTAACACTAACATACCTACCTTAATTATAAATACTAGTACCTACCTCTGCTCAAAGTCATAAAAAAGCAATAATTGTTGAGGATGCGATGATGTTTTTGTAGCAATTTTAACAAATTTTTTTAAACGAGGGTAGCCCACCAATTAAAAGCCTAATTAGTGGTTTGATTATGGTTCACACAGTTAAGAGTTTTTTTATGTAAACTCATAATTTTTTCAGGTATGCAAATGTTTTCTTTTTTCATTCATGTTAACATAACATAGAGTACCAAATCGAGCACTCTAGTTCTAAGAAAAGTTATGAAATTTCGAAATGCATGTATAGTTTCAAAATGACAATAAAAAGACACTTCGAACGAAAAATCTTAGATTTTCTATTTTTCGCTTTGAATGTACATTAAGATATACCGCTTTAGCAAATTTCATCATTCTACAGCAATCGGAAAGGCTCCGCATATAAATTAAACATTTTCTCATAAAGTGGGCGGATACAACGCCCCCTAAATGGGGTACCTCAATTTTTAATATTGGTACTTTATATGCAATTTGAGCCCTACCGTTTTACCAAATTTCATTATTCTACTGCAATCGGAAGTGTGCCATATAATTTACATCAGTTCTGAGGAAGTGGGCGGATACCACGCCCCTGAATGGAAAACCTCAAATTTTATATTTTTGTTCTTTGTATGCAATTTAAGCCCTACCGTTTTACCAAATTTCATTGTTTTATAGCTGTCGGAAGAGCTCCATTCAACCAACACCAATTCGGAGAAATTGGGCGGATACCACGCCCCCTGAATAGAAAACCTCAAATTTTCGATTCTTTCCTCTGCTTGCATGACAAGACCTACTTTTGTGCAAAATTACAAGATTCTACAATGTCGGGAAGTGCTCCATAATTTTGATGATCTGTCAATCAGTCAGTCAGTCAGTTACGGTTTTTGTGATTTTTAAGGCCTTATATCTCAGGAACCGCTTATGCTAGAAAATTTGAAATTTGGTGAGGCGCCTCGCAGTGCGGCGACTAGTGGAAAAAAATAAAAAAAAAATGTGCCGAAAATGTGTAGCAAGTATGCCAAATTCAAGGTAATAAGTCTAAATGAATGAATCGACAGTTTTTTTTATGATAAAGTTCAATTTTCTGTTGTCAGAGATCGTCAGAAGATCAGCAAAATAACAAATAGTGATTTGTAGGATTTGTAGAAAGAGCGTTTACTGAAGAAAAGAAAAGAACATACGATATTTTTTTCGCTATGCTCACAATCGGGAGAGAAAATTATAGTTATTCTAACTGCATATTTTTTTTTTTACATGTAAATTTAAATTTTTTTTTGAGAGTCAAAATCAAAGCTTCTTTGCTCTTGTTAAGTACTGACTTTGATAAGTCATATATATTTTGTGTGGTGCCATATGGGAAAAAAGTGTTTTTTTTTAAGAAAGAAAACAATCATATCTTTTAAAAAAAAGTAAGTTTTTTTTGCGGCAACTTGCGGTTTTTCTTGCAACAAGTGTTTGTTTACGAACATTTTTTACAGAATGTGTTCAAACAGGGAGCTTTTTGATGTTTGGTTTTTCAACTCAACAGCCCGAGTACCTGGTGTTTTGCAGTTTATGGAGGTAAAATTAAATATGCAATCAAATTTAGAGCCTGAAGATCAGGAAATCTTAGCAAGACACGCATCAACAACTTGCTCAAAAATAAATAAACGTTATCACTTCCATCGCTTATACACTCGAAGACTCGGATAGTGATCTTTTTTCGTAATTGTTTATTTTTCGGTTTTTCCTTTCGTTATTACTTTTTTTAGAATAACTATTTTTGTCAACAATAAAAACATCCATTATATTTTGCAAGATCTTTTATGCGATATATTCTGTGGTCGTTGTGCTTGGAGAAAATGCATACTTTCCTACTACCTTTAAAATATTACAACTTTTGTATATCGTATAATCATCAAATTTTATAAATGTTTGGCTTCTAACTAATCATTTTACAATTGTGGGCGTGACAGTGGGTGGATTTTTGTTCAAATAAATTTTTCTTATCAAACACATTAATTTTGTACATTTTTTCAATATCATACGAAAAACTAAAAAAAATCAATTTTATAGTAAAAGTGGGCGTGTCAGTGGGCAAACTTTGCGCTATTTTAACTCATAATTTCTTCACTGACCAGAATATTAATAATTGAAATCACTATCGTACTAGAAGTTTTCATGCAACCAATTTATTATCAAAAATGGGTGTGGTAGGGGGCGTAAAAATTCCTCACATTGAGTAAAATCCCCTATTTATTACATTTAGCAACCAATTTTTTATCACAGTCATCTTACTTTTGAAAAATAGATTTTTGTCCACTACATAAATACAATCGACGCACTGTGCGCCTGTGCCTGACTAGCTTAGCAAATATTCGGAATTTTAAGATTCTTATTTAATTGGTACTGAAGATAGGGAGGGGTCAAAAATCGCCTGAGTTTGTTCCTGTAAAAAGGGTGTAGTGCCCTTTGATCACATTAAATAATTTTTATCATTCAAAAAGTGAAGTAGATTATTATGTAAATATGATTTTAACAAGGCCAATTACATTGGCATAAATAACTTTTTAATAAATGTAGACTGGAAGTCGATATTGTGTTTCCAGGATGTAGAAAGAAATTATAAGGCTTTTTTTAGCATTTGATACAAAGCTTTTTCTTCCCATGTTCCTACTAAACGGATGAAGACATATTATACACCCGTTTGGTACACGAAAAGTTTTTCCAGATTAAAGAATATAATATTACGAAAATGCATAAAACGAGTAGGGTTAATTCCGAAGCGAGTATTGTCGTTTACGTAGAGAATACGATTTTCTTTAAAACATTTTGTACAGGCAATATGTTTGGTCTTTAGATTCAAAAATCAAAACTACTTCAAAATGTTTTTGGCAATATATAAATTGCAAACGAAAATCTTTTGGTATTCCTACTTACATGAATTACGAAGGTACTTGCAGTAGCGATCTTAATAAGATATGCTATTTGCTTGCATCATTTTTTCGTTCGAATTTTATATCGAATTCAGATCACTCTGTAATTAATTATGATTTTATGACATTCCTGCTATAACTGACAAAGGTATCTTATATCTTTCAGAAGAAGAAATTTTCTCAGGAATAGTGTAAGACTGCCCCCTGACAATATTCCTGAAATTTTCTAAAAAAAAATGTAGTTCTTATTTATTTAAGCCCCTTCATATAATTTTCAACATACCTCTCGAAAATGGGAGTTTTGTAGATTCTTGAAAAAGTTCATACATCAGGTTCCAAACAATCAATTGAAAACTATTACCAAACTTTAATTGATTTATAAGATTTTCAAATATTTAGTTACAACAAAAATATATGATGCAGTTAAAGCTGAAAGTTCCAGCTGAACAGCTATTTAGTAAATCGAGTTCAATTAATAAAAATCGGATTTAATCTTTAATTACTCAGGAGTTCCTCAGGGTAGTCACATGGGTCCACTCTTGTTTTTACTTTTTGTCAATGACTTACCTAGCTTCGCTTTGGATTCACACTGCCTTTCATTTGCTGATTATTTTAAAATAAACAAAGCAATCAATTCAATTTCGGATTGTATGCAACTCCAAAAAGATTTGACTTCTTTGTCAAAACGGTGTTTGGCAAATAAGCTCGATATAAATGTCAAAAAAATGTTGAATTCTAACATTTACTAGGTCTTTTAATCCAATTTTATTTGACTACTGTATATCCGACAACATTCTTTAAAGATTTTCATAAGGATTTGGGAGTTTTTTACAACTCCTGACTGGAGAATGCATTTTGATTATATTGTGTCGAGAAGCTTGGGTTTTTGTAAGGAATTCTAAGGAATTTAAGTGTCCTTATACAATAGTTTGGTCTCCTTACTACAGAAATGTGTCCAATAGAATTGAAAGAATTTAGAAAAGATTCGCTTCATGAACTAGAATGGACCCTGCCTTTACCAACATATAAAGATCGGTGTGCGTTGATTGATATAAATCCTCTTGAAACTAGAATAATCTATTACTTGGTCTCTCTTGCAAGAGATGTAATAACAGGTCATATTGATTGTGCTTCTTTATTAGAATTATTTCTAAGATATACACCGGGACCTTCAAGAAGACCTTATCTAATTTTGCGTGCCTACCTCGAGGCAGAATGCTTTTGTTCGGTCTACGCATCCCAGATCAGAAAGCCAAGTTGCTTGCAGCGCCCCCACTTCTCGGGGGTAAAATCCATCATTTGAATACTTTTATATGGAAATCCTTATCAATGCTTTGTGTTTATGTAAAAGTATCTATAAATATGTAATGGACTTTTAGCCTTGGGCGGTTGGCTAAACCTGTGTTTCCAAAATAATATGCATAAATTAATCTTTTAAATCCCCAAGAACCTGCACGAAGAAAAAAAGAAAGGGGCTTATTTAACAAACCTCCATCAAATGTTATCCTTTTTACTCATCAGTGTAGTAGAAGATGCACGACAGGATATTATTGGACAGGGAAAAAACTAAAATAATCATAGGCTTGGTGGGTTTAATTTTCTGTCAAATAGGAAATAAAACGAAAATAAAACAACCTTTTTATGTTAAGTAGATTTGCAGTTAAATTCTGTGGATTTAAATTTAATTCCTTGAGGGTGATGGTAAAGGTTGCGGTGGGAATCGGGAATATTGTGGGGGGGTGAGAAAGTTATAGGGGTGGGTTGGAGATGAAAGATTTTCGGAGGACTGATTTAGATTTATTAAAAATAAAAAAATATTTGGGTAGTTGTTGGAATTACGCAGCATACGAGACATAGGATTATAGTAGATGTTATTAGTACAGTGAAAAGGAATGCGGAAAAGGGGTACTCACCTAACATTTCGCCAGTTGGCATTGATGGAAATCAATATTACCAGTTAGTATGTCTTGAATAAAAACCACAATTGCGGTTTCACGTCGTTTTTCAAGGGACTGAAGCGAAGGCCAATTAGCAGTAAGTGATTGGAATATGGAAGAATCCCTGTGCAGGGACGGGTTAGAATATTCCTGCAGCGCCTCCCCGCTTGTCGTAAAAGGCGACTAAAGGAGTAAATACATCTAGGCCACAAACAGCAAGGTGAACCTAGCGACACGTAACACCTATAAACTTTCCCAAAAGTGTGCATGCCAGTCCCTGGGTTGGCACGACTGGAGATCACCGGTGCCGTAAAAGAGAGATCAAATACAAAACTGGAGCATGCACACGTCGATACTCGATAATTTTGTGAATTCAAGCATTATGGAAATACTCGTTAGAAATTACACTACCCCGCCAGGCACTACCATTGTTACACATGGTACTGATCCTGGACCGAGCAGCAATGCTCGGGTCAGAGCTAGACGGATTCCGGGGGCTAGCAAAGTAATGCCGCAGATTATACAAAATCTGAGAGTTGCGAGTTGGAACGTTGGCAGTATGACAGGTCGAAGCTTCGAGCTGGAAGAGATGATGAAAAGAAGGCGAGTGGACATCTTATGTGTTCAAGAAACAAAATGGCGAAACACGGGAAACAGGGCCCGTTTCTTGGATACGAGGACAAAAAACTATAAGATGTTCTACTATGGAACGGAAAAGGGTAAAAACGGAATCGGAATCATCCTTGCAAAACATCTATTAGGCAGCGTATTGACCATTTCGAAACCCAGCGACCGTTTGATGTCCCTTAAATTGGTGATTAAAGGAAAGTTGTGGAATATTGTCACTGCATATGCTCCCCAAATTGGATGTGAGCAGGTGCAAAAAGATGCATTTTGGCTAGACTTTCACAATCTACTTAAGGACATCTCAAAGGAAGAGTTTTTGTTCGTGGGCGGAGATTTGAACGGACATGTCGGCAAGACAAACGAAGACTATGAAGATTGCCATGGAGGCCTCGGATACGGCACCAGGAACCCTCCTGGTGAAGACATCCTGAGCATGTGCAAAACATACGGTCTTATCGTACTAAATACCATGTTCGTCAAACAAAGCCGACACCTGGTCACTTACAGCAGTGGTGGAAATGAAACCCAGATTGATTACCATTTGGTATCTAGTTTCATGAAACCCCGGGTAAAAGATTGCAAAGTGATACTAGGAGAAGCGATCGCCCACCAACACCGTCTCCTACTGACAGAATTTTTTATGGAGACAGTGAACGACAACAAAAACTTTTGGGAAGATCAAATGGTATAATCTGGATAAGGAAAAAGGCGAAGCTTTCATTTCGAATATGCAAAACTTTCTGTATAACAATACCGATATAGTTCGAAATGAAGAGAGTACAGCACAAAGTATGTGGGATCTCCTACAGAGAACTTGCAAAGAAAAAGCCAAAACACTGTTAGGGGTTTCAAAAGGACACAACCAACAAGGCAAAGAAACATGGTGGTGGAATGATGAAGCTAAATCAGTTATAAGTAAAAAGAAAATGGCTTTCAAGGCTTGGTCGAAGTGCCCCTCTAATGATACAGAGCAAAAGTCACGCCTCGAAGTGGAATATAGAAACTGCAAGAAAGAAGCGAAGAAGAAGTGCGCCCAAATTCAAGCAAAGAATACAGAAAACCTGTATCGGGAGCTGGATGAAATTTCTACCCCGACAGCTGGTGCTATTCAAGAGCTACGGCAAAACACGAATAAGGGCGCAACTATCTTCAAAATAGCCGCTCAAAGAAGAAGAAATGCCCAGGAGATTTGTTCGCCAAAGTTCATTAACAATGCTCAAGGCCAACTACTTGTGGAAGACAACGAAATTCTTCACAGGTGGCGACAGTATTGTGACGGACTTCTAAACGAACAATTTCCAAGGCTATACTTTCCAATAGCTTCACCTAACTTAAGCGTAGTATCCGATGTCACAGTCGAAGAAGTTAGTGAGGCGGTAAAATACTCCAAAAAGGGAAAAGCTGTTGGCCCAGACGAAATACCCTCAGAGTTTTTGAAAAAGATGGGAGACATCGGGTTTAGATGGCTCATGATTCTTGTCTCCAAACTTATACGAGGTGATCGCATGCCTAATCAATGGAGGGAAAGTTACCTTCTTCCAATTTATAAAGGAAAGGGTGATACTCGAAGCTGTGATAATTACCGTTCGATTAAGCTGATGTCACACACCATGAAGATCGTTGAGCGAGTCTTGGGTAGCCGACTGCGAAAAATAATGAGGCTATCTGATGACCAGTGCGGGTTTGTCGGGGGTAAGTCAACCACGGATGCAATCCAGAGTATAAGAATAATTATGGAAAAACATCGGGATTCTTTGGAGGATTTGCATGTAGTATTGGTTGATTTTGAAAAAGCATTCGATCGGCAACCACGAGATCTAATATGGGTGGCCCTCAGGCAACGGGGAGTTCCAGAAACCTATGTGCGGATAATTATGGACATGTATGATGGAGCAGTTACTAAAGTAAGATGCGCAGCTGGAGTCACCGAAGAATTCGAAATCACAGTAGGTGTACACCAGGGAAGTGTCTTGAGTCCCCTGCTCTTTATTACAGTTCTTGATTACCTGCTTGAAGGCAAAGTGACGGATCCAAAAGTGCATCAGTTATTCTTTGCTGACGATGGAGCCATCATAAGTGAAGACCCGATATCCCTACAACGAGCACTTGACGTATGGGTGGATGTTCTAGAAGGAAGTGGGTACCGCATAAGCGCGAAAAAGACAGAATACCTATGCTGCCCATTTTCTGATCCACACAGGCCTATTCCAGACATTTATTTGAATGGAGTGGTGCTTCCCAAGTGTGAAAAGTTTAAATATCTGGGGTCTATGATAAATAACGAAGCTACTTGTGATGACGATATCAATCATCGCGTAAGCGTAGGGTGGATGAAGTGGCGGGAAAATTCTGCTATCTTCTGTGACCGAAAAATGCCCCCTAAGCTGAAAGGAAAGCTCTACACTTCAGTTGTGCGTCTAGCACTCACATACGGTTCACAATGTTGGACAATGTACAAAAAGTATGAGAGTAAGCTAACGGCAGCTGAGATGAAGATGCTTCGTATGACAGCAGGAGTTACAAAGCTTGATCGAATTAGAAGTACGAAGATCCGAGGAAGCCTTCATGTTAAGAATACCATTTCCCAAAAAATTGAACACGACCGACTCAGTTGGTATTGCCATGTTCAAAGGAGAGATCCTGAGAACCCCGTCAAAAGAGCAATATCATACAACGTTCCAATTCGGAGTAAAAAGAAAGGTAGGCCTAAACACTCCTGGTACAAACAAATGCAAAAACACCAGCATTCAGTTGGCCTCAGAAATGGAACAATACAAAACCGGGAGGCTTGCCGCCGATTTCTGAGGTCAACCCGGCGAACCCCACAGGCGGATCACTAGTGTGAAGCAGATACGTGGGAGAGTTATGATCCCCTCGACATCGAGATCATAACAGCGCCGAAACAAGGAAGAAGAAGATTGGAATATGGAAGAAGTCGATAGTTATCATCACACGAAAGATTACGCATGGCAAATCGAATAAGCCTACGCTGGACGGCTTCGATCCTTTTAATTTGGTATATTTGCAATGGGGACCAAACCTGAAACGCATAGTTTAGGATGGATCGGAAAATGATAAATGAAATGAAAAGGGCTTTGGCAATGTACGGGTCAGAGAACTCTTTTGGCCAGCGTTTGCCAAGTGTCGAATTAGCTTTATTTATATTTATTGCCAATGCGGCATAGAAAGTTAAGTTCTTTATGAAAAATGATTCCTAAATCACGACAGATATTGACTACTAGTATAATATCACCATTAATGTGATAGTTTCTGGAAGGAGAAGGGAGCCGTTTACGTGAAAAGTCAAGCTGTGGCATTTGCTGCTCAAGGAGGGAAAATCTGTCAAGATTTTGTTGTACGGAACAAATATCCAGCAGCAGTTGAAATGCTTTGAAAGGTTTTCATGTCATCTGTATATATTGATAAACCACAGTCGAGAACTTGAGCAATATCGCTGATAGCTAAGATGAACAATATTGGGCCAAGACGGCTGCCTTGTGGTACTCTTGAAGGTGCATTAATGCATTATTTAATTTTATTTTAATATAAAAATTATTTTGTCGAATATTCGGCGCTGTAAATGTGATTTGAGAAGTAGCGGACATATTGGCTATCTGGTTCAATGTCGCAATCAGTAAACGATTGTTTGAAAAAGTTCGCAAGGAAATTGGTTATCTCGGTTTGATCAGACGAAGAAATGTATGTTAGGGAGGATGGGTACCCATCGGATTTTGTTTTAAGATTAATAAATTCAAAGGAACATTTAGGATTCGATTTGATCGAAGATTGCATACGAGTAATGTAATCTTTGTACAGACGATCAGAAATGAAAGAAAATTCTGTTGAAGCATTTAAGAAATAGATTTAGATTTCAAGTATTTCTGCCACAACTTATTTCTTCGGTAACGAAGAGATCGAAGTTTCTTGTTATACCAAGGTGGAGAAGACGAAAAATTTTTACGTGGTTTTAAAAGAACAGAATGCACCAAATGAAATAGGAGCAAAGTTAAGCTTGATTTTGCTGTCAATTGACTTGATCGCAGTCGATTGTTCTTGAATGACTTCAGCAACAATTGACAGATTATATTCAATTCAATTTGTTGAGGAAGCTGGAGTTTGGAACGAAGACTTAGTATCAGCAATAGATTTTGAAATTTTAATAAGCTGCGAGCTTAGGTTGGAGATAGAGTTCGAGCTATCGAGGTATTCAGAAGTTTTCTGCAGTCTGTTTCAAAGATAGCACGATGCTTGAAAGTCTTGTTTTCAGGTCCGTATGATAAGTATCTTAACATTTGTTGGTAGACTCATTATTTTCGGCCATAGTTTCATTTATTATGCTAGCATTAGCGCGAATATTGGCTTTTAGTTCCTTAATGTTATCTTACAATTGAGTTACACAATCGTGGTTATATCTATATATATGCGACAACGTGATAGATTGGCATTCTTCGCATTTAAAATTAACAGTATATTCTGCCAAGAAAGTACCCCTTGGCATAATGGTTAGTGCGTTGGACTGTCATGCGGAAGGTCTCGAGTTCGATTCTCAGCCGCTGCAAGAAATTTTTTTTCAGGGGTGAACTGCCTCTTGCGAGGAATTGACAAATACTCCAAGAGTATCTCTTGTCATGGAAAGTGCTGCTCATTAGCCGTTCGAAGTCGGCAGAAGGCTGTAGGTCCCCTCCGTTCCTGGTAACACGCACACAGGAATGGTTGAGAGTTGTAAGTCACTATGTCCTGGTTCACTTCGAGCTGTTGCACCACCAGGTGAGCTTTGGCATATCTACTCAGTCCTGCGCATATTGTGTGAAAAACTTTTTCGCAAATACCCTTACAAGCTACCCATTCATGAGTTTTTGTGGTAATACTGCAGTGACTGTTTCCGCAAGTGGTAGGTGTATTCATTATTAATTTGATTATATCAAATAGGTACTTCAGATTTGATTATCTCTGTTATTAATTTGTTTTTTTTTTTCAGTTTAGAATCTTAGATTTCTTTAGCAATGTGAAAAAACAAATAAGGATAACGCAGTGTTCTTTACAAAAGATTGGTTTGTATAGCAGCTCAATGTAGGGTAAAGTAGTTCTGTTGATAACGAAGGGATATTTCGATCTCAGTTTCAGGTGTTGGTGTTGATTTGGTCAGCGAGAGAAAGAATCAAATGTATGTACATATCTTTGTTTATAAAACTTATAGTACTCTTATGAAAATGAGTGATTGTAGCGGCATCTTAGGCCCGGTGCACACAAGCGTTCTTTTGACGCGCGGTACCGCAGCGTCACCGCATTTGCGTCTTAGAGTACTCACGAATGAATTGAGTGGTGCACACACGAGTGCGATGACGCTGCGGCATCGCGCGTTATTTTACGTGTAAAAAGACTCACAGGCTGCGGTACCGCGCGTTAAAAGAACGCTTGTGTGCACCGGGCCTTATGCATAGCGATAGTACTTGTTAGATTTGTCTCTACTAAATTTAATAATAATGTATTCTCTTATTACTACTTGTTTTGTATTCCTTATCATACTCTCCACTGTAAAATTGTGCTAATATCAGTGCCACCAGCAGGAAAGCGTCGGTACCACAAAATTAGGTTCCATGAGCATGGTAATATTATAGCTTATATATACGAGGGCGGTCCGAAAAGAACTAAGCCTACAAAAGAAAAACAAAAATTTTGGAAAAGTGGCGATTTTTTTCTCAGCACAGTCTCCTTTAAGCTCGATACACTTGATGCAGCGATGTTCCAACTTCTTTAATCCATCCGAAAAATAGATTTTCTCGAGGTCTGCAAATAAGGCCTCTGCGGCGGCGATGAGCTTCTCATTCGACTCCAATTTCCGCCCAGTGAGTGATTTTTTCAAGTTTGAAAACAAAAAAAAAGTCGCACGGGGCCAAATCTAGAGAATATGGTGGATGGGCCAGCAGTTCGTAGTGCAATTCGACAGCTTCAAACACTGCTCTGAAGTGGTCTCACGGTTGCGCTTGCTGTCCGGAGTGAACAAACGCGGCACCCATCGCGCCGACAGCTTTCTCATGCCAACATTTCATGGAGGATATCTATATCGCGGAACCTTCAATCGGCGATCTGCCAATACGAGTTCGTGGATTTAGCCATTTTCGGGGCACCTTGGCGGAGCTCATGAAAAACCGATGTGTGAACACGTTGAAACTTCTTATTTTAAATTTTTACTGTCGCCATCGAAGGGGAGGAGTCACTGCACACATCATCCAAGCGCTCCTTGATTTCGCTGCGCGATTTCCCTTCCAAAAACAAGAATCGAATCACCGAATGATATTGCTCCTTTTCCATTTTTCTGAAATTCGCGGTCTGGAAGCCAGACGTGGTCAAAACTACGAAGAGAATGTACTAGATGGTAGTAGATCTCTCTTGCAATATTGGCACCACATCGGTCGGTGAGGCTAAGTAGTATGTAGTATGAATAAGGCTACAGGCAGAACATCTACTAAAAATTCTGCTCACATGGACAGATGTGAAAATGCAATGGTAATGTACAAGTCAAGGTGTGTTAATGTCCATCATCAGTTGACAGGTTATCCAAAGATTGTTAAGCAGGCAAAATGAGGAAGTGAGTACGCAGTACAAGTCCAGGCCGAGTCGAATCAATTTGCAGGCATGCTTCAAATGGGAAGTAAGGCAGATTCAAGGTGCCCGAAGATGGCGAGTATTCCCAAATGTGGTAGTGAGCGAGTACGATGAATTTTGACGTTTGTAAGAAACTCAATAGATAAATGTTTTTATCAAATTTAATCATATTATTATTCACAAATAATGGATTTAATTAAATTTAAGAACCACTTGTGAAGAATAACAAATAGTCAGAGAAATCGTTTATGTTTGATGTATCGAAGATTCAGATTTTAATCAAGGGATAGGGAATGAATACGATAAATAATTAAAAATATCACGGAGATAAAAAATAAGTCAGGCAGAACGGAGACAATCTGGACACGCTGCTTCCAGCGATCTAGGCTAAGCTAGTCATCTACGATGGCTTGGTCTTTAAAGAAGAGACTCGATCCACCTTATCGTCTCGAACCTGGAGCATTATTGTTCATTCGCTTAATGTGGTCGAGACAATGTCGTCGATGTGCTTTGGCTTTCCGCACAGAACCAAATATCCACCGAACCAAAGGTAAAAACTCTCCAGTAAAACAAAGAAAGCAGTAAGGACAGAGTTGATGGTTTTGAAAAAAATGTCATTCGAGAAATAGTTCATCTCTAATTATGAGCTTTTAACGATGGACAAGATTTTGGACGGGTAGCTTTTGGCAATTCATAGCGGCCATTTTATTTTATCTCCTGTTATTTTTTTCTTCAATTTTTCATTTCTCAGGCATCTCAGGCCGTGGCGCGATGGTTGTGTGCTCGCCTGTCAACCTCATTATCACAAGTTCGATCCCTGCCGTCGTCTATGTCTTCTTTAATTCCATTTAAACCTTCTAAAATTGTCATCAATGGGTTGCTGTTTACGCATTACATGTTGTTTAGGCATAACACTAACAACATGTGATTGAGTTAAACTAGTATGCCCAACAAGGATGAATACGAATAAAAAATAATGCGAATTATAAGGGAATAAGGGACATAGAAATAAGACACGGCAGTTCTCCGCTTTAGTTCAGCCGCCATCCCTGGAGATAAAAAATCTGAGACAACCACCTTCAGTCTCAACATCGTGCCACACATCTTTCCTATCCTTCTTTCTCTTCCGTAACTTCACGCCCGCGCTGTGTTCAAACATTTAAAGGGTAATCATAATCCCTTGAGCGCGAGTAAATTATAAAAAAAAAAACAACAAACAACGACCATAACCGACGATGAGACGATGTTCTTCTAACGAGTTCTACGAAGTGGCAATACATTCGCAAAATGTTGCTGTTTGGTGTGGATTGTGTAAAAGCGGCATCTTCGGTTCTTGGTTTCTCGAAAACGTCTCCAACAATGCTATACCGATCGATGATAACCAATTTCTTTTGACCTCAATTGGATGATATGGATGTGATCCAACAGCACAGCACAATGTACATAAAACTGATGCCACATTTTGTACAAGCGGTTTGCCCATTTGACGTGAACTTTCCTTGTGAAGTTTTCTGAAGTTGCATTCCTTTTCCGCAAATATTCGGTACATACTCTCAAAGTCCACATAACCATTAACGCCATAGAGTCATCGAAACACATATCGGACATATCGGATTCAACCCATTAGACAAATGTCATATTCCACACAATTTCATTTAAGGCCTTCATTATTAAATATCCAGCAATCCCTCTTGATAGCCCGTGGTGTGTCGCTTCGATCTCGCGCTGTGTCGTTGACGTTTTTTCCGAATGTATGAGAAAGACAAGATAGTGCTCTCAAGAATTGAACCAACCTCCTGAAATAATAATCGTTTGCAAATTACAACACAGTCATCCTGATGAGTACGCACAGTCGATGACACAACACAATACACAACACTCCACTTCAAACACACCACACGAGATAGGTGTGTACCGCGCTTCACTCAAAGATATTTCTCAAAAAGAAATTAATACAAATTCGGGAGACAGTCTGTTCTATCTTCTATGTTTGTCAATCAGCAGGTGTTGTTTCTACCTTAAATTCCTCAGAATCACAGGTTGGATTTTGGCTATTTGTCAAATTGACTAGTTGAAAGCGTTTATTCACTCAATAAACTTTTGGCATTATGAAGAAATAAAAGGCACAAACGTTAATGTACGAGTACATACATAGCTAGCTTGCTTATTTTTCTTCTGAGAAATAAAATAATTTATTTTGGTCATTTTACAAAACTAAAAAAAAAAATAATTTGTATTTTCGAAAACGACGCGTGGGTTAAAGAAAATTCTTTTTGACAGCTTCAATGCAATATCAAGACAAGGTAGAGGCCAAGAATGATTAATTTTGTACAAGTTCAGCTAATCTTTGGCTATTGACATTGCGGACACATTTTTGTAAAAGAGAATTAGTGTATTGTACCCATAATGGATTGCTTACAATATGGTTTCCGGCGTTAGACGACTTGGTGATAAATCAAAAATGAAATAAAGAAATGTGTGTGTTTGATGGAATGATTGTTTACAAATTACTACATTTCCTCGAACTCTTGTGATCTTTTTTTCCATTAGGACTATTTACATTATTTAAATCCTTCAACATACATACGAGTACATATATGTATAGCTAGTTATCGCAATCAAAAGTCGCATTTGCAAGAAAATGCAATTAGGTAAACAAAATGCCAAATGTGTTTGAAGAGAATTTAATTTTTTTAGAAATAAGCAAACAATGGTTAGTGACGTTCCCGGTCCTTGAAATTTCACTGAGACTGATCCTTCAGGTTGAGAGTCAATATGTGAATCATCGGGGTGAATTCTCAGCCACGTAAACCTATATATTGATGAAGCATAAAGAGGCTTCTGAAACCAACGGATTTATTGTTGGCTATCCAACTTTTGACAAGCTTTACCTTAAAATCAGAATTGGTTGTACCGTTTTTGAGAAAGTCAAAAACAAATAAAATAAAATGCACGACTGGGTCGCACGAACTTGCTCTTAAGTAATAGACTAGGAATTTTAAAAACGAATATTATTAGAGAAAACTGTTCATAAGGATCAAATTATTTTTTAAATTCTTTTAGTAGAAAGAGAAAAAAACATAATGCTATCCAAGTATGAATTTATGCAAGAATAAAAATTATAAGTCGTTGTAGTGGTTTCTTTAAAAAAAGCTCTCATGTACAAACTTTTTAAAAGCTTTTTAAGAAAAAATTTTGGTACGCCAATTTAAAGTTTTTATTATTGTTCGAATAAAAATAAAATTAAAAAAAAAATATTGAGCCGTTTCTGAGATATCGAATTTTCAAAAAAAAAGAAAAAATAGATTTTTTTTTTTCAAAAATTCAAAAAATATTTTTTTTTAAGTTTTGAAATGCAATGTGTTTTAGACTTTTTAGGAGCTTCTCTACAAAAATTTTCATTAAGATCCGTTATGTGGATATTGAGAAGTTCAAAATTCGAAAAAATGGTTCTATGGTAGGTAAAAGCTGTAATATCTTAATTTCAATTTTTTTTTATTAAATTAAGGATCGTAAAAATTAATTGAAAGAAAAAAATTTTATCAAAATTCTAGGCGAAGTTTTCGAGAAAAATACGATTTTTGAAAACCATTTTTTTTAATTTTTTAGCATTTGTATGGTAGCTACCTTTATTTTTAGGTAAAATAAATTTTTTTTTCTCACATCTTGTAGATTATATTAAGAAACTTTTATTTATCAAGTTCAAAAAAAATCTGGCAAGGGGTTTTCAAAATATTGAGTTTTGAAAAAAAAAATTTTTTTTTTGAAAATTTGAGTACACAATTCTATTCAGGTTTTTGGGGAGCCCTAGCAAAAAAAAATGATCAAAATCGGTTGTACGGTTTTTGAGAAAATCAAAAACAAAAAAATGGTTCCATGGGGGGTACCGTCAATAACCATTTTTCTGAAAATTTTTTTCAACAAATACCTAGCTTTAATTAAATTAAATTTTTTGACAAAAAAAAATGTTTATAAAATTTCGAAAAAAATTCGTATGGCAGGTACCGTTATTTTTAGTCTTAAAAAATCAAATCAAAAAACATCCGGGGGGAAAGAATTAAAACCCATATCTACCAAGTTTGAAGAAAATCGGCCGAGCCGTTTAGCTGCAATAGAACGGACAACAACCGTTTTCGAGAAAAATACGATTTTCGAAAACCATTTTTTAAAATTTGTATGGAAGGTACCTTTAGTTTTAGATAAAACAAATTTTTTTTTCTCAATTCTTGTAGATTATGTTAAGAAACTTTTATTTGTCAAGTTTGAAAAAAATCGAGAATGGGGTTTTCGAAATATTGAGTTTCCAAAAAAAAATTTTGATTTTTTTTTTAAAAATCCAAAAAATTAAAAATTGAAAATTTGAATATGTAATAATATTCAAACTTTGGAGGAGCTTTAGCATAAAAAAAATCATTTAAATCGGCTGTACCGTTTTTGAGAAAATCAAAAACAAAAAAAATGGACCCAGGGGGGCTACCAAAAATAACAATTTTTTGTAAATTTTTTTTCAACCATTAGCTAGTTTTAACCAAATGAAATTTTCCAACTTTTTTTTTTAAATTCTGTGGGACAGTTTTTGAGAAAAAAAAATATTTATAAAATTTCGAAAAAAATCGTATGGCAGGTACCGTTATTTTTGGTCTTAAAAAAAACAGAAAAAAACGTCCGGGGGGAAAAAATTAAAACCCATATCTCCCAAGTTTGAAGAAAATCGGCCGAGCCGTTTAGGCTGTAGTCGAACCGACAGACAGACAGACAGACAGACAGACAGAATTGCGAGACCCACTTTTTTGGTCTTTGCTATCATCGTAATGTCAACTTTGATCAAAATCTCGAGTTCGATTTTTTTTACGAATGCATAACTTGCCTTATAGTACCTATAAGTCGCAAGTAAAAATGATATTTTTTGAATTTTTGAAAAAAAAAAATCTAATTTTTATTCGTAGAGTAATAAAAACTAAGTTGGCGTACCAAATTTTTCCTTAAAAAGTGTTTTAAGAATTTTGTATATAAAATTATTTTTTTAAGAAACCACTTTAACGACTTATAATTTTCATTCTTGCATAAACTAATATTTGCTTAAACCACATGGCATCCCGTTTTTAGCTCCAACTACTAAAGGAATCGCTTTAGTCATTTGAAAAAATGAATTTTACGGATATGAACATTTTTCTCTGATAACATTCATGTTTGAAATTCTTAGTCTTTTACATAAGAGCAAGTTCGTGCGATATAGTTGTGAACTTTATTTTTATGAAAAAATAATGAAAAATGTCATAACTCTAAAAAGGTGAATTTTAATCGTTTAAGATGCTGGTTGTAAACATTGATTATTTCAGAAATTTACTGTTTCTACTCTCGTAAAATGGTTCTTGTACTATATTGAAAAATGAAGGTTTTCGAGTTGTGACACTTTTGTACTACATGTGCGATATACTCGACGATCCAACCAAGATTAAAATTTTAATCATTAAGGCCAAACGCGCCCATTCAATTTTTAGTTTCTCAACTGTTTAGTTGCTAAAATGAAACATATGGGACACTTAGAGCAACTTGTTTCGAGCAACTAAAAAGTTTGTGTTTTGACACAAACTAAACGATTGCCTTGAATTAATTCGCCATAGTTGAGCTGTTTTCTATAAGCGCAAGAGAGAAAAAGAGTGTGAACGTGAGTAAAGAGTTGCCAGTGCGCGGTACTCTATCAACTGGTGATTAAACTATTTGATTTTGATCACAGTTGCCAGTGCGCGGCTATCCTAACACTGAAAGACTTTGTCTGTGACCTGCCATTTTTTCTACATGAAGGAAACTAAAGGCCAAAAAAGCTATTTTGAATCAATAATTCTACGAGTCCAATAATAGTGTTTCTACTTGGCTGATTTATTTCAGTAGTATATTAGGGTTTTTTTTTCAGTAGTATTAGGGTTTTTATGTAGAGAAAAACTGCTACTCAGATGGAAGAAGATGCTCAATCAACTTGGCGTGGGGAACTGGAGATAGCTACCTAGGCTAGATTTGGCAGAGGCCCTGATGGTCCACTCCGTACTGTAGCGCACCCTTAAATAGGTAATTAGTATAGAATGGCAAACTAATGTGACCCGTGGGCTTATATCATGCTTCTGATAGCTGCTAAAGCCAGGTCTCAATATCTTGGCGGAGAAGAAGTCGTTGAAAATCATCAAATCAGAGCCAGCTTCATCGAAAAGCTTTGCTTAATACCACAGAAATCTACATTCCTATTACCTCCTGAGATTCAGCCTCAGAAATATTTTAGAGCAATATTTTTAATTTTCATAATCGATAAATTCCTATCCACAAATTCCAATATGCTAATTTAACACTTAAATTGTGTAAGGGACACATAGTTCCGCAATATCCGCGTGCACCTCTTCCCTCACTTTATTTATTGATTGATTTTTAATTCACTTAAACCGATGACCCATCATGGAAATTATTTTGTCGACAAATTCAGCTCAGCTCGTATAGGAAGCTATTAAAATAATTATTACCTACAAAGCAAAATCACAAGCGGATTGCATTACCAACAAATTTCCACAAATGACTAGGGAATGTCTATTATTTTGGGAATTTTAATAACCACAATAAGTTGTGAGTTTTGGTGCTTGATGATGGACGACAAAAGCCATGAGCGTTTTAATTTATCTCATCATCATCTCCATCGTGTTGTTGAATATTATCGAAAGCTGTGATATAATGAGATCGTGTGGTTTATTGGGTGTTTGCTTCCAATATTTCCTCA
The DNA here is from genome assembly GCA_963931855.1 of Philhelius festivus. NCBI lineage: Eukaryota > Metazoa > Arthropoda > Insecta > Diptera > Syrphidae > Philhelius > Philhelius festivus. Next base: position 171,954,510 of record OZ007555.1, read on the forward strand.
TAAATAATAAATGGAGGGAATGGTTTGCATTTTTAATAACGTCGGTCTTGAGATTCTAATCAATGTGCTGGAGCCGATAAAATTGACCGTATTTCTTTAATGCATCACAACATAAAATGAAGGCGGTTTGGTGATTGATTTGCTTCAATCCCGAAGTGGTTGCATTGATATGCTTAAAAATTTTGGTAAGTATTGGTTCTACTTAGAAAGGAGTGAATAAACAGCTTTATTTGAAAATAACAACAACACGTCACAAAAACCGAAGACGAAACATCTTAAGAAAAGTTAATTCATCCAATTTTATGTTGACACTAACTGACCTAGCGAATGCGAGTTGAATAGGAATAAGTTTGAACAGAAAGTCGTTCGGTAACACCGGATTTCTTGATATGCGAACTTACTCTGGTGGCTTTGATGACGTTGTTCATGAGTTTCTTCACCGTTAACCTGATTCCATTACACAGTTTCGGTTGGTTAAGATTGCGGGGTATTATGGTGACAGAGCCAACTTTGGGTTGCAAATTATGCGGTTGTAGACCGGGTACGTCCAACGAATTCCAAAATCCAGTTGATTTGTTGGTTTTTCATAATTGGATCGCAATTTGGCTGCAATTTGGTTTTGATTCAAACCATTGATGTCCTAATTCTTCGCAGTTGCGCGCGTTGCGCGAATTTTACGGAGCACTTGGTGGGCCTTCACAGTTGACGCTTAAGCGTTTGGTGACCAAGTTCCAGACGACCAGTTTGGTAATTAATCAGCCAAAATTCATACGTCAAAGGAACGCGGGATAGGCTGAGAACACAGCCGCGGTAAATCAGAACCAAATGCAGTCGATTCGTCGACTTGCACAAGAACTCGACCTTTCGCAGACTTCAACTTGGCGAATTTTGGCTTGGGACCGTCGGATCACTTAGCTCATCCGCTCAATGGATCTAATACCTCTTACTCAATAGAGATACTCTAGAGAAAGATAATGCACCAGGGTTGCCTATCAGATTTTGGGCCGAAGACGTCTAAACCGGGGCACTTCCGGTGCGTTTTTTTCACCATGGCTTAGCCCATCCAGTTAATGGCTGAAACTAGTGCCAAACTATAGAGCTCGACGAGATAGATCGAAATATATAGGGTTGCCTAACTAAAAGTGGGCCGAAGCGCTTGGCAGCCCTATTTCAAGGTGCGTATTTTTCGACCATGACTTAGCCTATCCAGTTAATGGTTAAATTTGGTATAAAATGAAAGGTCTGAGTCTACTGATTATGAATATATAGGGTTGCCATGTCTTAACTGGGCCGAACCCCTCGGCAGCCCCGTTATAAACAAAAAATCCACCAAATATGTAATGCCTTATAACTTAATAATTTGGCTGGCTTTGTTCATAGAATTTTATTGTATTTTATGTATTGTATATCAAATGAAAGCTCAGAGCCTGTAGAAAATTAATAAAATAGTTTTACATTTATAAAAAATCTATATTTATGTCAAAAAAAGATTTACTGCAGTTTTCCTTAAAACATTCGTTTTATTTAACCAACAACATTACTTTATCTATTGACGTAAATTAAAGACTATTTTTTATATTAAAATATAAACATACATTCGTCGCACTGTTAAAAATACCCGGTGATGCTCATTAATTTCTTAAAAACATAAGAAATGTGTTTTTTAGCAAAGACTATAACGTTTGATCAACATCAAGGTCAACATGAAGTTAATCCTCTCAAAGTTCTCTTTAAAAGTTTTAATCACGAGTGGGTACATAACATATAACATACATTTAATAAAGATCGAACTGATATTGATAAGCAAAGCTTTATAATCATCAAGCTTTCTATAATGTTTTTAGGCCTCAGCTGTGAACTTAGCATGCTAATTCTTAAGTTGAATAAAGTAGTTTTTTTATTAATGATAAAAGAAATATTTTTTTTTTTCGCACTTGGGGAGAAGGCAAAATTTACTTAAGCTTTTACAGATTCTTATTATTATATTATTTTGTTGCTGCAGTTGTCAAGTGCAAAAATTGATATTAAGCATAACTTGAGTTGTTAGTTGCTAAATAGGTGCGTGTTTTTTTCAGCTTAGTAGTGATCAATTCTTATAGAGTTTAAAAATGTTGGTTTGTTTTTTGCGTGGTGGACTAGAAAATTTAATAATTTTCAATAACGAAATTTTTGAAAAATGTATTTCAACAAAAAAAAATACGTGAATTAAAAAAATTGAAGTACGCTGATATTTGTCCTTGTCTGGCTATCACACAAAATGTTACAAAAAATTTACAGCGCTCCATCAAAAATATAAACTGGAGTATCAAGATATAATTCAAAACCAACACGTAGTCCAGTCAAATTAAATTAATTAATTCGAAATATCTACAAAAAATATTGCGTCGAATTTTTTGGGGAGAGTACGATAACTTAGGCGCCAAAAATTGATAACGGATTTTTGTAGAAGGGTCAAATACAAGCGTTTTTTTACTATGGGAGGGGGGGGGTCTATATCGCCCCGTTTAGGAGGTAGGGGCGATTTTAGAAAAAATGACTTAAATTGAAAAAAAAAATATTAAAAAACAACGGCAACACTTACAATAAAATACTATACCGGTTTTGAAAGCCAGAAATCTGTTCTATAATCGTAAATTTAAATTAAATTATTTATGTCAATAGTTTTTGAAAAATTTGCATCCAAACTCAAAATTTTGTTAAAAAAAATGAAAAAAAAAAGTTTAGACCAATTTTTTTCAAAATTGTAAAATGAAGTGCTTAATTGGCTTTTTGTGGTCAATGCTACTATTAATTGTGAATCGAACACAAAAAACCGAATGGTTTTGTCCCTTCTAGTTTTTGAGAAAATCGAAAATTAATAAAACTACTTTTTATGAAATTTTTGATTTTTGGTATTTAACTACGGTGATTTCATTTTGAGGATTAATGTTAATGTGGTTCATTTGTAGGTAAAGTACAGCAAATCATTTAGGGTTACCAAGAATGCACCAGAGGAGGTAGAATTGCATGGCATTTCGCGTCTCAGTCAGTCAGTTTGTGAGTAAGTCAGGTGTTACTTAAAAATAGTCAAGTCAATTTTTCAATGTTCAATGTATTAAAACCGTAAACACGGTATTTTGATCACAAAAAAAAAAAAAAAAAAATATAGCAAGCACCTCCCGAATCTCTAGCCAATATTAAGGCCCATGAAAAACTGTGCCGATAGATTAGTTTATTGCTCTGAGATTAACTTTTATATGGATTGCACCAGAGAAACTTTTAAATCATTAATTTTAAGCAAAATTTAAGTAACGTTATTTATTAAAATAAAAGATTAACTATGTAAATCATTTAAATGTAATTTGAATTTTATATACATACCTACAAATTTGTAACTATATATTTACTTATGTATCTTAAACTGTAAGAGTATAATATGCTCTGGTTGATGAATAAATAATAATAATAATATTGTATTCTTACAATTTTTGTCACCTTTTTGAGTTGGAGTTGAGGGGAGTTGACGCTTTAGTTGGAATTAGACCAATTTCTTCTAAGAACGCGATGCTTTTGAAATATTTTTTTTTGAAATATTGAAAAGTTATTTAATTTAGGATGAAGTAGTGGATGGTTAGTCGCCATTCTTTATTCAAAGAAAAAAATACTTCACTCTTACAAAGGTTGAATAACGAATGACCTTGGTAAACAATAACCTGTACCATATAAGCATTAAAAATGTTAGACACAAACAATGAACATACATATTAATTAAGGAATTATATAAATTAAATAAATGTGCAACTTTGGGCTACGTACATACATATATTTAGTAGACATTGGATATAGACCATAGGGTAAATTCAAAGTTTCTTTAAATCCAGATTCTGTAAATGCAAAAGAAACCTTGCATACACCCAACCTCGCACCTACCCCAAATCCTATAGTGTGCCCAGGCAGGGGGGTTGCAGGGGGGCAGCATGCCCCCCATACATATCTCACTATTTATACGCTGTAATGCGTAAGCAAGCAAAAAAAGCAAATATCCCATAAAAAAGTAGTTTTCGTTATTTTCAATTTTCTCAAAAACTAGATGACATAAAATCATCTAGTTTTCAGTTTTTAAATAAGAATATATTAGAGCAACGAATTTTAGGAAAAATAATAATATATAACTTTGCAGTTTTGAAAAATTAAACTTTAAACTTTTTTTTTATGTTTTTTTTCACCAAAATTTGAGTTTAAAACTCGTTTTTTCAAAAACTGTGCATAGATTCTACTTGATTTAAAAATTATCTAATAGATCAGAGTATTGGCTTTAAAAGGTATAATACTTAATTGTAAGTATTACCGTTATTTTTTAATATTTTTGTTTCCATTTTAGTACCTTTTTTATAAAATTGCCCCTCCCGCCCAAACGGGGGGAGATAGACCCCCCCCTCCCATAGTAAAAAATGCTTGTATTGAACTGTTCTACAAAAAACCGTTATAATTTCTTGGCGCCTAAGTTATCGTACTATTGCCAATTTTTTTTTTTGTTTCTTAAAGAGTACCCATTGGAGAGTGTAAATCCAAAAAGTTCGAACAAAAAGCGCCCATGCGTTGTCCGCCATTTTGAAAAAGGCTTTGGAAAGCGTGAACTCGATTTTCTCGGCTCCTATCATATATAGAGCTGTATTTTTTTTTGTAGGTTTGTACGTTAAAATAGCTTCTTTAACTTTTGCTGAGAAAAAAATTTGAAACCTCTTTCCAAAAAAAGTTATCGACGAAAAACTGTCGAGATTTTGAAGTAAAAAATGGTTTTTAACGTTTGTCTCGCCTCATGTTCATCTGATCGAAAAAATACTCAAGTTGTATTTTGAGTATTTGAGGCAATTCTTATAATTTTTCGCTTCTCGTGTGGTGTAAAGGGTGTTTTTGTCCCTCCTTTGTTGTTTTTTAAATAGGTGGCAGGATTTGATAAAACATTTCGAACAGCTTTATCATTTCGTTATATTTTCTTTACAATTTTCGGCATAGAATACCTTTCTGAGTGGTAGGCCTCAATGTTTGCTATTTCCGCCGCCGTTAACATTTTCTTTTTATCCATTTTTACTTTAAACACTCGGAAAAACTTTAATAAAGTACACTCATTAACCAAATTTAATTTGTATTACCCAGCATTAAGAAACTAGCTGAATTGATTTGTGCGTCTAATCAAGTGAACCGATTTATTTGAGTTTTTTTTAGCACTAATGCGAAGAAAGAGATCAAAACAAACGTTAAGTGTCTCTCACTTATCTTGAATTTAGGTTTTTTTTCCCAGAGAATTTAATAACCCTTCAAATGAATGCAATTCTTTCATAGTTCATGAAGAAAAACAAAAAGAAAACTGCAATTATGTGAACCGCACTGTATCATCATGTAAACAAATATCATTTTTCAAAAATTTCGTTATTGAAAATTATTAAATTTTCTAGTCCACCACGCAAAAAACAAACCAACATTTTTAAACTCTATAAGAATTGATCACTACTAAGCTGAAAAAAACACGCACCTATTTAGCAACTAACAACTCAAGTTATGCTTAATATCAATTTTTGCACTTGACAACTGCAGCAACAAAATAATATAATAATAAGAATCTGTAAAAGCTTAAGTAAATTTTGCCTTCTCCCCAAGTGCGAAAAAAAAAAATATTTCTTTTATCATTAATAAAAAAACTACTTTATTCAACTTAAGAATTAGCATGCTAAGTTCACAGCTGAGGCCTAAAAACATTATAGAAAGCTTGATGATTATAAAGCTTTGCTTATCAATATCAGTTCGATCTTTATTAAATGTATGTTATATGTTATGTACCCACTCGTGATTAAAACTTTTAAAGCGAACTTTGAGAGGATTAACTTCATGTTGACCTTGATGTTGATCAAACGTTATAGTCTTTGCTAAAAAACACATTTCTTATGTTTTTAAGAAATTAATGAGCATCACCGGGTATTTTTAACAGTGCGACGAATGTATGTTTATATTTTAATATAAAAAATAGTCTTTAATTTACGTCAATAGATAAAGTAATGTTGTTGGTTAAATAAAACGAATGTTTTAAGGAAAACTGCAGTAAATCTTTTTTTGACATAAATATAGATTTTTTATAAATGTAAAACTATTTTGTTGGAATTGGTGATCTGGTGTTTAATATAATAAATTAATTTTTAAAAATGACAGGCTTACAGATCCGTGGTTTCCGAATGCAAATAAAACTATTTCATTCCTTCTCGACGTTTCGTTGGTTTTTTTCCAACTTTTTCAAGAGATTTGGCTTTTATTTTACTGAAAAAAAATTCTATTACATAATTGGTTTTTTAACTTTTTGAACAATTTCACTTACTTTTACATTTGTGTATGGTAATTATTTATATAAAAAAATCCTTCACTTTAACATTGAACATTTAAAACTTACAATGAAAAAAATGAATAAATAAATAAATAAATAAATACATTAAACACTATAAAATTAAACAAACAAGAACTTAAATGCTAATATCACAGAATTTTCTTTATTGCCACACTGTAATTATATTTTATGTTGTCTTTGTCTTCTTTCGTATTCATTGCTTTCGTCAGTTTTTCTTGTATTCTCAAGCTTTCTATTGTGTATCTCGTATTTTGTCTCTTTTCCTTGTCTAATATTTTGACATTATCAAAATCAGCTGTATGGTGTGTCTCATCGATGTGCTGTGATAAGCCTGTTGTTGTTTTGTTTTTTCTTATGTCCGCTTTATGTTCGGCTATCCTCACTCCAAGTGCCCTTTTCGTCGTTCCTATATACACAAGATCACAATTATCATTAGCATTGCCTAAACATCCAATTTGGTATACCACATTATGTTGTTGTTCCTTGTCTATTGGTGTTTTCGTGTTTGAGAAAAGCTTTCTCAAAGTGCAGTGTGCTTTGTAAGCAAATGTCATATTGATGTTGTTGTTGTCTTGCTTGATGACTTCATAAAGAATTTTGCATTGCGTCAGTTTAGGTATATAGGGAATACTGAAAAATGTTTTGGTGTTGCCAGCTTTAATTTCTGTTGTTGATTTATTATTAGAATGTGTATTACTATTTCGATTTGTTTTATTATTTATTATTTCATTTATTATGTAATTTGGATAATTATTCATTTTGAGTATATTTTTTATTTTTATTATGTTTTCTTTCACCAATATTCCTATATATTTGGCCATCAAAACTATAATGAAACAATGGGAAACTATCAAAATAGCAACACAAATACCTAAACCACAGTACTTAAAAATATTAGAATTCTGTTTGAGAGATAATAATACATGCAGACAATAGAATGAAAGCTACACTTAATGACGAAGAATACAACTCATTCGTTCTCAAACAAAGACATATGTACAACTATATTGCATCACAAACAAAAATGACCCACTCAAACAAACTTGACAAACTCAAAGACGCGCACATAAAGGAAATAGGATTTACTTTCAACGAGAGTTGGTTCGTTAACATGACAAGCATTGAATTCCCAGAAGAAAGCAAATGGTTGCTCTCACTAGGGAAAAAATTTGCAATGCCAATAACAAAAAACAACTTCTCACCCATACATGTTATAGCTGACGTAGAACAATGTATACAAAGAATCCAAGAAGAAAAAGATAAGGACATTGCCAGATTAAAAATTGCAAATAATATAACGACTTTTCAGAGAAAAATTTCAAATAATACCAAAGAAAAATTTATTCTTAAAAGTTTTGAAACAACACAAAAATAATGTGGTATACCAAATTGGATGTTTAGGCAATGCTAATTGTGATCTTGTGTATATAGGAACGACGAAAAGGGCACTTGGAGTGAGGATAGCCGAACATAAAGCGGACATAAGAAAAAACAAAACAACAACAGGCTTATCACAGCACATCGATGAGACACACCATACAGCTGATTTTGATAATGTCAAAATATTAGACAAGGAAAAGAGACAAAATACGAGATACACAATAGAAAGCTTGAGAATACAAGAAAAACTGACGAAAGCAATGAATACGAAAGAAGACAAAGACAACATAAAATATAATTACAGTGTGGCAATAAAGAAAATTCTGTGATATTGTTTGTTTAATTTTATAGTGTTTAATGTATTTATTTATTTATTTATTTATTCATTTTTTTCATTGTAAGTTTTAAATGTTCAATGTTAAAGTGAAGGATTTTTTTATATAAATAATTACCATACACAAATGTAAAAGTAAGTGAAATTGTTCAAAAAGTTAAAAAACCAATTATGTAATAGAATTTTTTTACAGTAAAATAAAAGCCAAATCTCTTGAAAAAGTTGGAAAAAAACCAACGAAACGTCGAGAAGGAATGAAATAGTTTTATTTGCATTCGGAAACCACGGATCTGTAAGCCTGTCATTTTTAAAAATTAATTTATTGTAAAACTATTTTATTAATTTTCTACAGGCTCTGAGCTTTCATTTAATATACAATACATAAAATACAATAAAATTCTATGAACAAAGCCAGCCAAATTATTAAGTTATAAGGCATTACATATTTGGTGGATTTTTTGTTTATAACGGGGCTGCCGAGGGGTTCGGCCCAGTTAAGACATGGCAACCCTATATATTCATAATCAGTAGACTCAGACCTTTCATTTGATACCAAATTTAACCATTAACTGGATAGGCTAAGTCATGGTCGAAAAATACGCACCTTGAAATAGGGCTGCCAAGCGCTTCGGCCCACTTTTAATTAGGCAACCCTATATATTTCGATCTATCTCGTCGAGCTCTATAGTTTGGCACTAGTTTCAGCCATTAACTGGATGGGCTAAGCCATGGTGAAAAAAACGCACCGGAAGTGCCCCGGTTTAGACGTCTTCGGCCCAAAATCTGATAGGCAACCCTGGTGCATTATCTTTCTCTAGAATATCTCTATTGAGTAAGAGGTATTAGATCCATTGAGCGGATGAGCTAAGTGATCTGACGGTCGCCTCTTGGACTAGTACAAGATCCAACTAATACAGGAGCTCAAAGTTCATGACCATAGACCATGCCGACAGGGCTTGGGAGCGTTAGGAAGAGGACCCCAATTTCAGAATATAGCCGACTCCAACACAAACGAGATAATCAATTTCTTATGGACTAAATTGAACTATATGGTCCTAGACAACATGTGCTTCCAGCAGGATGGGCTACGTACCATACAGCGGACGCCATGATTGACATTCTGCATGATCAATTGAGGGTAAGGTTATCTCTCGAGATGCTTAATTGAATTGGCCAACTAGATCATAGATTTGTCCCCTTAAAGGTGAACATAACATAAGCCATCGCCCAAATTCAGATGGATCTATACGGAAGAGTCAAAAAATGTGTAGCTCTGGAAAGGTCTTAAGATCTATTGTATATGATTTTCAACAAATCACTTAGTTAAGGTAGAACTTAAGGAGCAGCTTCAGAAAATAATTTATGGAGATCCATAAATTGCACATCTGGTGTGCCGCAGGGTAGCCATCTGGGGCCGTTTATATTCATAATTTTTACTGGCGGAGCTAAATTGTATGCTCTTGGTGGTCAATTTACGTTGCCTCTGCGAGAGATAACCTTACCCTCAAATTGTTCATGTATAATGAATATCGTGGCGTGCCCTGTGCCCTGTCGTCTAGGTCCACGTTGGTCAATTTGGGCCATAGGAAATTAGTTGTCGTCGTTCTGTACAGGTCGACATTGACAGTGATCGCCTCACTAACGTTATTTTCGAAAAAAGTAGATACGGATCAATCATATCGCCGGCCCAAAATCAACTCCAAATGGCAACTTTTTGAGGATGCATTGTCACCTGATAAGCTTCGTGTCCGTTGGTGTCGACCCATATAGAGAAATATTGTTTTTTCCCACAGCCATTCGTCCCAAAATACGTCGCTAACGCTAAAATTGGAGTCCTCTGGCAAACGCTGCGAAGCCCAATAAGCGAAGGAACGGCGGCGTTGTCTATGCTCATGAACTTTGAGCTCCTGGGTTAGTTGGATTTTTTAGGTACGTGTGTAGATCGAAGTCCCGACGAAAAATTCGTCAAGTTAGATTCTGCGAAAGCCCGAGTTCTTGTGCATGGCCAGTAACCGAATGCCTCAAGTTCTCCTTTACTATTTCACGGACTGCAGCGATGTTCTCATCAGACAAACCAGCCTTCCTTTGACGTACGAATGTTGGCTGATTGATTACCGAACCGGTTGTTTCAAACTTGGCCACCAAGAAGAAGAGTATGCCGTAAAAGAAAACCACGTCTACCCGTAAATGGGAGCAATGTGTCGATGTTTGTGTTTTTGTCCAGAAGCCAATGCATCCACAGAGAGTGACAGTTGGGTGCGAATTGTGGACTAGTGGTATCATTGGACTATTTTTATTCGAAAATGAGGCTGACAACAACGTTTCGGTCAACGATGGGCGTGACAGAGGCATGTTAACTGCCTTTTTTTTACTGAAATTGAAAACACGGATTTGGACGACCTTTGGTTCATGCAGAATGGTGCGCCATCCATGCCGCACAGCCCATGCCACAATCGATCTTTTGCGCACCAAATTCCCAGATCCCTCGGAGCTGCGGTTTGACATCTTTGTACTTTTTTTTATGGGGAAGGACCCGAATATTATACAAACAATCCGGAAACGATTCAAGCACTTGAGACCAATATCATCCAATCAATCCGTGAGCTACAGCCGAAACAATCAAGAAGGTCTTGGAAAATTGACAGAATGCGCTATAGGAAAGCTATCCGAGGCAGCCATTTCAACAACCTTGTGCTGCAGAATTAATGGGAATATTTCCTGTTACTAATAAAGTCATAATAAATGGACAAAAAATAAATTTTGTTCATTTTATTAAATTTTTAGAAAGAAACTTGTATTTGGCCCTTACTTACTATAAATCTGAGTCTGAGGTCCTTGCCGAGAAAGTTACATAACAGAAATAGAATTTCGAGACTCATTGAAAAAATGTTGAATTTTGGGATATTTCCTATTATCTCGTTAATGACATAATCGATTTTGTTAAAATTTTTGTAAAAGGTATTTTTTAAATTCTCCTTTATAACATCATTGATTAAGAAATTAACAATTTTCATAAATCATCAATACCAATAATAGTTCTGACCCAGAAGAGCAAGTTCGTGCGATCCAGTGACGCATTTATTTAAATTCCCACTTCCTCAAAAACCTTAGTGTGTAGTATCTTAAATAGCTTGTATCTTATTTGTGATTGAGTGGTGGATACGAAAAATTACCCCCTTTATCCATTTTGGCGAACAAAACTTGCAAGTTCATGCTGCTAGCGGAAGCAAGGAGGGCGTGCGAGTGTTCACGCTGATGTATTTACCCTCGTCCTATGTTAACACCCTCAAGGCTTTTTCACAGATAAACTGCTGTGCACATATTTGGTGTTTGGTATGGTTTTTTGTTTGTTCCGGATAGGGTGCAATTGCTTTTCTTTTTTTTTTTAATCATATCCCAGAACCGTGGGTCGTGGTGCGGTGTTGTGTTGTGCATTTCGCTATCGTATCGTTGGAGCTGGCAGGATGTGGAAATGGATGTGCATTTGAGGAGTGAGGAGAGAGGAGAGAAATGGAAACATATCTGTGGAGCTGAATCAAAGCTTTTGAAAGTATAGATAAAAAATATTCATACATTCCGTTATTTTTTGTCCCTGCTATTTTGTGTTGTTATTGTTCGCTATTTCTATAGGTAGGTATAATGGATTTTTGAAGCCATAGGAACGTAATTTTCTCCCATTTCTCAGATTACATTGGTGTCATCATGCTGTATTCTGTGTTTCTTGATACCAACATTTACTTCGTGTTGCTTTTGATGTCGACAAAGTGATGAAAGACGGAAGACATAAAAAAGGAAAATATATATTTTTCTATCAGCTATAAAGAGGATCTTTTTGTCATTTCAAATCGCAGCGGAATATTATTCCATCTTTGTCGTAGTTCATCGGGTCGTTCCGGCACAGTGGAGCAAAGAATCACTTAAATTAGGGAATATATTCAACGTCGGAAGTTTTTTATGTTAAATTCTTAAATTTACTCATTTTTATTTGGAATAAACGAAAAGGAAATGGTATTTCGGTCATCAATCATCATCTGATGGCGAAATACTTTAAAGCTTGCATCACACTTGTTTTGTGCGGTCTGTTGCGGTGTATGGATATACTCCCAATGTACTAAATAGGTACAGAAGTTTTTCGTATAACTATAATGTGTTGCAACTTACTAATTCTTGGCAAATACGAGTAAGGATCAAACTTGACTTGTCTGTTTTAATCAGACAAACATTAAAACCCAAACCTAGTGTTGTGTAAAAAAAAATTAACAAGAAGCCACCACAGATTATGAAGCAGCAAGACAGAAATTCGCTGAAAGTGGCATTAGTTGGAGTTGGAGCAATACTATATTTTGTTCATATTTCGGTATTGGGGGTATTGAACTGTAACCTGTAAATCTATTGTGCCCCACTCAAAAATGGATGAGCTATCACATTTTAAATTTATTTCTCCAAATGTATTGCTCTTAGTATTTGGGATACCTTCAGTTCAGAGAGGATAGGTTTTTCCTTTGTCGCATGCTCAGCTTTGGGAATTCTTTCCAATTCTTGGATCTGCTTGCTTCCTCTTCTTGATTAATAGGGCTCAGACCCTGTTAAAGGGGTTGATGCCCCTTATTTTGCTAGGGAGTGGAGTAGTACCCTGTTCTGTTTTACAAGTTCATTTAGCCTGATTCGCTTTATATTACCTTAACAATTTATTTCAGTTGCATTCCTCCCCTAGGACCGGTTAACTGTTATATAATCGTGCTTCATAGAATATCAATAAGCTTACAACCGTACAATACGAATGTAGAATTTCTTAGGTAGGTCTGTTTTTCCTACATGTTTGGATATCCAGAACTTCAGGACCAGTGTGCATCTGCATCTCATCTTATAAACTTCCCTATTTGCCTTATGCTCGCACTGTGTTAAACATTTTACTGTAGAAAAAAGGATTTATCAGACATCAGTCTTGCGATATCAGCGGTCATTAAATCGTTGATGCTCTCTATCAATAGAAAGTATGATACTCACTTTCTATCGAGATTTCGAGCTAGAAACATCTGTCAGTGTCAAAATAACCTCTGCCTTAAAATGAAACCACTAGACCGCTCCCTTTATGTACCTAAAATCTTATTTAAGGAAAAACGCTAGAATAATAGATTTCAAGATCTTTTATAGAAAATGTTAAAATTTCTGGGCTCTTGTGACGCAGTCGTGGATGTTAGTTTGCATAAGGCTAGGCGTGCACATTCAATTTTTAGTTGCACAACTGTTTGGATGCTTATAGAAAACAGATGAACTATTTGGTTGAATGTCCGCGCAGGTGCATATAATCATCTGTTACACAAAATAGCGAACTCATTTTAGGCAATCGTTTAGTTTGTGTCAAAACACAAACTTTTTAGTTGCTCGAACCAAGCAGTTGCGCAACTAAAAATTGAATATGCGCGTCTAGCCTAAATCCATATTTCGGAAAGAGAGGGGCTTAAAGTTATACTTTTTACTAAAACCAATGTTTCTCTTAAGATTTTGAAAATAATTCAGTTAAACAATTTTTAAACTCGAAATCCATGTTTTAGTAAAGCTCACTAAGAAGATGTCGAGATAAGGCATTCTGAAAAAAAGACTTGCTGCTTCTACTTACCCCGACTATGGGAGCGAACCCACTTCTCCACAACTGTGGGGAGGGCTTAGAACTTTAATATATGTATGTCTACAAATCACATGAAGGTCGATAATACAACAAACAAAAAATACAAAGCTGCTGATTTTTGGGATAGATAAGTTTTAAATTTTCAGGGGAGCCCTGCTCTTTAGCTGTTAATTTTGACCCTTGTTACTTCTAGCTTTTCCCTACTTAAGAATTCAAACGACATTTTGTTTCTGAGTTGAGTTAAACATTAACTAGGTATCTTAACGAATTTCTAGCTTCATCTTTAAATTTATATTTTGTAATTTGTTCTAACTTTTTAATACCTATTGTCCCACTATACTTAGGAGAAAACCTATTTAAGGTAATTCTTGCTTTTTCATGTCTTATCGTTGCGTGATGTTCTGTTTTGATGCGAAGCAATCAAGTGAATTGAACAATGGAGGCTTTGAGGATTGCTCGCAGAGCTGAACTGATTCCATAATGAGCTGAATAATTTGACATGATTTATTTAATAACACAGAGTTTGAATGATTGAATTGAATGGTGTAAAGTTTAAGGTAAGTTAGTTAAATTCTTTTGTGTGAAAAATTTTCAATACATAAGAAAAATGTGAGTTAAAATTATAAAAAACTGTAGAAGTATTCTGATGTACTCATCGAAACTAAGCTAAGCCCAGATTCAACATAATAGCGGATAACCAAACTTACAGCGAAAATCTAAAAACGATAACACATGCTAAGATAATTTCTGAAATCTTAGAGAAATGTTTAATAAACTTTTAGTCTCTGGCTACCGTACTTAACTCGCGAATATTCTTCTTCAACAAGATTTATGAGCTCAGGGATGGGATTCTAAGACTTTCTTGGACCGGACATTGTTGTTCATGCGCTTTATGTGGCCTAGTCAAAATATGGTAGGTCACGATTATGTGTTTTCTTCAATGAACCCTTCTCGCACACGGACTACATAATTTCCGGTCTAAGCTATCGTCCAACTTTAAAAACCGGACTGGTAGTATGAGGGATTTGTAAAGACTGCATTTCGTCGTTGGTGATAATTTCTGAACCCATTCGTTTCGTCAAATCTTTCTAAGGTAATTCTTCACCGGATTTTCATGAAGGTATTCGTGGAGCTATAAGTATTTTCGAGGCATCATGAGAAACGGCCTTCTGCACATGATGAATATTAGCATATGAGGATTTGAAATCCATGAAAAGAAGGTCGGTATCTGCATGATATTGCATACGTTAATATATGCGACGAATAACAGGGCTATGTCTCGATATAGTTCTTACAAGAAATAGGATTACCGGTTTTCCGGAGCTGATAGTTTAGTCATCAGGTATGCTTTTATCCCAACTTTGGTTGATCATTTGATACATATTAGTACACCATATCAAATAGTTCATTACCGCAGAAGCAGTTGGGCTGTTCTTGTGGCCCTATAACTCGATCTACTTGATTTCCATATAGAAAGTGCTATTACTGTCTGTAATTCGGTATAGCCAGGTTGGTTCTTCGAGTTTGCATTCTGGTTAGCAGCGAGTTTCTTTCCTTTCTTTCTAAAGCTTCCGGGTGTGTCATTTGAATCGGAAGATTTTTTTATCTTCTTTAGTTTGGAATCCATCTGCTTTCTACGCAGAATTTTCGTCTCCACAAATCTCTAGGACGAATAATCGTCCACTGTAGCATTTTTACTTTTACATCTTCTGTCACCTTCTTTCAGTGGATGCATTCATTATCATATCACAAGTATACTTGGAACTTCCTCTTTAGTGGATACTGGAAATACTAACCATTGGCTCTCTTAAGTAAAAGATGATTAATTTATTCATTAATGTACAACCGACTTTATACAAAATAAATAGTAGCTGTACCTCTGGGCTTGGGAGCCCTTAAAGGTTCCTTAGAACTTTGATGGCTAGTTGCATTATATGCTGGTCCCTTCAGTCTCGCAATGTCGCAATACATCTTCTTTGGTCAATTCTTTCTTCTGAGATAGTTACGATATGGTTCTGTGGACTTCTTTAAGATTCTTCCTTTCGAATGCAGATAAGTTTCATTCTGCTGGCATTGATCTTCAAATGTCAATTCAAATTCTAGTTACAAAGGTTGGTGATGTGGAGCTGCAATTTCTGATGAAAGAGAAGTTGTATATGTGATGGAGTCATCGGCATATAATTTTGTCATCGTTTCTGGTGTGGTCTGTCGTTGGTCTGAAGAGAAATGGTCCTAGCTTGGATTCTTGTGGTACTCCTGCTCTGATATGGCTCATTCCTCATTTTTCGTACAGAACCTGCGCGAAAATGAATCTATTTGTTAAAAAATTTTAAATTATATTTACAAATATCTTGAAAGCCCGAAACAGCTTAAAAATGATACCTTATATCCATATTCTTAGTCAGTCTCCTGGTGACATTGCCGTATAGTCACAATAGATATTGTATTCTCTAATGATTTTTTCGAATCCATACCAGAAATTTGGAATTAAACTTTTTTCCCGACAGAAATGTTAAACTTTTTTCAGCTGTACTGATCCTAGGACCTCGCTTATGCAACTATAAATGATATTGGACTTTATCGTTCCACGCTTTGTCTGTTGGTTTTCTTCGGCACTCGAATATTTTTCCGATCTCGTTGTTTCGGATAAGTAGCCGTTATTTAAGAAGTTATTGAAGATGACCGCCAATGTGAAAATGGAAATATTGGTCAACTTTTTAAGTACAAAAAGATGCCATCAGGTCTTTATGACTTTTTTAGTTTCCTGTATTGTTGATAGCACCCACTTCTCGGGGTTGGTAAACACCTAACCAGTACTCAGATGGTGGGCACAATTTTCTTTAAAATTGGTAATTGTTGTGAGTTGTTCTTATTCTATGTTAACGTTGACTTCCATCATGAACTCCGTTTAGGTGACTTGGCGGACTATCAGTCAAATTAAAAGGTAAAAGTATAAGACTAATGTACTCGTAACTTTCACTTATGCTTAAGCGTGCAATCTTGAATTTTTTCGGTTGAATTTATTCGGTTTTCATATTCTGTTGGTCAGACAGTTGAGCTCTGGAATTTTCATCAAGCGTCGAATTTTCCATTTCTACGGCGCGCGGCTACGGCGCATAATTGGCATTAATTACGTTGGATTTCAGGATGGTCAGTGGTGGTTTATGGTTTGTGGTTTATTGGCGTAAACATATAACTAAAGAAAATCCCACAAGAAGGGTCCAATTGCACGATATCGGTATCCAATTCACATCGCTTTAGCGTTAGATAACCAGGTTCGGAAATCTTTCGCGAACAATATCCACTATGTACGGGCTTTATGGCACGTAGTGCTGTTATATTGGTCTATATCATCCCATTCAGGGCAAAAAGTAATTGAGTATCATTGACCGATATCGCTCACCGTTGTCCTGACTAACGTGTCGTTCTCAAAAAAGTATGGTCCGATGATGCCGCAAGCACAAAATACACACCAAACAGTAACATGCATTTCATCATCGGTTCCAGTTTCCTTCAGTTTGGCAATCACGCCCTGAATTTAGCCGAAACTAACACGTGGTCAGAGTTGACATTTGCCCCTCGAAATGTTTGCACGTGTTGATCAGTTTACCCTTTTCTTTTTTTTTATCTTAAGGGAAATGCTTGATGCACCGTAAGGATTTCTTGGCGTTGCGTTGATCATCCCCGTGTGTCGGACTCGCTACATACCGACTAAAACTCATGTAAAACCCTTATTGGAGTCTGACCTACCCCCCTCGCCGGACCCCTCTTGGCATTACTTCAGAGAGGTTGTCATATTTCCCTAGCGGGATCAACTAGGGGGCTCTACTGTTTCCATATCATTTTCCAATCTTTTGCACGCGAAGAAGGTATGGTTTGAATCGTCTTCTTGTGACTCCCCGTACTGGTAGGCTGCACTGTTCCGATCTTGTGGAGGAAGACGTTGAAATAACCGTGTTCGGTGAGTAACTGGGTGACGTAGTAGTTAACTTCATCGTGTTTTCGGTCGTTCCACTCAGCCAGGTTCCTGATCAGCCTCGCTGTCCATCTTCTTCTACTTTCTGAGCTCCACCGCTCTTGGCACTTCTGAATTGTCTCTTTCGAATATCGCTTCAAATCCAATGTCCGACTTTTTGTCGTAGACGTACTTTCTTTCTGCCGCTAAGAGATCGATGGGTGTCATTCCTGCGACTACAAGGACGGCTGGTTCTGACACCGTTCGGTAGGAGCTGGCTACCCGTAGAGCTCCTAGTCCTTGTACTGCCGCCATGAGTTTGCGGTACTTCTGTTGCTTAAGTGCGTCCGCCCAGATTTCGCTTCCGTATAATAGGATAGCATGCGTCGTCGATATCTGTAGTCTGCGCTTACTGGCCGTTGGCCCACCTACATTCGCCATTAATCTGCTCAGTGATGCTGTTATGTTTGACGCTCTTTTTGCTGCTGCCCGTATTTGTGTCCAGCCTCAGTCCCAAATATTTCACTGCAGCGCTGCTTTTTATCACTTCGGTCCCGATTTGGATATCGATTTGAGACGAAATTCTCTTTTTTGTCAGTAGGACTATCTCAGATTTCTCTTTTGCCAGGCTGAGGCCCTGCTCATCCATCCAAGAGTTTGCTCGTCGCATCACCTGGTTCAGTTTTCTTTGCGCGTTTTCGGGGTCTCTTGCCGTGATCACCGCGGCGATGTCGTCTGCGTACCCGACCAGAAGGGTGTCTTCAGGCATCTCCATGCGGAGAATGTCATTTTAAGAGATGTTCCAGAGGTCTGGTCCTAAGATCGATCCCTGCGCTGCTCCTGATGTTATTTTCTTTCTTCGTGGGCCTTCTGAGGTTTCGTAGATCAACTCTCGATCCCTGAGATAGTCCCTCATAATCCTGAGGAGATATATTGAAATGTGGAATCTCCTTTCGAATGCGTCTGATATGTCGGTCTACCTAGCCGAGTTGAAGGCATTCCGTACGTCCAAGGTTGCCAGCAAAACGATCTTCTTGGAGTATTGGTTTCCCTGTTTGGCGATTTGGACGGCGGCGTTCACTACTTCTTCAATGGCTCCAATCTTAGAGCGGCCTCTCCTGAAAGCGTACTGTTTCTCCGACAAATTACCTGACATTTGTAACGCCGCTATCAGACGTGGTTTAAGCAGCTTTTCCAAGAGCTTACCCGCGGTGTTAAGCACAGATGTCTGTATGCCGATAAAGAATCCGGGTCGTCTCCTTTGCCTTTGCTGATCAGCACCAAGCTTTGTTTTTTCCAGCTCTTGGGAAGATGCCTTCCGCGAGGCAGCTTTTGAACAAGTTGAGTAGTAAGTGGGGACATGTTTGGGCTGTCGCTTTCAGTACTTCAGTAGGGATTCCGTCAGGGCCGTGAGCTTTTTTGTTTTGCAGTGACTGTATAGCTATACTCAACTCTTGTTCAGTAAAAGCTGCAAATTCCTGTCGTTGTGCTAGTGTGGTGTCGAGTAGCCTGATAGGATGAGTTGGGTAAAGTGTATCCAAAATGCGCTCCATCTTTTTTTCATTCAGCACAGGAGGGACCTTCTGAGCTCCGAAATTTCGCGTTACGATCTTGGAGCCCAGGAATCTTTGTTGACTTCACGGCGAAGATCCTCCCATTTATGTTTCTTGCTCGAATTAATGGCCCTCTTGAGCTAGGATCTTTTGTTTCTGAACTCCACAAGGGCGTCTTTTATTGGCTCAGTGTGTCGTCTTCTTCGCCTGGTTACTATGCGCCGGAGTTGTAGACATCTATGGCGATGGCGAAGCTCAGCTATCTCCTCTGTTCACCAGTACACTGGATCTCTCTTTATATTGGCGTTTCTTGTTCGGGGCATCGAAGAATCGCAAGCGGGATGAATTAGTTGCATCGTGGCTTCAACTTTCATTTCCGCAGGTCCTAGAACGTATAGCGTGGCTCTTTCTCCTTCTTCAATCGCGGAATTTAAAAGGTTTTCGTTGAGCCTGTTTATGTTCCTACCTGACTCACGTAAGAAGCTCGTTGATTCCCTTCTATATCAAAGACAATTTGCTAGTGGTCGCTGCCCGTGTAGTCCTCAATTACTCGCCAGTTTTTTATCATTGCGGATATAGATTCCGTCGCAAAGGTTACCTCTGGGATAGTGCCTCTTTTCCCTGGTCTCCTAAAAGTTGGGGTGTTTCCTACATTCAATAAGTTGAGGCCACGTCTCGCGGCCATCTCTTTTAGTTTAACTTTAATGAATGTATGAATGAATGTGTTGGATTTCTTAAAAATATTTAGACAAATAAGAATTTCGTTCAATATTAGATTGAAATCTACCCCCCTGATCTAAGTAATTCCAATTTTTTTTTATAATAAATAATATATGCAGAAAATGATTTCACACCCATAAATATCTGTATGTGGGATAGTTCCAATTGTACCATAATCTTAAGAGGTGCCTCCATTTAAAACTTCAAAAGCATAAACTTATTTGTCCTTACCTGTCTTCACCCTGTCAATAGACCCCCAAAAACGCTCAATGTTTAGAATTTAACAGAAAACAAAATAAATATTTACTGTATCTACAATACTCCTACAGACATTTTTAGAAAAGCATACATTTAAACAAGTGGCACGCGGACAGCAAT
Organism: Philhelius festivus; assembly: GCA_963931855.1. Lineage (NCBI taxonomy): Eukaryota > Metazoa > Arthropoda > Insecta > Diptera > Syrphidae > Philhelius > Philhelius festivus. The sequence goes on from OZ007555.1 coordinate 171,974,832, forward strand.
CCAATTTTTCATTTTAATGTATTTCCAATGTTCAGGTCTAAAATTAGAGCTCAAAAACCAAATATTTCGCCGAGAATATGTTTTTTAAAAAATAGCAAACCACAATAAACAACATTGAAATTTGTTTGAATTTAAATTTAGAAAATATTGAAAAATGAATTTCATTAGTGAGAATTAGAAGCTATCTGCTGGATGTAAACATTTAAGTGAATGAGTATAAAGTGCTTTAGCTGGACGGTAGATACTTTTTTCCAGCCGCAATGAATGATAATGATGAGGGCAGTTTTACGATTTTTGTTTTATTTATGTTTGCATAATATGTTGAAAATATAATTTGACTTTTAATAGCTCAAGGATGTACTCATGCATAATGCGCATTTAACTTTTTATGAGCTCGTTTTTGGTTTTTATCAATAAATTTGGCATTTGCGGTTCCCAATCAGGAGATATGTATCTAATGAATAAATTAATACTTATAGTTATGGTCTGCTTTTGAATAGGAAACAGAAAACATTAGTTGAATGAATGAATAATATTTGGAGTGTACTGCGACCTTTACCTATGATCTTTTGTGCCCTCGTCTAGATCGCTTATGCTACAGCACTTCCTCTAGATATGGTTCGTTGAGAAACTTATGTATATGGAGTTTTTTCACATTGTAGTTCACTCTTTTTTATCTGGAGAAATCCCAGATACCTATGTATCGGGTTTTTCAATAAGAGCGCTTTTTTTAAATAAAACAACAACGGTTTTGGATATCAATGAAATTTTTTATTCCTGTGAAAGTACGTTCGATGCCATTGTGTATGGCACTCGATTTCTTTTGCATGGCCACCACGCTTGCAGAAGTTCAGACGCTGAACCCAATTTTCGACGGTTTTCAAGCATAAATTGGCCGATACTGCAGCAATTTCACGTTCGATATTCGTACGAAGTTCATCAATCGTCGCTGGCTTGTTGGCATAGACCATAGACTTGACGTAGCCCCACAGGAAATAGTCTAACGGCGTCAAATAGCACGACCGAGGCGGTCAAGCGACTGGACCATTTCGTGAGATAACAATTTTTGATCTGCTAGGACGATTATGACGACCGTAAATTGGACGTAGCGCTCTTAACGTTGAGGCCACTGACTCCGAATTTCGGTAGTAAACTTTAATAATTTCGACTCGTTGTTGGCTCGTATATCTTTCCCTCATCAAATGGCAAACCTTACTGAAGAGAAATGTCAAAAGAGCGGCAAGAAATATGGCGTCGTTTGCTGTCCCTGTCGCTCTACATTTGTAGCGTCCTTTTTGAAAAACCCTTTACATATATGTCATTGAGGCACGAGTGCACAACATCTACCTGATTTATGGCCAAATCACAATCTCGCGTTCGTCGGTCCGGCGTTAAATGGGCGTTTGATCGTATATACGATTTTGTGTGTCAAAAAGCGCGACCGTAGCATTTGTAAAACGAAATTTAGCTTCAAACCTCGAGCGTTGACTGACATTTACATGACATCTTTGATAAGTACCTACTTAATTGTTATATTCCAATGAATTTTGTTACTGTTTATTAATTTACAAGGTATATAATATTGCGTATTTTAAATTTTGGGCATTTAAAATAGTTAATTTGTAAAGCTATTTTCTTAAACAAGAGATGGATATGGCCGATATGGATGATCTTGATCTTGTTTATATGCACCGTACATAGGTACTGAAAAAAAAATATATTATATAAATGGAATATGTTTGAAAAACAAAAGAAATATATACCTCCCTTGGTGCGCTGACCAGGATAAGTAGGTAGGTAGGTTAGTTTTTAATTGAAAACAAAGAACTTGGCCAGCTTTGCTGGACTTTGTTATGGTTTTTTGTCTATATTTCTATCTGCTGTAATAAATTATACAAAGGGAAAATTAAGGTACTGTATAAATATGTATGTATGTATGTATGTTGGATTGTAGGTAATTGGTGGAAGGGAATTCAAATGTGGAGTGAAATCAAGTGTCTGTAAGTTAATTATGATTAAGTGTATTATCTTTTTCGATATACATTACCTACAAACTGTTCAAGAGAATCGCAAGATGTGCTTCCAATGCTTTCATGATGGTGCACCGTGCCGCTATCCACGCCGGCGCCGCCGATTGTTGATAGTTTGGTGGTTTAAAGCTAATAGGGTTCAAACAGCCGGGTTAAAGATTTCTGAAACAATAAAATTATTTAAATAAAAACAGAACCACACTTTTTTTGATTTAATTATTTATAAAAAAAAGAACTTCAATTACTTACTTCTTATTTCACTTCAATTTTCAACTTTCAAAACAAATACAAAATACGGCCGACAATGAACTGTCAAACGCCCGACCGAATAGAAAATAGATCTACTTTTGCTTTGGCCTGGCGTTGGTCTGACGTTTACGATATTACGATATAAAGCGGTCGCAACGCCCGAGGTAACATTTCAGATTGCCTCATAAGAGTCTATTGTTTTTATTCAAAATGTCAAAGCCCGACCGACCAAACGCGAGATTGTGGTTTGGCTATTATAATCGAGTGATTCCTTTCCTCATGAGCAATTCCTAAGGCAATAACTTCTGCCTAGAAAATGCTTGTGCAATGAGGGCGTAGTTCACAGCTTCGATTTTCCACTCTTTCTTGCTACTTAATTCCGTTCTGAAGTTCTTCTCGAAGTTTTAGTTTTTTAATCATGCCATCTCTTGGAATGTCTAGCTCTCTGCGACTTACCTCGTCAGTCAGTGGTGGCTCAGTAAGTGGCTCATACACACCATACTTATGTGCACATCAAATCTAAGATCTGGTATTTCACCGTTATTTTTTAAATGTAGTAAGCTGTCATGGCGTGCTTTTAAGACGTGCCAATCGTTCATGTTGAAAGATTGAATCAATCAATGATTAATTGGTTCAAGGATTCAATCTTTTCAATCAAAATCATTTTGTATTAAGCCGTTTCGTTCTGAACGAGACCAAGACTGACAGTAAATGTTTTCATTTAAATAAAATATTTTTTTTTTTCAATCGTTTTGTTTTGACCGAGAACGAAACAATGTGAAAATCAATGAAAGTTTGGCTTTATCTACTTCTTTTCGACTTTGTTCACACCATCTTCCATTGTAGATATACAAAATGAAGAATATACATTCCGTTTCATTTCCATTCCAATTTGGTATCATTGTATATATATTTTTATAGTACTATCATGAATAGGAACGCGACTAGGCGAACCAAGCGGCACCATAATTACTAAACTGTGACTAGCAGAGGTGCCTATGGCAGAGTTTTAACAGATAGACATTTAATACATGACAGCAATAGGAATACTGTATAAAAAATAGGAGAACAAAGGCACATACTATGTACATTGGAGTAGGATGTAGGTACGTATTACGTATTTTTTGGGATAGAAGAAAATTATTTCTGTGCATATTGTCGTCTGAGTTATATCTTGTTCAAAAGAGCATTTTTGGCGAAATTTAGTTAGAAATGCAGTTTTTATAAATCAAACATGCTCTTTTCTTTCTATCTCTTTTAGTTTTTAAGTTATGAAGAACAATTATGTTCAATAAACCACTTTATTAAACATTTGAGTTCGACTACAGATAAACGGCTCGGCCGATTTTCTTCAAACTTGGTAGATATGGCTTTTAATTTTTCCGCCTCGGATGTTTTTTTCTTTAGAATTTTTTTCGAAATTTCATAAATATTTTTTTTCTCAAAAACTGTCCCACAGATTTAAAAAAAAAAAAAACAAAAAATTTCATTTAATTAAAGCTAGGCATTGTATATATATACAATGAGCTAGGTAATGGTTGAAAAAAATTTTACAAAAAATTGTTATTTTTGGTACCCCCTTGGGACCATTTTTTTGTTTTCGATTTTCTCAAAAACTGTACGACGGATTTTGATCATTTTTTTTGCTAAAGGTCCCTAATAGTTTGAATATTATTGTGTATTCAAATTTTCAAAAAATTATTTTTTGGATTTTTAAAAAAAATTTCAATTTTTTTTTTTGAAAACTCAATATTTCCTCAAAACTATCTTCTTAAAAATATAAGCTTTTATATACAAAAATTAATAAAACGAAGAGAAAAATACGATTTTCGAAAAACCTTTTTTGAAAAAATACCAAGTAACTTACGAAAAAAAAAATATTTTCACGCGTATACAAATTTTCCTTTTTCCAAAAAATGTTCATACTTTTTTGAAAATTTTAATATTATCAAAAGTCTTATATATTTATAATATTTTTTTTTTAATTTTTGGAAAAAAAGTCTATCTTTTTGGAAAATTCGATATCTCAAAAACCGGCGCAATGTTTTTTTCGAAATTTAATTTCCATTCGTACAATAATAAAAACTTAAGGTTGGAGTACCAAATTTTTTTTTATTTAATTTTCACTTACAAAATTAAATTGAAAAATCAATGTCTTGAAAAAGTTTGAGCGATCAATTCTTGAAAATATTTCCTAGATTTTTTATTCTTAAATACTTAAAATTAATATCCCAATTTCTTTTCTAGAACAATTTTAAAGAAATTTCTTATATTTAAAATTAGTTTGATAATAAAAGGTTTTTTAAACTTTTTTTGCATAAATTCTTACTTTTTATATTTATATTAACAAAATAAAAAACAACAAAATTTTTATTTTAATGAATTAATAATTTCCAAATTTGATGAAAATTCGTAGACAAACATTAAAAGAAATGTTAGTTTGTTCAAAATTCGCAGGGCAAATATCTTATTTTTTACAAAATACATATATGGATAAAAACTATTTTTTGTAAAAAAAAGTTTATTTTTATTTTAAAAATTTTTCATGTGGGGTGAGTCAATAATTTCTTAAAATTGACACCAAATTCTTTTTTTTTTTAATTTTTCAAAAATTGCTTATAAGCAATATGTAAATGCATACAAAATATTTTTTCCAAAAAGGTATCTGATTTTTTTTAAATATTATGTCAATAATAATTTTATTCTATTTTTTTTAATTAATTTAAGTTTTCTAAAATTATTTTTTTCCTCGAAAAACTTATTTGACTTTTTTTTCAAAATAGCTTTATGTGAATATTTATGAATTTCTGAAATTGTTTATTACACACATAAAAAGTATTAAAAATTTTCTATATTTTTTGCAAACAAAGTTTATATGTATAAATTTTAAAAACTGGTCTATACCTACATATATCAATTATTTTTTTATATTTAATTATATAAATACCTATCAACGCATAACAATAATTTTTCGTTTTTGTAACTAATCAAAATTATTATTTTAATTTCATACAATTTTCTATGGGTATGTACGAGTACCTACATACTCGTACTATGCAAAAGCTATATTTTCTTTAATAAAAATATAGGTACGTACCTATAAGATTTTCTTAAAGAAATAGTTTTATAACTGTGTATGTACATATCTATATTAATTACAAAAAAAAAATACAATTGCCACTATCTAACTACCCACTGCATATAATTATTATAAAATTATTTTGGTTACCATAACGAAATAAAGCCAATTTGAAATTATTTAGTTTTCAAAAACGAAATAAAACCATTTGAGTTTATTAAGTTCAAATTCCTCTAGATCTTATTACAAAGTCGATAAAATGGCAACCTCGGTAATTAATCGTATCAGAATTTAAACAAACCAGATTGCATGAGTAATAAAACAAAATTCACAAAAACTCTCATACACTCTCAATACTTTTTGCTTGTATTCATATCGCGCCTGGCATATACAACTTTATATACCTACCTACAATTGATTCTGACATCAAAAAGATACGCAGATAATATTTTCTCCCTTACCCTCTTTATTGTTGTCAGAATAAATATATCTCTACCTCTTCTCTTTTTTTGCTTATATTTTCTCCTTCCACGTCAACTCTGCACTGCTTAACATAGCCACACTTACGATTTTGCGGCACAATAATTAAAATATATATACAATGACTTGATCCAGCGATGTTCCAAAAAAAGGTTTTCTCAAGGTCTGCACAGTAGGCCTCCGTGGCGGCGATGACCTCCTCATTCGAATCAAATTTCTGCCCGGCGAGTGATTTTTTCAAGTTTGCAAGCAAAACAAAATCGCACGGGCCAAATCTGGAGAATACGGTGGATATGGGCCAGCAGTTCGTAGTGCAATTTGACCACTGCTCTTAAGTGGTTTTACGGTTGCGCTTGTTGTCTGGAGTGAGCAAACGCGGCACCCATCGCGCCGACAGGTTTCTCATGCCCAAAATTTCATGGAGGATATGACCCACGCGGTCTTTTGAGATGCTTACTGTTTCAGCTATCTCGCGCACCTTCAATCAGCGGTCTGATAATACGAGATCGTAGATCTTTGAAACGTTATACCTACTCCGTGGTAGACATTTTCGGGGCACCTGGACGGGGCTTATGAAAAACCGATGTGCATCCACGTGGAAACTCGTTATACCAATTTTTGACGGTCGCCATCGAATGAGAAGTGTCACCGTATATTCCCGTATTTCCCTTCCAAAAACAGGAACTGAATCACCGACCGATATTGCTCTTTTTTTACGAATCAGATTTGGCTGAAATTTTGACTGTAGCCGTCTAAGAGAATGGACTAGATGATAGTAAATCTCTCTTGCGATACTGGCACCATCGGGCTGTAAGGCTAAGCACTTATCGGACAGCCCTCGTAAGTATTGTAAAAATACATTAAATTTTCGTAATAGTTTCTTAGCTTGAAACTTAAAGTTCAAACCAGTTATTGCAGTTCTTATCTAACGGGTGATTTTTTAAGAGCTTGAGAACTTTTTTAAAAAAAAAAAACGCATAAAATTTGCAAAATCTCATCGATTCTTTATTTGAAACGTTAGATTGGTCCATGACATTTACTTTTTGAAGATAATTTCATTTAAATGTTGACCGCGGCTGCGTCTTAGGTGGTCCATTCGGAAAGTCCAATTTTGGGTAACTTTTTCGAGCATTTCGGCCGGAATAGCCCGAATTTCTTCGGAAATGTTGTCTTCCAAAGCTGGAATAGTTGCTGGCTTATTTGTGTAGACTTTAGACTTGACGTAGCCCCACAAAAAATAGTCTAAAGGCGTCAAATCGCATGATCTTGGTGGCCAACTTACCGGTCCATTCCTTGAGATGAATTGTTCTCCGAAGTTTTCCCTCAAAATGGCCATAGAATCGCGAGCTGTGTGGCATGTAGCGCCATCTTGTTGAAACCACATGTCAACCAAGTTCAGTTCTTCCATTTTTGGCAACAAAAAGTTTGTTAGCATTGAACGATAGCGATCGCCATTCACCGTAACGTTGCGTCCAACAGCATCTTTGAAAAAATACGGTCCAATGATTCCACCAGCGTACAAACCACACCAAACAGTGCATTTTTCGGGATGCATGGGCAGTTCTTGAACGGCTTCTGGTTGCTCTTCACTCCAAATGCGGCAATTTTGCTTATTTACGTAGCCATTCAACCAGAAATGAGCCTCATCGCTGAACAAAATTTGTCGATAAAAAAGCGGATTTTCTGCCAACTTTTCTAGGGCCCATTCACTGAAAATTCGACGTTGTGGCAGATCGTTCGGCTTCAGTTCTTGCACGAGCTGTATTTTATACGGTTTTACACCAAGATCTTTGCGTAAAATCTTCCATGTGGTCGAATAACACAAACCCAATTGCTGCGAACGGCGACGAATCGACATTTCACGGTCTTCAGCAACACTCTCAGAAACAGACGCAATATTCTCTTCTGTACGCACTGTACGCATTCGTGTGGTTGGTTTAATGTCCAATAAAGTAAACTGAGTGCGAAACTTGGTCACAATCGCATTAATTGTTTGCTCACTTGGTCGATTATGTAGACCATAAATCGGACGTAAAGCACGAAACACATTTCGAACCGAACACTGATTTTGGTAATAAAATTCAATGATTTGCAAGCGTTGCTCGTTAGTAAGTCTATTCATGATGAAATGTCAAAGCATACTGAGCATCTTTCTCTTTGACACCATGTCTGAAATCCCGCGTGATCTGTCAAATACTAATGCATGAAAATCCTAACCTCAAAAAAATCACCCGTTACTTTAACTTATTTTGTGTTTTAAATCATTGAATAATTTTTTTTCTGTTTCAAACAAGCGTTAGAAAAGTCAAAAAACATATTTAACAATTTTATTTCGTTGGCTAAAACCATGGCTACCTATAACATGTCCAAAACCTTCGTTTTCCTGTGTCCCCATTATGTTATGTTAACACAGCTAAGATGAGCATAGTGGTTTTGTGAGCGCTGCATCGATCGCCAGTACGTTACACTAAATTATTGTGATCTTGGGAATCTTAGAGTTAAATCTCACCATCACTATCGTTCCCGATTTTTGTTTCCGTGAAATTTTGGTTTTTTAGTCTTCTTAGTCTGCAAGTTCAATCTTTGTCCATAACATACTTGTCAGTTCGATGTATCCCTTGATTTAATTTCGCTCATTAATACGAATATTGATGTCAACCGGGATCATTTCACGCTCCATCTCTCCATATATTTGCTGTCCATACAGAGAATATTTCTTCTCCAGTTTTTGAAGGTACTTGGTAGCAGACGCTATTTGCCCTTGCTGTTTTGATAACCTCATCTGCCACTAAACTTCGATGCACGTTGTACGCCACTTGCAATTTATAACAGCTTAATGACAACTTATTAAAATATCAATAGAATTGTTGGACAAAAACTACCAATACCAGAATCTATTGTCCCTAATAATGGAGAAGCGTTATTAATCCAATAGAAAGTCAAAGCAAAGTTGGGTATCCACCCAACATGCCCTACTGCATGCCTAACTTGGATAAGCTAAAATTCGGGGAAACCAAAGGCAGTCAAAAACCCAACTCTGAGCCCAACTGAAAAGAAAGCTTAGTTTTATTAGCAACTCCAAGCCAAAAAACTCAACTAGAATAGAAGACGTATGCAATTTTTGTTCTTCCACAAGGAGTGAAGAATTTCTTAGCGAAGATTCTCTACAAATGCGTGAACAACCACTACTTTTCCCAAAAATGGACAACGGATAAAATCATGATGAATCTGAAGAAAAGTGTTAGGAATTACAGTCACTGTACGAAGATATCCTTCCCAAATCTCCTTAAAGTTCTAATACTTTGACAGGTTAAGAAATTGTGCAGCGAAAACATCATACCAAGCATGCAGTTCTGTTAGCGGAAAAATAATTTCAGACTGCATTCGATCCTGAAGTTTCATTAAGAAATTCCCATAGCCCTAAAGAACAGTCGTTATCATCGGATTCTTCCTGGATGGCAAGAGACCATTCGATTTTGACACTTTATGAATTTAAACCCTTATCCATAAGCCTTAGATCAAAAACTAGGTATCCTGCAACACTGAATTAAATTATCTTATTTCTTCTTTCCTTCGGTGGAGATATCCAAACATCGGAATTTTGACCAATTCTCAGCAAACGTCCAGACCCATGCGAAATATTTCTCTTCGCTGATGACTCGCTCTACATAATACACAAAGTCGTTAATACATTACAAGATGTCGAACTCCACATTCGAAAAATCATCGTGTTTTCTTCACAAATAAACTCATCAAAATATGAGCTTGTCTAACGCGACCAGAAGCTGTAACGGTAGATCGCGTTGGCTTGAAGTTCAAATTCAATCCATGCTCACAGACTGTCCTCAAAAAAATAAAAGTTTTTTTGCATCGAATATAAGCTAATAATATTGAGAGCTGAGCTAAGTTAGTAGGCAAAAGTCCTAACCTACAAGCAGAACCTGAGTCTATTCATCATCTTCATCGTTATGGTTTAGGTTATCATCTTCAAAACAGATATGGAGCAACTGCAAATATTTGAGAGAGGATCTGCACAGGGCTTTACCTCGAACATCAGTGGTGTAAGCATTTCAACAATGAGTAACTCTGAAGCCAAGGTAATCTTCCTGGACAAGTACTTAGTACTATCTACACAGAAACTCTCGAAAATCATCGCCAACCATTTTTATCGATTCATGTGAAACAACCAACGAAGCTACCTGCCCGACAACAACGAACCTTCCTTCCAGGGTGATTTGCATACAGTGGGTTGCGACAAAAACCCATTTCGTGTAGGTTGGATCTAAAGAACAAAGAAATTTCAGGACTTCCCAGAATGTTTCCGATGAAGAAAGAATTTCAAAAATAAAGAAATCTTCTCCTTTATAAAGAAGTCGTATAAAGCACAGCCATATAAAAAGCATGCATAATATATACGAGTATTTCCATATAATTTGAATGAACAACTAAATTTGTATTCTACCTCGATAAATCAAACCAAAATGAATGAAAGGAAGTTTATGTTAATAAAAGAAATATATTTTTTTTATCGAGAAATGGTTTAAGTCGAAATATCTATTTGTCAACCAAAAATGCTTGTTTGGAGTTTCTTATAATTAATTTTGTGAGTTCCACCACCCAGCTTTAGAAAGTCGTAAGAACAACAAGGTCTTTGACTTTGATAACTTTTCAGCCGATATCTTCAAATATGGAGCTGATGTGAATCAGCAACTAAGTTTGGCTGGATGAGAGCATACTCGATACTATATCAGTTCCATATCCATAGGCATCATCTACAAGAAAGGCAATCTATAAGAGATGCAATCCTATGAAATATTGACTCTTATATCTTCGAAGGGTTTCAACGAGCTTTGTGAGCATCCTTAGCTATTCTGCAATACTTTATCGGTACGATACTGTGGCTCCTGCCATGACAGGCCTTGAAATATTTCCAAAGTGAATACAATTGTGGAAAATTTTAACGAATTTTAAGTCGATATTCACCAAATATCTTTTGATGGGCTTCAAAATCGCTATGCTCATATTATCACGACCTCTTTGTGTCAATGGCTGAACTCTGTATCTCGGAGAAACTGATCCAGCTATGTCTTCGAAAACTGTTGCAAAGTGAACCCTTGAAAAAACTTTTCGGACGTTTCCTAACATGCAGATTTTCAACAAGGATCTGCTTTATAAAGTAAGTTTTTCAATCTCATTTCGAGTCAGACGTTAATACGAAGAGCTATTTAATTGGTATAGGAGGGCAGTCCGATAAGTACTTAGCCTTACCGCTCGAAGGTGCCAGTACCGCAGACATTTCCTATCGTCTAGTACATTCTCTTAGACGGCTACTATCAAAATTTCAGCCGAATCGGACTCCTAGTTTTGTTTTGACCACGTGTGGAAGTCAGCTTGTCCGCGAATTTTAGAAAAATGCAAAAAGAGCAATATCGGTCGGTGATTCGATTCTTGTTTTTGGAAGGGAATCGCGCAGCGAAATCAAACAGCGCTTAGATCCTGTGTACGGTGATTCTTCACCTTCGATGGCGACCGTTAAAAATTGGTATAATCAGTTCTAACGTGGTTGCACATTGGTTTTTGATGAGTCCCGCCTAGGTGCCCCGAAATGGCTGCCACGGAGTATAACGTTTCAAAAATCCACGATCTCGTATTGGCAGACCGCTGCCGCCGATTGAAGGTACGCGAGATAGCTGAAAGATGTAGGCATCTCAAAAGCTGTCGGCGCGATGGGTATCGCGTTTACTCATTCCGGACAACAAGAGCAACTGTGAGACCATTTCAGAGCAGTGTTTGAAGCTGCTGAAAGCTGAAACTGTTGCCTCAGCAGTGGCGGCGCAAGACCTAAACTTAATGTGGGCAAGATACATTTCGCGAGGCCCTCTGATGGTGCAAGTAGAAGGCAATATAAAATAAAAAATCACCTGATTAAACAGTTTTCTTATTTATTAAGAAACAAACCTAAATTTATACTCATACTTCTTTGGAACATTAAACAAAAACTCCTCATACAACTCATAAGGCTGGAAGTAATTGCTCTCACCTTCTTGTAGGACTGTGTGTAAATCCTGATAGTTTTTCAATATTTTGCTCTTTTGGAATATTTTTTAACTTGTTTAAGTCAAAGAGAAAACCAGAATTTTCAAAATGTTGATTTACGAGTAAAGACATAAATCTCGATTCTATGTTACTTATCGGAGAATCAATCATGGTATTAAAAAAATCTCTTTCATACCGGCTTTTAGCAGACTTTGTAGGTTGATCGCTGCCTTCATAATCAAACATCCTTTTCTTCTTGGCTACTCTTTTATTTTTAAAATCTTTTGGCAAATCATAACTGCTTTTCTCACTTAATTGACGAGCGTCAGTCAAGCACTTTTCGAATCCTGTTTGTCGATATTCTTTGATCCAGTCACAAAATGTACGCAAATGTTCAAGAGTAATGCTTAAATATGTATAAACGAATGATCAGAAACGACAGAGATGAGATTTTTTAATTATGGGGAGGTTCTCCTTTTCGGCGACCAAAAATGCATTTTTTTCAATTTTTTTTATTTTATAGAACAGAAACGAGACCTACCTTCTTGTCTCGAAAATTGACATTTAGCGGTATTTTGAGCGTAGCATGTTTTACATAAATATCCATACATATCCATACCATGGTAAGCAGAGGTACCATATGGGCCACCAGGTGTCGACACATCAGACATGAAGCACCAGGTGTCGACACATGAGCCATGACTCGAAAAAAAAAACTTTAAACGCGTTTTTCTCGAAACTACGTTTTTCAAACTGTTGGCCACCATTACTTTACTTGACGGATCGTCATACATTTTTTTTGTTTTAAAGCTTATTAAATTTATTGGAGTCTGGACCAAAATCAGACTGATATATCAAAACATTTTTCTTGTACAGCGCTCAGAAGAGCGAAAAAAAATGGAAAAAACTAACACTAACATTCAAGCGTCCGCCATTTTTTTAATTTTTGACTTTGGGCAATTCCCAGACTCCAACTTCACTCTTCTTTTTTATAAAAAACTTTGATTTTTTAATTTTCGATCATTTTTGCAGGAGCTAGAGTGGCCAACAGCGAACAACTTTTTTTGGAGATGGTCTTCGAGGCGCATTGTTTTTTAACGGCCCTGTATTTTTTCATGGAAAAATTATTTTTTGTACTTAATATGTGCCTCATCCACCGTATTCTCCAGATTTGGCCCCGTGCGACTTTTTTTTGTTTGCAAACTTGAATAAATCACTCGCCGGATAGAAATTTGAGTCGAAGAAGGAGAATGATGAGGTCATCGTCGCCACAGAGGCCTACTTTGTTTGGGTTTGTTGTAATAGAAACCCTTCAGCTCAGTTATTTTATATAAATTCAATAGTTTTATTTCTTAAATCTAAGTACAACTGCTCACCTTAATGGCTATGGAAAAAGGTTACGTTTTCTTATTAGATCAGCGTTGAAATACGAGTATGTTAAAAGAATTTAAGTGATTCCAAATAATGCAAACATATTAGGGTTAATGCTGGCATGGTATCGAGCTGAAAAGGAGACTATGTTGAAAAATAAATCTCCACTTTTCCAAAATGTTTGTTTTTCTTTTGTAGGCTAAGTACTTATCGGACCGCCCCCGTAATTTGACAGTTTCAGACAGTACAAGAACAGAACTATTTTAAACAGCTTGGACAAAATGTATCTCATTCCCCTCGAATTCTTCTCGAATTCAGTTGCTTTTGTTAATAGTTCAAATATAAATTTTGTTGAAAATCAACGGCCAAGTATTTTTAACGTCGGCGTAGTGGGTCGTGCCGAAATCAACGAAAAATTCTCTGATGGCAATGTTGTTCGCATAAAGCTACATAAAATTGGCATGACTTCGTTTGTACTCGTACTTTTTCTAAAATATTATTTTTAATGTCGTTTCTAAGGGTGTTTATTATTTATTTACGTTAAAATTCTTCAAATTTAAATCCAAAATACATGGACGTATACGCAACGTGATGAATTTTGTTTTTGAAATCTAAATTGATTGATATAAGATCAGACCAAAAACATAAATGTTAAAAAGAAGAGCCAAGTTCTTCTATACAAAAGCTTTTGTCTAACAAGTCAGCCGTGAAAAGTACTAAGATCTAAAAGTACGCCAAGTTCTTACTTCATGAAGGTTTAATACCGAATATTTAAAGTAGAATAATATTGAAACAGTTACAATGTAAATAGAGAAATTTTATTATTTAATGATTACTGACTAAAATTTGATGGGTTCACTGGTCAAGTTTTTAAAACCTTTCGAATTGGGCATAAAAAAAAACTTGCCAAGTAAGCCCATCAAATTTTAGTCAGTAATCATTATATAATAAAATTTCTCTATTACATTGTAGCTGTTTCAATATTATTCTACTTTAAATATTCGGTATTAAACCTTCAAAAAACTTGGCGTACGTTTAGATCTCAGTACTTTTTACGGCTGACTTGTTACACAAAGGTTCTTGTATAGAGAAACTCGGCTCTTTTTTTAACATTTATGTTTTTGGTCTGATCTCACTCCTTTTTGCAAAGATTTTAATATTTTGCCATGTCAAAATCTCGAAAGATACGGAAAGATAGAAGGGTGGACTCTACCTACTAAAATCAACTTAGTTTATAGCTTCCTATTTCTTTTGGTACTCGTATATTTTATTTTTATTGGTTGTTTTGTTTTGCGATTCAATTGTTTTTTCTTTTCCTGGCAAGATACCTAACATTAACATACCTATACCTTAATTATAAATAATAATAGTAGGTACCTACATCCGCTCAAAGTTATAAAAAAACAAAAATTGTTGAGGATGCGATGATGTTTTTGTTGCAATTTTAACTCCTTTTTTTAAATGAAGGTAGCCCACCAAATAATAGCCTAATTAGTGGTTTGATTATTATAGTTCACATCACAGTTAAGATTTTTTTTATGTAAGCTAATAATTTTTTCAGGTATGCAAAAATGTTTTCTTTTTTCATTCATGTTCACATAAACATAACATAGAGTACCAAATCGAGCACTCTAGTTCTAAGAAAAGTCATGCATTTTAAAAAACGCTTGGAATGAACATTAAGCTTTACCACTCTACCAAATTTCATCAGTCTACGGCAATCAGAAGTGCTCCATATAAATTAAACATTTTATCGGAAAGTGGGCGGATACCACGCCCTTAATTTTTTTTTCCTCTGCTTGCATGACAAGACCTACCGTTGCGCAAAATTACAAGTTTCGATGATGATTCTATGATGCTCCATAATTTTGATGATCTGTCAGTCAGTCAGTCAGTTACGGTATTTGTGATTTTTGGGGCCTTATATCTCAGGAACCGCTTTTGCCAGAAAATTGAAATTTGGTGAGGCGCCTCTGTCTGACTAGCTCAGAAAATATTCGGATTTTTAAGTTTCTGACTTCATTGGTACTGAAGATAGGGAGGGGTCATAAATCGCCTGAGTTTGTTCCTACCGTGCCCCTTGATCAGGCTTGCAAACATTTTTCATAACCTCTAACAAAAACTATTTTGTGGATTTGTGTTTTCGCTTGGAAAAAAAGTTTAGTGTTTGAAGGAGCGTGCGTAGTGTGTGCTTTTGAAAAATAAGTGTATTAAAAACACTACGATTGTAGTAGGGGGGCAACGCTTGACTGCATGTTTTCCACAACAAGTCGCTGTCTTTGACCATTCTCCAACTGCAAGATCAAAAACGATCGTACTGAAAATAAAATGACTGGGTCTGGCGAACTTTCTCTCATAGATTAAAAAACTAAATTTTAGTTGAAGTAGTACGATATTATAGCTGTTTTAATGTGAAACTAGGTTAAAACTACGATTTTACAAATCTTAAACAAATAATAGCCACATATTTTCGCTACCCTTTTATCAAAGTTAAAATAATCAAATACCTATTTTATTTTTTTAGTGCTTACTTCGTATGACTCTTTGACATTTACAAAAGTCAAGAGGGTCTGTTTAATTAGTTTTTTGCACGAACAATTTATTAAAAAAACATAGCATTAGTTAGAAATGTTTGAAATTGAGAAACAGTAAACTACTTTAAAATCAGAAAATTATTAAGTAGTATCATGCTTAACACTAGATTGTTTAAAATTTTGCGGCACTGTTATTACAGAAAAAAGTTCATAAACTTAAAATTTATTTTTTAAATGGTCAAAACAATGCCATTAGCTGTAGCTGGAGCTGAAAACAGAATTCCAAGATATTTCTAAACCTTTATGCCAATGATGAAAAAGTCAAAAATCCAAAATGATTTTAACCCATCATGTGAGCAAAATTTCAAATACTTATATCAAACATGAATGGGTTTTCCTCTAATGAACATTGAGCCGAACGACGTCCATAGTACGCAGGGTATCATTTGTTGAAGGGTGATGGGGAAGAATTCCAAATCTTTCACTGAATGTATTGTTGAACGTTGTTACTTTAGCAAACTTTTCTCTGGGATCGATTGTTATCAAAAACATGTAAATATAACTTGATAATTTTTAAACGATCATCTCTTATACTCACAATATTAGGTATTGATTTTTCCACAAATTGCTCGTATATTTTACCATGCCATGTCTATTGTTTTTTTTTTGTTGAAAATTCAACTCGATGACTTCTTGACCACTTCGTCAACTCATAATGAAGACATGTTGACGCTTTTTTAGATGTTGAAGCGACGTTTTCGGATGTTGATGCATTGTTTAAATCTTTTGGTACAGTTTTGACTTCTGGTTCGCCGCGAGACTTTTAGGGATTCAAATCATCAAATCTATATCTTAGCTCAATTTCACCAGCTAATTCATTTGGAAACATGTTCCCATTTTTCAAAAGTTGCTCACATTATCATCAGTATCCTTATTATTAATCACAATATTACTTCTTGGAAGCAAAATTCTAACATTTTTTTGAACTGCTGCGTCTAAATTTAGTTATTGTTCGTTATCAGAAGTCGGATTCATCAATAACTCTGAGAGCTCTCTAGCAATACATGTGGGATGAGAAAGCGAACTCAACAGACAGCACTGACTATGCATACGAGACAAACAGCACTGACATTACACACACCAACGATAACGAACGAACGAAAGACAGGGGAATGGGAGACTGCGTCCCTTCCATCAAAAACCAGTTTCGCTTAATAATTTAAAGTAGAATCAGTCGTTAAACTCACTTCATATAGATCGGTCGTCGTTGCTCCTCGTAGTCTTGTATTAATTTGTAGTCAAACAAATAAATAAAAACTTAAAGAAACCCTAGACAGAAACTCTATTTGTTTTTTTCGGATTGTAAAACTATTGTGCGGTAAGAGCCATACCCCACAAATTGGGAGCTCGTACGGGATTGTGCCACCAAAAACATTTTTTTTTCTTTAAATGTAACCAAACTCGAGAGTGAAAAAAAAAGTCAGATGTAATCGCCAAGTTCATCTGAGCTAACGCATTGTTTTTTTGGTTTCGTTAAAAAACACACCAAGCAGAACCTTCAAGCTCGCCTGATTGTTATTAACGGAAATCTTAACTGTATGTAAAAGAAAAAAACTAACGGGCTTCATCCCGAACAAGACATTTTTTTTTGTGCGCAACAGTTGTACGCATTCGTACATAGAAAAGAATATATTTGTGTGAAAGGAATTGTGCGCACATAGTCGAAGAAATAAAAAACTATATGTGTGTGTGCGTGTATCTGCACGCAATCGAGATTATATAAAGGGCTTCAACCTAAAGCGGTGCCAGTGTGGTGAGTCGGTGTAAAAAACCAGTAAACCACATAAAGACACACCGTGGTTGCTTGCTCCAACGAGCGAAAGGAAAAGATCGAAAGAGGTGCCGCCGACAGAAGGGATAAAGAAGACAATTGCCGGTTAGGCGAAGAAAGAAAAGATAAAATAAAAAGGGGTAAGCAAGCAGACGACCGAATAAATTTTCTTGTTAGTATTGTTTTATTTTTTTTATTTGTGCGAACTGGTTTTGTCATTTTATTTTTTGATAAATTGTGAGGGGTAAAACTTAAAGAGTAAGTGATGGACAGGGACGAAATTTTGGCACTAACGGTAGAATCACTTAGACAAAAACTGACAGAACAGAACTACCACCGCTTCAACGACAGGTCGACAGCCGAACAAAAACCAATTCAACGGCGTGTAGAGCACGGTAACGGACAACCTGCACCAACGGGAAGCCGTAATTCGTGGCCGGAGGCAAAAACAAATTTAGCTATTGGATCCAACAGACTTTTTAAAGACATCGTGGTTAAAGGTCAAAAGCTAACTGCATTGGTTGACACCGGAAGCGATTTGAGTCTCTTGCGATACGACTGTTTAATGTTATTAGAGTTCGTCGAGTTAGGCAAGGAAAAGCGAAATCTCTTAGGCATTGGTCACAATAGGGTGACGACAATGGGAAACGTAAGTTTGGAGGTGGAAATAGATGAGTTATCTGTAGAGGTAAATTTCCATGTGGTAAAGGAAACAGAAATTAGTTTCTCGGCAGTGATAGGCAATGACATCCTAGACGTTGTTGACCTAAAGATAACGGATCGAAGCGTAGAATTTAGGCTCAAAGGGAATTCCTTCGAGAAGGAAGCGGAGTCGGAGGTTCAGGGTACCAGTAAAGGGGTACGTGAGATGAGTACCGATAGTGAGGTACGGGTATATGAGGGTACCGAGACAGAGGTACGAGATACCGGTAGAGAACGAGAAGACGCCAGGGGCGTTGAAGAAAATCTGAGCCAAAGACGGGATAAATTTGGAACACATGATCAGGGATCGGAGGTGTTCGAGCTGGCAGCAATATTTGGTGAAATATGTTTGGCTGCGGAAGAGGGCATGTTTACCAAAGACTTAGATCTCAGTCATCTTGATGTCGACAAACAAAAGAAGCTGTTACAAGTCATTGAAGGATACAAGCCGGTTGGGAAAGAATCATCGCCTGTTACGATGAAGTTAATTTTGAAAGACGAAATGCCTGTTTTTCAACGACCGAGGCGAATGGCATACGCTGATCAAGTTCTAGTCAGGGAACAGATAAAAGTATGGCTGAAGGAAAAGATCATACAGAGAAGTCAATCCGAGTATGCATCACCGATTGTGCTGATAGCAAAGAAGGTTACTGAGACGGTTAGAGGATGTGTCAAGTGCATTATCGCTGAATCCAAAGCCGGAAAGAAAGAAGGATTATTACGACCGATTAATAAAGAGGATAAGCCGCTTAGAACTTACCATATAGACCATTTTGGACTGATGGAACAAACACACAAGCGATATAATCACATTTTGGTCATAGTAGACGTTTTCTCCAAATTTGTCTGGCTTTATCCAACGAAAAGTACGGGAATAGCAGAAGTCGCCATTAAGCGCACGCAATTCGGAACAGGCATGAAGCTTCGTCCGAAATTCTTGGGGCCCTACAAGGTCGTTAAGAAGCTCAACCACGGAAGATATGATGTGGTCAAGGTTGGTGAACATGAAGGGCCAAATAAAACGAAGACTGTGGCCGAGAACATGAAACCCTGGAGCCCTTCATTCGGGGCGAATGATCCGTCAGGATAGCCGATTGTGGGATGAGAAAGCGAACTCAACAGACAGCACTGACTATGCATACGAGACAAACAGCACTGACATTACACACACCAACGATAACGAACGAACGAAAGACAGGGGAATGGGAGACTGCGTCCCTTCCATCAAAAACCAGTTTCGCTTAATAATTTAAAGTAGAATCAGTCGTTAAACTCACTTCATATAGATCGGTCGTCGTTGCTCCTCGTAGTCTTGTATTAATTTGTAGTCAAACAAATAAATAAAAACTTAAAGAAACCCTAGACAGAAACTCTATTTGTTTTTTTCGGATTGTAAAACTATTGTGCGGTAAGAGCCATACCCCACATACATTACTTATTTCTCTATTTCATCAAACGGATCTACCTACCATTCTTGTAAAAATTTTTTGAATGTTTTCAATTCTTTGAGAACTTGTTTTGTAGAAAGGACTCCAATATTCTAAAACAAAACTAACAAAGGCAGTGAAGAGAAATTTAAGAGTTTAAGGATCAGTAAGATCCTTAGAATTCCTGGAAATGAATCCTAGCATAGAATTAGTTTTAGCTACTTTAATCAATATGCAGATTTAAATTAAGTTTAGGATCAAATAAAATGCCAAGATCTTTATTTTCTTCTATTTTCCAAAGAGCTTTGTCATCAATTTTATAAGAATAAAAGGTGGTAGACTGACAAAATTTGGCATTTTGAGATGTTCAAAAATAAGTGATTTTTCATACACCACTCTTCAATTCTATAAAGATCTTCTTGGAGGAGAATACATTCAGAAATAGATTTTATGCGATAGAATATTTTCAAGTCATCAGCAAAGAACAATTTTTCTGAAAGTCGGATATGAAGTGGAATATGATTTATTAAAATTGAAAATAAAAGGCGTCCAAGGTGGCTTCCGTGAGGAACACCAGAGGTAACATGAATTTGGTGATAGTTAAAATTATTTATATGAACGTATTGAATACAATCGCATAAATAAGATTGAAGCCAATTCAAAAGATTAAAATGACAACCTATATTTACCAATTTTTGCATCAAGATTTTGTGGTTAACCCAATCGAATTCTTTGGCGACATCGGTGTAAATGATATCACATTGAGATCCGCTTTCGGAACGACTAACAACATGATTACTGAAAATCATAAGATTTGTCAAGGTTGATTTTCTACTGACAAATCCATGTTGGTATGGTGAGACAATTTCTTTGAAAAGAAAGGACATTTTATTGTACATAAATAATTTTTTCAAATGATTTTGGGATAATTGAATTTCAAATTGTATGCAGTTCCAAAAAGATGTAACTTCCTTGCCAAAATGGTGTTTGTCAAATCACTCGATTTAAATGTCAAAAAATGTTGTATTCTCACATTTAGTAGGTCCTTCAGTCCGATTGTATTGGACTACAACTGTAACTTATTATTATCGGAGAACGTTCTTCACAGACTTTTTAATCATAAGGATTTGGGAGTTGTATACGACTCCAGACAGGATTTCAGAATGCATGTTGATTATATCGTGTCTAGAGGCAATTCCATGCTTGCATTTTTATTTATAAATTCTAAGGAATTCAAGTGCCTTATGTTATTGAATTGGCCGTTCGCCCGAATTTGGAATACAGCTCGGTAGTTTAATATCCTTACTACAGAAATGCGTCCAATATAATTGAAAGAATTCAAAAAAGATTCACGAAATATTCGCTTCATAAACTTGAATGGACCCTGCCTTTACCAACATATGTATGTATTTAGATGAGTGTGCGTTGATGATTGATATATAATACCAACTGAAACTAAGGGAATCTATTACTTGGTATCACTTGCAACAGATGTTGTAGCAGGTCATATTAATTGTGCTCCTTTATTGAAATTATTTATAAGACCCCGGGGTGTTGTCTTAAATCAAAGGCTAAATAATTTTTCTTCATCTCACATCATTCAACAAATTACGGATAAATATATTTTTTGATAAACATGCCCATGTAATCGAACTTGAAAGTTCAAAAGAAATATTAAAAAAAAGTTATTATTAATACATATATTTATTAATAAATATATTTAAAAAATAGGTTTTTCTTGGCCACATCGAAGAAAGGAACATAAAGCCACATTATGAATTAAAAAAAAAATATTAAACACACAATATCAAAAAGTACCATTCCAACTCGGTCGTTATTCATGGTTTCTCTATTCTTTATGTTTTATAAAAATTTCATGTCCAATGAACTATAAACATGGGTAGAACGGTTCACAATTACCCTGATATCCACATTCTAAGAACGCGATTTGCAAAACAAAAGAATTTTCTCAAGAGCATATAATGCGATAGCAGGGCAAACCTCACCGACCAAAGACATCAAAAGCCCTCATATCTCATTGAATATTCTCTCAGATATACCTTTTATTATGCTTCCTTTTATTCGAATCCATGCGATTCGTTTGGCTTTGGTTGAAGTGCACAATAAAAGAATAAAATACGACGATTTCTGAATTCAAGATCTGCAGCGTCTTATATACGTCATTTTGTTTGTGTTCCTTACTTCCAGGTAAGACCAAGAAAAGAGATGGAAATTCTATTATTTTCTTTAAATTTAAGAACTAATGTTTGTGACTTGAATGCGTTGAATTGAATTACCCTTATATTTCATATAGAGGATTGGAATGGTGCTTGGGAAATCTCCTAGGAATCGTGAATGTTTGTTTTGTTTTTACTTCTGGTTATGGCCCTGCTATCTAAAAATATATCTTGCTTCCATTAAAAGCTGGTGAAATTGGTCGTTTAACGACTTTTCATTCAGGTTTATTTCTCTGAGAAATTTGAGAACAAATTCTTACCTTCAGAGAACATAAATCAATTTCGTTTATCTGGTCCTTTTTTTCTTTGGAATATCAACCTAGTATGTGGCTCCATATCACCCTTACCTTACTTTCGCATTTCCAGAACAATCTAGAAATGATGGGAGGAGCTAAGTTCTTTTAGCTTGTAGCTACAGCTACATATTTGCAATTCTATGATAAGGATCAACATACTTGACTTTTGGAAATACTAGTTGACCGTCCTATAATTGTGAAAATATACGTATATTATATATTTGCTCCTTTGGAATAATCATTATTGTTCTCCGACTCTGGTGTTCTGCAGTGGCGTAGCGTGCCATCTCGCCGCCCGGGGCGGGAGACCCATTTCAATACTTAATTAAAATTAAATTTCGAGACATCATTTCATAGGCAATGAGGTATCTTTTCTTGAAGGCAAAACAGAACTGAAATAGGATTTATTGTGGATACCTGCCGTTTCCGGCTTTACCCCACTACTTGGCCTACCAAGCACTGACAGCCCAGGACATAGTCCCAGTTGCTTTTTATCTGGATGAAAGCAAGCCACCTCCTTGCAGCCTCGTGCAAGACAAGATTCCTAAACAAACCAACTCCGCACCGCTACTTAATGCTTCATCGTTGGTCTTGTCTTTGGAGTACGAGTCAGGCATCTTCAGACTGTTAGAAATTTGTACTTTGTAGGCAGCACTACCTTTGGTTCGGATCTAATTGTTTTATCTACAGAGGGCCTTCCCAGTGACAGTGATTCCATGGTCCTTACTCCATGGGGGCTATAATTAGCGGGGGATTCTGACAATCACTATCCCCGAGGTAACCAATTAGGGTATTTTATTATTTTATAGATATAATATGGAATATCTTTGTTTTTATTATTATTATTTTATAGATATTAATAAACAATATCTTTATCTTTATTTTGTTACTTGTTACTAATATTATGGAGTTATTTTAAAAATACCACCAATAATATTACAGGCGCTTAATAAATTAAGCAAATGGAGTAAAAACCCCGTGGTGCAGATCACAGCTGACCGAGGCCAACCACAATCTGCACCGAAATTTTAGATTAGTCTTGTATTTTGCCCTACAACAAATAGGGATAGAGACACTCCCCGCAATCTTTTAATTTCAAGTACAAGGAAGGACCATCAATTACGATTGCTTTGACCAAGACGACTCAGCAAAAGAGACGCCTTCTCTCAACTACCTTTTGTCTTGGCCCGTGAACACCACATCACATTGTTTAAGATTTGTATACACCAGCACTAGGGATCCGTTACTCAGAACTCAGATAACTGAGATAGGATATAGCACCAACGTTTTTTCGGACATAGCTTGAACTACAACTGATGTCCTTTCGCTCTCAAAATTTTTTTCTTTATTATTTAGCAATCTTATTTTATTTTATTACGTCAATTCCATAGATTGCTATGCATACATCAAACGAAAGAGATGTCTCGATCGCTTTAAATTGTGTATGACCGTGACACTTAAGGTCTTGTTTGAGTTTTCTTAGTTTTCTAATCTCCAGCAAGCCGGAGAAAAGACGACCACGACAAGGTGAAACTCGTCGGGGTGGATCTTGAAGCAAAATAGAATCAGCGGTTTTACAAACGGAATCTATGGACCTTATGAGCAGCGAATTCAGAAATAACTTTGTCAAAATCAATACTTGCAGCCACTTCTTGTTCAATCGAAAATATAGCCAAGTTTGATAGTCTAGTGGAGCCTATAGTGGATCTGAGATCATTTTTGATTAGTTACAACTTCTCTCACAACTAGCGACACTAATTGCCAAAGTCAAATATATACGAATCTAGATGACTACATTTGAAACCGAAATTCCCAGATTCAGTTTTTGAATGAACTCTGATTAAAAACTGGCGACCAACTGCTGGAGACGCTTCTGCTCCATCTGAAACTCGTCCTTGTCGATGTCTTCTAATAAATGGGAGAGATCGAAATCCGAACTTTTCCGCTATTTCTTGAACTTGCTGGAATCACATCGTCATTTCTTGAATGATCTTGTCAAATGATGCGAACACCTCTCGACACAGTTCCTGCTCATGAGACCAAGCTGCATCTGCGGTTTCATCGCCATGCATACGTTTTTTCCCGCGAATTCTCCTCTTTTTGAGTTCGATTCCGAGTTTTAGCAAAGTCGATTGCAGCTTGGACAAAACGGTCTCTGCTCTCCATTAGGAGAGCTTTTAAAGCGCACACTTATCCACACTCAGTCCTCGTTGCTGCAGGTAAATCTGTGCGTCATCTACTTCAGGTAGTGCTGTAGCCCAAAAGCTAAGAAAAGTGAGGAGGTTGAAAAATACTGGCTCCCGATCTTATTTCGGAAGTTTGAGATGAATCCGTCAATTCTTCCAGGACCTCAAAAACTTCCGGAAACATATTTTTAAGCGTCTTGACAGCTTTATGTCTGTGACGGCAACCAAAGCGTTTCACCGAGCAGTGATTCAGAAAAGAAGGCAAATAGCTTCTCCAGAGTTCCAAAAAACGTCACGGAATTCACTGATTCAGAAGCAGCGTGTACCCCGGCCAAGTTTAGTGAGTGGTTTATGCATGCAACGAATGTAGCTTTCGGATTCAGTGCTTTAATCCGGTCTTGAATTCCATTGTGAATCCCTGATATTGTGGCTGCGTTGTCATAAGCCTGTCCTCTCAAGTTCTGTATGTCAAGTCCGTCTGATGTTATCTTCACGCTGCACAGTGGGCCCTCTCCATACACACATCAGTGCTCAAAATACAGTTTTTAATTTTTGTCTTAAAAAAAAAATAAAAATGCAAAATTAATGTTCATATTATAACACATGTTATTTGTAAGTATTATCTTTCTTCTCTGTCTAATGGTCAAGTTACGGTACATTCAAGTTGACTCTTTGTCATTGATTTTTGTTAGACATGCGCAAGTTTTAATTTTGTGCAGTTTTGTTTTAATTTTAAAAGTTAACTTCGTTAAACAAAAAGAAAATAAAAATATGTTGTTTGTTCAAGAAGGCATGTAGATTGCAAATACATTTTTATTTTCGTTTGAAAGTTGTTACTTAGTGTATAAAATACATAAATAGATGAAGGTTTTACTCACGGGTAATGAAAATTTTTAAAATGATTTTTTTTTAACTGGCGCAGAGAACTTTTAAATCTAAGTATACAGCATGAAAGAAGAAATATTTGTTATTAAAAATCCGAAGACAGAAGTAAAAGTTAGGTGCGCTAGTTCGAAATATCACTGTTTGAGTTCGCGGTTCAATAAATAAATAATACAAATGCCGACAAAAAAATTTGGTAGTGGATGTTTGGCAAAAATATGAGTATGTGGGCTTATAGGTATGTCTATCATGATATCAAATCCGAAAATTCCGGTAGGTTTTTTTCTCAGCCTTGGGTAGGGGGTAGGGGTGAAGTTAAAAACTATCTATTTGTCCTATCTTTGTTCCAGGAATATAACCACTTATATAAATATAAAATTTAAATATGCAATTTGATGCTCTGTAATTAAACCTAAGCTTACATACCTGAGTTTTGACCATCCGACTAATAGAACTTAAAATATAAGCTTTTTAGTGAGTCATATCAAATTTTTTGTAAATTTTTTGCTTAATATATGATTGGTTTTCAGATACCTGCGGAAAGATTAAGGTGTTTTTTCCTCGAAAGAGCTCGACTTTACGTGAAGCTCTGTCCTTCGCATCCCATGACCACAAGTCTGCACCAAATCCTTATCAATGAAAGTGAAATAATGACTCATGCCCTACTTCCAATTAGCCAGTTAAGCGAAGAAGACCAGGAGGTGCGAAATAGAGATTTTCATATATCGGCAACAATTCAGCGGGAAGACATCACGAAAAAAAAGAAGGATAACATGTGGGATGTTATAAATAGGTTATTTATTTCTGCCAATCCCTTGATAACATCGCGCACAACGACAGTCATTCACCGAAAAATGTTTTATCCTGAAGTCATAAATATGTTACTCCAACAGCAATTGTTTTCTTAAAATAAATCTATCAATAACCTTGAAAATATTTACTATAGTCAGAACTATATTCATTATTAATAATATTTTCATTTTCAACAGCAGTTAGTATCTATTTATAACAGTTCTTAGCATTTTAAAGAAGATTTTGAATTTTGAGCACTGCTCAGTATGAAGGGGACCCACTGTGCGCTGGTTCGAAGAAGTCGATGAAAGATTCTACCACGGCGACCTTTTCTCCTTCGATATGTACATACGTATCGCCATAGCTGGGCATTAACTCGTTAATCCGTTAATCGTTAATTAACGAAGTTAACATTTTGATTAACGGATTAACTTTTAAGTTAACTTTTAAAAATGTTAACGGACACGTTAAATCCGTTAATCCACGTTAAGTCCGTTAATCGTTAATCCAATGCCTACTATTTACCGCGCGGCGCGAAAAACAGGTTCAGACAAGTATGAGACAAGTGCCGCGCGGTGCGTTCCGCGGGTGAAACAAAACCAGCTAAGTACGTATTATATAGTATTATATAGATATGTATATAAAATTGTTCGATTTTGACAGAAAAAAAGTTTTTCAGGTTGATCAACTGCGTTTTCGATATTGTTGTTTAACCAGTTGATGAACGAGTTGATACCTTCGTACACTTAACCAAGGAACCAAGGATCACTCGTTCGGGAACACGTTGAACGCACCACGATAAACAAAAAACTCAAACGTCAAACCTGAAATAATTTTGACTTCAGTTCGGTACATACATTTATTGTCGACGTACGCCTTCGCTTTAAAATATTCTTAAATTTGTTCCGTATGAGTATGATTTCCCCTAAGAAAAAAAAAAAGTGGCTGCCGCATTAATAATATTAGAAAATGAACTTCAAAGGAAGAAAAAACAGCCAAGACGATTCTGGGTAGATGATTTTTCTTGAGTCGCGAAGAAAATTGCTTTTTCAATGAAATATATGAGAAATTAAACCGGTGCTTAGAGAAAAAAAATATAAAAAATGCAATTTTTATCACATGTTAACGGATTAACGATTAACGTTAACTTGCGCTAATTCTTCCGAAATTTAACGCTTTAACGTTTAACGAAGCTAACTTTTTAGTAGCGGATTAACGATTAACGAAGTTAACTGTTTGATTAACGGTGCCCAGCTATGCGTATCGCAGAATCTGGCTCATTTGGTCTTTGTGGGAGATGTCTGGTGTACTGTCGAAGATTACGCAATAATATTTAGCTTCTTGAATGCGACGGATGATGATGGATCGAACTTGCTGTTCCAGTAAGTTTATCAATTCATTCTGGGTTTCTGGAGATAGATACGAAACTGGGAGCCTGAAATGGGGATAATGTGCTTAAAGCGTGGCGAGAAGTCACAGTGGTATTTATTCCGAAAGCTGGTAAGCCCAGCGCCTAGCCACACGGACGCTAAAGACTTCACACTCATTAGTCTCACGTTTTTTCTCTTAAAAACATTTGAAAGACTAAAAGACATATAGATACACAGCACACTAAGCCCGGAAGTCATATCTCCAGCCCAGCAAGCTTATACAAAAGAAAAAAATGTTGAGACAGCACTACACAGTGTCATCTGCACATTTGAAAAACCGCTCAAAGGTAAGGAATACACCCTTGCTGCCTTTTTAGACATTGAAGGAGCTACTAACAATGTCCAAAACGAGGCCGTGGAAGGAGCGCTCGAAGAAGGAGGAGTACAGATCAAAGTGTCTACTTCTAGAGGGACTCCACAAAGTGGGGTGCTTTCTCCGTTTCTCTGGACACTCGTGATAAACGCAGTTTTAATAAGACTAAAAAATAGTGGCGTCCAAGTAATTGCATATGCTGATGACCTATAGCATTACTAGCATTACTATTGCCTTATCGATAGTGAATACATGGACTAAGAACTGCGGACTAAAAAAAAAACGCAAAAAAAAACGAACTTGTCCTTCTAACGAACAAAAGGAAATTACCGACTTTTGAAATTCCCTTAATTGAAGGGGCCCAACTCAAAATCGCCGATCACGCGAAATACCTTGGACATAAAGCCATGTTTGCTTCCTGCTACTTATAAAGTGGATGTATGCGCCCATACTCAGACCTGTAGTGACATAGTGCATTAGACAAACTTACCAACCTTAAAATCATGCCCAAGGTACAAAAAATGACATGCATTGGAATTACTGGGGTTATGAGGTCCACCCCCATAGCGGCTATACTCAATATTAAACCTGGATCTATTTATACAAGAATTGGCAGCCAAAAGCGTACTGTTGCTTTCTGAACAACCTATCCTTCAAGTTCTTTCATAAGATGAAAGCGGGAGTCTTCAAATCAGGAGATTGTGGGGCCATTCGATATCACCACTTGTTGGCGTTATTCGGCCAGGAAAAATCGTTCCTAAGATTCGCATCATAGCATGGGCTATGTGTGATGTGGCACCGTCTTGTTAGAACCACATGTTCTAATAGTCTAACTGATCCAATTCAAGAAAGTTTTCCAACAACTTCCGAGAGCGATCATCAGTAATTGTTACAGCATTTAGCATTATCAATGGCATCCTCAAACAATGATGGCCCAATGACGCCACCGAACCCAATTGGCGCACCATACAGGTACTCTACACGGGGGTTTTATTGTCTTTGGTGTATAAGTCGAGGTTTTCAATACCCCGATAGCGGCTATTCTGTATATTAACAAAGTGAGACAAGTTGAAAGGCGCTTCGTCGCTCATAATAATTTACAATTTATTTACAACTGAGCAATTATTTAACTGAAATGTTTTAATAATTTCAACACGTTATGACTATCAAATGCCAACTCTCTTTTTATAGTTTCCCAGAGCTTGGTTCTTCTAAGTCTCCGAACATTATCTCTTGCATTTATGACGTTTCCCATCTCGGACCTCTGTGACCATTTATATTTGAAGGTTACGATGTAGATTGCTATTTCTTATGTACCAAGGGGCATTTATTATTTATTGCACGAAGGACTTTGTTTTGGAATTTTTAGATGGGTTCAGTATTTGTTTTTTTAACACCCCCATAGCTGAATACCATACATCCAAACGCCAAACGGGTTTCAACACTTGCTTGCATAACATTATTTTGTTCTGGATAGATAGGCCAGAATTCTGTCTTAGTAACCAGCACCTTTTTCTGTACTTTAAGTTCAGTTCTTCTATTTTCTTTTGTATGTGCTCCTTCCATTTTAATTTTGCATCCAAAGTCATTCAAAGGTCCCTGGCAGTATTGGCGTAAGATAAACCTTTACCGTTAACAAAAATTGAAAAATTATTTAGTTTTTTGTTTGTAAAGCTTATACTCGTATGCATCGATTTAGTTTCATTTAATTTGATACGCCATCGTTGCGTCCAATCTCTAACTTTATCGACTGCATTTTGCAGTCTTTCTGTAACCTTCCTAACGAATTTAACGGGTGATTTTTTTGAGGTTAGGATTTTCATGCATTAATATTTGACAGATCACGTGGGATTTCAGACATGGTGTCAAAGAGAAAGATGCTCAGTATGCTTTGACATTTCATCATGAATAGACTTACTAACGAGCAACGCTTGCAAATCATTGAATTTTATTACCAAAATCAGTGTTCGGTTCGAAATGTGTTTCGCGCTTTACGTCCGATTTATGGTCTACATAATCGACCAAGTGAGCAAACAATTAATGCGATTGTGACCAAGTTTCGCACTCAGTTTACTTTATTGGACATTAAACCAACCACACGAATGCGTACAGTGCGTACAGAAGAGAATATTGCGTCTGTTTCTGAGAGTGTTGCTGAAGACCGTGAAATGTCGATTCGTCGCCGTTCGCAGCAATTGGGTTTGTGTTATTCGACCACATGGAAGATTTTACGCAAAGATCTTGGTGTAAAACCGTATAAAATACAGCTCGTGCAAGAACTGAAGCCGAACGATCTGCCACAACGTCGAATTTTCAGTGAATGGGCCCTAGAAAAGTTGGCAGAAAATCCGCTTTTTTATCGACAAATTTTGTTCAGCGATGAGGCTCATTTCTGGTTGAATGGCTACGTAAATAAGCAAAATTGCCGCATTTGGAGTGAAGAGCAACCAGAAGCCGTTCAAGAACTGCCCATGCATCCCGAAAAATGCACTGTTTGGTGTGGTTTGTACGCTGGTGGAATCATTGGACCGTATTTTTTCAAAGATGCTGTTGGACGCAACGTTACGGTGAATGGCGATCGCTATCGTTCAATGCTAACAAACTTTTTGTTGCCAAAAATGGAAGAACTGAACTTGGTTGACATGTGGTTTCAACAAGATGGCGCTACATGCCACACAGCTCGCGATTCTATGGCCATTTTGAGGGAAAACTTCGGAGAACAATTCATCTCAAGGAATGGACCGGTAAGTTGGCCACCAAGATCATGCGATTTGACGCCTTTAGACTATTTTTTGTGGGGCTACGTCAAGTCTAAAGTCTACACAAATAAGCCAGCAACTATTCCAGCTTTGGAAGACAACATTTCCGAAGAAATTCGGGCTATTCCGGCCGAAATGCTCGAAAAAGTTACCCAAAATTGGACTTTCCGAATGGACCACCTAAGACGCAGCCGCGGTCAACATTTAAATGAAATTATCTTCAAAAAGTAAATGTCATGGACCAATCTAACGTTTCAAATAAAGAATCGATGAGATTTTGCAAATTTTATGCGTTTTTTTTTTAAAAAAAGTTCTCAAGCTCTTAAAAAATCACCCGTTATCAACAAACTGTAAGTTAGAAAGTCAGCGAAGATATCAGCCTTATGTTTCCGGTCTCCGATCGAATTTTCATCTTGAGATTTTACTAGCGGGATTTGTGTTTGCCGTCTTTACAGGAGCTTGGATACTTTCCATAAGGAGTAGTCGGTAGAAGCAACCGTCCTTAAACTTTTCAGGAATCTATCAAGTTAATCATTTTTTTAATTCCTTATTCTTTCTATTAGTTCATTGTTAAGATGGTTGAATACTGTCTTATAGCCTGTAAGGATCGTAGTTTGCCATTTTCTTTGAGCTCTTCTTTTCTCCAATATCGATCTGGAGTACTTTGTTGCCTATCGGAAATGAGTTGCTCTACTTCATGATCAAGCTGTTCAATTGTTTCCATAGGGGATCTGAGGTTTATAAGACTTTTAAGCTTATCTCTGAATTCGTTCCAGTTTGTTCTCTTATTCACGTTACTTTTTTTCAAGGTTACTTTTTTCTATCATTTCTACCTCACTCAGTGACAACAGTACTGCAGTATGATCTGAAGATAAATCAAAGTTAGATTTGCGACTTATATTGATGAAAAATTCAATAAGGTCTGGTATTTTGTTAAGATGGTCAGATGGCCTTTTGGCAAACCAGTAGAAAAGAATTCGCAGTTTCCTGCTTGGAAGAGTCGTTTCTCTTTTGTAAATAGTTATGAGCCTAGATCCGCAGTGGGTGTTTTTAGCATTGTAGTCACCACCAACAAGAAAATTATGTTCTAGCAAATTTAGATGATCTCCATAGTCTTTTTTCAGTTGGAGAGCGCCTTGGTGGGTAATATATAGCTGCTATCTTAAAATCTTCCTTTTTTATACCAATACTAATTGTTGTTACTTGCATGTTTCCATTAGTAAGCTTTGGTTCTTCATAGTGTTTTATAAGTATTGCCGATCCTGCACTACCTTTTTCGGCTGAATGCAGAGTGAGATGATAATTTGCATAATTTTGTTATTTACTATCAAGACTTTGTTCTATTGCGAAGAGAGTTTCGGACACCAAAATCTTTTCTATGTCTAAGGAAATGTTTAATTCAGATAGATGCTGTAAAAGACCGTTAGACTGTTTGCGATTTTAAGTGTTCTGTCCATCACTTTTTCGAGCGACTTCTTCGTTTAACTGCTCATGTTCAAATCCTGTTTATCAATACTTTTTAGATTAGGTAAGTGCCACCACTTCATTTATTGAAATTTCTTCGTTCTTCCGCACATTTTTTACTTGCGATATAGGTACTATAGGGCAAGTTCTGCATTTGGAAAAAAAATCGAACTCGAGATTTTGATCAAAGTTGACATTACGATGATAGCGAAGACGAAAAAAGTGGGTCCGACAATTCCGTCTGTCTGTCTGTATGTCTGTATGTCTGTATGTCTGTATGTCTGTATGTCTGTATGTCTGTATGTCTGTATGTCTGTATGTCTGTATGTCTGTATGTCTGTATGTCTGTATGTCTGTATGTCTGTACCTCGAACTACAGCCTAAACTACCTGACGTATTTTCTTCAAACTCGGTAGTTAAGGGTCTTCGGTGATTCCCTAGAGGAAAAATTGAAATTTTTTTTTTATCTCCAAAACTAAGGGTACCCCCATACACCCGTAATGCGAAATCTTATTTATCTCGAAAACGGCTCTAACGATTTTGATAAAAAAACTTAAGTGTGATATTATGGACATGGACTATATTTTGGTGAAAAAAAAATTTGGGGGGAAATGTTATTAGGGGTACCTGTCATAGAACGGTTTTTTTGATTTTCGAATTTCTCGCCAACGGCTCTAACGATTTTAACCAAAATTTTTATGCAGGAGCTGCTTTACATTTTAAAAAATATAAACTAAAAATTTTTTCGAAAAAATAGTTTTTGGATTTTTAAAAAAATAATACAATTTTTTTTTTTTGAAAATTCAATATCTTGAAAACCGATACACGATTAAATTTTTAAATTACGTTTTAAAATGTATTTTATTAAATACTAACAATTTGCATATCAATTTTTTTATAAAAATTTTAAGGAAAATTTAGTACACAAAAAACATGTTTCAGTGTGTCTGTATGTCTGTACCTCTCACTACAGCCTAAACCCTTGGACCTATTTCTTTCAATCTCGGTAGTTAAGGGTCTTCGGTGATTCCCTAGAGGAAAAATTGACATTTTTTTTTTAGCTCCAAAACTAAGGGTACCCCCCATACACCCCCCAAGTAACATCGTTGGAGCTAAATGTTATTTATATGTTCTTAAATAGCTCTGAGAGAGTTAAATGCACGGCCCTAGCTCTATTTCAAAACATATTGCAGCTCTTGGTAAACGAATTTAAATATCTAGCTCTATAATGGAGTTTCTTAACAATCTTTAGATATGTTACATTTAAGAGCTTTCTGCTCGATAAATTTGCTCCATAGTAATGTTTTTATCAGCTGTTGGAAAGCATGTTAGCATTTTGATACTGCACCCTTTAAAATAGCTCTTTAAGAGCAAAAGAATGTTTTAAAGATTTACTTAAGAGCTACAAGCTATATCTTCATGTGTATTTAACAAAATGGCGAATATTTAAAAAATTTTATAAAACAGGAAAAGAAAACTATTAACAGTGCTGTGATAACTCCATTTTTAAAAGAATCATGATAAACACAGAAGCCTTATCCAAAAAAGTGCACGAGCAAAATAAATATTTTTTTCTCAAGTTAAAAATTGAAATAAAAAAAATTTACCATCCACTTAAAACAAATTATTTAAGAAGGGCGTTGTAATATTTCGAAGTACAATATCAACATTTCTGATAAAAATGAAATCGCACTTAGAAATCTCTCCCATGTTGAACGTATTATGGCTTTTAATTATTACCTTTACTCATTGTTCTATGAAAATAAATTATGATGCTAAGATGATTTACCAACACAAATAATAATTTCTTTTCGTGTTCAATAGTATGATTTGTATTAATTTACTAATACTAATAAAAAACGTAAAGGCACGCGGCTCTATGGCCGTTTTAAAGTGTATATTAAAGCTTTTAGCTGTCAAAACCTACTTACAAGCACTATTAAGGAGCTAAAAAGTGCTCTCAAACTCAATGAATTAGCTGCAAGTGGGCTCCATGCTTGCTCTAAAGGCGCATCTAGAGCGTGTTTTTGAATTAACTAGCTCTAAGATTAGCTCCGAAAGCGCTTTTCAAGCATTAATACAGCTAAAATTGTTTCTTGGGCCGTAATGCAAAATCTTATTTATCTCGAAAACGGCTCTAACGATTTTGATAAAAAAAATTAAGTGTGATATTATGGACATGGACTACATTTTGGTCAACAAAAATTTTGGGGCAAAATGTTATTAGGGGTACCTGCCATAGACCCGTTTTTTTTGATTTTCGACTTTCTCATTAACGGCTCTAAGGATTTTAACCCAAAATTTTTAGCAGGAATCCCCTTAAGTTTAAAATAATATTGTTTAGCGAGAATAATAGTTATTTCAAAATTACAAAGACAATTCAACAGTTAATGGTACATATATTTATATATTAAGAATTAAAAGTAAAGGTTTTTAATCTAAGACTCGCCAGACGTATTTGACGTCCGAGTTCCACAACGATCTTAATAGTAATGGTCTCGTATACGCTTATTGTATTGGGAGGAATTTACTTCTCCTTCTTACGCTGTATATTCATCCTTTTCCCTCATTGATCATCGTTACAATTGTATATAAAAATATTCGAAAAAATATTTATTGGGTTTTAAGAAAAAAAAAAAAAATTTTTAAATCAATATCTTCAAAACCTATGAACGATTATTTTTTGAAATTATTTCCTAAAACCAATATTATTAAATACTTAAAATTCGCATCCCACATTTTTTTCTTGAAAAATTTTAGAGAAATTTCTTATATAAAAAATTTATTTAATAATTAAACGATTTTTTAAGGTTTATTTGCATAAATTCATACTTTTCCGGAAACCAGACGGCAATTTTATGCATTTGAACATTATTATCTCATTAAATCCATGTTTTATATTTATAAAATGTATCTTAAATTCCAAAGTACTTTTACATAAGAGCTAGTTCGTGCGATCCAGTCGTGCATTTTATTTAAACTGTTTTGCTTATTGCAATTGCTCTTGCAAAAAAATGGCAACCAAATAAAAACGAAATGGAACATAAGGATGGGCCAAATACAAGCTTCTTTTTAAAACTGCAATTAAATTAAGAAAATTAATTTTTTTCCATGGATTATAGCCCTATTAGTAAGAGCAAACATTCCCCTTAATTATGGAATACAACGTGGCTACCTCGGCTATAGAGCTTGTAAGCGAAAAATCCGAGATCTTTATGCAGAATTCCCCTTACGCTAGTGCGAGTTGATGTTCGTGAATAGGGTCTCACACTCTCGGCTACAGCAGTCACATTCTCGTCTGTGTGCACCGTACGACGACGGGGACCATGCATGTTGTGCACTATAATACCAGTCTCACGAAATTTTTGCACAAACTTGAGTACAGCAGGTGTGGTGGGTACTTTATTTAGGCCCAAACTTCTTTTCAAACACATTTCGTGACATAGATTTCAGTGTCAAAATAACCTATGATTTAAAAAGAAACCACAAGATACCAAGCTGTTGCAATAAAAACTCTGGATCAGGATCATGGATTCTATGATTCTGGATTTAGGTTTTCTCTTTTTAAAGCATCGATCTTTTTAAAATCTTGAATTTTATTACACTTTGAAAGTAACCAAAGTAAAGGACGTAATAGAAACTCCAATAAGTCCTCTAATGCTGCACGTGAATCTAGCGGGTAAAACTTAACAATCCGTTGAAAATGAGCAGAAATTGTAAACGGTAAATCGGTTTTTATTTTAATTATAAATACTATGTGAGGAATATTTGGAAACTTAAATCTACAATCATCATTTAATTAGATTTGAAATGCATATAATTAAAAAGTTCTATTTGTAATTTAATAATTTACATTAGAATCAATTTTAAATACCATAAATTAATTTCAAATGATTTGATAAATATTCTGTGGTGGAAAAACTTTACTAATTACTCGTAATTGCTGCAAAAGCATACACAAATCATCTCATCATAATTAGCTCTAAGTCCGTGGTTACATTGTGAAACTAGATTTCAACTAATTAAATTGAGTATTTTGACACTTTTATTGGAGTCAAATATTAATAGTCATTAACTTCTTTGGGGGTTGTGGGCATTTTCCTTAATGACTGGATCATATTTCACTGAAATAAAACTGTTCGAGTAATTTGTTTTAATTCTATGGTAGGTTACCTAATTATTTTAATAATTCTTTTTCGGTGTGATTATGATATTGATTATATTTTTACTTGCTATATATAAATACGTACATACTTATGTTCCATAGGGCAAGCTTTGCATTTGAACAAAAATTTAAATCGAGATTTTGATCAAAGTTGACATTACTAACCAAAAAAGTGGGTCCCGCAATTCCAGTCTGTCTGAACCTCGACCTGGAGCCTAAGCCGCAGCAGCGATTTACTTCAAACTTCGTATTTAAAACCCCAAAAGTGGGGAGCATCTGCTCCATATACCTTAAATTTACTGCTATGAGCTATGTTTTTGTTAATAAGGCAATTTTCCACGAAATATTAATTGCAGTTTTTGCCTTTCGACGTTTTTCGTAAAAATGCTTCTCAATACTCAGGTTTCTAGGCCTAGGGCGACCTGCGGCGTGCCTAATCGGGAAACTGTTGAGTGTCTTTAACCTGGCAAAGTCCACTAGCGCAACTTTTAGTCACGTCCTTTATCTCCTCGTGGTGGTGCCCGGACAATGGTTTGTGTATCAACACGAATAAGATAAAATTGGAAATCGCGAAAATCTCTCCTAACTCGTTAGGATAGGTTACGGAAGCCATCACTCCCGTAACTGAAAACCATCTTGCTACCGAAACGGAAACAACGCCTCGGATAACTAATGATAATATGTTGACGACTTTTGGCTATCGAATAAGGACAATGATTGGTTTCTGGAATGTGAGCACACTCCTCGATGATGGCAGTGAAGGTCTCCACAACGCCAGATTCCTCCAACTAGAGAAGGAATTCATGCGGTACAGGCTGGATATCTTAGGCCTTAGTGAAATACTCGTACGTTGGAAGGGCTCGGGCAAGTTCAAGTCTCAATCGCGTAATACTGCTGTACTCCGGAAAAGCTCCAGGAAGCACACGTGAGGGGGTTGGGCTGCTGCTAACAAAAACAGCTGTCAGTAGTCTGATTTCATGAAGCCCCTTGGAGAAAGAATAATAAAGGCACGATTCCGGGTAAGAGTACGTCCCGTCACCATTATACAGTGTTACGCCCCAACGGAGCTCTCATCCGATGAAGAGAAAGAATGCTTCTATAATGGGCCAGGAGTCGCTTACAACAACACACCGCGCGGAGATATTAAAATGGTTACAGGAGATTTGAATGCTAAAGTTGGCAGCAACAACGATAGACTCAACTATGTGATGGGAAACCATGAAGTTAGGAATTGTAATGATAACGGTGAGCGGTTCATTGACTTCTCCAATACTAACGGACTCGTCATTGGCGGCACCATGTTTGAACGGAACGGAAAAAACTCAAGACCCGTATTGCAGCTGCAACTGGAGTGGAAAAAAGAGAGCTAGAATCCTTGTACCGCATGAGAAAGAGAGAGGTTCACCGCAGTATAAGACGTGATAAGCGTAATCACATCAACGCTTTGGCCCAGCAAGCAGAAGAAGCTGCTAACAGATGCGACAGTAGAACCGTCTACAGCATTACAAAGGAAATGTTGGGTGCTCGCAGTTCCAAACAACACCTCGTAAAAGACTCAGACGGCTCGCTACTTAGTTCGGATGAGGATCAGCTGAGAAGGTGGAAGGACCATTTTGCGCCGGTATTAAACCGAGTTACCGATAGCAATGCGCAACTGATACCTGCTGAGCCGACAAGAACAACAAATTCCCGAATCCGTGCTGCAACCCCCAGTAGAGATGAGAACGCAATCAAAGCACTGAAGACCAACAAAGCAGTAGGGTTTGATGGCATTCCTGCAGATCTTCTACATGCGGCACCATAAAGAAAGCTTGGGTCTTCGAAGGATTTCCGAATGAGTGGAAAGAGGGAATGATAGTCAAGCTCCCTAAAAAAGGAGACCTAAACACAGTGCGAAAACTGGAGGGTAATTTGCGTGCTGCCTGCACATCTCGATGCCGAACAAGCAGGTTTCAGCATTGGATCCTCATGCATTTATCATATCAATACTTTAAGGATCATAATTAAGCAGTGCGTCGAATATCGATCACCTGCTATTCATTGATTTTGAGAAGGCTAATAGCGTCAATAGAGAATTTATTTGGCATGCTTTACGCAAGAGGGGTATTCCGGATAAATTAATAGATATTATTAAGGCAACTTATGATGTATCCAAATGTCACGTTTCGCACGAAGGGAGGCTGTCAGAAGAGTTTGAAGTCGAAAGTGTAGTCAGACAGGGATGCACTCTGTCACCAATATTGTTTCTGTTGGTGATAAGCGATGTCCTGCGAGCGGCCATGATAGGAAACGGAGGAATTCGATGGACTCTGAAGTCTCACCTGAAACATCATATGCTTGCTCTCTCATAGGATCATGGATCTCCACCAAATGACAACAAGGGTGGAGAGAGAAGCAGAAATCGTGGGGCTGAAAATCAACTCCGGCAAAACAAAGAAGATCAGCCTAGGAACCCAGTCATCTTCTCTCATAAATATTTCTCAACAACCGGTAGAGAAAGTACAGAGCTTCCAATAGCTTGGAAGTATCATCTCTACCGAGGGTGGCACCGAAAAGGACATTAGCAGTCGAATCGGGAATATATGGAGGAATAACTCCTTAAGCTTAAGAACCCACATACGGATGTGTCGATCCTACGTCGAATACGTGTTACTTTACGGTTGCAGCACTTGAAAAGTAACAGAAGGTGTCACTAAGAAGCTGCAAACGCCCAATCGTATATCAAACGAAGAGCTCCTCAGGAAAACGGGTCAGGAACCTATTGACTCTATTATACGACATCGAAAGTGGCAGTGGATCGGACACATGCTTCGAAAAGGCGACAACTGTATTGCGGCACATGCAATGCAGTAGAATCCGCTCACTCAAGAAGGTGGAATAGCTGAACGACCGAGAAGCTCATGGATCAGGAAAATCAAGGAGGAGTCACCCCAACTAGGCAGGAGTTGGAGGGAGTTGCGACTCATATCCAGGAACCGAACACGATGGCAAGCTGGCGTTGTGGACGCCCTATGCCCCACTAGCGGTCCCTCACGGACATAAAAGGTCTGAGGACCTAAGTAAGTAAGTATGCCTCGGAACTAGACCAGTAGGAAAAGAAGAACACCTCTTCAAAACAATTGGGACGATACCAACCGGGCCAGCGGATTTGTGTATATTTTTCGAGATCCTTCAGTTTCAGTACTCTGGCAACTGTATGTGTGCGAAAGAAGATTTGTCAAATAGAATTATTAACGCTTTCAATTACAGGAGGACTCATGACACTATCTGACAGCGTCGAATTGACAGCAACCGCACAGGCTTTGCAAGCAAATTGGCTTTTTTTTTTGAGCTGACATAAGGAGTGTGATTGAAAACGAGCGTAGGAACCGAAGACTAAGTAGTAGACTAGTAGTTTTTTACAAATGACCAAAAATTTATTCACTTTTATTAATGAAATATGACATAGTTGACATGCCGACTTCAGGAAACCCCATAAAAAATTGTAGTCAAATAGTATGGAGTTAGTGGCTAATTTACACTACCTATAAGAAAGATAACCTTACTCTAAAATTGTTCATGTAGAATGTCAATGGAGGCGTCCGCTGTACCGCTGTAAACTAATGTCAAAATTGCATCTGGTAGGTAAAGTTGATTTTTCAGATATTTTAGGAGTGTAGGCACAAGTCCCATCCCAAAATTCGCCAATTTGAAGTCTCCGACTTCGGGTTCTCGTGTGCACTTTCACAGACCGTGGCGATGTTTTCGGCCGATCTTGCGTTCATTTGACATTCAAATGTTGGCTGATTGAGTACCGTACCAGTGTCTTAAATTCGATAATAAACTTATCATTTGAACGTGCTGTTGAATCGTGTTATTTGCCATGGTTATTAAGCATAAGCTACTGAATAATAAACAGATTTGACAGATGTCACCAAAACAACATTGTCGCCAAAATATATAGCGATTTGAAAAACCCTATAGCTCCAACTACTAAATGAGTTGTTTTAGACCTTTGAAAAATGAATTTCATGCTTTCGAACATTTATCTCAAGAACAGCATTCTTAAAGTTCTAAGTTTCTTGGATCCTTATTAGAAAACCCAATATTCTTATACCCTACCAAAAAAATTACTTTCTTTAGAAAATTTTAGACAAAATATTTGTTTTTGTCTTGAATTGGTGAGGTTCCCACATACGTTCAAGTGTTCCCATCCTCAATCAATATCAAAACCATCCAATCCGGTTTAATGTGTTAGCTAATTTCTCCCCAATCAATTATTACACCGTGCTACGTTTATGCATAGATATGCAATGCATATTGCAGTTGTAAGTGTTCCGGATTAACTCAAAAACGATTGCCAATCACAATCCCATTAGCAAGTAGTGACTAGAACAGCTTTAGCTTGAAGGTTAATCTACTTCTTGCTCTAAGAAATATAAACACTCTTGATGGCATTTGAATGCTTTTGATTGATGGCCAATCATTTCGACTAATCAAAGTTATCATTCTACAAACCGAACCGCAACCATACCAACCTAATGTGCTTGTCCCGATTAAATTGAGTTTCGCTTTCCATCCCTGAAACCCAACTCTCTTGCCTAATCTCCCCCTACAATTATATCTTTAGGGGATTTTGCGATTAAGTGTTAATGTGTGATATATAGTATCATTTGATTGATATTCCCTCAGACTTCGAGAAGTGGCGGGACATCAATCAATGCGTCAAATATGGCCAACATAACTAACGCCCTATCGAATCGCTTCTTAAGATTAGTTATACCAGTTGCAAAACAGGTAGGTATATAGAGGAGGCTGGATTTTTATTTCTTCACTAATATCCGTCTAACCTCTAACCTTTATCGCTCGGATGACAAGGGATGAGAGATTGATTTCTTTTACCCCCGGAGAACTAGTCCATGCCGGCGGGAAAATGGAAAAGTATTTGAACAATTTTCTCAGAATAGGAAATAATTGACTGCCAACCTTTGGTTTCCTTTTTGAATGAACTTTATTGATTAAGTTCTGCGTCGAAGGTCCTTGTCAGCAGTTCTGGTAAAGTTGTACTTGTTTGCCTTTTTTTTTCTTGGTCTGTTGGGTAAGTATTGGCTTTTTGGGAAAAGGAAAAAATTCGTAAGGAAATTACTCAAATAAGAAAGCTTTGAGGGTTAGAGTTTGGCGGTAGAACCGCCCAACTGTCGATCATTAGACCAAACCACAAGGTTTAATGATTTTCCTTAAAAATTGCTTTGGTTTCTTTATTTCTAGAAGTTTTCGAAAAAGATGATAGTTTAAAATAGGAATGTTTGTTAAATCTCTCGTTTGAGGTTTTGAAAAAGAAGTGTCAAATTTTTCAATCTTCTACAACAAATTGTCTTAAACCTTTAAGATACGAAGAGTAAGTACGAGTACGTGCGACTTTGTGGTGAGCTTTAGTTTTATTTTTACGTTCATTGATTTCTGTTTTGCTGCCTTTAAAGTCTTGAGATTTTAAAAAGGTAGAAAATTCAATGAAAAAAAAAATCTGTTAA
The DNA here is from genome assembly GCA_963931855.1 of Philhelius festivus. Taxonomy (NCBI): domain Eukaryota; kingdom Metazoa; phylum Arthropoda; class Insecta; order Diptera; family Syrphidae; genus Philhelius; species Philhelius festivus. Next base: position 172,016,605 of record OZ007555.1, read on the forward strand.
GAAACATGACGAAACGCAGACGAATTTCAATTGACAGTTTATAGTAACGGATCTGAAAAAAAGTGCGTGTTTGCCACGCGGAACCGGAATTATGTTATATGGTTTTCTTCTTGGGCACTCACATGACTTTGATTTTTCTTATAAGGGCCTAAGGGTAACAAAGCGTAACAAAGGGTAACGTGATTAAATTAAACTGTCTCTTTTATGTGAACTGACCGAAGATATATACATAGGTACGTAATAAAAACTGTGTATTGCCTTAATTATTGGACAGTTGGTATTGATAGTCATTAGTGTTTATATTCCAAGTTGCGGGCATATCTTTTAAAATCTGCTGCAATCCCGCAACATCCTTAAAACAAATGGGACTCCTTTTATCTCGTTTGGTGTATGTTCGACGAACGAGGTTTGGAGACATAACACGTAGGCTCTTGATTCAAGAAGCGTATCAGCCTAAGTTGCGTCAGCCTTCTATCCTCTGCGATCCTGAGCACGCTGCTTCCAGTCACCCAGACCAAGCGTTCTTACATCCGTGATGGCTTGGTCCCTGAGCCGGACGTTCGGTCAACCTTCATATCTCGAACCTGGGGGCTGGTATTCATTGCTTCCAGTCAACCAGACCTAGCGCTCTGACATCTGTGATTGCTTGATCTCTAAGCTGGACGTTCGGTATACCTTCTCGTATCGAACCTGGTGGTTGGGATTCGATGGTTCTGTTGGCTCGGGCATTGTTATTCATTCGCTCAATTCAGCTCAATTTGGCTTTCCGGATGATATCCGCTTGGTCTTGGTAGAGCTGATAGAGTTCGCGGTTATATGTCTCCATTTGCCCTCTTCGCACTAGGGACAAAATATCCATCGCAGAATTTTTCTTTCGGAAGAGCCCAGTATCATGCCTCCCTTTATTCTTATAGTCCAAACCTTGGAGTGCCGTAAGCCAGGACTGATAGAGGGTAAAGCGTGTTGAACCCATTTGTTTGACTAAACTGAAGTAGCAGCAGTTTCCTAGGGAAATTCTTCGTCGGATCTTCACTAAAGTTTCGTTCGTGGAGTAAATATTAAGTCAGAGTTTGATGGATTTCTTAACTACTTCGAAGTTTTTGATGCTATCAATAGTAACATTTTATCCTAGTGGGTGGACAGATTTTTGTTTATTTGTTGATAGCATGTAGATACTTGTTCTTTTCCTCATTTACTAAAAAATCACCAAGTTTACCTTGATCTTCAATTGTCCGCATACCTCAATAGTTGGATAAATTTGTTGAATAAAGTGCCCTATAGAACCAAATAGAAGGATTCACAAGATAGCTTATCTCCTTGCCGAAGTCCTGCCCATGACTGGCCTGCTAATGACTGGCGATCAGTTACCCTGGTATTTTGAGTTCAGCTTTCCATAAAGAGATGGGGCTTTGAATTCGATGGGTAGATGATGAGTAGACTTGAAATTCATTGCTTTTTTTAAAGATTTGCTTCCATTGTTAATATTTGCTCTATGATCGATCTACCGAGCCGGAAACCACACTTGGGTCGTGGCGGTGGAACTGGTACTCATTCTTAAAAAAAATGAAAAATGAATTTTTTTTTTCACTTTATAAGCTGATTCCTGGGAGGAGGTTTCATGAGATATATACGAAAACATCTTTAAAAATTGCGTGCGAGAAACTCTCGAGCTTAGAATTTCGACCCGAGACGAGAACTTAGGTTAGGTTAGGTTAAAGTTTGTTGCCAGCGGGGAGTTTTTCCCTACTCGTTAAACCATTTTGAAGACTTTCATATTTCAAATGTTGCCAGATCACTCAGATCGCTGTAGTACGGGTGGCGGATAGCACATGACAGACGGATGACATCCATAAACTGAAGGAGGTACAAAGAACTGCTAGCGGTGGCACAACAGTAGGTCTAAGATCTCGCCAAACTTATGCCTTAGCTGTTTTTAAAGTGGGCATCTGTAAAGATTTTAAGGTCATGTTTCCATGAAGAAAGGACTAGGATGATGACGTCGTGATGAAAGAATGAATGACTTCGGCACAACTATCATTACTGATAGCTCAAAAAAGGAGTGTTGTACTGGTACAGTAATCTTCTCTGAGACTATAAATATATCTAGGTAGTTTAGGCTACCCGACTTTGATATAGTATTTATCAAGATGGATTACTGACTATCAGGAAATTATACAAAGCACTGAAATAAGATCCAAACCAGAACAGTCAGGCGACTGTTAAAGCCACTAATTTATTCTGGTACCTCCTCCAAGTTGGTCCAGCAATGCCGGGACGAGCTTGCTAGTCAAAATGAACCAAAATTCCACTCTTATCTGTGTTCCGGGTCATTGTGGCATTGATGGAAATGAACGGGCGAACCAGCTGGTCAGTCAAGGATCAGTTCTTCATAACTCACTTGCGGAAAGACTCAACATTCTGCTCAGAGTTATGAAGGGCAAAATTCTCCCAGTTTTTCTCATCGAATTAAAACGTAGATGGAGCAGTTTAACTAACTGCTTTAAATCTAGAAAGATTTTGCCCACCTATAATAAATTCCGAATACTTTATTTGATACGCAAACGCAGGCGAGACATATCCAGGATCTTAGCATGAAGGGAAGCTAGGCATTTCTCACAACACTGACTGTAATAGCTGTGGGGACCAGCCTCCATTTCCTCTACAAATGCCCTGCTCTGGCTAATTTTAGAGCACAATCTTTAGGAAGGACATTTTTTTACGGCATTGATGAACTTTCGGATATAAAGATCAAAAACTTGATTTCTTTTCTCAACGTGACGAATCGGTTACTTCTGTGACCTCCGTTTTACTCCTTAGATCCCGAGCTAGTCGACTGAGGGCTTTGACGGTAGTTTACGGAGCTGGGGCCCAGATAATCCCTCAATCATGTTGTTTTGGTATATTACAAGTAAATTTGTAATTTACCAAATTCGATTCATACGCACACAGGACGTCAGGAAAATCAACTACATTAATATTTTTCGTTCACCACTTACATAGTTCACATTCAGTTTTTACTGAAAAGTCAATATGACGACCTACTTGGGTGAACGAAAAGTACCCTTTCGAACATACACACAATCAGGCGGCATAGTAAAATGGTTGTATCAATCATTTGAAATCCAGTCGTAGGCAAGTGCAGAAAAATTGGTCATTTTGGCTTTCCTTGCTTTTTGCAGAGCTTCCCCCACTAGTGGTAAGGGGTTTCGTGGAGAGACAAGTTAGGTAGGTGAGATTGTCCAGCTATTTCTTATTAAGGCTTCCCCACCAGGGGTAAGGGGTATTAGTTCGAAGTTTAATGTCCTAATTGCCACCACGGGCTTCGGTGCCTGCCGATCTACCAGAGCGTATAGCCTGCTGTTTAGTGCCACCAGGGGCGTTTTGTACCTGCTGATCTACCAGAGCGCTTAGCCTGCTGTTTAGTGCCACCAGGGGCGTTGTACCTGCCGATCTACCAGAGCGTTTAGCCTGCTGATTAGTGCCACCACTGTCCCACAGATTTTTTTTTTTTTAAATCCATAAAATTTTATTTAGTTAAACCTACATACTCGTAGGTAATGGTTGACAAAAAAATTTCCAAAAAATTATTATTTTTGGTACCCCCCATGGAACCATTTTTTTTTTGTTTTTGATTTTCTCAAAAACTGTACCAACGATTTTGAGCTTTTTTTATGTTAAGGCTTCCCAGCTGTTTCAATATTATTGTGTATTCAAATTTTAAAAAAAGTTTTTTTTTGGATATAAAAAAAAAATTCCAAATTTTACAATTAAATAGATTCTTTTTCAATATTAATATTTTATTTTAAATTATTAGAATGTTTTCGTAGGTTTGCGTCAGTTATACTGAAAAATTATATTATTATTAAGTTAAAGTCACAGGCTTCTATTTAAGAGAGGCATGATATACTAAGTTTTACAAAGTTTTTTTTTGAAAACTCAATATTTCGAAAACCCCATGCTCGATTTTTTTGAAACTTGGTAAATAAAAGTTTCTTAAAATAATCTACAAGATATGAGAGAAAAAAAATTATTTTACCTAAAAATAACAGTATCTACCCTTTATACAAATGTTAAAAAATGGTTTTCGAAAACGGTTCCGAGAATTTTGCTTGAATTTTTTTTTCGATTAATTTTTAGATCTATAATTTAATAAAAAAAAATTTCAAAACAAGATATTACTGACTGTACCTACCATAGAACGATTTTTTTAAATTTTGAATTTCTCATTATCGGTATAACGGATTTTAATGAAATTTTTTAGAGAGAAGCTTCTAAAAAGTTTAAAAAACATTGCATTTCAAAACTTTAAGAAAAATAAAGATTCACTATCTTGAAAACGGGTCAATATTTTTTTTTGTAAATTTAATTTTTATTCGAGCAATAATTAAAACTTTAAATTGGCGTGGCAAAATTTTTCTTAAAAATGTTTTAAAATTTTTTTATATAAAAGCTTATTAAAAAAAAACCACTACAAGGACTTATAATTTTTGTTCTTGCATAAACCTAAATTTGCTTGAATCACATGGCATCCTATTTTTACCTCCAACTACTAGAGAAGTTGTTTTAGTCATTTAAAAAATTAATTTTATGCTTATGAACAGTTTTTCTCACATAACATTCATTTTTGAAATTCTTAGCCTATTACATAGTAGCAAGTTAGTGCGACCCAGTCGTGCATTTTTTTTTTTTTTTAGTTTTAGAACCAAAAATAATTTGGTTTTTTGAAAATTCAATTTCACAAAAACATGTCAATGATCTTTTTTTTTTCAAAAAAATAAATACAATTTTTACGAACACGAAGAACTTTAAATTTTTGCTTTGAAAATGTTTTAAAAACACTAAAAAATAAACGCTACAAGGATTTTTAAAGTTTGTTCTTCCATAAATTCATAATTGCTTGGAATTCTGTTCTTAGCCATTTAAAGTTTATTTTATGCTTACGAACATTATTCTGTACAAAATTAAATTTTTAAAATTCAAAATCAGTCGAGCATTTTATTACATTCGTCTTGTGGTGAATGGCGATTGGAACCCCTTTCTTATGCCTACCCAACCAGAACAATACGAGTTTTGAATTTTGAGCGTTCTGTTATTAAACTTTCTAGATTGTTACTAAACTAAGTTGGACGATTCATCTACCTATTAGAAAGCTTTCTAAATATAAAGTTGTGACTAGAGTTATGAAAAATTTGTCGGGACAAAAAAAGATTTTTAATTAATTCTTTTCATCGTCCTTTTGAATTTAAAAGTTTTGGGTAGGCACTCGCATACTTTTATTGATTGACTAAAATCCAATAAAGCTTGATGGTTAACTATTCAAAGCACGTTTTCAATTCAAAGATAGCAAATTTATTTTGAAAATCCTTTTTATTGCTTTAGTTTAGAGTTTCTATAGCTTTGGTGGTGAGCTTAGTTTTCTTGTGTCATACATACCATACCTTATCTACATAAACGGAAAGCAATAATGCGCACGACTTGGCCGCACGTGCTATATCTGATAAATCCAAATGTTAATAGTTATAAAGAAAAATGATATAAAAAAAATGTAGGGGTGGAATGCAATGAAACAACACATCTCTGAAGCCACTTATTTGAAACCAACGTGTTGACGATAAGTAGTTTAGGGTGGTAATTCAGAGATCTTTAGGAACTTCCAGAGTTCTGTTAATGATTTGCAAATATAAGGACTATATTTTTAAATATTACCATATTAGTGGAGGGATTAGTGATTGGTTGCTCACTTCGAACTCGACTCTAGGTAGAATTGTTATCTATCTACCCCCAGTTCCAACTGAATGTGGATTCGGATATTTGAAAGTTAGCAGAGATGTTTATTGTCTTGGATGACTTTACAGAACAGTCAGAGTAGCACCAAAAAATAAAATGCACGACTGGGTCGCACGAACTTGCGCGTATGTAAAAGACTAAGAGTTTCAAAAATGAATGTTATTATAGAAAAACTGTTCATAAGCAAAAAAATCATTTTTTAAATGACTTAAATGACTCCTTTAGTAGTTGGAGCTTGAAACAGGGTGCCATGTGACTCAAGCAAATATTAGTTTATGCAAGAACAAAAATTAAAAGTTGTAGTGGGTTCTTAAAAAAAGTTTTTTAATACAAAATTTTTAATACATTTTTAAGAAAAAATTTTGGTACGCAAACTATTTATTATTTATTATTGTTCGAAAAAGAAATAAATTCCCAAATATATCGACTTTTCCAAAAAAACATTTTTTTTTTTCAAAAGTTCAATAAATATTTTTTTTTTTTAATTTTGATATGCAATATTTTTCGAACTTTTTAGAAGCTTCTATATAAAACAAAATGCTTTGAAATCCCCTATGCCGATAATGAGAAATTCAAAATTAGAAAAAATGGTTCTATGGTAGGTACAAGCTGTAATATCTTAATTTTAAAATTCTTTTTATTAAATTAAAGATCATAAGAATTAATGAAAGAAAAAAAAGAGGCTGGGTGCAACCCACACTGATAACTTCCCATTGTGGTAAGAAAACCTTGAGTAGAATTTTACATCTTTTTCATGGACAAAAAGATAAAAACATATTGTGACGTTTTCTTCAATTTTACCATAGCTAATAATGGAATTTGAACATGTGAGACTTGGGTACAAATGAAAAACCTTATTCATATACGTATGTACAGTGCATACATTCTTCTAAAAACTAAGTTGATAGTAAAATTATAAAATTATGTATTATATTATAGAAATTACTTTATTATTTCGGTTCCAAACATTTTAATTGAAAAAAATTTAAAAACGAAATATTCAAATATAAAAAAATGATTGATATAGCCTCTAGGGACCTTGAAACGTCGAGAAATGTCAAAAATTCCAATTTGACAAATCGGACCGATTACAATAACTCCCTATGGGAAGTTAATATATGGTTTGGTTATTGATGGAAGGGTACTTCCAAAATATATCCGCTCTAAAGCTAGATATATGTCAAATATAAACCATTTGTTACAAATTGTATTATGTATAAAATTAAATAATGGCAATGTCAATATCATTGCTCGTTCTCAAGATATTCTAGTCGAAAAACAGATATTACCACTTTTTAGTAGATTTTTTTATATTTTTCTTAAAACTGTCAATTCGATACTTGTCAAAATTTAACCATATGTTAATTATTGTATTATGTCGATACCTTCCCGTAAGAATGTACTAAGCGACACTTTTTTCGAAAATGACTTTTTGATGAGAAAATATACTATATGTTAAAGGCCACGTTTTTGCCTGTGTTTCGCCAACCTATTATGCATGAAAAGGAAACTAGAGTACAAATAAAAAAATTTATCAACTGCCATGTTTTTTCATTAAAATAATGTTGCCCCCTGAAATTTGTATTATCGGCCAAAAAAATTATGCTATGCGACATTAATAAAGATCTCATTGTCGTGAGCAACAAAAAATTTTGTTAGATGTCACTTAGTTTAACCAAAATTATCTCTTAGCACACTATGATTCAACTAGAACTTTCTTCATTTTTTTTCGTTTCCTGAACAATTTTAGAAATGTCGCTCAGTATACATTCTTACGGGAAGGTATCGATGTATAAAACAACATACTTTAAAAGGCACTATCGGTGTTCATTCCCAAGAAATTCGACTTGAAATACAATTTTAACTAGTTTTCACTAGAATTTTTAATATTTTTTTTATTTAAAAAAAAAATATTAATTCAATATTTGTCAACATTTTACCAATTGTACAAAATTATACTATGTATAAAATAAACTAAATTATCAATATCAATATCACTACTAGTTCTCGAGAAATTTGTGTCGAAAAACAATTTTTACCAATTTTCAATAGAATTTTATATAGTTTTTTATTTTTTGTAAAGAAACTGTAAACTGATTTTTTTTGAAATTTCCACCAGTTATCAAACACATTATTTTTCGTAAAATAAAATTATTTTGAGTTTCAAATTGTTTTCCGTTCTTAGAATATCTGGGTTATGAAATTTTTTTTTCAGTTTTTTGTATTTAAAAAAATAACGGTATGTTCATTGTTTTCCAAATTCATACCAAATCTGTATGACCTTATAATGAGTACTTTAAATTTTATTTGAAATGAATAGGATTATTTTTTCGTGAGATATTTGAAACTAACCAAAATTTTTACTTTTTTTTAAACCGTTATAGTGAAAAAACTATTCACTGAATTTTAATAAACGCCCTTTCAGCCTCTTTCGAAGTTATAATCTATTAAACAATATTTATTTGAAGTCGATATCTTTACTCGTTCTTGAGATATCGACGACGAAAAATGGTTCCAGAACATACGAACGTACGTACACACACACACAAAGACATCTCTCTAAAAATGAATGATATAGCATCTAGGGACCTTGAAACGTCGAGAAATGTCAAAAATTCCAATTTGACAAATCGGACCGATTACAATAACTCCCTATGGGAAGTTAAAATTTTATCAAAATTCTCGGAACCGTTTCCGAAAAAAATACGATTTTGAAAAACCATTTTTTAACATTTGTATGTTGGGTACCGTTATTTTTAAATAAACCAACATTTTTTTTCTCAAATATTGCAGATTATTTAAAAATAAAAAACTTTTAATTTTAAGCTTTGAAAAAGATCGAGCATGGGGTTGTCAACAAATTGAGTTTCCAAAAACGAAAATTGAAAATTTTAATACGCAATAATATGCTAACTTTGGAGTAGCTTAAGTATAAAAATATGATTAAAGTCGGTTGTACCGTTTTCGAGAAAATCGAAAACTAAATGAAATCTCTTAATTTTTTTTTTAAATTCTGTCGAAAAGTTTTTGAGAAAAAAAAAATATTTATAAAATTTCAAAAAAAAAAATTGTGGGGGGGGGAATTTAAAATGATATCTACCAAGTTTAAAGAAAATCGGCCGATCCGTTTAGGCTGTAGTCGAACAGACAGACAGACAGAATTGCGAGACCCACTTTTTTAGTCTTCGCTATCGTAATGTCAACTTCGATCAAAATCTCGAGTTCGATTTTTTTTACGAATCCATAACTTGCCTTATAGTACCTATAAGTCGCAAGTAAAAATTGAAAATTTGAATACGCAATAATATTCTGTTTGACTACAGCCTAGATCACTCGGACGATTTTCTTTAAACTAAGTAGATAGTGTTTTTAATTACCCCCCCCCCCAGGTTTTTTTTCTATTTTTTCTTAAGACCAAAAATAATGGTACCTGCCATACGAATTTTTTTCGCAATTTTATAAATATTTTTTTTTTTTTCAAAAACTGTTCGACTGAAAAAAATTTCCGAAAAATATTTATCGAGGGTACCTCATATGGAACCATTATTTTTGTTTCTGATTTTTTCAAAAACGGTTTCACCAGTTTTGATAAGTTTTTTTTGCTAAGGCTCCCTAAAAATAGTATGGTGTATTCAAATTTTCAAAAAAAATTTGTTTGGACTTTTACAAAAATTTCAAAACTTAATATTTCGAAAACCCCATGCCATATTTTTTTTTTAAACTTGATAAATAAAAGTTTCTCAATATAGTCTATGTACAAGATGTTAGAAAAAAAATGTTGTTTTACCTAAAAATAAAGGTATCCGCCATGCAAATGTTAAAATATGGTTTTCAAAAATCGTATTTTTCTCAAAAACGGCGACTAAAGTTTTGATAAATTTTGTTTTCTTTCAATTAATTTGTATGATCTTTAACTTAATAACAAAATATAAAATTAAGATATTACAGCTTATACCTACCATAGAACCATTTTGTCTAATTTTGAATTTCTCACTATCGACATAACGGATTTTAATGATATTTTTCCCAGAGATGCTTCTAAAAATCTTAATAAACATTGCATTTCGAAACCTTGAAAAAAGTATTTTTTTTTTCGATATCTCAAAAACGACTCAATATTTTTTTTTGGAAATTTAATTTTCATTCGTACCTACAATAATAAAAAATTAAAGTTGACGTACCAAATTTTTTTCTAAAAATTGTTTTAAAAATGTTGTATATAAAAGCTTATTTAAAAGGAGAAAAAAACTACTACAACGACTTATAATTTTTGTTGTAGCATAATTTGCATAGCATTCTGTTTTTATGTCTTCCTAGTTCCTACTAAAAGAATTTAAAAAATTAATTTTATCCATATGAACAGTTTTCTCTAATAATATTCGCTCTTAAAATTCCTAGTCTATTACATAGGAGCAAGTTCATGCGACCCAGACGTGCATTTTATAATAATTATACGCGCACTCAAGGGGTTGTGAACATCCTTATATCTAATGTCAAGCACAGTTCGAGTAATTAGGAAAGTAGTGTAGTGCGGCTAAAAAAAAGAATCTCTGTGCTTGGCAGTACGTCCGACATTGGGATCAAGGGTAAACTGATGAGCATTCCTGGAAGTACGTAATACGGTTGCATTATTTGAGGTGAGGAATACAACTGTCTATTTCACTAGAACACTGACAACCGGGAATGAACACCCTGAGGACAATACAGTCAACCGACCTTTTAAATTGAATTTTTTTCATCATGTTAATGTTATATGAAAATAATTAAACTTAAGTCACTGTATATAGTTAGGCCTATGAGCCAACAAATGTAAATTTTCACACATATGTAGTATTTTATTAGTAGTTGTAAGCCAAATTGTAAATAGTATGTTTAATAAAACAAAATAGAATTGAATTGAAACTATTTCACTAGAGCATTGTGTATGAAAATAACGGTAAATTAATGACATTTATGAAACATTGCGGCGGTGCTCGAGAGATACATAGGTTTCAGTTATAAAGCGGTCTCCTATCATTTTTGAATTTTGTCTAAAGCTAAGTGTACACGATTGGTAGATCTTACAATATTGTCAGATCTGTCAGTGAAAAACATGCTTACAATATCTTACAATCGTGTAGTCTTACAATTAATTGTCAGAAAATTTGTCTGACAATTAATTGTTAGATCATTGTCTGACAATTAATTGTAAGAAATCTAACAATCATGTGTACGCTAACTGACAATCGTGTAATCTTCCAATTAATTGTCAGAAAATGTATTTGACAATTAATTGTAAGACGGTAAATTGTAAGGTATTTGATAATCGTGTACACATACGATTTATTGTCAGGCCTGCCAATTTTTATCGTTGTCTGACGTTTCTGACAATGAAGAAATTGTAAGATGTTCGTTTTTTAGCATCATTCAATTTTTTCATTGTCAGAAAATTTGCAGCCAAGGTTTAATTGTCAGTTTCCATAACCAACAAAAACTGACAATTAATTGTGTGTGTACACGGTTGGTAGAAAATCTACCAATCTCTTACAATTAATTGGTAGGTATTAAGCCGGCTATCTGAAAATGAATTGTCAGCCAACTTCTGACAATTAATTGTAAGAGATTAGTAGATTTTGTACCAACCGTGTACACACACAACTTATTTGTCAGCTCATTGGTAGATAATTGTCAGACATTGTAAGATCTTACAATATTGTAAGATCTACCAATCGTATACACTTAGCTTAAGAAACTCAGGTGGGTTTTTGTAGCATCTGACCATCAGATATGGAAATTGTACGCGAGTTTCGGAAGAATAAAGGCTTTATATATAACAGCCAGATCAGAAGGGGTGAAAAACTTCTTGCTTCGGCGGAGAAAACTTAAACACTTAGCAGCGTTTTTGGCGACGTCAAATATGTGATCACTCCAGAAAAGATGGTCTGTGATGCACATGCCTAGAACTGAAAACTGTTTAGTTTCCTCGATGCAAGCCCAATCCATGGATAGTGGCATTGAAGGAGGGTTATGCTCTAGTAGCAGTTAACAGCATTGAGTGTCTTAATGAGTCTGATTCATTTTCCCGGATTGTTTCCATGTACCCTCACACTGTTGGCTCCTCTATTCAGGGCAGAGATCTTTGCTGAGATGGACCACCTTACTCAGCTTGTAGATGAGCCCATCAATATACCACTAAGGTAACCTCTCCATTATGCACTCTGGATCAATGCGAACTGCTCGTGTCCCGCCAATCCAGTTAAAGGGAAAAATCCTACTAGGACAATTATCCAATACGAAAAAGCCAGCTGGGACGGTATTAATAACTTTTATTGAATCTGTAACTATTTTTCCTCGATAGAGACGTTGACGCCAGTTCCGATATGATCACGGAAGTGATTTCTTGCGATGCCCATTTTTATTCCTTACATACTTACGAGTATTAAACTTAAAGTCTGGATTAGATAGAAGCTGTCAGGTTTAAGGAAGAAAGTTTGCGCTCTTACAAATGCAACCCAACTCAAGAAAATCGGAAAAAAACACAAACAAGTCAGAAACCATTGCAACGAAGTTATAAAAAGAACCAAATTCTTATATGATCAGAAATTAAGGCAAAAAAAATTCTGCAATATCACAAAGGCAGTCGAAATTTCTGGTTATTTGTCAAGAAAGTTAAAAACTCATCTTCATCTTCGGTTCCAATGCCCATCTATACTGACAATCCGATAACTAGCTCTACGTTGTCTGATAGCAACATTACCCCTCCTGTACTTGAGAACGTAAATCATTCAATGGGACAGGTATATTTCCGCACTCGTACAGTTGCAAGAGCCCTTTGAGAACTTGATATAAGCAAATCCGCTGGTCCTGATTGTATAGCCCCCATTTTCTGAAAAGTTGTTCTTAATTGCTGGAAAAACTATTGTGTAAGCTTTTCCATCGCTCCTATTGTTCTGGAATCTTCCCTAGAAGATGGAAAATAGTTAGTCCAGCCTGTCCCTAAAAAACGCCACGTTCCCCACCTCCTATCGAACAATTGCTCTTACGCCATTCTTCCCAAGGTCATGGAATCGCTGATAAATAATCAGCTCAAGAAATATCTCGAAGATCGAACGCTTCTTAATGACCGGCAATAGGGCTTTTGCAGCAATCGTTCCAAGGTTATAAGATGGTTTTGGAGATAGTAAGATTATTGTGCTTGATAGAGTTTGGCATCAAGCTCTCTTATCGAAAATGCGTCCATTTGGTAGCGATGAATCTCTTCTTTTTTGGTTTAGAAATTACCTTTCGGACCGTTAACTACAAGAAGTATTGGATGGTTTCAAATCTGATATCTACAAAATAAATGCTGGGTTGCAGGTATAGAGACCACACTATGACTAATCAAACGGTTAGAGGAACAAAAGATCTCCTGTTTGATGAATGGTACAAGTTTAAACTCTTCAGTCTTCTGATTATTGAGCGATCTCTCAAAAAGAACCTCCAATTTACTCTTCGGCACAATGTCTTTTTTAAAATCAACACCAAAATCTTTATATATGTTGATCAATTTTACGTGTTCCCTACGGCTCCGTTTTGTCTCCGACTCACTTCCTCATCTTTATAAATGATCTCTTGTCTGAAACTTCTTATCCACTTCACTTCCACTTCTAAATCTCTACTCTCAGCTTCTCATACTCGTTCTAAAAATGCACGTCCATTTTCTACGGTAGTGGAATTGCAACGGTATTAAAGGATTAGCTCTTTAAACTCAACGTCGTATATCTTTTTGTGTACACCAACGCAACCCAACTATCAATAATTTCAATCATATACAATTTGAGACCTTAATTTTGTCTCATGAAAAACCATTTCTTGTTCTAACGAATTTGTCATTTGGTCAAAGTTCTTAGAAAACAACAATTTCACTTTTCTCAAAATCCTATCAATGAATAATAATCTTTCTTATTGATTGCTTTTCAACAAGCGAGTTCAAGCAGCATAAGAGACATACATATCATATATAACTTTCATCATCTGTGTGCGGTAGAAATATTCAAAACAAAGCACATCATCCTGAGAAAGAAGCATCATCGGAAAAATACTTCAAAGGTCTATAAACCGTCAGCATCATCTCCATTCAACTTCTGTCCCAACTCCGAAAGATTGGCACACGTAAGACCTAAGAGTATTCGAAAGTTTTGAAACAAATACCCTTGTCTTCTTATTGTTTGGCTCTTTTGTTCTTTTTTGAGTCCTGTGAAGGTACGAACGAGCCACGTAGTCGTACATCGGATACAATAATATCCCAGAAGAAACAATAGCATGAATCGTTCGTTTCTGCAATACGCTATGCACACCATTGGGGGGTTGAACTTTCTCTAGAGGGGCTCTACCTTATAGCCTCTTCACCTCATGACCTAGTTGCTATGTGTGGGTGATGATGATGCTTGTTCAAATGGAAAAGTTTAATGGTTACGAGTCGAGTCAAGGTACTTAGACAGAGACTTCAATGCGTATTATTGCCGTATCAAACATGAAAGTTATAAGAGTGTGGATTTGATTGGCAGGATACGAAATAATATACGAAAAGTGTCAATTTAGGAACTTTCATAGAAAAAAAAACGAACCTTGCAGTATGTGAAGACAATAAATTAGATTTCTATATGATACTCGTATGAAATAATTCGAGTGGCCAAAAACAATTATTTCATTAGGAATTTTTGATTGGGAATTTAACAAAAAGTACTTAAAGTCTGGCAAGTTGCTTGTTCGCATGAAACTTGAATCTCTTGATTTCAATTGAATAAGATATTAAAAAAAATTAATAAGGCGAATGAAATTAGTAACTTTGTTTGAAAGTCTAGAACTCGAGTTCTAGGTTTATTAAATCAAGAAAGAATGATGACAGCAAAAGTTTTTTTGGTGGTTGGATGTTGTGGGAACTGGGTGCTTCGAGCTGTATCTTTTCCCACACAAATCAAGTGCTTACATTACCTCCACGTTAGTGACCGCCGGATACTGGTCTTGGCTTTATGTCATGACTTGCTAAACTTATAAGTGCGAGTGTTGACCAAGGAAAGAATTGCAACACCAAACCCATGGCCCTACAGATTGGAGGTTAGTGCGTCGGGCTAACGACTCGGCCATCATCATCATCATCGGCTCGACAACCGGGTTCCGGTCCTGGCCTCTTTCAACAAGTCTCTCCACCTATCCCGGTCTCTAGCCGACGCCATCCAGTTGCGCAACCCAAGGTTTCGGGCGTCCTGGTCTACGCCATCTCTCCAGCGCAAGCATGGTCTACCACGCTGTCGTCTACCATAGAATGTACCACAAAGAACTTTCCGAGCAGGTTCCTCTTCGCTCATGCGAGCTAGGTGCCCACCGGAGTCTACCGAGCTTAATTTTTGTCACGATATCTGCTTCTAGGTAGATTGCGTACAGTTCATGATTGTACCGTCTCCGGAATCGTCCTTCCTCACATATGGGGCCAACAATTCTCCTTAAGACTTTTCTCTCGAACGCAGCTAAGAGGTCGGAGTGCCTTTTGCTAAGCACCCAAGTCTCGGATCCATATGTGAGTACTGCCAGGACCATGGTCCTGTACAGCAGCAGTTTTGAAGTTATGGTGAGATTTCTGGATTTGAAGAGCTTTGACAGACTGTAGTAGGCTCTGTTGGATTTGAGAAGCCGCCCGCGTATTTCTTCTTCTATATTGTTATCGGCTGCTACTATTGACCCAAGGTATTTAAAGGATTGCACCACTTCAAATTCGTGCTCCGCAACCTTGATTGTTTGACCAACTGTTCCTCTCGCATTCGACGCCACCATGTACTTTGCTTTACCTTCACTAATGTGCAGCCCCAGATTTTGTGCCACCTGCTCGATCTGGATGAATGAATCGTGTACAGCTTGTTCGGTTCTTCCGATGATGTCGATGTCGTCTGCGTAAGCCAGTAACTGGCTGGACCTATTGACGATGGTCCCTCTTGTTGCCATGCCAGAGTCACGGATTGTCTTCTCCAACGCCAGGTTGAAGAGGAGGCAGTCCAGACCGTCCCCTTGTCGGAGTCCATTAAAGATGTTGATTGGTCTGGATAGCAATCCGCCTATTTTTACTTGGCTTGTTACGTTGGTCATATGGTCAACCTACATAGTCCTGTCAATTTATTTGGGATGCCGAATTCTCTCTTGGCTTTGTAGAGTTCTACCCTGGCAATGCTATCATAGGCGGCCTTAAAGTCTATAAACAGATGGTATGTTGGCCTGCCTAAGAGTAAAGATCTGATCAGTTGTTGATTTGCCTGGAATGAAACCACACTGATATTGTCCGATGACGGTTTTAGCGTATGGGGTTATCCGGTCTTGTAGGATAGAGGAGAATATCTTATAGGCGGTACTCAACAACGTGATACCTCTATAATTGCTGCACGTTGTGACATCTCCCTTCTTATGTATGGGGCATATTATGCCTTTTCGCCAGTCTTCTGGCATTTCTTCCTGCTCCCATACGTGCACTATAATATCATGAATTGCTTGACGTAAGGCTGGCCCGCCGTGATGAAATAATTCGGCTGGTATGCCATCGGCTCCCGGGGATTTGTTCTGTTTAAGCCGGCCTATAGCCTTCTCAACCTCTTCTATGCTTGGTGGCGGCAACATAGGGTATTCTTCTTGAAGTAGTGCAGCCTCCACTTCTGCAGTGAGATGACCATTTAGCAATTCATTGAAGTACACTTCCCATCGCTCCAGTATGCTTTCAGGATCGGTGATCAGATTTCCCTCTCCGTCCTTGCAGTATGTGCAGCGTGGTGTGTACTGCGTCATGTTTCGGACGGATTGGTAGAACTTCCGCGCCTGGTGCGGACCTCGCTCTCGGCTATTTTCTATTTCACAGATTAGGTTCTTCTCCCAGGCTGATTTTTTTTGTCTGTGTAGCCGTTTTTCTATTCTTCTGAGCTCTTTATATTCCTCTTCGCGTGCCCGCGTTCTATGAGATTGTTGCATTGCTCGGTACGCAACATTCTTACGTTCAGTCGCTAGCTTACATTCATCATCAAACCAGTCGTTCCGATTTTTACGACTGCTGCCTAAGATGGAGTTGGCAGTACTAATGACAATATTCTTAAGGCGTGTCCAGTTCTCATTTACGCCCAGCCCAGTATGTGTCACATTTTTCCATCATAACTTTAGGCACGATCTAAAAATTAATGTTTAGTCGAGCAGGAGGTGCACTAGGGGATGGCAAGAACCACCCCAAGCGACGAGCGAAGCCGAGCAACCGCAAGCGTGCCGTAGCCACCTCTAGTGTACCGAAGATGTCCCCCGTGGAAGCCTGGCTCCTAACATACTGGCTCCAGGACTTGCTCTCCCTAAATCAAGTGATTCTAGGGCGAGTCCTAACGCATTACCAAAGGTTTTACTGGTGTTTTCATTGCGCAGGGCAGCCGTGTTGATTCGAACCTGATCGGCGGATGCAATGCGTCTTCGCAAGGCAATCCGCCCTCGGAAAACCATACCAACAAGATAGTGATCCGAGTCGATATTGGCACCTCGGTACGTTCGTACCGTCATCAAGTTCGAGTAGTGGCGACGGTCTATCAACACGTGGTCTATTTGGTTACGAGTGACTCCATCAGGTGATACCCAGGTGGCTTTGTAGATATCTTTACGCGGGAACCTGGTACTCGCAACGACCATGTTTTTCGATGCTGCCAATTCTAAGACTCGAAGTCCATTGTCATTAGTGTTCTCATGCAAACTATGGGTGCCTGCGTAATGCCTGAATACCGGCTCCCGACCTATTTTTGCGTTCAAATCCCCAAGGATGATTTTAACATCATACCTTGGGCAGGCATTGAGGGCCCTCTCGACTTGTTCGTAGTAAGTCTCTTTTTCTTCGTCTGAGGACTCCTCCGTAGGTCCATGAACGTTAATGAGGCTGATGTTCTTAAATTTGCCTCGCACGCGAAGGGTGCATAGCCTTTCGCTTATAGCGTTAAAGCCGATGATGGTAGACTTCATTTTTTCGCTGACTAGGAAGCCTACCCCGAGCACATGGTGTTTTGTATGACAGCTGTAGTATATGTCATATTCTTTCTTATGTAGAACACCATTCCCTGTCCATCTGATTTCTTGAAGAGCTGTTATGTCAGCTTTATATTTTGACAGGGCATCGGCTAGCTGCTGAGCAGCTCGAGCTCTATAGAGCGATCGTACGTTCCATAAGAAAATTCGTAAATCGTTTTTCCTTTTTCTTTGCGTTAACGACTCGGCCACAGTAAAAAATATTCATTGTTATGAGAGAGACGAGAAAATCCTCGGATAACGACCCCCCTCTAATGGCAACCAGACCTGGAATGAAAATGGACTTCGATTTACGAGTATGTACTTGGAATATAAGGACACTCTACACTCCAGGTGCTACTTAAAAACTTGAATCTGTCCTCTCGCGGTACAAGGCAGATATTACCGCGATCCAGGAAATACGATGGATAGGATCAGGAATAACGAAAAAAAAAAAGATTGCGACATTTATTACCAGCTGTAATCAAACATTGCACATGTTAGCATCAGGATGCGGATTCATCGTGGGAAATCGACTCAGATCGAAAGTCATCAATTTAAAGCCAATTAGCGATCACCTAATCAAAGCTACCTTTAAAAACATCAGGCTAATATGTGCACACGCTCCTACCGATTAAGCTGAGCAGTCTAACAAGTAGGAGTTTTACGACCTCCTGGACGGAGCCCACGGAGCCTGTCCGGAGTACGATATCAAAGTCGTGCTCGGAGACTTCAATGCTAAAGTCGGGAAGGAACATATATTTGGCAGATTAGTTGGAAAGCACAGCCTCCACGAAACGACAACAGATAACGGCTTCCAACTAATCGACTTTGCTGCAGTAGCACTAGGTACACACAGGAACTTGGCGATCTCCAGATGGTCGAACCGCCAACCAACCACGTGCTAATTGGCGCAAGGCACGCGGTGAACATCTTGGACGTGCGAACTTTCCAGAGGGAAAACGTAGACTCTGACCACTTTCTTGTTGTGAAAAGTTCAGAGCCCGACTGTCCAAAGAAAAGAAAACGAAGACCGCCCAAAGAAAGAAATTCTGTATTGCATGCCTTAGCACACCTGAGAAAGCCATGAAACTGCAGTGAGCATAGCAATTGACCGAGAAACTCTATGCCGTACCCCCAGCAACAAGCGTCAACAACCAGTGAAACTAGTATCGCGACATCATTAAGGATGTAGCCAAGACCACCATAGGCTATCAAGCACATAGAAAAAAGTACAGAAGTCAGATTTAGTCCTCACCATTAACCCTGACATAGCAAGCTATCTCGGTCGCAAAGTTGTGATATGTTGCAGCATATGCACACCTCTTGCTATGGAGGCGAGGTCTATCTAACACCTCTTGAATTCAAGAAAAGAATCTTGAAAACCGTGTGTTTCCGCATTTGGAGTAAACTAAGCCACCACGATGCTCCCACTAGGGGGCCTAAGTCATAGATAGGATTCGACCCGAGGGTAAAACTCAACCTCCAACTCAATTGGGCACTATCTCCCATGGTACGAGAATATAGTTTCCGGTGGAGCTTCGCCACTTCGTCATTTCATGGAGCTTCCTAGGCGAACGGAACAAGGACATAGTCCAAGTTCTTACTAAGCTTCGGAATTACCAGATCTGAACCCGTCACTTCCAGATGGGCTCCTGCAAAACCCTGGGCCTGTCAACCCTTAGGATACACACCAAAAAGTCAGCTGGGGTAGAAACCAACAACTCAATGTGCATCCTAGTCTTTAGTTTACCTTACGGTAATCAAGGAAAGACGCTCCTGTCTTTAGTTTACCTTACGGTAATCAAGGAAAGACGCCCCTGTCTTTAGTTTACCTTTCGGTAAACAAGGAAAGACGCTCCTGTCTTTAGTTTACCTTACGGCAAACAAGGAAAGACGCTCCTGTCTTTGCTCACCTTACGGCAAGCTAGGAAAAACGCTCCTAGTCTTTGTTCTAAAGAACGAGGACGCCGATCCCCCTATTATTTGCTACTATAAAAAGGAACAAATAAGAACCTTCGTTGACTTTCAAAATCTCCAACCACATAAGCACCCGGAGACTTTACAAATACCAACCAAGATCAACCTTAAAATCCCTTCCAGTGAAACTTTCGAAATCCCTAGCCACAAAAGCAGCCGGGGACGTTACTAATTTCACTGCTCCCTACGTAAGACTTTTAAAATCTCCAGCCACATAAGCAGCCGGAGACTTTACTCATCTTACGCCTACCAACCAAGATCAACCTTAATCACCTTCCAGTGAAACTTTCAAAATCCCCAGCCACAAAAGCAGCCGGGGACGTTACTAATTTCACTGCTCCCTCGAGTAGGATTGTAGAAATCTCCAGCTGCTTGCCCAGCCGAAGACTTTACCAATCCCACTCCCCCTACCAACCAAGATCCACATCAAAGGCCTCCAGCATGAACCGAAGAACTCATGAGATTCATGACCACCTTACATGCACCGACCACCTACACCACCATCAAGACCGCTAACCTCACGAACACGTGGGAATTACGCATGCTACACACGGCAGACATGCCACCACGCCTCATGATTCTGGCTAGCAGCCCATGACGATCTCAAGAACCACGATCGCGTAGGAATTACGCATGGTACACACGGGAGACATGCCACCACGCCTCATAGTTCCAGATCACGTCATAAGATGAATGCCTTCAGCAGCAATACACTTCAATATCTGCCGATATTGCAGAGTTGCCGATAAAGTAGGAAAACTATTTTATTAATTCGTAAGAGTTTTTAATTAATGCCTTGTTTTTTCTTATTTATCTCATTATGAAAATTTTCATTATAAAAACATTCTGTTATTTATTTTTAATTATTTTTATAACTCTTTTTTTAATGTTTTTAGTTACTTTTACTTCAAGCTTAATTTTTTTAACAGCACAACGATTTGCCTTACACTCTTCTTCAATAATGGAATTTTCTTCCAATTCATACCATTTTTATAGTTTATCTGTTCTTCTTGGTTCACGTCTTATCATTTCACTTTCCAAATATGATGATGGCGGGTGAACGAAATCGTAATATAACGTTTTCCAATGATGGAGGTGCTAATGTAACTAAGGTCATGGTAAACGTTTTAACCGCTCAAAATCATGGTTTTAAAGTTTGCCATTTAAACGCGCAGAGCCTGAGTGGAAAAATCGATGAATTTAGAGATTTGTTTCAAGGTTCCGAAGTTGATGTCATTGCCGTATCAGAAACATGGTTCAGAAACGGTATAAACGATATTTTCTATTCCATGGCTGGTTACAAAATGCATAGAGTTGATAGAGTCGTTGAAAGCCAAAGTAAGATTAACAACTCCTCCCAATTGTTCCTTTCAATGTATTTGTATTGAAATTACGAGTCATTATGATAGACTCTTACTAGGCGTTGTATATAGACCCTATTTAAATATTGATTTATCCCCTTTTTATTCCTTTCTAGAAGAAAATTGTATGCTATTTCCAAATATCATAATTTGTGGTGATTTCAACTGTAACATTATAGTAGATAAAAGTTTGACGGACAATATGAGTACATTCAATCTACATCCGGTTAATGTTAGCAAACCAACCCACTTCTCGCAAAGTTCAAGTACTCTTCTGGATGTTTTTTTTGTAAGCGAAATTCATAAAGTTATCTTATACGATCAGTTATCAGCACCAGGTTTCTCACGCCATGACCTAATACACCTATCCTTTGATTTTTCTCCTGTTAGACCAACAATTACTTTTCAGTATCGAGATTTCAAAAACCTTAATGTTGTATCCCTTGAATCTGATATCAGATCAGTCTATTGGCAGAATGTTTATTACATTAGATCTCCAGACGAACAAGTTGAATTTTTAGAATGCAATGTCAATAGGTTATTTGACATCCATGTTCCATTGAAAACTAGAACTGTTAAGCATGGTGATAACCCTTGGTTTACACTAGAGATACGAAACTGTATAAGTCAAAGAAATCGCATATACAATAAATGGAAACGATTTAGGATAGCCGAAGATCGCCAACAATACCGGCATATGCGAAACAAATGTGTCAGACTTATAAATGCAGAGAAAACTAAATGGTATACAAATCATTTGAATCGGTCTCAGAATGGGCGCAAGCTTTGGAAAAATATACGTGGACTAGGAATTGGGAAGCAAAGTCACGAAGATTTGGATGTTAACTGTTCTGAATTGAATAAATTTTTCATCACTTCAGTTCCCCAAGTCTCGAGTAGACCAATTGCTTTGCATGTTGAAAACTCGTCATCGAGACTAGAAGATGTATTCGACTTTTCAGGAGTAACCCCGGAAGATGTTGTAGAAAGCTTGATATCACTTAAGTCAAATGCCATAGGTTTTGATAAAGTGCATCCATCATTCTTTAAAGCAATATTACCACATATTTTACCATTTGTTACTCATATTATAAATACAATATTTACTACTAGTATTTTTCCTTCTCAATGGAAACTTTCAAAAATCATTCCTATTCCAAAAAACAAACAAAAAACAGAATATCGCCCTATATCAATTTTACCATTTTTTTCAAAAATAGTTGAAAAATTAATGCATAAGCAGATTACTCGATATTTTACTTTGAATAGTCTCCTCTCATCAAAACAGTCTGGTTTTCGGTCTCAACATAGCAGCACCACTGCTCTATTGAATGTCATTGAGCAAGTAAGGAAGGCCATGGATGAAGACAAAGTCTCATTCTTGGTTCTTCTTGACTACTCTAAGGCCTTTGATACTATTGATCACAACATTATGTGCCATAAACTGTCAACTGACTTTGGATTTTCAACTCGAGCAGTGAACCTCATTTTTTCATATTTATCTGGAAGGAGTCAAGCTGTGGTCTCTGGAACGAAAACATCTGAGTTCATTTTTTTATCGCGAGGTGTACCACAAGGATCTATTCTTGGTCCACTATTATTCTCTTCCTATGTGAATAACTTACCAAGTATCTTGAGGCATGGTGAAACGAGTATGTTTGCTGATGATGTACAATATCTCGGAAGTACAGCATTGGGTCTAATCGAAAATTGCGTTGATAATATTAATACAGATCTGAAGGCCTTATCTGAATGGTCTAACGCCAATGGTCTTGTTCTTAACCCGCTTAAGAAAGACTAAGTGTCTCGTCATTTCGAATAAGACTTTAGACTTAAGCTATTTTCCGACCATATTCCTAAACAACACTCCAGTGGAGTACGTTAATACGGCGAAAAATTTAGGTATATACTTTAATCGTAATCTTACATGGAGCAATCATGTAAACGCTGTGGTAGGAAAGGCATATGGTGCGCTGAGAACACTATCTGTTGCAAAGAAGTTCACACCAGTAGAAACTAGGAAAATGCTGGTCAAAACATTGGTAGTACCTATTTTAACGTACGGGTGTGAAATTTTTTGTAGCTTAGATGCTGTTTCGCAGAGAAAATTGAATCTTGTTTTTAATAATGCAGCTCGTTATGTTTTTGGACTCCACAGATTTGACCACATTTCGAATTATACGAAAAGTCTGTATGGATTTAGCTCTGCGAATTTATTACAATTTAGAACGCTTACCATGTTATTTAAAATTGTACATACGAAGCAACCACCGGACCTCTATAACCATATAACTTTTCTATCTTCTGACAGAACCAACCAAATCTCTGTTCCACGCTTTACTTGTCAGTATTCTGAGCGACAGTTTTTCGTTAGTGCAGTTCGTCTTTGGAATTCGTTGCCACGTCAACTAAGGAGAATAGATAATCTGAAACATTTTCAGAGTAACTTAACGAAATATTTTTCAAATTAATTTATGTTTCAAATCATTAAAATTGAACCAGTTTATGTTTCAAATCATTAAAATTGAACCCCAGTTATGTTTCACATCATTTCAAAATTGAATATTGGGTTGAGGTTTCTTGTTGCTGGAGCTGGGTCGATTGTTGTGCAATAAAAAAAAAAAAAAAAAAAAAAAAAAAAAAAAAACAAAAAGAAAGAACAAAAATATAAAAAAATGTTTGTAACTTTACCTCTATAAGTGTACATAATATGTGAATCGATTTCTTTCATTCTCATTCTTTTTTTTATTTTTTTAATTTTTTCTTTTTCTTTTTTTAATATACATATATTGTTTGTAAATACTTAGTTGATAAAAATATTTATTCATATATAATCTAATATTATTTATACATATGTCCATTAACGTAATTCCACAACAAGGCTTAATTATCTAAAAGATGTTAATCTTAATATTAAGTTCTGCTTTAAACCAATAAATAGTAAAATAGTAAAATTCTCTCAAAGCCCCGGACATGTATCCAGAGACCTTTTCAACTTCACTTCACCTTGAAGACCTCCGGCCGTGGGCAGACCAGCTGGAGACTTCACCTCTTACTCCCTAGACACTCCCTAGGCACTCCCTATGACACCCTCTTGAGACTCATAAAATCCCTAAGGACCTTACTCATCTCACCCACTCCTCCTGGGTCTTCTTATTTTGCCCATATCTACAGCTGTTCGGGAACAACTGAGTATGGACGTAAGCCACCCCACCTCGACAAGGTGAGACCCGTCGGGGTGGAGAAGGAAAGAGAAATAACCCTGCGCAGAAAGAAAAGAGCATCCACAGCCTCTCAGCTGAGGTATCTCAAGGAGTCTATCACCGCCACCAACACCCGCCGCCAGTTATACAAAACAGCCAAGCAACTGACATCAGGTTATAGAACCGGCACGCAAGTTTTTCGAAACAGCAAAGGGAACCTAGTCACCGAAGCACAGGGAATTGTAGACGTGTTTAAGCAGTATTTCCAGCAGCTGGTTAATGGGCATTATTTAGAGGAAGCCACAGAAGAACAAAGAAGAATGAGACCAGTCAATGAAGATCCAATGCCATTCCCCAGTACTGGAGAGGTTAAAAAAGCCAAAAAAAAGGCAAATCCTGGAAAAGACCAACGAATTTCAAGTAGAGACCCACCATTTTGTCATCGACTTCAAGGCCGCATATGATAGCATAAGTTGCCAAGAGCTTCTATTGGCTATGTCGGAACTCGGGATCCCGAAAAATTGATCCAGCTATGCCACATGACGCTACAAAATACGCGGTGCATCGTGCAGCTCATCCGAGCTATTCCAGACGTGTACAAAGTTCAGAGAAGGAGATGCGCTATCATGTGATTTCTTCAACCAAGTCCTGGAGCAGATAGTGCGCAAGAGTGGTGTCTGGAAGGCACTATCTTCAACAGGTTTTCCTAACTGCTTGGCTATGCGGAAGACATTGACATCATCGGTCGCTCCAAGCGAGCTGTGCTAGAAGCATTCACATCTATTGATGAACTATCGAAACACGTTGTTCTTGAAGTGAATAAGGGCAAAACAAAGTACATCGCCAAGGACAAAACGTCACTATTGGTAGCAATAATTTCGATATAGTCAAGGAGTTCACCTACTTCGGAACAAATACCCTAGCGAGCCGCTGCTATTTCGGCTTGGCCAAACAAATTTTTTCAAAACTCCTTTCTCGAAAGACAAAGTGCAAAAGTGTACAAAACGCTAATTTTACTAGTTATACTCTACGGTCGCCGAGTGCTGGACGATAAGTAAAAAATGGGAATTGATACTGGACACTTTCGAGAGAAAAATTCTTTGGCGGATATTTGGTCCTATATGCGAAGAGGGCGAATGGAGGAAAAGATTCAATCGTGAATTATACGAGCTGTACCAAGATGTGGATGAAGTCCAAAGAACCAAAACACGTCGAATACACTGGCTTGGTCACATCGAGCGAATGGACAACAACGCTCCAGAAAACAAAGTCTTGGAATTCCAGCCCCCAGGTTCGAGACGACGAGGAAGACCGAACCTCCGCTACAGAGACCAGGCGGCTACAGGCGCAAGAGCGCTTGGTCTCGACGACGGCAGGGAACTCGCGAGGGATCGCAACTGATAGAAGACCGCACTATCTCAAGCAAACCCTCCATTGATCGGGAGCCGGGTAAGGAAGTAGTAGTAAAAGTTTTTAGTTTTCAAGAAAGGCTTTAGCGATTTTGATAAACAAACCTTCTGAAGTACTTTTAGAGGCAGAAAACTATAATTTGAAATTAAACACAAAAAAATGTTTTTAGTAACCATGAAATTGGTTTGGTTTTGTCTTGTTTGAAAGATAATTGTTTGTCATTATTGCTTGAGTATGATTTCGGGTATGCATGGCATAATCTGGAAGTCCAATCTTAGCAGTAAATCAGGGGAATCAGGCTGTCGGCTTCCAAGTGCTCAATTGTTTCTGGTTTTTCAGCGTAGGCACGCGACTTTACTAATCCGCAAGGAATGTAATCTTATGACGTCATAAGCACGAACTCGGTGACCAGTAAACGTATTACGAAAACTATCAAAAAATAATCGATTTAGGCACTCTCCCAGACGATTATGAATGAGCACCATAAAAGGCACTTATCTCCCGATGTGTTTTTCTAATTGAATCAGGTTTCTCGGAATATATTTGAACAATTTGCAAAAGTTGCTCCAGCGGTGGCAGTGTCTTTAGTATATTCATGATGAATTGAAAAACCAAACTTATCTCAAAATAACCGAGAACTTTCACATCCGCAGTCACAGTAAACGGCATTGCCAATTTAAAGTACTCCGCGCTCTGACTCTTAAAAACCCCCCTTATTTCGATATAGATGCTGGCGTTTAGTAAAAACCAATTTGATCAATCACACAAAGAAGACTCCCTTTCTCGTATTTCTTATCCGTTACACTCAAATTTGGTAAAATTATTTTTTAAGAATTAGGAGAAATTTTTAGGAGAATTATCCTAATTGAAAAATGAAAACGACTGATAAAATAACCAACTGGCCAAAACAGAAAAAAAAAAATTCTGTAACGAAGTTACACTTCTTTTCCTACAACCTTATCGCGAGTCCACCTTTCAGCATGTTACCGTTTAAACTCAAATTTCCAAAATTCAAATATATACTATATTATCGGTCTTATCACAAACCGAATGACGAGTACTCTTACCCTTCTCCTTCTACGTACTATTATTAAAGTGAGAGGCGGTCTCCAAACCAGCACGAATCTCCTGATTTATAAGCGACTCATTCACCCAATATTTACATATTGTTTTCCTTGATGGTAGTACCCCATGGCATAATGGTTAGTGAGTTGGACTGCCATGAGGAAGGTCTCGAGTTCAATTCTCAGCCGGTGGAAGAAACTTTTTTCAGGGATGTACTGCCTCTTGCGAGGAATTGACAAATCCTCCAAGAGTATCTCTTTGTATTGGAAAGTGCTGCTCATTAGCCGTTCGGAATCGGCAGAAAATTGTAGGTCTCCTCCGTTTCTGGTAACGCGCACACAGAAATAGTTGGGAATTGTAAGTCACTATGTCTTGGTTCACTTAGAACTGTTGCACCACCACTTCTGTGATGTTGCATTCGAAGGTATATGCGAATAAATCACAAAGAACTGATGCAATTAAAGTGCCGGATCTATGCGGAAAAGTCATTGAAAATTGGACCACTCGGATCCGAACCACCGTCAAAAGCCGAGCTTGGAATTTGAACGATATCAAATTTCATACACAATACTATTCGTACTTCACAAACAGTTTGTTTTATTTCGACCAGGCCCAGACAATTTCTCACAATTTCCGCCCGAGTTTGTGCCCAGCTTCGACCAGAGGCCAACCGACTATTCTAATTATCTGGCTACTTACCTGTACCTGATTTAATTTTTTCAATTATTTCTTCCTGGCCTATTTAGTCCTCATCCTCATACCATTGAGCCATCCTCGCTATATTTCTCAAAAATATTCTTCCAAACTCTCTCTTACTCTCTCAAAAATCTTTGGTTTATCCATTTCACAAGGAGAGTTCCCTCAGTTATAAAAGACCTCTTTCATAGCCCAAACACATAAAAAGTGCCCAACGTGTGAAGTTACAAATTATTGTCCAATTGGTAAACTTTCGCATATTCCCAAAATCTTTGAAAGTATTTTGAATGAAATTTGAATTTTTTGTTGTAGGGTCCTCATTTCATCTATACAACACGGCTTTGTCAGAGTAAGGTCCACCAAACTTACCTCGTTGAATTCATATTCCTTAGCCTCTCAGGCTTAGAGAACGGAAGCGAAGTCCACGTTGTTTCATCCGATTTTAGTAAGTCCTTCGAACAAATTTCACATAGGCTTGTTCTATTCAAACTAAACTATCCACCCTTGAGCTTGTACCATTCTTCTTATGATGGATTTCTTTTTATCTGAAAAAAATTGTCACTAAAAAGTTCGTTTCAGATTATATTTTATATAGCTAAGAAGCTACCTTTGTGGTCCCACAGGGCAACCACTTAGGACCTCTACTTTTTATTCTTAATATTAACGATATTGAAATGGTTATTATCAAATATTTTTTTATTTTATTTTTTTATTGGTCCTGCGTGATCGTTCCCTTTACACAACCTTTGTTCGCTTGGATACGCCTCCCAAGTAAGGTCACCTTATAAACAAATTCATATATCCAGAATCAAGAGCATTCAACGTCGTTTCATACGTTTTAAGGTTCGTTGTTTTACTTCTATCTGCCCACCCACCTTACCTCGTATGGCTCCAACAAACATTTCTAACATCAACTCTTTCGACTTTAACCTTAGTTCGCTTTGCTTATAACCTTCAACTTTCAAAGTCACCCCAATCCTAGTTTCTTAGTCTATGTAAGTATATAAATGTACCTATGTTTAAGTAAAATTAAGAATTAACTTGGATTAAGCTGAATAAATGGGAGTATTGCCCTCCCCGAAAATTAAAATTAAATTTACCATCAAAAATATGTCCTCCAATCCAACTTGCGATGTTTAGAATTTCTATGACTTTGTCTCAAGTAAATGCATTTCACGTAAAGTGAGCAACTTAAATTGGAATAATTTGTGAATTTTTCAACTGAGCAACAGAAAGTGGTCTTTTGTTTCTGTTTTTTTTTTTTTTTTTCATTTCCTGTCTGCCATTCAAGAAGAGAACATAATTTTTATTCAACTCCGGCTACATCTAAAGCCAAGAAATAAAGTTTTCAATAGTGCTGGCTTCCGTTCAACTTGTGCACTATACTATACCATGGCACCTGCCGGGAGGAAGAGGGCGAAGATGTTTTTTTTTTATTTTAAATTATTTGCTTTACTTTTTGGATGTGTTCAAACTTTTTCCATTTTCTAGCCATTCTGTCTGTTGGAATAAAAGTTTCATCTTAAAGTTTTACCAATGCTAGAGATAGATAATCGCATCGTTGATTCGTAATCGCAAACCACTCTTTCTTAGTGCGTTCTTCTCAAAAGTATAACGTAACGGAACAGGAGCTATTTATTGCTTTTTAGTGTGTACTTTCGCAAACTCTAATGGGGAAGTATTGGTTTTATATTTTGCATTCATAGATATTTGTTTCCATGTCTAAAATAAACTGTTATATTACAAGCTCGAAAAAAAATAAATTGCACGACTGGATCGCACGAACTTGCTCTTATGTAAAAGTACTTTGGAATTTAAAATACATTTTATAAATATAAAACATGGATTTAATGAGATAAAAATGTTCAAATGTATGGAATTGCCGTGTGATTGATCCTTTTTATATTAAAGTAAGTTTTTATATGACAAATTTCCTTAAAAATTTTCGAGAGCAAAATTTGGGATGCCAAATAGATTTTGAGAAATAGTTTCAAAAAATAATAGTTCACACATTTTAAAGAAATTGGTTTTTCAAAAAAAAACTTGGATTTTTTTTTCCAAAAATCAAAAAAAAAAACTTTCGAATATTTTTATATACAATATTATTTTAAACTTAAGGGGGCTCCTGCTGAAAATGTTTGGTTAAAATCGTCAGAGCCGTTGATGAGAAAGTCAAAAAATCAAAAAACGGGCTTATGACAGGTACCGTTAAATTTTGTTTGACCAAAACGTAGTCCATGTCCATAATATCACATCTAATTTTTTTATCAAAATCGTTGGAACCGTTTTTGAGTAAATAAGATTTTGCAATGCGGGTGTATGGGGGGTACCTTTAGTTTTTGAGCTACAAAAAGTTTCAATTTCCCCTCCAGTTAATCACCAAAGACCCTTAACTACCGGGATTGAAGAACATAGGTCTAGTGGTTTAGGATGTAGGGAGAGGTACATTATGTACATTCAGACACACTGAAACATGTTTTTTGTGTACTAAAATTTCCTTAAAATTTTTATAAAAAAAATTTATATGCAAATTATTAGTATTTAATGACATACATTTTATAACGTAATTTAAAAATTTATTCGTGTATTCGTTTTCAAGATATTGAATTTTCAAACAAAAATTTGTGTTATTTTTATAAAAATCCAAAAACTATTTTTTTGAAAAAATCTATAGATTATATTTTTGAAGTGCACAGGAGCTTCTGCATAAAAATTTTTGTTAAAATCATTAGAGCCGTTGATGAGAAACTCGAAAATTAAAAAAACCGTTCTATGAGAGGTACCGTTAATAACATTTCCCTCCAAATTTTTTTGTACGAGATTGTAGTCCATGTCTATAGTATTACACTTAATTTTTTTATCAAAATCGTTAGAGATTATGCATTACGGGTGTATGGTTGGTACCATTGGTTTTGGAGCTAAAAAAACTTTCAGTTTCTCCTCTAGGGAATCACCGAAGACCCTTAAGTACCGAGGTTGAAGAAAATAGGTCCTGTGGCTTAGGCTCTAGATCGAGGTACAGACATACAGACACACAAACATACTGACATACAGACATACAGACAGACAGACGGAATTGTCGAACCCACTTTATTCGTATTCGCTAGGTGGTGATAGCGGTCACCAGTAACTTTTACAGCATTGCCAAAGGCATCCTCAAAAAAATATGGCCCATTGATGCTACCAGCGCGAATGGCGGACCATAGAGTTACTCTTCGAGGTTGCAGTAGTCTTTGGTGTATCAATCGGGGGTTTTCAGCACCCCAATGGCAGTTATATCAGTTTATTAGCAAATCCAGCCAAGTCAAAATATGCTTATTCGTCTATAGCAATCTGTAAAATCCTAGCTCTCTATTCTCACCGACGTTCATCGGCATTTCTATGTTCCATAACAAATTTCTATCGACCACTCTCTACGGCTGTCAACTGACAAATTTCATTCACATAGAACCGGATAATATATCGCCATCTGTATAATGATACTTGCGAAATATAGGAAATATATCCAAGATACACATTCCTAAGAAATTCGAAGTCGATATTTTGATCAGACTTGTCATAACATTGATAGGGAAGTCGAAAAAATTGGGTCTCGCAATTCAATCTGTCTGACGGTCTGTTCGACTAGAGCCGAAACGGCTCAGTCGATTTTACTTAAACTAAAAAACCCTCAATATGTGAATTCAAACTTTCAAACAAATTTAATTTCGATAACATTTTTTTAAACTCGATATATCGAAAACAACATGCTCGATTTTATCGAAACTTGACATTTAACAGTTTTTGAATGCTATCCACAATATTTAGGAAAAAATTTATATTTTATGTAAAAATGTTACGCACCAGACAAATATTATAAAATGGTTTCGAAAATCGTATTTTTCTGAACAATTACACCTAAAATTATGATAAAATTTGTTTCTTTCTCTTTCCGTACCATAAATCCATTTTCCGAAATTTAGCCTTTATCATTGTCGGCATAACGGATTTTAGTAAGATCCGCTGAAGTCAATACCCAGTCCTTACTAAAGTTCGGTACTAATTTGAGAAAGTATGCTAACGAAAATCTGAAAACAAAATCTTAATAATTATCTCATACATATAAGTTTCGTCTGCAAAACCTATCAAAGAGCAAGTATGTAAGACCCAGGAGTATATTTAATATATTTTGTCTACAACACGTATCGACAACATCACGTGCTGATTGCCAAAGACTTCTTGTAAGAAGTGTAAGTTTGATGTTTCCAAAGCAAATACGACACGAAAAGAATGATAAACGCTTTATCTATGTAAGACCAAAGAGGAGTATAAGGTTATAACAACATGCGTGCGGCATGCCTGTGTCAGTTTCAAGTGTGACAAGGGTGTTGTTTCCTCTCTGTCACGTAATTAATATACGAATGATAAAAAGAAATAAGATCACAGGCGTATATTTAAAATGAAAAAAGTTTTATAACGTTCCTCTGAAGGGGTTTTGATTTGAAATAAACTGAATGGATACGAAAATGCGGAGATGTGAATAAATTAAGAATGTAAAAGAACTTGACTACATAATAAGGCGAGTGATACAGAGGGCCAAAAAGGGAGTTAAAAATTATGTTTTAAAATCATTGGAACACGCCAAACTGACATAGCTGGTTTCTGTCATCATGCTAAATATGCTGGTTGTGCCCATGACTCCTTAGTTTGGAAACACTCCAACGAAATGACATTTTTCGAAAACAGTTTGTTGCAATATTTTTCCCGAATTATTATGATGATCAGGATGACGATTAGGTACTTAAAGACCGCGACTTTGGATTATACGAATCCAATTATAATTACAATAAAACAAGAAACGAATTAATTATTAATAATTTGTGCAACCGGCACACGCGTGAGGTAAGATCGAATTGACGAAATGTCAAAAAGATCAACGAAGTATGATGAGAGAAAGAGATTAAAAAAAAATATTCCCAATGGGAAGTAATAGAGTTTTATTTAAAATAATCTGGGAAACCGTGGCTTACGCCTGAATTTTTTTTTCAAATATACAAAGGTATCGATACAAAGTTAAATTGGATGAAACCAATCCTACTATCCTCCCAGTAGGAAATTTGCTCCTCAAGGAAAAATAAAGTTGAATTCCTCGTAGAAATCACGTGGCACTTTCATTGAGTAGAAGGTCTGCATTGGTTTCATTCATCGAAAAACATGCAATGAGTCAGTAGTTTGCAATCCCAGTTGCATCTTGTGCTTTGTTCTCGAAAGAAGGTACAGAAAAAATGAAACAAAGCAATATCCTTCTTACACATCCTTAATGTTAATGAATACAATGCTGAACACGTTGTAATTATTCCTGCATCTTTTCAGTGGTTATTGTAACCCACAATTGAGTGTTTATTGCCTGCGATGTGAAAGAGAAAACAACCCTTTCTTTTCTTTGGAATTAAAAATCAGTAAACAACCTTTCAATAGAGCAAAACTATGGTGATCAGGTGATATTGCTAGGGAAAAGGAATGTATTTTTTCATGAACTTCGTTTACTGAGCAAAATAGTCTGCGAGCTGAGAGGAAAAAGAGAGAGAGATTTTGACCTGCAATAAACAATCCTTTTTTTTGGGTTTTTCCCGCGATGGGTCCGCGGCGCTCAATAGGTCTTTTTTTGTCATGAGTTATTTCTTTTGTTTTGGAATGATTTAGTGTAAATTTTGTGTTCAAAGAAAACGGCTGTGCGGGGTTTTCTGTGTTTTCAATCAATTTACTCAAGATTAAATAACAATTATCGAGAAGGAAAACAATTCACCAACGGTAAATTCCCAATATTCTTTTGAATGATTTGCAAAAAGTAATTACATATTCGTCTTTTTCTTAGATCTGAAATGAACAGGAGAATGAAGATGATTAATCCCCAAGCTGCTCCCCAAATGCTACCAAGAGTCAAAGGAGAGTTTTTCGACCAGCTGTTTGTGTTACGTCTAACAACAACAAGACAGACAATGTAAGACACATATATCTACTAACTTCTTTAAAATGTACTATAAGTTAATAAAATAAATACGTACATAACACAAATTTAATTTGTTTTTTTCATTCAAGCGATAAATTTGCCTATACATTTCAAGCGCTTCTTCTATTGATGAAATAAGAAAAGAAATGGATAATGATTTCATTCATATTCCTTCTCTTAATAAAACATCGCCTAAATGCATTCCTTTTTTCAAAACTGAAAAAACGAGCTTCAAATATGTACACAATTCTGTAGTGAATAATTAGTATTTTCAATGATTCTTTCCCTGAGGCAATTGATTAAATGTCGACTCACTTTTCATTAACAGACACAAAAATTACCCATGAAATCGAAGATGCCGTGAGCATAGTGATTTCACAACAAAATATGCATCGAGAAAGTGTGTACCTCCTTCCAATGACAAGCCTGTGTTAAATTCCTCATAGGATTCCGTAGGAAATTCATGGGTGCAGCTCCTTTTCCATGATGAAACACCTACTTCTTCATTAGTGAATTTTTGGAAATTTCCTACTGGGTTGCATTGAAATGCCATACTTTGGTGGTGCGGGCCCAGAGTAGGGGCATTGTTTGATTATTTTACCTAAGCAGTAACGATTAAAACACTTTAAAAAAATAAAACAAAAATAAAATTCTCCGAATTAAAAACAAAAAAAATTTGACGAATATTTGTATGACTTTGAATTTAAACTATTTTAAGGTAAGTTAAACTTTATGTGCCTACAGGTTTACCTACGTACATTGTTATAGGATAGTTACATACATATGTGATTTGCTCATTGTTTCTTAGTTTTTTTCAAAATATCCTTCGCTTGGCTCCATTTAAGAAAAAGACTTGATTGGATTTATTGGTTTGCTGCACTCAGAGAAATAAATAGTCATTAATAACTATTTTTTGACTATTTTCATAGTCCGAATACCGACAGCTATGCAAAATAGTTACAAAATAGTTATTTATGACTATTTCTATTTGTTATTAACTTTTTTACTTTTTTTCTAGTTAATGTTAACTATAAAGAAGTTACATACGACTTTTACAAATAGTTATTTTGGTAATAACTATAATCCCAATTAAACTTGACTATCCACATAGTTTATTTTGATTATATCGAATAGTTATCTATAACTATTAACTATACATATAGTTAAACTTG
The DNA here is from genome assembly GCA_963931855.1 of Philhelius festivus. Taxonomy (NCBI): domain Eukaryota; kingdom Metazoa; phylum Arthropoda; class Insecta; order Diptera; family Syrphidae; genus Philhelius; species Philhelius festivus. The sequence continues at coordinate 172,051,292 of OZ007555.1, forward strand.
ACGAGTAGCCTCTAGAGGTAGGTAAAAAGAGAACAGAGTATTTGTAAACTGAATAAAGAAAGAAACAAAATACTTTTAGGTTTGTATACATACATATGTGCTAAGTCAACAGCTTCATGTTTGTGAAAGTATTTATTTTGTAAGTCGATAAATTATTATATTATACTAGCGATGTATTATATTTATTATTTTGCACATATGGGAACCGAAATATAAGTGCGGTTGAAATTTCATCTACTAATTCTAATATTTTACGTCGAAAAAAACAAAGCGCCTTCAAAATAATGCATATTTAAATTATTTTATTTATAACTTTTATCAGACAAAGGGAGTAAAGTCGGGTAATGTGGACCATTCGGCTAATATATACCACCAGCTTTTCTCGCCTTACACAAGTGCAATCGAAGTGACGATTGGTTGCGATTATGCGTGACCTGCTTAAACTTAACTCAGTATAGTTTGAGTAGTCAGGAATAACGCGTCACGAAGTTGTCGGGATTAAAAGAAAATTCAAGGCATTGATTATTTTTTTTTCGTAGATGTTTCTTCTTTTTTCTATAGTTAAATATATATTTTGTTCTCCTTTTATTTTTTAAATATAAGAAGTGAATATTTGTTTTAAGGTTTTTATTTATAAAACTATTGTAAAGAGTCTTATTTTCTTGTAAAATTGCTCTTTTTCGAAACATTGTGTTGCGGGTAATATGGACCACTGGAGGAAAGGAGTATATGGACTAGTAGTCCACATTACCCGCCTTTTTAATATAAGGAGTTTCGGGTCTGGATGAGGATGAATGATCGACCATTGATGATTTTGATACATATGAATTGTTTGGCAAGGCATATGTCAGAGTACAAACTGAATAAATAGCCGTCAGTGGAGTGAAGACCAGGTGGTCCATATTACCCTCCACTTTTTTTTTGTTACGTTTTAGAGTTACTTAGCTTTTTGTTTTTTTGTTATTTTTTTATTAAGTGAATTTATTTTTTTGTTGCTACTTTTTTAATCAGAATTAACTGATGTATTTTTTTTCAAATATCTTTAAAAAAACAAAAATATGATTGGTGGTCCATATTATCCGACTTTACCCTACCATATATTTTTTGAAATTACATACTTATATCTACTACACCATAGTCGTATTCAACTATTTTAAGAAGTCGTTTGTGAAAACAATTTATCCTACCTATTTAAAACTAATTTATTATTTTCTTGACTATTAAAATGTTAATATAATGTTGTTAAATGTTAAAGAATTGAGTACTTATTTAAGTATGTATTTTCTTATTTTGACTATTAAAAAGTTAAAACTTACTATTAAGTAGTCAGAATTCTCCATATTCGCATTCAACTATTCTTAGTAGTGGTTTATTACAATTAAAGTATAACTTTTCAAAATAGTAGCACATTACTCTTTTGTATAGTCATTTATATTTTTAACTATTTCATAGGTTAATTCTAACTATATTTAACTATTTTTGAATTATTTTTGATGAAAAATAGTCATTTCATAAATTTCATGGAAAATTATCAAATGACTATTGCAATAGTTACAAAAATAACTATTTTTTTTGTTCTGAGTGTGTTTTGTTTTAATCCAGGTACATGCATACGTTATATAAAAATAATTCGTACGCTTTCAACTTCTCATGTTGAACAGGAGATCAGTTGTGACAGTTCTTGGCTAAGCTAAACGTGTTTATTATTTCATAGGTAAGTCGTCTTTTTCAAATAGAGCTGTTCAACGATGACACCCAAAAACAACATTTCGTACTTCACACAAGATTTCCATTTACACAAGATTTCCAATGCAAGAAAAACTGAGCGAATCTACAGAAACTTTTAGACACATGATTTATTTTGAAAAACTTCAGTTGAAAAAAAAAATTTGCTTGCGGGAGTTCCCGCACGGGTACGCTAGTTGAAAATAAATGTAATGATAAAATGAAATGAAATGAAAATGAAATTGAAAATTATATACAATGAAATAAAGGAGATTTTAAAAACACAGACCGCAAGAATAGACCGCTATCACTGGGTCCCGAAATAGAATCACAATCTTGAGATTATTATAACCGAACCAAGGGCCAACCGAATCTATATTTCACAACACTTTTAACAAACGAATAAAACTCTTAACAAAAACTGGCACTCTACTTATCTTTTCCTTATTTTCCAATCTTGTATCCTTTCCTTTCTCCTTCTTTTCCTCAATGATTTTCCTCGCCCCATTCTGGCGATTAAGATCTTTTCTCATTAAACAAACTCCTTTTTCAAATATAGCTATTATTTCTCAAAACAACTATTATTTCACTTTTCTCAAACTTTCTATATTTTCTTTTTCCTTCTCAAAAATTATCAAATCGCCTATCGGCTTAGCTGGTCAACCAAGAATTAGTTTTTCCATTTAGCCTTTCTTTCTCTCTTGGCCTCCTCGTTCACTACACATTCACACACTCATTCAAAAGCTTTCGTGAAACTCGGTTACGGTACCACTCCGATGCTGAGTTCCAACGAAACTCTCTTTCACCCACACAATCAATGAATTCCCCAAGTTGTTGGTGTTGTCCCAAAACTTAGCGAATCCAAGGCCGTACCCTAACATTTTTATAATCACTATTTTTGAGAAAAATAAAAAGAAATTATAAAAAGTTGAAGATTATATTCTGAGCATTCTCTCAGCTACTCTACTAAATTTTACTATTTTCAACTAATTCGAAAAAGGAGCCAATACTAGTATTTAATCTTTAAACAATTTTGAGAAACCGAAGAAGGAAGGCAAATATTCAAATTAAACTACCTAACGCGCAATCTACTATTCGGCGGACCTTTGTGCAGATTTGGGGGTATTGAAGGGATAGCGTTTAGCGTTCTATTCTTTTATGCTGGTCTGTTATTCAAGTTAAATTTTAATAAAGAATTTTACGGTGGGCTCAAAGCCGTCTTTAAAAGTAAGTTAATAAGTTAAGTTATCTGATGTTGCTGATGTTGTGTTGTTCTCATATCCACTTTAAAGTGTACGTGTATGTTTCGTTCTCTTGTTGTCTTCCAGTATAAGTTTCCTCGTTTATGTAGTAGATAGTATATCTCACCGAAGACCGAACTTTTTCAAAAGCATTTGATAAATTTAGCATCAAACTCTCTTATATGAATGCGTTCGGCATTGACGAATCTCTTCTTCGTTGGATTATAGAGGGTGGTCCAACCATAATGCACGATGTTAATTGTGGGTCACACCTTAACGTCAAGTTTTTTGCTCAATTTAATTTAACATTTCTTTGTTACAGTGTTTGACAAATTCAACCAAAGAGAGGTACACAATTGAACAGCACGTTAAGATTGTTGAAGCCTTTTACAAAAATGGGCGTTTAAATCAAAATGCATTTCATGCACTTCGTGATTTTTTTTTGGTCAGCATAATCGACCAAATGTGTCCACAATCGGTAGAATTTTGCGCAAATTTCAGAAAAACGGGACCTGCAGGAAATGTGAAAACAGCTGTGTATGCTCACCCAGTTCGTTCTGCGGAAAACATTGCTGTTGTTCGCGATAGTGTGTCAGAAAAGCCGTCAACCTCTACTCGTCGGTCGTCATGCCCAACAATTGAACATCTTACGATTTGGCCGATATTTTGTTTCACACAAAATTTTCATAGATCCTTCTATTATAATAAAAAATATTAAGATAATTCTCTGAAAACTTTTTCTTTTATTTATATCGTGCGTTTTCGTTGGACCTTTATATTGTGTGGCTTGAGGCATGTTAATAATAAAATTTGCTGGTGTTCCCCAGGGCTCAATTTTGTCTCCGACTCTGTTTCTCATTTTCATCAATGATTTTTGGCCCGAATCTTCTAATCCATTTAATTGTTTTCCTGACGACAGTACTCTTAACTTCTCATATTTGTTTCCAGATTCACGTAAGGAACCATTAACCACATAGAATTTAATTCTTCAAAAACACAATGCCATCTTCTGTCTTTGAAGTGGAACACACTCCCTTATGTCGGTATCCATGGGCGATGATACTCCTACTTAGTAAATGTTACAATACAAGTTAACTATTCAATATAATTTCGCCATTAGCGATTAGATACCAATGTTTACAATGAGTAACACCTGACTAAAAATGTGTGGGAATGCTAAGAGCATTCGATTTAAATATATTGATAATTGCTGACATTTCTGAGCAGACATTAAATAGAACTAGATATAGTAAGTTTTGTTATCTGAGAAGTGGTTTAGCACTAATGATAGGTTATCAAACGTTTTTATCGTTTTCTTAGCCTAATTTGCTGATGGTTCAATATCGACTCAAAAGTGAAAAACCAAGATCTATTAGTCTTTTAAAGCATCAAAGTTTTAACATTCTGAAGCTGTCTCATATGAACGATCGCAAAGAATGAACAGTTAAGGACAAATTTTCTATTACTACAATCTGGAAAGTAAAGACTATTTCAATGATTGTCTTATGCGCAAAACAGATTAAACCAGCAACAGCACCAGCATCGTCAACAGCAAACAGCACGCTGACCAGCAAATATTTTTCAAACACATTGCCACCAGGAATGTTATTTCATCTGCTTGACATTTCACATAGAAAAAAAATTATTCATTGTGGTGCCACTGAGCACTGAATATTGCAGTGGGAAAGTTGACAACACCGCACCAGCAACAGCAAATTTAGGACTTTGGCCTAACGACGCTGTTGGCGTTGCTGTTGCTGTTCTTATGTGTGTTGAAAAATTGAAATACATTGGCTCTAAATTAATGGCGGCCGCTGTTGCTGTTGACGGTGCTTTTGCTGGTTCAATCTGTTCCGCGCTTTAGCTTGAAGTCAGCATCCTTGATATGTAGACTAAGATGCGAAATGTTGGATTTGAAGGCATTCCCATACAAACAAAATTATTCAAATCTATGCACTATACATATGCAGCTTAAACTCAAAACAAAATACATTCCACTTGTTGGAAATGTGTCCAATGTACAAAGATATAAGACTTATTTATATCGGAAAGCGCTTATTGACAATTGATGAAACAAAGAACATTTCTAAGGGAAATAATTGGGAGGCACTTCATAAATGATATGAAATGTGGTTTCAGTATAAATCACATTTCATATCTAAAAATTATAAAATTATCATTGATAATCAAACAAATAATCGCAAACTCAACCCAATCGAAAAAATTGAAAACCCCCCTCATTACGTATCATTTTCAGGCGCGGATACAGGGGGAGGGCAATGGGTGCAATTGCCCCCCCCCCCTGGGCAGTTCTTCGTTTCACAATTATAAAAACCATAACACTTTTTACTTGCGATATAGGTACTATAGGGCAAGTTCTGCATTTGGAAAAAAAATCGAACTCGAGATTTTGATCAAAGTTGACATTACGATGATAGCGAAGACGAAAAAAGTGGGTCCGACAATTCCGTCTGTCTGTCTGTATGTCTGTATGTCTGTATGTCTGTATGTCTGTATGTCTGTATGTCTGTATGTCTGTATGTCTGTATGTCTGTATGTCTGTATGTCTGTATGTCTGTACCTCGAACTACAGCCTAAACTACCGGAGGTATTTTCTTCAAACTCGGTAGTTAAGGGTCTTCGGTGATTCCCTAGAGGAGAAACTGAAATTTTTTTTTTAGCTCCAAAACTAAGGGTACCCCCCGTACACCCGTAATACAAAATCTTATTTATCTCGAAAACAGCTCTAACGATTTTGATAAAAAAAATTAGGTGTGATATTATGGACATGGACTATATTTTAGTGGAAAAAAAATTTGGGGGGAAATGTTATTAGGGGTACCTGTCATAGAACGGTTTTTTTGATTTTCGAATTTCTCACAAACGGCTCTAACGATTTTAACCAAAATTTTTATGCAGGAGCTGCTTTGCATTTGAAAAATTATAAGCTAAAAATTTTTTCGAAAAAATAGTTTTTGGATTTTTAAAAAAATAATACAATTTTTTTTTTGAAAATTCAATATCTTGAAAACCGATACACGATTAAATTTTTAAATTACGTTTAAAAATGTATTTTATTAAATACTAACAATTTGCATATCAATTTTTTTTATAAAAATTTTAAGGAAAATTGAGTACACAAAAAACATGTTTCAGTGTGTCTGTATGTCTGTACCTCTCACTACAGCCTAAACCACTGGACCTATTTCTTTCAATCTCGGTAGTTAAGGATCTTCGGTGATTCTCTAGAGGAGAAATTCAAATTTTTTTTTTAGCTCCAAAACTAAGAGTACCCTCCATACACCCGTAATGCAAAATCTTATTTATCTCGAAAACGGCACTAACGATTTAGATAAAAAAAATTAGGTGTGATATTATGCACATGGACTACATTTTGGTCAACAAAAATTTTGGGGCAAAATGTTATTAGGGGTAACTGCCATAGACCCGTTTTTTTGATTTTCGACTTTCTCATTAACGGCTCTAAGGATTTTAACCCAAAATTTTTAGCACGAGTCCCCTTAAGTTTAAAATAATATTGTACATATATTAAAATATTCTAAAAAATATTTATTGGGTTAAAAAAAAATTTAAATCAATATCTTCAAAACCTATGAACGATTATTTTTTGAAATTATTTCCTTAAACCAATATTATTAAATACTTAAAATTCGCATCCCACATTTTTTTCTTGAAAAGTTTTAGAGAAATTTCTTATATAAAAAATTCATTTAATAATAAAATGATTTTTTAAGGTTTATTTGCATAAATTCATACTTTTCCGGAAACCAGACGGCAATTTTATGCACTTGAACATTATTATCTCATTAAATCCATGTTTTATATTTATAAAATGTATCTTAAATTCCAAAGTACTTTTACATAAGAGCAAGTTCGTGCGATCCAGTCGTGCATTTTATTTCTTTTTACTTGCGACTTATAGGTACTATAAGGCAGGTTATGCATTCGGAAAAAAATTGAACTCGAGATTTTGATCAAAGTTGACATTACGATAATAGCGAAGACCAAAAAAGAGGGTCTCGCAATTCTGTCTGTCTGTCGGTTCGACTACAGCCCAAACGGCTAGGCCGGTTTTCTTTACACTTGGTAGATATGGGTTTTATTTTTTTTCCCCGGATGTTTTTTTGATTTAATTTTTTAAGACCAAAAATAACGGTACCTGCCATACGATTTTTTTTTTGAAATTTTAAAAATATTTTTTTTTATCAAAAACTGTCCTACAGATTAAAAAAAAAATCATAATATTTCATTTAAGTAAACCTAGGTAATGAATGAAAAAAAAAATCCAAAAAATTATTATTTTTGGTACCCCCCTTGGAACCATTTTTTTGTTTTTGATTTTCTCAAAAACGGTACAACCGATTTTGATAGTTTTTAAATGTTAAGGCTCCCCAGCAGTTTCAATATTATTGTGTATTCAAATTTTCAAAAAAAAAAAACTCAATATTTCGAAAACCCCATGCTCGATTTTCTTAAAACTTAAAAAATAAAAGTTTCTTAAAATAATCTACAAGATATGAGAAAAAAAAGTTTATTTTACTTAAAAATAACGGTACCCTCCATACAAATGTTAAAAAATGGTTTTCGAAAATCGTATTTTTCTCGAAAACAGTTCCGAGAATTTAATACAAAAGATTTTGAAAACAAGACATTAGTCACTGTACCTACCATATAACGATTTTGAATTTCTCATTATCGATATAATGGATTTTAATGAAATTTTTTATAGAGATGCTTCTAAAAGCTTTAAGAAACATTGCATTTCAAAACTTAAAAAAAAATATTTTTTGAATTTTTGAAAAAAAAAAAAAATCATTTTTTTTTGGAAAATTCGATATCTCAAAAATGGGTCAATATTGTTTTTTGGAAATTTTATTTTCATTCGTACAGTAATAAAAACCTAATGTTGACGTACTAATTTTTTTTTTTAAATATTTTAAAAATTATGTATAATTTTTGATCTTGCATAAATTCATATTTGCATAGCAGTCTGTTTTTGTCTCTTACTACTAAGAGAATTTAAAAAATGATGATAGTTTTATCCTTATGAACAGTTTTTCCTAATAACATTCCTTTTTAAAATTCCTAGTCTATTACATAGGAGCAAGTTCGTGCGGCAAGTTATGCATTCGTAAAAAAATCGAACTCGAGATTTTGATCAAAGTTGACATTACGATGATAGCGAAGACTAAAAAAGTGGATCTCGCAATTCTGTCTGTCTGTCGGTTTGACTACAGCCTAAACATTTATCATTTTTAATTTTTCCCCCCACATGTTTTTTTCTTCTTTTTTTTAAGACCAAAAATAACAGTACCTGACATCCGAATTTTTTTCGAAATTTTGTAAATTTTTTTTCTCAAAAACTGTTCTACAGATTTAAAAAAAAATATACAAAAAAAATTCATTTAGTTAAAGCTAGGTACTAGTTGAAAAAAATTTTCCGAAAAATGGTTATAGAGGGTACCCTCCAAAGAACCATTTTTTGTTTTTTATTTTCTCAAAAACGGTATGACCGATTTTGATCATTTTTTGCTTGCTTAGGCTTCAAAAAAACTTAAATAGAATTGTGTATTCAAATTTTCAAAAAAAAAAAATTTTTTGGATTATTAAAAAAATTTCAATTTTTTTTTCAAAACGCAATATTTCGAGAACCTTATGCTTGATTTTTCTTAAGCTTAAGTTTCTCAACATAATCTACAAGATGTATGAAAAAAAGTTTTATTTTATCTAAAAATAAAGGTACATACCTACCATACAAATGTTAAAAAACCGTTTTCAAAAACCGGCCACACAAAAATATTAGTATTAAGTATCTATTTAAGAACTATGTTTATCATGTACAACACTGTAATTCCTTCATTTAAATTAATTAATTCATTTTTTTTTAATACGAACGAGTTCCTATTTAATACTTTAAGACATGCATACAGAGCATTATTGAAAGAGGCTAAAGTAATGTAAACGAAGATGTTTGATTTACTATTTAATAGTTATTTACATACGACCTACATATATTATGTACCTGCACATGCTTTCCTTAATTCAATTTAATAATTTGTTATTTTTATATTCGATTTTTAATATGCAGAGAAATGGACCATTTTTTTTAAGTTAAGCAAAATATCACGAAAATTGCCCCCCCCCCCCTGAACGATATCCTGGATCCGCGCCTGATCATTTTGATCACCTTGATCCTATGCATTCAACAGCTAAAAGTTAGAACCATTTATTGGTCATCGTCGATGCTTTTTATAAATTTACCTAGATTTTTCCTGTAAAATCTACGGGTGCTGAGGAAGTTCCCAAGAAACTGTTGTCTTAGAGCGAAGCTTTCGGTGCTTTTACATCCAATGTATTCAAGGAGTACTGCGAGGAAAGAAACATAACTCATTCACTGGTGACAACGGGTGTGCCTCGTGGGAATGAACAAGTGGTGAGGATCAACAGAACTATCGTTGAAATGTTGACGAAGATGTCGGTCGATTTTACCGAGAAGTGGTTCAAACATGTTCGAAGGCTTCAAGGCATTATTAACTCAATGATTAATAAAAGCACGAATAAGACTCCATTTGATTTAATGTTTGGAGTTCGTGTGAGATGCGTTGAAACTTAAGCAACTTATAGAGGAATTAGAAAATGAAAGGAAGAATCTGCAAAGCCAACCCAACGAACACAATGCGAAGATTCAAAAAGAAAACCCAAAAAGTTACAGCCGTAAGAGAAAAGCTGCTAAGGTACAAAATAGGAGATCTGCTTGCGACAGACCATCTTTTGTGGATTGATCACATATTCGACGTTTTAAAAACACGCTGCTAAGTGTTTAGGTATACTCCGCCGATGCAAAAAGTTCTTTAACCCTTCTGATCTTACTGTAATATACATATAAAGCCTTTATTCTTCTGAAACTCGAGTTCAACTCCCATATCTGGGCAGGGGCTCCAAAAACCCACTTGAGTTTCTGGGACAGAATTCAAAAAGGTGCTCTAAAAATGATAGGCGACCGCTGTCTAACTGAAACATTTGTTTTAAGCACCGCCGCAATGTTTCGTGTCTATCATTACCTTACCCCTATTTTCATAAACAGTATGCTATAGTGAAAATAGCTTGTTGCATTCCTTGCCTTAAACAATTCAACCGTAATACCCTTACTTCTAGGAATGATCATACCCTTAAGACCAATTTCCGACGTACTTTCAAGTACAGAGATTCTTTTTTTAGCCGCACTACACGAATGCGGAATGCTTTACCCGGCTCAAAGTTTCCCACTCATTGCAATGTGAAGACATTCGAAACCAATAAGCATTGGTATCACCTTTCTAATCTTATCCTAATTTCCAATATATCTGCCCTCCCCCTGCATAAATAAATCTTTCATTCGCGAAACCATGATGCACAATGGCATAGTTACATAATTGTAAAACCCAAAAACAAACAATATTATCAATATCGTATTTCAATTCGTTTAACAACTTTTAGTGGAAATTCCTCTTAAGGTTTGCACTTTTCCCACAAACTCACACATTTAAATAAACTTCCTGGCGCACCCTGCTCAACCACCAGCCAATCCAGAATTTATAACCGACACTGTTTCATGAATAGGTTTACCAAACAATTTCTATTGAACTTCATAAATATTGTTAAAGTCTATTGAACTTCATCAATGCTCCTGAGTCCCATAGAACCATTCAAATTGGACCATAATAAAATTCCATAGAAAATCATTGACCATTTTTCGGCATCACAAGAAAAAAAACACATTTAGGTAATTTACAGTTTAATCAATGGAACACCATGTTCTAGAATACCTTGAACTACTTCCAAGGACTACTCGGAAACTGACCTATGGAATGTGCTTTCAACACATTGATTAAAGTTAACACTGACCCTCTGGCAGCCAAGTTCTATAGATTGTGCAAAACTTTTTTTTTTAGCTCAATAATTCTGATGTTCACTGAACCATGTGATGACGTTAAGGATATGTTCTATTACGTTTTCATTATTTTATTTTTTTTTTCGAAATGAAAAGGGGAAATGACCATAACGAAGTCTGGATTTTCTCACAGCTGGCAACGCAATTTAGTATATTTAATATTGTTCTTCAACGTTTTATAAATTTATATTTTCTTCGTGCGAAGAAGTTTCTGAATGGAAAACTTGGTAGACTTATTGCTTCCATTTGTGTTCGAAAGAGAAATGGCTGAGAGCACATTCTTTATAAAGACGAAAAATATTTCAAATTGAATTCGCTGGTATTTATTATGTTATGGGATACAATTTCTTCGGGTCGGACAGGTTTTAATAACACATTTTGGTCGTATGTTCTAAAATAAAAGGCAGAGATCAATACAATATCCAAGTCTGTCCCACTATCAATACTTACTATATTCTTAATGATAGGACAGAAGAACTAAGTCATATCCAATTTTAGGCGGTACACTCTAGGAAACTTCCTAGCTGCAAGACTGACGAAGTAAATGATAGTTTATTGAGATTCGCAAGAACGAAATCCCTAAGCCCCTGGGATGAATAAAAAACCTTATTAAAATTATGGATGAATTGACTGAAATATTTAGATAACTAAATACTTAAAGGTCAAGTATTTAAGACATTTAAAAACAACTTCAAACCAAATTTGGTACTTTTTAAACCTACTGTTCGGATTGGAAGCTTATATAGGAAATGTTAAATCATACTGTTTCAAACCTTCAACTTGATCTCAACGCGCTGGTCCAAAGGATTCTCCTACGTCCTACCTCTACGCTCTACGGCACCTGGTCTTTATACTTAACATACTTTTCGCACTTCAGGGTCGATCTTGGAATAGCCCTTTGATTCACCTCCGTATCGAGACCGACTTCTATTAATTAACTTGAGTACGGGATGATGAATGCAAGACTAACAAAGTGGGTGAAAGAAAACAACAAGCTTAGTCAATTCCAGGCAGGATTCAGAGAAGGATATTCAACCTAACAAGTATCGCAGAAGGCTATATAAGACAGGGGAAAAAACTTTACGCGTTCTTTATAGACTTCAGAGCAGCATTTGATAAAGTAAATAGAAACTGCCTCTTCTACAAATTATCGCAAATCGGAGTGTCGTCAAGGTTTCTAAATTCTCTTAAAATCCTTTACGAAAACAATGAATCGATGGTTTGGAATGGAAACGACCTTTCAAAATCGTTTGAATTAACGGTTGGAGTAAGACAGGGATGTCTTCTCAGCCCACTATTATTCGCGTTGTATTTGGATGATATCACAGAGTTTTTACCAGCTGGAATCGTAGTTGAAGGATTAAAGATAAAATGTTTACTTTTTGCAGATGATATTGTGATCTTAGCAGAATCACCAAATTCATTACAGCTAATGATAAACAAGCTGGAAAGATATTGCTTCTTGAATAGTCTTCAAATTAAGACTGACAAATCAAAAGTCTTAGTTTTCAGGAATGGAAGAGCTCGTTTTGCAGGAAACGAGAAATGGAGTTATGGAGGTGAAGACTTAGAGGTCGTTAAGTCATACAAGTACCTTGGTATAACCTTAAGCCATGATCTCTCGATGAAAAAACACTTTGCAATAAAGCTAACTGAAGCAAAAAAGGCCATAAATTGTACCCGGAGAAACCTCATGTCAAATCCGAGGATAGCAATACCGGCAAAAATTAAAGTTTTTGAAGCTGTTATGAGATCAATTATGTGCTACGGAGCCCAAGTTTGGGGAGGAAAATACTACGAAGAAGTAGAAAAATTGTTGCGTTTCTTCATAAAAAAACTATTTCAACTTCCGTCAACCACACCAAACTATGTGCTAGAAATCGAAAGCGGCTTAGCACTACTATATATTTTCACGCTGAAGCTGTGCACGAACTTCGCTACAAAAGCTATCAACGAAGAAGATGATACACGACTTTCTAAGGTTCTTGCAAGAAGAGCGGTACGAACCAAAACACTATTCTTTAAGGACTGGGAAAATATTGCTACTAGGTATGATATCCGGCTCGAATTAAATGAGAATAATACGCACAACTGGCAGCGACGAACTCAATCCTTCATTAGTGAAGTGGAACAGGCGACACGTATGCAAAGCATTATCCAAGCAGAGAACTCAAGTTCACGTCACCTGTACAAAATTCTCAATCATCACGAAGTTGACTACATTAATTCGAACCTAAGTATTGCACAAATTTCGATCATAATACGCGCCCGAGCCGAACTGCTCAAGCTCAACTGGATGCCTCATCGAGAGGACCTCCCCAACCGTTGCAGCTTATGCAATACAGGAAATAATGAAAACGTGGTACACTTCCTTGGATCCTGTCCCATGCTTAAAGAAATCAGGAGAAATCATTTTGGTGCTAATATACTGACATTCGAGGAGTTAAAAAACATACTAAATGAGAGTCGAAACCATAGTACACTTGCATCATATTGTAAAATTGCTATTAGATACAGAAAAAATATAATAGACGAAAACTTCTAATCCCATTTACATATTTGCCCAGCTATAAATATTTTCATTTTTTGACTTGTTTTTATAAATAAAAATCCTAAATTTGTTGTTCATTCTCAGCAGACGGCTAAGCCATGCTTAAATGTACAATTTTCAAAGTATTTATGTACGAAATTATAATGCACATCAATAAAGTACCATTAACTAACTAACTAACTTGAGTACACTGGGAGAACGAAGAGCAATAAGCGACATTCTCTTCATTCATAGACTACTTTAAGGGTTTGTTGACTGCACAACTCTCTAGAATTCCTATTTCATTTCTTTCAACACTAATTTCCGTAATATAAGAAATCCTCGTCTCTTCTCTCTGCTTATCAACCGTACCTTCTATGGCTTCAACGAACCTACTACTCGCATGCTTCCGAGGATCACCTTGCTTGAAACTCCATCTTAATTATCCTTCCAATTCTTCTCCAATCGTAGATTTAAGAGCTATATTTAAGTTAGATTTAGAATAAGCTTGTATTAAGCCAAATAAATGGGGGTTAAAAAGAAATAACGGGTTTAAATGGGCTTCATATGGAGTCAAAAACTTCTGTGAAGTACTTATGTGATTACTTGGATGAATTCTTGCACCTCAATGAGCTCATAAATACTCAGTTAGAGAAAACAAGAGCGGCATTTGTATATCTCAAAAGATAGTTCCCAAGCATTCATTCGTCCAATTCTGACTTATGCGAGTCCAATATGGTTAAACTTTAACCCTTCGTATATGGAAAAGTTCCGAGCATTTGAAAGAAAATGTTTAAGAGCCTGCATGCACAGCACATGTATTATAAATTACTAAAATGTATACATATAAGGCGTGTTTTTTTCGCAAGTCCATATAAACGAAATCGGGACTAAGCGCTTTACATGCAAAAGCAACAACTACTTAAATCTATATAGAGTTAGCTAAGACCAGATAATTTTCGAGATTTAATCTAAGACCCGATAAAAATGGTGATGCCAAAATAATATTATCTGTTATCGATAATTTGTTCAGAGAAGTCAAAAGTGACGTTTTTGGACGCTGGTTGATGCTAGTCTCAATACAGCTTTGAAAATGCCATAGCGTACACAGTGCTTCCAGCTATTTGGAAAAAAGCTCCTAAATCCCGATGTCGTTTTTTTACAATTCTATATGGACTTGCGAAAAAAACACGGCTATAACGACTTTCGTCTCTATGTCTCAAGCAAAAGACTATTGGGTACTTCCGGAGAGGTCCGAATTAACAATGGCTTACTGGAGCTTGGGACCTTGGGAGGAATCACTTTGCACGGTGTCGTCAGTTGTTGTAGAAAACGATTTTATATTGGGACTATTTTCCCCGAATTCTGTGTATTTCAGAAACGTTTTGAAAAGTGGATACATACTCGTACCACCTCCCGAGACACAGACGGATAAATGATCCCTTCACGTGCCTTTCGAATTGTGGGACGGGAGTAATTTTATATTATTTTTTTTTATTTATTTATTAATGAATAATAGTTTTACATTGAGATTAAATCTCATAGTTGGTGAAGGCCTTACAAAATAAGTAATTTATAAACATGATTTGATATGAGAGTTGAGAAAGATAAGTGTTTTATATACTGACTCTTCCTGATAACACGGTTATCACCCCCAAGCAAAGTGTTAAATACCTTCTTCGAAAGGTTCAAGTTTAACCAACACACCAAATTCACACTTCGTAAGGCAAATTATGCCTTATCACTTTTACGTCCCCTTATGAAAGTGAGGGGTGGTCTCCAAACCAGGACGAAGCTTCTGCTATACAAGCAACTCATTCGCCCAATATTAACATATTCAAAGATAAGTGACAATTTTCCAATGCAAGTTTTAAAAATGCAAACAAAAATAAAATTCCCGACTGGGTCTTACGAACTTGCTCCTATGTAAAAGACTAGGAATTTTAAAAACGAATGTTATTTGAGAAAACTGTTCATAAGGATAAAATTAATTTTTTTAAATTCATTTAGTAGTAAGAGATAAGAACAGAATGCTATGCAAATATGTATTTATGCAAGAACAAACATTATAAGTAGTGGTTTCTTTAAAGAAATAAGGTTTTACATATATACAAAATTTTTAAAACATTTTTAACAAAAAATTTGGTAGGTACGCCAGCTTGAAGTTTTTGTTATTGTACGAAGGAAAATTATATTTCGAAAAAAAATATTCAGACGTTTTTGAGATCGAATTTTCAAAAAAAAAAAGACTTTTTTTTCCAAAAATTCGAAAAATAGTTTTTTTTTCAATGTTTTGAATTGCAATGTTTTTTAAACTTTTTAAAACCATCTCTATACAATGTTTCTTTAAAATCCGTTTTGTCGATAATGAGAAATTCGAAAAAATGGTTCTATGGTAAAATTAATTGAAAGGAAAAAAATTTTATCAAAATTCTAAGACCCGTTTTCGAGAAAAATACGATTTTCGAAAACCATTTTTTTAAAATTGTATGGTGGGTACCTTTATTTTTAGGTAAAACAAATTTTGGTATCAAATCTCGTAGATTGTATTTAGAAACTTTTATTTATAAGGTTTGAAAAAAATCGAACGTGGGGTTTTCCAAATATTGAGTTTCCAAAAACAAATTTTGATTTTGTTTAAATCAAAAAAAAAAAAAAAAAAATTGGAAGGGTCTACCGAAAATAACCATTTTTTGAAATTTTTTTTCAACAATTTCCTAGCTTTAACCAAATAAAATTTTTTGATTTTTTTTTTTTAAATCTTTGGACAATTTTTGAGAAAAAAAAAATGTATTTATAAAATTTCGAAAAAAAATTCGTATGGCAGGTACTGTTATTTTTGGTCTTAAGAAAAAATAAAAAAAACCTGTATGGACAAAAAATTAGAAATGATATGTACCGAGTTTAACTAAAATCCATCAAACAGACAGATAGACCGAATTGCGAACTCTGAACTCAAAGATTACGTCAGAGAGTGCAGAGAGTAACTTCAAATGTGTTCAAAACATTGTTTTCTAAAGATATATCTGGCTAGGTTATTATTATTATACACAAAACTTTTTACCTCTCTTATTTGAAATTTGCAAGTCTTGGAAAGGCATCCAACAATTTGCCGAATCACTGAATGTGTGTGAGAGTAAATTTTCAATGAGATTCCACAACGAAAATTTTATAGGGAAGCCCGTAGGTTTCCAGGAATATATGTATAGCCAGATCAGAAGGGGTGAAAAATTTCTTACATCGATATAGAAATCCTAACCATTAAGCAGCGTTTTCGGACGTCTCGTGGTCATTCCAACGAAAATCAAGGAAATGGCAAAGGGAGTAGATATATTTTTCTTCAACGAATAGACAGCATTCTATTTTCGAAGCATTAAACGATTTTTTTACCCCATTTAACAATGTAAAGATCTGAGTTTAATGTTAATGAGCTTATCATACAATACCGTTGCAATTCCACTTCCGAAGGAAATGGAAGTAAACTTGAGAACGAGTATGAAAAGCTGAGAGTAGAGTTGTCTGCAAAACAATGAAGTGTATAAGGAGTTTCAAACAAGACATCATTTATAAAAATGAGGAACAAAGTCAGAGACAAAACGAAGCACTGGGAACACCAGCGTTTATTTTGTGAAGATCAGACTTAAAACCGTCCAAAACAACTTCTTCTTCTTCCTTGTTTCGGCGCTGTTATGATCTCGATGTCGAGGGGATCATAACTCTCCCACGTATCTGCTTCACACTAGTGATCCGCCTGTGGGGTTCGCCGGGTTGACCTCAGAAATCGGCGGCAAGCCTCCCGGTTTTGTATTGTTCCATTTCTGAGGCCAACGGAATGCTGGTGTTTTTGCATTTGTTTGTACCAGGAGTGTTTAGGCCTACCTTTATTTTTACTCCGAATTGGAACGTTGTATGATATTGCTCTTTTGACGGGGCTCTCAGGATCTCTCCTTTGAACATGGCAATACCAACTGAGTCGGTCGTGTTCAATTTTTTGGGAAATGGTATTCTTAACATGAAGGCTTCCTCGGATCTTCGTACTTCTAATTCGATCAAGCTTTGTAACTCCTGCTGTCATACGAAGCATCTTCATCTCAGCTGCCGTTAGCTTACTCTCATACTTTTTGTACATTGTCCAACATTGTGAACCGTATGTGAGTGCTGGACGCACAACTGAAGTGTAGAGCTTTCCTTTCAGCTTAGGGGGCATTTTTCGGTCACAGAAGATAGCAGAATTTGCCCGCCACTTCATCAACCCTACGCTTACGCGATTATTGATATCGTCATCACAAGTAGCTTCGTTATTTATCATAGACCCCAGATATTTAAACTTTTCACACTTGGGAAGCACTACTCCATTCAAATAAATGTCTGGAATAGGCCTGTGTGGATCAGAAAATGGGCAGCATAGGTATTCTGTCTTTTTCGCGCTTATGCGGTACCCACTTCCTTCTAGAACATCCACCCATACGTCAAGTGCTCGTTGTAGGGATATCGGGTCTTCACTTATGATGGCTCCATCGTCAGCAAAGAATAACTGATGCACTTTTGGATCCGTAACTTTGCCTTCAAGCAGGTAATCAAGAACTGTAATAAAGAGCAGGGGACTCAAGACACTTCCCTGGTGTACACCTACTGTGATTTCGAATTCTTCGGTGACTCCAGCTGCGCATCTTACTTTAGTAACTGCTCCATCATACATGTCCATAATTATCCGCACATAGGTTTCTGGAACTCCTCGTTGCCTGAGGGCCACCCATATTAGATCTCGTGGTTGCCGATCGAATGCTTTTTCAAAACAACATGTATTGAAAAATCTAGAATGTAATTTCTAACTTAATTTTTCCTTTTCTTGTTCATGGATTTACTTTTCACCTTCAGCCTCCTTGTGATAGCTTTAAAATATTGAGTTTAAATCCACGGATTTTGGCTCGAAAGATTACCAAATAAAAATAATTTAAGTTTCAATTTGGACAGGTAAGATCCTGTGTTTAGGTTTTGGTTCTCCAGCTCGTTTTCCCTTCATGTATGAAAAAATGCAACTTTAATTTACAATAGCGGCAACTCTGCAAGAAAAAAAATTTGTATATAAACTTCTTCTATCTTCCTCGATATAAAAAAAACTCGTCATCGACTGTATTGGTTGTTGGAATATTAATTAGTCTTTTTTTATCATTGAATGGATTTCATAACCCTCATACCAAATTTATAAGAATTTCTGAACGAATTTGACGCCCATTTGGAAGCTAAAATCTGAATGAGATAGAGACAGATTTTATCGATATCCATTTTCATACTCATGACATTATTTTTTTAATTGTTCACCAGAGCGTTTGTTGTATCGCACATTAAAATTAAACCGACAGAAATGGCAGGCTTAACTGCTTTTCCTCTGACATTTCATCCATTAGCTAAATCATCCGTGCCAGCAATTTCCTGTTATCAACACATCTATAAGTCCCTACACGTTCTGCTACATTGTATACACAAAACTATTAAACTTTCCCCTTTTGGGATATCAATGGGCTTATTGACCTTCGGCTATGCAATTTAACGAAACATCTCTCTTGAGATATTCATTCAACAAAACAAAATTATAACTTTTGCTTCTGCCATTAAGTCATTAGCGACTTAATGGCATCATTAGGGTACAACATCCGTAATTTAAGTGTTAACACAACATAAATCACACTTCGTCAAACATCAGCTATATTTGTACGAATTATAAGCTCTTATCATAGCACAAACACACAATTATCTCTTTAGCTAATGTAGCTTACCTTCTATAGACAAGTGTAGCTTATACGAGTAGAGCTTGTAATTTCAGCCGAAACACACTCATGAGTTGCATTAATCAAAATTAATTACCAAGCGCATTATTCAAAAGAATTTCCCCATAAGGAATAATTCTAAGATACAGTATACATTTGCAGGAAGGGATTACATTCTGAGAGCGGAGTGCAAAATGATATCATAGTCAAACTATGGCACTTTATAGTTTGGGAAGTGGAGCTGCGTTTTTGGTTGAGATTATAACGCCAGTCGTAGCTTATAAGCTTAAAATAAATTGTTACTCAAAAAGTTAATTTTGTTTTCAAGAAATGTTTTTAAATTTTTGAAATTTAAATAAAATTCAATTGTACATTGAACAATACTCGGTAAAAATCCCCGTATAAGACCCTCATAGTGGGTGCCGGGTGGTAATGGTCTTCATAGCTAATCTTGTGCATTGTCGGGATGGTGATCAGCTAAGGTCAGGTTGGGTTGTTGGGATTTCCTTTACTTCTCAATAGTTCAGCCTCCAACAATGCGATTTGACTATAGATATAGGGTGCCTAATTTTTAGTGGTGGTGTGAGTGGTTTTCATAATCCGTGCCAAAGAAGGAAACCAGTCAATAACGAGTTCTTTCTTATGCCTTGGCAGGGTGCGTCACATTCTTCGCCTTACCCCGGTATATCGGCTCTACCGGGGCTGACCTTTCCTTTCCGACCTACTCGTGGGAACTTTATTTTTTTTTTAGTTTTTGAATATCGACAGATGTGACAAGACAGACTGTATATCTACCATCCGCCGACACAAATAATGAACTTTTGGCCTCCAGCCAGGAGACCATTAAGGGGACATCAAATAACGCTGGTAGTTCCAGTACAGGCAATACCATTCATAGTACTCCTTTGCTTCCTAAACCAACCAATACAAATTTATTACATTCGTGTAGCAAAGCAATACTGGACGAGGTAAAAAAAATATCGGCGAACGTCCTTCTGAAGGAACAGTTCAAGAGGGCTTCTTTTATTCTTGGTAAGAAAGCCTGGAATGAGAAAGTTGGGACAGTTCATGAGAGGGAAGCCACGCCACTGAAACACTAAAATACCAGAAGATCGTTAAAAGGAAAACAATCTTCTGGAAATCTAAGAAAAAGCCGTTGATCGAAACAGGTATCAAGATGAAACCAACAGACCTTAGAAACAGAGTAAGATTGATGGCCCAAAAAATTAAAGCAAGGATATCATCTCCTAGAGCAGCGCAGCCGCGTACTGTGTAGGCTTTCAAAAATGACCTCCAAGTATAAATTGTATGTGTATAGATTGTATTTGTTAGCTGTGTGGAACTCTATCGATGCCAAACTCTTAGGGCCGTACCAACAATCAAATTAAGAGACAACTTTATTATTTGAGCGAAATGGACCATTATATAAAGAGCTCTATAAAGTTAACCAAACATGTTATGAACTTAATATTTATGTGAACTCTCAATTATGAACCATTTATTGTATATATATATATTAAATAATGCTTCATTTCGGTCAAATAATAAAGTCTCTCTTGATTGTTGCTAAGGCCCTTAGTAATGGTATTTTTACATACCATATTCAGAAACGAAAGTCCCAACCCTAGTTTAGTAGTTTCGACTCTAGCTAGATGCTCATGGGATATAGGATAAAACAGTGCACGAACGAGTTCTCAAGAGATTTCATTAGCGCCGCTAAAATAAGCAACGACTGGCAGGCCATGAATCTTATCCCGGCTAAGGAAATCCCAAGACAACCAAAGGCCCGCATTTGGTTGCCCCCCATGGGCATCAGACCGAGCGACAGGCTTAATCAGCTAATTCCTATGCACGACTGGGCTGTCTTTAGGCAGAAGAATAGCGGATCTTATCTTCTGAGGATCAGCGAGAAAAGTCGGGGAGCCCTCGGAAGATCGAACTTCAAAGTGAAGTTATAAATGTAAAAATGAAAATTCTGCATCGTCAGGGAGAAGACCTTAGGCCTTTTAGGCTATCCGACCTTGCTAGTGTTTTTCAAGCTAAATTACTGGCTATCAGGGAAACATGCAATATACTCAAACAAGATCCAAACCAGAACCGGAATACGGCTATTATCCCTGATAGTCAGGCGGCCATTAATTCTAGTAAATAATATTCCAATTTGGTCCAGCGATGCCGGGACTTGCTAGCCTCAATATTAATCACAATATCACCCTTATCTGGGTTCCGGGTCGTTGTGGCATTGATGGGAATGAACGGAGGGATGCGGTGGCCAGATAAGGATCAGCCCTTCATAACTCACTTGCCTTTCGGAGTTTTGTAATTTTTTCTTACCAAATCAAACAGTTTAACTAACTGCATTATATTTAGAAAGATCTGGCCCTTCTATAATAAATCCCGAACACTTAATCTGATATGCAGACCCAGGCTAGACAAAGCCAGGATCGTAGCTGCTGTTAGAAAGAAAATATCAACCAGCACTCTGGCAATGTCCTGCCAATGACAGAACATCAATTTGCGTTTGGCAATACCGTCTTTCAAATATTACAACGATTACTAATGTCATTTTTGTTCTTCGAGAATTTTCTTACTTTTTCACTTTCATTCCTTATTAATAAACTAAATTTGTTCTTTCAAGTTATTTTGCGTATTTAATTCTTCAGCTACCTGTAGCGGACTTTAGCCGAAAGGAGAGCATGCAGCGAAGCTAGGTATTCCTCACAACACTAACTGTCAAAACTGTGGGGACCAGCTGGAAAAGGAAAAAATTCCTCCATTCCCTCTGAAAATGCTCTGATGCCATTTATACAGCACAAGCACTAGGAAGAGCATTCTTTGACGGCATTGATGGACTTTCGGAAATAAAGATCAAAGACTTGATCTCTTTTGTCAACGTGATGAAATGGCGTACGAACTTCAATTTCTTCCCAGCCGTGCCTTTCGTTTGACTTCTTACATCCCGAGCTAGCGGACTGAAGGCTTTGACGGAGGCCTGCGGCGCGGGGGTCAATCCGATTGGCTACTGTTTTATCACCAATCAACAAACTGCCTAGCTTGCTGAAGTGCAGATGGTGTCGGATGTGTGTGGTTCGGATGAATGTGCAAAATCAAACACACAATAAGATACATCAAAACCTAATAGATCCATATTTTTGAACTTAATTCAAGTTCGATGACTCTGTGTGAATGTATCAAAATGGCGTACTTCAGCTTTAATTGGGCCACAGGGCTAAACTGCTGGTGGTCGGCTTTTCTACCTACCTACCTACCTACTACATTAAACAATATTTAAAAATCTCAAGGAGGAATCCCTGAATAAGTCATGGAAAGCTATATAATATGCAACAGATTATATATATTTCATAAATACTGTGGCAACACTTTCAAAAGAAATAATAAAGAAAAACAAATGAATGTTCAAACACAAAGAAAGATATAACGAGTGTATTGAATAGAAAGAGACTACTGTTATTGATTGGGTAGAACAATATACTGTATACTGACAGAATAAAGTTATGATCAGTTGTTGTAGATCTGTGAAAGTGGAAAGACGTTGTTTTATTTGTGTACTGAAGTATTATTATTTCTAAAGCAAACGTTGATTGCTGAGAGTATTATTACTTTATTAAGCAAAAGGGGAACAGCTAACAATACCACCATTTCCTATTCGATGTCAGAGAATTAAGATTCCGATGTTAGAAATATCTTTAACGATCAACAATTAAGGCAGACAATTCTAAAATTTTCTAAAAATATTCAAAAATGTTTGTAATTTATGATGTTAGAAAATACACAATTTTATTTCGTCATCTGTTCCAACGCTCGTCTTCAATTACAAACGTTCTATTTGCTATTTCAAGAAACCCGTAGAACAGTTTACTGTTAATTTAATGCTGCCAGAGATCCTTGAGGGTGAATTGATTAGCATTGCTAGCGAAACGGGTATCACGAGTAAACTGTATACTTCGAGAGAGCATTGCTTGTGCAAGAAGTGATAAAACAAGGAAAGACATGAAACATTCCGACGCGACGGTGTTCAAGAGATGGAAATGATTCCATAATAGCTCTGTTTTCTTTCAGTTTAAACGCTCTGTTCTGCATTCTATCCAATAAAATAAATGAAGAGAAATTTGGGCTGCATGTCCAAAGATATGAGTTATAATCGAGTTTTGGACGTATAAACGTCATAGTAGCCAGATCAGAAGTGGTGCAAAATTTGTTTGACACACATACCGAGTACTGAGAGCTTTTCGGCTTCTTCGATGCAAGTGTCATTTAAGGACAATGGCATAAAGGGTACATTTTCTTTCAACGCCAATAGACAGTATTGAGTTTTCGAAGCATAAAACTACACACGAGTTTTTAATAACCCATTTAATAACGCTGTAAAGATTGGAGTTTAATGTGTTTATCTTACGATACAGTTCCAATTCCACTTCCGAAATAGGTGGACCTGAATTTGAAAACGAGTATGAGAAGCTGAGGGTAAAGTCTTCGCAAGACAATTAAGTGGAAAAGAAGTTTAAGACAAGGCATCATTTATAAAAATGAGAAAGAGAATCGGAGACAAAACGGAGCCCTGCGGACCATCAGCATTTATTTTGTGAAGATCAATAGCGATTCTACCGCAGAAATTACTTGGGAATCGAAAAATCAACCACCTGTAGCCTTGAATAGCACCGAAGCCGAGGAAATTGCGAAGTTACATAGTTATTTGTAACATGTACTCAAAATTCGTCACTTGCTTCATTGAAAGCTCTCCATCTTTCGTTTTTTTTTTTATTTTTGAATTCGTAATCCAATAAAGAGACAAATAAATCTTAAACAGCTGGCAAGCACCAACACTCGAATACTAAAGGTTTAAATCAACAACACCAACTTGTATGAACTACCACCTTGTGTAAAGACTAGAGTTATAGTTATTTCACTGGTTCCAACCCGATCATCAGGTAGTGGTGTTTAGCCTTTATGTGTTCACACTTGAAGTTTAATTTAAAAGTCATCCGACTTTCTGGAATCGAGAAAGTCGAAAGTGCCCAACCCCACACACTAGGAACTGTAATTTGAAATACTTCTTGTTCTTCGCAAAATATCCTCCACTTGCGAAAAACTCTAAAGCTCTTAAGTTTTTCTTTGATTTGAAAAGTTTGTAATTGAAGAACTGAAAATTCGCACTAAAAACAAACAGACGTAATAGCGAAAGAGTTCAAGATATAAATGCGATATTAAAGGAAAGGTGAAGTACTCGTAAAATTGAAAATGTAATAAATTACACCAGCACAGCACAACATTAGACCAGCAAAGTCTGAATTCTGCTCTTTAAGTGTTGTAGGTGTGTCTAGCATTTCCTGATGCCGACAATTGCGGACTAGAAAATCCTGATGGAGGATCCAAACCCAAAAACACACAAAGCACCTGAGTCCTGTGTATGGGAGTGCAGCGATTTGCAACTGCATTTTATACAAAGAAACAATTCTTTGTCAGATTTAAACATAAAGTATCGACAGTAGAACAGAAGGGAATCAACATTGCTGTAAATTAGATTCAGAGCCGGTTTCAGGTGGAATGGCGCCCGGGTTGTATTTTTGTAAATAATAGACGCGAAGGTGCATAGTACATATTAGGTGCGTTTTATTATCCACAAATCTATCTGGATCCGGATCGGGATCTTCCCTTGAAAATAAAACGATATGGATCTTACTGACAGCAGTGTTATAAGCCCGTCTCTTTTTATCCTTGGGTTTCGAAATTTAAAATTATGTCTTGTCTTTTTTCTTTACACTATAGCTTACACTACCTTACCATAAAAAGCCATCTACTCGCCAGTGTAATAACTGATTTTTGGATCTTTGAAATAGATCCCGATAGAAAACAGGATCCCAAATTGTTTTTGTAATACATGTTAAAACTTAATCCAGATCCGGATCCAGATAGATTCGTAAATAATAAAACGCACCTATTGTGTACATTGGAGTTAGTCAAAAAATATGAACTATGAAGCTTTGAAATTGGAGATTATTCCTTACACACTCACTACGCTTCTGACAAATTTAAAAAAAAAATTTAAATATTAATATATTTATTGCATTTCAAAGCACTTGTGCTGGCTGCTATTGTTTGCAGTACTCTCTTGTACGACTGCACGATGACGCTGAGTAAAAGTCCGTATTGTAATGTGAGATTTGGATATTTCTGACCTTTGCCATTATTCCTTGGAAATACTGTTTTCCTTATTATCCAGCCTGCAGTCCTAAGGTAAAGCAAAGGCCTCGGTCCTATAGGGTGTGGAGTTTGTTAATACGAGAATGACAAATTTGATGTGGGAGCTATAGAATTCCTGAAATTACTCAAAATCTAAAAGAGCAGCGAAGGTGCTAAATGAAAAGAACAATGTCTTCACAGCTCCGCAGCTCAACAAGATACAACTGGCTTCTGGTTTTAAGACCGCAAAGGTACTGGGGCTACAAAATAACCCACTTACATTTAATGAAGAAGCAGAATGGAAGATGAAGGCTTAGCTTCAAAAAATCTTACGAACAGCCACCAGAGCCCATCCAATACCGAAGCTATAATTTGGCAGGCTGCATGCATCAAATCAAGAACTACTTACATATTTTTTCAAGGAAGCATACCGGGTGCTGGGCTATCAGCTTCACTTGTCCCATCTACAATATGGCCAACCTATCGCGGTTTATTACTCCAAAACGGTTAAAATAGTATTCTTTTCAACGCGATGTGTAGGATTCCAAGCCTTTCGGCAAAACATTAAACTTCTTAGCCCTATAGGACTGCACATAAAGCTTACACATTCATAGGCAAGTACATACATGCGTATATTGATGTTAACACTATGATGCCAATGTGACCTTATTTCGTAAGGCGTACTAGTTTTACTTGTGATATATACTCGTAGTCGAAGCTAATTTAGAGAAGACGAAAATTGTGTCTGGTGCGATTCTGTCTGTCTTTCGGACTGTTCGACTAGGTACGGCCTAAATGGCACGGCTCGATTTTTGTATTTCTCTTAAGCCGAAATTAATGGTTCCTACCCGACAAATTATGCTTTGAGATCTTAGAAAATATTTTTTTTTCTCGAAAAATCTTCTAAGTAATTTTTTTTTAAATTAAAAAAAAAATCATTAAATAAAAGCTAGATTATGGTTGAATTCCAAAATTCTTAAAAATTGTGCCTCCTCATAGAACCGTTTTTATTTGCGACTTTTGTCCATTCGAAAAAAAGATGGAACTCGAGATTTTGATCAAAGTTGACATTACGATGATAGCGAAGACTAAAAAAGTAGGTAACGCAATTTTGTCTGTCTGTTAAACGGTTCGGCCGATTTTCTTTAAACTTGATGGATATCATTTTTAATTTCCCCCCCCCACACGTTTTTTTTTCCTTTTTTAACACCAAAAATAACGGTACCTGCCAAAGGATTTTTTTCGAAATTTAATAATTATTTTTTTTCTCAAAAAATGTTCGACAGATTTAAGAAATTAAAATACAAAAAAATTTCATTTTATTGCAAAGCTAAAGCTAGGTTGAAAAAATTTTTCCGAAAAATAATTATTGATGGTACCCCCCATGAAATCATTTTTTGTTTGTGTTGGATTTTTTCAAAAACGGTACCACCGATTTTTTGTCACTTTTTTTTTTGCTAAAGCTCCCCAAAAATTTGAATAGTATTGTGTGTTCAAATTTTTAAAAAAAGTTGTTTTTTTGATTTTTAAAAAATTTCAAAATTTTTTTTTTCAAAATTTAGTATTCGAAAACCCCATACCAAATTTTTTTTTAACTTGATAAATAAAAGTTTCTTATTATAATCTACAAGATGTGAGAAAAAAAATTATTTTACCTAAAAATAAGTTTACCCACCATACAAATGTTAAAAAATAGTTTTCAAAACCGTAGTTTTCTCGAAAATGCCACCTAGAATTTTGATAAAATTTATTTTTCTTTCAATTAATTTTTATGATTTTTAATTTAATAAAACAAATTTTGAAATTTCAGCTTTTACCTACTATAGAACCATTTTGTTTAATTTTGAATTTCTCACTATCGACAAAACGGATTTTAATGAAATTTTTTGTAGAGAGGTTTTAGTCTTAAAACTATTGCCTTTCAAAACTTAAAAAAACATATTTTTTGAATTTAAAAAAAAAAAATCTTTTTTTTTTTGGAAAATTCAATATTTCAAAAACGGCTCAATATTTTTCTGAGAAATTTAATTCGCACTCGTATAATAATAAAATCTTAAAGTTGGCGTACGAATTTTTTTTTCTTAAAAATGTTTTAAAAATTTTGTACATTAAATCTTATTTTTTTTAAGAAACCACAACAACGACTTATAATTTTTGTTCTTGCATAAATTCATATTTGCATAGCATTCTGTTTTTATCTCTTACTACTTGAAGAATTTAAAAAAAAATAATTTTATCCTTTTAACAGTTTTCTCTAATAACATTCGTTTTTAAAATTCCTGATCTATTACATAGGAGCAAGTTCGTGCGACCCAGTCGTGCATTTTATTTTTAGTTTTTCTCGAAAACAAGAATTATTAATGATTTCGTTCTCATTAAAAGTTTGAATAGTATTTTGTACGAGTAGATATTGAATCAAAATTTCAAATTGCTTTTTTTTTAACAACTACTCAATATGTATTTCGAAAACCACATTCTCGTTTGGAAAAATTGTTCTTATACCTAAAAAAAAAAATATATATATAATTAAGTCAAACAATTTCTTAAAATACTTACAGAACCTAACATTGAACCGATTTTCTGATTTTTGACTTTCTCATTATAAGCAAACCGAGATTTTGCGTGATATTCCCTTAATCGAAGACAAATTTATTTTATTAATCTAGTAGACTAGAAATTAATCTTGTTCAATCTTTATAGAACCAATAGCCTTACGAATTGCGGTTGACAATGGATTTATTAATAAAAAGCTAAAAAAAAACATGAAATTATATATTTCGTCCTTCAAAAAAAAAAACAATTTGATTGCATTGCGATTGCGGTGACATTTGAAACGAAATTAATAAAAAATTAGTTTACGATTACGATGTCATCACTCCATAAACTTTCAAGATAATTGTTTGAATTTGTATTCCCGGTTTTGGGCTACATAGGCGATAATTTTATGAATTTTATTTTCATCTGCTTATAACCATAAATTTCAACTCTATTTCAACTTGACATACAATAACGTTTATTTTTCCAACACATCCCTAAGCATATTCTAAAGTGGATTTTTCATTTTCCATTGGCCACTGATGGCCCATCAGACGGTCCCTGAGATGGGTGCCCAATAGTTGTCTCGCATTTAAACGATGTCTGTAGAAGTTGGGTGAAAGTGCCGCAGTTGCTAGTGCAATGTATTAACAATAAGTAGTGGGCCACGTGTGGCGAAGCGCCCTTTGGAGAAGCTATTTATCCCGATGTTGGTGGCAGAAGTTATTTGGAAGTGGAGTGATAGTAAGGCACAAAAGATTATTGTGACTTAATGTAAATTATAGTAAATTTGGAAAAACTGGAGACAGTCTACGAGTCGAAATTTAAAGAGAGCATTCATTCATGGTCTCGATGGACCTTGCAGATGATGTGGCAACACATGTTTCTAATTAGCCGGTGTCGGAGAAAACATTTCGGACTCTATGATTATTACGAACATTTTAATGCCTTTGTCAGAGTATACAACAATTTTCGCACAGCATGGGAGTCTACCGCAAAGAATGAGCACACTCTGGATAACTTCACTTCGAGGTTAATAATGGAAAAAGCACGTTTTGAGCCTGGTCTCTGGAAACGAGAGAGCCCGGAAAAATTAAAAATATAAAATCAAAGTGCGAAGAGATATGAAGCCTTTATTTGTGAAGCAGCACTAGAGCAACGAGCAACAGATTTGCAAAGATGATGAGTGGTTTTTAGATTTTGGTGCTACCGACTATATTTTAAATATGGAGGAGTGGCTTGTCAACTTTGAGTCCTTTAAGGTGCCAATGTTCATACGTATTGGCAAAGGCAGTACGATTAGTGCAATTGGTAAGCAGTGGCGTAGATAGGGGGGGGGATCAGGGGGATATATCCCCCCCCCATTGGGATCGATAATTGTTCAACATAACCAGTCACGAACCAAATAAGTTAAAGAAACGCACTCTGAAATTTTTTTTTACGTCTCTCACCAATTGATAAAATAGGTAAACGTGCAAGAAAAAGCGCTTCCATCGAGCTACATACTCGTATATATATTTTATTAGAGATATTAGCTACACTGCCGGTTTCAACGTCAACTCCGAAAGAACTTTCTCCAGTCAGTAAAAAGAATAAAAACAATACAAAGAAGCATGACCAACGAAGTGAGATTATTAAAAATATGTCTATTTTAATAACAGTGTGATAAGCTTTGGATGTTTACTTATTTGCAGGATCGCTTGAATGGTTTGGCTGCTCTAGCTATTCATCCCGAAATACCTATACTAGCAGACCAGATTATAAGTGTTTTATCTAAAAAGAACAGAAAACTGGATTTTATTTTGTGATTTATTTTTTAAATTAATATTATTTTACTTACTACAGTGCCTTACATAAGTATAACCTGTAAAAATGCGTTTTGTAGAAGATTAAAATGGGAATGACACCCTACTATTTTTTATTGAATAGTGATACCATTAAGTAAATTGAGAAGAAAAAAAAGTTCTGTTAGTTTCTCTTCTGGTGGTTAAAAATTAAAACAGATTTTTTTTGTTTTGCAAAAGTATAACCGCTTTTTTATTTTGATCTGTTTTTTTTTTTTTTTTTTTTTTTAAGTACATTTTTTCGGCTAAATTAGTAAAGGACATTGCTGCCCCTATTTTCGACCAATCTAAAAATTGTTTTTGACATACTGTTGACAAGGTTATTTAATATGGAATCGTCTATACAGTTCCATTCTTCCACAATCGCCTCTCGCAGCTCAGCAACACTGTATAATTGCCTATTATGGGCATACATTTTGCAGGTCAAAATTCCCCAAAGATTTTCAATAGGGTTACAATCTGGAGAACGTGCCGGGAACACCATAAAATGTATGTTATTCGATTCGTACCATCCCAAACTTTGACGACTAACGTGAATTGGGGCATTATCATGCTGGAAGACATGCCGAACTCGACGAAATCGTCTTAAGTAGGGTACCAAATTATCCTGAAGCACTTGGATGCAAGCTGAACTGTTCATCTTTGCAGAGTTGAAGGCAAGTGCAATCTTACCACGGTCGCAGAAGGCCCCCCAAACCTTACAACTGCCACCGCCAAAGTTCCTCTTGAAAACAAACTTTTTTCCATTTTCAGATCGTGCCAATATCCGTTAAAACCACCAGACCCATCAAGATTAGACTTTTTTTCGCCACTGAAAATAATCTAAAATAATCTAAAAAAAAACGTTCATGGAATTATGCCATTTGGAATAACAAAAGTTAAGTGTAAATTAATGGAATGTTACTTATGGTTTTCCAATTCCGTTTCATGTTTTGCTGGGCAAAGTCTTACTTTTTTTTGTAGACTGTTGTCAAATTTGAAGCTGGCATCATTTTGCACCGAACAATCACTTTACTGCTTTTTAAGGCACGAAAAACCGTTGAAACCGAAATTTCTAAGCCCAATTCGTCACGAACGTCTGGCAAAGAATGCGCCGAATTGGATGCAGCATTTATTAAACGCCTCTTATCTCGACGTGTCAGCTTCTGCAGATGCCCGGGTCTTATTTTCGTCTCATAAGATTCTGGATCTTGTAAAAAATTTCGGACGACACGATCGGATTTTTAAGTTTTACTACCAATAGCCCTTAAGCTTAGGCCAGTTAACCGAAAAGCTTGAATTTTAAGTTTTTCCGTATCGCTTAAATGTTTACCCCGCGGCATTGTTTCTTGTCATTTCGAAGCACATAACTGAATGAAGCTTCAGAGAGGTTTGCATTGTGCGGTTATACTTTTGCAATATATAAATATCTGTTTTTAATTTTTAAACACCAGAAGAGAAAATAACGGAACGTTTTTTCTTCTCAATTTACTTGATTAGTGATGCCATTCAATAAAAAAAATAGTAAAGTGTCATTCCCATTTTAATTTTCTACAAAACGCATTTTTACAGGTGCGGTTATACTTATGCAAGGCACTGTATATCAATATTTATTCTACACTGAAAATAAAATCTAGGTGTATATGATAAAAATGTAGGTTGATCTGACAAAAATTTTGTCAATATACGTCCAACAAAAAGTTTTATCAAATTGACAAAAATTATAGAATTTTGTTGAGGTAACAAAAAATATTTTGTTGTATCCACAAAATTATTTTGTTATGCTAGCAGATTATTTTGTTGAAATAATAAAAATATGACAAAATTTCGTAGAATTTACAAAATTAATTTGTCATATTAACAATTATTCTTTTGTTGTATTAACAAATTTTTTTGTTAATGTTAAAAATTTGTTTTTTTTTTATTATTATCGGATTACCAAAATTTTTTTTGTTAAATTAACAAAATTATTTTGTTATATTAACAAAACTTGGTTTGTTAAACTGACAATATTATTTGTAGGGCATATTTTGTTAAACTGACAAAAAATCATGCTGAATTATAAAAAATTTGTGAAATCAACAAAATCATTCTTTCGTATTGACAAAAATTTAGTCAAAACGATAAAACTGTTTTGTTGAAGGTTAACAAAACGTTTTTATCAATATTCCCTAGGAATTTATTTTTAGTGATAGTTCATATTCAAATTAATGCGTATAATATAATTATCTTTAGAAAATATAATTTTTTTATGGCATACATAATGAATTCAATGAAGTCTTGTTATTTGTTTTATTTTTTTAATTATTAAGACTTTAAAAAATATGAGCGAACTAGATCTATCCCCCCCCATAGCGAAAAGCTATCTACGCCACTGTTGGTAAGGGTGATGGTAATGTGCTTCCTTTCGTGGACTCGAGCTGAAAGCAAGACCACGTGCTTGATGTTATGTATGCTCCAGACATACATGTAGGTACATTTGTTTTTTAACACTGCTTTAGGTTTTTTTTTCCGACAACTACAAGTAGTGTAAATTGACTAAGAATAATACTATTGTTGCAGCGGGAGTGCGTGACTTCAAGTTCTTCAAACTTTAGTTTAAGGTTATGGTGGATGAGTTTCAGCAGGTTTTTGCAAACGTTACTGTTAAGAAAAGTGAAATATTGCAGAACTGGCATGAAAAACTAGCGCTCTAGTGCACCAAAACATGCCAAAGAAGATCCATCATAAAAAATCTACAAATTCCATTCGTCGACAAAACTGGATTTGTATGTGATGGTTCCATGTTTGGTTTTTATTGAGTCCAATTTCAAGAGTAATTCCACTCTACAACTTTTACACATAAATAGATGCTTGTATACTTCATCCAACAAAAATATGCAGTACACGTCTTTTCAAAATCAGTAGCGTGCTCTATTTTTGCACCATACTAAATTGAAAGAACTCCTCCATAAAAAAGTGTTTGTTGGCCCATAAATTTTCGATTGCATCTGACGCAGGCCCGACGTCCTATTGACTGCACATCTGTGTGTGCGTGTGTACTGAATTGCTTTGGCCTATGGCTGTTGGTGCTATTCAATTAAATATTGTTGTGCGTTCAGAGTTACCCTTGTTCATTTCGAAACTTGTTCAGTTTTTTTTCCTTGGGTTTCTGTTTAGGTGCTTTGATTTTAGAGCTTTAAAAAAGGGTCGATTTAAAATCAACACTACGATAACCCTGTGAGAGCTTTAATGAAGGACAGATTTATGCAATTCACTGTAGCCAGAATGCGAAGCAAACATCCTATCTGGCCCACACTGCATATTTTTGTTGGACAGAGTATAGACCCATGCAATTGGAAGGTCTAAATATTTTCTTCTCTTCAAAGGTGATTTTTTTCGCATTACCACAGGGCGTATTTTTTCAAAGAAAAATCGGAGGTTTTTGATTTTATTCAAAAGTTCTTAAAAAAGAAATAGAAGCTGAAACAAAAAATTTTGTGGAAGTTCTAAGAAGTGATAATGGCCTGAAATTTATTTACAAAAAACATGCGTCAGAAGACTGGGCCTTATACTTCCGGGCAGTTGTGTGGTGATAATATTGAAGGTGTGGGGGCTATCGTTGAGTACAGGTGATAATCTTGCATGAGTCTTCAGACTCACATGACTCCTGAAAAACAAGCCAACACTACCCCAAATCTCGGTACTGATAGTGTTAATCGGGTTATAATGGAAAGGTTTACTTTTATGGCATGTTATGAAAACGCAATTTACTGTCAGGATTCTAAACATTGGAAAGCAGCAATGAATGAAGAAATTTCTTCAGCGAGAAACGACAGCTGGTATTTGACACTTCTACTTAAAAGTCGAAAACTAGTTGCTTCAAAATGAGTTTATCAGAATAAGAACCCAACCCCAAAATGAAGTAAAGCGGTTCAAAGCCAGGTTTGTTGGCCGTTGTTTTAGACAGCAATATGAAATAGACTATTTAGAGACTTTAAGTCCTGTTACGAGGTTCTCTTCCATAACAGACTTTCTAATTACTGCTTCAGCTGAAAATTTGAACATCAGACAGTCCGACGTGAAAACATGGGCCAAATTCGAGTAATATGTGACTGAATTATGTGAGTTTGGCATTAGCGCTTACGTCATCGAGCAATCGATTACCCTAATTTGACATTTTCATTCGATCACTGATGGGACTCACTCACTCAAGTGGTAATTTGGAGCCAGCTTTTTTAAACGAAAAAAATGAAGAAGAAGTTTACATGGAGCAACCCACAGACTATAATGACAAAAGTGGGAGAGATTGTAGGTTAAGAAGGCAATTTATATTGACAACAATGGTCTCCTGCAAGCAATGGACGAAAAGGACATTGAAATCCTGTAGACTTACTTAACACGAAACTTCGAGATAAAAGTTTTTCAGTTAAACATTCTATGGGACTCGAGATAACGTGTTTTCACGATAATTCAATTCAGCTCAATTAATTTTCAAAAACCGGTAAGACTTACCCCCAGTTTCACAGTGGAAGTTTAAACTCCACTTTTGGTTTAAACTTCAGTTCAACAATAAATTTGGTTTCACAGTTCTTGAACAGAGTTAATTCTGTAGTTTAAGTTAAACGACACTATTCTGCCGTTTAAATCTCAATTCGACAACCCCTTCAAACATTTGAAAATATAATTTATTTTCATTTTCAATTTTTGTTTCCTGTCACAAGTCACAACAAACTTTCCTTGATTGTTTTTTCTTTGATTTAGATAGAAAGAGAAAACAATTTACTTAAACTACGTTTAATGAACTGAAGCTCAGATAAGACTGTGAAACCGGACGAGTTGAACTTTAAATTTAAACTCCAGTTCAGGTTCAGCAAAACTTAAGTTTAAACTCTCATTGTGAAACTGGGGGTTCGTCTTTTATATTACCTACAAAATGGTTGCATGTTTCGACAAAATCTAGAAATGAAATATATTTCATAATAACAATAAAAATAAAAAAAATAATAATGA
Source organism: Philhelius festivus (assembly GCA_963931855.1). Classification (NCBI taxonomy): domain Eukaryota; kingdom Metazoa; phylum Arthropoda; class Insecta; order Diptera; family Syrphidae; genus Philhelius; species Philhelius festivus. Next base: position 172,086,058 of record OZ007555.1, read on the forward strand.
TGAAAATAATACTTCAAAAACTAAATAAAAAAGAAAAAGCTTATTTAATAATAATATAACTGGTTTTACAGATTTTTGGCATTTGATCCCTGTACATTTCTCCCTTACCGTGACCTCCCAATTTTACCTCCCATCTCTCCCTTTTCCTTCATTATTTCTATGTTATATTATTGGTTAAAGTGAAGTATTAGGCTAGCCGCGCACTGGCAACTGTGATCGAAATCAAATAGTTTAATCACCAATTGATAGAGTACCGCGCACTAGCACCTCTTTACTCACGTTCACACTCTTTTTCTCTCTTGCGCTTATAGAAAACAACTCAACTGTTGCGAATTAATTCAAGGCAATTGTTTAGTTTGTGTCAACACACAAACTTTTTAGTTGCTCGAATCGAGTTGCTCAAAGTGCGCGGTGTCTCATATAAGCCCATATGTTTCATTTTAGCAACTAAACTGTTACGAAACTAAAAATTGAATGTGCGCGCCTGGCCTTATTGCTTTCTTAAAATTAGCGGTAGAAATAATTTTTTTAATAGTAATAGGCAGAGAGTTCCATAACTTTGATGCATGAAACAGTGGTGAAGAATTTAAAAAGTTGTAAGAAGGTGTTAGTTTTTCATAAATGTACAATGGTTTTCTATTTTGAATGATTTTTTGCGTAAACATACAGCATCTTGAATCAAGGAATTGTTGAAAAGAGCACCCAAAAACCAGTTTATGAAAATGTGATAAACGTACCTTAACATGCCATTGAATGCTACAAGAAGCTTATGTTGGGAATGAGAATAAAGTATACAATATATAACATTTGAATAATCAATTAGAGGAATTGGCAGTGTTTTTACAAGTCTTAATTTGGTATTAACAGGAATTACATTGGAAAATAGTTAAAGCTTACGTAACCCACCGTAAATTCTTCCAATGGTATGGTTAACCTGATTTTCAGGCGAAAGAGAAGTGTTGATCTTTAAACCAAGACTAATCACTAAGCGCACAAATTTAAGTTTTACTTGTGAGAGATACAGCGGTGGGAAAAGTAAGGTACTAATTTGGTTCTTAGATATCGCGATCAATTGGGACTTAGATGGGTTGAGGGTTAGGCCATTGTTAAGCGACCAATCGTAGATTTCTTGAAGGTCCTCATTCATTCTACAAATTAAATCCTCTTGTAAGCCGATTGAACGAGATAAATAAATTTGCACATCGTCAGCATACAAATGAAATGATACATTCGAACAAAAATTATTTGACAGATCGTTGATAAAAAGGCAAAATAAAATCGGTCCCAAAATAGAGCCTTGTGGAACCCCCATCCGCAGATTGATACATTCGGAAATCATTTGATTAACTTTTACACTCTGGCACCTGTTAGTCAAATAGTTTTTAATAAGATTAACCGCTCTACGAGTATTATGAAAGCCAAAGTAGCGCTTCAATTTCATGCAGAGAATTTTATGATTAACTTTGTCCGTTCATTTAAATCAGTCCCAGTATACAGCCCGGGTGCTGAAAAGATTTTATGTCTGATGCGGCTGTGGTATCACCTCTGGCATATCTATTGATCCACGCACTGGACTAGGTAAGAAAAAATCGTTTTCCGTTCCGACAGGCTGTTGGAATGATGGTTTCTAATGGTGAAAACGCGTCTTGATATATCATTTGCTATTGGGTGCGTTAAAAGTTACCTAGAAAAACCAACTAAGATTCATGTAACCGTGAATAAGCCGGATCTTTCGTTACTTGAAAGATCATGGTATATTTTTTGAAAATATATTCAGTGATGCTGACTATGCCGGAGACATATATATTTTTTTACATTTATTATATGCGCACTCAAGGGGTTATGAATACCCTTATAATGTTAAAGACAGTGCGAGAAATTAGGAAAGAAGGATAGGAGTAGGAAGGAAATACCGATGCACATTCGTTTTGAATGTCTGCACATTGCAATGAGTAAAGAAATAAAGGCTTTATATACATATAACAGCCAGACCAGAAGGGGTAAAAATCTTCTTGCATCGGCGGAGAAAAGTTAAACATTTAGAAGCGTTTTTGGCGACGTCAAAAAGATGGTCTGTCATGCACATACCTAGAACTGAAAGCTGTTCAGTCTCCTCCATGCAAGTGACATCAATGGATAGTGGGATTGAGCGATAGTAAACAGCATTGAGTTTTCGAAGCATTATATTCTGCACTGTTTTTGATTCTCCATTGGACAATGCTGTCGAGATCAGAATTTAATGAGCTTATCATACGCTGCCGTTGGAAGTCTATATACGAAGGACAATGATGTGAATCTGAAAACGAATATGAAAATCTGATGTTACTATCGTCAGCGAAACAATTAAGTGGATTAGAAGTTTCAGACAAAAGATCATTTGTGGATGTAAGGAATAGTGTCGGAGACAAAACGGAGCCCTGGGGCACACCAGCGTTTATTTTGTGGATATGCACGAGTCCATTCAATAGTGGCTTACTTATTCTTATGAGCTCGAATTTCTTCACGTGGGTATCGCAGCGTTACCCTTTCTATAACGGAATCCTAGTATGTCGCCACGACAGAGGGAGTAAAACTTGGCGATTTACTTCCAGATCAGAACATTAAACCACTTTTATATGTTGACAACCAAAGTATTATCCGATTAATAAGAATGCCAAGTTTCATAAGAGGACAAGTCACATTGACGTCGTATTTTATACGTGACTAATATTCTGAAGGATTATTCGACTGAAATGCATGACTGGGGCGCACGTACTTGCTCTTTTGTAAGAAAGCTTTGGAATTTAAAAATTGCTTAAACATACAAACAAACATGTCTAATTTGATAAGAGAATAATATTCAAATGTATAAAATTGTACGGAGTTTTTAATATTCGCTTTTGGAAAACACTAGATATGTACTTTCGGAACGAAATTTTAAAAAGAATTTGCCTGGAATCGGCGCCCTAAGAAATGTTTGCATTTCGGATTCAATACCCCAGCCCTTTAGTTGGGCCCTATGTAAGTTGCAAAGTACTTTCTTTCCATTGTAAATTGCTGACGGGGGTGCAGCCGGAAATGTTTTACTTTACTGCGAAGGTGGCGTTTATTTGTTTGTGGGAAATGTATGAAGTATAACTCGTAGTCCTTTGAAGCCTTTGTTTTCCTTCTTTCTTTCTATTTTTCTGGTTTTTTCTTTGTAATCGAAATTAAATGTTGTGTTAGCATGTCCACTTGCAATTAGGGAGCATACCATTTCAGCGAAGTGTGTTTTTTTTTACTTTATGAAAACATACATAGTAAGTCGAGACTGAGGCAGGCGTTACCTTTATAATTAACTGAAATTCTGCTTTAGTAGATGACAGCGATAAAAATAGAAAACAAATTGTGCAGCCGCTGAAGGAACTGAAAGTTGTTTCCTGCCCTGAAGTTCTTTTTTTTTTATTGGAATTATTGCAGGTTTACATTGTTGACGAGATAATTTGTTATAAATGCCGATAGATTTCCATGGACAGTTACAAATTATAGTCACTAAGGAGAAAATCACATTCATCGAAGTATAAAAAGCGTGATTTCGAATTTTATTTATTTTATGGATGTTTTTATCAGATAACACACAGGAGACTTTGACGTAAAAGGACAATACAAATTGGAATGACCACGAGGAGGTAATGTGCGATAATATATCTAGCTTTTGGATAATTTGGGTTGAAATCTTGCACAATCTTCAGGCAATCTTTGGCAAAGCGAATAATTGAATCAGGTATGTAAAATATGAATGCTGCTTTGAGAGCCTTCTAAAGAATCCACAGATAAACTCTGGAGCTCGAACATCCTACTAAAGTAACCCAATAAACATTTGAGAATGAAGTTTTGATACCATATTAATCGTTTTATTTATTTATTTATTTATTTATTTATTCATCAAGCAGATTAATATAATATTATTAACAAATAAAATATAATCTTACAGACTACAGAAGTAAGGTTTATAACTTTAGAAATAAAGTGATACATAAATAAATATATCTAATTAAGACTAAAACTAAAACCACCAGTGTCGGAGTTAAGTAATAAATATAATAAATATTTTTTAAAAGATTCTCGACTTTGGTAGGAAAAGAAGTCAACATGATTACAAATGATATTAGATTCTCTAATGCATCGAGTTAGAGGCTCATTGAAACCATAGTTTACACGATGATAAGATTCATGAAAAAGAATGCAAGATCGCGTTTGCCTATACGGAGCATATATATCAACTAAGGACAAAAGTAAGGGGCAGTTTATATGAGAAGTAATAATATCACGTATGAAAACCACTGAAAAATACCGACGGCGAATATCAAGTGGTGTTAGTCCAAGCAGTTTACATCTGGTTTCATAAGGAGGTATTGGAATGTTCCAATTTAGTCGGTGAACTACAATTCGCGAAAATTTTTTCTGAATTCTTTCAATCCTTAAACAGTGAGTTTTATAAAAAGGATTCCAAATTACTGAGCAGTATTCTAGGGAAGATCTCACATAAGCATAAAATAATGACCGAAGGGTAAATGGATCTTTAAACTCTTTTGAGTTACGAACCACAAACCCCAGGATAATATTTGCCTTTGCAACCACAAAATCAATGTGGGAGTTGAAGTTTAGTTTGGAGTCGAATATTACACCAAGGTCTTTCTTTTCTCTAAGCTTAGTAAGTTTTGTTTTATTTATTTCGTATTCAAAACTAATTGGACTAAGACTACGAGAGAAAGATAAAGATTGGCATTTGGAGACATTTAAAAAAAGCTGGTTGGCAATGCACCATTCAGATAAGCGCTCAAGGTCACTTTGAAGTAATAGACAATCGTCCAACGAGTAGATACAACGGAAAATTTTAATATCATCCGCAAACATAAGGCAGAGAGCATTTTTGATAAACGTTGGAATGTCATTGATTAATAGCAGGAATAGAAGGGGCCCCAAGTGACTACCTTGAGGAACACCAGAGGTTACATGAATTACTTCAGAAAACAAATCATTAACACGGACAAACTGTGTTCTACCTATAAGATAGGATGCAAACCATTTTAAAATATTTGAATGGAAGCCGATAGATTCCATCTTTTTTAATAATATAAAATGGTTTACCCTATCGAAAGCCTTCGAAAAGTCCGTAAAGACTACATCAGTTTGAAAACCATTTTCGAGATTTCTAATGATTTGGTTACAAAAAATAGCAAGGTTTGTCGTAGTGGATCTTCCGGCTATAAATCCATGCTGAGATGGCGCAATTGTTTCTTTAAGAATAAACGTTAGTTTTTCATAAACAATTTTCTCGAAAATCTTGGGAATCGTAGACAATTTACTTATAGGACGGTAATTAGAAACATCCTGTTTGGAGCCAGATTTATGGATAGGAATAATAAAGGAAATTTTCCAATCGTCAAGAAAAAGGCCCTTTTCAAGAGAAACATTGAACAATAAAGTTAATGGCCCTGAAAGAGCAACAGCACAGTTTTTCAATACAATTGGAGGAATGCCATCAGGTCCCGGTTGACTATCATCATTGAGATCCCTGAGGGCTGACTCAACATCTTTGCAGCTTAAGTTTAAGCTGCCTATATTGATGGAATTGTCAATTATAACTGATGAATAATTTTGAGGAACACATTGAGGGGAGTAAACCGATTGAAAAAAGTTAGCAAAGAGGTTGCATATTGTATTTAAGTTAGTAGATGTAGTTCCTAAATACTGCATGCAATTTGGTATCCCATTAGAGCATTTTTTGTTATTTATGTACGACCAAAAATGTTTACTATTTTGTTTTAAGCAAGATTCAGTACGATACAGATAATCCTTGTACAAAAATTTGTGTAAAAAATCAAATTCTTTTTGAAGTCGTAAATAGTTACTCCGGAGTGCAATATCATTTACAGAATTACGATATAATTTATACGACTTATTCTTTTGATTATTTAAGTTTGATAAACGTTTGTTCCACCAATGTGGCTTAGAATTATTAAAAACAACGACTTTAGGTACAAATAAATTAATCGCTTCTTTAATTGTCCCCAGAAATAAATTATAAGCATCCGAGAGCTGATAATTAAGAACGATATTGTTCCAAGAAACCGAATTTAAATGATTAATTATTCCTTCGAAATTAGATTTTTTGAAATCATATTTGACTAATCTTCCCATTACCGGCTTAAAATAGTCATAGAAACTAAGTTTAACACTTAAGGCTAGGTGGTGAATACTATTTTGAAAAATAGGATAATTACAATCTTTGACATCAGCAACAGTTTCACTATCGATATGACTATTTATGACTAGTATCGAAAGAGATTTCTGTACGGTTAGGCGACGACATATCACTATTAAAAAATGAAAACTATGATCTGATGTTTCTTTAATGCTTTTTACTATACTCTGTCCAACAACAAACTTGCAACTAGCCTTTGTCAGTACACTATTTGTATAGGTCCGAAAATTTAAGAAACTGCCATGGAGCTTTATCATACAAAAAATAATCAAAATCAGCTTGGCCGTTTTTGAGACAATCGAATACAAATATAATCCACGACTGTGTTGCATAAACTTGCTCTGATGTAAAAGACTTTGAATATAAAAAAAATGAATGTTATTAGAGAAAAACTGTTCGTTATGTTTTTTAAACTTTTAAGAAGCTTCTCTTTAAAAAATTTCATTAAAGTCCATTATGCCAATAGTGAATAATTCAAAATTTCAAAAAATGGTTCTATGGTAGGTACAATCAGTTATATCTTAATTTCAATTTTTTTTACTGACTTGTAGATCGTAAGAATTAATTGAAAAAAAAAACAAAATTCTAGGTGCCGAAATACGATTAAATTTTTATACACAATACTGTCCAAAATGTTGGGGAGCTTTAGCATAAGAAAATACAATTTTTGAGAACATCAAAAACAAACAAACATGGTTCCATTAATAACCATTTTTAATATTTTTACTTGCGACTTATAGGTACTATACGCCAAGTTATGCATTTGTAAGAAAAATCAAACTCAAGAATTTGATCAAAGTTGACATTACGAAGACGAAAAAAGTGGGTCTCGAAATTCTGTCTGTCTGTCTGTTCGACTACAGCATAAACGGCTCGACCGATGTTCGTCAAACTTAGTAGATATAGTTTTTAAATTTGTTTTTGCTTTTTTTAAGACAAAAAATAGCGGTACCTGCCATACGAATTTTTTTTGAAATTTCATAAATATTTTTTTTCTCAAAAACTGTCAAACAGATTAAAAAAAATCAAAAAATTTCATTTAGGTAGTGGTTGAAAATTTTTTTCCAAAAAATGGTTATTTTTGGTACCCCCCTTGGAACCGAACCATTTTTTTATTCTTGATTTTCTCAAAAGTGGTACAACCGATTTTTATCATTTTTGTATGTTAAAGCTCTACAAAGGTTTGAATAGTATTGTTTATTCAAGTTTTCAAAAAAATTGTTTAGATTAAAAAAAATTATTTTTTTTTTCAAAACTTAATATTTCGAAAACCCCATGCTCAAGTTTTTTAAGCTTAATAAATAAAAAATTTTTAATATAATATACAAGATGTGAGAAAAAAAATATTTTACCTAAAAATAACGGTACCCTCCATACAAAATGTTAAAAAATGGTTTTCAAAAATAGCATTTTTCTCAAAAACGGCTTCGAGAATTTCGATAAATATTTTGTTTCCAATTAATTTTTACGATCTATAATTCAATACAACCATTTTTTCAAATTTTAAATTTCTCACCATTAGCATAACGGATTTTAATGAAATTATGTGTAGAGAAAATTCTTAAAAGTTTAAAAAACATTGTATTTCAAGATTATAAGTGAAATATGTTTTTAATTTTTCAAAAAAAAAATCTATGTTTTTTATAACCAATAGTGGGAAATTCAAAATTTGAAAAAATGTTTCTTTGGTATTTACAATCTAAGATATATTAATTTTTATTGAATTATAGATCGTAAGAATTAATTGAAAGAAACGAAATTGTACTTGCCGAAATACAATTTTCGAGAACCATTTTTAAGGTTTGTAGGGCGAGTACCGTTATTTTTAGATAAAATACAATTTTGTGCTTCACATATTGTAGATTGTACTGTTTGGGAACTCTAGCATTAAAAAAATACTGTTCTTGAGAATATACAAAAAAAAAAGTTCTAGAGGGGTTACCATTGCTAATCATTTTTCGAATTTTTACTTGCGACTTATATGTAGGTACTATAAGCCAAGTTAAACTTGGGAGATATCGTTTTTAAATTTGTTTTTTTTTTTAAGACCAAAAATAACGGTACCAGCCATACGATTTTTTTTTCGAAATTTTATAAATTTTAAAAATAATGTTTAAAAAAAAATTATGAAATTTCATTTAATTAAAGCTGAAAAAAAATCCGAAAAATGGTAATTAATGGTACCCGCCCTTGGAATTTTTTTTTTTGTTTTTGATTTTCTCAAAAACAGTAAGACCGCTTTTGGTCATTTTTTTCATGCTAAAGCTCACCAAAAGTTTGAATAGTATTACGTATTAAGATTTTCAAAATTTATTTTTGTTTTCAGAACTCAATATCCCAATATACCCACTATAAAAATGTTAAAAATGGTTTTCGAAAATCGTATTTTTCTCGAAAACGGCGCCCAGAATTTTGATAATTTTTTTTTTCTGTACTGACTGTACCTACCATAAAACCATTTTTTTTTTTCGAATTTTGAATATCTCACTATCGGCATAACGAATCTTAATGAAATTTTGTATAGAGAAGCTTCTAAAATGTTTGAAAAACAATTTTTTTTGAAGATTCAATGTCTCAAAAACCAGTCAATATTTTTTTTTGAAATTTAATTTTTATTCGTACAATAATAACGACTTAAGGTTGGCGTACCAAAATATTTTCTTAAAAATATTTTAAAATGTTTTTATATAAAAGCTTATTTATTTTAAGAAATCGTTAAAACGACTTACAATTTTTGTTCTTGCATAAATTAATTTTTGGTCACTACTAAACGAGTTTAAAAAATGATTCTTATGCTTATGAAGAGTTTTATCTAATAACATTCATTTTTAAAATTCTTATTCTTTTACATAAGAACAAGTTCGTGCTACCCAGTCCTGCATTTTAGTTTTTCAACAGTTAATTTTGCTGAACAGTTTTTGAAAGAAGAAAAAGTAAAAAATGGTTCAATGGGAAAAAACATTGGGCCATATCGTGAACGCGATTTCTCACGTTCAAGAAATTCGTGTAGTGAATATTATTCTTAATTCCCCTTGGAATTTATTACTATCGTGAACAATAAATATGTCCATGGATTGTGATTTCTTAGGAATTTTTCCGGATTAATTTTTGAAAAATTAAGGCAAAATGAAGCAGTGTAAGTACAATTGAAACTTTTTTGAAAAATAAAAACAGTTATTTTAATTCAATTATAGGACGAATTCATCAAAGCATTTATACTACAGAATCCTTTTCTGTTGAAGAACAATTGCTGAGATGCATGCGGTCCAACAATCCGGTCCTTGGCAACTCCTCTTTGGTAACCACCTACAGCACAAAAAACGCAGACATACACTTAACTTAACGATAATAAAAACATAATTTGGAACAATGCTAAATTTTACTCACAACTCCAAGGAGTTGGTATTATCCCTTCATTCGCGTCTTATTTACCTGATTTCATTATTTGTATTTCTTCCTCCTCAACCGTTAAATCCTATGCTATGCATTTCAGAACTTAAAATTTTTAAATATTTAAAACTCGATCCAAACAGTGTTTTCAGATGGATGGATTTTGTTCTTATTCGGAGTTTTAAATTAAGTAAAATATTGAGGACTACGAAATTTAACACCTCGTTTAAATGGAAAAATCTGGCTGGTGTTGTATGAAGTAATAAGTCGTTCTTTCTCTCTCTCTATATATTATTATTTATATATATCAGGTTAGTCTTAAGTCAGTTGTATCTTGTCATTCCTCTAAGTAACATCTAAGACAGTCAATAAAGCACTAAATTTCATCAGTATGTCTATGGGCAGCGCATTTTGGTAGAAACTGACCATAAGCCACTTGTCCCATTGTTTTCGAAACCATTGTATAAAGTTCTGGCACGATTACAAAGATTTATGCTCCGATTGCAAAGCTATGATTTAGATGTCGTTTACAAACCCGGAAAATATATGTACACAGCAGACACACTCTCGAGAGCTGCATTACCAGAAAATATTTTGACAGATTTTGATAAGGAATTAGACATTCATTGCAACCTTCTTATAGCAAACTTGGCAGTATCTTCACATAAAATACGAAGTATAAAAGAAGCTAGTGACAAAGATGAAGTCATTTCAAAAGTCAAAGAGTACACAATAGGCGGTTGGCCAAATAATAAGAACAAAGTTTCTCACCCTTGCATGCCATTTTTTAAAGTCAGAGATGAATTGCATGTTATCGATGACATTTTACTTAAAGCGAATAGGATTGTCATACCGTCCTCTCTACGTCGTGAAACTTTAAGACTTATTCATGAGGGGCATCTAGGCGTTCAAAGATGTCAAAGTCTTGCTAAGGACATTGTTTTTTGGCCAAATATAAATAATGACATCCAAAATATTGTCACAGACTGTGAAACTTGCATGCGCTATAGAGCTTCACATCAAAAAGAACCACTGCAGCCCCACGATATTCAACCAATTCCATGGTACAAAGTTGGAACAGATATATTTTAGTTTAATAAACAAACTTATTTGTTAGTCGTTGATTACTGGTCTAAATATATTGAAATTGAATTGCTTAGCTCAGGATATAGCAGTCAGTTTGTTATTAAAAAGCTCAAATCAATATTTGCTCGCCATGGGATTCCCCAAATAATAGTATCGGACAATGGTCCACCATATAGCTCAGAAGATTTTAAAAATTTTTGTTATGACTGGAATATTGATCTTACGACTTCAAGTCCGTACTTACCTCGATCCAACGGACTAGCGGAACGTTCAATCCAGACAATAAAGAAGCTTTTAAGTTTTAACTAAGAGCCTAGAATCTAAATCAGATCCATACATTGCGTTATTACATTATCGAACTATTTCCAAAGGTAATCTACCTTCACCCTCCGAGTTACTTATGTCAAGAAAACTAAGAACTAAACTACCTGCCATGTCACAAAATTTCATTCCAAAGCAAATATACACTGAAAAATATGCTGAAGATCTTAGAAAGAAAACAGAAATGTCTAAAATAAATTATGACAAAACAGCCAAAAATCTTTTACCTCTAACTCCAGGTCAAAGAGTTCATTATAAAAAGAATCCAACTTCCTTTTGGTCACCTGGTATTATATTGGAAAAGTGTAAAGAACTTAAATCATATGTTATTCAAGACGAAGCTGGAACAACCTACCGGCGAAATAGACAACACATAATGGACACTCACCCTAAAGAAACTTCAACCCCTTTTCGACTTTCGGGTACAGAACTGAATAAAACGGAAGCAACCCCAGAAGTATTTGAAAATGACACCTCTCCATCCTCTTCTAGAACTAGATATGGTAGAGAGCTAAAAGTTCCAAGTAGATTCGGATACCACAAAGATCACATATAATTACGTACATATATCATATTTTTAAGTATCATGTAGTTACAATAATTTTGCAATGCATTTATCTATTTTAATTTTTTTTTTCTTTTTGTTTTTGATTATAAATGTTTACCTCTTAATAAAAAAAAAAAAAAAAAAAAAAAACAAAAAAAAAAACAAAAAGATGTATGAAGTAATACTTTCTATTTCATTTACATTTAGTTTTCATAATGTATTACAATACTTAATTTAATTACTTATTATTATCTGAAATAATTATAACTTACATTTTTATTGAACTTTTGATGGGAGATGTTGTATGAAGTAATAAGTCGTTCTTTCTCTCTCTCTATATATTATTATTTATATATATCAGGTTTGTCTTAAGTCAGTTCTATCGTGTCATTCCTCTAAGTAACATCTAAGACAGTCAATAAAGTTTAACTATTGAACAAGTATAAGTCGTCTTTTTATTATAGACATACAACAGCTGGTAACATGGAAAAATTCAAATAATTCTAAATGAACAAAAAAACATGTGTACTCGTATTTAATGTTTTAAAAGTGTTTAAAAATCGATAATAGGGAAAATTTGTTTGGGTATTCTATTTTATTGCACATGGAATTTTAGAGAATTTAAACTTAAATTTATTTCAATTTAATCAAAATCCTTTGAAAATACCTCAAAATTGATTTCCGAAAACAATACATTTTGTTTTTTTTTTTTCAAATTGGTAGATTTTTCCATGGGGAACATTTATTCCGAAGGAAGTTCCCAATAACCAGAAATGTTTTTTGGGAGTTAAACTTTCTGTGTAAAATACAAATTCCCCGGTAGATTTCCCATAGGTCCCATTATTAATAACCGCTTTTACTGAAGTTTTTTTTTTAATCTGAACAGTTCTTGAGACAAAAATTTTGGCGACATCTGTCAAATTATGTTGTTTATTACTCTGTAACTCATCACAAATCACCATTGTAAGATACACTCTTAAGCTGTCCCGATGATAAAACTTTATCATCGAAATGAGTGTTTGTTAGTAGAAAAGTTGCGCGTATTGCATCCATTTTACGGTAGACGTGGTGACCCTTCACAGACGACTAGTTTGCTAACCAATCATTCAACATTCGAACGTTCCACACAACGTGAGGCAACCTTTCGCAGACTTAAATTTGACGTATTTTGCGTCGAGAATTAGGCTTAACCAGTGCAAGATCCAACTGACCCAGAAGTTCAAAGATCATGACCATAAATAATGCCGTTTTCTCGCTGACTGGCGCTCGGAACGTTTAGAAGAGAAACCCAATTTTGGCCAAAAAATCTTCTTTAGCGACGTGTCGCATTTTTGGATGAATGGCTGTGTTAAAATACAAAATTGCCATATAGACGACCCAAATCGCACGAGGTTCACGAGGTGACAATAATTGCTCCGTACTTTTTGAAAACGACGTTGGTGAAGCGGTTACCGTCAATTGCGACCACTACACAACGATGATAACCAATTTCTTACAGCCAAATTTGAACCAAACAGATCTAGACAACATTTAATTCAGGACAGCAGGACGGTGCTACGTACCAAACAGCGGTTGTCACGATTGTCGTTCTGGATAAATAATTTGAGAGCAATGTTATCTTCCGTAGAAGTGACGTGAATTGGCTACCAAAGTCATGCGATTTGATCCCGCTAGTCTTTATCTTGTTGGTGTTCCTGAAGTCGCAGGTCTATGCAAATAAACCACATTTAACCAATGCCCTTAAGGTTAACATAACACAGACCATCGTTCAGATTCAGCCGTATAAATGCAGAGGAGTTATTAAAAATTGGATCCAAATCCAATGGTATACATAAGCCTTTCAAATAAACATCTACCCGCAAACAAAGCCTTTGCTATAAGGATTATATGCATAGGAACTTTGACCTTTACATAGGCAAATAATTCTAGAGCCCGATAGCCCTCGAAAGCTGAATAGCAAAATGTCTGCACTTAATGGACGTTTAATAAATGAAAATTCAAAAACAAATAAAGGACCATTGGAAGAAGGCGGGGAGTGGGTGAAAAAATTACACAAAAGCCAAGACCTACAACTTTTGTGTTTTATATTATGTACATTAAAAAAAAAAGAGAACAAAAATTTTATGTATGAATGCAGAAACATAGAAATTATGGATTTTTGAGAATGTTTCCACTAAATAGGTTTACTAATTGGTCCCATAGACCCATAGTGCACCTGCGTCCTGCATAGAATTAATTGCAATCACTGAAACCACGTACTTCCATTACTTTCGAACAAACATGGCGCGCTCGCTATCTTAAACACCCCATTGAAAGTTCTTCCACTGCTCTTCTTGGATTTTCCTAAGCCCAGATTTGGTTGTAAGCGTACCCAGACATAAATTAGAAAACAATATATGGAATAATTAAGTAAAGTCCTGGGGTACCACATGGGAGTAAGATATTACGGATTCCATAAATCAAAAAACGTTGAAAATTTGGGATAGAAAATAACATTGTATTTCTTTAAGAGAAAAGGGTTTTTCAATATATGCATGAAATTTGCTAGCGTTTATTAGATAGGTTACAGAAGTCCTGTTGTTGAGGCAACATCTATTAAATCTTACGTGAAATTTTATGTAGTTTTTGGCAATTCTCTATGAAAGTGTATAGCGTTGACCAATGTTCCGTTTGAGAAACGTGCGAACTGGCCTCCCAAATCACCCAATTAAGTGTTTTAACAGATGTGTTATAATAGATGGACTAATTGAAACTTATTTAAAAAGGATTTAAAAAATTCGAAATTGGAGGTTCGTTTGCAGAATGCATATGGCAGGAATCCATGGAGGTATTGTTTTCGCTGATAGGCTTCGAGTGCTATAGTAATGCCCTCAAACCATTTCTCGATAGTCAATCATTCAAAAAAAAGAGTGGCGGCTACATACCAACCCAGCTGAGAAAAATCCCAGTTTCTTATCAATTTTAAGAACATTTTATTGAAAGGCCTTTTATTAATTTCGTAGATGTCGCATGGCACTCATAACTATGTCTGAAAATTTCATCAAAATCAGTAATGTTGTTTAAAGTGAAATTCTCCGGGCAGTTAAGCCAGGACACAGTGGAGTCAAACCTACGATTTTGAAATAAGAACCTAAAAGTGGTATAATTCATCTTATTTCTTTAATCAGTTCGAAGGTTTCAGTTTTTCAATATAGCTAGACATTTATAAACTAATTTGCACCAGGTATTAACTAACGATTTACCGAAGAAGTAAAATGGGATTGGGAAAGAGATTCTACGAGTATATTGAACCAGTTATATTTATCGGAAATGTTTTCTAATTTTTTATAGTCGGATTTGAGTTCAGGTCATCAAAAATATTCGAAATATTCTTTGGACAGTTGTTCTTCTTAAAAAAATATGTTCTTATATATATATCTATTATATATAATTTATAATTTCTTAAGTTCAATTTCATTTCAAACAACCCTTCAACTCTTTAGATCTTTTAAGGTTCTTTCAATGTAGCCCTAAGTATAAAAGGTTAAGCATCCAATTTGTGTCAAAACAACATAGCCCTTCGCTTAATTAATTTTAAATAACCATTTAACCCTTATGCCTCTTTACCTGTCATGTTTGATTTTAATCGTTGTCATCCTTTTTGGTTTCACTCTTTGCCAAAGTAATGTGGCTTTTTTGGAAAAGGTCTCTATCAAATTGAAATAGCTTTTTCCTCAGAAAAAAAAAAGAGAAGAGAAGAAAGAAAACACTTGAACCACACTTAAAGATTTGCCACCTTTTCTCTTGTAAACGTTTTGCTTTGTTAGCGCCCTTTTGAAATATTTTCCCATTCCCATTTCTAAAGACACTCAAAAGGAGAAATAGGAAACAGGTTGCCCATTTAGATTGGGAAGGTATAAGACTTAATGACAAAAGGAAAATAAAACATATTGTGTTTGATGGTAGCCTTTAGATTTAGACAACCCGTCTTTTCAATTTCGAAAATTTAATTTAAAATTAACAGTAAGAAAATATTAAAACGAAATTGAAACCAAGAGCTTATTTCATATTGATTTAGATTTAGGTGGGGAACTCTAAAAAGAGAAACGAAGCTAAAAATATATGCAGTCCACTCGTAAGAATATACAATTTGCAGACATTTTTCAAATTTTGTAAAAAAATTAACTCGAATTCATCCCAATGGTCTTCCGAAAACTCTGAAGCTGTATTATCTTTAGATACTATTAAAACCCCTTTTAATAATGGTTATTGCATTGGACTTTCACCATTAAGGTCTTGGATCCGTTCCTACCCACTGTCAAACCAAAAGAAGGCAAAAAACTAGAACCTGATAAGCCACAACCGATAGAAAAGTTTACGACGTCGCCAACAAATATTTATTTATTTATTTATTTATTTATTTATTTCATCTACAAGCTTAATACTCGTAGCTTAACAGATTACATGTATGTAAAAATAAATAGTATACATTTATAAATTTACTTAAGAGTAGATAACAAATACTTTAAATCTTAAGAATAAATAGTATAATACATTCTTAAATTTTTCTCTGGAGAGATATAAGTCAACATGATCATAAATTATATTGAACTCTCCAATTGATCTTGAAATTGGTTCGTTACTTCCGTAGTTCGTTCTATGTCTGGACTCAAAAAGAAGGGATCTTTCCCTCAACGGCCTCGATGGGGCATATATACACATAAAGGAGAGTAACTCAGGACATCTTATGTGGTAGCAAAGAATATCCCGCACAAAAATAATATCGTTAGTTGTTCTTCTGGCTTTAAGAGATTGTAAGCCCAAGAAGCTTTGCTTGGCTTGGGAACATGGATAGAAATTCCAGCGCATTTTGTAAAACACATATCTTGTAAAGCGATTCTGAACTCTCTGTATTCTATCCGATAAAAATTGTTGACAAGGATTCCAGATAACATCCGGCTATTCGAGATTTGGCCTAACCAGAGAAGTATACAATGATACAAGGGTGTATGGGTCGGAAAAATCAGTGGAGTTCCTTTTAATGAACCCTAACATTGAGTTAGCTTTCGCAACAATAGCATCAATATGAAGAGAGAAAGAAAATTTTGAGTCAAAAAGAACCCCCAAATCTTCCACTTTTAATGTTCTCTGGAGAGGCTTGGATTCAACAGAATAGATAAACTCATAAGTATGAAGTTTTCTAGAGAGGGAAATTATGAAAAATTTTTTTATATTTAGATTTAAATGGTTTAAGTTACACCAGAGACATATATTATCCAGATCCTTTTGCAGCTTGAGACAGTCATCTGTACAAGTTATTTTTGAAAATAATTTGAGATCATCAGCATAAATGAGACATTTACTAAAGTTGATATGATTGACAGTGTCATCAATGAATATTATAAATATTATAAATAGCAATGGGCCAAGGTGACTACCCTGAGGAACACCAGACGTACACTTAATTGATCTTGAAGTATATTCCTGAATCAACAAGCCAGATCACTACATTACCAGGTACGTTCCTAAAAGTGCAAACCTAAGAAATTTTAATTCCGCAGATGCATTATGTCTCGTCTTGAGCCAATCACAGAGCCATATAAGTTATAAGGTCACTTAGCCGCGAGGCTGCCCATGTCGCTGAGAACGACGAAACATCAACCAAACGACGCACGTGTCACGCAATTGGAGATCACCATCACCAGACGGACCCTAGAGCGAATTTTAGTGAATGACTTACACATGTTCCCATACAAAGTGCAAACCGTACATCAGTTAATGCCTGTTGACCGTCCGTTGCTTTCAAGCCATCCTCAATCTCAACAACGAAGAGGACGATTTTTTGTCGAAAATCATCATGACCGCCACTTAAGCGGTCACGTCAGTAAGAAAAATCTTCGCTTCTGGGGCACTGAAAATCAGCGTGTGATGCACGAAGAGCCATAAAATCAACTTAAAGCCACAAAGCCACTGTGTGGTGCGGAGTTCAAGCGGGAGGAGTGATTGGGCAGTATTTATACTTGCGACTTTTAGGTATTAGGCTAGGAACGCACTTGCGATTTTTTGTCGAGACGATTAAAAAATCGCGGTTGTCACAAATTATTAGGTATCATGCACTCACTTGTGATTTTTTTGCCGCACGATTATTTAATCGCAAACCAATAAAACACAAACACATCCATTTAACTACTTACAAGAATTAATTTGATTAAAAAAAACGCAAGTGCGTGCAGGATTGTATAAATCCATTTGATCTATTTAATTTTGCGACAAAAAAACCGCTTGGAAAAATTGAACTTGTTTCATTTTTATAATCGCATTTTTAAGTCGCATGTGCATGCATTCACATTTAATGCCATGTGTCTTATTCCTTGCGGCTAAAAAATTGTGCGATTGAAAATCACAAGTCCGTGCATAACAATTTCTTATTACGACTACGATTTTTAAGTCATAGTAATTTAAATCGCAAATGTGAGCATATCTACTTGAGTGCATTTGTTTCATTTTACCTTACGACAATGGGATCGCCAGAAAAATGAAACAAATTGCGACCTTTAAATCGTCACGATTTGTTGGTATCAAGTTCGTTCATTCTCATTTAAACTCATGTGTTGTATTTTTGCGACTAAAAACCAGCGCGATTAAAATCGCAATCCTAGCCTTATATGGGAAGTTAAATACATTCGAAAAAAAATCGAGCTCGAGATTTTGATTAAAGTTGAAATTACGTCTCGCAATTCTGTCTGTCTGTCTGTCTGTCTCTCTGTCGGTTCGACTACAGCCTAAACGGCTCGGCCGATTTTCTTCAAACTTGGTAGATATGGGTTTTAATTTTTTCCTCTCGGACGTATTTTTCTGTTTTTTTTTAAGATTAAAAATAACGGTACCTGCCATACGATTTTTTTTTCGAAATTTTATAAATATTTTTTTTTTTTTTCTCAAAAACTGTCCCACAGAATTTTTTAAAAAATATTTGAAAAATTTCGTTTGATTAAAACTAGCTAATGGTTGAAAAAAATTTTACAAAAAATTGTTATTTTTGGTAGCCCCCCCTGTGTCCAATTTTTTTGTTTTTGATTTTGTCGAAAACGGTACGGCCGATTTAAATCATTTTTTTTATGCCAAGGCTCCTCCAAAGTTTGAATATTATAACATATTCAAATTTTCAATTTTTTATTTTTTGGATTTAAAAAAAAAAATTCAAAATTTTTTTTTTTGAAACTCAATATTTCGAAAACCCCACGCTCGATTTTTTTCAAACTTGACAAATAAAAGTTTCTTAACATAGTCTACAAGATTTGAGAAAAAAATTTTGTTTCATCTAAAACTAACGGTACCTTCCATACAAATTTAAAAAAATGGTTTTCGAAAATCGTATTTTTCTCGAAAACGGTTCCGAGAATTTTGCTAAAATTTTTTTCTTTTGATCAACCCTTACGATCTATAATTTAATAAAAAAAAATTGAAATCTAGATATTACTGACTGTATCTACCTACCATTTTTTCGAATTTTGAATTACTCACTATCGGCATAACGGATTTTAACGAAATTTTTTATAAATAAGCTTCTAAAAAGTTTAAAAATCATTGCATTTAAAAACTTAAGAAAAAATATTTTTTCAATTTTTAGAAAAAAAAGTATTTTTTTTTTTTTTGAAAAATTCGATTTCTCAAGAACGGCTTAGTATATTTTTGGAAATTAGACTTTTATTCGTACAATAATAAAAACTTAAGGTTGGCGTACCAAAATTTGTTCTTAAAAGTGTTTTAAAAATTTTGTACATAAAAGCTTATTTTTTTAAGGAACCACTACAACGACTTATAATTTTTGTTCCTGCATAAATTCATATTTGCATAGCATTCTGTTTTTATCTCTTACTACTAAAAGAATTTAAAAAATTCATTTTATCCTTATGAACAGTTTTCTTTAATAACATCCGTTTTTAAAATTCCTAGGAGCAAGTTCGTGCGACCCAGTCGTGCATTTTATTTTCTTTGTTTTCTTAAGACCAAAACTAAATTTTATAAATATCTTTTTCTCAAAAACTGTTCGACAGATTTAAAAAATAAAAATACAAAAAAAATCGTTAAGTAATTTTAAGGTAATTTTTAAAATATTCCGAATGGTACCATTTTTTTGTTTTTGATTTTCTCAAAAACGGTACAAACGATTTTAATTATTGTTTTTTGTTGCTAAAACTCCCCAAAAATTTGAATAGTATTGTGTATACAAATTTTCATTTTTTTTTTTTTAGATTTAAAAAAAAAATTTCAAATTTTGTTTTCAAAACTCAATATTTCGAAAATCCCATGCTAGATTTTTTTTAAACTTGATAAATAAAAGTTTCTCAATATAATCTATTAGATGTGAGAAAAAAAATTATTTTACCTAAAAATAAAGGTACCCACCATACAAATGTTAAAAAATGGTTTGGAAAAATCGTATTTTTCTCTAAAACGGCCGGCGGGGCGCCTTGAATTTTGATACATTTTTTTTTTCTTTCAATAAATTTTTATGATCTTTGATTTAATTAAAAACATTTTGAAATCAAGCTATTACAGCTTGAACCTACCAGAGGACTATTTTGTCTTATTTTGAATTTCTCGTTTTGGACATAAAGGATCTTAATAAAAAATTTGTATAGAGATGCTTCTAAAAAGTTTAAAAAACATTGCATTTCATTTAAGAAATTTTTTTTTAATATTTAGAAAAAAAGTCATTTTTTTGGAAAAGTCTATATCTCAAAAACGGCTTAATATATTTTTTTGGAAGTTTAATTTTAATTCGTACAGTAGTAAAAACTTAAAATTGGCGTACTGTAATGAACCATTACAATTTAACCCCGCCTGCCACCGAACTACGCGCCTGTCGATACAGAACAGAGCTGACCGCATGCTAACATGAGAACTTACTCTTCTCTACCTTCACCCCCCCCTCCCTACCTACGAACCTGTTTCTGAAGTATAATACAAAAATACTTACCCAACCAGCCGTATGCTCCCGTAGCATGCGTACAACAAAAAATCGTAATCAGGTATCCAACGAGAACAGGACTCCTCCAGCTCCAGTAGAAAAAGGTTAATTATTCATTGGCTACCCCCCACCAGAGGTAAGGAGCCCTTGAAAAAAGAACATAAAGCCGGTGAATGCCGTTATGATAGCCAGCGAAAGCTGTTGATAGCCGCGTAAAACCGTTGATAGCCGGCGAAAGCCGTTGATAACCAGAGAAAGCTGTTGATACCGAAAGCCGCTGAAAGACCGTGTTGACCGTCAAAATCGAGACCGGAACTCCTGAAGAAGCCAGTTGCAGATCTACTACACGAAGACCGTATCCAGTACCTGCTGCAAATAGTAAACCAACTACGGAGCTCAAGCCATCGATCGAATACCAGAATTATAGTAAAATAAATATTGTAACCCTCTGTATATAATGAATGTTAACTATTTTTAATAATTTGGATTTGTGAATAAAGAAACCCCTTTAAACTAAAGCTTCTGTACTTATTTTAGTTAGGACCCTGGACACCGGCGAACGAAACCTCAGCCTTTAACAACAAAGTACATCACAGTACCAAATTTTTTTTCTTAAAAATGTTTTAAGAATTTTGTACATAAAAGTTTATTTTTTTTAAAGAAACCACTACAACGACTTATAATTTTTGTTCTAGCATAAATTTATATTTGCAAAGCATTCTGTTTTTATCTCTTACTACTAAGAGAATTTAAAAAAATTAATTTTATCATTATGCACAGTTTTCTCTAATAACATTCGTTTTTAAAATTCCTAGTCCTAGTTCGTGCGACCCGACCCAGTCGTGCATTTTATTTTTTACGGAAATCAACCAACAAAATTAAATGTACGGAGACTTCTTCGTTACTTTTTTCTTACCTTGTGCTGTGAATTATTTTTTATTTTAAGTATTTTCAATACTAAGTTGTTGTTTTTCTTACTCAAATTTTTTTAGTTGTTATCATTTGTTTAATTTCTGATCGTTTTTAGTTATTTTTGTTAAAATTCAATAGTTTATTACAAAATAAACAGAAACCACAAGTAATTCTTTTAGGCCTATTTCTTTTCATTTCTTCTGGCCGAACTTAAACATTGTCTGTGTTTGTAGGTCTATGGTGTAAAGTTATCCTTAGATATACATATCTCCAGGTTCTTGGTAATAAAATTTATATCTAAGCATACGCAGTATTTAATCTATCTAATAAGAAAATATAAATTAAAAGCAACCATCTCCGCCACTTGGTTTTTCCTACCATCATTATTATCATTAAAAATATTTTCCTTTTCCCATTTATAATCAAGAAAACTTTAAAAGAAAAAGTATAAGGATTTTTTTTATTTACAATTTTTTGCACATCCTTTTCAGTTTTCAATCTAAGCTTGAGTACGTACTCACCAATCAGTGGCATAATGGATAACTAAAAGGCAACCTTCCCTTAATTAAGTCGAAAGATGCTCCTCCTTTCAGCTTCTGCTAGCTATTTATGATTATACTGGTCTATGTAAGCTAAAAGATAGTAATAAAATGTGGGCTCTATTTTTTTTTTTACTTCAGGGCATATAGGCAGAGAAGCAAAAGTTTAGTTAGGAGTAGAAGCTGCACGAATTTACTCCACAAATTATGGTATGGTGTAGCATGAATAATGTTGCTTCGCTTCGTAAGAAACTGAAACCAAACTCAAACAGATTTTCTCAGGATGAAGTTGTTCTTTTTTTTTTTTGCTGAAGTAAAGCATTCAAATGCAAATTACTTTTAATAGAAGTTTAACTAGATTTTTATTTTTTTTTTAATAGGATAGAGCGATATATTTTAAGATTAAAAGTTAAGTTCTGATGGTTGAGAATTGAGCGAGGTCCTTTTGTTTTATTTGGTGGAAGTTTTTATTTGTTCAATGACTAAAAAAGATTATTATTTCCAGATCTGTCTGTCTATTGCCAACATAGCACCTCGGATAATAACTACCCTCAAATGCCATTTAGTCCCTTAACGTCAATGGATATAATGACCTGAGAATATGTTTCTGGAATATGAGAACACTAATAACATCTCCGTTGTTACTTTTTTTAAAGTATAAATGTGTCCTTAATCCAGGAGATACGATGGATATGATAGGGTGTATGATATGATGATATGATACAGCTGCGAAAGGAGGTTGCACATTCATATTAGGATACACATTCTTCTTGGGAAATCTTTATTGATTTTAACCCGATAAGTGATCTGCATCAAAGTTACCTTCCAAATTATAAGCCTTATTTGTTCACAAGCCTTCGGAGTCTGTCACGAGTATGATGTCAAAGCTGTGGCAATATTGCACAATAGATCTCCAGGTCACAGTCCAATACCCCCTATACATAATTCATTCACTCCGGGACATTAGTGCTTAAATTGCTAAATATGTCGGCGGATTAGTTTCTATTAAGCACATCTCCTACAAAACTGCTATATAGATAACAGTTTTCGACTAACTATTTTTTCTAAGGCTAAGGATCCACAAAGCTACCTGACGCCCTTCAGATGATTGAACCATCAACCAAATCAACTATACTCTGTCCAACAAAAATTGTCAGTACAGGGAAGATAGGACGTTTGTCTCTCATTCTAGTTGCATTGCCATGCATAAGTGTATCGCCTTTTAAAGCTCTCACAGGGATTCCGTAGTTTACATTATAAATCGCCGCAAATGAGAGTAAAAAACGCGTAGGGCTCCCGTCTGCCGATTCAAAACGACTGAAAACAATATTCAATTTACCTTTTATCACAACACCAAGCGGTAAGATAATAGTCGCGTTTTTTTAAGTTGAAAAGCAATACGACAACACTCAACATACTCATCTTCTTAAAATGTGTTCTCAAAAGCTTCAAATCCCAAAAGCTCCTTAATAAAAACCACTGAAAAAGCTCCTTTCTTGCAATTGAGAATGATAATGGTAACTCTGTTTTGATGTAGATAAAGAGCGCACGATCATATTGAGTAACACTTGAGACTTGACAGTTGACACTTGACACTCTTGACAGTATCTCATCAGCAGTGGGATACGACGGTCGTGCTGGGGTGTACAATTTTTTGCAAAGAATTACAACCACAATTCCTTAAGAAAAGTCAGTGGTTTGTCTTTTTTTAGTGGCATTTTTCCTAACGCATTGTAGTGAGGGTGCATCAGGCGCCACTGCTTTAGAAAAAGCTCTCCCATAAGGCCTGTACTGACAATTTTTGTTGGACAGAGTATATATATGCTAATCGACTAACGGCCCGTATCCGGCATCTAAGGCGTGCGTATATTTCCACCACCATTTATATTTGCTGCAAAATTTAGAGCTCTGTTGTCAAACTAAAAGAAACTGCTTAGCGCCCAGAAGAAAACTTTAACCTTTGATGCCTTAGCGCAGGTATAGTTGCCTACGAGAGGCCCTCCCCTGTACATTCACCTACCATACACACCATAACAAAAACAATCAGTGGTCCGAGTATCTCAATATCTTCAGAGGCAGACGAGGCAGCTTATAACCCAAAGAAGGTAACCATGGTATGATGATGAATGTATTCAGCTGAGCGAGTGACAGAAGATGCACACGCAAATATGCTGCAGCGCAAAACAAGAACAGCGACTATTGAGCAAAAAGAAGAGAGGGAAAGATCTTGCTTAGAAAAAAGAGAGTTTACGCAGCCTTTCTGTTCAAAGATATTGAAGTTTCTTGATATTGAAATTGCACCCGGAAACGGATCGTCCGTTTTAAGACCATACGCAGGCTCTTCAAAAAAAAAAAATTAAGATAGCCTAGTCAGTGATTTACAGGGAATAATAGATGTTTTCAATCAGCATTTCGAGAACCTGGTGAATTTATAAAAGGGCAAAAAGAAAACCCACTTCCAAATGATGAAAACCCCAGTTCCATCACCCATTATAGAAGAGGAACGCTTAGCCTTAAGTAAGCTGCATAACAACAAGACCTCCGGTGTCATACCGGAGTTTCAGTATGGCTTTCGAAACAAACACTCTACCCTACATCCATTACTGAAACTCCATACTGATATTACAATTGGACTCAACAAAAAGAAAACAACTGTAGCGTATTTGCTGGACATCGAAAAAGCTTTCGACAGCGTTTGGATGAAAGGATTACTATTCAAACTCTCGGAACTTGGACTTCCTAATTACTTGGTAAGAATTATCAAAAATTTCCTAAACCATAGATTTTTGTATGTACAAGTAGAGAAACATGTGTCATCAACCAAGGGAATTAAGGCTGGAGGTCCTCAAGGATCAAAACTTGGACCTTTGCTGTTCAACATTTACACTGCTGATCAACCAGTCAACATATCAGACAAAGATACGCCACCGCTTTTTCACCAGAAATTGCTGCCAGGAGAATGCAAGAGCACATTAAAAACCTTTGGGAGTACTATGTAAAATGGGGACTGAGGATAAACAGCGAAAAGACTTAACTCATCTGCTTCCGAACACCAGTGACTGTCTTTGTCATTCGAAGACGAGCGTTTGCAACACGCTGTGATGCAATCAAAATAAAGTTTCCAGATAACACTGAAGTGACAGTCAAATCGTCAACGAAGTACTTGGGAATCAACTATTCCAACAAATTCAAATTCAAAAGGCATACAGACTTGATGTTGAAGAGAGCCAACTATTTTCTGCACTTGGTCTATTCGATTCTCAAGAGCCGAAATGGACTAAGTAAGAAAGCCAAGCTCCTTGTGTACAAACAACTTATCCGACCCGTTCTGACCTACGCCTTTCCCATCTGGTTTACTTTTTCATCTACAGCAATAAAAAAGATGAAGCTTTTTGAAAGAAAGATGCTCCGCATTTGCACTGGACTGTACCGTAACCCACTGACGAAGAAATTTATACCAACAAGGAATCTGTATAAAGAAGCAAAGTTAATACCACTGGACAAGTATTTACTGCAGCTCTCCGAAAAAATCATCAGGAACCTGGAAGATCATCCCAACACAGAAGTGCAACAACTTCTCCAGCGTGAACTAGAGCCTAGTGACAAGTATCTGTACACCCGAGCCATCACTGACGATCAATTTGAAGACATCATCCATAACACCCTTTTACGTGAAGAACAACAATCAATACCACAGGGGATAAAACGCCCACTCATCAAAAATTATTATTTAGTTAATATTAAAAAAAATCATGAATTTGATTAAGAGAACATTAATATGTAAGCAAATAGCATTATGTTGAGCCAAATGAAGAACATGATTTAATTTAGTAATAAGTTAGTTTTAAGTCAAATTGTATCTATATAAAAAAAGACCGCAGGATCTGATAGTTTACCTTCAGAGCTCTTAAAATACTGGAGTGATGTTTTTCTAGGGAGTATGTATGAAATTATCTAAAGAATGTCCAATGACTGGACCGTCAGATCCCTTATATGTTCAGATTTAACGCACTTCCACCATTTAAAAACTAAATATAGAATTCTGTAGGAGATAGCGTAATATATCTCCTACTTAATCCTGCCTTTACTTCCTAAACGCTCTCACTGTATTACAGTTTAGCATAAAAAGGGTAGTCATAACCCGTTGATTGTGCGTCTGTCAGAAATATCAAACCAATATGCCCATCTACAAAGAAGATGATCTTGTATATAATAAGATCTATCGAGGCATATCCCTGCGGAATATAGCATATAAGATCCTATCCAACGTAATCGTTGAGCATCCCGTTTGGCAGATCGATCATTGACATAGACTAAATTTTAAGAGAACCAGAAATCAAAAACAATACTTTCGTCTTAGGGATAGGTCCCAATTATATTTAGGTCCCAATTTATATTAGCAATCAGGTCAAGGTGACTATCTGAAGCATAAGACAAGCCAACGTCATCCGCAAAAGCAGTAAATGAACCATTTGAAATTCAGCCCGAACAAACAATTTATGTAGATGAGAAATAGAATAGGGCGAAGGACAGAGCCTTTAACAACAAAGGATTACTGATTCAAATAGATTATTTTGTTTGGCTTTAAAGTCCACAAAAATTGGTGTTTCGTCCCGGCGTTGACTGTGATGGCCTTGTCAATACCCAATTTTTGTTAAATTCAGTTCATTTTACATCTTAACCAAAATCCAATTTGAACTATATCCAACCAAGATTAAAATTCTAATCATTAACGCTGGGAGATTATTTTGCCCAGGGTATAAAGAATTTGTATTATAAAAACCTTCAAACAAAGGATTACTTCTGACATCATCTACTCTCACTTTTTAAGACCTGTGGCCTATTTCACCAACTTACAAATTGTAGATTACAAGCACTTTTTTAACAAATTTGTGCAAAAATCGTTTTTTTATGTTTCACAAAATGGTTGTATTACAAAAATGTGTTTGTTGTTTACAAAGGGTAATTTGTAGAAATTTCATTATTTCAGTTTCACCAAAACTAAATTTTGTTTGTTGTTTACAACTACAAATTTGTTAAAATTTATGTTTTTTTGTAAGTTTCTGTTTCACGGAATCACGAAATTTTACAAATTTGTTCAGTTACTAAAAATTTTTTGCAGAAGAAAGATCGTCTGCCGATTTGATAACAATTTGTAATTTTCGCAAAAAAATCGCATTTCAAACCCAAAAATGTCCTTACGTCGAAGGCTTAGTAGCACCGATAGTGATATAAGTGTAGATTTTGTGTTTAATAAACGAAGAAAAATATATCGACCGCGAATTAACTATGAAATTTCAAATTCTTTTGTTTTCAACGAAAAGTTTCGATTAAAACGTTCTAAAGCAGAGAAAATAATAAGTCAGATAGGACCTCGTATTGCAAATGAGTCTGAAAAAAACTTTTCACTGTCACCGACAAATTTCTGACAGCCTTACATTGGCTTGGAAATGGTGGACAGTACCACGGGATTGCAGACATGCACGGTATATCTAAATCTACGGTATGCAGAACTGTCCATATAGTGTTTGTTCTGCCATTGTTGAGACTTTCTTTGAAAATACTGTACGTTGGCCAGAAGAACACGAAAGCATTCGTGAACGGTTCTTTGATATTGCCGGTAAATATAATCTACCTAACAAACTATTTTTACTTACCACAGTATTTCGTCTTAAATTTTGCCACACGACATCTCTTAGGTATTTCCAATCTTTATCTATTAAAATACCATTAGATTTTATATTGCTGAAAATTTTTTGCCACTCGCTAACTTTAAGATTATGTGTTATGATATCGGAAAATTTTTCGAATAAAATATCTTTCTTATCACGAATTAAATCGGCGATAAAAATTTTATCTTGTTTATTCATTTTTGTTATGATGTGTCGAATGCTAACAAACTTGTACAGAAACAGTTGTTATTTACAACTTTGCAAATTGAAACAGAAACAGAAAATCAGTTTACAAATTTGTAATTGTAGGTAACAATTACAAATTTGTGATTGTAATTGTAATTTGGTGAAATAGACCACTGGGGCCTATTGCACCATCTTACAAAATTGTGATTACAAGCATTTTTTTTAACAAATTTGTAAAAAATCGAGATTTTTTCATTTGTAATTTACTGGTTAAACACAAATTTGTACTTGTGAATTACAAGTCACAAATTTGTGCTTGTAATTTGTAGTTGGTGAAATAGGACTCAGATAGTGAAATTGAGCATTTACAGTGAGACAAATCTCAATATGGTATGCAAAAGACTTGTAGCATTTCATGATCTCAGTCTAAAAAAAAATGAAAGTGACAGTGATAGCCCCTGCACTGAACCCGACCAAGATATTTCCACGCAAGTAAAAAGTCCTGCTCCATTCCACGTTGGTTAGACATTTATTATTCATCACTATGACGTATTGGCATTTTAATACGCACGTGAGTATAATCTATTGCGCCAATACATGCAGGAAAGGAATATTTTCTAAACCAAAATGATTTTTCAACGTCTTTTTCTTGCATTGTATTTGGAAATTTAATTCAATCCTCTTTTTTTATTTACATATTTGCAACTGCAAATTCTGCAATTCTACGATTACTCTTGAAACGGAACTCTGATGGTTGATGTTTAAATCTTCGGCGATACCACTTCGGAAACCTGGATCTCCAACAAATCGTAAAAAAACCATAATTCTTGTTTTATTACTTAATTGATTTGCCCGAAACTCTTCATCAGTTTAAAAAAATTATTTGTTGATGCTTCCACATGGGATGGAGTAAACCTTTAAAGAGTTTTATAGTTCCTTGTGGGTTCAAAGGGATCAAAAATATTTAGCTATTCAGCCATTATACTTTTCGAGATAACTGATTACTTAAATGAGATCGATCTCTTTTTTAATAGAAAAATTATTCTGCATTCGAAAGCTAGCATGTTTTGAGTGTCGTTGTGTGCAGAGTGTCGTTGTCATATTTGACAATTGACTGGTTGTGATGCGTTCCCTGTTGCAACAATATCAAATGGCTTAGTTATGTCAATGAACCAGCAAAACACTTTTTTTTTGTTAGGATTAGACATTACTTTGCCACAAAATTGTAGAAGAGAATCTTCAGTTGATTTGCCTTTTTGAAAACTAAATTGAGATGTATGGAAAAATTGACAAGCTTCTCAAAAATTTTACTTATAAGATAACGGGAAGAAGAGAGATTGGCTGTAATTAGAAATACCTGTAGTAGAATTTTAATAAAAAAAGGCACAACATTTGCACACTTTTAAACTTCAGGGAATACTCCTTCAAAACACAACGATTGAACATATTTATGTGACAGTGGGTGATATGCATAAAAGATAGTAAATGCTTTTACTTGAGAATTTCTAAGTAATTACTTTTTTACTTGCGATATAGGTACTATAGGGCAAGTTCTGCATTTGGAAAAAAAATCGAACTCGAGATTTTGATCAAAGTTGACATTACGATGATAGCGAAGACGAAAAAAGTGGGTCCGACAATTCCGTCTGTCTGTCTGTATGTCTGTATGTCTGTATGTCTGTATGTCTGTATGTCTGTATGTCTGTATGTCTGTATGTCTGTATGTCTGTACCTCGAACTGCAGCCTAAACTACCGGAGGTATTTTCTTCAAACTCGGTAGTTAAGGGTCTTCGGTGATTCCCTAGAGGAAAAATTGAAATTTTTTTTTTAGCTCCAAAACTAAGGGTACCCCCCGTACACCCGTAATACAAAATCTTATTTATCTCGAAAACGGCTCTAACGATTTTGATAAAAAAAAATAGGTGTGATATTATGAACATTGACTATATTTTGGTGAAAAAAAAATTTGGGGGAAAT
Organism: Philhelius festivus; assembly: GCA_963931855.1. NCBI lineage: Eukaryota > Metazoa > Arthropoda > Insecta > Diptera > Syrphidae > Philhelius > Philhelius festivus. The sequence goes on from OZ007555.1 coordinate 172,115,868, forward strand.
GTTATTAAGGGTACCTGTCATAGAACGGTTTTTTTGATTTTCGAATTTCTCACAAACGGCTCTAACGATTTTAACCAAAATTTTTACGCAAGAGCTGCTTTGCATTTGAAAAATTATAAGCTAAAAATTTTTTCGAAAAAATAGTTTTTGGATTTTTAAAAAAATAATACAATTTTTTTTTTGAAAATTCAATATCTTGAAAACCGATACACGATTAAATTTTTAAATTACGTTTAAAAATGTATTTTATTAAATACTAACAATTTGCATATCAATTTTTTTTATAAAAATTTTAAGGAAAATTTAGTACACAAAAAACATGTTTCAGTGTGTCTGTATGTCTGTATCTCTCACTACAGCCTAAACGACTGGACCTATTTCTTTCACTCTCGGTAGTTAAGGGTCTTCGGTGATTCCCTAGAGGAAAAATTGAAATTTTTTTTTTAGCTCAAAAACTAAGGGTACCCCCCGTACACACGTAATACAAAATCTTATTTATCTCGAAAACGGCTCTAACGATTTTGATAAAAAAAATTAAGTGTGCTATTATGGACATGGACTATATTTTGGTGAAAAAAAAATTTGGGGGAAATGTTATTAAGGGTACCTGTCATAGAACGGTTTTTTTGATTTTCGAATTTCTCACAAACGGCTCTAACGATTTTAACCAAAATTTTTATGCAGGAGCTGCTTTGCATTTGAAAAATTATAAGCTAAAAATTTTTTCGACAAAATAGTTTTTGGATTTTTAAAAAAATAATACAATTTTTTTTTTGAAAATTTAATATCTTGAAAACCGATACACGATTAAATTTTTAAATTACGTTTAAAAATGTATTTTATTAAATATTAACAATTTGCATATCAATTTTTTTTATAAAAATTTTAAGGAAAATTTAGTACACAAAAAACATGTTTCAGTGTGTCTGTATGTCTGTACCTCTCACTACAGCCTAAACCACTGGACCTATTTCTTTCAATCTCGGTAGTTAAGAGTCTTCGGCGATTCCCTAGAGGAAAAATTGAAATTTTTTTTTTAGCTCCAAAACTCAGGGTACCCCCCATACACCCGTAATGCAAAATCTTATTTATCTCGAAAACGGCTCTAACGATTTAGATAAAAAAAATTAAGTGTGATATTATGGACATGGACTACATTTTGGTCAACAAAAATTTTGGGGCAACATTTTATTAGGGGTACCTGCCATAGACCCGTTTTTTTGATTTTCGACTTTCTCATTAACGGCTCTAAGGATTTTAACCCAAAAGCAGGAGTCCCCTTAAGTTTAAAATAATATTGTATATAAAAATATTCTAAAAAATATTTATTGGGTTTTAAAAAAAAAATTAAAATCGATATCTTCAAAACCTATGAACGATTATTGTTTGAAATTATTTCCTAAAACCAATATTATTAAATACTTAAAATTCGCATCCCACATTTTTTTCTTGAAAAATTTTAGAGAAATTTCTTATATAAAAAATTTATTTAATAATAAAATGATTTTTTAAGGTTTATTTGCACAAATTCATACTTTTCCGGAAACCAGACGGCAATTTTATGCATTTGAACATTATTATCTCATTAAATCCATGTTTTATATTTATAAAATGTATCTTAAATTCCAAAGTACTTTTACATAAGAGCAAGTTCGTGCGATCCAGTCGTGCATTTTATTTGATATGCATAAAAATGCAGTAAATGCTGAAAATAAAGTATTTACTTGAGGCCACAGTACTTACTTTTTTCGGATGAACTTTTTCAGTAAATACTTTATTCCGTATGCATAAAAAGTAGCAAGTACTTTTTTTCTGTAGGAATTACTTCTTTTTTCAAAGTCAAAGGATAGCAACATGAAAATTTAAAAGTACATACTTTTTTTGATTTAAACACATAACTATGTAGCTTCGAAACCATAAGAACTTACAGTCTTAACTGTATTCTCAAAGGATTCACGTCGCTGATAAAAATTAAAATTAAGTTACTGTTGACTGTACTGAAATGGCGGAATTCGTACGCGTTAGTTCACAAAAAGTCTATAAAAGTCGAAGATCGGGTTCAGAATCAAATTTTAAACAACTCTATCGTTTTGAGAGGGAAAACGTAGATTGGTTGAGTGAATACTTCATTGGTAAGTCATTGCAAAATCGTAATTTGTAGTTTTAAAACTTGACACACCCTTACTATTTGGAGCCTTTTGTTAGTTCGCGGAAATGGTGTAAAACTTTCTATTTTCTTATACGCCTGTTAACTTAAAAATATAATTTATAATTTTACAAGAAGCAAACACTTATGAAAACTGTTATATATGTATATTGCGATACTATACCAATAGGCTTCCGTTAGTTAAAGGAGTTAGTGGTTTTTAGTTACTGGCGAAGTTTTAAAACTTGCCCTTAGTTGCCAAGTTTATATAGAGTCTTATGTTGAACAAATGGTTCATATATATAATACTTTTTAAAGAGCTCAAACTGAAACAAGAGGAGGGGCAATCACTCACAAAGAAAAGATGCGAATTTTTTTACGATACGTTGGAGATCCTGGATTTTAAGTTGGCGTTGGTGAAGATATAGGCGTTCATCAGAGTACTGTATCCAGAACAGTTAATTTTGTTGCAAAATTAATAAAAGACAAAGCTTCTCATTGGATAAAATTTCCATCGAGCTATGAAGAACAGCTGGGAGGAAAAAATGATTGGCTAAGCAAATACAGGTTCCCATTATGCATAGGAGCCTTGGACTGTACTCACGTGGAAATATTACAACCTAGATTTCATTCGGAAGAATACATTAACCGAAAAGGATATGCTTTAATCAATATCCAGGCAACTTGTAACAGATGTTTAGAAAACAACAAGAAGGGCAACAGTAATTTAATATAGGGATTAAACGGTTAATCTGGCAAAAAACTATTTGCTTACTAACCCGATAAGAAAAAAAAAGTATTTACTATCAATTTCCGATGAATTCTAGTATTAACTGGGATGAATTTAGTATATACTGAAAGTATTTGCCAGTTAGTAAGTACTAAACTTTATGCATATGGAATGAAGTAAATACTTTAAATTTAACCATTTGCTTTAAGTTATAGTATTTACTATTATCTTTTACTTGTAGTAAATACTTCCGTTTTATGCATATCACCCAGTATATCATCTAGGTATAAGTATATGCTACTACTTTAAGGTATACTTATGTTAGAAATGCCATCAATTCTACTTGAATTTGTATTTCTTAGAGTACCAATCGTTTTAAGAACTTCAAACCGGCTTAGATGCAAAACTGTTACAGACTAACAGCCTTATTTACTAACTCGTTTTAGCGACGGAGTAAAGTTACTTCGACTTTACAACGGCTCTAATCCTGAAAACCTTATTTTTAATGAAAATGCCCGAGGAATAGCGGTGGAATAAGCTAAAACTGGTTCATAGGAGGTTTAGTATCTAAATGCCGTTTTAGTATCTAAATGTCAGATGACATCTTGTGAAATTTACAAAAAGGAGTGTAAGCAATTTTTTTTCGTTTCTTACTAAGACAAAAAGGATAGATATTTTGCAATAATAAATAATTTATATTTTCCAAACGCTCTAACAGTTGTACGGTATTGGGAACGCAATGTGGTTGGTAGATTCATTTATTGGATTTGAACTTTATACAATCCAATTTTAAATGTATCCAAATTTCCAATATGGATACAATGATAATAAAATGAATAATAATGGAAATCAGCTGGGGTTTGATTTAGGTGTATAATAACCAGAGTTTTAGATTTGCCACTTTTTTTCCCAGTATATTTGACATAAGGAAGGCGTAGCTTAAACGGCTAAGAAAATATATTATAAATAAGGATTTGTTTGAGGTGGCGTAAACCCGAAGTAAGTGCTTACACTCGGTTTAACTATTCCGAGGTTGAACCCAGTATTAGTGAAAAATAATAAATAAGGCTGTTAGAGTATGTGGATGCTATCGACATCATCGGCCGTTCATATTGATTGAAGATCAAGCAATACTTGTTGGTCTAAGAATAAATGAGGACAAGAGCAAGTACATACATGCTGTTGCTATCAAAAAAACAGAATGTCAATAGTGGCGTCCATTGTGTGACACGTAGTTCTGTTTCGCTGGAACCACATGTCGTCTAGGTTTATATGTATGAATTTGGACAGCATAAACTTGCTTATCAATCTCTTGTAGAGCTCGCCATTGACGGTGACAACCTCACCAAAGTCTTTTTCAAAAAAGACGCGGCCCATAATCCACACCAAATGTTAACTTATTGAGAATGCATTGTCACCTGGTGAACCTCATGTGGGCTTGTGCCTTCCCACATATGGCAATTTCCAAAAATGCACCTCGTCGCTAAAGATAATTTATCGGCCAAAATGGGGTGCTCTTCCCTAAAAATCCGAAGCCCTGTCAGCGTAAAAACGGCGTTATCTATGGTCATAATCATAAGCTTTGAACTTCTGGGTCAGTTCGATCAAGTACGGGTATAGTCTCAAGTCCCGACGCAAATTTCGCCAATTTGAAGTCTTATACATGGGGGCAGGTAATCAACTGTCTGGGGTTCTGCTGTATACTTTCACGTATCGCGCTGCTGTTCTCCGCCGATTTTACCTTTTTTTTTTGACGTACGAATGTTGACTGATTGATTAGCGAATCGGTCGTCTCAAATTTGTTCAGCAAAGGTTGAAGATTTGACTGTGAAATGCCATCACTGTTACCGTAAAATGCGCAATCTTTGCACTAACGAACACTCATTTTTATAATGAAGTTCCATCATTTGGAAGAACTGTTTAATCGTGTTATTTTACAAGGTGATTAAGCATAAATTACTGAATAAACCACAGATTTGAAATTGGCCACCAGAGTCATCTGAAAAACTTTTTACTTCGGAGTTGATATTAACTTCGTGACCAACAACTTGGCGAAATAAATGGGTTCAAAGCTCTCCACTCGTAAGACGAAGTGATAGTAAACGCTTATATACAAGTCCCGCTACACGGGCGACTGTTGGATTGTAAGCAGAAGAGGAGAGATAACATTGAGCTATTTAGAAAAAAAATTTCTGCAACGTATGTATATTTAGTCTTGAAAGCGAGGAGGGCGATTGGAGGAAAATATATAACCCCGAACTTATTTGAGCCACGACGTGGGTGTAGTTTGGAAATCCAAAACACTTCGACTACATTGGCCTGTTCACATTGAGCAAATAGACACCAAATAATTCACTCAAGAGAGTCTTCGAATCCATCGCGCTTGCCAGATAACTTGGCCTAGATGACTGGAAGCAGCAGGCTCGGGGACGCAAAGGGTAGAAAACTGGCGTAAAAAAGATACTTCATGAATAAGAACCCGGATAATTATGTAAGCAAGTAAATTATGTGTTGCGTAGAATTTTATGAACTACAATTTTTGCCTATACGATTCTTAGAAAAAAAATGTGTTTACCAAAAATTTTGATGAAAATTATTTGAATCGTTACTTTCGTACTCCTAAAAAGAGGTAACTCTTAAAACATGCAAACAAAGCCTTTGGCCAATATCCAGGTCGGTCGGAATGTTGTCTAACTTTCCTGGCATTTTTGAAACTCCTCACAATCGAAAGTGACAATATTGAAGTTTTGTCAAAAAGTTCATTCGCTAACCGAAATCCTTCATGGGAACGTTCAATTCTCGAAAATCCCTATACCTATCGCCCCACCTCATGCCAGAAGCACGAACCTCAAAAAAAAATTTCGTTTTGAGTAACTCAGTTAGTTCTATAAATCTTGTCATTTTTCTTCGGCATTTCTTCATATTCCAATATGTTTACACATGTACTTATAAACTTTTGTTGAAATAAAAAAATTCTTTGAATTGATTAACCAAACCAAATTCCTTATTTACACATTTAATTTAATTCCTAACCATTGATCTTCATTTGTGCCGACTTATTTTCGCAGCAGGAGCCTAAAAATAAGACGCATTCAAAGTATAGTTTACATTTAAATTTAGTGTAGTGTGGGAAGCAAGAGACTTATGAAGGTAATCGTTCAGGAAATTAAAAATACCAACTTTTCTTTAATAAACTTATGTTGGTATTTATTGAATTGAAACATTTCATTGTTTATTTTAGGTGCGTTTTATTATTCACAAATCTATCTGGATCCGGATCTGGATTAAGTTTTAACATGTATTACAAAAACAATTTGGGATCCTGTTTTCTATCGGGATCTATTTCAAAGATCCAAAAATTAGTTATTACTTTGGCGAGTAGATGGCTTTTTATGGTAAGGTAGTGTAAACTACAGTGTAAAGAAAAGAGACAAGAAATAATTTAAAATTTCCAAACCCAAGGATAAAAAGAGACTGCCTTATAACACTGCTGTCACTAAGATCCGTATCGTTTTATTTTTAAGGGAAGATCCAGATCCGAATCCAGATAGATTTGTGAATAATAAAACGCACCTTTTCTTAGTCTTGTGAGTAACAGCTTCAAGGTTTTTCTTGCAATTTTTTCCAATTGAAAAAGATATCACAACTTAATAAAGGAAATTATTTCAAGGACTTGTAATTCCTTTAAAAAATTATATTAAAAATAAAGAAAATTCTAAATACAAATCTCTGGCATTTTCAATTTATACCAAAAAGGTTAACCAAATAAACTTGCCTTCTTGCAGCCATAACAAGGATATCCTTTTCAAAGGGGTTGCCTATATAGTTTCTGTAGCCACAACACACACATATCATAATGGAACTTTTGCCTAAAGGATTATATCTTTATTTTACAGGATTCTGGTTTATAATAGAGTCAAATGGAACAAAGACTTTAGCTGGAATCTATATTGAAAGCCCAATATATTCCTATGGGCATTTGAAGGAAAATATGGGACAGAGCTACAATAATAGCAGAAGCCCTAAATTAAATCTGTCTAAATAAAAACCAAAGGACTCCGAACGACTAAGTTACCACCTGGTTTTTATCATGGGATCGATAACAAAAGTTCAGGACGTGGTGCACATCATTGAGCTTACTCCCTTGACATATTTCGAAGCGAGTACGCTGGAGTTACTTGGGAAGAAAATAATGGGAATAGAAAAGTTATAGAAAAGACCCACTTTGACGTCGAACCATCGACAGGTCAAAACAAACATTTTTATTGAAGAATTGAAATTAATCACAAAACTTTTCTAATAAAAAAATGTAGGTTGGTTTTGTGAGAGATAAAATTGTATTGTTTGTATAACTGACGCGCACTCAAGGGGACATTAATACCGCCAATACAGGGTGTTCCCTAATTCATCAGTGATATTTCGGGATATGATTCTTGGATATATTCTATGAACAGAATGGTTTTGCAGTATGGGTCAATCTCCACTTTTTCGGGGATTTAAGAAAATGCCTTCTTTTGTCTTGGTATCTTGCGGAGGTCTTCTAAGCCTATTAATTTTTTCTTACCCAAGCAAATTTTTGTCAATTTTCTCCACAACATTCGTAATAAACATAACGTTTTATTTTTATATACGACTTATATTTACGTAGAAGCTATATGGCAAGTTATGTACATATACACAGGGTGCGTCTTGTGTTTCAAGCTTTCCAAATCAAAATAATAAATCTCAATTTATAATCACCTCAAATTTTTATTCAAATCTAAATCACACTTGTTTAAAAACACTTTCCACAATCCAATAAGAAAAGCTTTTGAACACTTTCATAATCAAAAATAAACTGTGTCTGCTCACCGTGAACACTCAAATATGCTCAAATTGCTCAAAAACACTAAAATTCCTTGTTCTCTAAGCTAAATCGCGAAAGTTCTCGTCTTAGAATGTTCTATACTCTGTTCAATAAAAGTTGCCAGTACAGGGAAGATAGGATTTTTGCCTCACACCCTTGTTTCATTGGCTTGCATAAGTGTGTCGCCTTTTAAAGCTCTCACAGGGTTTCCCTAGCTTACATTATAAATCACCAACACTCAACATACTCAACTTCATAAAACTTGTTCTCAAAAGCTTCAAATCCCAAAAGCTCCTTAATAAAGTCCACAGAATAAGCTCCTTGCTTGTAATTTATATGTATGTAAATATATGTATGTATAACAAGCGCACGATCGCATTGGCCGCGTTCACTTCGTAGACCGCTAGGGTATCTAAGATACTTTAGTATCCGATACGTTGGCGAACGACCAAAACCGGATAGGTAACATTTACTGTCAAAGTCAAAAAAACGACGTGAATCGTCCAGGGTTGGCCGATTCAACTACATGCCTAATTTACTACAATTTGTCACGTCTGCTACATACGTAGTTAATTCATAAAAAAAAAAATAGAATAATGGAAACCAAACAATTTTGCACATTTATGATCTTATGAAGGTTTGTACAAAAACTGAAAATGTTTCATTTACCATAAAGATAGGAATTGTAGGAATTATACATGATAGATGGGAAGTTTATTTTTGGAGACAAACAATTTTCTTTGACATAATCAAAGGATTTGGATTATGAACACATGATTTAAAGATATTTTTTAATGCTGAATTTATTGTACAAGGTTATGTTGCGACGAGTTAGTTGCAGCAAGAGACCATTTTCTAATCCGCAAAACAAACAATTAGTATTATTTCTTTTAGTGCTGGTTCGCATTTGGTGAGCAGACGCTCTCGTTTCAAGGTAAGTACATATAAATATTACCAAAAAAAACTTTTTAAAAATAGTAAAAACCAAGAACTGGTAATTATATTGAAACTGTTTATTTTTAAGAAGCGCAGCACACTTTTTTTTTTTTTTTTTTTTTTTTTTTTTTTTTTTATAATCTACCCGCGCTCAAGGGATTATGATTACCCTTTAAATGTTTCAACACAGCGCGGGCGTGAAGTTACGGAAGAGAAAGAAGGATAGGAAAGATGTGTGGCACGATGTTCTGAGACTGAAGGTTGCTGTCTCAGATATTTTATCTCCAGGGATGGCGGCTGAACTAAAGCGGAGAATGCCTTGTCTTATTTCTATGTCGCTTATAATTCACATTATTTTATTCGTGTTCATTCTTGTTGGGCATACTAGTTTAACTCAATTACATGTTGTTAGTGTTATGCCTGAACAACATGCAATGAGTAAACCAGCAACCCATTGATGACAATTTTTAGAAGGTTTTTAATGGAATTAAAACGACATAGACGACGGCAGGGATCGAACCTGTGATCATGAGGTTCACAGGCGAGCACACATCCATCGCGCCACGGCCACCCCACACTTGTCGGAGAGCTCCAGTACGATCATTTTCCCTTTTAATTGGAGTAAATCCACTTTCAGCCAAATAATTTTGTAGCTTTTTGACCAGCCATTTTCACTTCGTTTATTAAAAATGAATAAGTCCAACTAACATACTCTCCGGAGCTAAACTTTTGAAATCCGACAAAAAAAAAAACTCCCATACAACTCACTTATATCCCATTGTTATACCTAAGTATTAATATTTTGTTATGAAACTGAACTGGGTTTCATAACATTTTTATTTTAAGAGGTACACTCTTTTGCAGCTTAAAACTACTTAAATCTTATAGCTAAACTATTTTATCTTCTTGCAATAAGATTATATAAGCTTATAGTCTTAAAAGAATCCTTTTCTGAAAACTCAGCTCTAAATATGTCCATATAATCCCGTAACAAGTCATGTTTAAGAGTTAAGATCATTTCATATTTCTATGAAAACCCTAAAAGAATTTGAGTTTAATACCTTCCATATCAAGAAACAATCTGAAGTTCAAAGAATAAAAGCTTTGCAGTAGGATCCGAATGAGATCTTTAATGCAACAAACTTTACTTTTCTAAATTAGTAAATTAGTACTAGACGTAACAAATTTTAAAAAGTTACAGTTCGGCCAACCCTGTACTCGACACAAAAGAAAATAGATCAGCTGAAATGTCAGCTGTTCTTCAATATTCCCCTTGGATAGTTTAGTATACCAAAATTTTTTGGATAGCTTTAGATTTCAGCTTGACATCAGCTGTTTCGTTAATCAGTTGTTTTTTCCTATGGGATTACAACAACACCAACAAATCCAGATACCTTTGGATACGTACCCGAACGCGACCATTGACTTGACAGTATCCCTTTCCCTTCCCTTCAGCATTGGGATTCAACGATCGCGTTGGGGTGTACAACTTTTTGCGAAGAATTACAACAACAATTCTTTAAGGAACTTCAATGGCTTGCTCTTTTTTAAGTGGCATTTTTTTCCAAGAAAGTGTACTTAGTGAGAGTGCATCAGGCGCCACTGTTTTGGAAAAAGCTCTCCCGTAAGGCCTGTACTGACAATTTTTGTTGAACAGAGTATAGTTGTTTGGAATAAGGGGAAATACATATTACATTGGAAAAAAAGCTTTTTTTTCCTTCCATAAAGTAGATAAGATATGCAAATTTGAAAGTTTCCAACAGATGGAGCTGTAGGAGTATAAAGATCTGTGCCGGTGTTGTGCGGTGTGCGTAACAATATTAGTTATTTTATAATGTCAAAATCTGATGATGGCTGTTTGTGTTTTCATACCGCAAGTAATAGTTAATCGAAACTTGTTAAACGTTTTAGAAATCTATAATAAAACCGTGAATAGCTTATTTAAAAACATTAAATCGACTAATTCTACTTGTTTAAAAAACAAAATAACTTTCTTCTTACCTTTGATCAAAAATTTACCTCCTCGAAAAATTTCAGTCTCCTGAAATTGATTTCGAAGCTAAAAAAAATTCGGCACAGTCATGCGTTTGGGATATTACAATATGAAAAATGAAAAAAAATTATTTTTTTGATACTTTTGATTAAAAACACCTAAAAGTAGTTTGCCTGGCCCTCTTGAAAATTCAATTAATATCCTATTAATAAATGATTTTTAAAAGACCGTTTCCAAGTCCATTAAAAAAAGACTATTTGCACATGAAATAAAGCATTAGAACAGGGCTTCTTGCTATTACGGTCAGCGGTCAGGGAATCGAAAACTTTGGATGATGAGTCACTTTTTTTTCAGTAGTATGATCCAGGAGATTTTCCATAGGAACTTGGGCATCATAAATCCTTATGACATTGTACTTTTGTCGAGACAATTTAACTTCCACCATCATTGATAAAACTTATAAGGTAGACATTATTTTGAACTTATTACAACCTTGCAATTCGTTTAAAAACTCTGGCGGGGCATAGTGCTTTTTTGACCAAATCAGTTTCTTGTTTTTGCTCGTAAGCTCATTTGACTAACTTTTTTGAAAAGAAAAAAAGCATTTTTACATTCGGCTCAAAATTGTGAATACCTATAAAATAGAAAGCATAATATTTTATTAGTAGTACACATTTTTCGAATTCTTGCTTGAATACCATGGCATAATAGAAAACTCCATTTCAAAGGTAGGGAGTTTGACGCAATATATTATTATAACAGCATTTTTGAATGATTTTTCGGGTTGCTCTGACAATATCTTAATTTTTTTTTTTTTTCAATAAAAATTCCGTTAACTGTAAATTTTGAATCCTACTCAATCTATTACATAATTTAAAAAAAATAGATCCACAAACATTAAAAAAGGAGATTGTGTTTAAAATATAGACTATGACTTGCAAATTTGAGATACCTAGAGTTTAAAAAAAAAAGAAATATCGAAAAAATTTAAAAAATTGAATAATTTAAATCGCGGTGGGTGCTTCATCTCGTTCAAAACTTCTTTTAAAAAAACGCACTGTTTGGGTTACACAGCAGTCACTTTGGGAATAAGTGTAAATTCACAAACATCAAATTTGTCTGCAGTGATCAGGCATCACTGCGGTTTTGCGATGCTGATCGTTGCGCAGCTGATTACGATGCGATGCTGATGAACTATCTGCTTGACGTTTAAAAACATGTTTTGATAAAACGATGGACGTTATATTATTGAAAACTCTAATCGATAATAATGAAACTAAAAATGATAAGTTCTTATATAAAATGCGAACTGCGAGGATTAAACGGTATAAAAGACTTCAAACACTCATAAAGAGTTTAACAAGAAGGCATGTTCCTAAAATAAACAACTTTTTCCAAGTTATTAAAAAGTACCCGAACGATGTATTCCAAAGCCATTTTCGGATGAGGCGCTCCACCCTTTAATGTAAGCTCTTATAGTATTCATATTTAAGTTCTGTTATATATATATATATAAATATATGTATATAATTTCTAGAATCTGTGCGAGGCATTGCATCCTTTTTGGAAGAAATCCCGAACTGGGCGAATCGGACTTTCCTTAGAAAAATGTTTGTACATAACTTTATGGAAGTTGTGTAATAGCAGAGTTAGTTTTCGAACCCTTTCCGATGGATTCGGAATAGGAAGAGGAACTTCGTTTAACATCTTCTTGAAAACTGTTAAAGTACTGTGTGAATTGAAAAGTGAAATAAGCTGGCCTTCTGCTGAACAACAAATGATTATAATGGACTATTTGGCAAAGAGTAGAGAAAATCCTTTCCCGTTTGTAATTGGATGTGTAGATGGAACACACTTCAATATTCCTGTTCCCAAAAACGACCCATCCAGCTACTACGACCGGAAGGGAAATTTTACAATATCTATGCAGGTATACCTACTTTAAAAATTTATACTTAAATACGATGTTTTAAATAAATCATTTAAGGCTATTTGCGACAGTAACTTTCGGTTCATCGACGTTTTTATTGGATACCCAGGAAGTTGCCATGATGCGAATATATGGGCAAATAGCCCTATATGCAAATCTATCATAAACAACACAGTTGAATTAGCAGAAAACGCCCATATTTTAGGAGACAGTGCCTACCCATTATCCAAATATCTAATGGTCCCATACAAGGACAATGGACATTTAACGCAAGAAAAGAAAAAGTTTAATACTTGCCTGAGTTCTACAAGAGTTTTTATAGAACAAACATTTGGAATTTTGAAAAAGAAATTCCAGATTCTGCATTACATTGATGTCAGGACAACGAAAAATATTTCCAATGTAGTGCTTGTCACTTGTATTTTGCACAACTTTATAATCAACAGAGAAAAAGATGTAATCAATCTAAATACAGGCCTATCAAATACCGAACAAAATTCAATTTTAAGAAATTCAAATGACCTGGCAGTGAGAAACACTCGAGATGGAATTGAAAAACGCAATAATTTAGCAATGCTTTTAGTAGCTTAAGAAAAAAACGTTTTGTTTAAATACCTTCATAGCACATACTTTATTTATTAATAAAAAAAACTTCACAAATAAATTAACAAAACTTATTCGAAACATCACATTGTGTTTTATTCAAAACATCATTAAAAAAAAAAGAACTGAGTGAGTAAATCATTTATTGTAAATCTTAAGTATTCGAATTTTGATTCTGGAGCATTTGCTGCAAGACTGTTTTCAGGTCACGCATTTCTTGAAGTCGTTCTCTTTCAGTTTCAAGCTTCTATTTTTCCAGCTCCATAACTTCAGCATGCCTTTTATCTTCTCTCTGTGCTTCTTGACGCAAAAATTCCAATGTTTCATTTTCCTTCGTTCTTCGAGGGCGTTTATTAGGGATAATGTGGTCTTGTACTTGATAATTGTCGTCAGCAACATCAAAATGATCCCATGTTGTTGCGTCCCTTCCAGTTTTTTTATTTCTGTTTTTTATTCTCTTACAGGTTATCATTATGTTGAGGAACTTTCTATGGATTTGCATTTTATTGTAGTTAAAATCTGGAACTTCACTTATTATCTCCGAAAGAATTTTGCCCCATAAAAAAGATTTTGATTTTCTTCCTCCTGTAAATTCGGATTCATATTTCAGCCTTGTTGTGATCAACAATTTTATTTGAGCGTTGGTAAAGTACTCCCTAAAAGTTAAAACATTATATAAAATATTAGGAAAACAAAAATTTATGGAAAATGATAATTACTTTTTGTTTTCCTTCCCAGACATTTTTTTTTTTTTGATGCTTGATGCTACCGGTACCAACAATTAATCAAGAATATGCATGATGCTTTTTATTTAGTTGTTTGCGCATCAGTTTATCCAACTTTGCAATAGTGGACTGTTGATGTAATTAGTGATGCCAACTATTTGCGTTTATGAACAGGGATGATCGCGAATCATAAATGCAGTGATGCGTTTATGAATTTGCACTAAGTTTTTAATATTTCCAACGTTGTTCATTTCGTTCAGCGCACTTATGATACTGACCTTCTGCCAAGATTTCGAGCAGAAAACAGCCATCAGTGCCAAAACAACCTATGATTTAAAAAGAAACAACTAGATGGCCCAGATGGAGAATTGAGAAAAAGAAAATGCATCACCAAACCACCCAGTGTAATTCTTTTGAAGTTAACTTTTTGCGTGCTCAGGCTCACGCACAAGGTTTGTTTTTGTCAAAAAAAGCAAAATGAACAAGTTTTCCAAAATTAAAATTAAGAAAACCGTGAAATAAGAAACTATTTTTTTTTGAATTTAATAAACAAAATACCAAATAAAAATATTTCGAAAAATTAAAAAAATATATCTTTCAATTTCCTGGACAAAATTGCAAACATTTTGGAAAAAAGGAATAATTTTTAATTTTTTATCACTAAAAAGTTACTGTAAGATTAAAATAAAAGAAATAAAGTAACTTCAAATATATGTATGATGTACATATGTATAGGTATATCTATAAGTTTGTTAAAAAAAGTTAATAATGTAGTGCATTCACTCCAATTTGTAAATTTCCTTTATTTTCCATAGTTTTGTATTTTCTTGTGTAAATAAATACAAAGTAAGAAAAATAAAAAAAAACTGCGGTGATGTATTGAAACATATTGCCTCCAATAAAAATAAGCTACAACAAATTTTCAAGCAACAGATCTACAATTGATAACCATTTGTGTCATTCGAATATTGAAAGCTAAGCAGCTTACCGAAAAATTCTAACATTTTTTTGTCAGGGGACCCGTAAACGTTAACGGAAGTTCGTGTGATCCAGTCGCGTATTTTATTTTTAATGATCTACTTTGCATTTAATTCGGACAAAATGGCAACGCTGCTTCTTGGTCAACCAGACTGATAGCCGAGGTATCCTTTCTTTAATTGATAATCTCTGTTCTTAGTGGTTTGGCAAAAATGTTTTTTATTCAAAAACAATGAATTCTAAGACCTATGAGCAAAGCCCCTTTGCATATTCCGCCAAGGAATAAATTAAAAATCTTCCAAATAAATCAATTCCATATACATTTCTAGAAAACAACTCGTGTTTGAAACATACTCCTATTAGCTCATAATAAATTTCCATTATAATTTTAACCTCGAATTAATCTAAAGTCATAAAATGCTTGACTTTCATGTAAGTTATAAGTAATATTCTTCTGAAAGCATTAAATTAAGTTGAATGTAGGCTGGCATGTTAAATATAAATTAAGTCAAAGCATGTATAAAGAAACATTGGTTAATCTCTTCGTTTGCGTGTTTAGTTCAGTGAGCTAATCAAAAATAATCAAAAATTAATGTCTTAATGTCACATTAAGTATTTTCTAAGATAATTTATCTTTTGTTCTAGTTATGTAGATCCTTTTCAATTTAATATACAGCAACCAAAAAGTATTAACAATTTCTAATAAATGTCAATTTCTCAAATGAACTTATCTCTTTCATTTCAAAGCTCCTGCAGAGTATCCTTTAAATTGTCGATTTAATGACCATTCCCATAAACAAAAGTCTCCTCTTGTGCAGACAAAAATATAAAATATACTTTTCCAATATATAATAAATGTCAATTGCAGAATTTATATTGCAATGGTAGGTATTTAAATTTTCACAACTTTATGCTCCCAAGCAAGTTTACAATATACGAGTACAACTTAACCGTCTTCAGGATAAAGGAATAAAAAATAAAAAAAAAAAAAAAACACCTCCTGATACCAGTATCTGTGCAATATGGTTATGATCCAGAAAATAAATAATGTTCACGACTGTGTCGGATGAACTTGCTTTTATGTTATAGACCTAGAAATCTTAAAATGAACGTTATTACAGAAAAATGTTTATAACTATAAAATCTATTTTAACTTGAGACTTATATGTAGGTACTATAGGGCTAGTTATGCATTCGTAAAAAAAATCGAACTCGAGATTTTGATCAAAATTCACATTACGATGAAGCGAAGATGAAAAAAGTCGGTCTTGATAGATATCATTTTAAAATTTCTCCCCTACACGTTTTTTAAGACCAAGAATAACGGAACGTGCCATACCAATTTTTTTTTCAAAATTTACTTTAAAAAAAATTTGGAAAATGTCATCTAGTTGAAAAAAGTCCGAAAAATGGTTATTAATAGTAACCTCCTTAAAAACATTGTTTTTGTTTTTGATTTTTTTCAAAAAAATTACAACCGATTTTGATAATTTTTTGTATGCTAAAGCTCCCCAAAAATTTTAATATTGTATATTAAAATTTTCAAACAATTTTTTTTTTGGGTTTTTAAAAATAAATTCCAAATTTCTTTTCGAAAACTCAATGCATATTTCTAAAACCCAATGCTCGATTATTTTTAAGCTTGTCAATGAAAATGTGAGGAAAAAAAAATATTTTATCTAAATATGTCTTAAAGTGTACAAGCGAGCCATAGCAGCATCTAAGAAGCTTGGCTGGAGAGAATACTGTCACTCAATAGAAAATATTAAGGATTCTGCTCGACTAAGTAAAGTTCTGTCAAAGGAACATTGCAGCCCTTCATTTCTGAGAAAATGTGACGGTATCTGGACAGCCTCTCCAGCTGAGTCCTTGGAACTGCTTATGACAACACATTTCCCGGGTTGTGAGAATAGCTACCCCGAAACGCTTAGCACTTCAAATACCATTATAGCTCATAGGGAGCAAATCAATTCTGTTATAACAGGAGATAGTATTTCATATGCGATTAATACTTTCTCCCCTTACAAATCACCTGGCCCTGATGGCATAATCCCAATTATGCTGCAGAAACTGCAAGACTGGCAGTACCATGGCTAGAAATGATCTTAAAAGTTGCCTCTATCTCAATCATGTACCCGAGTCATGGAGACATGTAAGAGTGGTCGGCAAACGAGGTCATCAATCCGCGAAGGGCTTTAGGCCAATTAGTCTGACATCTTTTGTACTAAAGACACTAGAACGCATCCTCATACTCACATCAGAGTTCTACTAGAGGGTCGTCCTCTTGATGAATCGCAACATGCATACATTCATACCTGCATGAAGTAGTGCGTACAATAGAGAAGACGATTCACTACAAAGAATATACCCTAGCAACCTTCCTAGACGTGGAGGGTGCTTTTAATAACGTCCTAACTGAATCCATTCACTTGCTCACTTTGGTGTAGAAAGTTTCATATCTAAATGGATTGTATCTATGCTCAGTGACAGAAGGATCCAAGCAACGTTAGGAAACACAATTTCTACTAAGCATGTTAGTAGGGGAACTCCCCAGGTTGGTGTTCTCTCCCCTCTTCTATGGCTCTTAGTCATGGACAAAATTCTCGTCAAGCTCAGAGGTAGTGGTGTAAAAACTGTAGCGTATGCTGACGATCTGGTTTTATTGGTATCAGATAAGTTTACCAGTGTGATTAGTGAAATCACTGAATTGGCTCTGAAAAGAGTTAGCAACTGGCCCACTAGTAGTGAACTAGGAGTTCACAGAGTAAGACGGAACTGATGCTCTTTACTACCAGGACTAAAATACCTACATTCACCCTACCTCGACTTAACGGTCAAACTCTTTGCTTATCTGCCAAAGCTAAATACCTTGGAGTTATTCTCGACCCCAAATTGAATTGTAAGGTAAATATTGAAGAACGGGTTAAGAAAGCCTGTATAGTTTTCTATGCCTGCAGAAAGACTTTTTGTAAGAAGTGGGGCCTTCAGTCGAAGATGATTTTGTGGACGTACACTGCAGTGGTACGGCCAATTTTGTCTTACGGATCGATTGTTTGGTGGCCTGCACTTAGCAAGCAATATAACGTCGGAAAACTTAAAAGGGTTCAAAGAACGGCTAGCGACGGCACTACAGAGGCTCTCAGATCATGCCAAACAGATGCCCTGAACGTTATCCAGAACCTTTTACCACTCGACCTTCATATAAAATACCTAACGGCATGCAGTGCTGTAAGATTTAAAGAATCTAACTGTTGGTTCTCCAAACCCTATGGTCATGGAAACATAACAAAATTGATTCCTCCGGATATTTTCTTATCGAACACCGACTACTGCGTACCTCCTCTTAGCCCAAGCGGGGATTTCAAAGCCATTTTTCCCACCAGACAGGATCGGAAAAATGATGTTGTCACAAAGGATTTCGATGCGATAATCTTCACTGATGGATCTAAGATGGAGTGCGGTGTTGGTTCAGAAATTTTTTCCGAGTCCTTTAACATCTCCAAGTCCTTCAGACTACCAGACTTTGCGAGTGTATTTCAAGCTGAAAGGAGGCATGCAAGTTGCTCCAATCGAACAAAAACCAATTCAGAAATATAGCTATCTGCTCAGATAGCCAGGCGGCCATTAAGGCCATTAAATCATCTACATCTACCTCAGTACTTGTCCAGCAATGTCGGGACGAACTGGTCACTCTCATTTGGGTTCCGGGTCACAGTGACATAGAGGGTAATGAACAGGCTGACGCTTTAGCTCGGCAAGGCTCGGCCTTACATAGCTCACTAGCGGAAAACGTAAATATTCCTCTTTGTGCTATGAAGAGAAAAATCTTCTCGATTTTTCTCACTGAATCCAAGCGTAGGTGGAGAAGTCTCACAAACTGTGTCATATCAAGAAAGATATGGCCTACTTACAACAACTCACGCTCCAACGATCTAATATGCAGACCCAGGCGTGACATAGCCAGGATCACAGCAATATGCACCGGGCACTGGCCCATAGGTGAACATGCAAGAAAGCTAGGCATCCCCTACAACCCACACTGCCGTAGTTGTGGAGATCCACAAGAAAAAGAAACTGTGGTTCATTTTCTTTGCGATTGCCCCCCCGCCTTAGCAAATTACAGGATGACTTCCTTTGGGAAAGCCTTCCTCGATGACCCCAGCGAACTTTCGGAGAAGAAAATCAAAGATCTGATTATCTTTCTGAATGCGACAAAATGGCTTTAGCAATGCTCCGCTAAAGTATATAAAAGCCATTTTCTTCCGTACTAAATCCTTATAAGGTTGACACGAGTTAATGGTATCAAAACGGCGCACCCCAGCGCTAATTGAGTCGCGGGCCCAGGGCTGGCGACTACCATCTCTACCTAACTACCTACCTATGTATAACTGTACCCACCATACAAATGTTAAAAAATGGTATTCAAAATTTGATAAAATTTTCCTTCTCTCCAATAATTTTTACGATTTATAATTCAATAAAATAAATTTTATAATCACGATATTACTGACTGTACCTACCATAGAACCATTTTTTTAAATTTTTAAATTTCTCATTATCGACATAACGGATTTTAATAAAATTTCTTATAGAGTTATAGAGTAGCCTTTAAAAAGTTTGAAAAACATTGCATTCCAAAACTTACATTTTTGAATTTTTGAAAAAAAAAAAAAAAATCAAATTTATCTTGAAAATTCGATATCTCAAAATAGGAGTGTAGCCCAAACAGTGCGATTTTTAAAAAAAAGTTTTGGCTGAACTGAAAGCTTGTAATAAAAGTTCGTTACACTTGTACGTTAATGGACAACCCTCATGAATGTGGCTGCTGTAGCCGACAGTGTGAGACTTAATTCTCGCACACCAACTTGCCATCGGTCTCAATAACTCAACATTTCACACTAACCTGAGGAGAATTCTGCAAAAGGATCTCGGAATATTCGCTCAAAAGGAAGAGCTATGTAAGCCGTTCATTTCATATGATCGAATACAATCGATTACGAAAATGATTCGATCATTCGATCAGCGGAGTGCAGTATTGGTGCACTTTGATCATATTTCTAATAAAACAGTAAAGTTCAGCTACTGCCAAAAAAAAAACATTTAGTTTTGAGTGGGGCCTCAACAAGTTGAAGTGAATATTAATGATGCGCACTATCGAATGATTTGAACTATCGTTAGTTGTTAGTAACTAATCGATTTGAACTATCGAAGAAATTCAATCATTCATTCGTTCAGTTCAAGTAGAATTTGTAACTAAGCTTATTTTTGAATAATATTAATAGATCATATGAGGGCAAGGATGAAATATTGTCACTCAGCCTACCTTTCTTATTTGTTCTAAAATAAAGTTTGTTTGGTAATATAAAATCAACCTATGTATTACCTTAGCTTCCACATAATGGTCATCTCACCTAATGAATATCCAGTTTTATCTACTCTTGTTTGCTGTAAACAAAATGTTTGTAAAAATCTAAATGGGTCTGATCTCATACAATCTGACATTGTTTAAAATTGACTTGAGTCTATGATAGTTCTCACAAAATACTCTATATTGTAAGCTATAAATTCCCAAATGACATTAAATGATGGCAACTATGTCAATGGATCAAAAAGCATCACAAAATTCAAGAAAAAGAGAATAATTGCTCCGGAAAAGGACAATTTAAGGGCTTTCGGCTGACATTTGGAACGAAATACTCTATGTGCGTCATAACTGAATTTGTCCTTTACTTGTCAATACACAAACTGTCAAATTCCATCAAAGGATGGCTACGATGTCGATGGATTAAGAAAAGTCTAAGAATACAAAAGAAGAAATTGTATTTATTGCAATTTTAGGACTAATAGTAACTGAAAATAGTTACTGAATAACTGGGAACTATCGAATAAATTTACTTTTAGCTACTATCGCATACGCAAGTCGATAGTTTTTATTTGATAGTTCCCTGTAGTGGACGAAAACCATAATCGGCACAACAATCGCGAAGTAGATCGATACAAGTGAAAATCAGTCAGCGCATTCTGAACGCGATCTAAGATGTTTTCCGAACTCACCCTTAAAATTCAACTTTCGCACCTCATCGTATACATCATCCATGCATGTCATTCTTTCTCCGACTTTAGCCGCGTGTGGTTTATTTTTTTGCAAAAGTGCTGGAGCTAGCTCATGCTCAAAAAATTCTTAGCATATTATAATTATATAAAAAATTGAAGTTTTATATAGTTTTAAGAAATAAAAACTAAAATAAGTAGTGTGAATAAATATTGACCTTTAATTTTTCCTGTTCACACTATATTCCCATTACTAGTCAATATTCAACGAGCTAGGTACATGCTGGGCTCAACTCCCACAGTAAACATACCGGATACTGATACCTCAATCCTCAAATAACACCAGTTCAACCAACAATTGGTTTTGCGGCCCACAACATCAACAACCAACAAAAAACAACTCAATCAATCATGTGCTTCAATGATGAGTCTAACCCAGAAATTCTAGTCCACCGTCCGATTGGCACTCATAATCCACATTGATTCGGAACAAATGGAAATGAGTACATAAATCATGGTTAATGGAGTTAATTTATATAGAAAATCGAGAATCATCGAAATGATTGTGATTGGGATCGATTAAAATAAAAATTTGTTATTTCGGTCGTCAATACTTTTCGATGATCGGACCAAAAAAATCGAATCGATCCTGGTTGACACAGCTCTATTACAAGGACCAATTGACTCAGCAATTGAAGGTGCACCTTCGATGTTGTGTTCCCTAAATTAATGGGAATGTTTGCTCTTACTAATAAAGCCATAATACATGGAAAAAATTTAATTTTGTTCCTTTATACAAGGTAGGCCAAAACTAAATCAACTATTCGCTATAGAAAATGGCTAATGATTAAGTTCTTACTAGTGAATCAGAAATCTAAAATATTTTTATTTCCGGGTTTTAGGATACATTTCCGGGCCGCATGTGTCCTAACTATAAAAACGAGGCTAGCAGTTCTGCACTTAGTGAAACTCAGGTAGGTGAAAATTCAGATCACATGGAATTCAGCCTGTCTGGTTATAGCTTAGAGGCTCTATTTTTCCATCACCATGGACTTGGCATTTATGTTACTTATCAGCTTCAACCAAAATATGGAACTTATTTGAATAAAAACTTTAAATTCATAATTTATATGTATATACTCGTATCAATATTTTGTATTAATCGCAGTTCAAATTTGGATAGTAACTTGACTTCAAAAATGAATTCGATGCTCTGTCTGACTACATCCAGAGTATCGTTTTCCATTATACCAGCGTAATCGTTGTTACGAACGATTTCAATGTACGGAACAAACAAGATAGAAGGACCTGTAATTATCACATTCAAAGAACCAGTTTTTTGCATGAGTAAAAATTAAGGCAAAAAATACTACAATTTCCTAAAGGTAGTATAAACATTTTTGGTCATTTGTAAAAAAAAATTAGGAAATTTAACTTCTCCGTCGGTTCCAACGCCAGTCTTCAATGACACTCTCTAGTTAGTTTAGTGATTTTTATTTAAAATTTACATATAAAGCAATTATTAATTACAAAATCAAATATAGCATGGCATTGCCGTCTGCCAGATTGACAAATAGTTACATAAATCTGGTTAATTTTTAACAGTTAAAACATTAATAGTATTAAGCAAATTTAAGTTCAACACAGATAGAGCATTAAATATTATAAGTGCATTAAAAGTTTTCATCAATTATCATCTCTCGATACGCAAGCGCCACCTTGCAATAATTAAAGAGTTTGGATACTTCCATTTCATTTAAATGCGATAACATCTCTTCGTCAGTTAAAGCATCGCAGCCAAAAAAGAATCTTCTTGATTCCATCAACACCGGGCATCTTCCTAGAAAGTGTAGCACATCTTCTCTTTCTTTCCGATTACACAGATGACATAATACAGGCAGGTCCTCTCTATGTGGTATATAATTGAGTCGCAAAAGTTCTCCACGCAGTCTTACCATCATAGATATTTGCTCCACACTATTTTCATCTCGAAAATAATTTCTTTGTCCCAGATTGTAGCATAATCTACTATAAAGCGCTCTATGCACGGAAGTGGTAGCTTCTTGTATATATTTTTCTCGATATTTTATGTCTGTCGCCTCAATTAGTTTGTAGAGTGAGCCTTTTAAATCATTGGGGTTCTCTAAATCTAATTCGAGCTGAATCCCACACCACTGTGCCAACTCCATCCATTCAGCATACCAACTGCTTCTTCGATGTATTACCTCAAGGGCCGCTTTCTTTGGTAGTCTTTCATTGGACATTTTTAAAACCTTAATTATATAATCAATGTGTAGCTTAAGTGTCCGTATGAAGAGTGGGGATAGTCCAGTTTCCAGCATCACGATATAGTTAGGGGTATTAGAAGGAAGACGAAATATCCTTTTAACATAGTACCTTAAGAGTTTTTCCACCAATTCAAAATGCTTGTATCCCCATACTTGGGATGCATAGAGCATAATTGACTCCGAGACTGCTTCAAAAACACGAAATTTACTACTATGGACAACGTATTTACTGGCGAAACAATTTTTCCATGTAGCACCAATGGCATTCTTGGCCTTCTCAAGCTTCTCCTTCAAATGCTTTTCCATGCTCAAATTTTTGGTAAAACAAACCCCCAGATATCTATATTCCTGTACAACTTCTATACTCTCCTCGTTATAAGACCACCTCTCATTTGAACAATTCCTTCCACCACCTTTTTTAAAAATCATGACTTTTGATTTGTTCAGATTTACTTTGAGGCTCCAAGCTATGCTGTATCTATATAGTTGATTAATCATCAGTTGCAGCGATTCTGGTGAATAAGCAAATAGGACTATGTCATCCGCAAAGAAAAGTGCTTTAATAATAGTTTCTGCATATTCGATACCTCCAGACAAACAGTCAGAAAGATCCTCAATGTAAAGTGCGAACAGAAGAGGGCTCAACGCACACCCTTGACGTACTCCCGATTCGGTTTGAAACCATTCAGACATTTCCTCTCCATTCCATACTGCCGATTTAGTATCGTCATACAGGTTTTGCAGCACTCTACCAAACTTTTTGGACATCCCTAGTCTAAACATCTTGTATATTAAAGCTTTTCTATCTACCGTATCAAAGGCTGCCTTAAAATCAACAAAAAAACAATATAGTTTTTTTCCACTTTGTATAAATTTTTCTGCGATGCAT
Source organism: Philhelius festivus (assembly GCA_963931855.1). Taxonomy (NCBI): domain Eukaryota; kingdom Metazoa; phylum Arthropoda; class Insecta; order Diptera; family Syrphidae; genus Philhelius; species Philhelius festivus. Next base: position 172,139,983 of record OZ007555.1, read on the forward strand.
CTTAGTACAAATATGTGATCAGTTGTAGAGTATCCTGGCCTAAATCCAGCTTGAAATTCCTTAATTAAATGATTTTCGTCTATCCAGGACCTTAGTCGTCGTTGTAGAATTGATGTAAATATCTTATATGAAGCATTTAGAAAACTTATCCCACGATAATTTTCCGGGTTCCTCGTGCATCCTTTTTTGAATATTGGAAAAATTAAAGCTTCCTTAAACTGCAGCGGAATACTTCCGGTATCCATAATCTGGTTGAACACAACATTAAGCTTATTTACCAATTCCATGGTCCCAAATTTGAAAAACTCCACAGGAACTCCATCTGACCCAGCCGCCTTTCCGTTCTTTAAGGCCTTTAGTACATCTATTATCTCTGAACTCGTTATACTCGCATCCAATAATAGACTCTCGAAGCTCGGTGCAGGATAAGAGATGGTCATACCACTAGATAGAGGATTCAAAAGTTTCTTAAAATGGTCAAATAAGATACCAGGTGTTAGATCTTGATTTATTATGAACTTTTTTCCGTTCAAGGTTTTTACCATTTTCCAAAAATTGTTTGAATTGCAGCACTGCGCCAGTCGTCTAGCCTCTACTTCAAAGTAATTTTGTTTTTTATTCTTACATAGAGATTTAAATTCCTTGTTTGCCTCTATATACTGGGTTTTGCTAAGCCCATCATTATGAATTCGAAATGCTTTTAACCGCGTAAAAGATTTCTTTCTTGCATTTTTGCAGTCTGCATCAAACCATGGTGCAATTTGATTTTGTTGTTTTCCACTTGAACTAATGCAGGTAGGGTAGGAAGATCTTATACTGTTCATAATATTTGTAAGGTCCGAATCGTTGTGGCTTCCAAGCGCAATATTAAGGTTAATGTGATATTTTCCTGTTCTATTTTGTATCCATTTCAGTTTCGGCAACATTTTTAGCTTTCTATTTCCAATCCTTTCTATACTTTCTATCTGGATGGTTGTGATTATTGGAAGATGATCCGAATACGGTACCGTATCAACTTCAAAATCGCTTATGTAATCATTCCATGCACCACCAGCCAGGCTATAATCAATGACCGAATTTCCTTGTTTTCCCACAAAAGTGAAATCTCCATCCACATCAGAGGTACTCGTTCCATTTAAAATTCGTAGACCAAAAGAGTTGCATATGTCTAGTATTTTATTTCCTCTTGCATTGCAAATAACATCCTTCGATTGTCGTGTAGATCCCGCTGCTTCATTTTCTAATCCTGCTACATTCCCAGACCTTGCATTAAAATCGCCGACAATGACACTCTCTATGTCAGTTCACTTGAAAGGGTAAACGATTTCATGGAACAAATCTTCTTTCACTTCCGTTAAGTGGAAAGAATACTGAAAGATCTCAATATACACAAATCCGCTGGCCCGTATAGTATCGCCCCAACTGATTTGAAGGGGTGTTCTTCAATGCTGGCAAAACCATTGCGTAAACCTTTTTATCTGTCCCACCCATTCATCTGGCGGTCAGCCATCAGACGAATAGGGGGAATAACATGTAGCATACGAAAACATGCACGTGCCGTAACTATTCGGGACTGGTGGAAGTCTGATCATAGCCTCTCCGTGGCGGCCGCTAGAAACAAGCCTTTTAAGAAAGGTTTGGCTAATATGATCAGGCTGGTTCCTCAGGTTGGCGACAGGTTAATTCCCTGTTCCGTAAAACTTAATGAATTACGAGACCGACAACAAGCCTCGGAAACGGACTGATCACACGACGACAACCCACGCAACGAAAACTGAAAAACGATTTACGAATTTTCTTATGGAACGTACGATCGCTCTATAGAGCTCGAGCTGCTCAGCAGCTAGCCGATGCCCTGTCAAAATATAAAGCTGATATAACAGCTCTTCAAGAAATCAGATGGACAGGGAATGGTGTTCTATAGAAGAAAGAATATGACATATACTACAGCTGTCATACAAAACACCATGTGCTCGGGGTAGGCTTCCTAGTCAGCGAAAAAATGAAGTCTACCATCATCGGTTTTAACGCTATAAGCGAAAGGCTATGCACCCTTCGCGTGCGAGGCAAATTTACGAACATCAGAGAGACTAACTACGAACAAGTCAAGAGGGCCCTCAATGCCTGTCCAAGGTATGATGTTAAAATCATCCTTGGGGATTTGAACGCAAAAATAGGTCGGGAGCCGGTATTCAGGCATTACGCAGGCACCCATAGTTTGCATGAGAACACTAATGACAATGGACTTCGAGTCTTAGAATTGGCAGCATCGAAAAACATGATCGTTGCGAGTACCAGGTTCCCGCATAAAGATATCTACAAAGCCACCTGGGTATCACCTGATGGAGTCACTCGTAACCAAAAAAAAAAAAAATTCTAGAATTTAACAAAAATTCTAGAATTTAACATCCCAACATACCATCTGTTTATAGAATTGATAGCATAGCCAGGTAAGAACTTTACAAAACCATGAGAGATTGCTATCCAGACCAATCAACATCTTTAATGGACTCCGAAAAGGGGACGGTTTGGCCTGCCTCCTCTTCAACCTGGCTTTGGAGAAAGCAATCCGTGACTCTGGCACGGCAACAAGAGGGACCATCGTCAACAGGTCCAGCCAGTTACTGGCTTACGCAGACGACATCGACATCATTGGAAGAACCGAACAAGCTGTACACGATTCCTTCATCCAGATCGAGCAGGCGGCACAAAATCTGCGGCTGCACATTAGTGAAGGTAAAACAAAGTACATGATGGCGTCGAATGCGAGAAGAACAGTTGGTCAAACAATCAAGGTAGTGGAGCACGAATTTGAAGTGGTGCAATCCTTTAAATACCTTGGGTCAATAGTAGCAGCCGATAACAATATAGAAGAAGAAATACGCGGGCGGCTTCTCAAATCCAACAGAGCCTACTATAGTCTGTCAAAGCTCTTCAAATCCAGAAATCTCACCATAACTTCAAAACTGCTGCTGTACAGGACCATGGTCCTGCCAGTACTCACATATGGTTCCGAGACTTGGGTGCTTAGCAAAAGGCACTCCGACCTCTTAGCTGCGTTCGAGAGAAAAGTCTTAAGGAGAATTGTTGGCCCCATATGTGAGGAAGGACGATTCCGGAGACGGTACAATCATGAACTGTACGCAATCTACCTTGAAGCAGATATCGTGACTAAAATTAAGCTCGGTAGACTCCGGTGGGCAGGGCACCTAGCTCGCATGAGCGAAGAGGAACCTGCTCGGAAAGTTCTTTGTGGTACATTCTATGGTAGACGACAGCGTGGTAGACCATGCTTGCGCTGGAGAGATGGCGTAGACCAGGACGCCCGAAGCCTTGGGGTGCGCAACTGGATGGTGTCGGCTAGAAACCGGGATAGGTGGAGAGACTTGTTGAAAGAGGCCAGGACCGGAACCCAGTTGTCGAGCCGATGATGATGATGACTCATTCATCTCTTTCCGAGTGAGTGGAAAACAGGATTCGTGCAGCCTGTCCCTAACACTGAGCCTCCATTTGAAATAAATGATTGCAAGAAATGTGTCATGTAGCCAATATTTCTTGTGGAGCCCCCTTATGTCTCGATTTTTGTTATTTTTAGACATAATTTTTTCTATTTATTTCTTGTCTTCGTAGAAGAAATAAATGCAGATATAAATTTTGACGTTTCATGACTTGTGACTTCACTAGACACAAATTTCTCACAAGACGTCGAGTCTTGACACCAATTCCCACATTTTCATGTAACATTCCTTCATTTCATTGACGAACTCATGTTATGTTTTCACTTCGTATAGAAATTATGTCCTGTGAAGCCAAGATGTAATTTTACTGTCTGTTGAAGTACATATATAGTGTTGTTTGTTTGTTTGCAGGCCAAAATTAACATTAAAAGAATTAAACATTAAAGATAGTAAGTATTTTGATTAATTTTTTTAAAATTAGTTAGGGCATTCCGAGACTTTTTATGCTTGTGGGACTACTCAATTATGTCTTGGAGCAAATGTTCTTCAAGGTCCTTTTGTATTCTTCAAATGACGTGACTTACCTGGTGAGATTATGGCGAGGAATGAATAATCACGACATAATTTGCCCACAGAGTTAAAGAAATATAAACTTCAGATATAGTGTCTGATATAATGTCAGAAATAAATATTGCTAATGGAGGTGCGGCGTAAAAGAGGGGAATCTTCTTTTTCCCTTCTTACTACTGTGCTATTGCACTATGCACTTTCGTCCCTTCTTTTCAACTACTTGGAAATGCTGATAAATTATCAGCTCAAGAAATATCTTCAAGAACGAAATCTTTTCAATGACCGACAGTAATGGCTTTGATAACAATAGATCCACCGGTGATCTGAAGTTTTATCTCACCGAACAGTGGCTCAAGTCTTTACAACGTTTTGGAGAAAATAAGACTATGGCACTTGATTTTTCAAAGGCATTTGACAGAGTTTGGCATCAAGCTTTCTTATCGAAAATGCGTCTATTTGGTACTAGCTCTCGAACAGCTTGCGTTGGATGGTTCTAAGTCTGAAGTTCATAAGACAAATGCTGGTGGAACACAGGGCTCCGTTTTATCTCCAACTTTCTTTCTGGTATTCATCAATGATCTTTTGTCTAAAACTTCTAATCAATTATGTAATTGTTTTGTTCAGTTCTCGGTACATGCACCATATACCACCTTGTGTGGAGTGACACATATAGGACGTCGCTAAAAATGCTGCTAAGTGTTTATGTTTTCTATGACACACGGTGCAAAAGAAAGTTGCTTAAGTTTGGACCAATACTGTATGTATAAAATTTTTAAAATGTTTTTAAGAAAACATTTTGAAAGGCTAATTTTAAATTCATATTATTTTTTAAGTAAAAATGTCCCAGTTTGGAGATATTGAATTTTCAAAAATAAAAAATTTTTTTCCAAAACTCAAAGTACTTGTTTTTTAAGTTTTGATGTGCAATATATTTTAACATTTTAAGGTACTTTTTTTAAAAAAATCCCAAAAATGGTTCTATCGTTCGTACCGTCAGTAATGCATCAATTTAAAAAAATTAGTGTCGCAGGAACTAAGCGAAAAAATTGTACCAAAATTCTAGGTTCCGTTTTCGAAAACCATTTTTTATCATTTGTATGGTGGTTTAAGTGATTTTCATAAAAAATAAATTTTTTTTCTACGTCGTGTAGATAGTACTAGAAAACTGAATTGTCAAGATTCAAAAAAATTAAGCATGGGATTTTCGAAGTATTAAGTTTTCAAACAAAAATTTAAAATCTGTTTTTTTTTTTAATTCCAAAAAAAATTCTTGGAAAAGTTAAAAATTTCAAGCTTTAAAGAAGCATTAGAATGATCAAAATTCGTTGCACAGTTTTTGAAAATACCAAAAACCAGAAACATGGTTCTGTGTTCTAAATGGAATTTTTGGATTTTTTTCAAAACAATTTGTGGAAGACTTTTTGAGAAAAAATATATTTTCTAAAATTTCAAAAATCTACGACGTGTAAGGAACAGGTCAACTAAGAACAGGCAGACTGACAGTACTCCGAGACTCACTTTTTTCGTGTTCCTTTTCATAATAATGTCGAGACTAGTCAAAATATCGAGTTCCGTTTTTTTACGAATGCCATATAGTACCTATAATATATCGTAAGTAAAAATAATGGAAACCAAAGAGACAGCTTCATATTAAGTATACCGACCCCCACGATTCTTCTCTTTTTTTCGCCAGACCAACTTTACATGAATTATTTAAAACAGCTCCCCATTATCATTTTGTTTCCGGAAAATAAAAAAAAAGTAATGACATCGATACTGAAATTTTCCGGAAAGGCATTCCAGAGAAAAACCAATTTACATGAGGCATTCTCTTACAGAAACGAGCAAGGATATTTTTATGCTGCAATAAATATTTATATGTATGTAGTTGTGTCTGTACCATGTCTATTGATTGAAATCAGCTTAATGGGGATAACTTCTGAAAGTTAATTTTGCATAACCATGGTTCAGAATATTTGATTAATTTGGCGGGTTGAAGCCGAGAATGATTTTTTTTTTTGAGTTTGTGGGGGACAGTGCAAATTAATTTCCAATGGCACTTGCTTTTACAACAACTTAACTATGGTAAGACTTAAAAATTTAAATTACATTCCATTATTAAAATTAAGGGGGCCATATAAGGATCAAATGATAAGAAATAAACACATAAGACAGAGAACAAGAATAGAAGACGTCATGAAAAAAACGAAGATTTCAAAAGGGCGCTGGACTTGACAGGAAACATTTCAAAAATAAAGAACCAAAGATGGACTAAACTACTGACGAAATGAATACCCTCTGAGGAGACTGTACCTATAAACAGTCGGAAAACGAAGTCTGAAAAGAACTAAAAATTAAAAGTCGAAAAGTCTTTAAGATTAATATTTATTCGTGTTGACTTGTTGACGATCTATGACTGACTGACTTACGAGAAGAAAAAGTAAAATAACTTTCTTACATTGTACATAGGAAATCATGCCACTAATCTAGCGGCTTATATATACATGATATCATTAACGAAGTTACGTTATATAACAAAGTACAGTGTAGTACAAAAGTTTCGCTACAATACTCCCCTTCGACGAAAAAAAAAATAAATAAGTTCCAGATTAATTACGAAGATTAAATCTAACACGTCGTATTGGGGTTGATGTATTTGTAGATGACAAATCGGTGCTTGGTCGAAATGATGATGATGTATAACCAGATGGTCCCTGCTGCGAAGTTTCTGGAGTTGTTGAGGTGGTAGGCTGCTCTACGATTGTGTTATCGCTGTCGTCTGTATTGTTCATACTAAACACAGGTTTCAATCGATCGATGGATACAGTTGTTGCTCGATCTGAAATATCCACGACGAAATACTTTTCATGTCGTGAAACGACACGATAGGGGCCTTCATATGGTGGAGTGAAAGCACTGTGCGCTGCGTCTAGGCGGATAAATACATGAGAACAGGTCGCAAGCTCCTTAAATACGAACACTTTTCGCTGACCATGTCGTGAGCCAGTAACAGGTGCAAGGTTCGCAAACTGGATCCTCAAGCGTTCTGCTATATCTTTGGGTGATATGGAATTAGAAGGAGTTGGCATAAGAAACTCACCAGGCAATCGCAAAGGTTCTCCAAAAACTATATCAGCTGGAGTAGATTTCAAGTCATCCTTCCACGCTGTTCGAATCCCAAACAACACTATGGGTAGAGTGTCGATCCAAGAGGAGCTTTCATGACATCGAATTGCAGCCTTTAGTTGTCGGTGGAGGCGCTCGACCATACCATTAGATTGTGGGTGGAATGACGTCGTATGAATGTGCTTGCTGCCAAGTAGCTTACTGAGAGCATTAAATAGCTGGCTCTCGAACTGAGCTCCCTGGTCAGTGGTTATACGAAGGGGCACACCATAACGGCATATCCAACCTGCGAATAATTTGCGAGCAACACATTCGGCTCCGGTGTCCTCCAACGGAAAAGCTTCGGGGAAACGTGAGAAGCGGTCGATGATCGTTAGGCAGTATCGGTAACCTCTTGACGGTATGTATGGTCCGATAATGTCGACGTGAATGTGCTCGAATCTTCGAGTACGTGCACCCTGAAAATCGTTGATTCTTGACACAACATGCCGAGAAATTTTGTTTCGTTGGCACGCCAGACAAGCGCGAGCCCATTTTCGGCAATCTTTTTTTAGACCAGGCCACACATAGCGCTGTGACACTAGTTTTATAGATGCATTTGCTCCAGGATGACTTATACTGTGGAGAGAAGAGAAAATTTTCTGGCGTAGCTTTGCTGGTGCAAATGGACGTGCTAGTTGACCACCGATATCACAATATATTGGCAGGTTGCATTCAGGAATACTTATAGGCCGAAGACACAATGAGTATGTTGGTGGGTTTTGGAGGCGCTGTTGGATCTCTTCATCGACTGCTTGAGCTTGGGCAACTTCACTTGCGGAGACGGCGGTAGCGATGGATTCTACGCGGGACAAGGCGTCAGCGACAACATTATCCTTGCCGGATACGTGTTTGATGTTAGTTGTATATTGAGCAATGAAATCTACGTCCTTCTAAAAGGTGTTTGAATTTTCGTACCGCTGCATACACTGCATGCAGTTCCATATCGGATGGGCTTCGTTTTCTTAGAGATGGTTGCAGCTTCTGACTGAAAAATGCAAGAGGCTCCCAAATTTCGTTGCGTAGTTGCTGCAGCACTGCACCTACAGCACACTGGGACGCATCCGTAAAAATAGCCCATGGTAAACTTGTATCTGGGTAGACAAGCAACGTAGCGTTCCGAAGCTGCTCTTTACAAGCTTTGAATGCAGCATCTCGCTCTGGCGTCCATTCGATTTTGTCTGAGCTGTTGACACAGGATCCCTTGAGGCACTCATGAAGAGGAGACTGGTATTTGGCTGCGTTTCTCTGAAATTTACGGTAAAAATTAATTATACCTAGAAACTCACGCAGCTGTTTGACAGTCTCAGGTCGGTTAAAGTTGATTATGGCTTCCACTCTATCTGGTGGAGGGCGAATTCCATCGGATGATACATGGTATCCCAGAAAATTAACCTCGGAATGACCAAAGAAACATTTTGCTGTGTTGACGACAACTCCAAATTGTGACAATCGCTCGAAAAGAATGTGAAGATGATTTTGGTGTTCGTCATTGTTATTAGAAGCCACCAAAATGTCGTCGATGTACGGAAATACGAAGTCGAGTTCCCTTGTCACTTCATCGATGAATCTTTGAAAGGACTGCGCCGCATTTCGAAGCCCAAAAGTCATGTATGGGAACTCGAAAAGTCCAAACGGCGTAATAATCGCTGTCTTACAGATGTCATCTGGCGCCACAGGGATCTGGTTGAAAGCGCGAACCAGATCAATGGTGGAAAACACCTTTTTACCAGCAAGATTTGATGTGAAGTCCTCGAGAACTCGAATAGGATAGCGATCTGGAACAGTCCGTGCGTTGAGTTGTCGAAAATCACCACATGGCCGCCAATCACCACTCTTTTTAGGTACTAAGTGAAGTGGAGACGACCAAGGGCTCGTTGAACGACGGGTAATACCAAGCTTCAACATTTTTTCGAACTCCTGCTTGGCTATAGCTAATCGATCTGGAGCAAGACGGCGTGCCTTACTTAAAATCGGAGGACCAGGTGTAGTTGTGATGTAATGCTGAGTTGCGTGCTTGGCTGGTTTACATATCCCATCGGGTTTCGTGATGTTCGGAAACTTGGCTAGTATGCGCAACCACGATGACGTATTAGGAAGTACCTTGATGGTTGAAATACCTGCGTTGGAACATGTTGCGCAGGCAACTGAAAATCCAGTTGTTGAATCCAGCAAGCGATTGTTTTTCAGATCTGGAAGTAAACCAAAATGGGCGAGAAAGTCGGCGCCTATGATTGGTTTTTCGATGTCCGCCACTACGAAGCGCCAAGTAAAATTTCGTCTAAGGCCAAAATCGAGTGCGAGCAAAATGCACCCAAAGGTCTTAATTTGCGATTCATTTGCTGCAAAAAGAGAATAACCAGCTTCTTCTTGGCGACCGGATGTCAATTTTTTTGGATAGACGCAAAGATCAGCTCCAGTGTCTACGAGGAATCGGACTTTGGTAGCACTATCTGATACGAAGAGGCGGTGTGATTGTAGTGCAGAGTCGTTTACCGCCGTTAGCGACTCCCTGTTCCGTTTCCCTGAAAAGAACATGGATTACGGCAATTCCTTGCGAGATCTCCCCATGTAGCGTGATACCAGCAAAGACCGTTAGTTGGTGTCGGTTGCAAACGGGATCTCGAACGGGATCGTGAACGGCTTGGCACACGTTGACGTTCATGAGTTGAGTTTTTCAAGGAACTTACCAGCTCAGAAATTACCTCTTCGAGTCTTAATATTTGGGGCTCCAATGGTGTTGCACAAACATTACTAGAGCTGCCAACAGTTGCGAGATGATTGGAAGACGAAATCTGCATTATATGGTCGGCGAGTGTAGCTAATTTTTCCAATGGCGTGTCTTGCTGTGTTGCAAGAATGGTTTGAACTGATGGTGGAAGTCTACTCAACCATATTGCCCGAAGAATATTGTCTGGAACGTTATCCACGAGGCCATTCAGGTGACGCAAAAATTGTGACGGCTTGCGGTCACCCAAAATTTCCTTGTCAAGCAGCTGGTGGAGCCTTGTTTCTTACGATGATGTCAACCTCTCGATGAGCACTGTCTTCAACTTCACATATGGTGCCTCAGCAGGTGGATGGAGAATTATGTCTTGGACCCCGGCGGCGGCAAGTGCATCCAAGTGAGATGACGCAAAAAAGAATTTTGTTGTTTCGTCTGTGATACCAGCGAGATGAAATTGACCTTCAAGTTGACCAAACCACAAAGAAGGGCGATCGGCAATAAAAGCTGGTGGTCGAACGATGAAGCGCTGCACTGGCGATGAGGTGTCAGCTGGCTGTTGTATAGGCATTGTCCCTCAAATTACTGAAAGTTGGGGCTCCAGTCAATGTTCTAGTAGCGTGTAACGGGGTCACCAAATGAGGAGACTGTACCTATAAACAGTCGGAAAACGAAGTCTGAAAAGAACTAAAAATTAAAAGTCGAAAAGTCTTTAAGATTAATATTTATTCGTGTTGACTTGTTGACGATCTATGACTGACTGACTTACGAGAAGAAAAAGTAAAATAACTTTCTTACATTGTACATAGGAAATCATACCACTAATCTAGCGGCTTATATATACATGATATCATTAACGAAGTTACGTTATATAACAAAGTACAGTGTAGTACAAAAGTTTCGCTACACCCTCTAATGAGAAAAGATCAAAGGGACGACCAAGAGAGAGATGACCTAATACAGTTTAATGAAGATAGGTAACGACGCAAAAAGCTGAGAAATATCGGCAGCAATGGGAGGAGGCATTTTTCGAATTATTTAAAGGGTTTAATTTAATATTTTACATAAATCCAAGGAAAATTGTGAAACTAAATTTCTAAAAAATGTTAATGAATTGTCATTACGTTGTTATGTAAACACCTTGTGCACAATGGTTTGTGCATTAGTCTGTCATGCGAAGTGTCTTGGATCCGATTCTCAGCCGCTGCAAAAAAGTTTTTCAGGGGGGTACTGCGAGGAAGGGGCAAATTCTCCGAGAGTACGAGTTTTTCTTATTACGAAAAGTGCTGCTCCACACACCGAGGAATGGTGGAGAGTTAAAACTTACTAGGTCCTGGTTCTTTACGAGTTTTAGCACCACCAATCATTTTTGATAAAATGGCGTACATAGTTTTGGAACAATTTTGCGGAACGCAAGTTTAGTGCACTAGTTCCCTTCTAGAAGAAGGCTCATGATTCACGGTTCAAATTCACAGAATAAAAAGCCGCCATATTTGTTAAGGCTCTGGAACATTATACCCTATTACGAATAGATCCTTAAAAATCTCGTTTATTTTAAAATTTCCAATTCCTTTGACATAATAAAGAGTTTTTCAATTAGCGCCGCAGGTTTGGCTGCCTGGGGCATGACTCTGTCAAATCTATTGTTTATTATTAAGTTACAGCACGTCAAAAAGATAAATCGAAATTAGTGCCCATTTAACGGTAGACGTTAATGTTTGGTGACCAACATTGAGATGACCAATTCGGTTATCAATTAGCCAATATTTGTACGTCAAAGGAATGAAAAATCGCCCGAGGACATCGCCGCAATCCGTGAATGTGCACAGCACAATCAGAGGCAGTCGATTCCACGCCGAGCACCAGAACTCGACCCTTCACAGACTTTAACTTAGTGAATTTTCCGTCGGAACTTGAGTCTAGATCCGTACAATATTCAACTGCTTCTGAATCAAGGTTCATGACCATAGATAACGCCATTTGTTCGGTGACTATAGGCTTCGGAGCGTTTGGAATAGAACTGCAATATCATCTTTAGCAGCGAGACGTATTTTTGTTAAGAAGCCGTACACGGGACCATAACAACCCACACGAGTTTCCACAGGTGACAACGCACCCTCAAAATGTTACCGTTTATGTAGAGTCGATTTTTGGCTAGCGGCGTCATTAAGCCGTACTTTTTCGGAAACGATATTGGTGGGACGGTCACCGTCAATGGCGATCGCTACATTACGATGATAACCAATTTCCTATGGCTCAAATTAATTCATATGGATATGGAGCTAGATGACATGTTGTACTAGCAGGACGGCTCTACGTGTCCTACAACGAATGCCACGTTTAATAATCTGCATCAACGATTTAATGGTAAGGTTATTTCTCGCAGAGATGACGTGAATTGGCCTCCACTAGAATTTTTCTTACGGCGTTTCCCAGGTCTATGCAAATAATCTACAATCGACCGATACCTATAAGGAAACATAATTCAAGCCATCATCGCTTTAATTCGCTCAGATCTGTGCCATAAAAAGAAGCCAAAAGGGGCATTTTAAGAATGTCATAATCCATCCACAATGGGATACATGCACCTTTTAAATCAAAGAAGGATAGTGTTAATATCTTACAAACAACTTGTTTTATTCAACTTCCACATCTATCCATCTTTATTGAAAAACCTTTCATAAATTTTTAACATAATACGAGTAACATAATTTTTATAATTCGTATTAAAAGATGGTTTAATGGTGAAGATCAAATCGAAGCAGTTAAATGTACCAGTCATTAGGATTTAAAATTAGAAGCAATCTTAACATAGAAAATAAATTATCAGCCTGGCGATTGGAAAAGGTTGACAAAACGTCTAAGGGACATCCATTTCAGCTCAAGATATAATGATTTTCTTGCAAATTCTTAGCAGCTGAATCTTAGGGATGGCGAAATTATGAAACCACGGAAAAGCTTTTTCGATTGTTTTTAAAACATCAATTTTAGCTAATTGACATAACGCAATACAACATGCATTTTACAGTGGGTTTTCCAATGAGGATTTCAAAACATTAACATGTGATTGCGGCGATAAGTTTTTAACTAAATCTGTCAAATGTTACAGAAGTAATTTTCCCTAGTTTAAAAGCCAATCTGACTGAGGAAAACCGGAATAATTACAAACAACCTAGAAGGACTTGTAAACTTCCATATCCGACGAACTAAATTTTTACATGATCAAAAATTCCGCAAAAAATACTATTATGTCTCAAGAGTAATAAAAATGTTTGGTCATTTGTAAAAAACGTACGAAACACTATCACGACATCCTCAGTTCCAACGATCGTCTTCAATGACATTCCTGTTGTAAGCTCGATAGATAAAGCCAATTTGTTTGCAGCACAGTTGATTCGAAGCTACCAGGGAGTGACATGACTCCTACTGTACTTGAGAGCGTAAACGATTTCATGGGACGAATCTCCTTTCGTGCTCGTTGCTAGAGTAACAAAACCACTGGGTAATTTTTTCCATCTATTATACTCTTCCCGAGCGGATGGAGAACAGCATTTGTCCAGCTTGTCCCTAAAAAAAGGCGAATCTTCCTCCTCTTCTAACTACCGCCCAATTGCACTTACGTCCCTTCTTTCCAAGGTCATGGAAACGCTGATCGATTTCCAGCCTGATGAATATCTTGACCGGAAGTATGGCTTTCGTATGGTATATCTCATTGAAGATTGGAACAAATCTTTAGATCGTTTTTGCACTTGATATTTCAAAGGCATTTGATAGAGCTTGGCATCAAGCTCTTTTATTGAAAATACTTGCATTTGGAATTGATGAATCTCTTCTTCATTGGATTAGAAATAATTACATTTCGGTCCGTTCACAACAAGTAGTCTTGGACTGTTTCAAATCTGATATCCACAAAATAAACGCCAGTGTGCCTCAGGGCTCCGTTTTGTCTCCGACACTCTTTCTCGTATTCATAAATGATCTTTTGTCAGAAACTTCTTATCCACTTAATTGTTTCGCTGACGACATTACCCTCAGCTTTTCATATTCGTTCTTCGATTCACATCCTTATTCTTCGGATGTGAACTTCCAACGGCAGCGTATGATAAGCTCATTAAGTTCTGATCTTGACAGCATTGTCCAATGGGGAATCAAAAACTGTGTTGAATTTAATGCCTGGAAAACTAAATGCTGTTTACTGTCGCTAAAGCGTAACCCTTCCCCAATGCCACTTTCTACGGGTGGCATTTGCATCGCGGAGACTGAACAGCTTTCAGTTAAAGGTATGTGCATGACAGACCATCTTTTGTGGAGTGATCACATATTTGACGTCGCCAAAAATGCTGCTAAGTGTTTACGCTTTCTTCTGATCTAATTGTAATCTATGAGGCCTATATTCGTCTAAAGCTCGAGTTAGCACACTAAAATTCCCATATCTGGGTAGGTGCTCCAAGAACCCACTTGAGTCTCTTGGACAAAATTCAAAAGAGAGCTCAAAAATGATAGGCGACCCTTGTCTAACTGAAACATTTGAATTTCTCGAGCACCGCCGCATGTTTCATGTCTATCATTTTGTTACCGCTATTTTCATAAACAGTGCTCTAGTGAAATAGCCAATTGAATTCCTCCCCTGAAACAATTCAACCGTAATACCCGTACTTCTAAAAATGCTCATCAATTTACCTTGAGCCCAATTTCGGACATACTGTCAAGTGTAGAGATTCTTCTTTTAGCCACACTACACGAATGTGGAATGCTTAACCCGACTCAATATTTCCCACTCATTGCAATGTGCAGACATTCAAAACCGATGTGCATCGGTATCTCGTTTTATATCATTTCCTAATTGCTCGCACTGTGTTTGACATTATAAGGGTATTCATAACCCCTTGAGTGCGCGTATAGTATACAAAAGTTTATGGCGTAGTTCCCTCTTTATATAGACGTCTTAATACTACACTCCAATAAAAACTCGATTTATTCTTGTTAAATCGCTTATTATTCCAATTTTTACCTACGGATGGAAAGTTAATGGGAAAAGTGAATTCTTCTGTAGAAGGAAACTTAATGTTGCCTTTAACAACCGCTATCATTTACGTCTTCGGCCCTCGTAGTTTTGATAGAATATCTCATTTTTCAAAGAAAGTGTGTGGTTTAAAATTTGATAACTTGCTTAGATTTCGATCGCATACCGTGCTCGCCAACACACTCAAAACTCAAGAAACTATAAGCCTTTTCAATAGAATTACGTTCTGTGCTTCCACTAGAACAGCGCTGATTCTTCAACAGCAGTTTTCTTGTTTGACATCTGAACGTCGGTTCTTCGCTTTAAACTATGTGTATGGTTTCGTGCAATTATTTTACGCCCCTGAAAAATTATATACTCTCCATAAGATTGGAGCCACCATACATAAAGCCCACATTTAGTCGTCGAACGTACCCATCGCCTCCGCCTCGCCATATGTCTCAAAGCATCTGTGCCTGTGTTCATTAATTCTTATTCTATTTAACACTTTAACAGGCTTTTGATCAACTGACAAAAGCCCATTTTCAAATTAAATGTTCTTATCGTTAAGAGCCTCACATAGTTAGAGTCCCCAACTTACTTAACCATATCACAAGTCTTCTTATTTTGATTACCTTCCTTTGAATTTGCCATCTTCATTCCATTTATGACCAGCACATGAATGTATTAACAAACTAATATCTACAGGAATGAATGAATCTCAGCTTTTGCCCAGGCATCACCATTGGCTGTTACTGCTGCAAAGCCAACAACGATACATATAAAATATGACAGAAAAGGCACGTTCGTTGGAAGTAGATACTTTATCGAATGTGGCACGTACACAACATTAGCATATAACCATCTCCTATACGAGGAACACATTTTCGTCTAACGATTCGGATATTCTGGCTCAAAGAAATGCGTTCGGGCCTTAACCAAACACAAAGGGGAAATTGTTTTTCCATCTGTTCGTGTCAATAAAATTATGCAAGAATAAACATTTTGAAAATACATTTTTTTCTGAAATTTAAATATATGATGCTCGTTCTGCCTCTAGGTATAGACGAAGACGATATCTAATAAGATCAATCATTGTGTCTGAGGTATGTTTAAACATAATATAAGCTATTTAATCTACTTATGACGTTTTGCTAAAATATCTCTTCGACGTTATTGGATATTAGCAAACAAACATTTATTGTAATTTTTGCATACTAACATGAATCGAATGGAGATTAGAAAATGTCAGTCAAAAAATAAGCTAACCTACATACTCTGGGTGTGCGTGGCATCATCTGCGAGTGATGTGTTGCATGCTTTTCATGTCGTCCCGTCCGATTCTGGTAGATATCGTTCTAGCAAATCTTTTAATACACATCAATCAATCAGAGGATGAAATGGCAACCATTGTTTATATGGGTATTGGTGTTGATATCTCTTGGACTTGAATTCCATATCCATATTGTGTAGCGGAGACCGGTGCTGGTTTTCATAAAGTAAAAAAAGCTTTCCGGTATATAGCTGGTTTGATACCGATGCCCTAGGAAGCTTTCAGTGTGCAAACGAATCAGGGTTAAAGTTCAGTATTTTAAGGGCAACGAATCCCATGATCACCCTCAGATGGCAACAATACCCGTAAAGCTAAAGATAACAACCTGGGACTATGCATCTAGAACGTGAGAGCATTTTACACCCCAGGTGCTACCTTAAAGCCTGAATCTGTCCTCAGGCTTTATAAAATATTACCGTGATCCATTTTGTGATGCTTTTTTGTTTCCTTGCCGAGGTAGGTCAGCGGGGTCCAGGGTCAACCGAAGAAAGCAGTAAAACTCGGCCAATAGAGAATTCAAAACTCTAGTTCCAATTTGTATTTATTCAATGTGTATAAGTAGGTTAACAAAATATTTCATATTTACAATATTTACGATCTTACAATAAGCTAGCAATGTATTTCATATACTTTAACAATATTCACGGCCTTACAATAAGATAACAAAGTATTTCATATACTCTAACGGCGGTATCGGAGAGGAGACTCAGACAGCGAAGATTGGGATAGAGTCCCTAGTCTGAGCTTTTCGGAGGAGGTTAAGACAGCGAAGATTGGGGTAGAGTCCCTAGTCTGAACTACGGCGGCAGAGGCTTAGACAGCGAAGGTTGGGATAGATTCCCTAGTCTGAGTGGTGAAGGTTAAGACAGCGAAGATTGGGATAGGGTCCCTAGTATTAACTACGGCGGCGGCAAGAAGATTCAGACAGCGCAGTTTGGGATGGAGTCCCTCTCCCTAGTCTGAGTGGAGTAGGAGAGCGGAGGAGATATTTAACGGCGGAATCCAAAAGTTTCGAAGCTACTACCTGGTATATGCGACCAGCAGTGTGCTTCTTAGTGAGATACTCTTTACCTTGTACACTTGATTGATTCAAAAGTACACGGTGGCACGAAGAATCTGATTTTTGATGAATTTCCAACTCTTACTTGTCAACTTGGCGGCCAAAACTAAATGTGGATTGTAAAACTGACGAACGAAATTTATTTGCTGACGTCGCCAACCATCTGTGTGTATCCTCTTTTGCATAGTTGGGTGGGCGCTTTGAGGTATGCAATAATTTCTGGTCATTTCATCCGGAATAGTAATTAAAGTAGAATTTCGGCGTTCTGTCTTCTTTGGGTGGTAAACGCGGTAATTAGGTTAAAAAGTGTAACTTCGTTACAATTTATAACAGCTGTAAAAGAAGATTAGACTTTTAAGAGTTGCAAATTTTCGTGGGAAATCGAGTAAGAAGTAAAGTGATCGCTGACTGCGATCCGCATCAAATCATAAGCCTAATATACACACATGACTCCACTGATGGAAGTGAAAAATTCATCTGTCCATCCATCCATCCATCCCCAAGTACGATGTCAGAGCTGAGCTCGGGGAATTAAATGCTTGTTTTGGAAAGTAAAATATCTTTTGCGGATTATTTCGTTAGTACAGCCCCCATGAAAGGACAACATTGTGATGTCCTTTTTTTGTTTTCTAGCCGGGATTATGATCGCTGGTCTCGCCAAACACGAAACTTCAGAGTAAAAGTTCTTCGAACATAATTACAAAATTCTTATTTAAAATAACTCTAATAGATATTTATAACACATAATATTCTGTTGCTATAGTTCCCTATCTAACGATTAATTCTGGCAATCAAATTCACAGGTATTAACGCTTCTGGATTATAGTCTTGCTGCCTTATATCGGTTATACTGGTTTCTGATGATTCGGGTTTTGGATTTAACTCCTGGTGCTTGGTTTAGGGTAAGTTGAAATTTGATAATTGGGCTTTAAAAACTGGTGCTTTCATTCTGTTGTCAGGTTTGTGACAGGATCAGACGGTACTACGCCCTTAGCTGGTACATCAACAGGTACTACGCCCCTGGTGGAACTTAAAACATAACGCTAAAAACGTTCTGGTATATCAGCAGGTATTACGCTCTTGGTGGCAAGTCAGCAGGTACTAAAACCTCTGATGGTAATTAGGACGTTTGACTTCAAACCCAGGGTCCTTACAACTGGTGGAGTTGGAAGCTTTAGTAAGAAGTAGCTGAACAATCCCTCATACCCAACTTAATCTTGCAACGAAACCACTTATTACTTGTGAGGAGAAGCTCTGTGAAAGCAATTAAGGCTGTATTACCGAATCGTCTCTACTTGTTTACGACCGCAGTTAAAATGATCAATAAAATCAAATTTATTCAAAATAGCTTTTTTGGCCTTTATTCCACAAAAATTTGCCTTTCATACCGGCCGGCGATCTCACATGGACTCATCAGTTGAAGCAGGCTAAATGAACTTGGCAACCAAAGCAGGGTAAACTTTAATGGGTACCTGGTCACGTGGGTGTTCATGGAAACTAGAAGACGGATTCCTTAACAAAAAAAAGGCGTGTCAACCCCTTTAACAGGGCCTGAGCCCTATTGCGAAATAGGAGAAAATTGCATCAAAACCAAAATTAAACAAGAAGAAGAGGCAAACAAATTCAAGAACTGGAATGAACTCCCAAAACTGAGGCAGGTGAAACTACTACTGGGCAATTACAACCAGCAACGTTTCGAAAACTGCATTAACTTAGTAGGAATAACCTAAGAACAATAACAGGTATTCCAACTGGACTCTGCAAAAGAAGACACCTAAGTTTACTTGGTGTGGTAAGCAGTGCCACATGAAAATATACTGGGAAAGTGTTGTCCACTCATACACCAAAGGAAAAACCATCTGGGACAATACCAGGTAGAACAGAGCAACCTATCCTCTCTAAAAGTGCCCCAAATACTAAGATTCCTAAAAGCAATAGGTTTGGAGGAGGAGCTGCAGGATGAGCAAGGTCAACATTTTTTAAGCGGGGGCACAATAGATCTACAGGTCGCAGTGCAATAAGCCGCCATTATACAAATTCATTCATTCATAGGACTAGTACAGGTACAGGGGAAGGTCCAATGCAAACTGACAACGGAATCCAAGTTTGCGTTAGGCTCTAATTTTTGTCTACGATGCAGAGACAAAGAACTTTGATATTTTATTTATTAATATATATATCTTAATGCATTTGACGCGGATCCCCACACATTTATATCATAAATATGTAAGATGGTTCCGGAATAGTGCAAAATAGATCTGTTTCTTTAAGGACTTTGGAATGTTGTTACAGATTCCTCCAAAAACGCCTGCTATGCCAGTAAGTTTTTTTGTTTCCAATTTAGGGACGAGTCAATCCATAATCTCAAGTACTTAAAATGCTCGATGTTGATGTATCTATGCAGAAAAGCATTGGACCAAGTATGTTTGCTTGTGGCACTCCAAACTGAATATTTTCCTCGTCACTTCTATAGCTAACATAAATTGCCTTCTATTGCTAAGATAAGACTTGAACCAGTTGTACAAAGTTCCTCTTACGCCATAACAAAATAATTTGCGTAACAAAATTATGTGGTCGACCGTGTCAAATGCTTTCGATAGATCGATAAAAAGCGTGCTTGTGTTATTCTGTTTGCTGTTTTCCTCTGTATATAAAATACCATATCAATAAGTGCTGTGATAGTGCTAAATTGTTTTCAGAAACCATACTGATTGGAGTTTCTATGGGCGGTAGTTTTTTAAGTCAGATTTGTTTCCAGATTTGAAAATGGGTATAATTTTTGCAATTTTCATCTCATCTGGTACTTTTCCTTCCACAAATGATTTGTTGATTGAAATTGAAATGGGAATGCAAAGTTCATTTTTAGGAGTGTTGTACGAATGTTGTCTGTATCCCTTGCTTTCCATGACTTGAAATAAGAAATTATTTGCTTGACTGATGATGGTGTTGTGAGATTCAGCTTTAACTGGCTATTTGATTTGTCAGGAGAGGCAGTGTCATTAGAGTTACATTTGGAGGCTAATGATTTATTGATGTTTACAAAATATTCAACTCCTTTTAAATTGTCTTTTTTGGTATTATTGGCAGGAGTGTTGTTGGAAACTTTAATTTTTATAGACAATTTTTGTACCAAAAAGATTAGTTTTTCCAATTAGGTTCTTGTACATTTCCTCGGAAGTCATGAACCTGGACCATTTTATTGGATTTTTTTGCAGTTCAGGTCGTAACTTTTCATAGTCAGGCATATGAGCGTAGCATATTAATTTCGTTGCGATGTTTCGTTAAAAGGGTTATTGGAAATCTAAACTGCGATTAAATTGTGGTAGAATAGATCGTGTTTTGATGTATGATGCGAATATACAGTTTGTTTTGGATCAGTCACAACGAAATGGCTGATGTTCGAATTTTTATGTCTTGGCATATTTTTATTTGTATTAAAAAAGCCAGTCATTCTTAATAAATTCAAATATTTTCTCCCAAAAGCTCGTTAACCAAGATGTCGACATTGAAATCATCAGCTATGAAATACTTTTTTACTTGCGACTTATAGGTACTATAAAGCAAGTTATGCATTCGTAAAAAAGATTGAACTCGATATTTTGATTAAAGTTGACACCTACGATGATAGCGACGACCATAAATTGGTCTCGCAATTCTGTTTTTCTGTCTGTCAGTCCGTCTGTCTGTTCGACTACAGCTTATATGGCTTGGCCATATGGTAGATATGATTTTTAATTTTTTCCCCCCACATGTTTGTTTTTTTTTTCTTTTTTTGTTAAGACCAAAAATAACGGTTACTGCCAAACAAATTTTTTTTGAAATCTTATAACAATTTTTTTTTCTCAAAAACTGTCCCAGAATTAAAAAAAAAATCATAAAATTACATTTAGTTGGAGCTAGTTAATGGTTGAAAGAAAATATCCAAAAAATTGTTATTTTTGGTAGCCCCCTGGAACCAGTTTTTAGTTTTTGATTTTATCGAAAACGGGACAACTGATTTAAATCATAACATTATTAGATATTCAAATTTTCAAGTTTTTATTTTTTTGGATTTAAAAAAAAAACAATTTCAAATTTTTTTTTTGGAAACTCAATGTTTCTGTCATATAAGACGTTTATTTATTTATTTATTTATTATATTCCTATATACTAACCCGTACTAATACACCTCATAAAATAAGTTTTTATTCTATTATTGTCTAACACAACTTTACTAATCCTGGTACCATTTAAAGTACAATTTTTAATTCTAGTCACAGTGTACCCGTCTTTTCATCTTATATTGAAGGTTTTTTTTTTTTGTATTTTCCTTCAGAAAATTCTATTAAAAAATGTAATAAATCCAATGTAATAAAAATACTTATTCAGTTGAAAGATGTAATGTACGCAATATCAAATATCTGCATATTAACTGTGCGGTAGCTTACCAAATGTAAATCCAATACCGAAAAAATAAAATCTATCTATCTATCTATCAATGTTTCGAAAACCCCATGCTCGATTTTTTTAAAACTTGATAAATAAAAGTTTCTTAATATAATCTACAAGACTTGAGAAAACAAATTTTGTTTTACCTAAAAATAAAGGTACCTACCATTAAATGTTAAAAAATGCTTTTCGAAAATCGTATTTTTCTCGTAAATGGTTCCGAGAATTTCGATAAAATTTTTTTCTTTCGTTTAATTTTTACGATCTATAATTTAATAAGACCTTTAAAAAAATTTTTCTTGAATTTTTGGAAAAAAAAAGTCATTTATTTTGGAAAATTCAATATCTCAAAAAAAGGCTAAATATTTTTTTCTGAAAATTTAATTTTCATTCGTACAATAATAAAAACTTACCAAATTTTTTTCTTAAAAATGTTTTAAAAAATTTTTATGTAAAAGCTTATTTTTTTTAAGAAACCACTACAACGACTTATAACTTTTGTTCTAGCATAAATTCATATTTGCATTGCATTCTGTTTTTGTCTCTTACTAATAAAAGAATAAAAAAAAATAATTTTATCCTTACGAGCAGCTTTCTCTGATAACATTCGTTTTTAAAATTCCTAGTCTATTGCATAGGAGCAAGTTCGTGCGACCCAGACGTGCATTTTTTTTAGATAGCTTAGAAATACATTTTTCTAAGGTTCAGAGAAGTTGTTCTTTTTGAAGAACGATTTGGTACGGCAGTCGATAAACACACATAACTTCAATAATATATCCACTGACATTGATTTTCACTGCACATGCTTTCTGAATCGTCATTTTGCGAGAAAAGATGCGTAAAATAATGTTTATTTGAAATAAAAATAGCTGGCTCACTACATCCTTTACTTGGTTTACAAGGTTTTATTTTAGAAAAACTCTTATCGCCGAATTCACGAAGACTTTTGAACATTTAACAGGCTTCTAAACCTTAAAATGGCTCATTAAATTTTAAAAGTTTTTGTTAGAAATAAAAAAACAATTTGTTGTGAACAAAATGATGTGAAGAGAACCCAATTTTAACCAAAATTTTCCTAAAATTTCCCTTTTATAGATTGGTGAAACTAAAAAGATTTAAGAGTCTTAAAGAGTCTGTTTATGAAATTGGCTATTAATGTTGAAAAACCTTTCATTAAAATCATAGAGCCAACTTTCCGAAATGAATATTACATCGATGTCAATCACAAGAAATAATCTTCAAAAATTTACAAGCATTTTTTCGAAACTTAATAAAAATTTTGTTTTAATGAATCCCAGTCTCCCCTAACCTTCGTGTGTTTGTATATTTATATTTATAAATACATAAGCAACAATGTTCAAAAAGCGGATAGGAACAATGCATGTTTGTATACATTGCCCTCACCTCACTGCCTTAAAATATGACTTTTTGATGACTTTATATCGTAACAAAGTACTTAGAAAATACCAAACACAAATAATAATGACTCCACCGCATAGGATAGAACAATATTCATGTTGTTTCTTTTCGTTAAATATTGTCATAAATCTTTTATTATCCGAATATAGATTACTCTTTTTATGAATTTTTAGATCGAAGAAAATTGTACAGTGAATTGTTTTGAGACTCGAAGCAACATTTGTATACAAAGTGTAAAATTTAATGAATGTGGTTTGTGTGTTCTTGTGACAAAACTGTGTTTACGTTGAACCTCAGTTTTGAAAATATCTTAGAAATAAACTGCACGGATGGGTCGAAAGGATTAGTTTTAAAAGGATTTTTTATCTGCTGTTGAGATGGAATAATACTGTCTAGGTGCCGTTTAAGATACAAATATAATTTTAGAAAACCAGTTTTCAATATTTTTACTGTGGGTACCGTTATTTGAAAATAAAATAATTTTTTTTTCTTTATCTTGTATAAGGTACCTACTATAAAACCTGTTAACACCGCTTTTCGAAAATGTCGAGCATGTGGTTTTACAAACATTAACCTTCAAAAAAAAATTGGTTGAGAGCTGTAAGTCACTAAGTCCTCGTTTTCTACGAGCTATTTATTATAGCTCGGTTTAACTAAATCAATTTTTTTAATTTTTTTTTTTAACTTTTGGGACACTTCTAAAATTGCGATAAATATGTACGGGTGGGTTAAATACAAATTTCTATTTAAAAAAGGCAATAAAATTAACAAAATTAAATTTTTCTTAATAATCACGAAAAAGTGATTTTTTAACAACAACAAATTATTTTAACTTACTATAACTTTTTTTTCAATTGCTTAAAGAAATGTTTTTTTTTTATAACATAATAGATAATGTTGTTAGGAATAAATATATGTGTAACATCAACAACAATCAACAAAATCATCACATCAACATTTCATATTTATATTTTTTCAATTAATTTGTTTAATTTATTTTCAATTAATTAATAAA
Organism: Philhelius festivus; assembly: GCA_963931855.1. NCBI lineage: Eukaryota > Metazoa > Arthropoda > Insecta > Diptera > Syrphidae > Philhelius > Philhelius festivus. Next base: position 172,164,158 of record OZ007555.1, read on the forward strand.
TCAAAACTTTTAAGACATACTGTAAAATACTTGCTAACAATATTGTATTTTCCTTTTCATTCATTCTAAACAAGTATTCTATACAGATAATTCAAATTCTAAACAAAAAATTCAATTCTATACAATTTAATTAACTTCCCAAGCAGAGAATATAAAAGGCCGCGCAAAACAAATGTGGTTCACTTCTGATTGTGCTCTTTTGAGGAAACATTTCGGTGGTATACTACTGCTTTCTGATTTTTTCAAGCTTGTACAAAAAGCGGACTGAGTAACTTTAAATTAAATAAAATCCAATTGACGGAGTTATTTCGCCTCATTGGTTTGATATAAATTTTTGATTTTTTAAAAATCATTGTGCTATCGCTCCGTTCAGCGGGGTACTGCGTCGTTTCGCATATCCTGCGGTGGAGGATAAAACAATGATCCATTTACACTCGTACTGCTACTGTACTTTATGTATACAACAGACATTAGAAATTAGAATACGAACTAATAAAGATTACTACTGAAGTATATAAAACACTGTTTTGGTTTTTTTTTAACGGAAAGGAAGAATCTGGAAAATACAAAGAAACAACCCCTGCCCAGAGCAAAACAACAACGAGATAGTGGAACCGAAATATTCGCAAATGACCAAAAAATGACACAAAACACATTTTTACCAATAACTTTGGTAAAAAAAGTTGTCATGTGGTGCCAATTTGGTTTTAAGCTTTTCTCATAAGCACTTATCGATTCATGAAAAAAATATAGACCATGCCTCTCCGCGCAAGGTCATGCCCTTTTTCATGACGCATTGACTGGACTACAAATTGCGGATTCGAAATGGCCAATTGCAATTGCCAAGACGGCTGATAACATGATATGGGTGTTTGGTGGAGAAGAACGATTGTGGCTTGGGCTGTGTGGCATGGCGCGCCATCGTTTTCCAAGCTACAGATGCACCAATTTTAATTGTTAACGTAGCCGCCGAGATGAAAATGTACCTCATCGAAAAGATGATATTTCGCCCAAAATCGTTGTCGAATTCAAGCTGCTCTAAGACCCAACTTGCGAAGAGGATCCGAGATCTTTGTGAAGAATATTCTTCGGGCTAGTGAAATATTGAGCTGTTGATATCGATGTTGATGTTCGCAAATTAAGTCTCATATTCTCGCCTATAGCAGCCACACTCTCGCCTGTACACAAAGCATGATGACGGGGACCATTTTGGCCAAAATTCTTTTCAAAAATTGTACTGTTTGGGCTACACAGCTCTCACTTTATAAATAAGTTTTCTATATTTCCCAACATTGCTCAAGCGTAAAGCGACTCATTTCGTTCCGCCGAGGTATGATTCTGACTTTCTGTCAAGATTTAGAACGGTTGTAACGATTTAATTTTAGCTTTTGCCAATTCGTAAAGTAATAAATACGCGCTGTAAAAAAAATAGAAATAACTAAAAAAGATTAATGAATGTATTCACTCAACAACTGAAAATGGCAGATCTATACTTCGGAGAGCACTCTCTCGTATCTATTATTACTCTATAGTTCTATAGTATTCTCTCAACTTTTGTCTTAAGCGCGCAATATCCCTTTCCAATTTAACCCTCTTTTGAGATCGAAGGTTACAGGCCTTCTTAATCAGAAAAAAAGAAAGTGGAAAAGGTTGTCTTACCTCCATCTAACGATAGGCCTGCAAGCACTTACTCATCCTAGCTCGTCGGACGGGTGGAATCTTGTCAGAAGAAGTAAGACGACGTTACGTTTTTATTTCAGGCCTGATCCAAGATGTTGATTGGAATTTTTAAATATTAAAAAAAAAAAAAGAGAACCCGAAGTGTGGTTACCTTTGAGGAGATGGCCACCATAGTTAAGAACATAGATGTTCGTGTTCTCCGAGCAATTCTCCCTCCCTCAGCGCTTCTATTAGAAAAAAAATCCTAAAAGCACACCTTGGTTAACGCGGTTGCTCTTTATTCGAGCGTTAACCCTTTAAGCAAATTAAATTGTTTTTTTTTTATTATAACATTTTTACTAAGTTAACTCTCCGGACATCTCTTTCTTACCATCTCACTCCTAAATTAAACCCGTTTATAGAGTCATAATTTTCTCCTAAATTAATGTAAAATATCGATGACTCAGTGTCAATCTGACATAAATTTAGCTTCTAATGGAAATGAACCTGAGGTTTTACTTAAGCTTCGGAAAGATCCAACAACATGAAACAAAGATAAGAGAGAGACTATAACCATTCTCGAATATCACAAAAAAAAAAAACCTGGGTGTGTTCACAAAGTGAATATAAATAACCCAAACGCGTTGTAGTTAAAATCGATCAATTGTTTTTTTTTTTTTTTTTTTCGTAGTTCAAATTATAAATGAAATGTTTATTAATCCGTCGTAAAAGAAAAAAAATCAGTAAAGGAATTTATAAATGGTAGATATTATTAAAAAAGTCCTTCCTTTTAAAACTTGAAAGTGAGACACACCAAGTCTAGAACGTTCAAGATAAGAAAATAAAATTTAAAAGGTAACTTACTTTGTTACTTTTATATATGTATTTTCTCCTTTTCCTTTGCAAAGTAAAAAAATCCCAAAAATCCTGGTGAAGCTGTGCACATCTTCTCCGGAACAAACAGGCTAGTCGCTGTAGCGATTTTTCTAAAAACTTCTAGTAGCTAGTTAAAAAAAATTATTTTTTCACTCGAACGACTGAAATCCTCTCCTCTAAATTTGTTCGTCAATTCCTTAGACACTGATTTTTTTCCGTTTTACTCAGGGTAGGAAGAAGGAAGAGGAAGGGGCCTTGGATCAGGATTACAATTTTCTCAAATCTAAATTTGAGGTCGGTGACAAACGCCAACGTGGCTGCACCCTTATATGGTTTTGCTGGAATTTCTTTGAAAGCCTGGGTGAGCGAAGCGACATAGAAATGTCTCGAAATCCTTGTGAATATTTAAATGGAATTATGTCGTGTGTTTGAGAATGCTCCTTCATTTTTACTTGCGATATATGTACCTAGGTACTATACGGCAAGTTCTGCATTTGGAAAAAAAATCGAACTCGATATTTTGATCAAAGTTGACATTACGATGATAGCGAAGACGAAAAAAGTGGGTCCGACAATTCCGTCTGTCTGTCTGTATGTCTGTACCTCTCACTACAGCCTAAACTACCGGAGGTATTTTCTTCAAACTCGGTAGTTAAGGGTCTTCGGTGATTCCCTAGAGGAGAAATTGAAATTTTTTTTTAGCTCCAAAACTAACAGTACCCCCTATACACCCGTAATGCAAAATCTTATATATCTCGAAAACGGCTCTAACGATTTTGATAAAAAATATTAAGTGTGATATTATGGATATGGACTATATTTTGGTCGAAAAAAAATTTGGGGGGAAATGTTATTAGGGGTACCTGTCATAGAATGGTTTTTTTGATTTTCGAATTTCTCACTAACGGCTCTAACGATCTTAACCAAAATTTTTATGCAGGAGCTGCTTTGCATTTGAAAAAATATAAATTAAAATTTTTTTCGAAAAAATAGTTTTTGGATTTGTAAAAATATAATACAATTTTTTTTTTTTATGAAAATTCAATATCTTGAAAACCTATACACGATTAAATTTTTAAATTACGTTTAAAAATGTATTTTATTAAATACTAACAATTTGCGTATCAATTTTTTTTATAAAAATTTTAAGGAAAATTTAGTACACAAAAAACATGTTTCATTGTGCCTGCATGTCTATACCTCTCACTACAGCTTAAACCACCGGACTTATTTCTTTCAATCTCGGTAGTTAAGGGTCTTCGGTGATTCCCTAGAGGAGAAATTGAAATTTTTTTTTAGCTCCAAAACTAACGGTACCCCCCATACACCCGTAATGCAAAATCTTGTTTATTTCGAAAACGGCTTTAACGATTTTGATAAAAAAAATTTGGTGTGATATTATGAACATAGACTACATTTTGGTAAAAAAAATTTTGGGGCAAAATGTTATTAGGGGTACCTGCCATAGACCCGTTTTTTTTATTTTCGACTTTCTCATTAATGACTCTAATGATTTTAATCCAAAATTCTTAGCAGGAGTCCCTTTAAGTTTAAAATAATATTGTATATAAAAATATTCGAAAAAATATTTGTTGGGTTTTAAAAAAAAAAAAATTTAAATCAATATCTTCAAAAACTATGAACGATTATTTTTTGAAATTATTTCCTAAAATCAATATTATTTAATACTTAAAATTCGCATCCCACATTTTTTTCTTGAAAAATTTTTGAGAAATTTCTTATATAAAAAATTAATTTAATAATAAAACGATTTTTTAAAGTTTATTTGCATAAATTCATACTTTTCCGGAAACCAGACGGCAATTTTATACATTTGAACATTAATATCTCATTAAATCCATGTTTTATATTTATAAAATGTATTTTAAATTCCAAAGTACTTTTACATAAGAGCAAGTTCGTGCGATCCAGTAGTGCATTTTATTTTGACTTACCTTGAAAAACTTAATTCAAAAATTGAGCTCGAATATACGTGGTTCGAGTTGAACCCCTGACGTGATTTTTGTATGACTTTGTTCGGTAGTAATTCTTCAAAAAAAAAAAAAAAACGTATTTATGTCAGCAAGATCTTTCCTCTGCTTCTTCTAAAAAATACAAACACCAGTCAACCACTAAATTCTTTTTTACTTGCGACTTATAGGTACTATAAGGCAAGTTATGCATTCGAAAAAAAAACCGAACTCGAGAAGATCGAGAAAATTTTTTTTATTTTACCTAAAAATAAAGGTACCTACCATACAAATGCTAAAAAATTTAAAAAAATGGTTTTCAAAAATCGTATTTTCCTCGAAAACGGCACCTAGAATTTTGATAAAGTTGTTTTTCTTTCAATTAATTTTTACGATCTTTAATTTAATAAAAAAAAAATTTGAAATTAAGATATTACAACTTGTACCTACTATAGAACCATTTTTTCGAATTTTGAATTTCTCACTATCCACATAACGGATGTTAATGAAATTTCTTACAGAGATGCTTTCAAACAGTTTAAAAAACATTGCATTTCAAAACTTTAAGAAAAATATTTTTTGGAATTTTGAAAAAAAAAAATCTATTTTTTTCTTTTTTTGAAAATTCGATATCTCCGAAACGGGTCAATATTTCTTTTCGTAAATTTAATTTTTATTGAAACAATAATAGAAACTTTAAATTGGCGTGCCTAAATTTTTTCTTAAAAAGCTTTTAAAAAGTTTGTCTATAAAAGCTTTTTTTAACGACTTATAATTTTTGTTCTTGCATAAATTCATAGTTGGATAACATTCTGTTTTTTCTCTTACTACCAAAAGAATTTAAAAATTAATTGTATCCTTATGAACAGTTTTCTCTAATAACATTCGTTTTTAAAATTCCTAGTCGATTACATAAGAGCAAGTTCGCGCTACACGGTCGTGCATTTTATTTTATTTTAACACAGGAAAAGACTCACTATTTTTCTTTTAATTTCTGGAAATATTTTTTTCTTTAATTTTCTTTATATTTTTAACAGTACATAATTTTAACGTAAGCTTTTTTTAGTTTTCAGATTTTTTGCAAATGATTTTTTTGTTTAAGCTTTTTATTTTATATTTTTAGCGCAAAAATAACTTTAATTTGGTTTAAGTTAATAATTCTTTTTTTTGCATAATTAGTTGGAATTTAATTTCGTCACCAATACGCACAACTTGACTTTTGATCACCGTCTGTCTAATTACCTAAGCTTCCTATTTTACTTTCTTCTTCGTTTCTTGGAATATCTTTCAAGAAAAACCACAAAAATTGAAACAAGCCACCCGCACTGCGGAATTCCGATTTCAATAATCCCACTGCAGTATTCTTGCTCCCTTTTGTTAAGCAATTTTATAAACGCGTACAAACCAAATATTATATAAAAAAAAACTAATGGTAGTATAGATATAAATCTCTCATACTAGAGCTAGTGTTGGCAGATGGAAATTTTATGGGGCGTTGATGGTGATCGTCAAAGCCAACGTTTGGTTTCTAATCATTCTAATGTGGCGAATTCATATATTTTTTTTAATTTTTTGGGGGTGGCCGTGGCGCGATGGATGTGTGCTCACCTGTGAACCTCATGATCACAGGTTCGATCCCTGCCGTCGTCTATATGTCATTTTAATTCCATTAAAAGCCTTCTAAAATTGTCATCAATGGGTTGCTGGTTTACCCATTACATGTTGTTCAGGCATAACACTAACAACATGTAATTGAGTTAAACTAGTATGCCAACAAGGGAGAACACGAATAAAATAATGTGAATTATAAGCGACATAGAAATAAGACACGGCATTCTCCGCTTTAGTTCAGCCGCCATTCCTGGAGATAAAATATCTGAGACAACAACCTTCAGTCTCAGAACATCGTGTCACACATCTTTCCTATCCTTCTTTCTCTTCCTTAACTTCACGCCCGCGCTGTGTTCAAACATTTAAAGGGTAATCATAATCCCTTGAGCGCGTGTAGATTATAAAAAAAAAAAATTAATTAATTATTCAAAAATAACACGTATACGCCTAAGTGACTGAACTTAGTTTTCTTGATGTATTTACTTTTTTTTATTTATTGATATTATAAATGACTTATTTGTAAGCATTTTCTACACGGTAAATATCTGTCGGTGTCAAAATAACCTATGATTTAAAAAGAAACCACTAGATAGCACACCCGCGTATTATTTCTTCAAAAAAAAAAAAAACACGTGATCAATTTAAAAATGCTATCTACCAATTTTAAAGAAGATCGGCCGAGTCACTTAACTTGTAGTCTAACAGACAAATAGAATTGCGAAATCCACTTTTTTCTCCTTCACTATATCGTCCTAATGTCAAGGCCTATATATTGCAAGTAAAAGTATCCTAGATACTTATAACAAGAAAACTCTACCTGCTCTAATTTTAAAATCAAAAATAATTATGAATGAAAAAATCTAAATTTAATTCTCAAACTCAATACAAACAGTATAGTGAAACACCTGTTGCATTTCTTCAAAAATATTATTTTTTGGCACTCAAGGGGATACTTATTTTTACTTTCAGTGAAGTAAGTAGAAGTGTATTTATGTAGATTGCAAGTCATGGATTCTTAAAAAAAATCGGCCTTCAAATGAGACATGCATGTTCGTACATATGAACAAAAAATAAAAAAATAAAATACTATCTGCCTGATTCTGGTCTTCAAATAAACAACTTGCTTCTTGTGTCCAATTCTTAGAGCACTTTTTTGCAGCTGGAATTTGTCAAGATCTAAAAAAAAACCTTGAGTTGACTTCAGCTTGTGAAATATATTTTTCAAAAGTAAATTCACTTAGCGTTTTATGAAGAAAATACGCATTTGTTTCTATTGACCTTGAACTGATCAGTTTTATTTTGGAAATGTCATTCAATTGGTGGAACGGATTTAACAAATCTGTTTCAATCAGAAACTTCAAACCAAATTGTCATCCGGGACTGAACATGTTTAGTAAAGGGTTTGCCATTTTGCAATATATGTAGATGGTATAACAATTGCTTAATGTGTTAAAATTGTGAATATTTAGTTGACACTAACAAAATTGAAAGGAATCTGTATTCATAAAAAATCACAGTATATTTTGAAATTTGGTCTAGCAGTTTCATTGCTCTATAGTTCTTCGAAAGTGAGGAAAGCGTCACCTTTAGTCCTCACCGATATACCCATAAATGTTAACCTTTTTTTTTTTAACCTAAAATAGAAGATGTCGATGTGGACGATATGTGGTTTCAAGAGCACGGTGCTACATCTGGCAGACCAGGACCCGATTTGGCTTTATTACAAGAAAAACTACCTGAGCGAACTATTGCACCTTTTGGTGATGAGAGCTGGTCACCAAGATCACCAGGAAACAATAAATATAAACCACCTCTGTTTTTGGATGGTATTTTGATTGACACTACTTGGAGAGAAGACTAATTTTTTCCACATTAATATATATTTAAATATCACAGTATTGTAAAGAAAACAAAATACAAACCATATTTTTTAAGAAGTGTGTTTAAAAGACGTAATGTACGCGGTGTTTGATAACATTATTTTATTATTTTATATCAAATTAAAAGTTATCAATTAGGGATTAAAATGGTGCAAAAAAAATACAGGTTATAACTGATTTTTTCGAGATATTAGCTTCCCAAAGTAACTCAAAAAAGACTTGTTCAAAAAAGTTGTTTGCTGATTTTTTCGAAACATAAAAGGTTAAGAAGAAAGTATTTGACATAATATGAAAGATATTTTTGTTATCAATTAAAAGTTCAAGTGACCTCAACTCCAAGTAGGCTCATCAGTTAGATGCTGCCGTATCTTTATTACATACGCAAATATTGTGTTCAAGGTTTCAAGGTTTTTTATTGAACTTTAATAGATACAATTGTGAAACTTGAGGATAATATGTATAGGGTAGAAATTTGTTGGCACATAGGGGGCCTAACTTATAAAATGACTCTAAGAATTATAATATTTGTAATGTACATGGTTAAAATTTAGCATTATGATAAATTGTCTTGGTTTTTGACTCGGGTTGTTCAGTCCCGGTTGTCCAGTTGGTGGGTTGTTGGGGGTTGTTTTTTTGATGTTTTCAGCCACGGTGATATGCTGACTCGGCGTCAGCGTAGAAACGAACTGCTGGTTCGTTGTCGGCTGGGATCATTTCTATCATATCCAGAGCGCTAAGGTATCTAGGCTCTGGGTGTCGTTCCTGGGTGGTCATCCTTCTCATCAGCGGGTTTGGGTGGTTGGTGGTGTTAGCTATAAGCTTCTTCGCTAATTGTACAAGAAACTGGTCCAGTGGCTTGATTTTTGCTTCTTCATAGAGTCTTTCATTGCTGAAGTGCTTCCTTCGCTGTCGATTGAAGATAAGTCCGGTGCTTATCCTTAGTATTTTCCTTTCGAAGATTTGAAGCTTCAGCATTGCTGTCTTCGAAATGGTGTACCATGCAGGAAAATTGTAGCTGATGATGGGTATCTGATGAGCTGTTTGTATATCAATAGCTTCACTGGCTGGCTTAGTCCGGTTCTTCTGGCTAGCAACGGGTGCAAACGGTGAAACGCGAAGTTGGTCTTCCTTAGAACCTGCCTAGAGTGCGGGTTGAAATTGAACAGCTCGTTGAAGTTTACTCCGAGGTATTTAGCATTTCTTTTGGCTGCTATCTTTGAACCATCGGGGAGCTTCACGGTCAGGTTTCTGCAAGTAGCTGCTGAACGACATCGGTTGCCATTGGTGGTGGGTCTCTTGAAACACACAAGCTCCGATTTGGCAGTGTTTATTCGGATACCCCACTTTTTGTAGTACTCGTAGAGTTTGGAGACGTGGGCTTCCACTCTCCGAGCTGCAATGTTTGGCGCTATCGACGAGGAGTAGGTTAACGAGTCGTCAGCGAATAGCTACGCAAATATTGGTCGATGTTTACCGACTCTTATAAAATTTACAGCTTTAATAGACTGTGAATTTTATTTTTCTAGGGGAATTTGATTAAATTCAGACACGGCAGCATTTAACTGATGAGCCCACTGTCATACCTTGGCGAAACGCAACTTGGAATTGAGGTCACTTGAACTTTTAATTGAATTTCATTCAATCCACTCTACATAAACAGAAATAATTTTCTATCTTAATTTATTTTTGTTATCTTTCATTTGATATCAAAATATTTGTTCTACATGCTATACTTTAGAATTTATCATGAGTAATTGTTTGCAAAAAGGCCGTTTTTTACCATATCCAATATTCAACTACAAGCTCAATTATTATATTTATTATATTTGGCAGATAGATTAAGCTTAACATAAGCTTTCATTTGGTACTATGTAGTCTCGTTAGTGTACACTCTGGGCCCAACTTCCATAGAAAAATGGGTCATCTCCTTTTTAAGCAACTTTAATTATTCTAATTAAGAACATACGAGTACACGATAGAGCCAAAACTTGGCCTCAAGAAGAGACGAAGGCTTTTCTAAAACTTTATTCCTCGCGAAAGAAAGAGTTCTTGGTTCTTCGAAAAAGGAGGCTGGCATTCATGAAAATCGTGGAATATATGATATCAGTCAAAGTACCATGATAGGAACATTAATTAAAAATCAAATACAGGGTGCGTTTTATGTTCAGGTTCGATCGTTTTTTTTTATAATCTACACGCGCTCAAGGGATTATGATTACCCTTTAAATGTTTGAACACAGCGCGGGCGTGAAGTTAAGGAAGAGAAAAAAGGATAGGGAAGATGTGTGGCACGATGTTCTGCGACTGAATGTTGTTGTCTCAGATATTTTATCTCCAGGGATGGTGGCTGAACTAAAGCGGAGAATGCCGTGTCTTATTTCTATGTCGCTTATAATTCACATTATTTTATTCGTGTTCATCCTTGTTGGGCATACTAGTTTAACTCAATTACATGTTGTTAGTGTTATGCCTGAACAACATGTAATGAGTAAACCAGCAACCCATTGATGACAATTTTAGAAGGTTTTTAATGGACATAGACGACGGCAGGGATCGAACCTGTGATCATGAGGTTCACAGGCGAGCACACATCCATCGCTCCACGGCCACCCAAAATTATTATTATTGTTATTTCTAATAACCATAAAATCAAATAAAATTTTATAATTTTTATTTTATTTATTGATTATATGGTCCTTTATTATGACACTCTGCTTAACCGCACCGATCTTATGTGGCCTCTATTGGCTGACTTGTCACCCAGTCTTTTCTTTAACTCTCAGTGTATGAAAATTTTCAAATTTAAAAACTATATGCATAGTACTTAACTGCTCGGGACATGATTAACTCCAAGAAATTCACATATTTACAATTGAACAATTATTTAAATCAAATGTCAAATCCAACTGACAAATTTCATTCACACAAAAGTTACCAAGCAAAATCGACCTGAAACATTGAACGCACCCTGTATCTTACAAGAAAATGAGAAATAAATGCAATATTTTTATCTCTGTCGTTTCATTATCCATTAATAGCTACTTAATTTGCACTCTGACTTTCAAAAATAAAATGCACGACTGGGTCGCACGAACTTGCTCTTATGTAAAAGACTAAGAATTTAAAAAATGAATGTTATTAGAGAAAAATTGTTCATAATCATAAAATTCATTTTTAAATGACTAAAACAAGTTGTTGGAGGTAAAAATAGGAAGCCATGTGATTCAAGCAAATATTGGTTTATGCAAGAACAAAAATTATAAGTCTTTGTAGTGGTTTATTAAAAGTATAAGCTTTATATAAAAAGTTTTTAAAACATATATAAGAAAAAACTTTGTTACGCCAACTCAAACGTTTTTATTATTAAACGAAATAAATTTCCAAAAAAAAATATTGATCCGTTTTCGAGATATTGAATTTTCCAAAAAAGAATAGTTTTTTTTTTCAAAAATTAAAAAAAAAATTTTTTTCTTAAGTTCTGAAGTGCATTGTTTTTTAAACTTTTAAGAAGCTTCCCTATAAAAAATTTCATTAAAATCCGTTATGCCGATAATGAGAAAATCGAAATTAGATAAAATGGTTCTATGGTGGGCAGTGGCGGCTGGTGGATTGTTGAACAGGTGGTGCACTTTACTTGCTCACTAAGTATTAAGATTAAAAATTACATCAAAACAACAATTTACATATATGTGGATTTTTTATTATTTTGTGTAATTGCTTGACGAATGTCAACCATGTCTAAAACGGACACACTTATTACATTTTGCAATGAATCAAGCTTTTTATTTTTTCACTCAAATGCGTCAAATCGTTGATTCAGGTTTCTGTCCAAATCGATTCTCCGCCAAAAATAATGCATGTAAAACAAAAGTATGTATTTGTTTTAAATTTAAAAAGGGCCTTGGCGGTTAGGTCAATTTAATTTAACTTTATTTTAAAAAGATTTGTTATTGTCTTTAATATAATCAATGTTCATTTTAACCCACACCACACACTGTACACAGTACTGAATCGAACCAAAATCAAAATAAAAAACAATTACTAACCTAACACCTACAAACCAACAATATTTAACCACTTAACCAGTCACGGATAGAGCGAAACAACATTACATATACTGATAATGAGAATGAGAAGTCCAAGTCATCAATCATGGCCGCCGCACTGTGGACCGAAAAGGAAAATTTCGTGGCAAAAATACTAATTTCGATGTTTTATTTTTAAAGTTTTGTTTTTTATTTCTAATAGAAATATAAACGGAGCTTCAAAAACAGCAAACAAAAAAATTTTCCGCTAACTAGTTTGACCTATAGAGCTTTTTAAAGTTGGTCAATTTCGTTCTAGAGTTAAAAAAAAAGTAGGAAAAACTAACTTCTTTGTTTTCGTATTTGAAATTTTGGCATATTAAATGTTAAATTTTAATTTTCTATAGTTTATTCTAGTTGTATTATTTGTGCGTAAATCAAAATTTTAATTAAAAAAAAATAAAAAAATATTTAATATTTTTAATAAATTAAACAAAAAACACCCTTTTTTAGCAGATTTTTACGGTTTGAATAGAGCTACAAAAAAATACTCGAGAGTTCGCGCGGAAAATTGACCATGATAGTTTACCCTAACTATTTCTTAAACCATATGCAAAATTGTAGCTGCAACTATTTGCAACCTTCAGAGAAATTGTAATTTGTTTAAAAAAAGTCGTGTTCCCAGTGCTGACCTTTTGGTCTTAAAAGCAAATTCCCTTATGGAAAATTTCAATTATTTTAATTATTAAAATAGTCAAGAACGTGAAATTTTCTTTTTAATTAAAAATCGTTCTATTACTATCTTGATTCTGACAAAAAAAAAACCGCCATTTATACGCCCCTTTTTATACAAATGCCAATTATTATTAAAAAAAAATATAAAATATTGTACACAAACTATTGATTACTTTATTGAACATTAAATTTTTTTAATCCGCCCACTTTGACGACCCTCTTTGAATAAATTCCCCTTACCTTAAATTATTGTAAATATTTATTGATTTTATTCTAATAGTACCTAAACATAGATTAACTTGCCAAAAGAAAAGGATTAATACATAGCTTTATTACCTATTATTATTACAAAGTTGAAAGAATTATTTAATTTTGGATTATTATTTTATGATCTAATAAAACAGGTAGGAATAATAATTTTCTTCCGATATCCCATATTGTTAAGCTTAAATTTCACAGGTAAAATAATCCTTGTGCATATACATTATGGAGATATATATAAACTATGACAATGGATATAAATAGATTTTTTGAAAATCCAGAAGTTACGTCAGCTATAACCCGAGTAGACAAGGTTCTTATAAAGAAACTGCAAGTTATTTTAAATGCGCTGTCATCTAAAGAATCTATTAATGTAGATAAATTCAACGAGTATACCAAAACCACTTCGGATCTTTTAAAAGCCAAATACAGCTACAAACTCCTGACACCAACTCTGCACAAAATTTTGGACCATGGAGGGGAACTTATAAGACATCAAATTTTGCCAATCGTGGAGCTTTCAGAAGAAGCACAGGAATCAAGGAATAAAGACTACAAGCGATATCGATACTCAAATACATGCAAAGTCTCACGGAAACGACAAAATGAAGATTTATTTAATATGCTAGCTATATAATCAGATCCAGTTGTTTCATCTTTAAGACACGTTAGATCAAAAAAAGAGCTGAAAAAGAGTTACTGCCCAGAACTAATAGGTCTATTAATTGTTGAAAATGATAACGATGCCGATGAATTTTTTTCTGAATATTAGATCTATAGTAGTTAATTGTAAATAAATATATATAATGTATTCTATTTTATTTTGTTAATATAAATTTTATATTCTATTTGATTTTTTTTTCGTCCGTTTACTTTTTTCCTACACTGTTTCATATAAAATATATCAGTCAAACAGTTTATAGAATAAACTGATGCCCCACAACATGAAAAAATACTGTTTTATAATACTCCTTAAAAAATATTTCTGAAATTGGTACGTTAACTTTAAGCATCCACTGTTGTTATGAATTCACTTGAATAGTCAAAAACTTTTTTTTTACAAAGTTTTAAAAATTTAAGACTGTTTTTAAAAGATTTACTTTCAGACTTTATTCTGTTAACTCCTTTTTCTAAGAAAATCTTACATCAACCAATTATTCTGAAACACCCTGTAAAGTAATTTTCTTAAAATTCACAATTTGTATAGCCTTGGAAATTACCTTTAAGGGAAAAAAAATTATTGCGATAGCTTCACGTGTTCAAAAGTTATGATTTTTGCAACGAAAAAAGTCATTTTGGACCACAGTGCGCCGCACGAGAACAGACTCATTACTCGATACATTTCAATGAAATATCTTTTGTCTCACGCGTCAGGCATATTAGCTTGTAACTCATATAAGTTATATTAGCAGTCCTCGTGCGCTCGCCGAAGCGCACGAGAATTTTTCTTTGCAAGCAAAGTAAGTCTTAATAACGGGTGATTTTTTAAGAGCTTGAGAACTTTTTTTAAAAAAAAAACGCATAAAAACGTTAGATTGGTCCATGACATTTATTTTTTGAAGATAATTTCATTTAAATGTTGACCGCGGCTGCGTCTTAGGTGGTCCATTCGGAAAGTCCAATTTTGGGTAACTTTTTCGAGCATTTCGGCCGGAATAGCCCGAATTTCTTCGGAAATGTTGTCTTCCAAAGCTGGAATAGTTGCTGGCTTATTTGTGTAGACTTTAGACTTGACGTAGCCCCACAAAAAATAGTCTAAAGGCGTCAAATCGCATGATCTTGGTGGCCAACTTACCGGTCCATTCCTTGAGATGAATTGTTCTCCGAAGTTTTCCCTCAAAATGGCCATAGAATCGCGAGCTGTGTGGCATGTAGCGCCATCTTGTTGAAACCACATGTCAACCAAGTTCAGTTCTTCCATTTTTGGCAACAAAAAGTTTGTTAGCATTGAACGATAGCGATCGCCATTCACCGTAACGTTGCGTCCAACAGCATCTTTGAAAAAATACGGTCCAATGATTCCACCAGCGTACAAACCACACCAAACAGTGCATTTTTCGGGATGCATGGGCAGTTCTTGAACGGCTTCTGGTTGCTCTTCACTCCAAATGCGGCAATTTTGCTTATTTACGTAGCCATTCAACCAGAAATGAGCCTCATCGCTGAACAAAATTTGTCGATAAAAAAGCGGATTTTCTGAACACTGATTTTGGTAATAAAATTCAATGATTTGCAAGCGTTGCTCGTTAGTAAGTCTATTTATGATGAAATGTCAAAGCATACTGAGCATCTTTCTCTTTGACACCATGTCTGAAATCCCGCGTGATCTGTCAAATACTAATGCATGAAAATCCTAACCTCAAAAAAATCACCCGTTAGTAAAGCAAAGCGTTTACAATGCTTCGTCATAATTGTAAATTTTACTTGTTATAATGTTCTTGTATGTTTAAAAAATAAATATTAATATGGTAATCTAAAAATAAAGATGCAGTAATATTTTGTAATTTTAAAATCTTTTGAATTGGTGGTTCAGCCTACTGCTGCATATGCTGCTTCAGAAGCATCACAAAAACCATGAAGCTCAATGTGTTTATACTTTGTGGTACCTATCCATCTTGGGATTCTGATGTCTTCAACTGCTACTAGATTCGTTTTAAATTTGTTCCATTGTTTCTGAAGTTCGATTGGAAGTGGGTCATCCCACTTGATTTCAGCTTGCCAAATACGCTGCATTAAGATTTTCACGATAACAGTCACTGGAGCCAATCATCCAAGAGGGTCAAATAGTTTCGCTATTTCGGATAAGGTTTTTCGTTTGGTAAGTATGGTTTCTGTATCGATGCTTGTGTCTAAGTTCACTTTAAATTGAAAAGTGTCACTTAAGGGATTCCAGTGGACTCCTAAAGTTTTGATTGTTTCTTCCTTCATGACATCTATATTCTGTTGGTTTCGTAACTCGATTGGTATGTGTTGAAGTAGTTTTTTGTTGTTAGCAGCCCATTTTCGCAGGTGAAATCCTGCACCACTTAACATCTCCTTAAGTTCCTTCTGAGCATTTCTGCATTCTGTAATCGTGTCGCCTCCCGACATAACATCATCAACATAAAAGTCATGTTTGACTATTTCTGCAGCGACTGGATACTTTTGTTGTTCGTCTTTAGCTAGTTGTTGAAGAGTGCAGCCGCCACTGATGGTGGGTAATATATCAATTTCAAAATTTTTCTCATTGAATTATAGATCGTAAAAACTTAAAGAAAGAAGAAGATTCTATCAAAATTCTCGGAGCCGTTTTCGAAAAAAATTTTCGAAAACCATCTTTTAACAGTTGTATGCTGGGTACCGTTATTTTTAGGTAAACAAAATTCGTTTCCCAAGTCTTGTAGATTTTATTAAGAAACTTTTATTTATTAAGTTTGAAAAAAAAATCGAGCATAGGGTTTTCGAAATATTGAGTTTCCAAAAAAAATTTGATTTTTTTTTTTAAATCCAAAAAAAATAAATAAAATGCACGACTGGATCGCACGAACTTGCTCCTATGTAAAAGTACTTTGGAATTTAAGATACATTTTATAAATATAAAACATGGATTTAATGAGATAATAATGTTCAAATGCATAAAATTGCCGTCTGATTTCCGGAAAAGTATGAATTTATGCAAATAAACTTTAAAAAATCGTTTTGTTATTAAATAAAATTTTTATATAAGAAATATCTCTAAAATTTTTCAAGAAAAAAATGTCGAATGCGAATTTTAAGTATTTAATAATATTGGTTTTAGGAAATAATTTCAAAAAATAATCGTTCATAGGTTTTGAAGATATTGATTTAAATTTTTTTTTTTTTAAACCCAATAAATATTTTTTCGAATATTTTTTTATACAATATTATTTTAAACTTAAGGAGACTCCTGCTAAAAATTTTGGGTTAAAATCCTTAGAGCCGTTAATGAAAAAGTCGAAAATCAAAAAAACGAGTCTATGGCAGGTACCCCTAATAACATTTTGCCCCAAAATTTTTTTTGACCAAAATGTAGTCCATGTCCATAATATCACATTTAATTTTTTTTATCAAAATCGTTAGAGCAGTTTTCGAGATAAATAAGATTTTGCATTACGGGTGTATGGGGGGTACCCTTAGGTTTGGAGCTAAAAAAAAAATTTCAATTTCTCCTCTAGGGAATCACCGAAGACCCTTAACTACCGAGATTGAAAGAAATAGGTCCAGTGGTTTAGGCTGTAGTGAGAGGTACAAACATACAGACACACTGAAACATGTTTTTTGTGTACTAAATTTTCCTTAAAATTTTTATAAAAAAAATTGATATGCAAATTGTTAGTATTTAATAAAATACATTTTTAAACGTAATTTAAAAATTTAATCGTGTATTGGTTTTCAAGATATTGAATTTTCAAAAAAAAATTGTATTATTTTTTTAAAAATCCAAAAACTATTTTTTCGAAAAAGTTTTTAGTTTATATTTTTTCAAATGCAAAGCAGCTCCTGCATAAAAATTTTGGTTAAGATCGTTAGAGCCGTTAGTGAGAAATTCGAAAATCAAAAAAACCGTTCTATGACAGGTACCCCTAATAACATTTCCCCCCAAATTTTTTTTTCACCAAAATATAGTCCATGTCCATAATATCACACCTAATTTTTTTTATCAAAATCGTTAGAGCCGTTTTCGAGATAAATAAGATTTTGCATTACGGGTGTATGGGGGGTACCCTTAGTTTTGGAGCTAAAAAAAAATTTCAATTTCTCCTCTAGGGAATCACCGAAGACCCTTAACTACCGAATTCGAAGAAAATACCTCCGGTAGTTTAGGCTGTAGTTCGAGGTACAGACATACAGACATACAGACAGACAGGCGGAATTGTCGGACCCACTTTTTTCGTCTTCGCTATCATCGTAATGTCAACTTTGATCAAAATCTCGAGTTCGATTTTTTTTCCAAATGCAGAACTTGCCCTATAGTACCTATATCGCAAGTAAAAATTTGAATACGTAGTAATATTCAAATTTTGGACGAGTCTTAGCATAAAAAAACATTATTTAAATTGGTTGTATCATTTTCGAGAACATCAAAAACAAAAAAATGGTTCCAGGGGGGCTACGAAAAATAGTCATTTTTTTTTAAATTTGTTTTAGTTATTATCTAGTTTTAACTAAGTAAATTCTGTGGAACAGTTTTTGAGAAAAAAATATTTATAAAATTTCGAAAAAAATCGTATGGCAGGTACCTACCGTTATTTTTGGTCTTAAAAAAAAAAAAAAAGAAGAAAATGTGTGGGAAGAAAAAATTCAAAATATCTACCAAGTTTAAAGAAAATCGACCGAGCTGTTTAGGCTGTAGTCGAAGAGACGAAATTGCGAGGACCACTTTTTTTTACGAATGCACAATTTGCCTTATAGTACCTATAAGTCGCAAGGAAAAAATGGTTTTGATATTGAATGAAGTTCTGGTGAAAATTTAATCATAGCGCGGTCATCTACAAAAAAACAAAAAAAAAAGCGCCTTAATATTAAGGTATTAGTATGATACTACAACACTTAACAATTCGCTAACTTTTAAGTTGATTACTAATTCATTCTCAATTTAAAAAAATTTCTAACTCGTATCGTACTAAAGCAATATTCTTAATAAAATGCTGCTGAACGCATCTAAAACAATGACAGTTCCAGCAAACAACTAAGTAAACAGGCATTTTTTAACGTTTCTTAATGTCAAAGGGTCGCATCTGAAGTTAGCATGATACTATAAAAATAAAATAGGTATTCGATGATTTTAACTTTAGTAATAGGGTAGAGAAAGAATGTTTTCTGTATTTGTTTAAAATTTGAAAAATCGTCGTTTTAACCTAGTTTCATATTAAAACAGATTTAACATCGTACTAATTCAACTAATTTATTGGGGCGCTATTTTTAACCAACTGACGCTGGTTAGAACTTTTTTGTATAGTGTTGCCTACAAATATCTCCCCAATCTACAAGCACCTTAAGTAACTGTAGTTTTTAAGCCACATCTCTGTAATTGCAATAACCGCAAATTTTCTCCACAGAATGTGCCGGGTCATTCCTAAGATTTATTTATTGCATCTAACATCCACCAGAAACACATTCACCACTCTCAAAATCCCTATCAACATTCTTCTTCTAAGAAGTCTTATCAAAATCCATTAGATACATTCTCAACTCGAAAGCGCTGAATTTGTGCGCAAAGCTATAGCATGTATTTCTCTACCCTCTCATCACGAAATTCACCACACTGCTGCTGGTCGCTAGCTAGCTCTGTAGTTGCTGTTACTCCACAGCCGATAGCAACCAAACAATAGCCAAGCCAGTTGAATACTGTGAGTCGTCCAGTGAATGCTGTTCTAAAGAAGAACGCTAGCACGCGCGCGAGCATAAGCAAAAATAAAACTCAACAAAAAAAAAAAAAAATAATAATGATTCGTAAATGCAAAACAGCTGAACCCAACTAAAAAAAATAAACTTAAGTCAACACCCCCTAATATCACATACGAGAAAATAAAACCACCCCCTCTAGTAGTGTGCCACCCAACTCACTAGCCTTCCCCTCAACAGTCCTGCTCCTTGACAGCCCTAGGTCAACTTGGGTTGGAAAATGTGAGGCAAGGTTACGAATGCCCTTGACTTTAGTTTCTAGCACAGCCAAGCCGGAGTGTTCTTGGATTTCGAACTAAATTATTGTTTTTTTTTTGTTTTTCGAAAATTGCGAAGAGAAAAGAATTAAGTATTCAAAGTGTTTTTCTTTTTACTACAAATTTATTGATTTGGGGAACTGTTTCCAAGTCCTATGTTTGTGCGTCCTCAGAGCAAAAACAAGTGTGGATACACATCCTGTTGCATGCGACTTAAATAATAAAATGTCAGTGCAAGTGCTGCTGCTAAATTGATCATCGTTAAAGCTTGAAAACCCCAAATACAAAAAAGTCCTGCAAAAGGACCAAACAAAAGAATTCAATTGTCATTCTAATGGAATTTCGCATTCTCATCTCAGCCGATGATTGATGTGTGATACAGTGAGTGAGATAAATGGTGAAAAAAAATATAGATAGAAAAAGGTTGAGTGCATCCCATCACATCCTCAGTGCAGTGAGAATAAAAAAAAATTGAAAATAGAGCTTCGTCTGAGTGAAGAGGAGCAACAATATTAAATCTAAAAAAGGAAAATAAAAAAAGTCCTTTTATCGATTGTGTGAAAGAGTTGAGTTGAATGCGACGATGATGATGATAAACCTGCACAGGTTGTGGTTTCCCATCACCATCACTGAGAGCAAAAATAATACAATTCATAAAATATAAAATTATAATTATTCAAAACGAATCCTTTTTCAATACTCATTCAGCAACAGCAAAAAGATGTAATGTGATTAAAATTTTAAATCTCATGTGTGTGTTTTCATTTCGAATTTACCAAAATAAATATTTGCCCGTGTGTGAATAAAAAATATTTTCTATTTTAAAAATTTAATAAATTTGCATTCAGTGCCCTGAATTTCAAGTGATACTCGTACGTAGGTTGCATATTTAAACAAGTGGATTAGTCTCACACAAAAACAAAGGATCAACACACACAAATTACTTATTTATAAAAGGATATTTTTTCCACACCAACTCCAATGCAAATAATAATGTAAGTTTGCCTCCAACTTTTGTGGAATATATCCATTGATACCTGATTGAAATAAATAAGCACTCGTCCTTTAGTTTTTGTGGTACCGCATCACGATTTGTTTAAACAAAAAAAAAATGATTATTCCTCTTTCAGATATCGGATCGATATATTTATGATTCGTGTTCGATAGTTGTTTGGCATGGAACACAAATTATTTATTGCCGTACAAAACTGATTGCGTAGCCAGTCGTCCATCGAAAAATAATTGGTGGGGAGGAATAGTTTTTATCATGAATTATCAAATTACCATTATCAATTGGGTGGCAGTCGAATGGATCACAAAAAATAATAAATCAATTAATATGCCTATCTGTTTTTCAATATTGTTAGGGATGAGATTTGATTGGGTTTGATTGTTGATTGGTTGCTTGATTTGATTATTAATTTACGGAGTCAAACATGAAAATGATAGACCTAAATGGAGGGATTTGTTTTTTTATTTTGTATTTCATTTGAATTAGTCACGCATTTTATACAATCCATAGAGCATTATGGATTAGGGGACTTTTTGTGTGACCTTGTGGGTACATAGAGAGATTGGAGCAGGTTTTTAGATACAGTTATTTAGGGTTCCATTTGGCACGTCATTAAGGGTACTTTATTCAATGATTTGGATTTCATTTAATTTCCAAATTAAAATGAATTCCTATATTAAAAAGGATTTGATTTGTTTGTGAGTGTTCTAGCTAACCATATTTGAATCGGTCATTTCAAAAACCTATTAAGTCACATTTTTTTCCAAAATGCTTTTTTTGCTGAAAATGGTTCCTTAAAGGGAGATGCGTATTCTGGGTAAGAACCACGTAAATCTGTACATTCCTTCCCCTTCAAATAATACCGTAAGAAGACGTTCATTGCATAAACAACATAAGTCAGTGACTTAAGAGGTTTTTGCATGCACTACCAAAATGGCCGGAGTTGTTTTATGACTGAGTTTTTTGAATTTGCTATGCTCTGATTGGTTCAACAATATTCAAATCTTCAATTTGATAACAACCGTCATTAATGTCATCTTTCACACAACTGTTTTCTGCGAAAAGTAATTTTAGTTTTAAAAATGTCTTCAAGTGAAACAGAGAGTGATCGTGCGCACAAAAAGAAGTGAACGTGTAATTCCTTAAAGTATACCTTAATGAAATATTATAACAAATTATAAAATTGAAAGACAAGCATAAACTAATTATCTATAAGAGATTTGAAAAACCGAGGAACTGTCGAAATCAAGTTGCAGAAGAGTAGAATCATATGTCGAAGTAAGTAAGAGCTTGATATTTCTATAAGATTGATAGATTTTGGCATCAAGCTATTATATTGAAAATACGTGAGTTTGCTATCAATGAAGCCCTTATTCGTTGGATTAGACATTTTCTACTGGATTGTTCAATAAATTTTGTTTTGGAAGGTTTCAAGGGGTTTGGGGTCCTCAAGGGATCCGTTTAGTCTCGGACTCTCTTTCTCATTTTTATGAATGATCTCTGAAACTGAATGATCTTTTGTACTTCATTGCCTATCTCAGCTTTTCATACTCATCTCATCCATATAGTCATAGAGCTAAAAACTGAAGATGTTTTGGAGTTCATGAAATGGTGGCCAAATTTGTACAATCTGTACACTGAATCTTAAAGAAAAAAAGTCCCACAAAAACAGAAAAAAGCACCTTCGACATATCGACATACGAGTACATAAGCTTTAAGAATGCTTTACATAGAAAAGGTGCTATCATGGGAACAAAGAATGACTTATGAGGAGTTTTTAATGACCGATTAATTTTTACTTGCGACTTAAAGGTACTATAAGGCAAGTTATGCATTCGGAGAAAAAATCGAACTCGAGATTTTGATCAAAGTTGACATTACGATAATAGCGAAGACCAAAAAAGTGGGTCTCGCAATTCTGTCTGTCTGTCTGTCTGTCTGTCTGTCGGTTCGACTAAAGCCTAAACGGCTCGGCCGATTTTCTTCAAACTTGGTAGATTTGGGTTTTAATTTTTTCCCCCACACGTTTTTTTCTTTTTTTTTTAAGACCGAAAATAACGGTACCTGCCTTACGATTTTTTATCGAAATTTTATAAATATTTTTTTTCTCAAAAACTGTCCCACAGAATTTTTTAAAAAAAATTTGAAAAATTTCATTTCGTTAAAACTAGGTAATGGTTGAAAAAAAATGTCCAAAAAATTGTTATTTTTGGTAGCCCCCCTAGTTCCATTTTTTTTGTTTTTGATTTTCTCAAAAACGGTACAGCCGATTTTGATCATTTTTTTATTGTAAAGCTCCTCCATAGTTTAAATATTATTACATATTCTAATTTTCAATTTTTTATTTTTTGGATTTAAAAAAAAAATTCAAAATTTTTTTTTGGAAACCCAATATTTCGAAAACCCTAAGATCGATTTTTTTCAAACTTGATAAGTAAAAGTTTTTTGACATAATCTACAAGATTTGAGAAAAAAAAATTTTTTTTATCTGAAACTACCAATACCATACAAATTTAAAAAAATGGTTTTCGAAAATCGTATTTTTCTCGAAAACGGTTCCGAGAATTTTGCTAATTTTTTTTTTTTTTTGATAAATTTTTACGATCTATAATTTAATAAAAAAAATTGAAATCTAGATATTACTGACTGTACCTACCATAGAACGATTTTTTCGAATTTTGAATTTCTCATTATTTGCATAACGGATTTTGATAAAATTGTTTATAAAGAAGCTCTTAAAAGTTTAAAAAACATTGCATTTCGAAACTTTAAAAAAAATATTTTTTTCATTTTTTAGAAAAAAAAATCATTTTTTTTTTTTTTAAATTCGATATCTCAAGAACGGCTTAATATTTTTTTTTTGAAATCGGACTCTTATTCGTACAGTAATAAAAACTTAAGATTGGCGTACCAAAATTTTTTCTTAAAAATGTTTTAAGAATTTTTTACATAAAAGCTTATTTTTTTAAGGAACCACTACAACGACTTATAATTTTTGTTCTTGCATTAATTTATATTTGCATAGCATCCTGTTTTTATCTCTTACTACTAAAAGAATTTAAAAAATTCATTTTATCCTTATGAACAGTTTTCTTTAATAATATCCGTTTTTAAAATTCCTAGTCTATTACATTCGGAAACTTAATTACATATTTTGAAACCCTTGTGCTCGTTTTTTTTTTAAGTTGACAATTAACAGATTCTTAGTGCTTATTTAAATTTTATTCTATCTACAAATAGTGGTACCTGACCTACAATAATTGCTTTTGAAAATCGTATTATTCACGAAAACAGCAACTAGAATTTTAATAATTTTTAATAATAATTCAATGTGTAGATTCAAAGACATAAAATGCATAACTGTGTCGCACGAACTTGTTCTTTTGTAATAGACAAAGAATTTAATAATGGATGTTAATACAAAAAACCATTTATAAAAATATTTTTTTTTTGTAGTATTTTTTTTTTTTATTATTATTTGTGGATATAAAAACAGAAAGCCATGTGATTTTTTATGTACAAAATATATAAAACAATTTTAAAAGAATATTTTGGTAAGCCAAACTTAAGTTTTTATTACTCTACGGATAAAAATTAAATTTGAAAGCAAAATATGTTTTGAAATACAATGGTTTTTAAACTTTTTAGAAGGTTCAATTTTTTTAAATTTATTAAAAATCGTTATGCCGATAATGAGGCATTCAAAATTCGAATAAAAAAATGGTTCTATGGTTCTAATATCTTAATTTCAAAATTTTGTTTATTGAATAATAGATCGTACAAATCAATCGAAAGAAAACAGATTTTATTGAAATTCGAGAAAAACACGATTTTTGGACATTTTTTTACATTTGTATGGTGTGTACCCTTATCTTAAAATAAAATATATTTTTTTCCCTCACATCTTGTAAACTGAATAAAGAAACTTTTAATTGCAAATTAAAAAAAATAGATTATGAGTTTTTCGAAATATTGAAATTTTTGAAAATTTTTTAATGATCACAAAATTTTTTTTTCTTAAACTTAAGCACGCAATACTATTCAAACTTTTAGGAAGATTTAGCAAAAAAACAAACATTTTTCTAAAAAAATTTTTCGAACATTACTTAGCTTGAATTAAATGAATTTTTTTGAACAAATCTGTGGAATTGTTTTTGAGAAAAAAAGTTATTTACAGAATTTCGAAAAAAAATTGATAAAAACTAAGAGTACTGTCTTAGCCATTAAAAAAATTAATTTTATGCTTATGAATATTTTACTCTACTAACATTAATTCAAAAAACTCTGAGCTTCCTTAGCATAAGAGCAAGTTCGTGCGATCTATTCGGGTATATTATTTATTAGTGGTAAGGTGCTATGAATTTAATATATGAATGCAAGTTGTAAATTCGTAAAAAAAAATAACTTGAGATTTTGATCAAACTCTGCATTTAGCTGATAGGGAAGACGTAAAAAAGTGAGTCTCGCAATCCTTTCTATTTGTTTGTACATCCTAAATGGCTTGGTCCAATTTTCTTTAACTTGGTAGAAAGCGGTTCTTATCTATACTCCCGATAAGCTTTTCCCTTTTTTTTAATATAAAATAATGGAACCTTCTATACAATTTTTTTCGAAAACTGTTCAAGGCGACTAATAAAAAAAAAAGTGTGAGTGCCAGGACTCACGGTTAAGATGTGTAAACATCAACGTTCGTCCGAGTGCCGAATTTTTGTTATCGAACGTACCCAATAAACATACAATGCAATCGTACTAGTTTGTGACCAACGTTGCCACAATGTTACAAGTGTAACAAAAGTGTTACACTTTTCTTAATTTTTTTGTATTTGTTACTATGTTACTTTTTTTTTCTTTTTGTTACACTTTTTTCTCCAAACTTTTTTTTTCTTTAAAAATTTACTTTATGATTTTTTTCCACCTATTTGTACACCTACGTCCTAAATTGAGTTGAAATCACCTTCATTCGACTCGATCGAACTCGTTCAGTTACAGTTTAGTCGAAATCTTGCTATCTTTCACTTCAAATTCAAACTCGATCTCTCGATCCAGCATATAAACATGGTTAGATATCCATTCCTCAAAGTATTCCAGTTTCCACATTCCATGTTGGCTCTTTGCAAAATCCTCAAAAAGAAAATCTTTTTGAAAATATAACAGAATTTTTTTTATAAAATATTAAGTTTACCACACAGTTCTGCGGCAGCAGAACGTATTTTTTCAGAGCTAAATTTGATAAAAAATGATTTAACCAATAGGTATCACTTGAATACCATTGAATCAATAATGTTTGCAAAACAAATAAAAGATCAATTCTCTTAATTTGCCTAAACATGTTTTATGTAAAACTTAAAATGTGTCTTACTTATAATAATTTATTAACTTATTATTTAATGTATAGTTTTGTACTGAATTTAAAAACTGTGATGAAGAAAACTTATGTTCCTATTAAAAATTAAAAATTGAGTTCAAGAGCATTCTTTGATTTAAATAATTTTTTTCAATTTGTTACATTTTTTTCGCTTTTGTTACGTTTTTTAAAAAAATGTGTTACACTTTCGTGAAGCCCAGCGGCAACGCTGTTTGTGACTTTAGAATATACCCCTCACACACGCCACATCGATCAACCTAATCGACAAAGTACTTCGCTTTTGTATGGGCATTTACACACCAATACGCCGACGTAGAAGTACATGCCAAAATCAGCTGTGAAATGGTAGAGTTGTAAAATTTTAAATGAAAAGTGAAAATGACCGCCGAAACATATTTGAATTTTAATGCTCCAGAACCACTTTTTTGCGTTGATCAGAGCTTTATTGAATTCTTGCTTAAGGAGATTGAATTTTATTCTTGCTTTTTCAGGCGATTTGTAAATTTTAACAACTAAAACCGAATAACATCATAAAAAATTGTTTCTACGAACTAGTTCGGTCCTTTTTACACGCCATGTCGGCATACTACTTCGAGTCCCAGAGTTCGCACTGCTATGTCGACACAATATTCATTTCACACGACCCAAAAACCTTATCGACAATATGCTTCGATGAAGTAGTTCGTGCATTGACTTATTATAATATAATACGTCAATGAGTTCGTGTGTTAGGAGTGAGTGGACTCCGCTACGTAACGTGAAGTTTGTTTGACTTATGTTTAACCAGGGATGTTGCTTGTGACAGCATTATATTTTTACCCTTACATTCAAACAGAGATGTTATCTGATAAAAAATAGACTGTTTTTACACGAATCTGATTTTAATCTCTGTTTCTGTTTTGGCTTCCTTTCGAGTGCATCTGTGCTTTTAAACACAGCGATTTTTAATATAAGTTAACTTTGTTCATGCGAAAAGGAGTCATCTCTTCGCACTCCTTACTCTACTCAGTTAAGCGAATTGCACTGAGCGAACGCCAAATATAAAAAAGAAAACCACAAAGAAGAATGAACGATAACTTCGCATTTTTCTCAGCAATTGTAAGTGTATTAGTAAAAAAGTCACACGTATATAGATTGGATGTAGGCTTGAAGAAAAATCAAAATCTTTTTAATCTAGCGTACTGCATAGAAATATTGTATATGCAAGGTTGATGATTGATCATGTATTTATTGGTTCATTTGCGTATAGTACGTTGAAGAGATGAGAACACAGCACAGCATAAGCACTGACTAAAATATTAATACAGCAAACGAAAGTTGTATGATAAAATGGACAGACAAAATAAAACAAATTACTCGGATAAAATTACAAAAATCTCAAAGAAATTCGTAAAAACACAATTTTGCTGAAAAAAAACCACAAAGGGCAACGTTCTCTCGCCACTGAAATAATAGACTTGTACGGGCTTTTCATGCATTTGAACAATGTATACCTGGCTTAACGCCGCCAGCAAATATACTTGTCATGCAGCGAAAAAGTCAAAACTTTTTTTTGAAAAAACCACTAGATGGAGCGTTCACCTTACCAAAATCAAACAAATCCCTTAACTTTTTTTTTAGGTTTCTGTACTTTATCTTACTCCCTCTGTCAGAGATTTACAGACCGATTGACATCATTCCCACCTTGTAATGGAATTATAAGTGGCAAAACTAATTTTTTTAATACATTGAAGTCGTAGTCGTCATCCAGTTCATGGCTTGACCGATGGAGAACCATCTATATTTTGATATAGTGAATGCTAAAAGTATATTTTAATATAATAAAGAATATCTTATTCGATAATTAAAATAATTATATGGTATGACAGATAAGGGACAAATTAAATGTTGACGTATCGAGAATATTTCATTGCAGATGTCAACTGATTGCCCTGAAGAACATTTTTTGGATTTTTAAAGTTCAACTCTGAAAATGCATTTTTTGCAAGCATAAAATAAAATGTTATCGTCCGTCAATAACGTGAAGTGGATTTTTTAAGACATTAAATGAACCCGCTATGAAATTTTACACCAGTTGATTTGTGTTTCGTCTTTTTCACATATTTAGGACTATTCGGCGAGATCTTTTATTCTTCTATTCTGTTATTCTGCTATGAATTTCCATACAAATCTTTGAACTGTCAACAAATCTTCTATGAACTTTAATTTTGGTATTCAGCACGCTAAAATCTGTTATAAAATCTGCTAAGAAAACTTTTATGAACTGTCAAACGTTCGAACATAGAAAAAATCTTTTACGAATAGCATTTTTGTTAAAAATCATAAAAGAATAAAAGACAAACTTCTGTTACTTTTATCATAAAAGATTTAAATAAGTACACACTACACAGGTGCATCAAGTAATAATGAATATTTATCTTGTCTTTCGTCTATCAAATGTTCTTTAAAGGAGACAAATGAAAGAAAATGTATCAAAACACATATCATATAAAGAAATAAGTAGAGTATGGCCTTGGTATTCCCAGAAACATAATGAGATAAAATCGTGTTCCATTGTATGGATATCCTTAGTGTGTAAGGCTAGGCGCGCACATTCAATTTTTAGTTGCACAACTGTTTGGTAGCTTATAGAAAACAGATGAACTACTTAGTTGAATGTCCGCGCAGGTGCATATAATTATTATTTTACACAAAATAGCCTTAGGCTAGGCGCACACATTCAATTTTTAGTTTCGCAACTGCTTGGTTCGAGCAACTAAAAGTTTGTGTTTTGATACAAACTAAGCTATTGCCTAAAATGAGTTCGCTACTCTGTGTAACATATAATTATATGCACCTGCGCGGACATTCAACTAAATAGTTCATTTGTTTTCTATAAGCAACCAAACAGTTGTGCAACTAAAAATTGAATGTGCGCGCAATCATTTAGTTTGTGTCAAAACACAAACTTTTTAGTTGCTCGAACCAAGCAGTTTCGAAACTAAAAATTGAATATGCGCGCCTAGCCTAAGAGTTTACTTTTTTGTTCGTCATCCATTTAAATTATGTCAGATGAAATATTTTACATAATCACACATAACAGATTTAGTTCAGTTTTATAACAGATCTCGTTATCGAAGTAGCATATGGCCAGGCGCGCGCATTCAATTTTTAGTTTCGCAACTGTTTAGTTGCTAAAATGAAACATATGGGCTTATATGGGACACCGCGCACTTAAAGCAACACGATTCGAGCAACTAAAAACTTTTTGTTTTGACATAAACTAAACGATTGCCTAAAATTAATTCGTAATAGTTGAGCTGTTTTCCATTAGGGCAAGAGAGAAAAGAGTGTGAGCGTGAGTAAAGAGTTGCCAGTGCGCGGTTCTCTTTCAACTGGTGATTAAACTATTTGATTTCAATCACAGTTGCCAGTGCGCGACTAGCCTAACAGACTTTTATAAAAGTTCGAACCTCTGAATACCAATCATAAAAGATCTTTTAAGGTGGAAATCTTTTATGATTCATAACAGAAAATCTCTGGCAGAATAACAAATGTGGCAGAATAGGCCTAATTGGTCGAGAGGTAAAGAAATGTTGAGGGATTGAATTAAGTTCTAGCCAGCAATGGAAAGTAATAAAATCGAGATTTTAGTACTCAAAGTCTCCAATGTAAACACGATGTCGTAAGTACGCATTATTTACAATGTAAACAGGGTGTTAAATGCAATCGTCGGTAAGGTAGGTTGCTACACGGAACGTGTAACCGAAACGTGTAACCGTAACGTGTAACCGTAACGTGTAACCGTAACGTGTAACCGTAACGGGTTACACGGGACGTATAAGTTTTACACACGTTTTCGATTCACTCTACCGCCGGGAAAGATGTTTACACATCAAAAATTTCGTAAGGTTGAATAAAATTCCAAAAAATTGTTACGAATGTTATTTTCAATTTTTTTTTTGTTTTCGATTTTGTACTACTTAAAAAAGAGATTGTTAAAGACCTTTCTGTTGGTCAGATTGATTTCTAATGACTTTAAATGGTTTCATAACTAAAACCTCAGCGTCAGCGTAGAAACAACTTCATTGCTAGCAATTTCAAAGAGCAGTGGACCTATGTGACTACCTTTAGGTAAGCCAGAGTTCACGTTAATTAAATGAGAAGTAATTCCTTTTGAAACGAATTTTGTTATGTTCTTCCATTCAAATAAGATCTGATGTATTTATAAAATGCTGAAGGCACACCGAGAGATAAATGTTTGATTAATATAAGACTATAGATACAGTCAAGAAGATTGCCCTTCCTGAAAAGTCTTATATGTACATGACTGGAATTCCAGAAAATTGATTACAGTAGAGAGTAGATTTCTTTTCCATAAACTGAAACGTTGCTCCACCGCAGGATACCTAAATAATACCTTAAATGCAAATGAAAGCGGGGCTATTGGTCTTTAGCTAAGAACATAACCAAAATTGCTCTGTTTGTAAATGGGAATAATGAATTGACTTTTTCGGCTTATTAGGGTAGTTGCACCTAGAGAACCACGTTTTGATTTTTGACTTCGTTATTATCACCTTAATCCATTTAAAATAATTTCGGATAAATTTATGTCTCTTAAATAAATCAATAGTTGCTCAATAATTTCTTTTTTCTTATCTCAAATTATTAGGGGGTTCCATTGATAATTTAAAAAAAAAAAAAATTTATTTTAAGTTTAGGTATTCCGGAATCCGAAAGGAAGTGCAAAATGGATATTTGAGACCAACTGGCTACTACGGAAAAGTTTATATCTTATAAATTCAGATGCCAATAAAATTATAATTGCTAATCAAGTGTTTTTTGCCAAATACGATTATTATATATTAAGTATGACATAATTCCAAAATTAAGTTCCGAATATCAAGAAAAAATACAGAAAATTATTTGGTCCGCATATTTAGATCTCAACAATATTCCGATTATTAACCATAATTTCTCAATGAAACCTCATCTCACTTCTAGTATTCCGATTAGTTTTTCGCCACTTAGATTATCTTTTTCTGAAAAACGAATGGTTGATGAGGAAATGAAAATTTTTTTAGAAAGACGAATTTTTAGACCAAGTGAATCACCATATATGCTTTTTCGTTGATTTTAGTTGCGAAAAAAATATGGTAAAAAACGATTGTGTGGATTACCGACCAATTAATAAAATTCTGGTGCGTGATAGTTTAAGTTACGAGTCCTTGGTTGGCAATATTCAGTCCAGGAAGGAAAACTTGGATATGGTAGTATACTGTTGCAACGACAAGATGATGGAAAATTTCATTCGGTTGCATAATTTTCAAAAGCAACAACTGGATCTGAATATAAATTTCATAGTTATGAATTATAAATTTTCGCAATAATATACTCTTTAGAAAAGCTTCATAATTACTTGGATGGTATTGCATTCCGAATTATAACTGATTGTGATTCTTTGGCATTAACTTTGGAAAAACAAAAATCAGTTCCTCGCATAGCTCGATGGCCTTTGAAATTGGAGTAGTACAATTATTCAATTCGTCATAGAAGTTGTACATTAATGGCATGGGGCATGTGGATCGATATGAATTATTTAAACAAAATTGAAATTTTGGAAATAAAATATTTTTTTTCGAGAAATAAAATCAGTTATTATTTGAACAGTAAAAAGGTACCAAAAAGTGAATGTGTGTTTGTTCGTGTCAGCCGCACTGCAAAAAATTCAGTTTTATTTTAATTTCTTGAAAAAAATTCACCTGCTTAAATATCTACCTACCTATCTGTAGGTAGGACCTCACCCACCTAGGTAGTTATTTTTTTATTTTACCATTCCCTGCTTTAGTGATACTTGGATGTGACTCCACAGTAATTTTAAAATAAATATGTAGCCTGACATTTTACTTTCATTTTAAGCCCTTAATCTTAATGATCCGATTAATACACCTGAAGTTATAAGCCAACCTAACCAACCCTTATATGTACATACATAACATACCTACATAATGTAGATATATGTATATCAACTTTATTATCTGTTCTATAGCGAAGCCTTTATCATTTCCATTAAATTTTGAATTTACGCATGTTAAAAAAAACAATCTTAATAATCACGTTTTCCTAATAGTCTCTTATGTGATCTCAATGACTTTTTAAATAAATAAATTACACTGACATTTAACTTTTATTTTAAGAACTTAATCTTAATGATCCGATTGTTAGAACTGCTAAAGTCAACCATTTTCCATAAATGTACATACATAATAGGTACTTACATAATATCAATTTCATTTTCATTCGATTGTTGTTTCATTGTTCAAGAACAATCGGATTAATAACGTTTTGCACATACATATTCTTTATATGATCTCAATTGGTGTTTGCAGTATTACTAATTTGTTTTTTTAATCTTCTTCCTCGCTGCATTTGTCATGATGGAATTAGTTATAAAAACTCAATTTTTCACGTTTTTAGTACCAACTTTTGTAAGTTGTTGAAAAATGTTTTCTGAAATTTCTGATAAATTATATTCCTTAATATATAAAATTAGACAATTCGATCCAAGGATATAAGCATTTAACTAAATGCAATTCGAGTGTTTTTCAAAAATTGGACAATTCCCCCCTCCCCACTGTATCTCGCTGTTTTTTTTTTTTTTTCATTTTCATTTTTTTTTTTTTTTTTTCAATTTTTGAGTGTTTTTTTTTTTCGACAAAATTGTTTTACCTACTGTGTAGGAGGAACAGTTATGTATCAAATTAATTGAATTGTGTGTATTCTCAGATGCTGACTTAATAAATTAATTCTATTGAACAAAAGTTTTATAAGGTGATTAATAAAACGACCGAATTATACAAATATCTCCATTTTAAAAAATTGGAAAAATTTAAAATTTTGCATAAATACATAATATCTATCAACTGTCTGGTTTTGAGATTTTGAAAATCATCCTTTAAGAAGATATGAATTTTTAAGTCCGTAGAATTTCAAAAATAATTTAAAAAAAAATATAATACAAATTTTCTGAAACATTGATTATTATTTTTATTCACGACTTTTGGGTACTATAAGGCAAGTTATGCATAGCCAAGACGAAAAATGTAGGTCACCCAATTCTGTCTGTCTGTCTGTTCGACTACAGCCTGAGCGTCTTGTCCGATTTTAGTTAAATTTTGTAGATATCGTTTTAAACTTTTTCCCCCACATGTTTTTTTCTTTTTCTTAAGACCAAAAATGACAGTAACTGCCATAAAAATTTTGTTCGAAGTCTTATAAATATTTTTTTCCTCATTTAGTTAAACCTAGATAACTTCCGAAAAATTGTCATTTATGGTACCCCCACCATTTTTTTTTTTTTTGATTTTTTCAAAATCATCTTAACTGATTTTGATCATTTTTTTCTATGCTAAGGCTCCCCAAAAGTTTGAATAGTATTGTATATTTAAATTTTTAAAATTATAAAAAAATAAATTCAATTTTTTTTTAACTCAATATTTCGAAGACCTCATGCTATATTTTTTTTAAACTGAATAATTAAATGTTTTTTGCTACAATCTACAAGATTTGAAAAAAAAAAAATATTTTATCACAAAATAACGGTACCCCCCATACAAATTTGAAAGTAAGATTTGACTGACTGTACCTATCATAGAACCATTTTTTCAAATTCTGAATTTCTTTTAGTAACAAAATTAATAAAGAAGCTTTCAAAATGTTTGAAAAAACAATTCATTTCAAAACTTAGAATGTTTTTTTGAATTTTTGAAAAAGAAACCCATTTTTTTTTTTTTTGGAAATTGGATATACTCACTAGTATTTTTTTGGAAATTTAATTTTTATTCGTAAATGACAAAGGTTTAAAGTTGGCACACCAAAATAATTTCTTGAAAAATGTTTTGGAATATTTTGAATATAAAAGTTTTTTTTTTTTTAAGGAAACCGTTAATTTTTGTTCTTGCATAAATTCATATTTGCACACAGAAATCACATGACTTTCTGTTTTTATCTCTAACTTCTAAAAGAGTTTAAAAAATTTATCATATTCTTAAAAAAATGTTTTCTCTATTAACATTCATTTTTAAAATTCTTAGTGGATTACATAAGAGTTAGTTCGTGCGACCCAATTGTGCATTTTATTTTTCTTGTAATGTTATAAAATTTAACTGTGGATCTTTTTTTTAAGAGGAAAAAAATTCTTTGAAGATAAAAATGTAAATGGATGTCTTGTACACAGATTCGTAAAGGCATTCGATAGAACTTATCATCTTACCAAAAAATTTGAGAGAATGGGGTTCAAGTTCCGTTTTCTTAAATGCCTGGAATCTTAATTGTTGAATCAAAAAGAGGTTTTAAATTTTTTCAAATCTGGGTCAATCCAATTCCTTGTTGTTGATGTATTGTTGGGCCTCCTTCAGGATAGTCATTCTTTTCAATCTTTTCGTAAATGACATTCTTAACATTTTAGAGTTTGCAATTTATCTAATATTGGCAGATGATTTTATATTATACTTTCCAACTAGCTGATAATACTCGCCGTTGCCCGGTTTTTTTTTTTTGGTAAAACTTTATGACAGCAATCTGCAATCCTCCAACGGAATACTAAAATCAAGCAAAAAATTATTTAAAATCATTCGAAAAATTTACAAATTTAAGGAATGGGCGCATGATCTTTTTTTTGTTGAAGCTACTTTGCATTTTATTTTTTGATAAGTACACATTTAGTATTGATATTTTCTTTTTGAGTTATTTTTTTTTTCATTAATTTTTTGAGTAGGTAGATATTTACTTCGGTTTAAATTACAAAATTCATTACCTATTATAAATTTCTAGTGTAAAACACATCTACTGGAATTTCTCACGTACCCTTGAAGTCAAATGTAATTTTAATACATGAACACACCTATTTCCTATTTTTACAATTAAGGAGAACATTTTCATCCACATATAATTAAAGAGGAGAATCGTTTTGAAGTTTCTTTTATTCGTGTACAGCGCCATTATTTCTCTCTTATTTGGATTAGACTTTCGATCCATGAGTTGACCGATCGGTTTAGAGTTGAATTGAAATTAAATGAGGAAAAGAATCTGTTTATAAAAAAAAATTCATTCTGTTTTGGGTTGCCTTGCAACTGCACACAAAAATT
Organism: Philhelius festivus; assembly: GCA_963931855.1. Lineage (NCBI taxonomy): Eukaryota > Metazoa > Arthropoda > Insecta > Diptera > Syrphidae > Philhelius > Philhelius festivus. The sequence goes on from OZ007555.1 coordinate 172,199,339, forward strand.
TATTTTGGCTTATGTACGTGTTAACAGCTTATATAACTTGAAGGCTTAATTACATTCAAATTTTTGACAGCTGAAAATTCTAAACTGAAGAGTTGCTTTTGAGTTTTCTTGAATTCAATTTATTTGCAACAATATCTACTAACTCTGAGTTATCCAAGAGTTAAGTCCAGGATTGAACATGTTAGCCTTTTTTATGACAAATATTAGCCGGTTTTAGAATATTTGCAGCCAGTTTTCAGTGTTGGTGGTAACTTTGAGTTAAACCTGCAAATAAATTTAACCAAGGTTATCTCAAAAATAGTTTTTCAACACACAATTAACTTACATTGTCAATTGCCAAATATCTTTCAAAATAAAAGTGCGACACTATGAAAATGTGTTTTGACTATCGAAACAGCGATATACATGCGGTACTAAGAAAAGGATGATTACCATATCACACGCTTAAAATTAAGCTTTCTCTCACAAAATATATAGTTTTTCATGATGAATTGTGGAAACTGGTAGATTTTGGGTGGGTTGAATCTCTTTACGAATATAAGACCTAACTGGCGCACTGTATGCGCTTTTCAGTAAAATGAATATGAAAACAGACTTTTACCGGCATATTATTGACTTGAAACATCCAGATTAAAAAACTTAAATCCGGATGTATTTACATTGGATTTGTATAATTTATATCCGGATTTAAGTTGTAATCTGGATGAATCGAATGAATACTATACCCGTTAGAGTCTGTTTCAATAGTGTACAGAGCTCCTCACGGATCTCATCGAAAAAAACATCATCATGGATGGTGTTATGAAAACTCACAATCAAAACAGGGTTTTATAAAGACGCGTGTAAGCGCACCTTAAGTGGATGGCAAATATGAGCATTGGCGCTGTTATCGTTAAGATGACCGAAAATAAGAAGAATATAAGAGAAACGTCAAAACACTCAAAAATGAAAGTCGTCAAATTGTTTCCATACGATTTTTTTTATTATTATTATTATTCTAATTTTATGAGTATAGTTTATTTAGCAAATGTTTTACTTTCAGATGGGACTTATAACATAACAGATAATTAAAATTTTAATTTATGTATTATTTGGAGTGTTTTTTGTTTTTTTGTTTGCTTATTAGTTTTGCTGTCATACACTGATAAATTGACTAACAAACAAAAGAAACTTGTAAAATAGTATATGTAGATATCCACAATTAGGTAACGATTGTTATAACTTATAACCTTCAAAAAGACAAAGACAAGATTTATTAGTGGTAGATATAAATATAATCATCTTGATTTAAATATTTCCAAATCTAAGATTTCAGAATTACAGTCTTGTTAACAAAATTCTATCGATTGTTAGTGAAATTAGGGACCTTGGAGTTAAGTTAGTTTTGTTACCATCCAAGGTAAATTCACTTCGAGGTTCTTTATCATTAGGGGCCGTTCAAGTATTACGTAAGCACTATGGGGGGTGGGGGAGTCTTTGTTTTACTTATTTTGTATGACATGGGGGGTAGGGGAGTCTAGATGATGATTACGTCATCGGTAGTTATTTACTTATTTACACGAATGGCAACCCTCATATTGTCTATTCTTGAAAACAAAACGAATTTTCGGGGATTCCCGCAAATAATGCATACGTTTAGGCACTCCCTTTAGAACCGATTAGGGGAATTACCGCACGCTATACACGTCTAAATTTCCTCTATCACGCACACTGATAGGAAAGTTAGACCTGTAAGAGTCGCTGCTCGTCGTGCTAATGAACTGATGTGCATTATTCAAAATTTAGAGCATCATGATGTTGAATGACTTGATGAGAACGACGTAGACATTCCAAAATCGGCAGACTCACAACACTAAGCAGCATTCCAAGCAATCCAATGTCATCGAAAACTTAGAATCATGGATTCGGGTTTCATGGACTGAAGACTGTTAATTTGAATTTAATTTATGAGTAACAATTTAAAATAAGTTTGTTATGTTCGTAAGATTATAATATTTTTGTCCCTTACTCCATGTTTAATACTGTATCAGTAAAATCTAATCTCTATCCTAAATCTATTTTCTTATTTTTAAAATTATAGTTATAACATTATAATTAATAAAAAAAAAATACATTTATAATTGAAAAATGTTTACGTAAGCATGGGGGGAGGGGGGAAGAGCTTTGCTTACTTTTGCTGACAAGGGGGATGGGGGAGTAAATAATTGTAAGAAATCTTCTTACGTTACATTTGAATGGCCCCTTAGAGCTGTAAACGCTATTAACGCTGTAGTTTTTAAGGAAAGTAATAGTTTAAAAGCCACTTATACTTCTTTAACTACGCCTTTATGGTCTTCTTTTTTTAAATTTCAAAGAAAATTCATGCCCTTTTCATGAACAAATCTGCGTTAGTCAGAAGGTTTTCCGTCATATAAATACAGGTGCGCATTGATAGATCTGATATCTTTAAAAAGCCGTTCTGTACACTGTCTTGTAAAATACGTACATAGGTAGTTATTGGAAGAATTAATTCCCCTTAATCGCTGAATTATATGCGTTTAATGTTCCTGAGAGAAATCTTAGAAACAAAAATGTTTTCTTGCTTGTTCCCAGTCACAGGATCAACTATGGTGAAAGAAAATACATACTAATCATTATTCATTAAAAATGTGAGCCAAATCGAAAGACATATAGAGTGTAATTTTATTTTGAATAGTCTACAGTACCTACGCATAACTAAAATACAAGAAACTTATGAAATTAAATTTTATCCATTACTTGAATAAAATCATAAAAAATACTCTGAGTTGTTTCATGAATTTAGAATTTAGAATTGTTCGTTTCAAACAAACAAATAAAAAACAACCAGTCAATAAATAAATGTAAAAAAAAACAAAGAAATTCAAATCGAAATGGATTCTTAAGCATTTTTTTTTTTTTTGGATTACGAAGCCATTAAGAATTAAATTTTAAATTAAATAAAGGCATCTACAAATTGAAGAACCATAGAAGATATTAATATCCTATCTAACGCAGAGGGAGTAAAATAACCCATCAATCGAAACCAAGACACGCGAGAGACCATAATATGATTCGTCGCAGCATTACCCATTCATTTTTGATATCTTAATTTATTGCTCAATTTAATTCCACCGAAATAATTTGAATAAACATTTTCATCAATTCAAATTTGATTGTTTTGCCATTTAAGAAGAATAAACGTCTTGCTTTCGGAGATTTACGACAGAGCTTTAAATTTTATTTTTTTATGATTCGAGCAATTATGTATGTATTTATTTTTAGGATTGAAATATTTAAATAATTTAATACAAGGGTAAAATTTAAAATTAATAACTAAAGGGTCTTTCAATAAGGACAGGTAGATGTTGAAATGGAATAAAACAAGCTGCGTATGAGGTATTAACAAAATTATTTTTTTTTCTATTTGAAAGATCCAACATATATGGTATTTTATGGAGTATGACATCATTTAAATTTCCGCCTTGGATCCTTACCGTGGCACGGATCGGAATGTTCTAGTTTTCAATGAGTCTTCCGCAAAGATTCTGCTGAATTTTAGCGATGGCCTGTGTTATGTTCACCTCAAGAGAATCGGTCCATTGCGGTTTATTCGCATAGAGCTGCGACTTCAGGAACAGTCGCATGACCTTGGTGGCCAATTCACTTCACCTCTGCGAGATATTACCTCACCCTCAAATCGTTCAAGCATTATATTAATCGTGGCATCCGCTGTGTGGCAAGTAGCATCAGTCTTCTTCATATGGTTCAATGTGGGCCATAAAAAATTGGTTATCATCGTCTTGTGTCTCTCGCCATACGAATGTCGCCGCCGCACAGTGCGTCGACTAGTGGACAAAAATAAATAAAAATAAACCTATTATAGAACATCTTGAACAACTTAAATTTAATTTTCTTCCTGGATTTGCGGGACTTTTGTGAGCAATTTAGGTACTTTAAGCTGCAATGTAATTGAAAGTTGCAATTTTGTGCGAATTAGCTTAGCTCGCGTAAGAAAAATATTTCAGCTGTATAAATTTTTTTGTTTGAATATTAATAATGAATATTTTGACGGCAGGTATGAATTGTTGTTTCGAATTTTACTTATAAATTTGAATTTTTGTGATTTTTTTGAAAAATACTCTTTTTTGAAGCTTACAAATTGTATAAAGTTAAGCTTTTAAAAAAATATTAGCAAGCTGTAGCAAAATATTTTAGAAGAAGCGAAAAAAATATTTTATCTCATTATGTTCTGTTGCTATTTTGCTTTGAGAAAATGTTTACTTTTCTTGCTACTTCCTGCTAAACTTCAAAATATTTGACTTTTTGTAGGGCAAGGTCAAACCATAAAAAAATAAAAAAATGGATTTCTTTTGATAAAAACACAAAAGTTGAAGGTGTTTTTGAATTTTTTTTTGAATGATTTAAGAATTTATGGTTGTCCGGTTACAACTAACAACGATTTTGGTCGAAAAAGTATGCCTTTTTTCAAAAATATTGAACGTAGGTGGAAGGCTTCTACACGAAACGGCGATCATTTGCGAGACCCCACGGAGTCTGGTTGAGAACTTCTTTTATTTTTCCAAATATTATTCTTAATTTTCTGGAAAATTCATCATCTTGTAAATAAATTGTTCAAAAGTAGATTGGGTCTCATTGTTGAGAAGCCTAAGTTAGGATTTGGGTCAAAAAATTATGGAATCTCGGCAAGAAGTTTTTTTCAGAATTTGAAAATAACTGCAGAAATAATAAGACTTGATGAAGAACTAATACATAAATTTTCAATCGCATTAAGAGCTTCAGGACTTTCTATCCAATTTCATCTTTTGAAATACCTTTAACACAATTGTCTGAAGAAGCACTAGAGGCAAGTCATAAAGAATTATTACGGAAAAATCACCTCTCTCACACAAAAAAATCATCCCGGATTAATACAAACGAAGACCTCTTAACAACATTACTTTTAAAGTCTGATTCTTTTATTTTGAATTTCAGACAGATTTAAGACCTTTAAAGGCTGACCAAAGCGATGTCAAATATATCAAAATCTTTCTTCGTAATTGTTTATTTTTCAGTTTTTCCTTTTGTTATTACTTTTTAAAAAATATTCATTCTATTTTGCAAAATCTTGTATGCCGGTATATTCCGTGGTTTTTGTGCTTTGGGAACATGTATATACATTCCTACTAACCTTTAAAATATTACAACTTTTGTATATATTGTGGGTGTGGCAGTGGGTGGGTTTCGGCTCAAATTAATTTTCTTAGCACACAGATCAATTCTGGACACTTTTTTTCAATATCGTACGAGAAGATAAAAAGAAACAATTTTATACACAAATTGGGCGTGGCAGTGGGCGTAATTCACGCTTTTCTTAATTTATAATTTCTTAACTGATCAGAATATTAATACTTGAATTCACTATCGTACGGAGGTTTCCGTTAAACCAATATTTAGTGGGCGTGAAAATTCCCCAAATTGAGTAAAATCCCTTATTTATTGCATTTACACACCAATTTTTGTGCACAGTTACCTTACTTTTGAAAAGAAGATTTTAGTCCACTACCACCATACAATCGACGCACTGTGCGCCGCCACGCCGCACTATGGGACCAAATGATGAAATCCATCTCAAAAATGATTTTGGTGAATTTCGTAATTTGAAAAATCTAATGATGGGATTATATACTAGAAATAGGGTTCTTCCAAACACAGTAAATTTTTTGTATCTTACTTTTGTTCTAGGTACCTAAAATTACCGTTAAAAATGACATTTCGATATTTTTATTTTTTAGAATTATTAGAAGTGAGAGTTTGAAGTCAATTATTTCGTATTTTTCTGGACAGAATGTATAAGTATTATACCTTTTTGAAAACTTCAAACCCTCTTCTTTACAAAACAGTTATATTTTTTTTAATTTAGTTCACTAGTAAATTAATAAAAAAAATGAGTAAGGTGCAGTATCTTTTTCATTTTTTTGTTTTCAATTAAAGTTTTCTCTGTTAACTCCGGCTGCCTCCGTTTAGTTAATGGCTGTTTTGTATTCTAAAAATATTTTTAATTTGGAAGAAATAATAAAAACTTTCGCATTTTCATGCATTTTTGTTTAAGAAGAAAAAACGTATGATGAGAAAGAAAAATAAGTTTTTAGAATAAAAATTCGTATTCTTATAACTTTATTGTTAAGTGATGAAAAAAATTAAAATTTAGCAAAAATGTGGTACCTTTATTGATGCACATAAATATGTATTCCAAAAAGTTTTAGACCATTATTTTATTACTTTAGCTCAAAATTAAAAAAAAATATGTTATTTTTTGTCAAAAATTCAAAAAAATAACTGTTAAAACATGTGCAACACATTTTCATAACATCATATAAGTGACTATGTTTCCACAAAATTTATAAGTTTTTATCAGTTATTTCCAATATTATTAAAATTAAAAGTTTAATTTTTAGAATAAAATATTTGTTTTCCAATTTTAAACTTCCTTACTCATATTTATATTAAAAAAAATTATAATCAAATAAAAATAAATGCCAAGCATTTGAGGGTGGGAGGGGGTATGTGTGGTATGTTGCATATAATACAAGGGTAGGTACATATAAATAAAAGAAAACAGAAGAAAACAAAAAGTTAACAGTTCACTTAAAAGAGAACTGCATACAATATGTAAACTGAATCGTAAACAATACCAAAAGCAACAACAAAAGCATGTGAAAATAGTCTAAAAGGTAATAGAGTTGGTATGGGACAGCCAAATTGTTGTTGTAACATTAATCAATCAAGAGGCAACATTCATAGATAATGTAATGAGATGACTAAGCTTTTATTCTCAATAAAGCGTTTCAAGGATTCGCATTAAATTAAAAAAAAAAACTAAAATGAGAGAATTTATTTGCAAAGGAAATGTTCAAGATCAGCTACGAACGAAGATGTTCTACACATTTTATTATATATGTACATCTGATCCGCATATATCTAGTCTGGTAAAACCAAATTTGACAAGGCCAAAGAACTTTTAAAGATACATTAATATCGATACATAACCTAGTAATAAGATACTTTTGAATTACGTTTTTTGTTTTTTTTTTATCTTAAGGGTAAAACACTTTCATATATCAAAAAGGGGCGTGGCAGTTCACGGGTTTTACTAAAAAATAATACTTTTCATAAATTAATTTCTACATATAAAACTTAATCAAAAAAAAAGGCCTGCTTTTAATGAACTTAAAGCTGAAAATTAAAAAAAAGGGGCGTGAAAGTGGGCGGGAAAGTGGGCAGAAAAAATATGCATCTGATGTCTTGAGTTTAAAAAACCTCAAACAAAAATGTTCGGCTTCCTGGTCACTAAAAATAACAAAAATCAAAAAAAATATGGGCGTGGTAGTGGGCGGATTTCACAAAAACTACTTTCAGATGTTTTCACCGGTAAAAGAAAAAACTGTACAAATTTCATCCAAATTGTTGCAACAATTCTTGCTCCAATAAATTTTGACCATATAAATTAAACAAAATCTACAAATTTGTTATTTTATTTTATTTAAAAAAAATAAAATAATTTATTTCTATATAAAATGTTTTAATATTTTAAATTCTTGGTTATACAAGTATAAGTGTGCAAAATTTCAAAAAAAAATATTGAGAAACGAAAAAGTTATGGATTTTTGAGATGGTTTGCACCATTTGGACCCATAGTGCGCCGGCTCAAAATTCACACCGAACAATAACTTTTTGAGGCTGCATTGTCACCTGGTGAACCTCGTGTGGGTTGATGGTGTCCCATATACGGCGATTTTGCTTGTTAACACAGCAATTCATCCAAAAATGCGCCTCGGGGTCTTCTTTCAAACGCCGCCGCCGGACCGTTGCAATGTTCTCGGCCGATCTCGCGTTCCTTTTACTAACGAATGTTGGCTCATTAATTCATCAGTTTCTCAATATTGACCACTAAACGTTAATAGTCGGTGTCAAGGGCTACGAAAAATGAGTCGAACACGCGCAACTTTTCCACTAACGAAGACTCATTTTTATAATTAAGTTTTATCATTTGGACGTGGTGTTAAATAAGTTAGCTTGCCATTGTGATTTGGCATTAATAATTGCATGATAAACAATAGTTTTGGGAGATCTCACCAAAACAACATAGCCGCCAGAGGTTGCAAAAATCTACCCACGCCAATTCGAAAACCTTTTTTATTAAACTTTTGTTCATTTAATTTTGAAGTCATCCACTTATAGAATAACTCTACTTTATATTGAAAATCAAGAATCGGAAGTCCTGCAGGACTGAGTTAACTCGTCCACAAATTTGTCATCAATTTTCTTTCTCGAACATTGATTCAAGATTTCGTAGATTGATTTTCTAGTCGAATTTTTATCAACATGATTTGAGATTTTGAGAAAAAAATACCGAAAATGACCGTTCTAGAGTTTTTGGTTTCAAAAATTAAAATAATAAAATGCACGACTAGATCGCACACACTCGCTCTTATGTAAAAGAAAAAAAAAAAAGAAAAATTAATGTTACTAGAGAAAAATGTTAACTAATATTAAGTTTATTTTTTAAACAACTCTTTGGTTTTAAAAACACATAGCTTTTAGACTCAAAATTTTTGAAACAAATTTTAGAAAGAATTTCGAATCGCCAACTTTAAATTTTGTGATTGTACAAATATAAAATAAATTTACAAAAAAAAATACTAACCCGATTCAAAGATATCGAATTTTCAAAAAAAAAAAAAATTGATTTTTTTGTATTTCAAAAATTCAGATATTTTGTTTTAAGTTTTAATATGCAATGTTTTTCGAACTTTTTAAAATTTTCTCTATGGAAAATTCCACTAAAATCCGTTATGCCAATAGTGATAAAAATTCGAAAAAATGGTTCTATGGTTAATACAGTCCGCAAGGCGTGAATTTCAAAATTTTCTTGTTGATTTATCGAAAGATAAAAATTAGTATCACAACTCTAGGTGCAGTTTTCAAGAAACTACGATTTTCGTAAACCATTTCATAACATTTTTATGATGGGTACTGTTCTTCATAGATAAAATAAATAAAAATTATCCATACAAATCGAGCATGGGGTTTTCGAAATATCGAGTAGGTATTCAAAGAAAAAAATTGATTTATTTTTAAATACCATAAAACACAATAATATTCAAACTTGTTGTACCGTTTTCAAGAAAATCAAAAAAGATTGTATTGTGGGAGGTACCATTGACAACTAATTTCTAGATTTTTTTTTCCAACCATTAGCTAGCTTTTACTAAATTTGTTTTTTTTTTATCTTTGGAACAATTTTTCAGAAAAAAAATATTTTCTAAAATTTCAAAAAAAGTTTGGATAGCATATTTTGGTCTTAAAAAAGGCGTCTGGGCGAAAATTTGAAAATGCTATCTACCAAGTTTAAGGAAAATCGGCTGAGTCTTTTAGGCTGTAGTCGAAAAGACAAAGTCTTCCTCAAAGTAATGTCAAGCCTGATCAAAGTCAAGTTCGACTTTTTTTTACAAATGCATAACTTGTCACGTCTTATGATCCATGTCGATTTTATTTAGTTGCCATTTTTTGTGTGAATGAAATTTGTCAGTTGGAATTTGACAGTCGTAGAGAGTGGTCGATAATAATTTATTATGTAGGATCGTCAGCGAAAATGAAATAGCCGTTATTAAGGCACTGAAAACCTTTGATTTATACACCATAGACCACCACACTCTCGTAGAGTAACTTGTATGGTACACCATTTGGGAAGGTGGTATCATTGGGCCATATTTCTTATATAAACTCTAAAAAAATACTGTAAATGATACTTGTGACCGCTACCAGGAAATGTTGGAAAACTTTCTTCTGCCCGATTTGGATCAATTAGGCCTACATAAAGCATGTGGTTCGAACAAGATGGTGCCACATCACTCACAGCTCGTGGTACGAGGCGAATCTTACGAGAAATAAAATAATCCAATATCATGTTAGTGCCCAGCCAAGTTCTGGCACTACACCCTTTCTACAGGAACAAACTCAGGTGATTTTTGACCCCTCCCTATCTTCAGTACTAATGAAGGCAGAAACTTTAAGGTCCGAATATTTGCTAAGCTAGTCAGGCACAGGCGCCTTACCGAATTTCAATTTTTGGCATAAGCGGTTCCTGAGATATAAGGCCTCAAAAATCACAAAAACCTTAACTGACTGACTGACAGATCATCAAAATTATGGAGCACTTCCCGACATCGTAGAATCTTGTTATTTCGCACAGCGGTAGCTCTTGGGCCTTGTGAATAAAAAAAAAGCTAAAGCTGAAACTTGGATTTTTAAGTAAAAGCTTGATTTTTAGTGAATAAAAATAAGCTTAAGGTAGCTAGTTAAAAATGTTTTCTAGTAATAGCTATTTAAAAATAGCCAAAGCTAAATTCATTTAGTTTTTGCTTGTTTTCCTAGCTTAAGCTTCAATTTTTGTGAATATAAATAGCTTAAACTAGAATATTATAGTTAAAGCTACAAAAATTTCAAGGTTTTTGCGACCTGTCTAGAAAGCTTTGACTAGGTCTTATTTTCAGTATTAACTTGTGCGAGTTGTTAATTAAACATAAGGGAATATCTAAAAAAATAGGACTGTGAACGTATAGACCCAGAAACTGACATACGAAATGTTAAAAACATTTTTTAGCCGAAACCAATACTTGCCCTGTAGAACAGATAACAAATTGAGGCAAAAAAACTTTCTTTCGGTCATACATGTACCAGTTTTAGCTAAAGCTAACTAGCCGAAACATGTGAATAAAAAAACGAACACCTTAAATTACGAAGCTTAAGCTAGAATTTTCCAGCATAAGCTATTTAGCGTTATCATTTTTTTATTCACATAGTACTGTTTTATTCGCTAGTACTGTCTAGCTTTAGCTGCTAGTAAGAGCTATGACTAGTTGGCTTTAGCTTCCTCCAAAAAAAACTTTAACTTTTTTTTTATTCACAAGACCCCTTGTCATGCAAGTAGAGGAAAATTTGAGGTCTTCCATTCAGCGGGTGTGGTATCCGCCCACTTTCTCCGAATTGGTGTTGGTTGAATGGAGCACTTCCGATTGCAGTAGAACAATGAAATTTGGTAGAACGGTAGGGCTCAAATTGCATATAAAGGACCAAAAATAAAAATCGAGGTTTAACATTCAGGGGGCGTGGTATCCACTCACTTTCTCCGAATCGGTGTTCGTTGAATGGAGCTCTTCCGACTGCTGTAAAACGATGAAATTTTGTAATGGAAATTTTATTATTTAATGATTACTGACTTAAATTTGATGGGCTTACTTGGCAAGTTTTTTTTTATGCCCAATCCAAAAGGTTTTAAAAACTTGACCAGTAAGCCCATCAAATTTTAGTCAGTTATCATTAAATAACTATAATAATTTTCTATTACATTGTAGCTGTTTCAATATTATTCTACTTTAAATATTCGGTATTAAACCTTCATAAAGTAAGAACTTGGCGTACTTTTAGATCTCAGTACTTTTCACGGCTGACTTGTTACACAAAGGTTTTTGTATACAAGAACTTAGCTCTTTTTTAACATTTATGTTTTTGGTCTGATATATCTAGCAGAAATTTTCCCCGGTGAAAGGTGTAATTTTACCGAGGGAAAACGCAACCTTGATGCGTAAGGACAACATTCAAAAAGTAATTGCTTAAATTTCAACAGAAATCTGGTAAACAAAATTTTGCTTTAAAGAACTCGCCTTTGGGCCACGAGCCGAGGGGCCCACTTGGCTAACGTCATATTTGATAAAATATCAATCGATAAGATATTAATCGATAAAATATCCATCGATAGAATATAATTGAATTTCATTTAAAAGTTATTGATACAAAATATCGACCCGTAACATAAAGCGCACCCTGTATCTTTCTATACCTACATTTACATATATCCCTAGAAAAAAATGCTTAAATCAACTAAGAGATACAGTGCATCAATAATTTCGGGCTGCATTTGCACAGATATCGGAATACACACAGATAGAAAATTAAATACCACAGAATGATAGTTTTGAACGAAATTAATAAATTGCCTTAAAGATGACATAAGCAATTAAATACAACTTAATTCCAAATGAGGAAGTTAATCTTTTCTAAGAAACAAACAAAAAATGAGCAATAAATGGCAACGAAATTAGCGATGTAAATATTTTCAGCTTATTAAACAGAATGACAGTTACAAGTTTTATTTAAATTAATTATCAAAATTGAATCTATACGTTATACGAACGACAAGGCGAGAGAAGTTGATTGGGGTTTGTTCTTGATGAAGAACACATTCGTTAGCTTTTCTCTTGAATTCTACTACCTTTATGAAAATAACAATAACAATAATATTTATTTTCGAGACCCAGTCGTGCAATGTCTTGTGGCTAGCAATAAAATAAAATTATACCAGGGGAAGGGAAGGAAAATGATAAAATACACATTTGAGCTCATCAGATAATAAAAACAAACGAAACCATCTGTCGATGTCGGCTCCGCGGTCTCCCCATCCCCCCGCGAAGGTGACTTCCTATCTTCACCTCCTTTATTGTTTAATCGATCCATTAGATGTAAGGGCAAATTACGGCAATTACATCAACAATAAATTATAATTGTTGCTCAAACAAGGCAATAACACTTTTTATTGTTTGATTAGCATTAAAATTGCTTTACCAACTCTATTTGCATACATGGCACATTTAATTGATATCTTAGGTTGACAGTTAATTTATGCATCGTACTTGAACTTCTCAAGCACTAGCTCTTGATAGAAGGTGTCTATACTACATTATCTATCATTCGATGTGGAAGAAGCCCGTTTGAGTGTGACTCAACTCGATGCTCAGCGCTGCGGAAATGCCTCGATAAAAATGTTTGTGTTTTTGTTGACGCATATGTTTACAGTTAGACATTACTATTATTATGTTAAATAAATTATTATTTGTGTTTACTAATATGAATAATCTTATATGGTGATGGGTACTATGGTTGGTGTTATTGTGGCTGCCACCACCGCACCGCCACCGCTTACGCCAGCGCCAATAAATTAGTTTTTTCAACTTTATATGGTCGAAGTAATAAAAAGTTGCTATCATCGGAAAAGTTAATAAAACGAATTAGTCTTGGCCATTAAACTTTTGTTGGTTTTGTGATATAAATCAAAATGATGTTCTTACCGTCAATCGTGGAAACAATTAAGATACTGCAATTAAAAATGAATCTCTGAGATACTTACTCTCATAGTGGCAGTAGGAGACAAAAAAATTTTAATGCAAATATAGTGTTGTGTATCTTATGGGCTATATGCTACTGTGACTTTAGATTTTCGATAAAGGCTAGTGCAGTCTGAGGGAAAAATTTGTACCACACAGTGGCGTGGTGTGGAGAATATACAATGGGGCATCCAACAAAAAAAAATTCACAACTGGATCGCACGCACTGGCCCTTATGCACAAGTCCCTTGGAACTTAGAAATTGAATATACAGTGTGTCCGGTAATTCGTGTGCCATACTTTGGGATGTGATTCTTGGACATATAATAAGAACAAAATTGGTCTACAGTAAAGTCTGATTTTCAACTTTGACATCACTTTTTGACGATTTAAAAAAGGCTAACTTTGGTGTACCCTGACCCACGTTAAGGTCAATTTTTCTGTACTTTAAGACTTCGTTTAAATTGAGCTGATGTATTTTTAGGGTTGCCAGATACTCAATTTTAAATGGTATTCAATTTTTCTTGCTCGAGCAAAATTTTGACTTTGAGGTCAATTTTTTTCAAAAATGCGTAATAAACATAAAGTTTTCTTATTTTTGCCTGATGAACAAAACAATAATAAAAAAAAAACTCAGTAATAAGTTCACCCAAGAACCAATACATTTTATGATACTTGAGAAAATCTAAAACAGGTAAAATTAAAAAATGATTGTTTGCACTGAAGTGTAATGGGTTTGAATAAAACAATAATTTGTGTAGTTTTAAGTAATATTTTATTTTATGTTCACGCAAATACAGTCATATTAAGTGCTCAAAGTGCCCTCCTGCGTTTTGAATGCATGCTAGAGCCCGTTTTTGGATTTCATTTTGAATGTTTATTCTCGATAACTCTTGCGTTACTTTTAGTGATCCTTCTGAAATACGTTGTTCTAATTCATATTATAAAGTTGTTATTTCAGATTAGTAAACGATTTCTTGCATTCGTCCCCATACAAAAAAATCCAGTACAGTGAGATCGGGAGATCTGTAGGCCAGTGAATTGATCCATTTCTGCCTATCCATCGATCACAGTATTCTTCATCCAGCCAACCCTTAACTTCGCGACCATAGTGGGCCGGAGGACCATCTTGTTGGAAATTATGATGAAGCTAGTTGAAGCAGTGGAACATCCTCCGATAGGTCTGGTAGATTATTTTGTAAAACCTCCATATAGTTGGTAGAATTTAGTCGGGGTGGTAATTTGAAATTCCCGATTAATGAATTAATTAATTACACCTGAACATGCACATATTGATACTGAATCTGTGCTGTAATGATCTTTGCCGTCTGGAATGTGAATTGCTCGAAGCCCATGTATGGAGATAATGGAAATTCGTTATACCAGTTCTTGTGAATTCAGATTGAGATTCGTCTGTCTAAAGAATGTGTTTATAAACTGGCAACCAGTTACAAAACTCGAGTCTCTTTTCAAAATCATCGGCAAGCAGTTCTTGCACAGGTGAATGATAATATGGATATATATTTTCTCCCTGCAGTTTATTGGAAACTCTGTGTTTGGAAACATTAAACTGTAGAGCCAAGCGTCTTATGCTGATGGATATATGTACTTGCAGCTCCCGTGTTAGGTCTTGGGTTTGGAAACATTAAACTGTAGAGCCAAGCGTCTTATGCTGATGGATATATGTACTTGCAGCTCCCGTGTTAGGTCTTGCAGTTGAAACTGATCCAGTTTCTCAAAGCCTTCGAAAGGTATTTCCATCAAAGACATTCATTTTCATTGCACAACCCATAAACGAATAAAATGTCTGCGTATTCTTCTCTCGTTAATGAAGGCATTTCAAAAAGCGCTCTTATCCAACTGTAATCGTTACTTAACTTGATATTCTGATGAATAAATTTGTTTTGTATTCTTTTATAGCACTTATTTATTTAATTTACCCATTAAACATTCTTACGCCAAATTTAACTCTCCCTGAGAAGAGGTTTTGGTTTTGGCAGCAAGTCAAGTAGGCAAAAGTACACTTTTAACCCCCTTTTCATGAGTGAACAGTCTTAAAAATTACCTAAAACTATCAATTTTTGGAAAATCACTCCAATTGCCAAGTGCTGCAATAGAAGCAGGTAAAAATCCCAAAAATCGGTTTTGCACCTATTTTAGATTTTTCCAAGTACCTATCATAAAATGTAGAGTTTTTAGGTGCACTTATTAATGAGTTTTTTTTTATTACTATTGTCTTGTTCATCAGGTAAAAGTAAGAAAACTTTATGTTTATTACGCATTTAAAATATAAAAAAAAAATTACCTCAAAGTCAAAATTTTGCTCGGGCAAGAAAAATTGAACACCATTTAAAATTGAATATCTGGCAACCCTAAAAACATATCAGCTCAATTTAAACGAAGTCTTAAAGGTTAGTATTTTTACCTTCTAGGAAACTTATTTTCAAAATGTCATAAATTAAGAGACAAGAGAGCAATAGAGGGCAGAAATGTTTTGTGTGTCTTGTTTTCTGCTCATGTTGTTTTTATTACTTATTATGTGTAATGTTTCTAAGGTATTGCGTTTCGATGCATGTTGCTCGGTCTGCAGAATTTTGACACCTTCAGAATCTGGAGAATGACCGTATTCGATGACTCGCCATGGCTGTCTTCGCAGGATTATTAGATTTGATGTCAGATCTATGATTTATTTATTATTTCACAAACTAAGTATACCAGAAAAAAAATCTTAAATACTAGTCATCAAAAATTTAAGAGTTAAAATCTTTAGTAACAATTTTTTAAACCTATCTCTTTCAAAACTTATATCTAAGCAATAGTAAGCCTCGTTAAACATAGAGCAACAATGACTTAAAGGTTCTTTAAAACCATAGTTAGTTCGATGTGGAGCTTCAAATAATAATTGTCTAATCCTAAGTGCTCTCTATGGAGCACATAAACACTGAAAATAAATTCCTAGGTAATATTGAAAAAAATGTTTTGTTGACCTTTAACAAAACAATTTTATCGTTTTGATTAAATTTTTGTCAATACGAAAGAATGATTTTGTTGATTTCACGAAATTTTTATAATTCACCATGATTTTTTGTCAGTTTAACAAAATATGCACTACAAATAATATTGTCAGTTTAACAAACCAAGTTTTGTTAATATAACAAAATAAAACAGAGATTCTTGTCACATCGACAAACTTTTTTGTGATGTTAACAAAATGTTTGTTGTATCTACAAAAAATTTGTTTTGTAAATGTTTGTTAATATCACAAAGTTTATGTAATTTTTTTTTGTCAATTTAACAAAAAATGAAAACGTTTTTCTTAAAATGAAAAATATTTTGTTCTGGGGTTGAGTTATTTTGTAATATTGATAAAATAATATTATCAGATAGATAAAACTATTTTGTAAGGAAACCAAAAAATTCTGCGAGCATATTTTTTTGATCATGATATTTCTTTTGTGTATGATATAGTTCACATTTGGTTTTTGTTAAAAAATCGATGTAAGATTAATTGAACTTGACAAAAATTGCGTATTGCCCATACGACCTCACAGATAGTTGCATGTGAGATAGTAGGGACGAAACGTCAATTTTTGTGGACTAAATCCCAAAAAAAAAAACTATTTTGACAAAATTAATTTTGTGGATTCAAAAAAAGAAATTTGTAAAATTGACAAAATATTTTGTTGAATTGAGAAAATATTTTGTTAATTTAACAAAATATAACAAGATATTTTTGTTAATTTAACCAAATATTTTGTTAATGTAACAAAACAATTTTGTTAATTTGACAAAATAATTTTGTTAATTTAACAAAACAATTTTGTTAATTAAACAAAAATTTTTTGTTAATTTAACAAACAAATTTTGTTAATCCGGTAATAAAAAAAAATAATAACACTTACAAAAAAAAATTGTTAATACAACAAAAGAATTGTTAATATGACAAATTAATTTCTTTTTTTTTAAATTCTACGAAAAGTAAAGTAAGTAAAGTACAAAGTAAAGGCAAAAATAAAGAAAGAAAGTTTTGTACTTACAGGCAAATAAATAAATAAATTTAAAAATTTAAATTTAGATCAACCTACATTTTTGTCATATGTACCTAGATTTTATTTTCAGTGAATTTAATAGAAAAAGTAAATTAGAACAATTAACAAAATTACACAAAATGTATGTGACAAACATTATACTCGTACTATAGATTTCCCTACGCAATTCAAGAGATTGCATTCCTAGCAAAAGACACTTTGAGCGGTAAGAAAAAGCACTTACATAAATCAACATTGGCAAACATTTTTCTTAGGCCAAAACGCAAAAATTTTTTTAAACTCTTTCAATTTTCTAAGTTGTTGGATTCCAAACTACATATATATATTCCAAAGAAGGGCTAACAATACTATCGTATAAAGCTTTGAGAGTATAGCGCTTAGAAAATTCGCAAGAGTTCGTTTTTAGTTCGTTTATGGGGTGGCCGTGGCGCGATGGATGTATGCTCGCCTGTGAACCTCATGATCACAGGTTCGATCCCTGCCGTGGTCTATGTCGTTTTATTCCATTAAAAACCTTCTAAAATTGTAATCAATGGGTTGTGCTTGTTTACTCATTACATGTTGTTCAGGCATAACACTAACAACATGTTATTGAGTTAAACTAGTATGCCCAACAAGGATGAACACGAATAAAATAATGTGAATTATAAGCGACATAAAAATAAGACACGGCATTCTCCGCTTTAGTTCAGCCGCCATCCCTGGAGATAAAATATCTGAGACAACAACCTTCAGTCTCTGAACATCGCGCCACATATCTTTCCTATCCTTCTTTCTCTTCCTTAACCTCACGCCCGCGCTGTGTTCAAACATTTAAAGGGTAATCATAATCCCTTGAGCGCGTGTAGATTATAAAAAAAAAAAAAAAAAAAAAAAAATCCTAAGAAGGAATTAGATTTTGTGATATTGGAAAGTGAACTTCTCATCAAATATAGAACCAAGATCTTTAACATCATGAACAATTTTAATACGAACATTGTCTAAGATATACGTTGGAATAATTTGAAACAAAGAACAATTATAAGACATAGAAGAACATTTATCGACTTAAGTTTTAAATCGTTACGTAAGCACCAGTGACAAAATACATTCAGAAACAGATCTTTCTGTAAAAGCAAACGATCAGTCTCACATGAAACACTCGCAAACAAAAGACAGTTTACAAATCTTAAGTAAATCAGATACATCATTTACATATGTATATATAATAAAAACAAGAAAGGACAAAAAATGCCTTGTCGAAGGAATTGTTTTGTGGTTCCTGATTTTGAAAGTGTCAAAATCCTGCAGACCGAGCAACATGCATCGAAACGCTATACCTTAGAAACATTACACATAATGAGTTGTTTTTGCCCCAATAATTTTTTGCTTGTGATAGGTACTATAGGGCAAACTCTGCATTTGGAAAAAAAATCGAATTCGAGATTTTGATCAAAGTTGATATTACGACGATAGCGAAGACGAAAAAAGTGGGGCCGGCAATTCCGTCTGTATATGTCTGTACCTCGATCTACACCCTAAACCACTGGAGCTATTTTCTTCAAACTCGGTACTTAAGTGTCTTCGTCGATTCCCTAGAGGGGAAATTGAATTTATTTTTAGCTCCAAAACTAACGGTACCCCCTAAAGATTTTGATAAAAAACAAAATGCACGACTGGGTCACACGAACTTGCTCTTATGTAAACGACTAAGAATTTCAAAAATTAATGGTATTAGTAGAGAAAAATTGTTCATAAGCGTAAAATTAATTTTTTAATAGACTAAAACAGTAGTAGTTGACGATAAAAACAGGATGCCATGTGATTCAAGCAAATATTAGCTTCTCATCATCATCATCGGCACGACAACCGGGTTCCGGTCCTGGCCTCTTTCAACAAGTCTCTCCACCTATCCCGGTCTCTAGCCGACGCCATCCAGTTGCGCACCCCAAGGCTTCGGGCGGCCTGGTCTACGCCATCTCTCCAGCGCAAGCATGGTCTCCCATGCTGTCGTCTACCATAGGATGTACCACAAAGAACTTTCCGAGCAGGTTCCTCTTCGCTCATGCGAGCTAGGTGCCCTGCCCACCGGAGTCTACTGAGCTTAATTTTTGTCACGATATCTGCTTCTAGGTAGATTACGTACAGTTCATGATTGTACCGTCTCCGGAATCGTCCTTCCTCACATATGGGGCCAACAATTCTCCTTAAGACTTTTCTCTCGAACGCAGCTAAGAGGTCGGAGTGCATTTTGCTAAGCACCCAAGTCTCGGATCCATATGTGAGTACTGGCAGGACCATGGTCCTGTACAGCAGCAGTTTTGAAGTTATGGTGAGATTTCTGGATTTAAAGAGCTTTGACTGACCATAGTAGGCTCTGTTGGATTTGAGAAGCCGCCCGCGTATTTCTTCTTCTATATTGTTATCGGCTGCTACTATTGACCCAAGGTATTTAAAGGATTGCACCACTTCACATTCGTGCTCCGCTACCTTGATTGTTTGACCAACTGTTCCTCTCGAATTCAACGCCACCATGTACTTTGTTTTACCTTCACTAATGTGCAGCCCCAGATTTTGTGCCGCCTGCTCGATCTGGATGAAGGAATCGTGTACAGCTTGTTCGGTTCTTCCGATGATGTCGATGTCGTCTGCGTAAGCCAGTAACTAGCTGGACCTGTTGACGTCTTGACGATGGTCCCTCTTGTTGCCGTGCCAGAGTCACGGATTGCTTTCTCCAACGCCAGGTTGAAGAGGAGACAGGCCAAACCGTCCCCTTGTCGGAGTCCATTAAAGATGTTGATTGGTCTGGATAGCAATCCGGCTATTTTTACTACTTGGCTCGTTACGTTGGTCATGGTCAACCTACATAGTCGTGTCAATTTATTTGGGATGCCGAATTCTCTCATGGCATTGTAAAGTTCTACCCTGGCTATGCTATCATAGGCGGCCTTAAAGTCTATAAACAGATGGTATGTTGGGATGTTAAATCCTAGACATTTTGAGGTGGCCGTGGTGCGATGGATGTGTGCTCGCCTGTGAACCTCATGATCACAGGTTCGATCCCTGCCGTCGCCTATGTCGTTTTAATTCCATTAAAAACCTCCAAAAATTGTCATCAATGGGTTGCTGGTTTACTCATTGCCTGTTGATCAGGCATAACACTAACAACATGTAATTGAGTTAAACTAGTATGCTCAACAAGAATGAACACGAATAAAAAATAATGTGAATTATAAGCGACATAGAAATAAGACACGGCATTCTCCGCTTTAGTTCAGCCGCCATCCCTGGAGATAAAATATCTAAGACAACAACCTTCAGTCTCAGAACATCGTGCCACACATCTTTCCTATCCTTCTTTCTCTTCTTAACTTCACGCCCGCGCTGTGTTGAAACATTTAAAGGGTAATCTAATCCCTTGAGCGCGGGTAGATTATAAAAAAAAAGACATTTTTCCATCGCCTGCCTAAGGGTAAAGATCTGATCACACTGATATTGTCCGATGACGTTTTTAGCGTATGGGGTTATCCGGTCTTGTAGGATAGAGGAGAGTATCTTATAGGCGGTACTCAACAACGTGATACCTCTATAATTGCTGCACGTTGTGACATCTCCCTTCTTATGTATTGGGCATATTAAACCTTTTCGCCAGTCTTCTGGCATTTCTTCTTGCTCCCATACCTGTACTATAATATCATGAATTGCTTGACGTAAGGCTGGCTCGCCGTGATGGAATAATTCGGCTGGTATGCCATCGGCTCCCGGGGCTTTGTTCTGTTTAAGCCGGCCTATAGCCTTCTCAACCTCTTCTATGCTTGGTGGCGGCAACATAGGGTATTCTTCTTGAAGTAGTGGAGCCTCCACTTCTGTAGTGAGCTGACCATTTAGCAATTCATTAAAGTACACTTCCCATCGTTCCAGTACGCTTTCAGGATTGGTGATCAGATTTCCCTCTCCGTCCTTGCAGTATGTGCAGCGTGGTGTGTACTGCGTCATGTTTCGGACGGATTGGTAGAACTTCCGCGCCTGGTGCGGACCTCGCTCTCGGCTATTTTCTATTTCACAGATTAGGTTCTTTTCTCAGGCTGATTTTTTTTGTCTGTGTAGCCGTTTTTCTATTCTTCTGAGCTCTTTATATTTCTCTTCGCGTGCCCGCGTTCTATGAGATTATTGCATTGCTCGGTACGCAACATTCTTACGTTCAGTCGCCAGCTTGCATTCATCATCAAACCAGTCGTTCCGATTTTTACGACTGCTGCTTAAGATGGAGTTGGCAGTACTAATGACAGTATTTTAAGACGTGTCCACTTTTCATTTACGCCCAGCATACTGGCTCCAGGACTTACTCTTCCTAAATCAAGTGATTCTAGGGCGAGTCCTAACGCATTACCAAAGGTGTTACTGGTGTTTTCATTGCGCAGGGCAGCCGTGTTGATTCGAACCTGATCGGCGGATGCAATGCGTCTTCGCAAGGCAATCCGCCCTCGGAAAACCATACCAACAAGATAGTGATCCGAGTCGATATTGGCACCTCGGTACGTTCGTACCGTCATCAAGTTCGAGTAGTGGCGACGGTCTATCAACACGTGGTCTATTTGGTTACGAGTGACTCCATCAGGTGATACCCAGGTGGCTTTGTAGATATCTTTACGCGGGAACCTGGTACTCGCAACGACCATGTTTTTCGATGCTGCCAATTCTAAGACTCGAAGTCCATTGTCATTAGTGTTCTCATGCAAACTATGGGTGCCTGCGTAATGCCTGAATACCGGCTCCCGACCTATTTTTGCGTTCAAATCCCCAAGGATGATTTTAACATCATACCTTGGACAGGCATTGAGGGCCCTCTCGACTTGTTCGTAGTAAGTCTCTTTTTCTTCGTCTGAGGACTCCTCCGTAGGTCCGTGAACGTTAATGAGGCTGATGTTCGTAAATTTGCCTCGCACGCGAAGGGTGCATAGCCTTTCGCTTATAGCGTTAAAGCCGATGATAGTAGACTTCATTTTTTCGCTGACTAGGAAGCCTACCCCGAGCACATGGTGTTTTGTATGACAGCTGTAGTATATGTCATATTCTTTCTTCTGTAAAACACCATTCCCTGTCCATCTGATTTCTTGAAGAGCTGTTATGTCAGCTTTATACTTTGACAGGGCATCGGCTAGCTGCTGAGCAGCTCGAGCTCTATAGAGCGATCGTACGTTCCATAAGAAAATTCGTAAATCGTTTTTCCTTTTTCTTTGCGTGGGTTGTCGTCGTGAGATCAGTCCGTTTCCGAGGCTTGTTGTCGGTCTCGCAATTCTTTTAGTTTTACGGGACAGGGAATTAACCTGTCGCCAACCTGAGGAACCAGCCTGATCATATTAGCCAAACCTTTTTTAAAAGGCTTGTTTCTAGCGGCCGCCGCGGAGAGGCTATGATCACACTTCCACCAGTCCCGAATAGTTACGGCACGTGCATGTTTTCGTATGCTACATGTTATTCCCCCTATTCGTCTGATGGCTGACCGCCAAATATTAGCTTCTGCAAGACCCAAAATTATAAGCCTGTACTGGTTTCTTAAAAAAAAATAAGCTTTTATATACAAAATTTTTTAAATGTTTTTAAGAAAAACTTTAAGTGAACCAATTTAAAGTATTTATTATTGTTCGAATAAAAATTAAATTTACAAACAAAAATATTGACCCCGTTTCTGAGATATCGAATTTTCCAAAAAAAATGAATTTTTTGTTTTTCAAAAATTCAAAAAATATTTTTTTTAAGGTTTTTAAATGCAATGTTTTTCAAACTTTTTAGAAGGTTCTCTATACAAAAATTCAATAAAATCCGTTTTGTCGATAATGAGAAATTCTAAATTTTAAAAAATGGTTTTCTGGTATGTACCGTCATTAATATCTTGATTTAAATTGTTTTCTGATTAAATTATAGATCGTTAAAATTAATCAAAAGAAAAAAAATTTAAAAAAAAAATTCTCGGAAAATTTGAATTTTTTTTTTTAATCTAAAAAAAAATTGTTTTGAAAAATTTGAATACCCAATAATACTCGTATTTAAACTGCTGGTGAGCTTTGGCATAAGAAAAATTATCAAGATCGGTTGTACCGATTTTTTTTCCAATGCATAGCTTGCCTTATAGTACCTATAAGTCGCAAGTAAAAATAAGCGTGCTATTATAGGCGTGGACAACATTTAAGTCAAACAAAGTTTTAGGAAAAAATGTTTTTAACACCTGTTTATAAAACCGTTTTTTATTTTTAAATAAATT
This sequence comes from Philhelius festivus, assembly GCA_963931855.1. Classification (NCBI taxonomy): domain Eukaryota; kingdom Metazoa; phylum Arthropoda; class Insecta; order Diptera; family Syrphidae; genus Philhelius; species Philhelius festivus. The sequence continues at coordinate 172,222,849 of OZ007555.1, forward strand.
AAATATGCAAGCTCTTACCTCAGTAATTACAAATGTCAGATAGAACTATTATTGTTGCCTCAAAAATTGCAAAATTAGATCGGCCTGGTATGATATAGGAGTTTGAGTCCGCTAGAAAAAGATCTTTTGCTGTTTTACATTTGCATCAACACTTCAATGCTCGTTCTTTAAAAGAGGATTACCTTGAAGCAAATCGAGCCAACAGGGCTCGTACGGTTGCAACTGTACTGAAAGATCTCCATATACACAAGAAACCACTGGCCGAGACAGTATCCCCCCAATTGTTCTGAAGAGGTGCGCTGGTAAAACCATTGCGTAACCTTCTTCATCTGTCCTACTCTACTGGTCTCTTTGCGAGTGGATGGAAAACAGCATTTGCCCAGCCTGTCCCTAAAAAAACGAATCTTCTTCCCCCACTCACTATCGTTCAAATGCACTTACACCCTTCTTTCTAAGGTCATGGGCCCACTGATAAATTATCAGCTCAAGATATATCTTGAAGAACGAAAGCTTCTTCGGGGTTATTGTTTCTTTGGTTTCCATTAAGATAGATATATTTATTATATTTTCTGTTCAATTTCCGGTACAGTTTCCATTTGGTTTTTTTGTTTTTCTAAAAATGCGCAATTTCTTTAAAGACCGGAAATACGAGTACTTAGCCTTAATTAAGTGTTTTCTTCTTCAAGCGTCCACATACCTATCTTTTCTGGCATCGTTGATGTCTCTTTTGCTTTGTGCCAGGAGGTTTATCTGTACTTTTTTCGATGTAAGTATATTGCTATTCGATCCAAGCGATGCCTACATGCATCGCATCTAAAAGTATCGATTCCAAAAGTTATTGGTATCGAAACAAAAGTAACTAATATAAGTATACTCGTATTTACTTGGATCAATCCATCCCTTGGCACGGTGCTGGTTGCCTGATAACGTCGGAATAATACTTCTTCATATTTCAATAATTACCATTTCCTAAAGAAAGCAAAGGAACACACCCCACAAATCAGGTATCCAGAAGAATGTTCTTATCACCCTTCCTTGTTTGATTCACAGATTCCGAGTAATTGGCTGGGTCAGAACCAAGCATGAACGGACATATTACCAGAAACTTATTAATTGAATGGCCCTATTCAACCGAAATTGGCTGATTTGTGATTTCGAGGAATTAATAAACATTGATTAGAGGCAATCAGTGATTGAACCCTTAGTGGATTATGTAGGTGTACGCGTATACATGTACATACGTATTCTCTTCTGTCTTCTGTTGTTCAACTAATATTAATCCCTTTTATCTGAAATATAATAATTCCTCTCTTTGAATTCTTTGGAAGTTTTATCAACAATAGTGAATAGAATTCAAACTCGAAGTTTCTAGGAAAACGTTTTTGTCCAAACAATTTTTAATCTTTTTTTTCCAGTAGAAAACAAGAAAAAATTGCAATTTAATTTGTTAAGCTATCTATGTACCGACATTCTATACGAGTTCAAGAGTTTTGAGGCCTAACTTTAGTGACCCAACCACCATCCATCACAATCCGAAGAAAAAATAAATAACTAAGACAAGCATCAATAAAAAGAGATGAAGTGGTATAGGTTAAAGAGGTACTTTGTAGAAAAAAAATTCATTTAAAACTTTTTCTGACCATTTGAACAAAATATATCCTTCTGAAGAAAACTTTGTTAATTAAAATAATTATACCCTTGTGTTGTTTTATGAGAAACAACAAAAAGGGATGTTCAAAGCTCTTTTTCCTTAAAATATGCAAACAACCCTCAAATCCGGACAGGTGCTCCAAAAGGCGTATATAGGTATAGAAACAAAATCCAACTAAATAAAAAAAGGGAAAAGTATCTTAAGTTTTCCTTTGTTGCTTCTCTACCTAGTTATTTTGTCCTCATTTGCAAATTTTCGTTTCGTTGAACACATTGAAAATTATTGAATGTTTTTTTTTTTTTATTTTTTTTAACGGATGTTCTTCATCCTAGTTCTACTTAATTAACTTAATTTTCTATCTGAATTCAGGTCCTACTCCTTAATTTTTTATGCAAATATTTGGTCCATTCTCTTTCGTTAAGAACCATCCTTTTGCGTGTCCTTTATCTAAGATTGTTAAGTGTAAAGCTCTTGCACAAAGATTTTAAAAAATGTTAATGATGAAAAGAATATAAATTAAAAGCAAATGTTTGGTAGTTTTTGATTTAAGATAAAGGGTTTTTCAATAAGGGTTGAAATGAAATAAAACAAGCCGTCACAAAATTCTTGTTTTATCTGAAAGGCCCATGTACATTGGAACATATAGGACATTTATATGACATCGTTCATATTTCCACAACAGCTGTCTAATTTTCAAAAACTTTTCCGCATAGATCTGGCTGAATTTCAGCTATGGCCTGTGCTGTGCTGCGCTCAACTTAAGGCCATCGGACATCGATAGATTGTGACTTATTCGCATAGACCTGCGACTTCAGGAAACCCAACCAGAAAAAGTTTACCGGAGTCGAATCGCATATGAACTTTAATTGGCCGCTTTCACGTCACCTCTGCGGGAGATAACCTTACCCTCAATTCGTTCATGTAGAATATCGATCGTGGTGTTGTGGGACACTTAGCGCCATTCTACTGAAACCACATGTCGTCTTAGTCCATATGGTTCAATTCGGGCCAAAAGATATTAATTATCATAGTTCTGTAGCGCTCGTTATTGCCGTGACGGTGAACGACTCACCAACGTCGTTTTCGGAAAACTACGGACTAATGACGCCCTCAGTCTAAAATCCACACCAAACGGTTACTTTTTGAGAATGAACCTCGTGATGGTTGTTGTCGTCCCACAAACGGCAATTTTTCTTGTACTAAGCACAGCCATTCATCCGAAAATTCACCACGTCGACAAAAGGTGGAAAAGTTTTTGAAATTGGTAATTAAAGCTCAAAGTTGTTCATTTGTGGGATATTCGCAAATGAAGTGAAGTTTTTCAACATCAATAAAAAGGTCAGCAAAACTGTTATTCGACCACAAAATCAATTTCAAGCCAAATAGTCCCGAGGCTGAATTGATGAGCATTCCAAGCGAAACGAGTATCACAGTTGAGTTGAGTGAGCATGAATTGTGAAAGATGAAATAAAACACGGAACAATATGAAGCATTCCGATGACGTTCGGTTTTAACGCTCAGTTCTGGATTCTATCAAATAATGGGAGAGAAGTTTGGACAGCACCTGCCCAACGATGTGAGTTTAAGCGATTTAAGGACGTATAAACGCACTTTTAGTTACAGCGAGATTAGAAAGGGTTTAAAATACAAGGTAGCACTTTTGGCGGTCTCGAGAATGTGGTCATTCCAACTTCGAAGCATTAAACTCCATACGATTTGTTATATCCCATTGAACAATGCTGTAAGGATCCGAATTTAATGAACTTATGATACGGTATCGTTGCAATTCCACATCCGTAGGAAATGGACTGGAATATGAGAACGAGTATAGAAGTATTAGAGTCGTCGGCAAAACTATGAAGTGGATTAGAAGAATCAGACAATAAATCATTAATAAGAATGAGGAAGAGAGTCGGAGACAAAATAGAGCTCTGGGGAGCACCAGCATATATTTTGTAATAATCAGACTTGAAAACTGTCCAATACAACATGTATTGAACGATCTGGAAGGTAATTTCTAATCCAAAGAATAAAGGTTTCACTGATGCCAAACTCTATCAACTGCCTTAGAAATATCAAGCGAAATAATCTTACTTTCTCTAAAACAAAATAGAGATTTGTTCCACTCTTCGGTGAGATATGCCATCAGATAACCGTGGAACTATTGCTGCAAAATCTGTATTGTCAGTCATTCAGCAGCTTTCGAACTTCGAGATATTTCTTGAGCTGATGATTTATCAGCGATGCCATGACCTTGGAAAGAAGGGACGTATAAGTGCAATTGGTCGATAGGACGAGGGAGAGCAGGGGTCACCTTTATTAGGAACAGGCTGGATAATTGCTGTTTTCCATCTTCTAGGGAAGATTCCAGGACAGTAGGAGTGATGGAAAAGCTTACGCAATGGTTTTGCCAGCGATGAAGAACACCTCTTCAGAAAAATGGGGGTATACCATCAGGACCAGTGGATTTGCTTCTATCAAGATCTCGAAGAGCTCTTACAACTGTACGAGTGCGGAAATATACCTTTCCCATTGAATGATTTACGTTCTCAAGTACAGGCAATGTAGCTATCAGGCAGCGCAACGTAGAGCAAAATAATCTGCAAGTATATTTGCCTTATCTAAAAAGCTAGCTATCGGGTTGTCATTTTAGATGAGCGTTGGAACCGAAAATGAAGTTGAATCTTTTACGTTCTTGACAAATGACCAGAAATTTCTGCTGCCTCTGGGACATTTCAGGATTTTTTGTTTTTAACTTCTGGTCATGTTAGAACTCGGTTCTTTTTATAACAGTGTTTCTGACTTCTTTATTCTTTTATACAGCTTATATTAAACCAAGACTTTTCTTTAGGTTTTATCCACTCTTGTATTTGTGAGGAACAAAATACGCATGCCAAGAAAAATTACTTCTGGGATCATATCGGCATTGGCATCAACTTCACTCTCAAGGAAACATAGTGACCTGTTAAGGATTCAAAAAAAGTTACAGTTACAGTTGGCTTTTTCGTATCGCCAAACGGTCTTAGTGAGAAACTACACTTTAGGTGGATGGATCAGTCGTGAGAAATTTGGGAGATATAACACAATGGTGCGAAGTGCCTAATGGAGAAGTTACCTATATATATATGATATTATTCATCTCAACAGCATTGATTTTCACCACTTTATTTACCGTTGTACTCCTATCTTAATCAAATGCAGACTTCTCTCATCACTGAACCTAAGCGCTTTTACCAATTCATTAACGTCAAGAGAAAATCCGACGGCCTTCCTTCAACCCTCAACTTTCTTGGCACATCTTCATCTGATCCCAAAATCATAGTTAATCTCTTTGCTACCTTTTTCAGCCAATCCTATAGCAATAAATGAACCTGATCCCTTGTCGCAATTACTATTACGTCCCCATCCGTCTATGATAAGTTGAACTCATTGAAAGATGATTTTTCTCCTGGACCTGATGGAATCCCTGCAATTTTTCTTAAAAAATGTGCTAATGTACTTTGTGAACCCCTTACCAAACTCTTCTAACTATCACTTTCACAAGCTGTGTTACCCTCTCTTTTGAAAGAGTCTTTTATCTTTCCCGTTTTCAAAAAGGTTTGTAAGAATGATATCTCTAATTACCGACCGATCGCTAAGCTTTCTGCGTTACCCAAGCTCTTTGAAAGTATCGTTTACGATTCTCTTTACTTCCATTGTAAATGTATTGTTTCCCCATTTCAACACGGATTCTTAAACGATAGGTTCACTACAACTAACCTTATCCAATTTGTCTCCAAAGCACTAATATCTTTAGAAAAAAGTTTCGAAGTTGATGTTATAACTACTGATTTTAGTAAAGCTTTTGACAAGATCAGTCAACAAATCTGTGGCCGCAAACCATAACCGCCTAACTCGAGTTATGACGAAATTGAGTTTTTATCATAATCGTGCTGAGAATATAAAAATCTATGCCCACTCAATTTTTTACGTCTGTATCTTTTTTTAAACAAAAGTTATAAACAAAAAACCTAACAACCTAACTCGCTTTTCAAAAATTATAATTTGCCATAACAACTTAACTCAATAAAAATACAACGGCGGTTTCATAACTTAAGTTAAGTTTTTATTATTCTGCATTTAAAAAAAAAAATAATCAGGAATAACAACATAAGTCAAGTTAATCAATTTAAAATCTGCCGAGAATTAAAAACGCTTATTTTTCATTTTTCTTATATCAACATAGGCTCTTATTCCCTGATGTAGAACAAATATTTACTTTTCTTAACTTGAGTTAGGTTGTTATGGAAAACCACAATTCTATTTTTTGACCAACTTAACTGAACTTAAGTTCTTTTGGCTAACCACACTATGATTGCATGAAAATCTTAAATCGAGTTAGGCCGTTATGCCGTGTTTCAATTTAAAAAATCACAAATCTAAGTTGACTTATGTTCTTTTGCCTTAATCAGTTTACTGTAAAAATGAGTCATAAGTGAAGATAGGTCTTAACGAACAGTTGCATCTGTAGTGTAAGTACTGTTTAAAATTGAAAGGTTTAATTAAAGAAGTGCGTAGGATATCGATTAGAGCTGTGCAAATAATGGAATTAGCAAGGATGCTTACAATTTACAAGATAATTATTATCTATTATCATTCTGATTACACGATATAGTTATGTGATGTATTTAGGAGCTGATAATACATTGGGGCAGTGCCCTACGAACAAAATTTGTTTAGGTATTACTCAATAAGAGAAAGTACTCATTACAACAACAAGCGTGGTTTCAGTGCTTTTCTATCTCCCCTTAAAAAAATTCCTATGTAAATTGGTGATCGAAATTAGAAAAACGGTTTATAAAAATATTTGTTTTTCATTTGTTCTTAAATAAATTTGGGGTGTCAAATTAAAATAAAATTCAAAAAGAAATATCAAAATAAGAAGTCGTAAGAATTGATCTTCCATTGAGCATTTTTTTTTTTTTTCACTACGCTTGTGCAAACCTCAAAAACATTATTGTCTATTATTTTTTTTGCAGGACAATGTAATAATAAAGATCAGCTTGTGCGTGAATAAAATGGAATGAAATTAAAGAATTCCTGTTGCCAATCCCTGTTTTCATGATTTGAGAGTGTACTTTTAGAAATGTATTTGTGCTTTAAATCAAAATATAATATTATGACTTTTGTTACAATTAAACCAAACAAAATTGTTTCCATATTTTGAACCGAGTATAACGAAATACAGTCATTTAAGAATGGCCAAACTCTTATTTTTAAGTCATCAGTTATAGCAAAAAAACTTTCAATATTTAATAGAATTCTAAGGTTTATGTTAAGATATGCAGTTTTTGTTGTTCAGGTGAACTACATAATATGTTCATGAAACTGAGAACGTTGAAAATGATTCCGAATTTGATGGTATTTTTTTTAATAAACTAGAATAGATACACTTATTTAATAAGTCTAGTAATTCAATTTCTGAGAGCTCAAATAGAAGAAACGTTTGCAAGACCTAAATGCAAAGCTAAGAAAAAGCTTCTTATATATTAAATTTTCAATCAGCAGAAAGACTGTTAAGGTTAAGGCTTGCAAGTCTCTTTATATTTGTAGAAGTAAATATACCGAGAGCATTAAATTTTAAAAACTTGAACTGTAATTCAACAGCTACTGGTCATTAGAAAGCTATTACCAAAGAATTTTATATATTGGTCCCTCAAACACATTGAGGATACAAAATTTGACACCTTGGTGTACGCAGTTAACTGGAAGCCAAAACGCGACCGTAGTATGAAGAATACGAAAATATTTTTAATGTTTCTTGTAAAAAATATTTTCTTCAGTTCTTTGACGAAACTGAGAGCTTCTTTAAATCCGTCATTAAAACAAAAAACTTCACTGTCGTTAGTGTCGTTCGATTCCATTTAAGGATATCAGAGAAAAACGTGCTCCTAACAATAAAACGACATACATATTTCGAGGTTTACTGCACATGAAAGTCACTTCATTTGAAAAGACTCGTGTACAAAATATTTAAACGCCAGCTTTAATCTTACATCAATACACGGCCATTATAAATCATAATCTTTGAATCTGGCAAGCTTATCAAAATACTTAAAAATGTTTGGATTTATCGGCCAAGAGTTTAATGCCCCAAAAGGAGACAATTGTTCTTTTGCTTCGAAGAGAAAGGTTACCGAATCCGAGAATGAAAAGTTCGCATTGCAAGTGAAGCAAAACGCAACGAAAAAAAGAGGCAATAAAAACCAAACACTTTTAAATTAAAGCTTGGACCTTCATTGATCCTTGAACCAGGGCTTACATATGTGATTGCGTCCATCACAAGCTCAATTAGCTTAGTGAGAAAAAAACGAAGGTCCAAATTGATTTTTATTTCGTTAATAAGACTGATTTAATTGACACGAAGAACAACGACAATGATTTTTCTGATTTTGCCAAAATAACTTGGAACTCTATTCGGTAGCTACGTTACTATAAAAACTGCATCAAATGCAATAATACACTACAAAACAGAATTATTTTATGCACAGATTGGGCGTTATCCTAAATGCAGTGTTGCAGCGCATCATGAATTTTGATGCTTTTTTCTATTCACTTGCTTCAATAAAATATCGTTATTAAATACGAATTCTAAATTTTAGAGTTTTTTTTAATGAATTGTAAAAGTAAATTTCAGAAGAAAAACATTGCAAGGGCATCAAAATCCACGATGCGCTGCAACACTGCATTTAGGAAAACGCCTATTCTCTTCCAACAACGAGAAAGAAAGTGTCGATACAAACACTTCAAAGGCTAAGAGGGAAGCTTGGACGAAATTTCTTTGAGCGTACACATACTTTAATCAATACAAATTTTATGTTTCTTAAATCGTTGCACTTTATAGTTCTAATATAATATCACAACAAACAATACCTACAAACTCACAATTTGAAATTTCAAAATTTCAAAGATGACAATCGATATGTCAAAATACATTTTAAAATGCCTTTAAGTGACCCTTAAACGCGGTTGATGGCGTTTAATTTAAGAGGCCTTTAAGTAACGTTACTTAAATGTGAAAATTGATTATAGATACCGATTTCATACTTAAGAGCTGCTTAGAGGTATTTTAAAGTTAAGTAACCTTTAAGATTTGTTTATAGATTCGCCTGCAAGTCTTGATTTTCAGTCTTTTTATGACAATCTTCCATCCAATATGGACGAGCCAAATACTTATCCTCATTTAACAGGCCCTAAGAACTCAGAAGATACTTAAATATCAATTTTGCTCAAAATTTAATCAATAATGTACAATACATAATTTAAACTTATGCATATTAAAAACTTGAATAAATAAAATATTCTTATTACAAAATGTTCCTTTACTTGTATGATACTTTCACGACCAAAAGAAAACAAACATGGAAAATTAACTTAAGTTAATGAATACCCTGGTTTATTGGTAAGGAAAAAGAACTTAAGTCAACATATGAAATTTTTTCCCACAATCTCACACATGGAATAACGACCTAAGTCGACAAAAGAAATTTTAATCATTCTCTCTTAATATGCCATAACAACCTAACTCGACCTAAGCTTTTTATTTTTTTAAAGTTCAATAAGCCATAACAGCTTAAGTGTTTTTTTCCTTAATTACTCACTAAATATAAGACATACATTTTATTACTTCTAGTATATGAGAAATGTGTATTCTTTCTTCATTTCTGCATTTAAGAAATTTAAAAATTCATAATTCCTGATTCATAGAGAGATTATGAAACTTAAAACTGCTCTCCTGAAAAATATGAAAAATCGACTTAAGCGGTTATGCCTTGTGGCCACTGAAATTATCTATATAAAACTGAAAGCTCTTGGTTTTCCAACATGGTTTATTGAGTGGAACAAATCGTACCTAGTGAACTGTACATATAGAGTTGTTTTTAGAAACGCGGAGTCTGATCCAATTTTCGCATCCTCAGGGGTTACTCAAGGCAGCCATTTCGGACCAATCCTATTTGTTATTGCCATCAATGACGTGAGTAACATCATTTCTTTCACTCCACTATGCTGACGGCATTAAAATAATCAAACCAATCGCATCTTCTCAAGACTGTTCGCTTCTTCAACATGACCTAAACACTTTTTTTACTTGGTGCAATAAAAACTTTCTTGAACTCAATATAAAAAAATGTCAATTTATGACTTTCTCTCAATTCCTCGAACCTAGCATTTCCGTAATGTCCCTGTCCCTATTGTTTCCTCAATTACAGACCTTGGGGTAATATGTGATAAAGAGCTAAATTTTCGCTCTCATATTGATCATGTACTTGCGAAAGCTAATTCTTCTCTTGGCCTTATCAAGCGTTGGTCTAAGGAATTTAACGATCTATTTGTTCCTAGATCTTTATACGTCACATTTGTCAGACCCATCCTTGGATATGCTAGTCAGATTTGGTCACCCTTCCTTATCACTCACTCACATAGAATTGAAGCTGTACAACGAAAATTTCTTCGTTTTGCTTTGCACAATTTGCGTTGGTCTGATCCCTTTATCTTACCCCCATATGAAGACCGTCTGCAATTGATCAACCTACATACCCTTGCTCAACGTCGTCATATCACCGATATAGTATTCGTCCACCAACTTATCACTGATGGTATCATTGACTCTCCGGCCTTGCTTGAATTAATAATTATCAATACAAACCCGCGTCATTTACGTTCCGTCCCCTTTTTCCACCTCCCTACACACCGCACCAACTACGGACACTTCAACCCAATCTCCAGATTATTACGTTCAGCCAACTCTGTTCAAGATATTTTTAATTTTTCCCTCAATTATGCATCCCTTAGAAGAATTCTGTCCCAAGCCCCTCACTAAACCTTCTTCCCATTTTAGTTTTAAGCTATTATTAAGTCTTAATTATGAAACGACGTTAACCTCAGTTTTGTATCAAGCCAAATAAAATAAATTAAAAATAAATTTTTCTCCCTTACTCATACTCTCCCACTTCGAACATTTCTACCTTTATTATTTTTAAGTACAGATTTAAGAATATTATGTCTAGTTATAAGTTCTGCTTGTATTAAGCCTAATAAATTATAATTAACAGGTTAAGCAGTAAGAAACAAAACAAGTCGAGAGTATTGGTGGTTTCCCAGCAACGCATGGTATTCGAGTGGGTTCATCTACTGAGCAGGGTATGGTATCTCAGTAAAGATCTCAACACATCTTCCTTCGGGTGTTGTATATTCCGAATTGTGTCCCCCGCAATAATGACTCAAAAACGAGAAATGGAATCAGACAGAGCGCTTCAATCTTGTTAAGATTTGAATTTCTGTCAATATTTGGACTCCTATAAATAAACCAATCACGGAAGATGATGTGCTGACGGACGGTAAACTTGCCCAAATAAATTAAACATAAGGTTAAAGTTCGTCGTCCCATTTGGACGATTTAGAAAACGCTATACAATTCTCTATGCCGCCGGGTGACTAATGGATCAGAAGCTTGCATAGATATCTTCACAAAGTTGCATTAAACTTTTCATTTTCAGAAAAGGATTTCAGATTTCTTCCTATTCTACGAGTAACCATTATATTAACGATCCTTTGCCGGAACTATACTTTAAAGTGAGTAAGTTCATTAATTTGTCATTAAAAATAAATTAATTGAACAATCCTGGCTTGTTTGTAAGGTCACTTGATGAAATAACAATCTACATTTGTTTGTATGTATATATGTATGGGATAAAGGCTTAGGAAGTCAGAAGCTTTGTTTCATTATTTATTAACAAGTTGACCTTCATTAAATATTTTGATGAGTATTTACGTAATGATGGGTAAACGTACAAGCCAGCTTGTAACAAATTACTTACCTGTTGTTTTGTTTAAGCCAAATAGGGTAAGCCCTTTGCATTCGAAATGAGATGTTTGATTTAGTGTTTGTATTTACCTGTTCGGCAGAACCTTTTAGTTCAAGTGGTTTTGCATTTAAGCTTAATAAGTGAAAGTATAAATTTCTAAAACAAAAAGGACTTTGAGCAATCAAAGTAATTAAAACAATAAAATTACGCATTGGCTTGCAGGATTTTAAATTTAAAATTTAATACTAGGCAAATTGCCTTTAGAGCTTTACTATACCGAATATTAAATAAGACCTTTGCTTGAGTTCTTATTAAATCATTTAACGAAGCGATAATTTGACTTCTTCCTTAAGGCTTCAACTGTGATGTGTTTTTTGCTTGACATACGGTGTTCTGCCCCATACGTCGTCGGTCGTCTTGAAGAAAAGGAAAACATGAATTTTTAGAGAAGAAGGGTCTTTAAGACCTCATGCAAAATCCTTATTCAAAGCAACTCATTTAATTATAGCAATGAAAATTTATTCAATATTAGCGCTTTATTATTTGTATTTTGTATTTGTTTATTTAATGTATTCATAGTACAATAAGACATAAAGACATCTTTTAGGAAGTACATGCTTAAAGAATTTCAGAAATCTATAAAAAGTTAACAATAATATAATTTAGTTACAATAAGTTAAAATAATAATACCAATAAATAATAAGATAACATTAATAAGTAGATAATTTAAGTAAATAAAAGCAAGAAAGAAAGAGAAAAGAAATACATTAATTAGAAATTCTGAGAAAAATACTGAAAGGATATTTTTTCGAAAGTAGTGAAAATTATGACCTTTGAAACTGGTCTAAATTTTGTTATTCAAACGAAACAGCTTACTACAGGTTGGGAATATTTCCGTCACTTTATTTTAACAATTTCAGGTCACTCCTTCCCGAATATCGGCATTTAGATATTGCATGGTTTTTATCTTACGGGCGTTATTAAGGTATACCTCCCCCCCCCCCCCCCAACAAAAATTGTGACACATGCAGTTGCCAGCTTGAATCAAAAAATTGAAGGTTGTCTTTGTTCCTGCTGACAATACGGACAAGAGAATGGTTCAGAGGTGCTAGTAATTTTGTTCTTATTTCGCGATAGACCAGAGAAGGATAACTTAAAAAAATTGAAAATCACACAACGGGTATTTAAATTTAGAATCTTGAAATTTTTAGGGATGATGGCTATTATTGATTTGGATGTGGAATTACTTACATAAGACTGTTTATTAATTTTAAATTGTTTTGAATATTGCTAATTCGAATGCTTCAACACAGATACTGGTTCATTTATGAATCGAATAATAAGTAGAGGACTTTAATAGCTGCCCTGTGGTATCCCACAGGGAATAACCGTTTGAAGAAAATCGCTTAAGCGGTGTAGGCTTTAGGTCGAGGTACAGACATTGAGGTATACAGACAGACAGGCGGAACTTCAGGGCCAACTTTTTTCTTGTTCTCTATCAACATAATGTGAACTTGTTTGTATGCTGTATACATTTCTCGTTAACTTTCTTGCTGACTCATTCACAGGTGAAGTTCTTTTATACAAGCTGTTTAGTGTTTACGTTGGGGATCTTAGGAAAAATTGTACTTCTTTTAAAGGCTATGCATAAAAACAATGTAGCATATGTGTGAGATGTTGAGTTTGTTTCTGAAGAGTTCACGAGGAAATTGAGAGTAAAGCAAGGATGCTTCTTAAGAGATCGGAACAGGAATCCAATTTGGAAACACGCGAATACCAGGCCTAATTTTTACTGATGACATAATGACATAGTATTTCTGTCCGATGGAATGCAACGAATTGTGGAACCTTTACGTTGATAGTAAACATGTTGAAAATAGTCTAAAAATAAGCAATATTGCTCTACGGTGCCCAAGTTTTGGAATATTGTCCATTCGAAGAAGTTGAAAGGTTTTTGAGGTATTTCTAGAAGCGGATTTTTCGTTTACCAGCCTACATGCCTAACTATATGTTACATTTAGAGACAACAGTTACATTATTTTTCTAAGACACCCTTAAGATGTATTTTGAATATGTGATTAAAGTACTGGATATGGATGATGGACGGCTGCCTAAATATGTACTGAAGCTACAAGGGAAAATTTTTTTCGCAAAATGGGAGGAGCTATACTGTGTTCAATTTATATTTGAAGTACAGGGAAGATAGGATATTTGTCTGTCAGTCTGACCAGTATGTGGTAGTAGTAAGCATTTAAAATTGCCGTAAATCTAACAAAAATATCGATAGAGTAACCAACTATTTATTAAAATACGCATTTTTATTAAAAGAAAAAAAACACCACCAAGATAAGTAAGATATTAGGTGCGTTTTCACGAAAAAATTAATAAAGTAAAAACGAATCTCTTCATTACTACTGAAAAGTATTGATAATTCGTATCAATTTATAATTTCGAATTAATCAACCCACGAATAATACGATTCGAGAAGAAAGCAAAGGCAGCGACGAGAAATACAATTTGGTGAACGACGAAGAAAACACTTTAACCTTTCTTAATAGTTTAACAATTTATTACCAAATATTTACCAGATGCTTACTCCTCGGTGGTTGATCAAAGAAAGAGAATGAATATAATGCAAAATTGTTGACGACAAGTCAAATTAACATGATCATAGAATAGAGATAAGAATTTACAGCAATTAAGGCAGAGAAAAGTAATAAATAGGGTAAATTATGTATGCTTGGCGTAGTGTCGCACATTTTACAAAAAGTATTTTAGTCATTAAAAAGGTTACATAATGATTAATTTGATGAATTTAGAATTTAAATAATTGAATTTAAGTGAATTTAAATTTTGAATATAAATACAGAACATTCAGCCCCCCCTGAAAGGCGCAGCTCTTTCAGCAAAAGGCAATGGAACAATTTTAACAATTGGTCTAACGTAGTCTCCAGTTTGGGTACTAATAGTTGCCACTCGAACTCGCTCATCCTTTCCTGGATGGACTTCTTTTATTCGCCCAAGAATCCATTTGGCTGGTGGAAGATTTGACTCCTTGAGCATGACTACATCACCGGGTTTAAGGTCGGGTTTGACACCTTGCCATTTTGGTCGTTGCTGCAATGAGGTTAAATACTCGGAATGCCATCGCTTCCAAAAACCTTGTTTGAGTGACTGCAAAAGAGACCAATTAGTAAAAATGTTCTGATCATGAATACAAGGATGAGGAATAGAAATCATAGGTTCACCGATCAGAAAGTGAGCCGGACTTAGAGCTACCGGATCCATATCCGATGTCGGCCACATTGGTCGGGAGTTCAGCAGTGCCTCGATCTGTGTTAGGAGAGTGTACATCTCCTCATAAGTCAGCCGATGATCCTTAATGACTCGATTCAAGTGGAATTTGACGGACTTTACTCCCGCCTCCCATAAGCCACCAAAGTGAGGAGCGGAAGGGGGTATGAAGTTCCACAAAATCTTGTCCTTAGATAGATGATCGATTACGATGTCATTGTGCTGCTGACTCAAGAGAAGCTCGAACATTTCATTGAGACATCGTTTCGCTCCATGGAAATTCGTCCCATTATCGCTCCAGATTTCCGACGGTTTACCACGACGCGACGCGAATCGATCGAGAGCAGCGAGAAAAGCCCTTGTAGAGAGCTCACTTACTAGCTCGACATGTATGGCTTTTGTTGTAAAACAGACGAATAGTGCGATATAAGCTTTGGTAAACTTCGGATTTCGTCCACGAGCCTGTCGTAAGGTTATAGGACCTGCGTAGTCTACACCAACCTTGCTAAACGGTCGCGAAAACAGTACACGCTCTGCCGGCAGATTACCCATTAGTTGGGTCGAGGTTGTCTTTTGTTGGCGGAAGCACGAAACACACTTATGCACTACCTGTCGCAGCAGATTCCTACAACCGATAATAAAATATTCTTGTCTTAAAATGGCAAACAAAAGAGAAACGCCTGCATGACAATGTGAGTTATGAAAATGTTCGACGATAAGTTTTGCGATGCGCGTGTTTTTGTCAAGGATAATTGGGTGTTTCGCGTGCAAAGACACATCCGATTCTTGTATACGACCACCGACGCGTAAAAGTCCTTGGTCATCCACAAATGGCGCTAACGACGCTAACTTATTACCCCTTTTGAGACATTTACCACTTTTTAAACTGTTTATTTCCGAAGAAAAACTAAGCGTTTGGTGAAACCTTATAAGTTTAGTTTTTGCCGTAGAAAGTTCGAGAGACGACAAAGCCAACGATTGATTTTTAGAAGGAGGTTTATTCAGATTTTCTAATAGCGTTTTTTCATAGGCACTTAATATTTCATTATTTGCAAGTTTTTCTTCACAGCAATGATTTTACGAATGTTTGATATATAGCGAATTATTGAAGCAATTACACGAACGGATTTAAGAAAACTAGATGAATCATCAATTATGTTGCAAAAAATGCTTTTAGGATCGAGTTCTACGAGAGCACAAGTCGTTATCTTTTTTCGAACTTCAAACGTGTCTGGTTGAATATTGTCGACCGAATGTTCCGATTTTGGCCATTCGTCCCGTTCTTTCGAAATCCACAATGGACCCTTCCACCATAACTCATTTTGAATCAAATGTGAAGGTAGAACTCCGCGAGAGGCACAATCAGCTGGGTTGTGTTCGGACCGTATATGATGCCATGACTCTCTAGGTATTGTAGAGAGAATCTCCGAAGTACGGTTCCCGATGAAAACTGACCACCTCTTTGGCAAGGCTGAGAGCCAATGTAGGACGATTGCGGAGTCAGTCCAAGCGAAAACTTTCAATTCTTTATCTTGTAAAGAAGTTTTAAGTTTCTTTACTAAACGCGTTAGTAAAACTGCTCCACAGAGCTCGAGACGCGGGAGAGAAACAACTTTAATAGGAGCTACCTTGCTTTTCGCTGCAACAATGTTGCTGGTTATATTTCCGAACGAGTCGATACTTCTGCAATATATGACCGCCGCGTAAGCATCGAGGGATGCATCACAAAATCCGTGGTATTCGATGCGTGCCTTTGAAGTCCACATGATTCGTGGAATATTTAGTTTTTCGAGAGTTGGAAGCTCATCGCGAATGCAGTGCCAATTTTTGGCATGATCTGAAGATATGACGTCATCCCATTTGTACTTTTTTCGCCAGAGCTCCTGGAATAATATTTTTATGCCGATGACAACAGGTGTAAGAAACCCGATAGGATCAAATATCCTTGAAGACTCTGAGAGTATTTGCCGCTTTGTTGACGATGCTTTATCATTTAAGTTCACTCTGTACGAAAACGAATCATTTGCAGGAGACCATTGCAAGCCGAGAAGTTTGACTGAGCTGTATTCTTCAAACTCCTTTGGTGACATTTCACGTTGTTCTTCTGGCAAACTGAGAAGAAGAGGCCAACAATTTGTTGTCCACTTTCGAAGATTCAAGCCGGCAGACCTGAGAAGGCTAACCAGTTCTAGGCGGAGTGACGTGACTTCTTCGATAGAATCAGCTCCAGTCATAACGTCATCGACGTAAAAGTCGTTCAGTAAAACTTCTGACGCTCGAGGATGAGTATCTGCTGAGTCGATTGCCAATTGATACAAAGTCCGTACAGCTAAAAATGGAGCACACGCAGTACCATAAGTAACGGTTAAGAGCCGATAATGCTTCAACGGAAGGTGACTGGAATTTCTCCAAACAATTCGTTGGAAGTCTGCATCTTCCTTAGAGACCCTGATCTGGCGAAACATTTTTTCGATATCACCGGATATCGTATAGCGGTGACGACGAAAACGAAGACATATTGCGAAAAGATCTCGTTGATAGGATTTACCTACTAACAGCGATTCATTAAGAGACGGATGTTTATTTGAAGCCTTAGCCGAACCATCGAACACTACCCTGACCTTCGTCGTGCTGCTATCATCCTTGAGAACCGCGTGATGCGGCAAATAAAAACATTTACAAGAAGACGTATTTATTTCGCTCACAGGAATCTCTTCCATGTGGCCTAGGTTCAAATACTCGTCGATAAAGCTAACGTATTTATCCCTCAAATACTGACTGGATGCGATGCGACGTTCGGTAGGGTAAAACCTGTTTAACGCGACGTGGAGGCTGTTACCGAAATCTGTAGCTTTAGTAGACTTGAACGGTAGTTGAACCATATACCTGCCATCAGGTAAACGAGAATGATGTTTAACGAAAATGTCTTCTGCCAATTTATCATCGATAGACAGAGTAGGTTCGAGGTCAACTTCCTCAAGACGCCAGAAACGCTCGAGATCAAACGAAGTTGAAGTGTCCAAAGATACACAGTATGAATCAACATATTTTTTAGCGGAAGTGCTGGCGGTTTCTATGTTTCCACAGACAACCCAACCGAAAATTGTCGGAACGAGATCAGGCATTCCTTGCTGACCACTAACTGCTGAGCCATTTATTATGCTGAACAATTTATCAGCACCGATAAGTACGTCAATGTGACAAGGAAAATTGAATTTAGGGTCAGCTAGAGTAAACGAGCTGAGAGACTCGGTATTTGGAACCGTAGAAAACGAGGTCGGTACTACGGATGTAATTTTTGAAACGACGTAGCATTGAATCTCAACGAAGTCTTGAGTAAAGCGAGAATAAAGGTTTAAGTGTACGATTCCATTCGTAACACCTGCTGGTGTTGCTCCAACACCTACGATGGGTATTTGTGCGTTCTTGCGAATCAATCCTAATCTCTGAACTGTGTTTTCAGTGACGAAAGAGACCTGAGATCCCGAGTCTAGCAACAACCGAATGTTTTGAAGTATTCCTTGCTTATCATGAACGTGAGCAACAGCTGTAGGCAATAGCGTTTGATGTGAACGAACGAAAGAAAACGAGCTATTTGCCTGAGCTACTGATGAGCAAAGCGATATAGGCGATTGTGTTGAAGCTACAGAATTTGATGTTGCTGAGTTGGCCTTGGAAATACCAGAAGAAACAGGAACTGTAGAAACGTTTAACGGAGATTGAATGTGAACGAGCGTGTGATGTCGCGAGTGACAAGTTCTGCAACGGAATTTACAGCGACATCTTTGCGAAGAATGACCAGGACGAAGACAATTAAAGCATAAAGAATTGTCCTTCACGAATGTACGGCGTGCGGTGATGTCAAGCGACAAAAATTGTGGGCATTGGGTTAAAAAGTGATCTGACTTACAACTTGGACAACTTGGTCTCGATTCCACGAAATGAGATTGAATGACCTTTGGATATTTCGCACGAGATTGAGTTGGACGAGAAAGCGATTGAGCAGCTTCCAAAGCATCACAACGTGAGTTCAAAAACGCTAAAAATTTGTCGATGGAGGCGTTTGACTTTGCTCCTACCTCAAGTGCCCAAGCTTCTCTAGTTTCCTGATCTAATTTCAACAGCAGAAGATAAATGACCCAAGGGTCACGCCAAGTGGCTCCCAAGGAGTCCAAGCCGCGAATGGTTTCATCGGCTGCGTCGGATATCTTACGAAGAGATTGTATATTAAACGTGTTGATGTTTGGAATCGAAAGAAGCGTTTGGATATGCGATTGAATTATGAAGTTAGGACGATCATAGCGCTTTTCAAGTTTTTCCCAAGCATCAGTAAAATTTGAATCAGAAACATTTATATCGCGAATTAGATTTGCTGGATCGCCACGCAGGAATGATTTTAAATAATGAAATTTTTGCGTCGGAGTTAATTCGGTGTTGCTATCAATCGAGCCAATGAAATGATCCCTAAAGCTTGGCCATTCCTTATAATCTCCCGAAAAAACCGATATGGAAAGCTTAGGCAATGCTATGGGACACGCGGCCTTTTTTTGTTCATTTAATTTTTTTAAGAAAATAGCCTGTTGGTTAGCTAGCCTATCTACAACCGTTTCCGAAACGCTAGGTGAAGCAGTTGTAGATAACAACTTTCTTTCCCGAATAACCCTTATTAATGTAGATTGAGCCGTGAAATATTTATTTTCGTAGTCGCAAAAATCATCATTTGGGTCTACAAAATCGTCTTCATCCGAGTGATTATAAAGCTCGTCTGTTAAGCTTACGAATTTCGTCCACGCATCTTCAAGATTCTCTAAACGAGTCTCAAGAAGCTCCAATGTAACGCGATCGTCCAAATTTTCTGCGAATGATGATGCCCGAGTCAAAAGGCCTTTCACGTGACCACGCTTTGCCTTAATAGCGTTCATTTTTAAAGTTTTTATCAAAATAAATTTCAATTAAATATTAAATAATCAATTTTATGTTTCAGACTGCACAAACTAACGGTAGCGAGATAATTAATTGAAATTCAATTAAAATAATAGCACAGCACGTGGTTTATGTGCAACAATTCACAATATATTGCTTTATGATAAGCCTTATTGTCCGCACTTTGTATAAAAAAAATCATTCATATGTCCAATTTAGGATTTACAACGAAAATCAACTAAAAATCGCGAAAAAGTTCATTAAATTTGGCTACCGAAGGACCATGAAAAGTATTGATAATTCGTATCAATTTATAATTTCGAATTAATCAACCCACGAATAATACGATTCGAGAAGAAAGCAAAGGCAGCGACGAGAAATACAATTTGGTGAACGACGAAGAAAACACTTTAACCTTTCTTAATAGTTTAACAATTTATTACCAAATATTTACCAGATGCTTACTCCTCGGTGGTTGATCAAAGAAAGAGAATGAATATAATGCAAAATTGTTGACGACAAGTCAAATTAACATGATCATAGAATAGAGATAAGAATTTACAGCAATTAAGGCAGAGAAAAGTAATAAATAGGGTAAATTATGTATGCTTGGCGTAGTGTCGCACATTTTACAAAAAGTATTTTAGTCATTAAAAAGGTTACATAATGATTAATTTGATGAATTTAGAATTTAAATAATTGAATTTAAGTGAATTTAAATTTTGAATATAAATACAGAACAACTACAATGCCGACGAGTAGTTGCTGCTACTGCTTTCTCCATTCAAGCTTATTATCAAACTTTCACATTATCAAATTTTCACATCTTTGGCTCAATCCCTTTCACAACATGTATGACACAACGATGCCATTTTTCAGCGTCAACCTTCATAAGTCCAGCCTTTAAAAACTCTTTTATCTCTACCAATTTAAATGACTTATTTTAGCTTGCCACAAATCCTTTTACTTGAGCCCAAACTAGTTCTGTAGGATTAATAATTTCGCAATGATAAGGTGGCAATCGAAGGACTTTATGTTTTAGCCATTTCATCAACGCCGTAGGTTTCAAATTGGGATTTGAAACGTTTCACGATACCCAACAACTAAGCTTTCACCATAACACCTTCGAAGCTGTTACCATTAGAACGCAGCCATTCTTTTATTTCGTTTTTTCTGGTTGAAGTTGACGGAGCCTAGTTTTTTATTTCGAGAGTGATACGAAGTGTTGTCCAAAACTATAATGAAGTTGGGTTCCAGGCGCGTTAAAACCTCTCCAAACCACTTCTCATATATACGACGGCGGTCATGTCTTTATTATAATCTCCACTGCTTCCAGACACGAAGCATAGGAGTCCTTCATCTACGAAACCTGTAGAGCTTCCTATGTGTAAAATTATCAGTCCCTTTCTTTTTAAAGAAAATTCTTACTTCCAAAACCGTTTACCCCTTAAGCAAGAGGTGACATTTCTAACTTTAATTACACTCTGCATCGGACGGACCTACCAATTTTATGTCACCTTTATAACCCCAAGGAAAGAAAGGACGAATTACATTGAATTGTCGAACTCCCCATCCTAAAGGAGTTGCAAGTTAGTTTTTTTTTAACTTCAAATGCAGTAGTGGAGATTTTGAATGGCAAATTAGGCTTATTATTATAAAATAAGGAACATTGATATTATATGGGATATAGGTATTACAGATAAATTGTCAAAAAATATCAACTAGTTTTTGTTATTGGTCATAGAAAATTTGTAATCAAGGCATCAACTTTTCAAGGTCACGCATAATTTTTGGCCCTGATAAAAAGTCAATTATTTTCAGAAGTTCGTCAGCCATAAATTTTTTTATGACTTTTTAAAGTTTGCTTAAAGCTAACGGAAAACTGTTGCAAAATTATCAAACGCGATATTAGCTTTTGTTTATTATGAAATTCAATAAAAAGGAACAAAGCTAAAGAAATATTAAATGAATGTACTAAATTAGTTCGCGAGAGACCGAAACGCGCCGTGACAACAACAAACTTAATGATGACACAAGACAAACTAACTTATATCAAATGAAATGGGTGCGTTTGAGGAAATCACAATAAGCAGTATTTAGAGTATTGCCATCTACTAGCTAAGCAATGGGGTGAGCTCAGTGAAAAATGAATAATCGAATCTTGACGGAAATAGGATGTGTAAGTACAGGATTTACTTGATATATAGTAAAATTCCAAAACTATGTCACGATAAAAAAACACAGACTTGTGTTTTGACCACAAGGTTCAAGGTGGCTTTAAAATTTAAGTTTATTTGGGAAACCTTATAACCGGAGCTCAGGATTAAAACCCAAAATTTTGTTCTAATTTAACTAGAAAAATCACTAAATTTCTGTACGCCTAAGTAGAGAACAGTTAAAGAAAGAAAGAATCAAAGGTGAATAAAATTAATTATAATATATAAATCGAAACTAAACAAGCGAAAAGTTTAAATTATCGGAACGACAAAAAAACGAAATAAAAAAAAGAATTATTCAAAAAAAAAAAAAAACACTACTTACCTTTCTAGGAGTTTCCTCTTAACTTCCTCCTTACTTCTCGCCACTTTTTCTTTAAAAAAAATCTTTTCTCGATCCTTCTCAATAAAAAAAAAAAATAAATGCACGACTGGGTCGCACGAACTTGCTCCTATGTAATAGACTAGGAATTTTAAAAACGAATGTTTTTAGAGAAAACTTCAAAATTTTTAAAACATTTTAAAGAAAAATTTTGGTACGCCAATTTAAAGTTTTTATTATTGTTGGAATAAAAATTAAATTTACAAAAAAAAAATAATTAGCCGTTTCTGAGAAAAAAAAAATGGATTTTTCTTTTTTTCAAAAATTCAAAAAAATGTATTTTATTAAAGTTTTGAAATCCAATGTTTTTTACACTTTTTAGAAAAATTAAATTAAATTAAATTTGGTGGTGCAACAGCTCGGAGTGAACCAGGACCTAGTGACTTACAACTCTCAACCATTCCTGTGTGCGTGTTACCAGGAACGGAGGGGACCTACAATTTTCTGCCGATTCCGAATGGCTAGTGAGCAGCACTTTTCATGAAAAGAGATACTCTTAGAGAATTTGTCAATTTCTCGCAAGAGGCAGTACACCCCTGAAAAAGACCTTGCAGCGGCTGAGAATCGAACTCGAGACCTTCCGCATGACAGTCCAACGCACTAACCACTATGTCAAGAGGTACTCAGAGTTTTTAGAAGCTTCTCTATAAAAAATTAAGATCCGTTATGTCGATAGTGAGAAATTCAAAATTCGAAAAAATGGTTCTATGGTACATAGGTACAAGCTGTAATATCTTAATTTCAATTTTTTTTATTAAATTAAATATCATAAAATTAATTGAAAGAAAAAAATTTTTATCAAAATTCTAGGCGCCATTTTCGAGAAAAATACGATTTTTGAAAACCATTTTTTTTAAATCTTTTAACATTTGTATGGTGGGTACCTTTATTTTTAGGTAAAATAAAATTTCTTTTCTCATATCTTGTAGATTATATTGAAAAACTTTTAATTATCAAGTTTTAAAAAAATCTGTAATGGGGTTTTCAAAATATTGAGTTTTGAAAAAAAAATGTTGAAGTTTTTTTTTTTAAATCGAAATTTTTTTTTTTTTTAATTTTAATACCCAATAATATTGAAACTGCTAGGGAGCCTTAACATAAAAAATGATCAAAATCGATTGTACCGTTTTTGGGAAAATCAAAAACAAAAAAAAAATGGTTCCATGGGCGGTACCCTCAATGACCATTTTTCGGAAGATTTTTTTCAACAATTACCTAGTTTTAACTAAATAAAAAAAATTTGTGTTTTTATTTTTAAAATTTGTAGAACAGTTTTTGAGAAAAAAAAAAATATTTATATTTGGTCTTAAAAAAAAGAAAAAACGTGTGGGGGGAAAAATTAGAATTCATATCTACCAAGTTTAATGAAAATCGGTCGAGCCGTTTAGGCTGTAATCGAACAGACAGAGAGACAGAATTGCGAGACCCACTTTTTTAGTCTTCGCTTTCATCGTAATGTCAACTTTGATCAAAATCTCGAGTGCGATTTTTTTTTTCTTACGAATGCATAACTTGCCTTAAGGTACCTATAAGTCGCAAGTAAAAAACTTGTTACTTGAATCGCTGTCTAAATTAGAGTGAGCTTTACAAGATAAAAATTCCAATCTCTTGTTGGATGAATTCCTAAAACTTGGCTAATCTTAATGGCCGAGTTCAGACCCATCCCAAATTAATTTTATCGCGAAAAAACTAATAGAAATAGAGTCGCGACAAAGTTTTCGTGAGGCATTTTCCTAGTTAATACCTATTAAAACAGTCGGGAGTGATTCGAAGGGCGAAGTAATCATTTTATTCTCGAGGCTACAGAGGATGGTATATCGACTAGATCACGAAATGCACTAATTTCTTTTCCGTTCCGATAGATTCCTTTTTAGAGGAATAAAGATTTTAAGAATCAAAGATCGTTAACTACCCAGTTTGCCTAAAATAAAAGTTATCTACATATTTTTTTTTTTTTTATAATTTACTCGCGCTCAAGGGGTTACGATTACCCTTTAAATGTTTCAACACAGAGCTGGCATGAAGTTACGGAAGAGAAAGAAGGATAGGAAAGATGTGTGGCACGATGTTGAGACTGAAGGTGGTTGTCTCAGATTTTTTATCTCCAGGGATGGCGGTTGAACTAAAGCGGAGAACTGCCGTGTCTTATTTCTATTTCCCTTATAATTCACATTATTTTTTATTCATGTTCATCCTTGTTGGGCATACTAGTTTAACTCAATCACATGTTGTTAGTGTTATGCCTAAACAACATGCAATGAGTAAACCAGCAACCCATTGATGACAATTTTAGAAGGTTTAATGGAATTAAAGAAGACATAGACGACGGCAGGGATCGAACCTGTGATAATGAGGTTGACAGGCGAGCACACAACCATCGCGCCACGGCCACCCCTAATCTACATATACATATAAAAATAAGGATTTTAAATTTATGTAAGAGTCCGCCTGAGGCAATTACTTCTTCATCATTCGCTGATACGTCAGTATGAGACCGCCATGTTCATAGTTAATAGGATTTTGGAATCCCATGTTCCACTCCATTTATATAATCGATCGAACACTTGTATTTTTTTATTGCTTTTAAGAGCAGGACTCTGGCATTTTGGAGCTGCAGCGGAAATGGAAGATAAAAAATAGAAAAGGTAGAAGCGCAGAGGTAGGTGAAACTTGTTATGGTAAAATTTACCGCAACAAAATTTTGCCACCCCATTTGAGTCATAAGTAAAAAAGGTATGCCATTTTAAATTTCAGTAAATAGTCAAAACAGGTCATCAGCTAGTTTCAGTGATGGCTTTTTTAATGAATATAAGGTCATAGCGATTTTTGACACCTATATTGTGCGTTATTCGCAAAAACCGTGTACCACCTGAAAGGTGTCTGTAGATCCATATAAATGTTCAGTTAGCTTAGGGTTGCCATCCGTCCGTATTTTCCCGGACATGTACTCTTTTTTCACTGTGTGGGGGAGGTCCGGGATAGTTTTTGTTAATTGTCCGGGATTGTACTCCTTTTATCCATTGTGTATCTATTTATTTTTATGCTACTTATAATTAAATGGTTATTCAAAAATGAACCGAGGCCCATTAAAATTAAGTGAACGAACAGATCCAATATATGAGAAAAGAAATTATAGAACAATTGCCCAACTTATTGTTAAAGCTCTTACACAAAATAACTTATTATCAAAAGTAAGTGGATTTTGCGTTGACAATTATTGCAATACTAATTTTGGTGGAAGACAAAGGAAAGGTTCTAACAATGTCTATTCAAAGTTAAAATCTTTAGTCAACCAAAACATGATAGGTGTAGGATGTCCACCACATTAGTCAATGCGATCTACCATGGATGTGATACTTTACCAGTTGACGCCGATATCATAATTGTAAAAATATACAACTATTTCTCTATCTACACAGTCAGAACGGAAAGACTTCGAGATTTTTCTGAATTTCTTGAAAATGAATATAAGCCTTTCTTATACCATTCGAAAACCAGATGGCTTTCTCTCTATCTTGCTGTTGAACGTCTTTTGCTTATGTACGAGAATCCGCATACAATATTGCAAACATTTTTTAAAGACGACTTAAGCGAGGCGTATTTATTTTTGGTTCATTCTCTCATGTCAACATTCAACGTCAATATTCAAAAACTTGAAAAACAAGACATTCCTATTATTGAAACCGTGGAAATTTTACAAAATATTGTCAATAATATTTACGAGCGAATCGATAACGATTTTGTTCCACTTAAAATTAAATCTATTTTAAAGAAGCTTGATGATTCCAGCTGTAAAGAAATCGTTATTAAATTCACGGGACAAAAGATAGCAAAAAACTGTTACCTGAGGCCGTCAAAGGAATTATTTTAACAAAGGAATTAATTTAACAAAAAAAGGCAACAGTGATATACTTAACAGTATTAGATGTAATGAAAAATACAACAAGCACTGTAAAGGCTATTTATGTATTAAAAAAAAAAACAAATGAAGTTCCTTTTTTTATACATCAAAGATGTTTCGTAACTTAAAAATGTGATTTTTAAACTAAATATTTGTTTTTATTTAAATGTTAATACAATTTTTTGTTTCCTCTTACAATATAAATGTGTTTATTCTGTCCTTGTTTTGTACTCTTTTTTCAATCCTCATTTGTCCGGGAAAGTCCGGGTTTTTGAAACTCCAGTACTAGTTTCATCTAAACATATCTGGCAACCCTAAGTTAGCTTCAGTTATTGTTCATCGACCTTAAGGAGCAATACAAAAATAAAAGTTTTACTTAAAAATTTTGTAGAAAGTAGTCCAACAGAAATAAAATAAATAAATACTCGTACATTAAGGGGAATGTTGTTGCTAAAACTTTTTTTTTTTTTTTACATTGCTAGCTTTTTTGTTACTATCGAAAAATGTACCACAAGACAATGGATGGCTATTTCATTTTAAATCTCTCAAAAAGAAAAATAAAACATTTTACTAGCATTTCGCAGACAGAAAACTCATTTCCGCAAATCATTTTTACATTTAATGAATAAATCACTTTATAATATTCATGGCTCACCTCTGCGCTGAGTTTTTATCTACATTAAACATACGATCATGTGTACACATACTTGGCACGACATGTATACGCCCAATATAACATCATTGGAACAAAATGATTAACAACTAACTGAAAGCAAATGAATAACGAATTAGTTCCAAAGAACAAACATTGGGCGCTTTTGAAAATCCAATTATTAGTTGTTACTGACATTCTGAATGAGAGTTGAAATTTCCACCTTGGCACATCCTTCTTAAATTTTGAAGATCTGAAAAGGGAAAAAAACTTTTAAAGCCAAAACAGAAAGAAGTACTCAACCATTAAGAATAGGCTTTAAGTTGAAATTGTTGAGGCTCCGTTGTTTGAGAGAATTGAATAATAAAACAAGTTTTTATTTTTAGTATTCTGCAGAAGTACGAGTACCTATCTCAAAATTACAGTCCTGGATTTTAAATTGGGAATTTGTGTATAGGCCCAGGGACCAATATTTAAATGATATTTTTTGGATTAAGGCTACTAATCTTATAGTCACTTCCTTAATTGGCTCCGGATCCTTGAAGGGTCATTGCCTGAGATATGGCAAATGTTCATCCTCTTCGACGTGCCGACCTGTTAGATATTGACGCAGCTCATATAGTTCGGGGTTGTATCTTCTCCTTGATTCAGTCTTCTCGTCCTTGCACACAAATATTCGAAAGGCCACAGTATTAGCTCTGCATTTCTGCTTATTGTCTAACACTCTTATCGCAGTAACCCAGAATTGGCAATATAAGCGTTTTGTAGAACGTATACTTCGTCTTACGCGTTAGGATATTTGAGCAGGTTCCTCCGAAAACTCCTCGTCAGATCTCCACTAAGCTTTCGTTAAATGTATATTTACTCTGAAATAGATGAACTCCTGAATTAAAGAATATCTTATTTGAATATTTGTTTATTTGTTGATGGCATGTGCCTCGATTACTTCAAGATCAACAAGTTTCGCCTGGATCTTTAAGCACCGTGAAAGGTTCCATTACGGAATGTTGATGATGTTTGCATACGGCAATAATTGGATGGAATTGTTGAACATTTTTAACACCTGCGCTGCTCTTGAATAAGAGTGATGAAATCACATGAAAGGTAAGGCTAAGGTTGACGTGGCTGTCAGCAAAGTGCTAACACATGAGTTGGTCCATTATGATACCACACTAAATCTTGGAGACTTACTGTCTAATCGTCAAATCAATTGAAGTTCCTTATGATGCGAGCGAGATTGCTTATATTCATGTATACTCGCCAGATCACTAAGATTATTCTAGCAAAAATTACTCAGATGGAGTCTACGATTTTGGGATAAAGCAGGACATGTACAGAGAAGGTGAGGGATCGATTCATCCTCTTCTACGTCCAAGCAGCTTCTGCAGAAAACTTTAAAATACATTTCAAGCCGCCTATTAAAAAGTTTTCTTTTTTAACTCCTATTCAGGAGTCTATGTGCATTGGGAAAATCTATTTTGTCACCAAGCAGATAGCGTTATTGTTCCACCTTTGCTTTCTGTATAGCATCTTGCTATAGCATAAATTTACACGTAGCGATAGGAATATTTATATTTGCCTTACCTGGAAAAAATGCATCATTGTTCCATTTCTTGCGAGTTCGTCAGCTTAACAATATCCTGAAATGTCCCTTAGTAGAGCTAAATATTAGAGACGATCGACAGTTAAAATTTCAATAGCAACGATAGCTGGTAGAGACAGAATCAAGAGTTTTAATAGTTTTCCTTAAGCCAAGAAAGGATTTCTTTAACCAACAAAAGTTCCACCTCGAACACGCTAAAGTAATTGGAAAGATGAAAAGATATACTTAAATTTAGTTTGTCTAAGTATACATCTCCACCAACCCCGTCATTAGTTTTTGATCAATCGGTGTAAAAATGAAGCACATGTTAGTACATCTTATTACCGAAATCCTGTGGAGCATGTTTTTAATATTTCCTAACAGTTTCTTGACTGGAGCCGTTTGACTGATTTTTAATAATAAGAAAAACTCCGGTTGTCAAAATAAACGTCGGGATAGCCTGAAAAGCCCTAATGGTGCAGTTGCGTGGCACACAAGAGAACTGAATCGCCAGAAAAGCCCCTAAGGATCTCATGCATATACATTACTGGAGCAACGAGAAACTGTCTTAATGCTCAAGTGGTAATAGCAAGTGCATCTAAGGATGATATCCCCATCTTTCCAAAAAAGAAATCTGGTACCGCTTGAAGCGTAAGACTAAGAGAAAGTACCTATAACTTCGAGAAAAACTTCAGAACGGAGTCAAATAGCAAGAAAAAACGAGGGAAGCGAAACAGAACTTTTGGCCTTTAGTCCACAAAAAAAAATGTAAGATGATTTGAATTGAACAAAGATTGATATAATTGATAAGCCCTTCACTTATCAACTGACGAGGCCAAGTGTGAGATCGCCGGGACGAAATGCCAATATTTGTAGACTAAAAGTTAAGAAAACATAATTTGAATCAATAAATCCAAAAGTGCTAAGTCTTCTACTTGGATGATTTATTTCTGTCATACTTACTAGCTTTTACTTTAGATAGTGCTCACAGTCCAGTGTGGACTACGGCCTCAACCAACAAGCCCCTCCAGCTAGCTCGGTCCCTAGCTAGCTGCCTCCAGTTACGCACTCCAAGTTGGTTGAGGTCGCTCTCCACTTGTGCGCGCCACCTGAGGTCTGGTCTTCCTCTGCTGCGCAGACCATCAGGGGTGGATTCGAAGATTCGACGGGCTGGTCCGTCGGTGTCTATACGCTCCACGTGTCCCAGCCATCTCAGCCGTTGTATTTTCAGATTCTTGACTAGGTCAACGTCGCTGTAAAGCCCGTACAGCTCATTGTTGAACCTTCTCCTCCATACTCCATCGATACAGACTGGACCGAAGATCAAACGAAGAACCTTTCTTTCAAAGCACCCAAGCAGATTTTCATCCGTTCTAGACAGTGTCCATGCTTCTGCCCCATACAGCGCAGGACCAGGATGATGAGGGTCTTATACAAGGTCTCCTTGGTTCTTTGAGATAGGGCTTTATTACTCAAATGCCTTCTTAGCCCGAAGAAACAGCGGTTGGCAAGAGTAATTCTTCGCTTGATCTCTGCACTGATGTCGTTTTGCGATGTTATAGTGGAGCCCAGGTAGACAAAGTCTTTGACGACTTCGAAATTATACCTATCCATCGTGACGTTTTGCTCGAATCGACGATGTTCCTTTCTCGATGATAGCATATAGGTACTTCGTCTTGTCCTCATTAACAGCCAAACCCACTTTCGCCACCTCCAGTTCAATACTTGCAAACGCACCGGTAACAGCTCGCTTCGTCCTCCCAATGATATCAATATCATCAACATAAGCAAGCAGTTGAACTGACTTTTGAAAAATTGTACCTCTATTGTTGACGTTTGAGTTTCGTACAATTGCTTCAAGAGCAATGTTAAGTAGGTTGCATGATAGCGCGTCGCCTTGCCTCAGACCTTTCTCGACATCAAAGGGTTCGGTGTTCTTACCGACCTTGACGGAGCAGCGAGATTTCTCCATCGTCATCCTGCACAAACGGACGAGCTTGGCAGGGATTCCGAGATGAGACATGGCTCTTTATACTTGTTCTCTGTCCACGCTATCATACGCGACTTTTAAATCGATAAAAAGGTGGTGTGTATCGATTTGAAACTCCTGGGTTTTTTTCCAAAATCTGTCCAAATTCTATCATATGTAGAGTTTTTATTGTTAAAAGACCTTCATGCTGAGACTGTAAAATACAAATGTCATATAGATCAAGAAAATCTTTAGGAACAGGTGTAAGAATTTGTAGGCTCAAACCCAAGCTTTCTTCATCGGTGAAGCATTCTGCTAGCATTTTCTAGGCGAAAGTCAATGCCTTAGAAATATGTGCCGAATGAAATGTCGAACGAAGATACTGTAACCGAAACATTGCCAGCAAGTCGAAAGGTCAAACTGCACTCAAAGGTTAAAACTCCTATGTCATTAGTTCTAAGCTGGTAGGGCTTAGCGAACTTGGCAAAAATAAGAGTAAGTGTCAAGAGAATAGAAATGAAGAGGCATACTATTTGAAAAAGAAATAGGAGCAACGATACCCCCTGAGCCCTTTTGTGGAATAGGAAAAAATGTGATCAAAAATAAAACACAAAAAAATGTCATAAGATCAAAAATATGGATAGAACTCCAAAAACTTAATGTTTCCTGGGTGCTACAACCTATAATGCCTTACATCGTGTATTGGTTTCAGCAGGAACAACCTTCGAACTATAGGTTTCCTCACCGGTGGCTGGTCTTAGCAAACACCTTAATATTTTTGGCATATAGGCAGTACAACACGCAAATTTTGCAGTATTTAAATACAAATAACAGATCAAGGATATAAGTTTCTATCTTTCGAGATCCATCGCAATGATTCATTTATCTCATTATTTTACCGTTATTTTTATTAACAGTTTTCTATTGAAACAGCCAGTTGCATTTCTCCCCTTAAACATGCCAAAAGAAATGGTCGTCTCTCAGGGAATGCCTAACAGTTTACCCAGGAGTCCAACTTAAGATGTACAGTTAAGTTCAGAGATTCTTTCTTTAGCCGCACTTCACGAATGTGGAATGCTCTATACCCGGCTCAGTATTTCCCTCCCCTTGTGACATCGGTATCTCCTTTTAAATCTTCTCCAACTTTCCTAAACGCTCGCACTGTGCTTAAGTATTTTAAGGGTACTTACAATCTCTTTGTGGTGTTCGGAATAAAAATAAAGGTATCTGGGATGTCACCAGATAAAAGAGAGTGACTTTTACAGTCTTCAAATACTTAAGTTTTTTAAAGAAACAGATCTGAATTTCATTTAGGCCTAACGGCAACAGAAAATATATAGGTATAAACGTCGCAGAGCACTAAATCTCAACATTATTCGTTCATACATCTCTTATACAAATTATGTGCACGAACCATTTTTAGTCCTTGTGATGGTTCTAAAAACAAAACTTGTCCAATATTTTGCTAAGCTTGTACTGCCATGTGTCAATTAGTTAAACATAAATGCGCACATCTGATGCGAACATTTTGATTTTTGTTTTTTAAATCTTTTTGTCATACTTTTTGCCATAAAGGTTCAACAAAACTTTCGCAACTTCGCATATGTATCCTGCGAACCGTTTTTAATCCTATAAAATATGTCACTATTTACATGTGCTGTCTAATTCTGAAGAAAATCAAACATAATAAAAATGGGTCTTTCGCAAAATTTGCAAAATTGCGGTTTTTGGATCACACAGTTTCATTTATTTTAGAAAATCAAAACAGGCATGTCTTAGCAATTCCAGACCACATTTAGTGCGCGTCTATGAAATTTCATCACTTTTATTCAAGCCTTGATAATAGTGCGGATGTTTTCTACATTGAATGGAGGCCTGAAAAATGTCGGCTCATTTTCGCCATTTGGTGAATTGAGCTGGCATACGAAACATAGACATAGATTCTCCATAAAAATGCAATAAATAAATTGTATCAAGAATATCTCTCGATAAATTTGTTTTTCAAAAACTTAATAACTTTTTTAATTTTCTACTTTCTCGAAAATAATATAGTTTAAAATAAAACAGTTTACCAAAATGTTCACAAAAATCACCACTTCTTTTGAAAACTGAATTTTAACAAAACCGACAACTCCTAATGCCACTTACCAGTATACCTAATGGCTGAATCCGTCCCTGTTCATAAGGAACTGTGTAAAAAAAAACGATTCTTATTTGCCATAAACAAAATTGTCTTTGAGTTTGATACTTGCTCGTCAGCACCAGAATTTGGAAGTGAGATCCTAAAATTCTCAAATAACAATGGAATTTTCTTATACCTGCCTGCCTTTCATCATAGCATTATTATCTGCGCACAAATGCGACAAGGATTTTGAAGATTTCTTGCCAAAGGACCAGGCTAATATTGAGGTACGTTAAGTGCTTTCCTTCATTAAATTCAACTTAAGGTGATTTTTTTGTTCGCCTCGACTCATGTACTTTGCTGGTGGTTTATGTATGTTCTACGTGACATCCCAACTTTATGGTGTTTTTCTGTATGTACTCGTTCGTATTACGAATTCAATAAGGTTGTTGAGGTATTTTGATTATTATTTTTTTTTTTTTTTTTATGACGAAGTTTGTAGGAAAAAATGCTATAAATTATTTAGCTTAATGCATGAGAACTGATTTATTAAATTTAATAGGTATATTGTTTATTTTCAAGAAAAATAAATAAAATTTTCAAGCAAAATAATTGGAATTCATTAAATGAAGTGAATACTCATGATGGAAAAAATAAAAGCCAATTATTCCTCAGTCAATCTTGTCTCTACACATATCGGAACTTGTTAGGTTCACTTAAGGAAAGGTAAGTAATGTTAAAAAAATACAACACCTATAAAAAAAGGTCCCATTTTGGGCAAGCTAAATTTGCGCTTGTTTGAGAGTTTCAGATTTCTTCTCCAGCAGTCCACACGAGTATAATATCCGATTAACTTAGATCAATGATTGAATTTATTCATGTTGCTCTTGTATCCACTCAATCACACACCACAATGACAGCATAACTTATTGGTCTTTGTGTTCTGGCTAAAGCCATTGAACATTTCCGGTTCAATGATATTTTAAAAAAGCGGAAATTGACAAACAAAGTGAGGTATAAATAGACACACAAATCTTTTCAGGGACGACAACTAGGGTAGGATACAAAAGGAATCGATTGTCAATTTAAAAGACTACATTTTTTATATGGGTAAGGTTTAGTTAGATTCGTGTAAGGCAGGCAGTTAGGCTGTATAAAGAGAGTTTATTTTTTTTGTTATAATTGAAGGACACCCGATTGAGTTTTAAGGTCTTTTACTTTCGATGCAAAGGTACCTAACTGTCAAAAATTGAGGTTTTTCAATTTATAAGCCTTCAAGGTCAATATGCATCGACATCTCCTGTTCAATCCTCTCCAATAACTTTGTCAAATCCTTTAGAACTTTGAACTTTATTGTGCAACCGAACATTGAATTTCAAGAACAAAACATTGACCGATTTTTGAGGTATAGAATTTTAGAAAAGAAAATTAATTTGAATCCGTTATGTTGATACGAGTACATAGCAAATTTAAAAAAAAAAACTGTTTTTATGGAACACAGAGAAAAAAGTCCATGTAAAAACAAAAAGAATGATTATTAAATTAAGTGGATCTCTGCATGGTTTTTCGTCAAGCGGATTTCCAGCTTAAAATAAGTGTTTATTTATTTACATAAATAAATTGCAAGTTTTACAAAATTTCTTACAAAGGCGTATTTTAAGATTCTTAAACAATTTCATGAAAAAAATGTTGATTTGAATTGACATGAATTAATTATTGTTTTATCAAACAAATTGTTATATTTAAGATTGTAAATAAGGCTCAAAAACAAAACTTTGCCTTTGTGAAGGTATGTCTGGATTACAAATGTGTATGTATTAAATAGTTTAAACATTTTATTTAATGGAGAAAATTTTTCATAATTGGTACAATAGTTTGAAATAAGAATACTCTACGGTGAGATCGAAATCTTCACACAGAAATTGATTTCTCATGTGTAAAGGAAATCGACATTATATTATGTTATATTAATTAAAGGGAGGTTCTCCTTTTTCAGTGTCAAAAATGACACTTTTTCATGAATTTTTTTTTTTCATGTTTTTTTTTTTGACTTGTTTATTATCATATTGAGTACGAAAAATTATTTTTTCATCAAAAAATACCGGGCCGTTAAGAAACAATGCGCCTCGGAACGAAACCAATTCCAAAAAAAAATGTTCGCTGTTGGCCACTCTAGCTCCTTCCAAAATAATCGAAAATTAAAAAATCAAAGTTTTTTATTAAATAGAAGAGTGTAGAGTGTAATAATTGCCCAAAGTCAAAAATTCAAAAAATGGTGGACGCTTGAATTTTAGTGTTCGTTTTTCCACTTTTTTCGCTCTTCTGAGCGCTGTACAAGAAAAAGTTTTTGATATATCAGCCTGATTTTGGTCCAGACTCCAATAAATTTAATAAGCTTTAAAACAAAAAAAAATATGACGATCTGTCTAGGAGTTTTAAAGTAATCGTGGTCAACAGTTTGAAAAACGTGGTTTCGAGAAAAACGCGTTTAAAGTTTTTTTTTCGAGTCATGGCTCATGTGTCGACACCTGGTGGCCCATATGGTAACTCTGCTTACCATGGTATGGATATGTAGGCGCCAAATTCAAAAATATTTATGTAAAACATGCTGCGCTCAAAATACCTCTAAATGCAAATTTTCGAGACAAAAAGGTAGGTCTCGTTTCTGTTCTATAAAATAAAAAAATGAAAAAAATGCATTTTTGGTCGCCGAAAAAGGAGAAACTCCCTTTAATTAAAAAATCTTATCTTTGTCGTTTCCGATCATTCGTTTATATTTAATCATCACTCTTAAACATTTGCAAACATTTTGTGACTGGATCAAAGAATATCGACAAACAGGATTCGAAAAGTGCTTGTCTGACGCTCGTTAATTTAGTGAGAAAAGCAGTTTTGATTTGCCAAAAGATTTTAAAAATAAAAAACTCACCAAAAAGAAAAGGATGTTTGATTATGAAGGTAGCGACCAACCTACAAAGTCTGCTAAAAGCCGGTATGAAATAGATTTTTTTAATACCATGATTGATTCTGCGATAAGTAACATAGAATCGAGATTTATGTCTTTAAATCAACATTTTGACAATTTTGGTTTTCTCTATAACTTAAACAAGTTAAAAAAATTCCAAAATAGCAAATATTGAAAAACTGTCAGGATTTACACATAGTCCTGCAAGAAGGTGAGAGCAGTGACTTCCAATCTTATGAGTTGTACGCGGAGTTTTTGTTAAATGTTCAAAAGAAGTATGAGTACAAAAATTTAGGTTTGTTTCTTAATAAATAAAAAAACTGTTTAATTAAGTGATTTTTTATTTTATACTGCCTTCTACTCCCAAGTAACATCGTTGGAGCTAAATGTTATTTAAATGTTCTTAAATTGCTCTGAGAGAGTTAAATGCAAGGCTCTAGATCTATTTCAAAACAGATTGCAGCTCTTCGTAAACGAATATAAAAATCTAGCTCTATAATGGAGTTTCTTAACAATTCTCAGCTTCGTTACGTTTAAAAGCTTTCTGCTCGATAAATATGCTCCATAATAATGTTTTTATTAGCTGTCGGAAAGCATATAAGCATTTTGGTACTGCACTCTTTAAAATAGCTCTTTAACAGAAAAAGAATTTTTTAAAGTGTTATTTAAGAGCTGCAAGCTATATCTTCATGCATGTTTAAGAAAATGGCGAATATCTAAAAATTTTTATTAAAAAGAAAAAGAAAACTATTTACAATGATGTGATAACGGAATTTTGAAAAGAATCATGAAAAATACAGAAGCTTTATCCAAAAAAGTGCACGAGCAAAATAAATATTTTTTTCTGAAGTTCAAAATTAAAATAAAATAAAATGCACGACTGGATCGCACGAACTTGCTCTTATGTAAAAGTACTTTGGAATTCAAGATACATTTTATAAATATAAAACATGGATTTAATGAGATAATAATGTTCAAATGCATAAAATTGTTAAAAAAATTTTTTGTGTACTACATTTTTCTTAAAATTTTTATAACAAAAATTAATATGCAAATTGTTAGTATTTAATAACATAAATTTTAAAACGTAATTTAAAAATTTAATCCTGTATTGGTTTTCAAGATATTGAATTTAAAAAAAAAAAATTGATTGATATAGCCTCTATGGACCTTGAAACGTCGAGAAATGTCAAAAATTCCAATTTGACAAATCGGACCGATTACAATAACTCCCTATGGGAAGTTAATAATAATGCGTAAGCCTTTCTCGATGTCAAAATCTTCAGAGAAAAAAACCACCTTTCGTTTATTTGGCATCAGAAAAATACAGCTTCAGGGTGTCTCGTCCTACTTTCGTTCTACCCAAGCCAAACACATTATAATGAATAAGGCTTCCAACTTACGAGTGTTAAACCAATGTTCTTATTCCTGCTGTTGTCATTCGCAATTTATTGTTAAAGTACAACCTAAATAAACCCCTCCGCCAACAATGCAACCCAAATCCTGATGGCTTCTTCACAAAGTGCTGTATGTGTTCCTAACTTAACTAAGAACTTTAAGGAAATTGTTAACAAAAAAGTTAAAGTTATTCGGTTAGCGTTTAAATGCAACCAAACATTGGCACACCTTTTTACTAAATTAAACGTTAAACCCGATAAAGATAAATGCACAGATGTTATATTTAGGATCAACTGCAAGGGTAAGACTGGTGAATCTTGCAATGTATACTATATTGGCACGACGAAACAATTTCTGCGTCGGCGAATGTCAAATGTGTGGAAAACATAATCCTAAGCGGGACACACAAAACCTTTCGCAAACTGGGGGCCGATTCTGGTTCTGTGAAAAAGTGAAACGAATAAATTGTTTTCATATTCGCTGTCATGCATTGCTTTCACTTTTTCGATTCACTTGGTGCAAATAAGCGATTCTGGTTCCGTGAATGAAAATGATGTGGTGAATTCAATATCATTTTCCGTGGTGGATAATTTTTTGTTGTCTCTTATGAATTTATCTCCTATTGTGAATGCTTAATGTCAAAACGAAATTATTATTTTTTTATTGTTGTTTCAATTTTGCCAAACGTTTGTAAATTTGTGAAGTTGTTTATAATAATACATAGAGAAATGAAAATTATTTTTGTTTAAGTGGAGTGATTGAATTAAATTCAATTAAAAAGTTGGAGTTGAGGTCACTTGAACTTTTTAATTGAATTTAATTCAATCACTCCACTTAAACAGAAATAATTTTCATTTCTCTATGTATTGATTTAATAGTCTGACCACGGACATTATTGTTCTAGGTGTCTGAATTTAATCAAATTCGCCTAGAACGATAAAATTCACAGTCTATTAAAGCCTTAAATTTTATTAGAGTCGGTAAACATCATTTCATTTTCATTTCATTTTTATTTGACAGTATGGTATGTACAATAAGATGACATCTTTTATAGTACTTAGATAATATTATTAGAAATTTACTTTTAATAAAATCATACAGATATATTTAAAAAAAAAAATAATTATAGTAATAATACTTAAAACTATTTCCTTTGATCAGAGGGGAAAGGAAGAGGATTATGGTTGAATTGAGAGAGAGGCGAAGTGAAGGAAGATTGCATCTTTGAATCTTGATTGGTTTATTATTAATTTAATTGGAGTCGGGAGCGAGTTCCATAGGGTAACAGAACGTATGAAAAATAAGCGGGAGGAGTTTAGGTAATTGCTTAACTTAGGGATTATGTTGATACTTCTTGCAGATCGGTTGAAAGATAGTTTGTTAAAAAGATATGATGGAGCATTGATATGAATTAATTTATGTAAGAATAAACATCGACCAATATTTGCGTCTTAGAAGGGTAAGACAGCATCTAACTGATGAGCCCACTGTCGTACCTGGGCGAAACGCACCTTGGAGTTGAGGTCACTTGAACTTTTTAGTTGCTTATAATTATATATTAAATTGTTTGTAAATGGTTTTATAATGCCTTCAATATATATATAAGAATTCTTATGGAAACAAATCGGAAAAATGCTCAGAGGTTTGATAATAATCATTTGTGCTTTATATATGTGGATGTATTTTTGTATTGTATTAATTTTTGTTTTGTAGGAGAAATATGAGGATTATCAGGCAAAATTTGAGAGACAAGGAAAATCCTTTCGAAATGATCACGGAGAAGCATTTCATACAATTGTATCGCTTTCCCAAACATCTATGTAGAACACTGATAGATGAATTAACCCCATTTCTTGAAACATCAACAAAAATACATGCTCTTCCATCGCACATCAAAGTGCTTTGTGCATTGCGATTCTTTGCTCAAGGAAGCTTCCAACGATCTGTTGGTCAGGACTGTTTATCTTCCCTATCGCAAACATCAGTATCTCGATGCATTACAGAGATTGCAATTGCTTTGAATTGCATTGCCAACCGACACGTAAAGTTTTCAAGTGCTTCACAGTTTTCGGAGATAAAAAGAAGTTTCTTTGACATCGCAGGTTTTCCAGGTGTAATTGGATTAATTGACGGCACCAGTGGCGTAGCGTGCCATCTCGGCGCCCGGGGCGGGAGACCAATTTTGCCGCCCCATTCAATACTTAATTAAATTTCGGGACATCATTTCACAGGCAATGAGGTATCTTTTATTGAAGGTAAAATAGGATCAGCGGTTTCACAAATGGATTCTACGGGCCTTACGAGCAGCGAAGTCAGAAATAACTTTGTCAAAATCAATATTTGCAACCAATACTTGTTCAATCGACAATATAGCCAAGTTTGATAGTCTAGTGGAGCTCATAAAGGATCTGAGATAATTTTTGATTAGCTTCAACTTCGAAAAACTTCTCTCACAACTAGTGACACTAATTGCCAAAGTCAAATATATACGAATCAAGATGACTATATTTGGAACCGAAATCCCAAGATTCAGTTTTTGAATAAACTGGAGAAGCTCCAATGATCATTTGCCCCTTATATCTTCCTCTGATTCAGAACTGGCGACAAACTGCTAGAGACGCTTCCGCTCCATCTGAAAATCGTCCTTGTCGATGTCTTCTAATACATGGGAAAGATCACACTCGTACTTGCTGTCCAAAAGTTTCACTGGCGTCAAAAATCCGAACTTGTCCGCTATTTCTTGAACTTGCTGGAATCGAGTCGTCATTTCTTGAATGATCTTCTCAAATGATGCGAACACCTCTCGACGGAGTTCATGCTCGTGAGACAAAACTTCAGGTAGCACTGCAGCCCAAAAGCCAAGAAAAGTGAGGAAGTTAAATGACTGCATGGCTGTCAGAAGAATATTGGCTCCCGATTTTGTGTCGGAAGTTTGAGATGAATCCGTCAATTCTTCCAGTACCTCTAGAACTTCCTCAAACTTATTTTCAAGCGTCTTGACAGTTTCATTTCTAGCTCTCCAGCGCGTTTCAGTGACTCATTTCACTGCTTGACCTGCGACGGCAACCAAAGCATTTCACGGAGCAGTTGATGCAGAAAAGAAGGCAAATAGCTTCTCTAGAGTTCCAAAAAACGTAACGGAGTTCACTGATTCAGAAGCAGCATGTACCCCAGCCAAGTTGAGTGAGTGGTTTGTCCATGCAACGAATGTAGCTGACGGATTCAGTACTTTAATTCGGGCTTGAACTCCATTGTGAATCCCTGACATTGTGGCAGCGTTGTTATAAGCCTGTCCTCTCAAGTTCTGTATGTCCAGTCCTTCTGATATTATCTTCGCGATTATATGGTTGCTGAGATCTCCTGCATTTTTTCCTTTTGGTACGAAGAAGTCGATGAAAGATTCTACAACGGCGACCTTTTCTCCTTCGATATGTACGTATTGCAGAACCTGGCTCATTTGGTCTTTGTGGGGGATGTCTGGTGTACATTTAGCTTCTTGAATGCGACGGATGATGGTGAATCGAACTTGCTGTCTCAGTTAGTTTATAAATTTATTCTGGGTTTCTGAAGATAGATACGAAACTGAGACTCTTGCTCCCAGCTTTATCTTTGTCAGGTGTTCCATTAGAAGGGGGTCATATTTAGCTAGGAGGTGCGCTAACTACAGAAAATTCCCGCGGTTGCAACTGTCATCTCCTCGATTTGGAGGTTCTTTTCTTCCAACTTCAAAAGCTTGTCCGTAGATATCGGCAACAAAGGAGTTCGCTTCCGCTTTCTTTTGATGCCCGGAGTTGTTGAAGGCTTTTGGGTTGCTGTTTGCCCAATGGCTTCAGATTCTGCTTGGAGGAATGCGGCCGATGTAGACGGCTCCATATTTTGCTCTTCATGAAGCAAATTTTCCAAAGTGGATCTATCCTAAGATTTAAAAAAACAAATTTACATTAACAAACATTTCTAAAAGTTATTAAATTGAATATATTAATTCACTTACAATGTCAATTGTTTCAACTCCTATCTCTAACACCGGTTCATCGCCTTCCACATTTTGTTCCGACATAATTTCGATAATTCGTTGCTCCAAGTCGCTTAGCTGCTTTATTTTTGCTAAGCCGTTTACACCGCTACGGTTTTCGGCTTCATTAATTTCAGCATATTTTTTCTTGCTGTTTCTTCTGAAAACACAACACAAATAAAATGTTGATAAGTATTTCTGTTTTATGTCGATGTCTCTGTTACTTACTTCATATCGCCTCAAGTTTTCCTCCATTGCTCGTCGCTTTTGCAGGCTCCTTCTAATGCATTAAGGTCCTTGGTCAGCGTTTTCCAAACGTTTTCTCGGTGACGAGCTCCGTCAACTGAAACAAATCTACAAAAAAAATTAACACGCGATGAAATAAATTTTCAAAACTTGTTTCTGTACCTATGTATCATGAGTAGGGTTGCCAGATTTTTCTTGCACCTCGGCGGGACAAGTGGCTTAAATAACGAAAATTCCCGGGATTTCATCATATTGCCCGGGACAAAATAAGTAAAATCACGACTGGGTCGCACGAACTTGCTGTAACGTAAAAGACTGAGAATTTTAAAAATGAATGTTATTAGAGAAAAATTAATTTTTTAAATGACTAAAACAACTCCTAAAACAAGCTCCAACTAGCTAAACACAGGATGCCATGTGATTCAAACAAATATTGATCAAAGCAAGAAAAAAATTATACTTCGTTGTAGTGGTTTCTTAAAAATATAAGCTTTTATAAACAAAGTTTTTAAATCATTTTTAAGATAAAATATTGGTAGGTACGTCAATTTGAAGTTTTTGATTTTGTTCGAATAAAAATTAAATTTACTAAAAAAAGATATTGAACCGTTTTTAAGGTATCGAATTTTCAAAAAAATCGATTTTTTTCAAAATTTTAAAAACTATTTCTTTAGAGTTTTAAAATACAATGTTTTTTTAAATTTTAAAGAAGTTTCTCTTTTATTAAAATCCGTTATTCCGTTAATGAGAAATTCAAAATTCGAATAAATCGTTCAGTGGTAGGTACAGTCATTAATATCTTGATTTCAATTTTTTTTTAATTATAGAATTTTATATAAATTATAGAATTTGAATACACAATAATATTTAAAGTGCTGGGGAGCCTTAACATAAAGAAAATGATCGAAATCGGTCGTACCATTGCCATTAACCCTTACCTGCCTCATTGTATATATATTTGAATAGTACTCTCATGGAACACGATTTTAAGTTAACTTATTGTGCCGCAAAATCGTAAGTGTGGCTATGTTAAGCAGTACAGAGTTGACGTGGAAGGAGAAAATATAAGCAAAAAAAGAGATGAGGTAGAGATATATTTATTCTGACAACAATAAAGAGGGTAAGGGAGAAAGTCTTATCTGCGTTTCTTTTTGCTGTCAGAATCAATTGTAGGTAGGTATATACAGTTTTATATGCCATGCGCGAGATGAATACAATCAAATAGTATTGAGAGTGTATGAGAGTTTTTGTGAATTTTGTTTCATTGCTCATGCAATATGGTTTGTTTAAATTCTGATACGATTAATTACCGAGGTTGCCATTTTATGGACTTTGTAATAAGATCTAGAGGAATTTGAACTTAATAAACTCAAATGGTTTTATTTCGTTTTTGAAAACTAAATAATTTCAAATTGGCTTTATTTCGTTATGGTAACCAAAATAATTTTATAATAATAATTTTATAATAATTATATGCAGTGGGTAGTTAGATAGTGGCAATTGTATTTTTTTTTGTAATTAATATAGATATGTACATACACAGTTAGAAAACTATTTCTTTAAGAAAATCTTATAGGTACGTACCTATATTTTTATTAAAGAAAATAGCTTTTGCATAGTAAGTAGGTACACGCCCATAGAAAATTGTATGAAATTAAAATAATAATTTTGATTAGGTACAAAAACGAAAAATTATTGTTGTGCGTTGATAGGTATTTATATAATTAAATATAAAAAAAAATTTGATATACATAGGTATAGACCAGTTTTTAAAATTTATTCATATAAACTTTGTTTGCAAAAAATATAGAAAGTTTTTAATACTTTTTATGTGTATAGTAAACAATTTCAGAAATTCAGAAATATTCACGGTACGTACCTATATTTTTATTAAAGAAAATAGCTTTTGCATAGTATGTAGGTACATACCCATAGAAAATTGTAACAAAAAATAGTTTTTATCCATATATTTTGTAAAAAATAAGATATTTGCCCTGCGAATTTTGAACAAACAAACATTTTGTTTAATGTTTGTCTACGAATTTTTATCAAATTTGGAAATTATTAATTCATTAAAATAAAAATTTAGCCTTTTTTTTATTTTGTTAATATAAATATAAAAAGTAAGAATTTATGCAAACAAAGTTTAAAAAACATTTTATTTTTAAACTGATTTTGAATATAAGAAATTTCTTTAAAATTCTTTTAGAAAAAAAAATTGGGATATTAATTTTAAGTATTTGAAAATAAAGATTCTAGGAAATATTTTCAAAAATTAATCGCTCAAACATTTTCAAGACATTGATTTTTCAAAAACAATTTTTTTAGATAAAAAAATATTTTTTCGTATTCTCTATCATCGTAAAGTCAAATTTGATCAAAATCTCGAGTTAAATTTTTTCCACATGCAAAACTTGCAATTACATAATTTGGAAGTGAAAATAATATAAAAAAAATTTGGTACGCCAACCTTAAGTTTTTTTTACTGTACGAATGAAATTAAGTTTCGAAATAAAATATTTAGCCGTTTTTGAGATATCGAATTTTCCAAAAAAAAAAAAACAATTTTTTTTCCAAAAATTAAAAAAAAAAAAAAACTCAAAGCTTTGAGCAATGTTTTTTCAACTTATTAGAAGCATCTCTATAA
This sequence comes from Philhelius festivus, assembly GCA_963931855.1. NCBI lineage: Eukaryota > Metazoa > Arthropoda > Insecta > Diptera > Syrphidae > Philhelius > Philhelius festivus. Next base: position 172,266,655 of record OZ007555.1, read on the forward strand.
AAAATCCCTATTTCGATAATGAGATAATTGTCAAATATCAAAATTTGAAAAAAATTGTATCAAAAAACGAATTTTTATCTTTAAACGCGATTTGCGGCTAAACGGAGCCTCGTAGACCCCTCAAAGTTGACATTTTCAAACGTGATTTCTGGCCAAACTATTCATCCTACAGAATTAAAAATTACATATTCGTGATCTAGGGAGTGCCACCACCACGTATGAAACGAAAAACGAAAACGCTTAAAAAGTATTTTAAGCGTGTAACAAAAAAATATTGTTTTTAAGTAAAATTTCCTAAAATCGTGCGCTAGCTTTAAGTTTTATTACTGTACGAATGGAAATTAAATTTCGAAAAATTTGTTTCTTTTTATTAATTTTTGTATATAAAAGCTTATATTTTTAAGAAAACAACACGAATTATAATTTTTGTTCTTGGAGGATACCGTTATTTTTAGGTAAAATACATTTTTTTTCTCATATTATGTAGATTATATTAAAAAACTTTTATTCATCAAGTTTGAAAAAAATCGAGCATGGGGTTTTCAAAATATTGAGTTTTCAAAAAAAAATTTGAAAATTTTTTTTAAAAATCCAAAAAATAATTTTTTGAAAATTTGAATACACAATAATATTCAAACTATTAGGGACCTTTAAGCCCAGTATACAGTTCTTCTAAAAAAAAAACCAATGCATTTCTTATGGGAGAGTTTTTTCCCGAAAAAAAACTTTTTTCATTTCACCAAACTGTAAACCAAAATCGAAACAAAAATTTATACTCACCACAATTTTTTTTCACGCAAAACAATGTGCATCCCATTGTTTTGAAGGAAAAAACTTACAGAAATTTTTTCATGAGAAAAAAATTTTTTTTTCACCACTCATTTTTTTTTTTCTTCAAAAAGAACTGTATACTAGGCTTTAGCAAAAAAAAAATGATCAAAATCCGTCGTACAGTTTTTGAGAAAATCGAAAACAAAAAAATGGTCCCAAGGGGGGTACCAAAAATAACAATTTTTTGTAAAATTTTTTTCAACCATTACCTAGCTCATTGTATATATATACAATGCCTAGCTTTAACTAAATGATTTTTTTTTTTTTTAAATCTGTGGGACAGTTTTTGAGAAAAAAAAAATATTTATGAAATTTCGAAAAAAATTCCAAAGAAAAAAACATCTACCAAGTTTGAAGAAAATCGGCCGAGCCGTTTAGCTGTAGTCGAACTCAAATGTTTAATAAAGTGGTTTTTTGAACATAATAGTTCTTCATAACTTAAAAACTAAAAGAGATAGAAAGAAATGGAGTATGCCATTCGAAAGAGCATGTTTGATTTATAAAAACTGCATTTCTAACTAAATTTCGCCAAAAATGCTCTTTTGAACAAGATATAACTCAGACGACAATATGCACAGAAATAATTTTATTCTATCCCAAAAAATACGTAATCGCCAAAAAAGTATTGAAAGTATTGACCTTGAAAATATTTGCCTACAGAAAATAACAACTACCAAATCCCCACACACACCTACATTCTACTCCAATGTACATAGTATGTGCCTTTGTTCTCCTACTTTATATACAGTATTCCTATTGCTGTCACTGTCATGTATTAAATGTCTATCTGTTAAAACTCTGCCATAGGCATCTCTGCTAATTTAGTAATTATGGTGCCGCTTGGTTCGCCTAGTCGCGTTCCTATTCATGATAGTACTATTCAAATATATATACAATGCCTGCCTAGCTTTAACTAAATGAAATTTGAGAAATAAAAATATTTATAAAATTTCGAAAAATGCCAGGTACCGTTATTTTTGGTCTTTAAAAAAAATAAAAAACGATTGGGGGAAAAATTTTCGTTTAACTTGGTAGATATAACATTTTAACGAAAATCGGCAGAGCCGTTTAGGCTGTAGTCGAACAGACAGACAAACAGACAGAATTGTGAGACCCACTTTTTCGTCTTCGCTATCATCGTAATGTCAACTTTAATCAAAATCTCGAGTTAGATTTTTTTACGAATGCATAACTTGCCTTATAGTATCTACCTATAAGTCGCAAGCAAAAATCATATAATGCGTGTAGATCAAAATAAATAAATTCTTTTATTAAATACTAATTAAATGACTTTTATCATTTGAAAATATTTCTCTTTTGTCAATTTTAATGACAGAAGTCAGTTTACAAAAAAAAAATTTCCTTAAGTTAGGTTTATTTGATTGAAATTTTAGTGTTAAATCGCAATGTAGTGGTTGTTCCTTATCACTGAAAGATATTTAGGTACATTAGGCATTAGTGCATTAGAGTTTGAGTCCCGACCCGGGAAAAAAGCTGTCCCTGCGGGACAGATGAATTTATGTCTGAAATCCGGGATGTCCCGGATAAACCGGGACGTCTGGCAACGCTAATCATGAGCAATCTCCAAATTTAGTTCCAAAAAACTAATTAAAAATTCTTTTTGTGTCTGCGTCACACTCTTTCCTTTATTTTTTTTCAAAAAAAAATCTCCATATTTTCCGCTTTCACGTATTCACTTTAAATATTCACCATCGAATGAGAGCGTGAAAGCAAATTATTCATATGAATGTTTTTGACGTTTGGTTTCACTTTTTCACAGAACGAGAATCGCATTTATGCGTGAAAGAGTGAAAAGCTATTCGTTTCACTTTTTCACAGAACCAGAATCACTCTTCACATAAGGGGGGTTCACATTCTCAAATATGTTTGACAAATGCGGTTTGATTGACTCGAATTTGAAAATGTGAACGCTTCATCAAACGGATTGTCAAACATGCTTGATGATATCAAAATATTTTGATATTTTGCTGATTTGACAAGCATATTTGAGAATGTGAACGCATGCTTGTCAAACCACAAGCAAATTTCATTTTCAATGAAGTTCTCGAGCTGAGCATATCGTAAGAAAATATTTTAAAATGAGTCATAATGCAATGGCATGAATTTAGGTGGATTTTATTACATTAATATAAGTTTTGTGCAGACTTCCAAATATAGAAATTGTAGTAAATTTGCTCAAATAATATTTCATCTATGGTCTGAGTTGGTCCGCCATGGTAAGAATTCTAATGAAAAGTGATGTTTGACAGCATGTTTGACGAATGTGAACGCAAATGGTTTCAATCCGTCAAATATTCATCAAACCATATTTGTCAAACATATTTGAGAATGTGAATCCCCCTATAGACAATTATTTCCCGCTATACCTATCTATTTAAGTTTTCTCTTTTAGTTTTAGTTTAAGACTAACTTTTTTATTAGAAGTGCTATAACCATTTGTTTCGCAAATAATGTAAATTATTTTTAATATTTTAAAAGTGTAAGTTTAACTTTCATTGTTTCATTTTGTTGTATAACTTTGTAATAAAATATTTATATGTCTACAGAGCGTACGCCACGATTGATATCTTGTATGAACTGTACTGTTGGGGGGTTATCTCTCACAAAGATGGGGCGATTTGACCAACAAGGCCATGCGATTTGAGCCCACTAGAATTTCTCATGTGGGGTTTCCTGAAGTATCTGGAATGTACAATCGATTGATGTCCTTGAGTCGAACATAACACGTTCCTTCTTTGCAGAAGAGTCATTGAAAATTGAATCACTCGGATCCGTGTCACCGTAAGAGTCCAATACTGGCATTTGAATGATTTCATATTGCATACATAATTTGTAATAGAAGAATTTTGTTAATACCTCACAGACAAATTATTCTATTCCATTTCAAAATCTTCCCGCCCTTACTGAAAAACCCTTTTTATACACAAATTTATAAACTATAAATATTTGATCTGAATCCGATAAATGACACAAGAATCCTAGGCCGAACTTACTCGTAGATAAGGAACCTGACCAAGATTAAATGTTCAATCTTCCGAGGAAACTTCCGTCTATTTATAAATCATATCCAAATCAATGTTTTAATAAATTCACCTTAATTAGTCGGTTGATACTTTTGTGTTTATATCCTGTTAAAAAGCTTAAATATTTGATTTGATCTATTTTTCGAAAATCACCCAAATATAATTGAAAATCGATTCGACCTCATGCCCAGGCCAACACCAACCAAAAGACTCGTCCCTTATTTTGAAAATAGAAAAATGAAGGACACAATGTCATAAAATTATAAATCCCTTGACATTGACAGAGAACAATATTATATTCCATTCAATGTCATTAATAAATTATGTATAACGAAACGAACCTACGAGTAGATGCCATCTTGACTTGTTAACAGATAAATTATTCACCAACATAAATCACGAACAAAGCAGTTCTTAATGAAAAGCGATTTTATCGCCGTTTAAGGACATTATCGATCGATGACGTCATTACTTCCTTTTTTTCCTCCCTCTTATTTTTTCTGTCGAAGGGGTTCTTCTGATTTTTCACTTGTTTACACTCTTTAAAGAGGATAAAGCTTTTCAATGAAAACGTTAAGCGAATCACAAAAATGTCGAGGGATTTAAGTAGAGTACCGTGAAGGAGATGAAGTTGACGGAATTATAATTTGCCAAGTGAGGCGGAACTGGTGATGACAATAATTATAATTATCGTCCTGTTTATTTAAAAAGGAGCAACTCAAACGATGCATTTCAAGCCAAGCGACCAAAAAACAACAAAAAGCCACCATTCGTCGTCGATGGTTTGACGGAAGAATAATGAAGGGATAATCAGAAAATACGATTTAAATATTCGCATTTTCGGTCACCCATAAAGCATTCATTTTGTAAACATTGTTGGGACTTATTGTCAAGGAGTTTTTGTTAATTCGGCTCTCAGAACACGAGAACTTATGACTTTTTTTTTAGAATGAGGCCGATTCACACCAGAAGTGGGAGCAAAATGGTGTAGGTTTGGGTTGGGCTGTAAAGCAATCATGCGTTAAGCTTAAGCTGATCAATAATATTTTCAGATTGAGTAGCCTTTTCGTGCGTGAGGACACACATAAATGTTTTATATTAATACCTCAAATGAAAAAAACAATCTGATGACTCATAAATAAGTTTAATGTCGAATGAATTAAGGTTATTTGAAATTTTCTTCAGCACCATTGGATCGCAAGTGAATAAGTTTATGGGCATGGTTTATATGAATGTTCGCACGCTCTTTACCTATAGAGTGCACACATAAAGATAAATAAATAAATTAGAAATAAAGGGGAGGGGGTTAATGGTTGTTGGGAATATGTCGAGTTGTTTTCTCCAATTGACTGTATTCGGGAAACACTGAATCTCTTCATCAATAACTCAAAAATGCTTTAATGTTATGGCCTTCAAATTTCAGAACTTAACTATTTATTAGGTTCTGAGATTTGAAGGCCATTGACATTGAAACATTGTTGAGTTTTTGATGAACGAATTCAGTTTTCCACGACCACAGTCAATTATATCTTTGGTTCATATGTTCCAATCAAAGCGATCACAGCAGAAATGGCAGAAATACATGTTTTTTTTTTTTTTTTGAAAAAACTACATTTACTACGTCTGCTACATAAACTAGGTAGTAAATGAAGTTAACTTAGTAAATGTAGTTAACTGTCAAAACTGACAAATTCATTTTAAATTCTCATAATTTTAACAGTGTGGCCGACTTTCTTTAGTACAGCTGTTAGAAAAGGATTAAAATATATTAAAATAAAATGCACGACTGGGTCGCACGAACTTTCTCCTATGTAATCGACTACGAATTTTAAAAACGCATGTTATTAGAGAAAACTGTTCATAAGGATAAAATTATCATAATTTTTTAAATTCTTTTAGTAGTAACAGTAAGAGATAAAAACAGAATGCTATGGAAATATGAATTTATGCAGGAACAAAAATTATAAGTCGTTGTAGTGGTTCCTTAATAAAATAAGGTTTTATATACAAAATTTTTAAAACATTCTTAAGAAAAAAATTTGGTACGTCAACTTTAAGTTTTAATTATTATACGAATGAAAATTAAATTTCCAAAAAAAATATTGACCTATTTTTGAGATATTGAATTTTCAAAAAAAACAAATGATTTTTTTTTTTTTTTTCAAAAATTCAAAAAATATTTTTTTTAAGTTTTGAAATGCAATGTTTTTTAAACTTTTCAGAAGCATCTCTATAAAAAATTTCATTAAAATCCGTCATGTCGATAGTGAGTACTTCAAAATTTGAAAAAATGGTTCTATGGTAGGTACAAGCTGTAATATCCTAATTTCAAATTTTTTTTTATTAAATTAAAAATAAATTAAATTAAAATACGATTTTTGAAAACCATTTTTTAACATTTTTTATGGTGGGTACCTTTTTTTTAGGCAAAATAATTATTTTTTTCTCACATCTTGTAGATTATGTTAAGAAACTTTTATGTATAAGGTTTAAAAAATCTAGCAAGCAATCTAGCATATTGAGTTTTAAGAAAAAAAATTCTATTTTTTTTTTAAATCCAAAAAAAAATTTGTCTGAAAAACTGAATACACAATTCTATTCTAGTTTTTGGGTTAAAATGGGGGGTACCCTCAATAACCATTTTTCGGAAAAAATTGTCAACTATTACCTAGCTTTAACTAAATGAAATTTTTTTGTATTTTTATTTTTTGAATCTGTCGAACAATTTTGAAAAAAAAAATATTTATAAAATTTCGAAAAAAATCGTGTGGCAGGTAACGTTATTTTTGGTCTTAAAATAAAGAAAAACCATGGGGGGGGAAAATTAAAAATGATATCTACCAAGTTTAAAGAAAATCGGCTGAGCCGTTTAGGCTGTAGTCGAGAAGACAGACAGACAGAATTACGATACCCCCTTTTTTTGATCTTCGCTATCATCGTAATGTCACTTTTGATCAAAATCTCGAGTTCGATTTTTTTACGAATGCATAACTTGCCTTATAGTACCTATAACTCGCAAGTAAAAACAGTATTAAATAAAATTTGGCTACTGAAGGTGGAGGAAAGAGTTTTCTCTCAATGGTCATTTGTAGGTACACACTAAAGTCCGAAATAGACTAAGCCAAGAACATCCAAGAAATCTAATTTATATTTATTTTTCCTTTAAAATAATAGATCAGCCCTATCAATAAGCAAAAAATAAAGACGAAACAACTTTAACTCGTATTTTAACTTATAATTCTTACTAATAAATGTGTCATCATCATCATCGGCTCGACAACCGGGCTCCGGTCCTGGCCTCTTTCAACAAGTCTCTCCACCTACCCCGGCCGACACCATCCAGTTGCGCACCCCAAGGCTTCGGGCGTCCTGGTCTACGCCATCTCTCCAGCGCAAGCATGGTCTCCCATGCTGTCGTCTACCATAGGATGTACCACAAAGAACTTTCCGAGCAGGTTCATCTTCGCTCATGCGAGCTAGGTGCCCTGCCCACCGGAGTCTACCGAGCTTAATTTTTGTCACGATATCTGCTTCTAGGTAGATTGCGTACAGTTCATGATTGTACCGTCTCCGGAATCGTCCTTCCTCACATATGGGGCCGACAATTCTCCTTAAGACTTTTCTCTCGAACGCAGCTAAGAGGTCGGAGTGCCTTTTGCTAAGCACCCAAGTCTCGGCTCCATATGCGAGTACTGGCAGGACCATAGTCCTGTATAGCAGCAGTTTTGAAGTTATGGTGAGATTTATGGATTTGAAGAGCTTTGACTGACTATAGTAGGCTCTGTTGGATTTGAGAAGCCGCCCGCGTATTTCTTCTTCTATATTGTTATCGGCTGCTACTATTGACCCAAGGTATTTGAAGGATTGCACCACTTCAAATTGATTGTTTGACCAACTGTTTTTTCTCGCATTCGACGCCACCATGTACTTTGTTTTACCTTCACTAATGTGCAGACCCAGATTTTGTGCCGCCTGCTCGATCTGCATGAAGGAATCGTATACAGCTTGTTCGGTTCTTCCGATGATGTCGATGTCGTCTGCGTAAGCCTAAGCCAGTAACTGGCTGGACCTGTTGACGATGGTCCCTCTTGTTGCCGTGCCAGAGTCACGGATTGCTTTCTCCAACGCCAGGTTGAAGAGGGGGCAGGCCAGACCGTCCCCTTGTCGGAGTCCATTAAAGATGTTGATTGGTCTGGATAGCAAACCGGCTATTTTTACTTGGCTTGTTACGTCGCTCATGGTCAACCTACATAGTCGTGTCAATTTATTTGGGATGCCGAATTCTCTCATGGCTTTGTAAAGTTCTACCCTGGCTATGCTATCATAGGCGGCCTTAAAGTCTATAAACAGATGGTATGTTGGAATGTTAAATTCCAGACATTTGTCCATCGCCTGCCTGAGGGTAAAGATCTGATCAGTTGTTGATTTGCCTGAAATGAAACCACACTGATATTGTCCGATAACGGTTTTAGCGTATGGGGTTATCCGGTCTTGTAGGATAGAGGAGAGTTTCTTGTAGGCGGTACTCAACAACGTGATACCTCTATAATTGCTGCTCGTTGTGACATCTCCCTTCTTATGTATGGGGCATATTATGCCTTTTCGCCAGTCTTCTGGCATTTCTTCCTGCTCCCATACGTGCACTATAATATCATGAATTGCTTGACGTAAGGCTGGCCCGCCGTGATGAAATAATTCGGCTGGTATGCCATCGGCTCCCGGGGATTTGTTCTGTTTAAGCCGTTCTATAGTCTTCTCAACCTCTTCTATGCTTGGTGGCGGCGGCAACATAAGGTATTCTTCTTGAAGTAGTGGAGCCTCCACTTCTGCAGTGAGCTGACCATTTAGCAATTCATTGAAGTACACTTCCCATCGCTCCAGTATGCTTTCAGGATCGGTGATCAGATTTCCCTCTCCGTCCTTGCAGTATGTGCAGCGTGGTGTGTACTGCGTCATGTTTCGGACGGATTGGTAGAACTTCCGCGCCTGGTGCGGACCTCGCTCTCGGCTGTTTTCTATTTCACAGATTAGGTTCTTCTCCCAGGCTGATTTCTTTTGTCTGTGAAGCCGTTTTTCTGTTCTTCTGAGCTCTTTATATTCCTCTTCGCGTGCCCGCGTTCTATGAGATTGTTGCATTGCTCGGTACGCAACATTCTTACGTTCAGTCCCTAGCTTGCATTCATCATCAAACCAGTCGTTCCGATTTTTACGACTGCTGCCTAAGATGGAGTTGGCAGTACTAATGACAGTATTTTTAAGACGTGTCCACTTTTCATTTACGCCCAGCATACTGGCTCCAGGACTTACTCTCCCTAAATCAAGTGATTCTAGGGCGAGTCCTAACGCATTACCAAAGGTGTTACTGGTGTTTTCATTGCGCAGGGCAGCCGTGTTGATTCGAACCTGATCGGCGGATGCAATGCGTCTTCGCAAGGCAATCCGCCCTCGGAAAACCATACCAACAAGATAGTGATCCGAGTCGATATTGGCACCTCGGTACGTTCGTACCGTCATCAAGTTCGAGTAGTGGCGACGGTCTATCAGCACGTGGTCTATTTGGTTACGAGTGACTCCATCAGGTGATACCCAGGTGGCTTTGTAGATATCTTTACGCGGGAACCTGGTACTCTCAACGACCATGTTTTTCGATGCTGCCAATTCTAAGACTCGAAGTCCATTGTCATTAGTGTTCTCATGCAAACTATGGGTGCCTGCGTAATGCCTGAATACCGGCTCCCGACCTATTTTTGCGTTCAAATCCCCAAGGATGATTTTAACATCATACCTTGGACAGGCATTGAGGGCACTCTCGACTTACTCGTAGTAAGTCTCTTTTTCTTCGTCTGAGGACTCCTACGTAGGTCCGTGAACGTTAATGAGGCTGGATGTTCGTAAATTTGCCTCGCACGCGAAGGGTGCATAGCCTTTCGCTTATAGCGTTAAAGCCGATGATGGTAGACTTCATTTTTTTGCTGACTAGGAAGCCTACCCCGAGCACATGGTGTTTTGTATGACAGCTGTAATATACGTCATATTCTTTCCTCTGTAAAACACCATTCCCTGTCCATCTGATTTCTTGGAGAGCTGTTATGTCAGCTTTATATTTTGACAGCTCGAGCTCTATAGAGCGATCGTACGTTCCAAAAATTCGTAAATCGTGTGTTAGTCTTAAATGACGTTTGACAATGAGAGGATAACTTATCTCACCGATTTTGGTGATTAACGAGCGGATATCTTATACTTGCTCCTCAAATTTGACAGAAACATTTTATTTAATAACATACATTCCACCAAGTGTCAAAGGAATGGCTGCCATACGCTATTGTGTTAACTAATCGTGTGGCCAGAACTCTAATTTTCAGTCTTTTTTCTCTTCTGGTATATCCATTTTTTTACAATTTTACTTGAACTTTGATACAAAAATTAAATAACCGTTTCGAATTTGCTTGACATCAAAAATTATTTTCTAAAACTGAGATGACATGTCGGCTTTCAATAATGGAAAAAGTAGGTACTAGAATATTTAGTAAAATTTAAGGAAGTGCGGCCAATTTTCTCTTGTTATTCAGGGAATAGATACAATTAAGAAACGATAGTTTTATTAACATCTTAATTTATCGAAGGGATAATTTCATTATCAGTGTGTTGGAAAAAACGTATGTGTCAACGAGCAAATTTGGTGTTTTTTATTCATACGGCTGTATGTGTTTTACTTAAACTGCAAATTTCATATTTCAACTTAGTATTTGGTCCTTGTTCTCTTTTTTCTTTCTGATTTGACTTTTATTTAGTATTGCGATTTTAATTGCATTTAGGCTAGTAAATTGTATGTTTTTATTTATCTATTTTTTTTTCGAAAATTTTATATTTTTCTGTTATTGTAATTCGTGTAACAAATGTAGGTAACAAATGAAACCATTCAAGCGTGTAGTTTACCCGATAAAGTACGTGTAGTAAATAGAGTGAATTACATGACGTAATTTACTCTGCCATCTCTGGATCACAGTTGTAAATAAATGCACCTCTGAATCGTTCGTATGTATTATTTGAAAATTGCTTTAATTAGAGAAAAATGGTCCAATGCATGAAATTGCGGTTCGCTTTCCAGAAAAGTATTAACTTATGCAAACAAACTTTAAAAACCTTTATTATTAAAGAAATTTCTAAAAATTTTTCTAGAAAAAAAATGGGATGCCGATTTTAAGTATTTAGTAATATAGATTTAAGGAAATAATTTCAAAACCAATAATTCACACGTTCTCAACATATTTATATTTCAAAAAAAATAAATTTGACTTCTTTTTTTTTTTATTAAAAATCCAAAAATTATTTTTCCCAATATTTTTAGAAATAATATTTTTCCAAATACAAAAAGAAAATCGAAAATCGAAAGAATTGTTCTTTGACATCTACTGTTATTCACATTTTTTCCTAAGATTTCTTCTGAGCAAACTCGAATTCCTGACGTTGCAGGTCAATCCGACAACACCTTAGACTTGTTCCTTACCACTAATCCTGATAAATACACCATCAGTGTATTATGGCATCTAGGCACATCACACCACTGTGGTGATATTTGGGAACTTCCCGAGTCAAAAAACCTCAGTTGAAGAGAAAACCGAAAACCCCCCAGAACCGTTTGGCAATACGAGAGAGCCAACTAGGACGATCTGAATGATAACGCCAACAAACAGGAAAAAATATATTTTCAGGGGTATTGCCTCATATTAAGAAGGGATAAATACCCTTGTCATGAAAAATGCTCATTAACATAACTCTTAGGAATCAGCAGAAAAGTCCAGGTATTCTACGTAGCTATGGAGTCTTAACACAATCTCGAATACGTGACACATACGTGACAAATTCGGTGATGGCTCAAAATCAAAATTTTTAGCCGGGAATTCGGATTTAATAAAAACAGGAGCTCTTGCGTGAATAGTTCTTTTCAAATAAAAAACATTAATGGAATATCAGTCATTGCCATAAAATAGTCATAAGCAATCTTATGTATCTCGAAAACGGCTCTTACAATTTTGATAACAAAAAATATGTGTGCGAGTATTTAAGGCGTGGAATATAGGTACAATTTAGTAAAGAAAAATTTTAATCAAAAGAGTTACCAACGGTGTCTGTCCACTTTTCTTGAATTTAAACTTTTTCATTAAGCGATCTACCGAATTCGACAAAAAAAATTTAAAATATGGTCTTTAAAACTTGAAAACACTTTGGGTATGCAAATTTTCCAAAAATAAATATTTGAATATTTGAACATTCAATATCTACAAAAAAAAACAGTAAGCGATTGGCTTTCGACACTTAACCTTAACTTAATTAAATAAAATACTGTAAAGAGAATTTTGTGTATTTATAAAAACAAATCGTCCAGAAAAGGTCTTAACAATTTGTTTGTAAAATAATACTTTTTCTAGATATTACACGGAATTATATATTTAGAGCTGAAACTTTTTAAGGAGTTGTTTAAGCAATTTAAATAATTTTTTAGCTCAAAAGTGCTTGTACATGAGAGCAAGTGGATTTTAATATTTTTTTTATTTCAATTATTGTTCTTGAAAAGTCTCAATATTTTTTTCTTTATTTTTTACAGATAAGCCCAATGCAAGGACCTTGCAACTCAAAAGGTAAGAATTTAAGGACGCTGTTAATCTAAAACTTAAACCCATTTGCATGTAGTCGGGGAAAATTAGTCTTCAATATCAAGTAGATGATGATGATGTATTAGGGATATACTGGGCAATTATTTCCATTAACGCAGTACAATATAGAATTTTCCAACAAAAAAAGTATCATGCTCCTAAAATATTTCTCATTCAGCAACTATAGAAACACAGAATAATACTCCACAAATGCCTCATTCTTTGGGCGATACATCGTTCTTAAGGAATTTGGCAGAGTGGAAAAATAGAAAGCAGATGAAATAGCTAATTGAAATGAGTTAGAAGGCGCAACAGCTAGTAAATAATCACCATCATTTCTGGGTGCTTGTTACCAGGAATGGAGGGGACCTACATTTTCCAGCCGAGTCCAAACGCTTAAGATGAGTAGCAATTTTCATGACAAGAGATACTCTTGCAAGCTTTGAAAATGATATCAATAGCTTACTTTAGTCATCTAAAATCCGACTGATATGTTGCTTTTCTCACTTCTCGATCGACGGTGGAAATTTACTGTACATTGTTCTGCAACCAACAAGTGGTCTTTGTTAGTTGTCCATGCCGTTTTCGAGAGTGAATCTCCATTCTCTTCAAATCATAATCCTACGTTAATCAAACGAAATTTCATACACTCAGATTTTTAGCAACTCTTAGGCAGGCTAAAGGCAGAAGTACCCATTGTTGCAATGATAAGTCCATAAAACTGTTACGACGGAGATCTGGATTGAATTGCCAGTGGCTGCCTTTGAAAAGGAAGTAACAATCGCTCCAAAATTTCTACATATAGTTATGAAAAAGTAATGTTTATCCTAAAGTGGGCCTTAGGTCAATTTTTGTTAATATTTTGTTTTGTTTTTTTTTTATGTTGTGACGTTTCGGATGTGGTTACACCCTTCTTCAGACCTATTTATTAATTGAAAAATAATTTAAAACATATATACATACATTATATATTAAATACATCAAAATTCTAAAAGAGTATACTTACAACTTTAAAAATACAAATATTCTTTTATTTGTTTGTTCTTTTTTGGTTTCCGTGTTTTTTTAAAAAAGTTTAAAAGACGTTTTAAATCTTTTTCTTTTTTGTTTTATATATCTTACGAGTATCTCTTTTGTTTTTTATTTTTTTTTAATTTGTTTGAAAATTTATTTTAAACAAAATGATGTTTAATTTTCTGAATTTTTAAATTCAAATAATTTATTTTGAAAATAAATTCAAATATTTTTATGTACATATATATGTATAATATATTTAATCGTTGAGTTTTGTTTACGTAGATATGGTTTGATAATTAATAAACTGACCGTAAATATTACTTAGTCTATCACAATCTGAACGTCTATTAATACTATTTTTGGTGTTTCTAATATGTAACATTTCTCAGTTAAGCCGTTCGGACTGCGTAGAAAATTATAGATCTCCTCTATCCCTCTCTGGAACTGATGAGATTTGTATGCAAGAAGGCCCCGGATCTCCACGAACTATTGCGTCACTAAATAATATTTTGTATGCTCTAGCTCTTTCGTAACAGTTGTATGGAAGGAACCATTATTTTTGGGGCCAATTTCTTCTCTAGGGAGAAGACACTAGAAATATGTTTTTTAGCGGCTAAGACTGTTGGTCAAGGATCGCACTTTTTTCGTGTTTTCAATCTTTCTATACTGGTCAGACAACACCTGCAGGAAGGTTGCAGTTTATTCCACTAACGCTCTAGACGTTTTCCTTACATCTAACCCTGACAAAAATAATATAAGTGTTCTATAGCCTCATTGCGTCATATCTGAACATTTCTCTCAATTCGCTACCCAGTTAAGCAAAAAAAAATGCTAAGAGAACCATTTGGAAATACAAGAAAACAATTTTGGGCGGTCCCAATGATTTCTTCAGGAAATTTGGCCGATTTTGAACGGGTAATGAGTAGCACTTTTCATGACAGAAGAAACTTATTCGAGGATTTATAAATTTCTCGCAAGATACAGTTCATCCCTGAAAAACATCTTGAAGCGGCTGAGAATCGAACCCAAGACCATTTGCATGACAGTCCAATGCACTAACCGTTATACCAATGAATATCTGTATTCAACACATTTTGCTGTTAAGTTGACGGTGCCATAAAGTGCCATGACTTCTCCAGTATTTCTTATTTTGAACTCGTACAGTTGCAAGAGTACTGAAAGATCTCAATGCACACTGATCCTCTGGCCATGTAAGTATCACTCTCATATAACTGTAGAAGCGATCTTTAACACTTGCAAACCCCTGCGTAACCCTTTCCACATACCCTTCTCTAATTGTATTATTGCAAGCGGATTGAACAATTGCACTTGCATCCCTTCTTTACAAGGTCATGGAAACGCTGATAAATTATCAGGTCAAGAAATTTCTTGAAGAATAAAAGCTTCTTAATGACCGGCAGTATGGCTTTCGTAGCAGTATGTCCACTGGTTATATGGTGGTATATCTCGCCAAACAGTGGCGAAACTAAGCTTATTGCACTTGACATTAAAAAAGCATTTGATAGAGTTTGGAAAGAGTTAAGGCTCGAATATCCTTTCAGGTTTTAAAAATAATAATAATAAAATAAATACTAGCTTACCACAGGGTTCCATGTTGTGTCCGTCTCTGTTGATAAGTCCATTTAATTCTAATATCGATAACTTTTCCTTATGAAATTCTACAACCACCTAGAATTTGATACTTTTGAAACTTACTGCCTCCTGTTGTTGAAGTTTTTTTTGGGAAGATTCTTCTTTCTGCACGCGACAATTACAATAAACATCACACACATATCCAAAATGTTTTGGTTAAAAATATGTCATCGCCAATGCAGTCCAGAATTAATTGATAAAAAACGGGTGACCGACAGATTTAATCAAAATTTATATAAAAACAATAAAAAAACAAATCGATGAGTGCAAAATGTACTTACAGTTCCAAATAATTAAATGTTTAGTATCGTATCTTACACAAGGTCGATTGAAAATGACAATTAAACCAACACACAGATATTGCCACAGCCATAAAAAGCGGATTTGTGCCTATTTGGAGAAAATGACAATCTAGCAGGGGCCTATTTTCTCTAATAGTGCACTTTACTATTAACTACGAGTAATTTATAAATATATTTTTTGTCACTGTTTAACCTGCAGAAATGGGTCTTCTGTCTAAGCCTTCCCATTCAGTCCCTATCAGACACAGTCGATCTGAACTGAAGGCGCTTTGTTCAGTCGTTTCTAAGGGCTTCTCTACCATATAATATTAGTTCTACGAACGACCGATATAGTTGATTACCGGATCACCATTCTATACTGGATCAGACGTCACGACTTCTTACTTTAACACCAAATTCGGAAACACCCTGTAAAATTGTTTTACTACCATTTCCACACGGAGTTTGGGTGTATGCAAATCCCATATTTGGTCAAGCAGGCGGGGGTTAAAGGGGTGCATGCTCCCTTAAGGCGCCGCCGCGCCGTGTAGATTTTAAACATTATGATGATGACGATGATAGCCTTTAAGATCCGTAACCGTAATTGATTAATACGAGTATAGGAGTAATAAACTTCGCCAGTTTTCGAAGCTGCCAACGTTATTTGGATAAAAATGATTCCTTTATTATTTCTTAGATCCCAAGCAAAATACCCAGAGCCCTATTCTCTGACTGAATCAGTCCTTGCTCACAGTCTCCACCGCTGGTATTATTTATAGATATTTCTCTATTTCCATTGATTCTGGGATTCAATATATGACAAGTTCATCTGTGCGGTGAGACAATTCCAAAAGCAATTAACTTAACCATAAATGACGAAACAAATTTTCGAAAAATGAAGTTTCACAGAACACATTTATTTATCTCTCTTTTTTTCTACATTTATAAAAGTACGCATGTAGTATACATATTTGTATATTTTGAAGTATAGTTACAAAAGCCTTACCTCTAAATATGAATGAATGTACTGTTCATCGGAAACGGTTGAACCTGGCAGCAGGACAAGAATACCAAATGTAATTTATGAAGTTAATGGATGGAAATGTATTTCCGGTCCATTAACGGTCCGTTTGCAGATGTAAAGAGCCTTGGTGATTGCAAAATAATAAATATTCGAGTGAATCGATTCAAATTCAATTATATTGTCGTTTGGGTGAAGAGTATTATAATGCCTGCGCGTACCGTACCGCAGCGTGTTTGACTGTCAATTGCATGAACAGGGATGTCAGCGGCATCATCGTGTCATTATATTTTTGTGGTTGCAATCCAACCAAATCGGCTTATGGATGTATATAACAGTAATTGTGAGGTTTGACAAACTTCAAAGAGTATATTCAATTGAGGAATGGGTGGTTTTTTGTATTGTAGGTTTTTTCCGACTAAATTCATTGTCTGAAATTCAAAATAAGCTCAACTATGAGGCCCGGGGACCCAATCGGATTACACCAATGTCTATACTCGTATCTTCCAGGCAATAGAATCTATTTTTGTGCAATAGTATTGAAATTTGACGGCATTTTTGGCATTTGTTTCCTCAACAGAGAATATGATCGCATATTATGTATTTTGTCAATATTTTTTATTACTTGTTTACAATTTATTTAAGATTTATTAAATTGAATTTTGTGGTGCAACAGCTCGAAGTGAAACATGACCTAGTGACTTACAACTCGCAACCATTTATATGTGCGTGTTACCAGGAACGGAGGGGACCTACAATTTTCTGCCGATTCCGAACGGCTAATGAGCAGCACTTTCCATGACAAGAGATATATTTACTCTTAGAGGATTTGTCAATTCCTCGAAAACCTTTTTTTTATTTAAGATCTGTCATTCAATATATTCTAAAGGGTTTTTCACAAGGGCGGGTAAATGTGGAATTGGAATAAAACAAGCTGTGTGTGAGGTATTTACAAATTTCTTTAAAGGCTAATGTATGCCATTATGAAAAGGAATACGACATCTTTTAAATACCCACCTCGGCTTCTTACAGTAGCACTGATCCGAGTGAAACAATTTTCAATGAATCTTCCGCATTGGTGCTGCTGAATATGGGCGATGGCCTGCATTGTATTCACCTTAAGGGCATTGTTTGATTGTGGTTCATTGGCATATGCGTATGACTTTAGAAAAATGTCATGAGCTTGCTAGCCGATTCATGTCACCCATGCGAGATATAGACTTAGCCTAAAATCGTTCATGTCGAATCAATTTAAGCGTCCGTCCGCTAAGTGGCACTTCGTGCCGTCCATATGGTTCAATTTGGTCCCTAAGAAATTGGTTAACATCGTTTTGTAGCGCTCGCCATTGACGGTGACCGCCTCACCAACATCGTTTTAAAAGTACGGAACAATGACGCCACCGCTCTGGCCCTGAATCCACATCAAATGGTAACTTTTTAAGAATGAATTGTCATCTGGTGAACCTCGTGTGGGTTGTTTACGTCCTATATACAGCAATTTTCTCTGTTAACACAGGCATTCGTCCAAAAATAGTCTCTAAAAATTATTTTTCGGCCGAAGTTGGGGTCCCTTCCAAATCCAGTCAGCGAACAAACAGACAGCATTGTCTATAGACTTTGAGCCGAGTTAAACTTTGCGAAATGCCGAGAAATCGACTGCTTCGGGTTCTGACTTACATATTCACCGAACGCGACGATGTTCTCAGACTATATCACCTTCCTTTGCCGTACAAATGTTGGCTGATTGATTGTCGAATATGTCGTCTGAAATTCGAACACCAAACATTGAAGACTCCACTGTGCAGGGTTACCACGTCTACCTTAAGACGGGCGCAATGAGCTCAACGTTTACACTAACAAACACTCATTTTCATAAGAAAGTTGTAGCATTTTGATGTTGTATCATGTTTTTTACTTGCGACTTATATGTAGGTACTATAAGGCAAGTTAAGCATTCGGAAAAAAAATCGAACTCGAGATTTTGATCAAAGTTGACATTACGGGATAGCTAAGACTAAAAAAGTGGGTCGTAACGAAATTTAAAAATTTTTTTTTTTTCAAAAACTGTTCGACAGATTTAAAAAATAAAAACACAAAACAATTTCATTTAGTTAAAGTAAGGTAATGGTTGACAAAATTTTTGCGAAAAATGGTTATTGAAGGTACCCCTAATGGAACAATTTTTTTTGTTTTTGATCTTCTCAAAAACGTTACAACTGATTTTAATCATTTTCTTGGCTAACGCTCCCCAAAAACATAAATAGAATTGTGTACTCAAATTTTCAAACAAAATTTTTTTGGATTTAAAAAAAAAAATTCAAATTTTTTTTTTCAAAACTCAATATTTCGACAAGCCCATGCTAGATGTTTTTTAAACTTAATAAATAAAAGTTTCTCAACATAATCTACAAGGTGTGAGAAAAAAAAATTATTTTACCTAAACATACCCACCATACAAATGTTAAAAAATTAAAAAAAATAGTTTTCAAAAATCGTATTTTTCTCGAAAAAGGCGCCTAGAATTTTGATAAATTTTTTTTTCTTTCAATTAATTTTTATGACCTTTAATTTAATAAAAATAATTTAGAAATTAAGATATTACAGCTTGTACCTACCATAGAACGAATTTTTCGAATTTTGAATTTCTCATTATCGACATAACAGATTTTAATGAAATTTTTTATAGAGATGCTTCTAAAAAGTTTAAAAAACATTGCATTTCAAAACTTAAAAAAAAATAATTTTTTGAATTTTTGAAAAAAAGCATTTTTTTTTTTTGGAAAATTTAATATCTCAAAAATGGGTCAATATTTTGTTTTGGAAATTTAATTTTTTTCTTAAAAATATTTTAAAAATTTTGTATATAAAACCTTATTTTATTAAGAAACCACTACAATGACTTATAATTTTTGTTCTTGCATAAATTCATATTTGCATAGCATTCTGTTTTTGCCTCTTACTACTAAAAGAATTTAAAAAATTATAAACAGAAAAAAAACGTCCGGGGGGAACAATTAAACCCATATCTACCAAGTTTGAAGAAAATCGGCCGAGCCGTTTAGGCTGTAGTCGAACCGACAGACAGACAGACTGACAGACAGACAGACAGGATTGCGAGACCCACTTTTTTGGTCTTCGCTATCATCGTAATGTCAACTTTGACCAAAATCTCGAGTTCGATTTTTTTTACGAATGCATAACTTGCCTTATAGTACCTATAAGTCGCAAGTAAAAAATCGTGTAGCACGGTATTTTATGGAAGATTGCATTTAAGACCCTATTCATATTAGTAATATTCGTAGTTACTTAATTGCGTAGTTACTTAATTGTAACTCTACTGCACCATTGGCTCTACATTACCTAGCTATCTCTGTCGTTGGACTTTGATTCGTTTGACTAGGTCAGATTCGCTGTACAGCCCGTACAGCTCGTGGTTATATAATCTCCTCCACACCCCATCTACGGATGGGACCAAAGATCACACGAAGAATTTTCCTCTCGAAACATCCTAAAGCGCTCTCATCCACTTTCGACAAAGTCAATGTCTCTGCACCATAGACAAGAACCGGGATGGTGAGTTTTATAGAGGGACACTTTAGTTGCTCGAGAGAGGACTTTGCTACTCAATTGCCTTCTTAGTCCAAAGAAGCAGCGATTAGCAAGAGTTATTCTCCATTTGATTTCTGAATTTATAGCGGCGCCTAGGTATATGAAGTCCTTAACTACGTCAAAGTTATAGCTGTCTATTATGACTCTCTGTCCAAGACGTCGCGTCGGTCTTGTGTGTCCTTTCTTCATGACAGCATATACTTGGTCATGTCCCCATTTACCGCTAAGCCCATCTTCTTCGCTTCCGACTCAATGCTCACAAATACACCACTGACATTACGCTTTGTTCTTCCAAAAATGTTAATGTCGTCGGCGTATCCGAATAATTGGACGGACTTTTGAAAGATTGTTTCTCTTGTGTTGACGCGTGAGTTTTACACTATTCTTTCAAGAACGATGTGGAAGAAGTTGCACGACAGAGCATCGCTTTGCCTTAAACCTTTTTTGACATCAAATGCATCGATGAGATCTTTTCCGACCTTGATGGAGCAGCGTACATTCTCCATCGTCATCCTGCACAAGCGGACAAGTTTGTCAGGGATGCCAAAACAAGACATTGCTCTATATAGTTCGTTCCTATAGATGATATCGAACGCGGATTTGAACTCGATGAAAAGATGGTAGGTGTCGATTTGTAGCTCCTGGGTTTTTTCCAAGATCTGCCGTAATGTGAATATTTGATCGATGGTGGACTTTGCTGGTCTAAAGCCGCACTGATATGGACCTATCAGGTTGTTGACGAAAGGCTTCAGACGTTCACATACTACGGCAGAAATGGTTTGTACGCGATGCTCGAGAGACTTATGCCTCTGTAGTTGGCGCAGTTCAGAGGCGCTCCTTTCTTGAGGATCGGACAGACAATACTGAGGTTCCATTCATCGGGCATGCTTTCTTCCGACCATATTTTGCAGATGAGCTGGTGCATACTCCCAACCAATCATCGCCTGCCGCTTTGAACAGGTCGGCAGCGAGGCCGTCAACTTCAGCGGCTTTATTGGACTTGAGATTTGATATATGTAACTATCATCACTTCGTCCAGGTCAGGTGGGCGGTATTGTTGGTCTGCGTCTCCTAAGTAGAATGATACTATCTCTTCTTCATCGCCGTTTGGAGAAATGTTCTTTCCATATTCTCAGCATGCGCTGCGGTTCTACTACGATGTTTCCTTGACTCTCCATCCCGCAACATTTCTTCACCTCTCATTCAATGTCCTAATTAAATCACACTCACGTTAGTGATGGACGATTGCATTTTGTTTAACCCACCTTCTACTTATACTGCTCTCCATGAGTGGTAATAGCCCCTTTCAATTCTCGATCTCGATCCATCCCAAATCTTTTTCGGGGAATGACCGTCGACAGAAGGGACGAAAAGCAATTTGTTAAATTTCTGCATCAACTTTGTGCCAAGTTTTATTCAAACCCTCATATTTTGTATGCACGAAACTAATACTTGCCCTTTAAATAAAGTACGAGTAAACAGCAAACAACATTGCGTAAATAAATCATTATTCCCCCCACACAAATAATATCGTTCTCTTCTTCGTCCTTCGGGAGATGTGTAGACTTATACATCTCCCCAAAGGTCATAAGGCGAATAATTTGTAAAGAAAAAGCAATGATGTCTTGCTTGGTTTTGATGAACAGGACCTTTTTATCGAATCACATTCTTTGTATTTATTCAGACATTAGGATTTTAAATTATATTCTTTTGTTTATGTTTAATCCTGAATGTCTGTTAGTTGGGTGGATTTTTTCGTCCTACTCATTGTGTCTGTGGTTTATGGAAGAAATGAAAAAGGAAATTAGGCGAACGCGTGTATTTAATTGCTTCTTTTTATGATTTTTTTTTTCATATAGATTATATTTATGCTTCCTCGTTTGGTAGGTAAACATAAAAGGTTTATTTGAATTAAGGCTTTTTTTCTTTATTTATGAAAACAAAAATTTTATTACGCCGTTAAAAATCCTTATACCGTTGGGGTAGACAAAATTAGCATAAAAAGTTAACTTTGAAAAGATTCTAATTTGATTTCTTCATCCAGAATATTTTTATTCAGAAATTATTTCAACATGTGGGGATTAAGAATAATTAATCTATTCGAAGTTTTTTTCTGAACTTTTTTGTACAGACCGACGCTGACGAGCCTCCGACTTGTAAAGCTTTGTTTCTTAAATTATAATTAATTTTGAAAATTTTATATAAACGAACAAAATATTCCAAAAATTGGATATGCAAATTGCGGAGGCATTCGAGTAAAGTTTTCTTCGGTTATATGAATTCTTTTCTGCACATGAACAATACAAAGAGAGCAGACCGAATGGAAGAGAAAAAGTTTGAAATATTAAAAATAAAAGAGGCCTGTGGTTAGATGGGATCGTAGGATTTTAAAGTGTTCTTTTCGGGATACTAAAAATAACCGTTTTTTGAATAATTTCTTTCAACCATTTTCTAGCAGGATCATTAAATTTTCCCAAAAAAACAGTTGCCCGTATAACGTTTGCTCGCCGATTTTATTGATACTTTTTTGACGTCAATCCCGCAGCATGATATCCCGTCGCATAATATCCCGTAGATTTCTTCACTGGATTGACGACGGGATTGGCAGTACTAAATACTACTTTTAAGATAGTACTTTTTGGATTTATTTAAGCAGCAGTGCTTCCATAAAAATCCTCAGTTCTTGTCAGATCTCCGTAGAGGCAAGACCTCAAGAAGAGATAGGAACTTCGATTCAGTTGTGTTATGGGGTGATTGCTGGTTGGGCGACTGGCTGGTTGGGTTACTGGCTTGTTGAACGAAGAGCTGGTGGGAGTGTTAACGTTAAATAGAAAAAAGTGTTTCTTATTTATTGTTTTTAATTTATTTAATGAGAAATAACTCCTCACATTTGCTGCCAAAATTCAACTAACTTAAAATAATTTTAAATACATTTAATTGAGATGGAATAATTGATGAGCCGCGAAATGCGACATAGGAAATTGTGTGCAAGTGATGCACACAATCAATCTTGGGTGGAAGGTTTATCTTTTGCAGTTATAGTCGCTATCGTGGACAAATGGTGACATTTGATATTGTACACTGAAAAAAAAAATTGTAAAAAACCACCGTAAAATTGATAGTTTTCATTGACAATTTCCAGCTGAAGTTGTGCACTATCAATTTTGATATGAGTGTCATATCAATTTTTGATATGAGAAATGTAGTTTCGACATTTAGAGGTTTACATTTAAAGTTCTAAAATTTTTAGACCAAAACAGTAGAAATGATATGATTCCAATGTAATATTGATATGAAAAACATCAAAACCGATATAAGCAAATGTAAATTTCATATTAGTGCATGTAAAATTTACATTGAATTTTTAGATCAAAAATGTAGAAACGATATGATTTCAATGTATTATTGATATGAGCACTATCAAAAAATGATATTAAAAATTGTTATTTTGATGTTGTTTCATATCAAATAAACATTGATTTTTTACATTAAAAATGTAGAATTGATATTGTCTGAATGTAAAATTGATGTTGTTTCATATCAAACTTACATTGATTTTTTACATTAAAAATGTAGAATTGATGTTGTCTGAATGTAATATTGATGTTGTTTGATATCAAACTTACATCGATTTTTTACATTAAAAATGTAGAATTGATGTTGTCTGAATGTAATATTGATGTTGTTTCATATCAAACTTACATCGATTTTTTACATTAAAAATGTAGAATTGATGTTGTCTGAATGTAATATTGATGTTGTTTCATATCAAACTTACATCGATTTTTTACATTAAAAATGTAGAATTGATGTTGTCTTAATGCAATATTGATATTGTTTCATATCAAACTTACATCGATTTTTTACATCAAAAATGTAGAATTGATGTTGTCTGAATGTAATATTGATGTTGTTTCATATCAAACTTACATCGATTTTTTACATTAAAAATGTAGAATTGATGTTGTCTTAATGCAATATTGATATTGTTTCATGTCAAGTTTATATTGATTTTTTACATTAAAAATGTAGAATTGATGTTGTCTTAATGTAATATAGATATGAGCAAAATCGAAAAATGTGTTTTTAAAAAACGATATTTTAACGTTGTTTTTTACATTATAATAAAAATAAATATATAGTTCTACAGTCTTACTATTAAGATTCAAAATAAAATTTGTCATGAAATTGTTGTCAAAACAACAACTTATTACAATTTTCGGTTTTGGCATATCAATATTGAATGATTTTATGCAATTTCTACACTTTTTAATGTTAAAATTCAATATAAAATTTGATAGCAAACATTGTGAAAATAAGATTTAAGGAGTTTTAACTTATTTGCATCAATAGATTTTCAGAGATTTTATAACTTTGAATTAAATACTCAGCCCAATTTTTATATATACTTACATAATCATCATACTTATTTTGTATTGGGTAAGCCCAATATTGTTACGTTTTGAAGCGATCACTGGTCTTTTAGTATCCAATATATCCAATCCACAGTTTCTATCCATTAAGAACGATGCTTACCATGTTAGAATTACTACAAAATGTGCTTCTTTATTTCAATTAGTCATATAATAAAAAACAAGAATTTGTTTACTTTTTTCTACAAATCTTTATTGCGTATTAAACAGGTTCCGGTAGGTATATAATAAACATGAATTGGAGGACTCGTAAAGTCATTAATATCTATTATTTTAAAGGAGTTGCTATTAAATCTTACAGAGTATGACTGATAGTGATGTTCAAATTTTATTATTTCAATTTTTTCCCCAATTATGTAAGGATGATTAACTTTGCTTAATAATATATTTTTAATTTTAAAAAGTTCAATTATTTCGTTCTTAGATATTGTTAAAAAGTATTCTAACTTATAAGTAGATCCTTTAAATGTTAATAACTTAGTTGCCAAATTGTTAGTGAAGTGTATTTTATGAGTTGAAAAATTTTGGATCAATTTTTTATAACCGCAATTTTCAAGATTAAAAAAATAGGAACTATCAAATTTAGTTACATTCGGTAGACCATTTTGGTGATCGTTCAAGAAATTTGTAAATTTCAATGATGTTTTCATGCTTAGTGTATAAGTGATATTTTTTCTTGTGGATATATTTCGAGCATACGTTTTTGCTTCTCTATGTTTAGATTCATACCGATAGCTCCATAAGAATTTCAATGGACCTGAATGTTTAATTACCGTAATATAGTGGGTTAAAAAGTGGAATTTAGGCTTAAGGTGCTTCTTAAAAAGTCGTATATAAGTTTCATTGTGAAGTTTAACCAAGGATTCAATTTTTTGAATTTCATGTTCTTCAAATTTGCTTTTTAATAAAAGGTCAACAAGTTGAAGCAAATAAAGGAAAAATGTCCAGACTTCATTTTCTGAATTAAATCGCCGATAATAAGAGGGAGGAAGTGCACAAAACACATCATTTCACGTGCTGACATTTTAATTTTATTATTATTTAATTGGATCATATCAATAGGCGGAGATAAATTACCAATTTCAGTGTCTCCGTAATTAAACATTTGCTTTCTATAGTTAAATATTTCAATGGAGAAATATTTATTTGATATAAAATATAACAATATTTCACATAAATCGTATCTGCATACCCCTTCGAATAAATCGTGAACAATATCCACGACATAATTATTCGTTACGTGGAAAGAAGGCAAATCGTTAAATAAACAGTAAGTTTTTATACCAGTAAGCTTAACGTCATTTGTTGCTATTGCAGCATTGTAATTATCTATATTTCTTAAAGAGTCGGAATGCTCTATAGTGTCTTCAAACATTTCACTTCTTTGGCGATTACAAAATCGACAAAAAAAGTTAGAATTAAATGAAGTTGTGAAACCGAGCACATCATTTAAACCTAAATTATCACCGAGAATATTACAAAGAACAAAATAAATTTTCTGAGATCCACACTCAATGTTAACTAATATTCCATTTTCTTCTATTTTCTTAAGTTCATTTATCAGAGGCCGAAAAAATGCATCGTTTCCATATATTTTTTGGTCTTTGGTTTTAAAAAAGGCTGCTACGAAAATATAATTCAGATCAGATAGTAAATATTGAGGTAAAGAAGGAAAACTGTAGTAAACTCCACAAACAGAGTCAACATTGGCGTGGCTGCCTAAGGGGTTGTTTATTTCAAAGCCATCAAGATATAAAAAGAAAGGAATGATAATTCTATCTGGATTAACATTTTTTAATTTAATGAAAGAAGATGAATTAATAAAATGTGATAATGTTTCGTCGGCGGACATTTTTTCCATATTGATAAGTGCGATACTTAAAACATTTGGCAACTCAAAAAACTTACGGAATTGGAACTCAATGGGCATAATGCAACCTTGAACATTACTAGGACCTAACGTTGGTTCACAGTTTAAAATAATTTCGGAAATTTCATTATTTATGCTGAAAAACGTTGGCTTAGCAAATTGATCTGAATTTTGCATACTTTTAAATAATTTGTATTCCGATTTTATTTCTTCAAAAGGATTCGCACAAGTATTTAAATAACCTAATAACTCTTCCTTCTCTGAGTCTGGAATATACTCAAGAACATTTTTTTTAATAATATCTGTCATACTCAAAGTTAAGAAAGCAACTCCTTTCTGTATATCTAAAACATCTTTTCGAGTTATATTATTTTTTTTATGTAAATTCAAAGAGAATTCTTTACTTGTTTTTAAAATTAAATTTTTCGATTCTAAAAATGTACATATTTTATTCTTTTGGACTTGGTCCATATTTGAAATTTCTTTATTACTTAAATCTACATCATCATTGGTTAAATTTACATTTTTGTTTTCTGAAATAACTTCTTTGTTAATGTTTACATTTGGAATAATTTCTTTTAAATGAATTTTAGTGTGTCTTTGGAATGAGCTCAAGTTTGAAAAAAATTGATTACAATCGGGTAGAATACATTTAAATTCACTATTAGATTCCAGACCATGGATAAGTTTAAAGTGTTTACAGAGTGAAGATAGTTCGTGAAATTGAGTGTTGCATATAAAACAATTTAAACTCAATATTGAGGCTTTATTATCAAAAATAATAGACATTTCAAAGGAAAATATTAGGATATCAGGATAAAGTAGCTGAAATAGCTACAAATTCAGGATAATAGAAGCTTCAAAGAGAAAGGATAACCTTTAAGGTTGATAAAAGTTAAAAAGATCTTCTCAATCTGAACTCCTGAAAGTGTTACAAATTGACAATAAAGGAAATTTGAAAAGGCAAGGACACTCTTTAAGGATAATAAAAGGAAAATAACTTGTACAGTTTAAATAAGAATTAAATTCTTTAAAGTGTTTGAATAGTGAGGATAGTTCGTTGCATTCAATGTTGCATGCAAAACAATTGAAACCAATTGTTAAAGGCTTGAATAAATTCAGCTATTTTTTGCTCAAACTCAATATTGAGGCTTTATTATCAAAAATAATAGATATTTCAAAGGGAAATACTTATTTTTGGATAAAACAGCTGAAATCGCTATAAATCTACAAATTGTAGATAATAAAAGCTTCAAAGAGAAAGGACACCCTTTAAGGATAGTAAAAGTTTAAAAGATCTTCTCAATCTTAACTCCTGAAAGTGTTACAAATGAACAATAAAGGAAATTTGAAAAGGTAAGGATACTCTTTAAGGATAATAAAAGGAAAATAACTTGTACAGTTTAAATAAGAATTAAATTCTTTAAAGTGTTTGAATAGTGAGGATAGTTTGTTGCACTCAATGTTGCATACAAAACAAACAATTGAAACCAATTGTTTAAGGCTTTGAATAAATTCAGCTAGTTTTTACTCTTTTTCCATAAATAGTAAACATTTCGAAGATATGTTTTTGAAAAAAAGTGAAGGTAAAGGGCTACTTTAGAATAGTGAAGTGTTAAAAAATAAACAAACTTAAAAAAAAAATCAAGAGCATAAATAAAAGAATTAAATATCAAAATCTTATCTCCGTAACTTACATAAGACTTGATGACTGTAGTGAGCTCAGTACCAATTATTATTATTATGTAATGGTTGAATGGTGTATTTGATAGATGTCTTCAATTAAATAACTTTTGCCAGTTCCAGGTAGTCTTGAAACTGATGTTACTATTCACGGATTTGATGGTACTCTTCTGAACAATGAATTTTCCATTCATTTTGTGACAAATCTTGAGGTTGGTGTTATAAATGCATTTAAAAGCATGTCGAGGATACAATCTCTGCAATCTTAAAGATTGAAATTTAAGTAAATTTAAGTATTTAAGCACATTGTTAACTTACTATGTATTATCAATAGTTTCGTCTTGTAAGGATTCGAACTTCTTCCTAGGGAACAAAGCTTTGAATTCGTAGTGATCTGTGAAAGAAATATATAAAAAAAAATTAGCTTTAAGATAAAATAAGACATAAGATTATATTTAGTAAATTCATAACAAATATTTTATTTCACTCGCCACCAGATTCCTTGTGAAATGACCAATAATCTAAAATTGGTTTCCAAAGAAGTATAATTCATTTATCTGAAAACTACTTTAAAAAAATAAAACATTTGACTTACATAAAAGTGCCTCAAAGCATGTGATAGCCTGAATTCTGTAATCTAATCCAGAATTTTGTTATCGTCTTCAGCTTCAGACTCGTGATTTTGCAGGACAGACTGGGGAAGGTTTATGCAATTGTTCTCTTCCAGAACATTGATTTCCTCCTGGGAAAAAAAAAGATTTGGCTTTGCTCCTCCATTAAATATGTATGTAAGAACCGCAGGTACCTATAAATGAAACAAATTTATTTAATGATTATCAATTTAAACGACACAAAAAAAGTCCAACTTACCGGGGTAAACAACGTCGAAAAATACACAATGATGTAAAAACATATTTATTTAAATAAACCGAATGAGAACGAGCGACGATGATCACGATTCACGATTGCCTGTGGTGAAGGAGAAATAAAACTCCAGACAGTTATATGTATGTATACAAATATCCGGTGTGTGGATTTTGGGTTTATTTGTATACCCATACAATAAGCAAACAACAATCTAATTTCAATGAAAGTAATATATTTTATTTAAATTTATAGTTATTATTTTAACCGACATGAAAAAAAAGCCAACTCACTATATAAACAATGTCGAAAAAACAATAGGCTTAAATATATATAAACCTAACAATAACGAGCGACGACGGCGAAAGCGACTTACTGCGGTGAAGGAAAAACTATGACTGAACACGAAGGGTTAAAATTTCACAGCCAGTAAGATAATATAGTAGTGGTAGTGGTAGCCTTCGTTCATTCATGTTCGTTTCACACTATAACACCGTAAATACTACATTGATACATGTTAGAATGACATTTTTTGGGCGTCTGATGTTGGTTGGTAGATGGAATTTTGATGTTGTTAATGTTCTTTTTACATTAATAATGTCTCTGCTACATCGATACATGTTAATACATAATACATTTTTGTGAGCATGTATTGTATTGCAATACATTTATTTATATTGTCATATGTATGACTCGGCGCCTGATATTGGTGCATAAATAGAATTTAGATGTTGTTACTGTTCTTTTTACATTAAAACTGTAACTTCTATATTGATAAATGCTAGAATTACATTTTTTGAGCGTCTGATGTTGGTGGGTAGATGGAATTTTGATGTTGTTAATGTTCTTTTTACATTAATAATGTCTCTGCTACATCGATACATGTTAATAATACATTTTTGTGAGCATGTATTGTATTGCAATACATTTATTTATATTGGCATATGTATGACTCGGCGTCTGATATTTGCGGGTTGAATAAAATTTTGATACTTTTAATGTTTTTTTTACAGTAATATTGTCACTTCTACATTGGCGCATATTAGAATTACATTTTTTGACCACGCATTATATTGGGTATTGGCGTCAGCGATGCCACCTTGCTTCAATTGAAGTAGATCTATGTATACTTTAGTTTTGATTTTTTAATGTACTTCCTACTTCGCATAATTTTCAAAATCTATATTACTTCTAATATTTATAATATTTACCTAATATGCAGCTACTTCAAAAAAATAACAAGTTTAATGATTATAGGTACTTGGATTTATTAGTTATTTTATTGTATTTACTTCCTTTAGAAAGAGAAAAGGAGCAACAAAAAAATTTTTCTGGATTTGTCGTTTACGATTCTTTTCTTAATCTTTTAGCTGCTTACTATGATGAACGCATGGCAGCTGTACTGCCGTCCATTTCCATTTGAGTTGTTTTGAGATAATGCATTTTAATGTTTTGTTTTGCCAAATTAAATAAGTTTTAAAGTATTAACAAACGATTTCTTATATAATATTTGGAAGTATGTTATTTGAGCTTAAAACAAATAAGGCAATATTTATCGGTTATAAATATGCCACGAACTCAATTTTTGTATTTTTGCCATTGTGTCCTTTTTTCTTAAGAATGAGTAGTATAGTGGTCGCAAATACTTTATCGCAGTACCTACATAATCTGTAGTAAAAATTTTACCTTAAAATTCCTATACGTATTTTAAACTACCTTTGTTTTTCCACAGTGGTAACGCTGATGGGCATATGTATGACTCGGCGCCTGATATTGGCGCATAAATAGAATTTCGATGTTGTTAATGTTCTTTTTACATTAAAACTGTAATTTCTATATTGATAAATGCTAGAATTACATTTTTTGAGCGTCTGATATTGGCGGGAAAATGTAATTTTAATGTTGCTAATTTTCTTTGTACATTAAATCTGTAAATGCTACATTGATACATGTTAGAATTACATTTGGTATACGAATACAATAATATTGTGGCATCTGCGATACCACTTTGCTTCAATTGAAGTACATCTACTTTATTTTTGGAGAATTCTACTTCACTTCTAAAATTCCTAGATAAGTTGTTTTATTTGGCTATTTTGTTGTATTTCAGGCCGTTGTAAGGTTTTTAAATATTTTTAGGTCTGTCAGTGAATAGTTTAAATAAAATTAATCTTTTTGAAGCAAAAAGGGAAAAAATCGAAGAATTTTCTTGATTCGTCGTTTACCATCCTCAACGATTCTTAATCTTTTTACTAATGAAAATTAAATATAGGCATATATATGATAAAAATGTAGGTTGAGCTGATAAAACTTCTGTCAATATACGTCCAATAAAACGTTTTATCAAATTAATAAAAATTACAGAAATTTGTTGAGGTAACAAACAATATTTTGTTGTATCTCTAAATTAATTTGTCAAGCTAACAGATTGATTTGTTGAAATAAAAAAAATATTCTGTCAATATGACTATTTTTTCGTAGAATTTACAAAATCAATTTGTCATATTAACAATTCTTTTGTTGTATCAACAATTTTTTTTGCTAATGTTACAATTTTTTTTTTCATTAACAAAATTCTTTCATTAAATCAACAAAATTTTTTGTCAATTTAAAAAAATTTCTTTTGTTGAGTTATTTGTCAGCTTTATAAAAATGCTTACATATTTTCAGTTTAAGAATGTTTCTTATATAAAAAAGCTTTTTTTGACCTTTTAGTCCACAAAAATTGGCGTTTCGTCCCGGCGATCTGACAAGGACAAATCTGTGAGGGCGTATTGACAATACGCAATTTTTGTTAAATTTAAATCATCTTACATTGATTTTTTGACAAAAACCAAATGTGAACAATATGAAACCAAGATTACACAAAAGATTTGTTATGATCATGTTATCAATATAACAAAATAACTCAACCTTAAAAAATATTTTTGTCATTTTAACAAAAATATTTTCATTTTCTGTTAAATGGACAAAAAATAATAGTTTGTGATACAAACATTTACAAAATAAATTTTTTGTAAATACAAAAAACATTTTGTTTACATCACAAGAAAATTTGCGGATGTGACTAAAATCTATGTTTTATTTTGTTTTATTAACAAAACTTGGTTTGTTAAACTGACAATATTATTTGTAGTGCATATTTTGTTAAACTGACAAGAAATCATGCAGAATTATAACAATTTTGTGAAATCAACAAAATCATTCTTTCGTATTGATAAAATTTGATCAAAACGATAAAATTGTTTTGTTGAAGGTCAATATTACCTAGGAATTTATTTTTAGTGTACCTGTAGTGGTCACAATTGTTTAATCGAAGATATTTTTATAATAAAAACTACCTAAAAACTTCTATATTTTAACCTACCTCCCATTTTTTCGATCTATTTCACTTTGTTTTTGCAAAGTGGTAACGCTGATTGGCATATACTTATGACTCAGCGTCCGATATTGGCGGCTAAAAAGAATTTTGATGTTGTTAATGTTTTTTTTACATT
Source organism: Philhelius festivus (assembly GCA_963931855.1). NCBI lineage: Eukaryota > Metazoa > Arthropoda > Insecta > Diptera > Syrphidae > Philhelius > Philhelius festivus. The sequence goes on from OZ007555.1 coordinate 172,299,112, forward strand.
AAAAATGTGACTGCTACATTTAAACATGTTATAATTTATTACATTTTTGTGAATGGTTATTGTATATACCATTGGGATTTGCGTATTGACATCAGCGTTACCACATCACAGACAAAATCGTAGTAGAATTAAAGAAAGTTGCAACAGGATTAAAATAACATAGACTTAAAAAATTAGAGTTCTTATTATAATTTGATACCATGGGACCTTTTAACTAAAAATATTATAAAAAAGCTAAAAAGTCAAAATAGTTTATATCTATTTATAATGTAATATCTATTTCTCCAATTATACAGGGCCGGTTAAAGACATCTTTGACTTTCTATTTTTCGGCTCTTTTTATGATAAATCTATTTAATTATAGAATATAACAGACATTTCGTCGGCTGAGAATTAAATGCGCGTATGTAAAAAAATTGTAGATAAGGAAATAACAAAAAATTACGTTTCGTACTGTCTCGGTGCAAACTAAGTTCAATTATAACAAAACTAACTTAAACCAAAAAAGAAAAGCTTACACTTTGTCAATAAGTATGGCATAAGTATGTACGTTTTTTTTATTGAACTTAAGGGTAAGAGGTTGAAAAGGTACTCATATGAAAAGAATAATTGAAAATATATGTTATATTTTATTAATTTATTTTTCTTGGCAAGAGAAACAGTGCCAACTTTTTTGGGATTGGATTTCAAAAGAACTTTAAAATTAAAAAAGGCTTGGACTTGCATTTGTAAAACTATCATTTTTTCCTTAAAATTCACATCCGTTATTCTGCTTATATGTTAAAAAAATAGATAAATAATAAATATTCTCGGCTCCTAAACTATCACTGGAACTATTAACTGCAGTCTTTGATTTCAAAAATAAGAGCAGTATAATTTCCTTATAATCACACAGCTGTATTTATCTAAAAATATTCAAAATTTTTAGATACGACCTTAATTTTGTGTCTGTTTTTGTCTTAATTTATTAATTTAATTTATTTGTACTGTGTTGCATCAGAATCTCGAATTTTTGATAATGTAATTTTCAAAAATCAAAAAATCACTTAAAAATTCTATATTTAAAAAAAAAGAAAAGAAAAAACAACAGATTACGCTAATGTTTTTTTTTCATTTTCATTGAAGTATTAATTTTTATAAAAATGAAGAACTTGATAATATTGCGAAGTAGGGTAGGCCGAATATTTTTATTTTTTCCTAAATCTGAAGAAGATCTACATTATTTGATGTAAAGTGGTAACGTTGATGACAATATGTAAAACTTTGCTTCAGCGGCGGGGCGGGAAGATAAAATTTATTTACATTTCGTTTTAAAATTAACATTTTTGAATGTGAAAATGATATTGCTGACTTAGTAAGAAAAATAATGAAATACGATACCTATAATGTAAAACAAGCATTTTAGTAAAAAAAAAAAATGTTAAAAAAACATTGTTCTTTTTCGTTCTAAAAATCATATCAATTTTACATTCCCAACATCAAACACTTAAGATTAATGAACATCTTACATCTAATTTTAATTTTGACATTGAAAAATGTTAAAATGATATTGTAATTTTAGTAACAAAATAATGTTAAAAAAACATTGATTAATTCGTTCTAAAAAACATATCAATTTTACATTTTAAACATCAAAACTTTTAGATTAATGTAAATTTTACATTTAAATTTAATTTTAACATTTAAAAATGTAAAAATGATATTGTATTTTAGTAAAAAAAATAATGTGAAAACACCATTATACTATTTCGTTCTAAAACTCATATCAATATTACATGTTCAACATCAAATCCTCGAGAATAATGTATAATTTACATTTAATTTTCATATTTACATTAAAGAATGTAGTATTGATGTTGGGTAAAAATTGATGTTGTGAATTGATAGTGCAATGTGAATTTTACATTACCAAAATGTAAGCGTTTAATGTGTTTCTGATAAGAAAACTGTAAGCTAGACAGTTTTTCATGTTTAAAGTACATTTTTGTCCGTTATTTTCAAATTTTTGAAATTGATAAGACAAAAATGTGAATTTTACATTCGACTTTTTTTTGAGTGTATATCAATAAACATAAAGTCCCTTTTGCATTAGGGAATTAATATCAAAAATGATGAATAGTATGAATGATCACGTTGGGTGTTCATTATATAGGTTATAAAGGAATATAGGTAATTTTATACTATCGCGGTCTCCTCGTTTTTTGGCTGTAGAAAATCGAAAAATCAACTTTTTTGAGTGTTTTTTTTTTAATCTTCATTTTTACGGCAGATTGACGAAAAAAATGACAAGGATGAAAAGAAATGAAAACTTATATTAGTTTCAGGGCTTTAAATGTTCATGTAAACGCACTTATTCACGTATAATTGTTGATAAGTTTTTTACAAGCAATCGAATACAGTTTTTATATTTTTTTTCATAATCAACACAAAAAAAAAACAAACAAATAAAAAAAAATATACAGAAATGTTGATTTTTCATGTTTTTAAAATTCAAAATAATAACAATTAATTAACCTTTTCTCACATATTATCGTAGAAAAGGAAGTTTCTGAACCCACAGTACATTCAAGTTAAGAAACTATTGCCATAGGCGCGACTTTACATGCCCTAAGCGGAGCAACGGAGTTGCGTGAGCGGGTGTGAGGGATTACCGAAAAGCTTTAAATGCATTTTAAGCTCTGAGCAAATAAAATTCCTTCTAAAACTTAACTGAAACTGAAAACAAAATACTTAAGCCCTTAAATAAATGTATTTATCTGTGCATTCGTTTGTTCATTGTTTACGAATTTATCTGTTATTTAATTCTTTAAATCTCTATTTATATATTTATTTATCTGTTCATGTATTTATTTATTTATTTTTGTTCATTTATTAATTTATTTATTTATTTTATTCCCCTGCTTTTATTTATTTATTTAACTGTTATTTTCAATGTTTATTTTTTTGTTTATTTTGCAATTGATTGAGTTTTGATTAATTTATTTATATAAACTTATATACCTACTTCAAATAAAATATTTACTATTAAATAATAAACAAATGAATTATCTGCCAAATTCCATTATTTTTCTTCATACCTAGTTAACAGACTTCTAAAACGAAGTCCATACCATAAATTTAAAAATTTCAAATGAAGGTTTTCTACGTAGTTCTTATTCAAAAATAAATTCCCTTTTCTTTTTGTAAATCATCATTTTGAATTTATTTTTCAGTTATAAGATAGGTATAAACTTAGTATCACTGTGCAAGCTATATCTTATTGTAAATTGTAAAGCCTTTATTCTATGATAGTAAATATTATATCTATCTATTAAACCCTTAAAAAGTACTGCAATCCTTGAAGAAAATTTTGCTTAGAATAAACAATATAAAGAATATACAATATTGTAAGCGATCACCACAACCACCATCATCGTCATCACCGCCACCATCGAGGCACTTCATCCACCAACCAATCCCTCCACCAACCACACCATCCATCAACCACACCATCCATCAACCATCGCGTCCACCAACTACCATGTCCACCACGTCAGTCAACCCACCAACGTCACCGTCGCGTCCAACAACCATGTACTCGGTACCATGCAGCCCAAACCTCTAGCAAGACATCTCTCAATGTCTTACTTCTATACAGGACAAGAGTACATACGTCACGTCACCATTATACAAAAAAAATCAGCCTGGGAGAAGAACCTAATCTGTGAAATAGAAAATAGCCGAGAGCGAGGTCCGCACCAGGCGCGGAAGTTCTACCAATCCGTCCGAAACATGACGCAGTACACACCACGCTGCACATACTGCAAGGACGGAGAGGGAAATCTGATCACCGATCCTGAAAGCATACTGGAGCGATGGGAAGTGTACTTTAATGAATTGCTAAATGGTCAGCTCACTACAGAAGAGGAGGCTCCACTACTTCAAGAAGAATACCTTATGTTGCCGCCACCAAGCATAGAAGAGGTTGAGAAGGCTATAGGCCGGCTTAAACAGAACAAATCCCCGGGAGCCGATGGCATACCAGCCGAATTATTTCATCACGGCGGGCCAGCCTTACGTCAAGCAATTCATGATATTATAGTGCACGTATGGGAGCAGGAAGAAATGCCAGAAGACTGGCGAAAAGGCATAATATGCCCCATACATAAGAAGGGAGATGTCACAACGTGCAGCAATTATAGAGGTATCACGTTGTTGAGTACCGCCTATAAGATATTCTCCTCTATCCTACAAGACCGGATAACCCCATACGCTAAAACCGTCATCGGACAATATCAGTGTGGTTTCATTCCAGGCAAATCAACAACTGATCAGATCTTTACCCTTAGGCAGGCGATGGAAAAATGTCTAGAATTTAACATCCCAACATACCATCTGTTTATAGACTTTAAGGCCGCCTATGATAGCATAGCCAGGGTAGAACTTTACAAAGCCATGAGAGAGTTCGGCATCCCAAATAAATTGACACGACTATGTAGGTTGACCATGACCAACGTAACAAGCCAAGTAAAAATAGCCGGATTGCTATCCAGACCAATCAACATCTTTAATGGACTCCGACAAGGGGACGGTTTGGCCTGCCTCCTCTTCAACCTGGCGTTGGAGAAAGCAATCCGTGACTCTGGCACGGCAACAAGAGGGACCATCGTCAACAGGTCCAGCCAGTTACTGGCTTACGCAGACGACATTGACATCATCGGAAGAACCGAACAAGCTGTACACGATTCCTTCATCCAGATCGAGCAGGCGGCAGAAAATCTGGGGCTGCACATTAGTGAAGGTAAAACAAAGTACATGGTGGCGTCGAATGCGAGAGGAACAGTTGGTCAAACAATCAAGGTAGCGGAGCACGAATTTGAAGTGGTGCAATCCTTTAAATACCTTGGGTCAATAGTAGCAGCCGATAACAATATAGAAGAAGAAATACGCAGGCGGCTTCTCAAATCCAACAGAGCCTACTACAGTCTGTCAAAGCTCTTCAAATCCAGAAATCTCACCATAACTTCAAAACTGCTGCTGTACAGGACCATGGTCCTGCCAGTACTCACATATGGATCCGAGACTTGGGTGCTTAGCAAAAGGCACTCCGACCTCTTAGCTGCGTTCGAGAGAAAAGTCTTAAGGAGAATTGTCGGCCCCATATGTGAGGAAGGACGATTCCGGAGACGGTACAATCATGAACTGTACGCAATCTACCTAGAAGCAGATATCGTGACAAAAATTAAGCTCGGTAGACTCCGGTGGGCAGGGCACCTAGCTCGCATGAGCGAAGAGGAACCTGCTCGGAAAGTTCTTTGTGGTACATTCTATGGTAGACGACAGCGTGGTAGACCATGCTTGCGCTGGAGAGATGGCGTAGACCAGGACGCCCGAAGCCTTGGGGTGCGCAACTGGATGGCGTCGGCTAGAGACCGGGATAGGTGGAGAGACTTGTTGAAAGAGGCCAGGACCGGAACCCGGTTGTCGAGCCGATGATGATGATGACCATTATACAATGTTACGCCCCAACAGAGCTCGCATCCGATGAGGAGAAAGAATGCTTCAACAGTCGGCTAGGAGCCGCAACACACCGCGCGAAGATATTAAAATGGTTATAGGAGATTTGAATGCTAAAGTTGGCAGCAACAACGATGGACTTAAACATGTGATGGGAAACCATGGAGTTGGGATTTGCAATGATAACGGTGAGCGGTTCAATGACTTCTGCAATACTAACGGACTCGTCATTGGCGGCACCATGTTTGAGCACAAAACGTGCCACAAAATAAGTTGGGTGTCGACGGACAGGCAAGCTTCTTCGAATCAAATTGATCACTTCGCGATTAGCCGGCGCTTTAGAAGCAGTCTCCTTGATGTTCGAAATAAAAGAGGGGCCGATATGGGACTTGCTCGAGACCACCACCTTATGGTAGCTACTGTAAGACTTCGTACAGCTGCAACTCGCGCTTACCCAGGTTCAACGTCGACAGACTAAAGGATCTCTCAACACGCCAAATATTGAGAGACCACCTTTCACACGGAATGATGACAATCAGCAGCACGGAACCTGAATCCATTGAAAACCACTGGAATGCTGTGAAAAATGTTCTTATATCAGGTGCTGAAAGAATAGTCGGCCGAGCGAGGGGAAACAATAACGCTTGGCTTTCTGAAGAAACCTGGATACGGATTGGCGAACGGCAAAAACTTAAGGCCCGTATTGCAGCTGCAACTAGACTAGAAAAAAGAGAGCTAGAATCCCTGTACCGCATGATAAAAAGAGAGGTTCACCGCAGTTTAAGACGTGATAAGCGTAATCACATCAACGCTTTGGCCCAGCAAGCAGAAGAAGCTGTTAACAGATGCGACAGTAGAACCGTCTACAGAATTACCAAAGAACTTGTTTGAGCTCGCAGTTCCAAACAACACCTCTTAAAAGACTCAGACGGCTCGCTACTTAGTTCGGATGAGGATCAGCTGAGAAGGTGGAAGGACCATTTTGCGTCGGTATTAAACCGAGTTACCGACAGCAATGCGCAACTGATACCTGCTGAGCCGACAGGAACAACAAATTCCCGAATCCGCACTGCACCGACCAGTAGAGATCCGCAACGCAATCAAAGCACTGAAGACCAACAAAGCGGTAGGACTTGATGGCATTCCTGCAGTGCTTCTACAAGAGGCGCCAACGACATCGAGCGAACTGCTGCATCCACTCATAAAGAAAGCTTGGGTCTCCGAAGGATTTCTCATAGGATCATGGATCTCCACCAAATGACAACAGGGGTGGAGAGAGAAGCAGAAATCGTAGGGCTGAAAATCAACTCCGGCAAAACACGTCATCTTCTCTCATAATAGTTCTCAACAACCGGTAGAGAAAGTACAGAGCTTCCAATACCTTGGAAGTATCATCTCTACCGAGGGTGGTACTGAGCAGGATATCAGCAGTCGAATCAGGAAGGCAAAGGCTGCTTTCGGTATGCTTCGAAATATGTGGAGGAATAACTCTCTTAGCTTAAGAACCAAGCTACGGCTGTTTCGATCCAACGTCGAATCCGTATTACTTTACGGTTGCAGCACTTGGAAAGTAACAGTAGGTGTCACTAAGAAGCTGCAAACGTTCATTAATAGATGTCTACGAAACATCCTTAGGATTTTCTGGCCCAATCGTATATCAAACGAAGAGCTCCTTAAGAAAACGGGTCAGGAACCTATTGACTCTATTATACGACGTCGAAAGTGGCAGTGGATCGGACACACGCTTCGAAAAGGCGACAACTGTATTGCGGCGCATGGAATGCAGTAGAATCCGCTCACTCAAGAAGGAAGAAGAGCTGGACGACCGAGAATCTCATGGAGAAGGACAGTCGAGGAGGAGTCAGCCCAACTAGGCAAGAGTTGGAGGGAGTTGCGACTCATATTCAGAAACTGAACACGATGCACGACGCCCTATGCCCCACTGGGGGTCCCCCACAGACATAAAAGGTCTGAGGACCTAAGTAAGTAAGTAAGTAGGTCTAAGAAGAACTGAAGATTTTTTTTCTTAATCTCTCCTGCAACTTATTTGGTCCTTCTTCCGCCGCGATCTCCAATGTTAGTGCGAGCTTAGGTATTGCAATTTGCAATCGTTAAAACAGTACGGTCTTCTGTGTATTGTTAAAATAGTCCTTGATTCTCATTGGTCAAATAGTGATTAATACAACAAAAATGTGGGAAAAGTGTGGGGGACAAAATCAAAAATAATATCTACCAATTTTAAATCAAATCGGCCGAGCCGCTTGGGTTGTAGTGAGACAGATAGACAGAATTGTGAGACCCAATTTTTTAGACTTCGCTATCATCGAAATGCCAACTTTGATCAAAATTTCGAGTTAGATTTTTTTACGAATGCATAACTTACCTTATAGTAACTATAAGTCGTAAGTAAAAATGAGGCCTTTTTGATTCATATGAGTCACTGCGGTAACAACGCTTACGATTGACTTGTATTGCAGCAGTAACCAGCTCCAATAACAAAAATTGTTTTCTTCACGAACTGAGGAAGAAGGCTTTCTTGTCATATTAGGAAAAAATGTTTCCCAGCCTCATTAGAGTCCATCTATCAATATAGACGTGGCCATACGTATATGACAGATTCGTGACTGATTGAAAGTGTTATTTAATTCGTGTTCTCAACTAAATCTTTTCGCTTAATATTCAAAATCAATTAATTGAAAAAAAGTTTTCACGTTTTTTCTAGTTAGGGCGTTTGGGTACTTCTATATAACTTCAATGCATAGCAAGTTTCCGTAGATTTGAGGCATCAATATCTTCCAGTGGATGAAATTCGACCATCGCAAACTCAAAGGGAAATAAAGAAAATTACTTAGGTTCCTCTTATTTATCCATACATATAGCATTTGGTCTGTGAATATTTGTTTAATGCGAGACACCTGTTTCTTATAACCTTCTTCACGGCTCTTAATGGCAACGCTTTGACATAAAAACCGTAGGAAAGGAACGGTCTATGTCTATCAAAAAAAAAAAAGGAAAATATGTTGCCTTTTCGTCAGTTCAAAAGGTTCGGTCAGAATTCATGTTCAAGTTCTAATATTAAGAAGATACCACCCGACAACTCAGTCCTGCAATTTGATAGCTTTTTGGTAATCTAAGTACTTAATTGTTTCGTTGGATTCAAAAATAGATATCTCAAGATCAAATATAACTTTAAGTATCATTTATTTCTGGCGTCCATTTTCCCATTCCTTTTGAACTCTATGTTCCAGAATTAAAATACCCAACACACACACACACACATACATAATTATTTGCTAAATGCTTCCCTATTCTTTTCGAACCCAAATATATAGATACGAATGGATAGCCTTAATTCAATACCATTAACACAATATCCGGGGAGAAATGGCCCATTATCTGATCCAACCCTGAAATGTCTATTAAAATAGCCTTTATAGTTTTTACTATCAAGCCAAATGTTAGAAGTCGCATCCTTGCAAACCTCCAAGACCAAAAAGGTGCCAGAAAACGATTTGAACCATCTATTAAATGAGTTCACACTCCTATGCCACTATCATCTCAGCCCCAACTCAACAACTATACTAGCTGACTCCATCTTTCCGAGAGAACGTTGAAGAAAACGATCTTAGGCATAAGAATCACGCAACCTAGAATAGGTACCTGGGTCCTGTTATACACTACGAACTAGGAATTTTAATGGCATTATTAAAAGCTCACAGCAGTTTGTTACCAGGGGGACATTGAAAGGAAAAAAAAATATAAAATAAAAATAATAATAAAAATGAAGAGAAAAGCACTTTGCAATTGGTTTTGGATGAGTGCCTTAATACGCATCGTTTAGCTGCAGAAAAATGTCAAGCGTGCTGCCACTTCTATCAGGATACCATCACTTCCATCATCACCTAGAAATATTTCTGAACATTAAAGCCATGGTGACGGCAAATCCGAATCCGGGGATCGATATCAATTTCGTGATTAAAATCGGGTCGTTAAGCAAATAGTAGGGATACTTCATAAAGGAGCTGCGTATCCCTTGGGAAGAGCAAGTTGCCATCAGACGTAAAAGAATAAACAAGCAATTTAATCAGTCAGCGGTAACGTGCCGCAGGGATTCTTCATTTTTTCGAATACCTATATTCTCCAAACAAAAAACGCATGTGAACAAAAGGCGACGGAGCTTTTGTTGGTTGAAGAGTATAGGTAGGCACTCCTTCGTCATAATATTTACTGCTTATAGTGTTCCGTGCTGCGTTGCATGAAGTTTCTCTCTTCTCTCCAGAGTTTAGAGATTTGAATTTTTCACTCGGCTTTAGGGTTCTTTTTGGGGGTGGGAATATTGTTTAGCAATATATGAGGTAGATTTCGTAGAAAAGTTTTTTTCTTTTATGAATTCTGTCACTTGTTTCCTTAAAAACTGGTAGGGGGTGGGTATACCAAGCTTGAATAAGCCCCTTGGATATAAACTATAATCAAACAAATTAGATTGGGTTTTTTTTTTATTTTGTTTAGGAGTGGGAGATTTCAAAAGGAGTCCTTAAAAAGATTTACGACCATCTAACTGTTTTACGTTTGGCGCCATTTTGAATTTAGAACAAAATTATTTCTGTTAAATAACTTCACTAAGCTTATTGAATACTTAATTCTTTACAAATTTGGTCAGAATACGTTTTTGCCTACTGTTGACACATTATTTGTGTTGGGTTGCTCATTAAATTTTAATTCCAGGTTAGGTTAGGTTGAAGTGGCCGAGTGACCAGAGTTGGTCAATTGTGGTATCATGAATCTGTAGATTTTCTCCCTCTTCCAAATGGTTCAAATTTGGAGCTTCTGCTGGGGAATTGTTTGTACCTCTTCCTCGTCGATACAACCTCTATACAAATCGTTTGAAGGAACTCCAAGCCTGGTTGCGTGCTTGCCTATTAGACAGTGTCCGGTTATGACAATAATTATGGAAATGATGTTCGCTCTGCATGCAGTACAACTTGGCTTAATGGTTAGTGCGTCGTACTCTCATCTCATGCCGAGCTCCTTCGGTTCGATTCTCAGCCGCTGCAAAAAAGTTTTCCTCTTGCGAGGAATTGACAAATCATCCAAGAGTATCTATTGTCATGATAAGTGCTACTCAATCGGCAGAAAATTGTAGGTCTCCTCCATTCCAGATGGTAACACGCACACGCGAATGGTTTATAGTTGCATCAAACACGCTGAACGCTTCAGATCCAGCATTGGCCAGATCTGTTTTGTTATCAGATAGGTGTTGGACAGCATAAGCTTATCTATATTATCTATAATAGCTTTACATATTAGGTAATATAGGTAATGTTGTTGCACTTTTGGCGAGTTCTTCAGCCTTACAGTCGGTTTGCCCTGGCAGAGGCAGAGGTGAATATTGAACTGGGGCACCATCTGCATAAGTATGAATGGCAGTTAACGGCTGTTATAGAGTTGGTAGAGATCGAGTTCAAGAATTGAATAACCGGTTGACTATCCGAGAAAATGCAGATATCAGTAGTTGATGACATGCTTTCTTTAATCCAAGATAGGAATTTTTTAACCGCCATAAGTTCCACCTGGAAGACGCTACGCTTCAATGATTAGGAAGACGGAAAGAGAGGCATAATACTAATCTGTCTGAGTACGCCTGGTACTCTGAATATGCATAGGCAAAATGTTCGCTGGACTCTGCTATTAGATTACCTTTGATATTTCCTATTTTATATTTCCTAAAGAATGGGACAGGTTCCGTTTTATGAGGGTTGACTCTCAGGCCACAGTACTCTGCCCTGTCTGTTAGCTTATTTAAAGCGTTACTATCCATCTTGTATTTACTAATTTACTAACAAATTCTAGAGAAAAGGATAAAGCACTTTCCTTGTGATTTTGAATTGAGAACATCTGGTTATTTAGTTCACCTAAAGGCCCATCTTCCTTCAAGTTTTGAGGGTGCAGAAGCGATTGCAGATGTGTCGACATTGTTAATAGCACTTTTTAACTTCCCATAGGGAGTTATTGTAATCGGTGCGATTTGTCAAATTGGAATTTTTGACATTTCTCGACGTTTCAAGGTCCCTAGAGGCTATATCAATCATTTTTAGAGAGATGTCTGTGTGTGTGTGTGTACGTACGTTCGTACGTTCGTACGTTCGTACGTTCGTACGTTCGTACGTTCGTACGTTCGTACGTTCGTACGTGCGTACGTTCGTACGTCCGTACGTTCTGGTACCATTTTTCGTCGTCGATATCTCAAGAACTAGTCAAGATATCGACTTCAAATAAATTTTGTTTAATAGATAATAACTTCGAAAGAGGCTGAAAAGGCGTTTATTAAAATTCAGTAAGTAGTTTTTTTACTATAACGGTTTAAAAAAAAAGTAAAAATTTTGGTTGGTTTCAAATATCTCACGAAAAAATAATGCTATTGGTTTCAAATAAAATTTATTCTACTCATTATAAGGTCATACAGATTTGGTATAAATTTGGAAAAAAAATGAACATACCGTTATTTTTTTAAATAAAAAAAACTGAAAAAAAAATTTCATAACCCAGATATTCTAAGAACGGAAAACAATTTGAATCTCAAAATAATTTTATTTTACGAAAAATAATGTATTTGACAACTGGTGAAAATTTCAAAAAAAATAAGTTTACAGTTTTTTACAAAAAATAAAAAACTATAAAATTCTATTCAAAATGGGTAAAAATTGTTTTTCGACTCAAATTTCTCGAGAACTAGTAGTGATATTGACTTCTAATTTAGTTTATTTTATACATAGTATAATTTTGTACAATTGGTAAAATGTTGACAAATATTGAATTAATAGTTTTTTTTTTTAAATAAAAAAACTATTAAAAATTCTAGTGAAAACTAGTTAAAATTGTATTTCAAGTCGAATTTCTTGGGAATGAACACCGATAGTGCCTTCTAAAGTATGTTGTTTTATACATCGGTACCTTGCCGTAAGAATGTATACTAAGCGACATTTCTAAAATTGTTCAGGAAACGAAAAAAACGAAGAAAGTTCTAGTTGAATCATAGTGTGCTAAGAGACAATTTTGGTTAAACTAAGTGACATCTAATAAATTTTTTGTTGCTCACGACAATGAGATCTTTGTTAATGTCACTTAGCATAATTTTTGGCGGATAATACAAATTTCAGGGGGCAACATTATTTTAATGAGAAAACATGGCAGTTGATAATTTTTTTTATTTGTACTCTAGTTTCCTTTTCATGCATAATAGGTTGGCGAAACCCAGGCCAAAACGTGGCCCTTAACGTATAGCATATTTCCTCATCAAAAAGTCATTTTCGAAAAAAGTGTCGCTTAGTACATTCTTACGGGAAGGTATCGACATAATACAATTATTAACATATGGTTAAATTTTGACAAGTATCGAATTGACAGTTTTAACAAAAATATAAAAAAAAATCTACTAAAAAGTGGTAATATTTGTTTTTCGACTGGAATATCTTGAGAACGAGCAATGATATTGACTTTGCCATTATTTAATTTTATACATAATACAATTTCTTACAAATGGTTTATATTTGACATTATCTAGTTTTAGAGCGGATATATTTTGTAAGTACCCTTCCATCAATAACCAAACCATATCTTTTATATTTGAATATTTCGTTTTTAAATTTTTTTCAATTAAAATGTTTGGAACCGAAATAATAAAGTAATTTCTATAATATAATACATAATTTTATAATTTTATTATCAACTTAGTTCTTAGAAGAATGTATGTACTGTACATACGTATATGAATAAGGTTGTTCAGTTTAACCCAAGTCCCACATATTCAAATTCCATTAATAGCTATGGTAAAATTGAAAAAAACGGCCATTTTAATCAAGTTGTAATTAAAAATCTTGTGCATTTATTTTCCTTCTAAAATTTTTACCTACTTAAGTTTACTCTTAAAAAGAAAGAAACATTAAATTAAATTATATTAAAAAAAAAAAAGTTAAAATAAAAAAGACAGTAAACTGAAACTCAGCAAATATATATTCTTAAGCTCTCGTTCTCGATTTGCTTAGTCTAATTATCTCAATTAATAATGTCAGCTAGTGCAAATACCAGAGCTGAACGTAAAGGCAAGGAAAGTGAGGTAAGAGGGTCGCCTTTTCTCCGAAGCAAAACTAATTCAGCAGTTACCCCACCCATCAAAACATCAAAACCCATAAAAAAGTCTGCTGTACAGGGAAGCAAAGTGCTGGCGAACTCTCCTTTGCCATTTGTCTCACCTGCTTTAAGCAACCTAAGCAGCTCCCGCCTTAATAAATCTGAATTGGTAGACCTGGAAAATACATTAACATCAAAATTATCCCAGCTTATCTCCGAGCTTGAATGTAAGCTTAAGAGTCTAATCAGTGAGTCCATAGCCAATCTTGACGACCGACTGAAGCAGTGTGAGAACGTAATTGCGGAGCTGAAGGAGGAAAACGTGAAAGTCAGAGAGGAGCTTGATGATTTTCATCGCCAACAACGTCTCTCCGATGTAATAGTGAGAGGTATTCCTTTCACTCAAAATGAGAATACCATCGATATTGCCAAAAAAATCGCCACTAGCCTTCATCACGCGCACTCTCCCCACATTGATGCTTTTCGTCTGAGATCCAATTTGCACACAAGCAACAACAACCGCAACAACAACAGATACTCATGCCCATTACTTCTTATTCGTTTTTCTTCACATGTTGAACAACGAGCTTTACTTTCTGCATTCTACAAAAAGAAAGGTCTTACTCTTGCTGAAATAGAGAGCTCGTCACATGTTGAGACTAAAAATTCCCATCGGATTTATATTAATGAAAGCCTAACATCTGCAAATAGTTCTCTATTGCGACACGCTAATCAATTGCGAAAAGAAGGTTTGTTGTCTTCAGTAAGAACGAGGAATGGTTTTGTGTATGTCAAAAAAAGTAATGAAGATACTGAAATAAAAATTACAACAACTACTAAACTTCCCTAAAACTTCTTGCCGTGTCTGCCGCTGTTTTATGTGTTGTCATCTGGAGCAGCCTTATGATTTATGATTTATTACTTATTATTATTATTTTTTTTTATTATACTCATTTCTTTGATACATTGATTATGTCTTTATGGTTTTATCTGTATTATCTTAATTATTATTATTATCTTAATATTATCAATTTAAATTTTTATAATATTTAATATTTCTTTATTTATTTACTACTTTTTCTTTTCTTTTAACTTTTCTTTACCTCTTTTCTTCTACTCTGTCTTGGGTGTTTATATTATTGTGCATCTCCAATTTTAAATTTGTATTTCTTTATTTCTATTGGGTACTTTGGAAATGGTTAATGTATCTGATTTTGTTGATGGAACTGCGGTGCGATCAGTTATTAAGGTATTATCAAGTGCACATGGAGGGCTTAAAATCTGTTACCTTAATGCTCGTAGCCTTAGTATAACCAAATTGGACTATATACGTTATATTGTTATGGACTCCGGGGTTGACATTATTTGCATCTGTGAGACTTGGTTCTGTTCTGATGATTCAATGGATTTATATGATATTCCGGGGTTTAAGCTTATTCGTAATGATAGGGTTACTACTACAACTGGTGGAGGAGTCGCAGTGTACTGCAATACATTATTTGCGCACAAAATCTTGAAGCAATCTGAAGGAAGTGCAGTAGAGTACCTCTTATTGGAAGTAACCGATGGTATTACGAAGTGCCTCATTGGTATATCTTACAACCCGCATCGCTGCCATTCCCCAGAACCATTATTTTCCGCACTGCAAGAGTTCACCGCACTCTATGAACACATCATCATCTGTGGAGATCTTAATGCTAACCTTTTAAAATCTGATAGTAGAGCTCACCAACTACTTGATTTTACTGCTGCTGCTGGGCTATCTGTAGTGAATTCGTATGCAACTCATTTTTCCCCAAATGCCTCTCCTAGTCTTTTAGATGTAATCATGGTTTCTAATTCTTCATATGTCCTGCTACAAGACCAGTTGTCCCTGGCGGGAATATCTGACCACGACCTGTTATTCTGTACTTATGGAGTAGATATGTCTCGCACTTTCACTTCATCTTTTTTTGAATTCAGAGACTATGATTCAATTGATTACAATGCCCTACAATTTAATGCTAGCCTGCTTCCTTGGCATCAATGCTATGAAGCCTCTTGTGTAAATGATAAAGTTGAGTTTGTTCAAGCATTACTTTTGGATCTCTTTAAT
The DNA here is from genome assembly GCA_963931855.1 of Philhelius festivus. NCBI lineage: Eukaryota > Metazoa > Arthropoda > Insecta > Diptera > Syrphidae > Philhelius > Philhelius festivus. Next base: position 172,314,830 of record OZ007555.1, read on the forward strand.
AAGCATGTCCCTATTAAGACAGTTTCTATACGAAATAAAAAGTGCCGCTGGTTTACTAGTGAGGTACATAATTCCATGAAAATTCGAAACAAGCTGTACTGAAAGTGGAAACAACGACCAATAAATCAGAACTGGGAGGTATTTTGTAGTTCAATAGGAGTTGGAAGAAAGATTGGTGTTCATAGCATTCCTGACGTAACTGACCTTAATAATAATTTTTTAAACATTGCCAATAACACCTCTAGTTTTGCTCCTGAAGCTAGACTTCTTTATGAAGGGGACTTTGACTTTGATGTTGCTACTGAGGTTGACATCATCAATGTTATTCGTTCTTTAAGATCGAATGCAGTAGGTGATGATGGTGTTTCTCTTCGGTTTCTAAAAATAATCCTTACCCACATAATAAGTTGTATCACACACATCGTTAACTTTTGTATAACATCATCAACATTTCCCGATAAATGGAAACTAGCTAAAGTTATACCTGTGCCCAAAAAATCTCAGTCATCTCTAGCAACTGACAATCGCCCTATCAGTATCTTACCATGCCTCTCAAAAGTCTTGGAGAAGTTCCTTTCTAACCAAATATCGACTTATTTGGATCAACAACATCTGTTATCGCCAGTGCAGTCAGGATTCCGAATACGTCACAGTTGTTCTTCCGCTATAGTTAAAATTCTTGATGACATTCGAATCCAGTATGATAAAGACTATTTAACGGTGCTTTGTCTGCTTGACTTTTCCAAGGCTTTTGATCGAGTGAGTCATAAAATATTGTGTCAAAAGCTCAGGTTATATTTTGGCTTTAGCGAAAGATCCGTTCTCTTGATACAAGATTACTTATTCAATCGTTATCAAAGAGTTGTTCATGATGGAAAATCATCTGATTTCAAAGCCGTGACTAGTGGAGTGCCCCAGGGTTCAATATTAGGACCAATGTTATTTTGTCTGTTCATAAATGATCTACCCAGTGCTTGCTCAAATGTTTCCTTCCACCTTTACGCAGACGATGCGCAGTTATATCTATCGCGCCCAATTGGTTTGATTGAAGATTTGATTATAAGATTAAATGAGGATTTATCAAAAATTTATAACTGGTCTCTTTGCAATGGATTGAATCTCAATTCCGAAAAAAACCCAAATGATTCTTATATCCAAGAAACAGTATGATACCAGTGAACTACCTATCGTATATTTAAATAAGAGAGAAATTAAATTTGTTGATACTGTTATGAATCTTGGTTTTAAAATAAATAGGTCACTCTCCGCAACTGACCACATAAACTACGTAATAAGTCGGATATATGGGGGCCTGCGTAAGCTTTGGCTGTCTTCTGGCTTCACCCCACTCAACACAAAGCTAAGACTTATCAAAACTCTGTTTCTTCCCCTCATTGACTACTCTACTTTGGTTTACTGCAAGCTTGACTCCCATTCTCAACACAAACTTCTTGTAGCATTTAATGATACTATTAGGTATGTTTATGGGCTACGTCGTTACAATCATATATCGCACTACCACTCTCTTGTACTGGGTTGCACTTTCCAACAATTTCTTAATATGAGATGTTGTCAGTTCATGCACAGCCTTATTAATAGCAAATCTCCAGCATACTTATTCGATAAAATTCAATTTTCCCAATCCAACAGAACTCGGAACTTTATTGTGCCCACTTGTAAATATTTGAACTCATCGCGCCTCTTCTTCATCTATGCTATCAGGCTTTGGAATTCACTTCCCAATACGGTTAAACAAATAATCAGTACTTATAACTTTAAAAGATCAGCATTAGAATTTATGTAAATTGTAGACAGCAATAATACATATATCATCTACTTTTTTCTTCTTTTTTCAATCTTCTATTTTTCTACTTCTCAATCTTTTTCTCCTCTATCTTTTCTTTTTCTTGTAAGTTTTGTACTTTTTTTTTTTTTTTTTTATTTTCTATCTTTTGTTTTAAAAATAATAATTGAAGACTATCTCTTTTGGTTTATATAATTTGTATTTACTATTATTGTTATGTTAAATCTTCCGATTACTTGTACTATAAAAGACTACGTCTTATTTGTACTCACCTTAACATTCTTAAATAAATTGAATTGAATTGAAAAAAAAAATATGTTTTATCTTTTTGTCCATGAAAAAGATGTAAAATTCTACTCAAGGGTTTCTTAGGTGTAGGAACACAGATATATTAAAAAACACGGAAATCTATAATTCAGTATATTATAATATGTACCTACCAACCTTCGTAATTATTACAAGAAATTTAACGTTTTAAATAGAAAATTTTAAAATTAGTTAAACACATTTTCTATAAAAAAACATAAAATGAGCGACTAAGTATCCTCATCATCAACAAAACAAAGCAAATTTCCTAATATCATAGTATGCCACAAGCATCATCGATTTTTAAAACAGGAGTCATTGTATATCCAGTGCAGATCACAGCCTTTCAATCCGGAAAAACCGCAACAACCATAACATTATGAAACCAATTACTTCGATCTTCCATCTACTGGTTAAAATGCTTTTCAATCTTAAAATAATGTTTGTTTGAATTTTACAGCTAAAGTTTGTTTCGCTGAAAATTTGGTTATTTGAAAAAAACTAAATATAAAGTTTTCAAGACCGCAAAAGGGAAGTTATCAGTGTGGGTCGCACCCAGCCTCTTTTTATATCTTGAAATGCAACCATAGTGTGCACTCCTTATGTTGGAAGGAATATTCGATAGTTCTTGCTTTTCAATAAACATGTTGAGTCTTAAACAAAAGTCTCGTATCAATGCTTCAAATTAAATAGATATCAATCAACCTTTCAAGTGTCTTATTAATGTCTGTCTTCCTTGTTATCTCGATTAGATGACTCTTTTCGCAGAAGTTTTGTTGTTCAGTTCCTAGATGTGGTGAAGCCAGTGCAGTGACTGTCTTTTTTTCGGATCGGTTAAAGATTGTGCCTTCCGTGTTAGCAAATGATCTACGAACTTGATTAAAAAAGTCACTTTATAAAGGGTGGTTCAACCATAATACACGATGTTAATTGTGAGTCACACCTTAATGTCAAGTTTTTTGCCCAACTTAGTTTGATATTTCTTTGTTTCAGTATTTTAAGAATTCAACCAAGGAGAGGTACACAATTGAGCAGCGCGTTGAGATTGTTTAAGCCTTTTATGAAAATGGGCGTTCAAATCAAAATGCATTTCATGCACTTCGTGATTTTTTTGGTCAACATAATCGACTAAATGTGTCCACAATCGGTAGAATTGTGCCCAAATTTCAGCAAACCGGATCTGTAAAAAATTTTAAAATACCTGTACATGCTCGCCCAGTTCGTTCCGTGGAAAAAATTCCAGCTGTTCGCGATAGTGTGGCAGAAGAGCCGTCAACCTCGACTCATCGGTGTCATCGTGCCCAGCAATTGAACATCTCACGGACATCACTGATGCGAATTTTGAATTAAGATTTGATTTTATACGCTTAAAATCTTCAATTGACTCAAGAACTGAAGCCTACTGACCATTTTAAGCGTCGTCAATTCGCCGAATGGTTGCTCAGCCAATAGACAGAAGTGAATGGTGACTTTACAAAGAAAATCATCTTCAAGCGACGAGGCACACTTTCACCTCAGTGGATTCGTTTACAAGCAGAATTGCCGCATTTGGACAAATGAGAATCCACGAGGGATTGTTGAAAAGCCGATACATCCACAAAGAGTGACTGTTTGGTGCGGTTTATGTGCTGGCGGCGTCATCAGGCCGTACTTCTTCGAAAATGAAGTCGGTTTTTCCTAATTCTCAAGTTTGCATTTTAGAGCACAGACTATAAATGCTATCATATTCGACTTCATAGTCCAAGAAAAGATGGAGATTGATGGACTTCATAAGCGTAGGCCTTTTCAAATATTAACTTCAGTGTAAAGAGGATTTCCTGGGCCGGAAGCCAAACTTGTAACTTCCAATTACACAGTATGTTGGATACGATCTTATAAGCGGTAGTTCTTCAAAGACATAATTTTAACTTTGATAACGTTATTAACGTTGATTACCTACTAGGTGACTTTCCCTTTTTCGAAGAACCTGTGTCCCAGTTTTAAAGTTATGAGCTACTAGTTTGAACAGCTCCGGGTGTTCTTTCGGTCGAGAGTTTTGCAATGACAGCATGTGCCCTAAAAATTGCTACCACGGAGGATAACGTGTCAAAAATGCACGATATCGTATTAGCCAATTGAAGGTTGGCGAGATAGCTGAAACAATAGGCTACTCAAAAGACCGCGTGGGTCATATCCTCCATGTTGAAAAAAAGCTTCGATGTGAATCATATTCCTCGTTTTCTGCTTAGTCCCTTCCCCACGCCGAATCAGAATCTTAAGATGTGGAATCTCGTATCGCAGCTGTAATAATTGTATTGCCCCATTGCGTAATGGATTACAAAGCGTGGGTCATCTAGTGGTTTCTTTTTAAATCATAGGTTATGTTTGGCACTGGCAGCTGCTTCCCGCTTGAAATATTCACAGAAAATCAGTATTATACCATCGCGGAACGAAATGTTTCGCTTACCGCTGGAACAACGTTGGGAAATATTGAAAACTTGTTTCCAAAATGAGTACTATGTATCCCAAATAGGGCCATTTTTGAAAAGAAGTTTTGGCCGGAATGAAGCACCCACCGCGCCTGCTGCACGCAAGTTTGTGCAAAAAGTTCTTGAGACTGGTATGCTACTGGACAACACTGACGGCCCCGTCATCATACGGTTCTGTCAGACGAGAATGTGGCTATATACATATATTAATATATTAGTCCCGTAATCTCTAGTACCCACGTATCTCTCATGATACCTGTACAATTCACGGAGTGTACTAATCCAGCATATCTATACTGCGTTATAAAATACTCAAGATTTCAAAAAAAATTTAGTGCGTTAAGTTTTCGTATGTTTCATATACATACATACATACTTTTATGACCTTAGCCGCTGACGTTCCCATAGTCTTTTTGCATGTAAGGACAATCCTTTTGCGCACTTGGTCGCATCTCTTTCAGAAATAAGCTTTATTAAGTGTCCGATAGGAACATGTCTAAAGACAGAAACCGGATAATCTGATGGCGATTTCTAATACCTACTCTACGGAGAAATGCAGATAAAAGTGCTGCCGTTGACAACTGAAGGGTTCATTTGGCATAATCTCTTTTCATCTACCTAAAAGCTGGTTCTGAAAATATATGGCAGAACAGTACGCTTAAGATAACATCCCTGTTACCCAGATTGTTGACGACACAATTAACTCCATCAAACACCTTCCAGCTGATCATCTTAGATTTCTGCAGACTGATTCAGTCTTTCATTTCCGACAGAATTTTAGACGAGATCAGATTACCACTGGTAGTTAAATAGCACGATTGGCTTGCAATTACTGCTATATGGTACAGGCCAGTCAGTGAGCACTTCACTTGTCCGGTTTTTCCAACAGCAATGATTAATTTGAAACACAGATGGTCCATGTGGTCCATATTCCATATAAGACAGAACTTTCCCAAGATAAGAGGAATTCCAAATTCAGTAGGGCTAAAAACCACAAATAAAAATGTAAGACGGAATAATGTTATGCATTAGAAAAACTACTATAACAAGCCAAGTGTATTACCTAAGTTTCTGAATAATACAAAAACACCATTCCTTCATGCTATTTTGGTCAGTGAGCCCTACTATAAGCTTACTTAACCCCACAAAACATACATCATCTACTTATGACAGTAATACATTTTATCCACTTTCGACTTTGCTGCATAACAAGTCTCAGGTTGGCTGTTTCTCAACTTGAAAACAAATAAAATATCCCCCGGAAAATTGTATCCTCTTATGAATACCCTCTACAATGTACTCGTAGCTAGCTGTTTATATTTGTGTCTGTCAAAAATACAGAGGGTAGAATTCCGACTCCAATGCAATTAGGTTTAATACAAAAAATTATTCATTCTATAATCCTCCTATGAGGCGCACTATGCCAAGGCACGAGATGCTTCCATTTCAAGGATTCAGAAACGGACATGCATACGTTATAATCCTCGTTGAATATTTTACATATTCATATCAAGGTGCAAGGTGCATCTGTCCAAATACGCCAGCACCCGGCATTTTTCTTGGAAAGGTCACATGGCGCGCATGGAAGGATATTCATAGCAATAATTCAAGAAATCAGGAAATTCATTTCACCAGTCTTACCTTTGCACAGCGGACGAAGGAAGCGGGATGCGCTAAACTGAGTGCTTGTACAAAATATAGCCTTGTTTTCGTTTACAATTCGCAATTGTTATTTATAAGGTATAGGTAGGTATGCATTTTGCATTTGGAACTCTGTCGTAATTTAAATAATAAAACTCAGCACTTCCTCAGACAATTTGAGTTTTTGAGAATACACCATCAGCCAGTCTCGTGAAAGGAGCCCTTGTTATTTTCATTTCATGATGAGTGCGATGCCTTTTAGGGCGAGGATATGAGTTATATTATCCGTGCATATTGCATGCTTCCTTGAATAACGTATGCAAACTCAAATGTCTAGAATTCCATTAAGGGAGAAAAAGAACATCGACTGGCACTAGAGAATTTTACTATTATTCAAATGTAATATTTTGGTGAATAATTGAGTTGAAGAAAACATTCAGTGTTAATGAAATGAAAAGTAAAAAAATTTATCAAAATTCAAGACGCCTTTTTTGAGAAAAATATGGTTTTCGAAAACCATTTTTTAACATTTGTCAAGTTTAAAAAAACATCGAGCATGAGGTTTTCGAAACATTGAGTTTTGAAAAAAATTGAAAATTTTCTTAAAAATCCAAAAAAAAAATTGTTGGAAAATTTTAATAAACAATAGTATTCAAACTTTTCGGGAGTCTTAGCATAAGAACAATTATCAAAATCGGTTGTACAGTTTTTAAGAAAATCGAAAACAAAAAAACATGGTTCCATGGGGGTAAATCATTGCACATTCGTGAAGTGCGGCTAAAAAAAGAGTGTGTGTACTTGACGTTGACAGTACGTCCGCAATTGGACTTAAAGGAAAACTGATGAGCATTCCTAGAAGTACGGGTATTACGGTTGAATTGTGGGTGTTACGGTAAGATTTACCATAATGAAGATTTTTATAATACTGTTGTGAACAGAGCTTTATACTCCTACAGCGCCATCTGTTGGAAAATGCATATCTAATTTATGGAAGAAACTAAAAGCTCTTTTCCAATGTCAAATGTATTTCCCCTTCCAACCATCTAGAACATTCCAAGACAAGAACTTTCGAGAACAACTACTAATTTGAGTATATAAGGGAGTGTTCACGGTGAGCGAGACACAGTTGATTTTGGATTATGAAAGTGTGCAAAAGTATTGCTTATTGGATTGTGTTATTAAACAAGTGTGATTTAAATTTGAATAAAGTTATTTGAGTTAATTATAAATTAAGATTTACTGTTTTGAATTGGAAAGTGTAAATAAAGAAGAGATACTAAAAAGAGTAATAAGTTTTATTTAAAGAACCTAGGAAAAATATTACAATACGAACTCTTTATACTTGAAATATATTAGCCAAGATTGACTTAGCACTATATTTGGACTATACTCTGTCCAACAAAAATTGTCAGTACAGGGAAGATAGGACGTTTGTCTCTCATTCTGGTTGCATTGCCATGCATAAGTATGTCGCCTTTTAAAGCTCTCACAGGGATTCCGTAGTTTAAATTATAAATCGCCGCAAATGAGAGTAAAAAACACGTATGGCTACCGTCTGCCGATTCAAAACGACTGAAAACAATATTCAATTTAAATTTTCCCACAACACCAAGCGGTAAGATAATAGGCGCGTATTTTTTTAAGTTGAAAAGCAATAGGACAACACTCAACATACTCATCTTCTTAAAATGTGTTCTCAAAAGCTTCAAATCCCAAAAACTCCTTAATAAAAACCACTGAAAAAGCTCCTTGCTTGCAATTGAGAATGATAATGGTAACTCTGTTTTGATGTAGATAAAGAGCGCACGATCGTATTGAGTGACACTTGACACTCTTGACAGTATCTCATCAGCAGTGGGATACGACGGTCGTGTTGGGGTGTACAACTTTTTGCAAGGAATTACAACAACAATTCCTTAAGAAAAGTCAGTGGCTTGCTCTTTTTTTAGTGGCATTTTTCCTAACGCATTGTAGTGAGGGTGCATCAGGCGCCACTGCTTTAGAAAAAGCTCTCCCATAAGGCCTGTACTGACAATTTTTGTTGGACAGAGTATAGTTGAATTATTGATTCGAAATAGCTTTTATTGGTGCATGGAAATAAGTCCCCAGGAACTAATTCCACTGAGGGACTAAATTCTTGAAATTCTTCTAAAACTTGAGGTATGCAACCCCCCTGATTGGGCGCACCATAGGATTTGGGGATTTGGTGCGAGGTTGGGTGTATGCAAAGTTTCTTTAGCATTTAAAGAATCTGGAATCTGGAAAATAGCCAACATAAAATGAATAAGTTTTTGTTGTTGGAAATTCATTCCCACTTTATACTTTCGAGTGTGTACTAATTTCCCATAAGAAAGTGGACTTAGTTCTCACTTAATGGGAACAAAGACCACTTTAGTAAAGTGGATTTCGTTCCCATTAAGTGAGAACTAAGTCCCTCAGTGGACTTAGTTCCTGGGGACTTATTTCCCACCTCAAGTGAGAACTTAGTCCCTCAGTGGACTTAGTTCATGGGGACTTATTTCCCTGCACCACTTTTATTTGGCCTTAAGTCAACAAAAATTGGTGTTTCGTGCCGGCAATTTTGAATCGGTAAGATTTACCACAACAAAAACCATTCTTATAATCTCGGTTCTTAAAACCTTCTTTCGATTGTGTTGTTTAGTTACAGTCTTACTCTCGCTAACTGTTTTCCCCTCCACCCCAACTCTCATTTTAAAGCCGTTTTACTCATGAACGTTGAGAGTAGCTCAGAGAGAATGACAAAATAGGTATCTATTTATTCGATCGTGTTGAGCCAGCGCACAATACGGAATTTTGGTCTAAAACCTGGCCAAAAGTATTTGAGCACATTTTTCACATCAAATAGGTATTTATTCAACCAAAAAATTATTTGGAAGGATAAATTTTCATATTTTTGGTACAGTAAAACCCACTAAAGTGCCTCTCCCGAGTAGCTGGGAGGAAAAAAAAATATTAAAAATCAAAAAATGCATGTACAATACTGTGCTATAAGTTTTTTAAAGCTAATACATATTTTATTCTTTGTTTTGTTTTTTTTTGTTTTTTTAATTCAAGTTGTTTCATTTAATAGTTTTTGAGAAATTAAGTTTACAAGTTGAATTTTTTTTTTCGTTTTTGACTTGATTGTTTATAAAATTTTTTTTATTAAGGACAAGTTTTTTGTCAATTTTCAATGGGCTGATAAATTTTTAGTCAAGTTCTAAAAACCTCATTCCACTAAATTTCATAGTATCTAAGAAATTAAAAAAAAACTAAGAGATACTTTTTTCATAGAAAACCCATTTTTTGTTTTTTTGTTTTTGTATGAGTGGTTTTACAATTACGCTTTTTGGTTGGTAAAAATCTTGTTTAAGTATATACACGTAGGTATAACATCTTCATTGGCCTGATGAATCACTTCGTATTGACTAGTAGGTAAATAAATTAGCTTCGACGAATATCCTCAAAGTGTGTTTCTTGGTTTTCAGGGTTTTACTACTGTCAACAGCAGCTACTTTCCAGAACTTAATAGCCCTGGTTGGAGCTTTGGTCATAACCTGCATTACTTTTGCTATATCAATATTTCCCGCCGCTCTGTGACTCATCTGTACCGCGTATATCAGTTCATCAATGAACACATTCTTTCGAAGTTCCACTGTTTTTGGACGGGCACTTGATTCCCCGAATTCTTTGCTTGGGCTACCTATAGACCTTCCGGGAAGTTGCCAACAGGTAATGTTATTTCTTCCCTAAGCCACTCTTTATTCTTATCCAAGAAACGCCTTTCTGTGCTATGGCAAAGTTGCCATCTCCTTTTATAATTCGCTTTGAACGCCCTGATAATTTTGTGAAGTTCGTCTTTTTTCTCTCTTAGACACTATGTTATACCTACCATAAGTGTTTTATCCAAATCTTCAAGTTTTCCGTCAAGGAATCGTTGTGAGCTTCCTCTTACCAAGTGATGAAGCTGTTTTCTGGTCATAGACAAGGCAGAATTAGAGTCATCTGGAATAATATAAAAAAATTATTAGTTATTGTCGATTTAAAGGAGGATTTTTCAAACCCTAATATTGTTTTAAATATGATCGATATGAATAAATTAATTTTTTACCAACATCACCTTTAAGATTTAAAAAAAGCACGAAGAAAATACACTTAAAAAAAAATCGCAAGAAAACTCGTTCTTATTCAACTAGTTCTAGTTGCAAATGATGGTCGCGAACGGGCGTGACTAATTTAAAGATTGACTTCACCAAAGAGTAGTCTGGTTTTCTACCTATGGGACATAGGCTTAATCCTGGAAAGGAAAGTTGGCACTGTAAGGCCAGGCGCGCACATTCAATTTATAGTTTTGCAACTGTTTAGTTGCTAAAATGAAACATATGGGCTTATATGGGACACCGCGCACTTAGAGCAACTCGATTCGAGTAACTAAAAAGTTAGTGTTTTGACACAAACTAAACGATTGGCTTCGAAACAGTTTAGCTGTTTTCTATAAGAGCAAGAGAGAAAAGAGTGTCAGCGTGAGTAAAGAGTTGTCAGTGCGCGGTTCTCTTTCAACTGGTGATTAAACTATTTGATTTGAAAATGAAAATATTATACAATTAAGAAAACTCGAAGACAAAAAGAGAACCAAACAATTCTTTATTTAAAATTAACTTAAATAACAGACCAGCTGCTTAAAAGCTACACAAAGGTCCACCGAATAATAGATTGCGCATTAGGTAGTCTAGTTTGAATATTTGCCTTCCTCCTTCGGTTCCTTAAAATTGTTAAAAGATTAATTACTAGTATTGGCTCTGTTTTCGAATAAGCTTAGAATAGTAAAATTTAGTAGAGTAGCTGAGAGAATGCTCATCATAGTATCTTCAAATTTTTATGATTTATTTTTTACAAAAGTTATTGCTAATATGTCAAGATACGGTCTTGTATTCGCCAAGTTTTGGGACGGCCCTAACAACTTGGGGAATCCAGGAGGAGAGAGTTTCGTTGGGTTTTATTCTCGAAGTGATACCGTAGCCAAGTTCTACGAAAGCTTATGATTGAGAGTGTGAATGTGTGAGTGAAATAAAGGCTAAACTGTTGAACCAATTCTTGGTTTACTATCTAAGCCGATAGAAGATTTGAATAATTTATTTTTAGTATACAAAAAAAAGATTAACATTGAAAAAGATTCGAAGAAGTAGCTTAATTGGAAAGGTTAAAAAATCACCTGAACAGGGTGAGTAAAGTTTTTGGAGGAATGAATGAGGAAGAAAAAGAAACAAGATTTAAAAAGAAAGAAAAAGGTAAGTAGAGTGTTGGTTTATTAAGTTTTCTTCGTTTGCTAAAAAGTGTTGTGAAAAACAAATTCGGTTGGCCCTTTGCTCGATTTTATAATCTCAAAATTGTTAGATTCGCGACCCCCTTTACCATAGTGTTGATTATCTGTGTATTTCGGAACCGAATGATAGCGGTCAATTCTTGCGGTCTGCAGTTTCAAAATTTTCCTCGTTTCATTTTTTATAAATTTTAGTTCCTTACATAATAATTTTCATTTGCCTTGAATTGGTTTCATCCAATTTACATTTGTATTTCTATGATTGAAAAAAAACTTAAGGTTTCAATGCATGCGTAAGCCACGGTTTTCTAGATATTTTTAAATAAAACTTTCTAACTTCTTGGGAATTTAAAATGTTGTTTCCATCATATTCATTTGAAGAACAATTGCAGCACCCCGGTTAAGGCAAACGACTCAAAACAGTTTCTTGGCTCCCATCCTACAACGTAAGTACGCTATAGTATTTGCATTTATTTAAACGAATTATTATAACACCCGAATTCTATTTTGTAAAAGGGGTAAAAGACTTCTTGCATCGGCAGAGAAAACCTAAACACTTAGCAGGGTTTTTGCCGACGTCACATAATGTGATCACTCCACAAAAGATGGTCTGTGAACTGTGATGCACATTTCTAGAATTGAGAGCTGTTCAGATTCCTCGATGCAAAGTTCACATAAAAAGGACAAGGATGGGAATCTAAAAACGAATATGAAAGGCTTAGGGTACTGTCGTCAGCGAAACAATTTTGTGGATTAAAAGTTTCAGTCGAAAAATCATTTATAAACATAAGAAAGAGTATCGGAGATAAAACGGAGCCCTGGGGCACACAAGCATTCGTTTTGTGGATATCAAATTTGAAACCTTCCAATACTAGTTGCAGGGAACGCTCCGAAAGGTAATTTCTAATCCATCGAAGAAGAAATTCATCGATATCAAAAGCACGCATTTTCGATAAGAAAGCTTGATGCCAAAAGATTTATCACTACTATAACTTAAAATTATCAAAATAAAAAAATGAGCTACCTTAATATATATATGTAGGCTCTCCAGAAAACTAAATTGAAAAAAAATTCAAACTACCTAAATGTATGTACGAGTATATCCTTCTGCTTCAGATCTTCACATAATTTGAAAAAAAAGTCAATTCTGCGAAAGCAAAACCATTTCCTGGGACACAAGCCTAAAAGCTTCAGTAAAATATTCTATTATTTATTAAAATGGTGTGGCTTTGTGGCTAAGACTTTCCTTCTTACCAACTGCACGAAATAAAGCCGAAAGTATAAAATAAACATTCATCCTCAAAGGCTTGTCAGTCCATTTATTTCCTTTTGATGTCGTCTTTCCGTCAACTTGATAGTGTTTCACCTGATTTTCATTTTCATAATATTGTCTAATACAGATGTGAACACCAACACCACCTGTGGATAAAATGAAGCTATCATCACAAGTAGGTACTTTGCTCTTATATTCCTAAAGCTTGCTATATTACCAATGAAACTGGATGTGTCATAGATTGTCCTAAAACTGAAGACGTCACCAGGAGGTGTTTCAGGTTAAAGTAACATAAAATATGTATAATCCAAATGCGGTAAATGGAAGTTTAGTTCGAAGCGAATTGTGTGTGTTCTTGTGTGGGTGAGTCGTTTGCTGGTGGAAGCTATATTACCTCCCTTTTGTCCTTTATTGCGAAACCTTTGTAAGTTTACATCGTTTTAAAGCAATAGTTGTAGGTTAGTTCGTTGGATGTTTTAGTAAGGAAAAAATCTAAATACATAGCTTCAAAAAAAACCAAATGAGCTCAAACTCCAAAATAAAAGAGTCTTCTTTTCGTTATCAGGAATTTTCTACTTAATCTTTGTTCGTTGCTGAAAAAAGTTCAGATCTAATGGAACTGATTCGTGCAAGAGGTGTAAGAAATTGATTTAAGAAAAGCTTTCGACATTGACTTTTTGATCAAATGTTACCACGAAGCCACAAAACCCCAACGGCTGAAATTGAACCATATATAAACCCAGAATCCAGTAAAACTTTTCGGGTTTAAGTGGGTGAGTGAAAAGGGAATTGATTTTGGTATACATAGTTTGAGAGGTAGAGTTGTATTTTATTTTGTAGCGATTTTCAATTTCTAACATGTTAGAAGACTGATAAATGCTGCGTTTGGGATTAATTTCTGGAAATCTTTTTGACATCAAGCCATTATACAAGACTGGTATTCTAATTGGATTGGCAAGTACAATGAAGTAAAGTTGTCTTTTAGTGGAATTGAACCAGCAACTATTCGATTCACGACGAAAATTATTCCGGTTGTTTACTGCCTTGAAGATCTCTGTCCATGAGCTGCATCCACATACCTATAGCTAGATATATAGATTATGGAGTTCTATTTTATCTCCATTACTTTCTTCGTAGATTTTTTATTTTAAAGAGACCTGTATCAGCTTATTCTGTCTGCTTATCGTCCAATAGTTGATGGCTTAAAGCAGGGACTTAGTCTTAAGCGTGAGGTTTCTTGAGCCTATTTGTTTCACTCACACGAAGTAAAAGCGGTTTATTAAAATAATTCTTCGTCAGATCTCAACTAAGGTGTCATTCTGAGTAGGATATATTTTCTCCGAAGTAGATGAACTCCCTAAATATCTCGAAGTTATTGCCATCAATACACAAAATATTGGGATAGGCCTACAGAAAAGCTCGCATCCCGTCAGTGTTGATTGTAATTCACTTAATTCAAATTTTACCGAAATTTCAAATATAAATATTGTCTTGTCTATAGATATCAATCTTGAAAGCACTGACTGCCAAAAGACGTTAAGTTTCTTGTTAGGTTAACAGATGTCCTTTAGGCGATTCCGTCCCTTACATCTAAACCATCGGTTAGACTCGATGGGTTAAATCTTAAATTTATCAAACTGCGGGGTCCCTCAAGGTTCAACTTTAGGTCCAATGCTATTGTCACTTTACATAAACGAACTTGCCAACGTAATAATATATACAACCGATTTCAATTCGATCCAGCAATCATTAAAAAAAATGAATGAAGATCTTCAAAATACACTTGACTCTTATATAAATCATCTACGTTTAAGCCATGAGAAATACAAGGGAATTGTTATTCATCGTAAGTTATTAGATTTCACACATTTCCTAAACTTAAATTTGTGAAGCTCAATAATTGAATACGTAGATACTGTCAAAAATCTTGGTCTAACATTCAATAGAACCCTCATGTGGGGTGATGATTACCAACACTTAACCATTAGAAAGACTTATGACATCCTGCGGGTCTTATGGGCAAGTCAGATCTGATCTTCAGCCGTAGCTTGATGCGCAGTGCACAATCTCGCATAGAAAAAAGCTTAGGAAATCACTCTATTCGGCATCTCCTAGCCGTATTTCTGTTAATGTTTGAATTAGTTCAGAAGACCTATTCTCCAGTTGCGCATTACAATATATTTTCCAATGTCAAGCGGCGCAGTTGGATCAGTTTTGCCGGAATTGCAAGTTCGGTCATTGCCATATAGAACTCCTGACGGTGATTGCTTTCATATGTGACTTTGAAGTCGATAGAATGGTAATTTGTTGGTCTTTTTTAAGACCCCTTGACATATAATGATTATTGCGTTGGATTGTCGTGCAGAAAGTGTCGGGTTCGATTCTCAGCCGCAGCAAAAAAGTTTTTCAGGGGTGTACTGCCTCTTACGAGGAATACACAAATCCTCTAAGAGTATCTCTTGTCATTAAAAGTGCTGCTCATTAGCCGTTCAGAATTGACACACAAGAACTGTCGAGAGTTGTAAGTCACTAGTTCTCGCGCTGTGGCACCACCAAATTTAATTCTTTTCAATTTTATTTTTGGCTGAAGCCGCTCACATGGTCCTTTTATGCTATATTAACTACAGATATGCTTTTCGAATATCATGCAATGTATAGGATAAGGTTTTTTGTTGATTTTCTTCTTCTGAACCACAATTTCTTTTCGCTCAAAAGCCTATCTCTGAACCTTCCCTTAACCAGAATGTTTGCTTCCCGAAATGTACGCACATCTTAGATGTCGGATACGTGCCTTGCGTCGATTGGAAAATTGACAATTGGCTGTTGGTTCAACCGTTTATTAACACCGTACTACGGTCAGAAGCCTTTTCTTTCGTTGTTTCTGGAATCAAATCTGGACATCAACTTCGTCTTCGCGTTACTTTCATAACGTGGTAGACAATCTACTCCGACTAGTTGACACAGTGAGAAGTCTTTTAAAACTAACATAAAGCAGAAATATCCCAAAGGAGTGTAATAAAACTATTTTGATATTCAAGAGATAAACAGGATAATGTTTTGGGGTATTAAACCAAACATCTGCAGATATGTCTACGTTCTACAACAGATTTTCGAGATCCATCATAACATGGGAAACTCTCTTTATGAGGACACAATACAGCATTTTCATATTATTTATTTAGAACTGAACCAAAACAGAAGATAAAATTGGAAAGAAATACCGAAGCTTTATTTCTTGCTTTAAAGAGCTTTTCGTTAAGTTAAGGTAATTTGATGAAGAGAGTCTCAAAAAATATAGATAGACTTTTCGAGAATACATAGACATTAAATTCTCTTACAAACATTTTTTTTTGTAATTAATTAAGAAAATTTAAGAAATAAATAAGATTTATTTTAAGTTCACCTCAACTTAACGAAGCAATTTCCTATTGGTTGGATGAGAGGGTTTTCTCACCAAGTACCATAGAATATATTATTCTAAGTGTCGCGGATTTGTAGTGTACTTACGTGTACCTGTGGATCAATGTGCAAGATCGAATACGAGCGAATACGAGAGCGAAAGTGTAAAAATAAAAGTGACTGTGCGCGTCGAGTGCATAACAAGAAGTAATTTTATTTATTTATATAAGATTTAATATAAGCTCTGTTCTATGTTTTTTCTATGTAAAATACATATTTTTAGGGATAATAAAATATGGCTCGCCCTAACAAGTGGCGGCAAATTTAAATATTCGTTAAGTTTTCTATTTATTATTTTAACGTTTATTTTCTTTTCAATTCAAAATTATTTATATTAATATTTAAGATAAAATGTTATGCGCCCCAACACCTATAAATAGGAGATAAGATTTTAGCACATGGTAAAAAAACTAAAAACTAACAAATTTTTAGTAAGGTATGTCACAAAGTCTAAAAATACCCGATTTGTTTTTAAGTCAAAGATAGCTTTTTCTAAGTTGACGTCAACTTAACGAAACAATATAAATACACACTTTGTATTGTATAGTAGTTAAAAATATTACCATCATTATGTTGCTTATAAAGTTTAGTAATGTAAATTTAATTTACATTTAATGTAAATTTGCTTTGTTCTTAGTAAACTTAACGAAAGATTATGAAAAAGTACTCAGAAATTTAAAAAAAAAAATGGTGGTGAAGTATTTCGTAGAGAGCCAAGACCTTGTGACTTTCAACTCTCAACCATTTCTGTGTGGGTGTCACCAGGACTTATGGGGGCATACATTTTTCATTCCGAGTCCGAACGTCTGAGTGAGCAGCCCTTTTTATAACGAGAGATATTCTTGAAGGATTTCTCACTTGTCGCAAGAGGCAATTCAATCCTGAAATATATTTTTTTATTGGCTAAGAATCGATCCCATAACATTTTTCTATGCCAGTCCAGCGCACTAATAAGTATACCTAAGGGTACCACAAATTAGTTCCTTATTTTTTGCGAACTTTAGTTAAGCTCAACAAAACTTAACGAAACACAATTTCAATTTTGTTTGCAGATAAAAGGCACTGAAACACTTATGTTTTGTGTGTGTATGTATATATTTTATTTTAAGTTTTTTACATTGGATAAGGTCTTTACGAATCGCTGTTGGTAGACTTGATCAATTAAGTTAATCCAGGCGAAATGAATTAGGATATACCAACTTAGATTGTTGAGTTTCAAATAATTTAGCAGCGCTACCTGCCAGACTATAATTAATTGATTTAAAGTTGATATTTTTTTCTATTTTTTTTTATTGAGTGTTTTATTTGTAGCTGCCTTAAATTTGTAGGTGAAAGCGATGGAACCTCAAAGGTCTCGAAGGAATATCCTGATCAAACGCCAATATGATTAGGAACGCGAGTAGTGAGAGAGGTAGATAATCTTAAATCTTAGGTATCCTTAGTCTGCTGAGAATTTCAAAAGGGAATTTCATCGAAAGCATAAAACCATTTTGTGGTGTTGATTTTGTTTCTCTTTTATTTTTTGGTTTTTGGTAATGGAGTGAAGAAAGCTATTTGGCCTTAAGCTCTTTGATGGAGATTAACTTCTTGGTATCAAAAAAAAAAAAATGCTAGAAGAAAGGAAACTATTTGGCTATTATTTACCGGTAGAAGTTGTGGTGTATTGAGCTGGGTTAATTATTATTCTAGGAATAGGTGAATCACTTTAATGATGTTGAAAAATAAGAGAAAGACTATTGGGTATCTTTTGCTAGGACAAATTGGGGGTGTGATATAGGTATCGAATTTTGCTGAAAATTGTTTAGTTAAAAACGGACGGTATAGATAATTTAACGTCCGTTCATCTAGAGATGGATCTTATCTATATAATTGAGTTATCTTAATCGGTTATGTCTACGGTTTATAGACACATGTCGCACCTTATCTTTCTTGGTTTTAGCTTATACTTTTGACAATGAAACAGAATATGGTCCTGTGGATTTCGTTCTTAATGACTGTCTCTCTAGGTAAATAAGGCAGGGGAATTTTCGCTTCTTTTTTAAAGCTATTGCAATCAAAAGGAATTGATAGCTGTGGTCATCTATGATTTTCAAAACAAAAACATTAAATCATGTTGAATTTTGATGTTAATGAATTAAAAAAAAAGAATTTCTTTCAAAAATCAAAAAAACTAATTTTTAAGTTTGAATATACAATGGGTTTCAAACTTTATAAGAAATTCGGCATACAAAATTTCATTAAAATCCGTTGTTCCGACAGTGAGAAAGTCATTCGAAAAAATTGTTCGAATTTCTGTCTGTGAGGTGTCATTTTCGAGATAAATACAATTTTCGAAAAACAACTTTTCCTTCGAAAAAGAAATCGGGAGGCGTCAAGTCAGGGAAAAACTCGCATCGTGGCACGATTCCAAGATCTGACGTAATGTGAATATTTGATCGATGGTGGACTTTTCTGGTCTAAAGCCGCACTGATATGGACCTATCAGGTTATTGACGAAAAGCTTCAGACGTTTCTATGATACGCCAGAAAGGATCTTGTACGAGATGTTCAGGAGAATATGCCTCTCTAGCTGGCGCAGTTCAGAGGGTCTCCTTTCTTGAGGATCGGACAGACAATACTGAGGTTCCATTCATCGGGCATTCTTTCTTCCGACCATATTTTGCAGATGAGCAACCAACCAAGTCATCGCCTCCTTCTTTGAACAGTTCTGTAGCCAGGCCGTTAGCTCCCAGCGACGCATCGCCTAAGTCGAATGGTACTATCTCTGTAGCAGCGGAATTTTCTACTTCATTGCCATTATAAAATTGGAGAAATGGTCTTTCCATATTCTCGGCATGGACTGCGGTTCTACTATGATGTTCCCTTAATTATCCATGCAGGTTTTGGCTCGGGGATTGTATTATTGTGATGTTTTTTTTACCTTTGCAAACATCATTCCTGCTATGGCATCCCTCTATTTCTGCGATCAAGTGCTTCTCATGCTCCCTCCTTTTCTTTCTGAGAAGCCGGTGTTCTTCTCTCCTCAGCTGCTCGTAGAGCTCTGATCCTTCTTTACAGCGCTGCTTTATATGCCTTTTGTTTTTGTCTGAGCCTAGTTCCAACAACTAATCCGTATCCAAATATACGTCCGTTGCTTTTGTTCTCGATAGCAGCCGCCGCCACCGTAGTAGATATCGCAGTCTTTTAATCTTCGTCTCCCCGATCCGTCCCATCGCATCTCTTGGATGGCGGTAATATCTGCTTTGTAGCAGTTTAGGGCTTCCGCTATTTGTTCGGCTGCACGTGGCCTATTAAGGGACCAACAAAGTTCGTTGTTCTTATTTCGTTTGCATGTCATCAGTGAATCTGTCCGTATCCGAGGCTTATTTTATGTGGCCGGGAAGTCACCCGGACGGCACAGCCAACGTGGAGGTCCGGGTCCTTAGTATGACTCCAAGAACGAAGAGCCGGATAAACGGCTCCTTACATTTCTGAGCTCCGAATATGTCGGAGGGAGAAGGTGAGAGTAGGAGTCGATAGGCAAAGGTGGGTTTTTTAAAAAAAAAACGACGTTAATAAGCACTTCCCAACTGCAACTGTAATAAATTGTTATCGACCACTCTCTGCGACTGTCGAATACCAAGTCAAACAAAATTTCATTCACACAAAAGTGGCAACCATATTAAATCGACCTGGAACATAAAACGCTCCCTGTATCTGACAACTGCTATAAAGAACTTTCTCCACACAATTTTTGTTAAGCAAATGTGGAGATATTATTAAAAATAAGTGCAAAAAAAATATATAAGATTGAGTTTTGGTAAAGAGTGCACTCGATTGGCAGTTTGATTTCGAGAAATAAATTTCTATATTATGCCAAAGTTCGACGGTAGAAAGTTGTTTTTATTACGACTCTCAACAAATTCGAGGAAAACCACTTAAGCTCACCACATAAAAATAAATTAAAAATAATTCTGACGAAATTACCTTTACCAGCCCTCTATGCACCGCACCTGAATCTAAGTACATTTTATATATAACTGCTATAACTTATGATGGAGATACTTTATGATGTTGACTCTTTAAAATATACTTTGTGTTTTTTTTTTCCAATTTTTCCATGTCAAGCCAAGTCATCAGTAAAATATTTATTCAAACTCCATCAGGTGCACATGGTAAAAGGATATGAAAAATGGAGTCAGTTTCCTCTTTTGACGAAGTGCAAGAGCAAACAAGGGGAACGTAAAATTGTTTAGTATGCAGCTGTGTGGATATTGGAGATTTTGTGAGTGTATGTGTGTTTGGTTGTTTCCGGTGCAGATGCCTTATGGTTGACGTGAATTGATTGGAGCAGCAACATAACTTAAAGTCATCAATTTCAATTTGGAAAGTTTTGAACTCGTTAGGATTATATCGATAGTAAGGGAGCCGATGGCTGTAAGTTTTTTATAATTTAATTTTGGGTTTGAAAAAAGTTGAAGTTTATTGTAACTTGGTCCTGTATTGGTTTCGTTCAATGTACGAGTATAGCCATCATGTGTCTAGATGGACTTCCCTCTTTAAGGTTGATGAAAAAATTTTCAAAAATCTTTCAAGAACAACTTTATTTATTCTTGAGCTTGAATTTAATGAATTTTATATAAGTTGGATTAATAACACGCCGAATACTTTGACTCGACCACATCGAGCGAATGGGTAACAATGTTCTTGTCGAGAGAATCTTCAAATTCCAGCCTCTAGGTTCGACGCAAGAAGGAAGACTGAAAATTAGTATAAAGACCAAGACATCGTAGTATAAATGACTGGAATTTTAATGAGGAATGTTAGTAAACTCTTTTCATCACTATTTTATGGTACAGGATAAGATAGGACGTTCGTCTCTTACTCTGGTTACATTGACTTGCATAAGCCTGTCGCTCTTTAAATCTCTCACAGGGTTTCCGTAGTTTAAACTAAAAAACATAGAAAATGAGAGAGAAATGCTGATAGGGTTACCGTATGCTAATGTGGAAAAAATTAATATATATTTTCCCAAATTAAGTTTTTTTTTCACCAGATTATTTTACCTTGCTTTAAAATCTTATAAACAGTTAATTCGTTAACAGAAAAAACATCTGCTGCTTGTCATGGTTTTTGATTTATTTTTAGAAGGTCATAAAGCTATGTTAGTTGCCTCAATATTTTGCTGCTTACTTTCCAAACTTACGTCCTTTGAAGATTTCGTAGCCATTTCTCCATATATTTACATAAACCGCACCGCGACAGCTCTTCAAAAACTCAACATCATAAATTTGTTCCAAAAAGTTTCAAATACTCAAAGCTCAAAATCCACTGAAAAAGCTCTATAACTTCCTTCCAATTTGTTCTGTATTCCATCTGCTTTGGGATACAACGATCATGGTGAGTTGCGGAGAATTACAACTATTCAAATAAGTAAATATGTTTGGATGACCAATTTTTTCAGTACACAACTTATATTCATGTAAAATGTGGGCCATCTAGTGGTTTCCTCTTAGTTCATAGGTTATTTTGACACTGACAGCTGTTTCCCGCTCAATATCTTGACAGAAAGTCATTATCATACCTCCGCGGAACGAAATAATTGTCTTGCGCTTGAACATCGTTGGGAAATATTGAAAACTTATTTCCAAAGTGAGTGCTGTGTAGCCGAAACAGTGCGTTATGGACGATCCCCGTTGTCGAACGACTGAGGAGAATTCTGCACAAAGATCTCGGATTATTCGCTTACAAGGTACGAAATTGCCTCATCTGGGGCTCGGAAAACCCGCATGTTACTGTCCAGAAGCCAATGCATTCAGAAAGAGTGACTGTTTGTTGTGGATTGTGGAGTGGTGACATCATTGGACCATTTTTGTTCGAAAATGAGGCTGGGAACAACGTTTCGGTCAATGATGGGCGTGACAGAGCCATGTTTACCGATTTTTTTTTTTACTGAAATAGTAGACATAGATTTGGACGACCTCTGGTTCATGCAGGATGGCACGCCATGCCACACATGTCATGCCACATTCGGGTTTTTGTGCACCAAATTCCCTAATCGTGTTATCAGCCAGCCATCTTGGCGTTGTCAATTGTCCACTTCAGAGCTGCTATTTGAACACTTTGGACCTTTTTTTGTAGGGATCTTGTATTTGGCCCACTCTTTACTATTTGTGATGGAGGGAGTATTCGTTGGTTCTTACCAGTGTATGATGAGCTGTTTCCGCCAATTTCCTTTTACAGTCGGTACGCGTCCTGAGCCATAGACAGATGCCTAGTGTCAATTCTTGTTATTAAACGACTATCAATCATTCGCCCAAAAGTTTTTAGAAGGAATAATGATAGACTAATAGGTTTAAAGAACATTGGCCTAGTCATTTAGGCTGTAGTCGAACTTGGCGAGCGACAATTATAATCTTAATCCGGTTCTTTTTCGAGTAAGGGGTAGTGACGATGCGCTAAAACGAAAAGTTGGGTGAAGGTTGAATTTAAAGAGCTGGTTGAAGTAGACTCCATGGCACTTGACGTTATGTTTGGCTGCTTTCTTCGATCCGTCAGAACGCTTCAGGACCAGATTTCTGTAAATTGCTGTAGAAGACCAATAGGTACTGTGGGTTACGGGTCTCCTGAAGCACACAAGTTCTGATTCGGTTTTGTTGATTCGGATTTACTTATTTTGAAGTTCTCGAAGAGTCTGGTGATGTGGGCTTCTACTTTCTGGGCTGCTATGGTTGGCGCTATTGATAAGGCGTAGGTTAAAGTGTCGTCCGCAGAAAGAACGTTGGTCAGATCTCTTCAAGTTATTGCGAAAGGGTCCCAGCTTCCAACGTTGGGCGACTACAGCCTTTGGATTTTGTTGAAGACTTACAGTTTGCCAGTTAAACAAAAACTGTTCTGAAGGAAAGAAAATACGATTTTCCCTAATGACGAAGGTATTCCAAGTAATCGAAGTTTATGGATAGGGACTTCTATCCATGCAAAACTAAATGCTTTCTCGATATCCAGAAAGCATCAAAAGGTGTTACGATATCTGTTAAGTGCCTTAGAATTGTTAGATTGGAAACCAAATTGTTAATGTTGCAATATTTCTTCAGTCTCCGGAGTATGACTTCTTGCAGAATTTTGCTGATGCTGGTGGGGAGGTTTATCGGCCTGTAATTGGAAACCAGTTTTTAAGTGTTTTTCTTCGGAATAGCTACGATATTTGCTGTTTTCAGCTTGTACGGAAAGTAGCAGTTATTGATGTAGTTAGTTGTTTATGATTATTGCAAGAAGAATCATGACTGCTGTGGAAGCCTTTAAAAAAAAAAAAAAAAATAAAAAAAAAATCTCTGCTGCTGTGGCTGTTCTAGTTTTTAAGTAGTTTTAATTTAGTTTTAGTTAATTTTAAGTAGTTTAAGTTGGTTTAGGTAGTTTTTAATTAGTTTTACTTTAGTTTGTAAGTTTTATATAAAAAATATAAAAAGATAAAGAATCCGAGTTTTTTAAATTTTCTCGAGAAAACAAAAAAAATAGATATAGTTTTTGAATTAAAAATAGTTTTTTAGGCCGAAAGGCATTACATTTAAGATATCGTTTAGCTTAGAGCGCCCGCATAGGGCCAGTAAGTTAGATTTAAGTTATTGGATAATTAGGCTAGTTTTTATGAATTTTTGTCTAGCTTTAAGATAGTTTTAAGATTGAAGAAAAATAAAAACTAAAAAAAAAAGTCTTTTAAGAACAAAGTTGGAGAATCCAACTAGCCCAGCTGACTTCTTTAATTTGGAATTGGTCTGATATCTCCTCTTACTTACTTACTTACCTTTTATGTCCATGGGGGACCCCTAGTGGGGCATAGGGCATCCACAACGCCAGCTCGCCATCGTGTTCGGTTCGGTATGAGTCGCAACTCCCTCCAACTCTTGCCTAGTTGGGCTGACTCCTCCTCGACTGTCCTTCTCTATGAGCTTCTCGGTCGTCCAGCTTTTATTCCTTCTTGAGTGAGCGGATTCCACTGCATTGCATGCGCTACAGTGCGTATAATAGAGTCAATAGGTTCCTTACCCGTTTTTCTGAGGAGCTCTACGTTTGATAATACGACTTCGTAGACATCTATTAATGAACGTTTGCAGCTTCTTAGTGACACCTACTGTTACTTTCCAAGTGCTGCAACCGTAAAGAATACGGATTCGACGTTGAATCGAAACAGCCGTACCTTGGTTATTAAGTTATTCCTCCATATATTTCTGAGCATACCGAAAACAGCCTTTGCCTTCCCGATTCGAATGCTGATGTTCTGTTCGGTGCCACCCTCAGTAGAGATGATACTTTCAAGTTCCAAGGTATTGGAAGCTCTGAACTTTCTCTACCGGTTGTTGAGAAATATTATGAGAAGACTGGGTTCCTAGGCTGATCATCTTTGTTTTGCCGGAGTTGATTTTCAGCCCCACGATTTCTGTTTCTCTCTCCACCCCTGTTGTCATTTGGTGGAGATCCATGATCCTATGAGTGAGCAAACATACGTCGTCCGCATAGTCAAGATGTTTTAGGTATGACGTCAGAGTCCATCGAATTCCTCCGTTTCCCGTTAAGGCCGCTCGCAGGACATTTTTATCACCAACAGAAATAATATTGGTGACAGAATGCAGCCCTGTCTGACTCCACTTTGGGCTTCAAACTCTTCTGACAGCCTCCTTTCGTGACATTTGGATCCATCAAAAGTTGCCTTAATAATAGCTATTAATTTATACGGGATACCCCTCCTGCGTAAAGCAAGCCAAATAAATTCTCTATTGACTGTATCAAAAGCCTTCTCAAAGTCAATAAATAGCAGGTGAAGCGGTGATCGATATTCGACGCACTGCTCAATTATGATCCTTAAAGTATTGATATGATCAATGCATGAGGATCCAGTGCGGAAGCCTGTTTGTTCGGCATCGAGTGTGGCTTCTAGATGTTCCCTGATGCGTTCCAGTACTATTTTGTATTATATTTTCAACGGCAGGCAGGACGCAAATCCTCCTCCAGTTGTCGCACTGTGTTAGGTCTCCTTTTTTAGGGAGCTTGACTATCATTCCTTTTTTCCACTCGTTCGGAAATCCTTCGGAGACCTAAGCTTTCTTTATGAGTGGATGCAGGAGTTCGCTCGATGTCGTTGGCGCCGCTTGTAGAAGCTCTACCATCAAGTCCTACTGCTTTGTTGGTCTTAAGTGCTTTTATTGCGTTGCAGATCTCATCTCTGCTGGGGGGTGAAGTGAAGATTTTACCTTCTCAGCTGATCCTCATCCAAACTAAGTAGCGAGCCGCCTGAGTCTTTAACGAGATGTTGTTTGGAACTGCGAGCACCACCAACCAGTTCCTTTGTAATGCTGTAGACGGTTCTACTGTCGCATCTGTTAGAAGTATCTTCTGCTTATTGGGCCAAAACGTTGACGAGATTACGCCTTTCGCGTCTTACACTGCGGTGAACCTCTCTCTTTCTCGTGCGGTACAGGGATTAAAGCTATCTTTTTTCCACTCCAGTTGCAGCTGCAATACGGGCCTTGAGTTTTTGCCGTTCGTCAATCCGTATCCAGGTTTCTTCAGAAAGCCTATCTCCTCTGGATTGCACAATTGTTGGTTCTGAATTCGACCACTCACCGGATAAGTGTTTTCCAAATTGTACTGCGCTTCTTAATTCGACTGCAAAGTCTGTTCGATGGATGCCTTGATTTCGTCCAAAAACACCGGGTCTGCTGATGGTCTTAGTTTGAAGTTTTGTTCAAAGTAGTTCACAAAACCTCCACTTTATCGGCAGTTGATTTTACCACAATGTTTTTGCTGATGATGATACGTCGGATATAAGATGGATTTTCTCTATATATCTATATCTATATATCTAATATATACATATATATATATATTTAATGTGCTGTCGAAACGGCGGGATTTTGTCCAAGTGGTATTGTGATCGACGGGATTTTGATGTTGGGAGTTCCGAGTATCGGGAATTTGAAAAATGGGACTTGGACTTATTTTGATTTGCGGTTTTTCAGTCCAAACCCTTCTCAAACACTGTTTTTTTTTTTTTTTTTTTGATGATTTAGGTATTAAATTTTTAATGAATATAAAATGCCCAAGTTCCAGAAAAAGAATTTTTTTTTTCACAAAATGTATTACAGAACTTTCCGCCGTGTTGATATAATGTGCTTCACTATATAAAGGAGCTCATTTAAAAAAATGAGGTGCACGTTTCATACGTTATAAAAGTTTATATAGTCCTATAAAACTTGCTGTCAATCACATTCCATGAATATTGAAAAAGCATCGTATTATCCTAAAGGTGTGCCAAACAAGTCCCCTAGAAAATTACGACAAATAGAAATCCTTAGGCAAAAGACATCTTCCAATATCCTCACTCACCGTAAGAACAGATGGTTCTGATGGATTCAATTTATATAAAGCTTCTGGCAGCATCTTGCATTTCATTGGGAATAGCTTTACGTACTAATGCACATGAGTATTAAAATTGAGATAGATTCACACAATAATAGAAAAGCTTGAGAGAAACAATAGATGAAACTGAATACTGTGCCGAATTGCTGCTGTATGGTCATTATTTGGTTTGAGTCATTAACATCAGCAACAACGTTCAAAGTACTCGTACATCTATCTGAAAATAGCGAACGTATGAATTAGGCAGCTGGGGACTTAAGTAGTATCTCTGAGGGAGATATTTATACTTTGCCTGGGAGAGAGATGTCAATTACATTCATTCCTTGACAGAAAACACTTCAATCACATAATTGACAAAACATATACATACACATCTTCTTACGCTGATTAAATAGTTAAGGATGATTCTTGCAGCAAAAGGGATTTCAGCTTAGGAGATTGTCTCAATAAAAGGTTTTTCTTTTGTTTTTTTTTTCTTAGATGATCCGAACACTGATGAAGGTACATGATAGCCAATTGGGGCATTGAAAGGAGAACATTAGGAAATCAAGTTCATTTGATGATGAGCATGTGGCATTTGCTTGAATGATTTCATTTAAAGCTTCTTTGGATTTCTGTTATAATCTTCGGCAGTTGTGAATTTCAGCTTTAATGTTTTTAGATCAATACTGATATCAACACTAGCGAACCAACTCATTATTTTGGTAGATGTGCCTCATTGTTGGACCTGATGTTTGTAAGCGATATTCATGACGTTGCTTTTTATGATCAGCTTTCTGCACCAGCCTTTTCAAAACATGATTTAATTTTTCTAACTCTCAGATTTAACCTTGATTACTCCGTTGAAAAAATCACTTATCGAGATTTCCACAATGTCAATGTTCAGGAACTTGAAGTTCGTACACGAGAAATTAACTGGTATGCTATGTTTTATATGCCATCATCAAATGATCAGATTGAATTTTTAAACCATAACATTTCTTATCTCTGCAATAGTCAATTTCCATTAAAAACAAAAATTCTTAAACCAAACAATAAACCGTGGTCCACTGGTAATATTAGAAATTTAATCCAACGGCGAGATGATGCTTATAAAAATTGGAAGCGGTATCGTTTGAACGAGCTGCGTCGTGCATTTTGTTCGCTTCGTAATAGAGTTGTAGCTGAAATACGAACAGCCAAATCCCATCATTTCTCTCAACAGCTCAACACATCTTTAAATGGATGTCAGCTTTGGAAAAACCTTCATAATATTGGGATAGGTAAAACAAAAATCAGACCAGCTGAGGATATCGATGGTAATATCCTGAACGAAACATTTGTATCCTCTCCATCGGGGCAGATCTCCCAAGACAGTGTCGAAAACTCCTTTTCGTTTATTGATCATCGCGATGCCCCTGGCTTTGGTTTTTCCGCAGTAATAAATACTGATGTAGTCGAAAGTGTTCTTTCTATTAAGTCAAAGGCTGTTGGGCTCGATGATGTTCATCCTTCTTTCTTGTGTATGATTTTGCCAATTGTGTTGCCATATAACCTTTGCTTTTAATACTATCTTGATGTCTGGCGTGTACCCGGACTTAAGGAAAGTTGCCAAAATCATACCACTTCCTAAAAATGCCAAAAAAAGATGAATTTAGGCCTATCTCCATACTGCCATTTTTGTCAAAGGTCTTTGAAAGGATTCTGCAAAAACAAATAAATGCTTATCTCGCTGTCAACTCATTGCTAAGTCCAAAGCAATCTGGTTTTCGTAAAAAGCACAGTTGTATTACTGCACTTTTGAATGTTACTGAAGACCTGAGGCAAGCATTGGATAAAAATGAGATTACTTTTTTGGTTTTGCTTGACTTTTCAAAGGCCTTTGATACTGTCAATCATGTCAATTTGTGTAGAAAACTTATGCAAAATTTTTCTTCCGGTGCTGCAAAATTAATTTTTTCTTACTTGACTAACAGAAGACAAGCAGTGCAAGTTGGAGATAGCTTATCTAATTTTTTGCCAAATGTTACTGGTGTGCCTCAGGGATCCATTCTTGGACCCCTTTTGTTTTCAGTTTATGTGAATGACCTTCCATCTTCACTTGCAAATTGTTCCTCTCACATTTACGCTGATGACATTCAGCTGTATTTTAGCTGCCCATTGGGACTTATTGAGCATGGGGCATTTTGCGTCAATGAGGACTTGGAGAAAGTGGTGAATTGGTCGGAATTGAATGGTCTAGTTCTAAACCCTAAAAAATCTAAGTGCCTTGTCATTTCAAGAAAATCTATTGATCTTACGTATTTCCCACCGATTGTCTTGAGCAATGCTCCAATCGAATACGTTTTAACAGCAAAAAATCTCGGAGTGACCTTCAACCGCTTTCTGACCTGGGATAACCACATTAATGGACTTGTTAGCAAGGTATATGGGGCACTTCGTAAACTTTGGGTAACCCAGGCTTTTACTCCAGTAAAAACGCGTTTTCTCCTTGCTAAGACTCTGATTATTCCTATCCTGATATATGGTTGTGAAATTTATTGTAATTGTAACTATATAAGCAGGCGTAAACTAAATGTCGCATTCAATTCTACCGTACGTTATGTATACGGACTAAGTAGATATGACAGGATATCTGGTTTTGCCTCGCGCATACTGAATATGCCATTTGAAAACTATATCAATTATCGAAGTTTAGTTTTGTTCTCTGATATACTTCTTACACGCCAGCCACAATACTGTTTTGAAAAAATTAGAAGTGGATCCTCGCACAGATCTCATCAGTTGATTGTCCCTCGCTGCTCATTCCTTACATCAGAGCGACAATTTTTCGTAAATTCTTTCCGTCTTTGGAACTCATTACCACATAATATAAGAGAAAACCAAAATGCAACAAGCATAAAAAAAGTGCTAAAATTTCATTTTTCAATTTGAATTCAAACCTGAAGTTATATTAATTTGATTTTTTGTATCCTTTTAATTTTTAAATATTTTCAATTTTATTAATTAAAGTAACCTTTTTGGCTCATTTGTGTAAAATTAGCTTACTACTATCTTATAAGATTCTATATCTTACAGTTTGTTAAGCAATCACGAAAAATAAAATAAAATAAAAATAAAAAATAAAAATTGCAACAACAAATGATATGTGCATGTACATTAGACTGGGCCAAAAAAATTGACTATTTTTTTTTTAGATATATCGAGAATATCATTCAGAATGACGAAAAAAAATTTTCGTAAAAGTTTGAGCCCTTAATATCAATTTTAAGAGGGCTATCATCGCTAATTTTGATTTTTAGTCATAATTTCATGTTTTGCGTCAGAACTGACAAAACATTGAAGTAAAAAAAATTCATTTTGACTTACTTTTATATAAAATTAAATTCCCTACAAAAAAAGTCTCATTGAAAATTTTCGTCAGACAAGCCGTTTTTGAGTAATTAAGCTTAATAAATTGTTATTTTTCTTCGATTTTACTTTTTTAATTTGGAATTTTGTAACTAACGAAAAATAACAATTTATTACGTTTAATTACTCAAAAACGGCTTGTCTGACGAAAATTTTCAATTTGACCTTTTTTGTAGGGAATTTAATTTTATATAAAAGTAAGTCAAAATGATTTTTTTTTACTTCAATGTTTTGTCAGTTCTGACGCAAAACATGAAATTATGACTAAAAATCAAAATTAGCGATGATAGCCCTCTTAAAATTGATATTAAGGGTTTAAACTTTTACGAAAATTTTTTTTTGTCATTCTGAATGATATTCTCGATATATGTATCTTTCAAAAAAAAAAATAGTTAATTTTTTTGGCCCAGTCTAATGTACATACATACATACATATGAATCAATTTATATAATTTCTTTGAAAAAGTCAAAATGTATCCCTGATTTTAGACC
The DNA here is from genome assembly GCA_963931855.1 of Philhelius festivus. NCBI lineage: Eukaryota > Metazoa > Arthropoda > Insecta > Diptera > Syrphidae > Philhelius > Philhelius festivus. Next base: position 172,345,375 of record OZ007555.1, read on the forward strand.
AAATTGCCTTACATCTTAAGTCTTTTGAGACTTTTAACAAATTAAACCTCTTGGTAATGACTAATGACGGAAGGCCGGGTTCAATTCCAAGCCGCTTTATCTAAATACAAAAAATATGTTTTCAGGTCTTATGTCTCTTGTGAGGAAGTTACCAAACCTCCAAGTATATCTTTTGCCATAAAAACTCAGGCGAAATTTGTAAGTCCCATCCGTTTCTCACAAAAGAATGGTTGAGAGTTCTTAATCATTGTTCTCTGGTTATAGACAGGCTGGTGCACTTGGAAGATAATTCCAATAGCAAAAGGTACAAGTCACGGTAGCAATAGGACACTCTTCTAGTACTTTCATTGTTTAAGGTGGAATACCTCAGGGATCTATGAATTCGCCTATTCTCTTTTCGATTTACAAAAACGAACTTCTATAAGTTTTAAAATACTTGCTGACTCTTCTTTACTCTTACGTTGAACTTTATGAATGAAAAAGAAGAGTGCTAATTCTGAAATTAAAAATAAAATAAATAGGATGCCATTGCGGTTCGTAGAGAGCCTAAGCCTTACAGTGACTTACAACTCTCAACCATTCCTGTGTGCATGTAACCAGCAATGAAGGGAAACTATATTTTTGTGGCAATTCTAGACAGCTAATGAGCAGCACTTTTCCTGACAAGAGATACTGAAGATTAGTCAATTCCTCGCAAGAGAAAAAATATTTTTACAGGGGCTAAGAATCGAACCCAAGTAGTCTACATGACAGTCTAACGTACTAACTAATATGCCAATGGGTACTACAAATTCTGAAACACTAATTATTAAATTATGACTAATTCCCATACACGGTTAGCAAGTTCCGTTTGGACTCAGAATAAAATAAATTCCACAGGTGACAGACTCAACCTTATACAAAGTTCTCTAATAAATTATTTAATTGAGTTGCAAGAGTTAATGGAGTTAATAGAATCTAAATGGAACTGTTAAATATTTTCTAAGTAGAGTCATCCTTTTTGAATTTCGAAACGAAATCAAAATTCAACTAATTTATGATTATGTACTTAACGCGGTTTGGGGTTTCGGCATCAATTGAAACAAGATACATAATTTAATCCTCAGGAATTTCAAAGAGCTTTTTGCGTTGACGTGCTCTTTATTGTTGAGTAGCACATTTCAGTGGTTTCGAGAGATAACGTTGGTTCAATTTGGCGGTGGCTATTGGACAAATAATCACTTAATTACATTGAGGAATGCACTCATCAATTAACACATAACTTCATAAGCTCACCGCGAAATACCAACATGATTATTATGCTTTTTAGTTTATTGGTGTTTGATGAAGTTATTTAAACTCTTAAAGACGAAGAATGCACTGTGGTTATTTATAGGAATGGAAAATGCTCTTTCTTCTAAATCTTTATAGCTAAAAATGAACTCAAAACTAAGAAGTATGAGAGGGGTCTTAGAAGGAGATAATCAACATATTTTAATTTTAGGTGATTTTAACTTGCCGTTTATTAATTGGTTAAAAGAACCAGATGAAAATATTTTAATTCCTTTTAATGTAAAAAATGAGTGTGAAAGTGTGGTTGTTGACTCTTTAGCTGAATTTGGATTGAATCAAATTAATTATTTTGCTAACAGTTTAAACCGAGTCCTTGATTTAGTTTTTGTTGATTCTTAGTTTAGCGTGAGTGTTGACAGCCCCAACCCACCTCCTTTGCCCACTTCCGATAATCATGTAGTTCTTTCTCTGAGTTTTTGTTTTTATCAATATTTGAAAAATTATTCTGAAATTGGCATCTCTTATAATTTTAAAAAATGTAATTTTATTGAAATGTCAAATTTAATTAATTTGACCTTTGTATATATATCTTTGTATATATATCTTATAGTATTATCAATTGAGAATTGACGTGATTTTATGTTAGAGTCCCTAGCCTGTGGTGTCGCTGAAATCAGCAAATTTTGTCAGTGGAGAGTAGGAAAGATAGAAACAAATAGTAAGAAAGAGAAATTTTATTATTTTCATTTTTCAACGAAAGATAGAGTAAGGGAGTAGGGAGATTTCCGAGTGGTGGAAATGAAAAACAATTTCTTTTTTGACCTTTTTCTGTTGGCCTGTTCTGTTTTCTTGTTTGTATGTTTTTGTGAGTATGTATTGAGGTAGATATATTTTTCGCTTGAACTTGTTTGTCTGAACACATTTTCTTGTTTGCATGGTTTTTGTAGGTATTGAAAAAAAGGGATATGCCTATCATTTGATTTGAAATTTTCAATTCTGGTGAAAAATCAAATAATTACTATCTGAAGCGAGAACTCTCAACCAATGCTACAAAGATACAATGTGTTCTAGAAAACATAATAATTGCAATGACAAACTTTATAAAAAGTAGGTAGGTAATTGGCGATAAATTTTATGGAAATTAGTAGATACCTAATTAAACTGTTTTAATTTTAAATAAGTACCTATCTGCCATACATTTTTTTTCCAAATTTTAGAAAAATTTTTTTTTTCTCTAGAATGTTTTTGTTTTACTTTCGTATTTACGGCGGATTGATGAAAAAAAATTTCGAGGATGAAAAAAATGTTAATTTATACATTTTTAAGAAACAATTTTGGAAGCCCAATTTAATGTGTTTATTAATGTACGAATAAAAACTAAATTTCCAAAAAAAAATACTGATTCGTTTTTGAAATATTGAATTTTCCAAAAAAAAAAAATGATTTTTTTTAATTCAAAAATATTATGTACCTATATTTTTTAAAGCTTTGAAATGCAATGTTTTTTTTAACTTTTTAGAAGCTTGTCTATACAAAAATTTCATTGAAATCCGTTATGCCGATAACGAAAAATTCAAAAAACTCGTTCGACGGTACCTATGTACATTCAGTAATAGGTATCTTGATTTCAAATTATTTTTTTTTTATTTATAGATCGTAAGAATTAATTGAAAGAAAACAATTTTCTCGGAACCTTTTTAGAGGAAAATGCGGTTTTCGAAAACCATTTTTTGACATTTGTATGGAGGGTACCGTTATTTTTAGGTAAAATAAATTTTTTTCTCATATCTTGATTATAGGTACATATTAAGAAAAGAAGAAATTTTTATTTCAACTGGTACTGCAACTGATTCAAAAAAGCGGGAAAATTATTTGCAAGAAAATATTTTGATATGGCATATGTCTAAATAGTAAACAAAAATACAGTGCAACCCTAATATAAGGTACCTAAATATAACGACTTACTCGATATAACAAATTCTTCGTAATCCCCTTAAATTGTCCATAAGAGTTAATGTAAAATATACCTTTACATTGCGAACATTTTTTGCGAACAACCTCTTTATAACGAATTTTCAACTATCAAGAAAAAGGATAAACACCTTTAACTAAAGAATTTTCTCAACCCAAACCTTTATATAAAGTTCCCACCAATGTATGACCCTTAATCTCATAGTATGTGATTCATGTCGCTACAGGTTTCGACCCGCTTTTGTTCGTAAAACAATCATTGTTGTTTGAGGGAAAGTAATGCAAATACTGCTGCTTGTCACTTTTACCTCTTATAGGTACCTCTTTATAACTAATTTTAGACCAATCTAACCTCAACATAACAAACCTCAGTTCAACGAATTACTTGATATAACGAATATTTACTTGTTCCCTTCCGATTTGTTATATCGAGGTTGAACTGTATACATGTATTCACAAATCCATAAAAAACCTTTAAAACTTGCAGAGGAAAAATCAGTCAGAAAGTCATGGTTGCCAAATTGATTATTTTCAATGCATTATGTTTCGAATCGTTTATTCCATATAATTTTGAAATTTTGATAAATTTTTTCATTTTCTCAAAACGTGTTCCTTTACTTGCGCAAAACTACTAATTTCAATGTATTTAACCAAACAATAACGCTACCCACCATACAAATGCTAAAAATGGTTTTGGAAAATCGTATTATTCTCGAAAACGTTTATTCATACAATAATAGAAGCTTTAAGTTGGCCTACTAATTTTTTTTCTTATTTCATATTTGCATAGCAATTTTTTTTTATCGCTTACTACTTAAAGAATTAAAAGCAAAATAATTTTATGCTTATGAACAGTTTTCTCTAATAAAATTCGTTTTTAAAATTCATATTCTATTACATAGGAGCAAGTTCGTGCGACCCAGTCGTGCATTTTATTTATTTAAAAAAATTTAACCCATGCAACAGACTCGGTTATTGCATCTGCCTTAATTTCTATTAGTTGCGTAAATCGAGTTGTTATCCTAATAATTTACTGTACACATACATATTCATACATATTTAATTTTATTTACAAGTATTTAAGGTACTTAGTAAAATAAGGTTAACCAAAACATCAAAAAACTTTCTTTAATTCTATCAGTCATCATTACATTCTATATTTATATTTATTTGTTTGTGGCAACCATGGTCACAGATTTATATTTTTTCATACAAATATATTTTCCCTATCCTCACAAAACGTCACATACACATCCATGAATATAATTTTCTCGTTCTGTTACTATTCCTATTTTTTCTTTTTGCGCACATTCTCAATACAATTTATTTTTTCTCATTCTTCCATTATCTCTACACCCATATTTTGAAGTCTCCAAAATTTAGCAGATACACATTTTAGCAAATGCGGTCCGTAGCCTGAAGATGCCGCCACAATCTTTCGACTTCTCGATATTACTATAAGATATATATAACTACAATGATATTATCAATTACAAAGAGAGTTCGATTTTTTAAACAAATTTCTTTACCGGAATTATGTTTTTAACATTGAATCAAAACTCAAAAAAAATAGTAAGTTTTTTTTGGAAATTTATAAATGATAAGAAACGATCCACTGGTATTCCAAATTCTGTCCACTACCAAGGCGAAACATCTAGTGATCCTTTAAAGATCTGTAACCTTTTTGCTAGTTTTTTTCGCTCGGTATATAAACCTTCAGGTGTGGGAAATATGTTTAACATAGATTGTTCACTCAACTTGATAAGCATTGTTGATTTACAGTTGAGCATTACCGAACTCGAAATAGAGTTACACAATTTAAATGATGATAAGCAACCAGGAGTTGATGGTTTTGCACCTATAGTTTGTAAAAAGTGTGCAAGCGCATTGGCTATTCCACTCGTTATAATTTTTAATCGTTCTCTCTATGAAGGTGTTTTCTTGGATGTATGGAAAAATTCATTTATAACACCAATATTTAAGTCAGGGTCTTAAAGTGAAGTAACTAATTACCGTCCAATTTGCAAATTATCTACAGTTCCCAAACTTTTTGAAAAAATTATTTACAACAAATTAGTTTTTCTTTTAAAAGAAGTTATTTCACCATTACAGCATGGATTTATCAATGGTAGATCTACCTCTACTAACCTCGCTGTCTTTAATAACTATGTTGTAAGAACCCTCGAACAAGGTAATCAATGCGATGTTGTTTATACCGATTTTTCGAAAGCTTTTGATCGAGTTAATCATGCAATTTTATTAGCCAAACTAAAAAACTTAGGATTTCACTTCAATATTCTAAAATGGTTAAAATCATACCTTTATGGTAGAATTCAGCATGTTAAAATAAATCAGAATATTTCAGATCCCTTAGTAGTCACTTCTGGTGTACCCCAAGGAAGTCATTTAGGACCACTTCTATTTTTAATATTTATAAATGAAATTCCTAAACTTATCAATTATTGTGAGTGTCTAATGTATGCTGATGACCTTAAACTATAGTGAGTATAAAGAACACTCTTGATTGCATAAATCTTCAGGAAGACCTTTCTCGCTTATCTGATTGGTGTAGTGATAACGATCTCAATCTTAATGTATCTAAGTGTCAAAGCATGTCATTTTGTAGAAAAGCTTTCCCCATCCTTTTTTTTATATAAAATTAGTGGAACTCCATTAGCTAGAGTTATTGAAAAAAAGGATCTCGGAATAATTTTCGACATAAAATTGACTTTCTCCAGTCACATTGACTATGTCGTCGCTAAAGCTAGCTCTATGCTTGGTTTTATATATCGTAACTCAAAAGATTTTACGGATCCTTTTACCCTCAGATCACCTTATTTCTGCTTTGTTCGATCAGTTTTGGAATACTGTTGTATCGTATGGAACCCTTTCTATGCTGTTCATTCTATTCGTATTGAAAGGATCCAAAAACGCTTTACTAGAATGTCGATGAGAACTTTGAGTTGGAATATTGATATACCTTCATATAAATGGAAATGTTTGTTATTAGGGATCCAATCTTTAGAAACTAGAAGATCATATTTTGAGATAATGTTTGTTAGAGACATCATTAACTATAAAATTAATTGCCCTTTTTTGCTTGCATTGGTATGTTTTTATGCACCTATACGTGAACTTCGTCCTCAGTTTCTTTATCAGCCACCTTTTCATAGGGTTAATTATGGTAACAATGAGCCTATAACTCGTTGCTTAAGGCAGGCGAACTCAGTTTGTAACTTTCTTGATTTTAATATGTACTTAAGTAGAGATTGCTTTAAGAAAAAATTATTATCTTTTTTACACATTGGTGGTTAGTACTTAAGTATTCAAAAATTGTTATTATGTATATTGTGTATTGTATATTGTAGTCTGTAAGAGATATAATTGCTCTGTTTGATGAAATAAATAAATAAACTAAAAACTAAACTAAATAGTATTCTTTTTATAGCGGAGGACAAATTCATGTAATTCATTAAATATAAAACATACGTAGCTTACCTGAGATAATAAAACAAAATTCGACACGTAATTGCGGTCATATTATTGAACCTACACCTGTCGAATTTGCTGTCATTTATTATCCCAATCATGTGCTGATATCTTTGATAAGATAAACCACCTTACTCAGCTTGTAGATGAGCCCACTCGAATAGCAGATATTGCCAAGCAAAACGCCTTCACTATGGACTCTTGTTTGTTAATTCTCACCGTGCAGATAAGCGTATCATAAGGGTAAACTATTTGGAAATACGAGAAAGCTAACTGCCAAATCCTGTAATGTTCCAAAGGCTGATGAAACTTCTGGTCGTTTGAATGTAAAACATTCAACTCCATCTTCGTTTCCAACGCTCAACTACAATAACAACCCGATTACTAGATTCTCAAATAATGCAAATGTACTATCAGCTCATTTTACTGCTAGTTCTACGTTACCAGACAGGAACATTGCCCCTCCTGTACTTGAGAACGTAAAGCATTCAGTGGGGCAGGTATATTTCAGCAGACGTACAGTTTCTCGAACCCTTCGAGATCTAATGGTATACACCTCATTCTTCCGAAGAGGTTACTAAAAAAGGCGACCTTTCCTTCCCTTCCTCCTACCGACAACCTGAACTTACGTCCCATCTTTCTAAGGTCGTGGAATCCTCATTTATCATCCGCTAAAGAAATATCTCGAAGATCGAAAGTTTCGTAATGACCGGCAATACGGTTTTGGCAGTAATCGTTCTACTCGTGTTCTGATAGGATATACCAATGAAGAGTGAAACATTGTTTTAGAGAAGGTAAGATTCTAAGGCATTTGATAGAGTTTGGCACCAGGCTCAATGCAAAAATGCTTGCTGTTGGTATCCACGAAACCCTTATTTTCTTTGGATTAGGAACTACCTTCTGGATTGTTCAATACATGTTGTGTTAGACGTTTTCAAGTACGATTTTCACAAAATGAATGCTGGTGTTCCGCAAGGCTCCATTTTATCTCCGACTCTCTTCCTAATTTTTATAAAATGATTTCTTGTCTGAAACTTCTAATTCACTTCAATGTTTTACCTATTACTCTATTCTCGGCTCTTTCATACTTGTTCTCAAAATCACGTCCATCTCCTTCGGAAGTGGAATTGCAACGGCACCGTATAATAAGCTCATTAAACTCCGATCTTGTCAGTATTGTTAAATGGGACATACAAAACTGTGTGGAGTTTAATGCTTCGAAAACTCAATGCTGTATTTTGTCGTTGAAGTAAAATGTCCTCCTTATGCCATTGTCCTTGTATCGAAGAACCCGAAAAGCTCTCAGTATTCGGTATGTGTGTCAACGACAATCTTCGTTGGAATGACCACATTCTCGAGAACGCCAAAAATGCTTGCTAAATGCTTAGGATTTCTATATCGACGTAGGAAATTTTTCACCCCCTATGATCTGGCTATCATTTAAAAGTCGTTTATACGTCCAAGACTCGAGTATAACTCACGCACGACAAAACAGACTCCAGAACAGGCCCTTAAAATGGATAGAAAATAGCTCTATCATGTTTTCAGTCCCATCTTTGCGAATTTTTTTAAGTTTTGAAATGCAATATTTTTCAAACTTTTTCGAAGCTGCTCTTTAATAAATTTCACTAAAATCCGTGAAAAATTAAGCATTCGAAAAAATTGTTCTATAGAAGCTACAGTCAGTAATAATTTAATTTAATTTTTTTTTATTGAAATACAGTTTGTGAAAATTAATCGAAAAAAACAACATTTTTGGAAAAAAATACAATCTTCCAAAGCCGTTCTATAACATTTATATGGCGGGTGCCGTTCTTAAAAATATTTCTTTTTTCTCACATCTTTTAAAAAATTAAGCATAGGGTTTTTGAAACGTTTAGTTTTGAATACAAAATTATTTTTTTTCTTAAATCCAAAAAATTTTTTTTTTAAGATTTGAATACACAATACTATCGAAACTTTTGAGGAGCTTAAGCCTTAAAAAAAATAATTAAAATTGTTTATACCTTTCTTGAGAAAGTCGCAAACGAAAAAATTGTTATAAGAAATGGTACCATTAAAAACCATTGTTTTGAAATTTTTTTTAATAATTACCTACCTTTGACTAAATAAAATTTTGTGATTTTTTACTTGCGACTTATAGATAGATACTATTAGGCAAGTTATGCATTCGTAAAAAAAATCGAACATGACATAACCATGATAGCGAACACGAAAAAAACGGGCCCGAATTTCTGTCTGTATGTCTGCTCAACTTCAGCCTGAACGGCTCGTCCAATTTTCGTTAAACTTGGTAGATATCGTTTTTATATTTTTCGCGCACATGTTTTTTTTTCTTCTTTTTTTTTAAGACCAAAAATAACGGTACCTGCCATATGAATTTTTCCGAAATTTAAATATAATTTTTATATAATTTTTTGTGATTCAAAATAACGTTTTTGGCCTTAAGTCCACAAAAATTGGCGTTTCGTCCCGGCGATGTCACATGGACTCATCAAGGTCCTCACAGTCAACTGATGAGTCCATGTGAGATCGGAGGGACGATACGCCAATTTTTGTGGACTAAAGGCCACAAAATACTTCGAAAATCCCTCGCTCGATTTTTTTTAAACTTGACAGTTAAGAGTTTCTTGATACATTTTACAACACGTGAGTAAAAATATTTTATTTTACCTACAAATTACGGTACCTACCATATAAATGTTCAAAAATGGTCGAATATTGTATTTTTCTCGAAAACGGCGACTAGAATTTTGGTAAAATTTTTTTCTCTCGATTAATTTTTGCGATCTATAATTCAATAACCCACATTTTAAAATTAATTCCCACCATGGAACCATTTTTTTTTTTCAAATTTTGAACGTCTCATGTTTTGAAAAATCTAAAAAAGTTTTTGAGAATAAAAAAAAAAATATTTTTTTTTTGGAAAATTCAATATCTCATAATAAATTTTTTGAAAATTTAATTTTTATTCATACAATGTTAAAAACTTTAAGTTGGCGTACCACAATTTTTTCTTTAAAATGTTTAAAAAATGTAGTATATACAAACATTATATAAAAGCTTATTTTTTAAGAGACCACTACAACTTCTTATAATTTTTGTTCTTGCATAAAATAATATGTACTTGAATTACATGCGGCATTCTGCTCTTAGCTCCAACTACTTAAGGAGTTGTTTTAGTCGTTTAAAAAATGAGTTTTATGCTTATGAACATTTTTTCTCACAGATTCATTTTTGAAAATTTTAGTCTTTTACATAAGCGCAAGTTCGTGCTGCCCAGTCGTGCATTTCATTTCTAAGAGTCTTATATTAATTTTAACTACATCATTTTGACAAGGACAGATGAAAGAAAGAGATGAATTAGTATTCACTAGAAACTTGTAAATTAAAAACAAAAATTGTTAATATTTTTATTAAATAAAAATAATAATATATTATTTATAATTTATAGTTTTTTTATATACAACAAATAGTGTTTAACTTTTACCACTAAGCTCTTTCGTTTCTTTGGTTATCGTTCTGAGTCAAAAGTTTGTTTATTTAATTCAGATTTATTAATGTCACAATTACGCATTAAATAAAAAATTATTAAAAATGCAAAAACACATAATCTTGAAATTAAATTCCTATCACAAATTATTTTTCAGCCTACAATTATTGTTAAAGAAGCGAAATTTCCAAAGCTCCAGTGCGAAATTTGGAAATTTTGTTCGACTCCTTAAACCTTCAAGTACCTCCTTATACAATACTACAAAATCCCTTTTGCTCGCCATTCAACTTAGCTTTGTATTATTTTTTATCTTAAAGTAGACCTACATTAACAAATATGAACGCTGCAAGCCCCCCTTGAGGAAAAAGAAAATTTGAGCTAAGAAATTCAGCAGTTTTATTTTGTTTGAATGAGGAGATACATATACATTCTCGTACATCTAAAAGTTTTAGACATTAACTTTTCCAAACTTGGCAGAGTAAAAGACCATAAAAGTATGGTTTTATTGCCATAATTCTCTAAGAAGTGACTTTGATAAGCAAAACTTTTCTATACGAATTGCTTTTCCTTAGATGCCTATTAGGGACCATTGGAATTTTATTGGCAATTGGTGATGAAGCGCAGTTAACGTGTCGACGGAATAATAAAACTTTTCTGATGTTCATTAGCCACGACAAGGTTATGGATAACTTGTAACTGTGTAATGGCGCCGCCGATAGACTATTATTGCTCAACCACCGATTAGAGAAAGCCAATTCCAATAAAGCAAAGTGCGATTTAGGTCCAAGTAACACGAAGGAACAATGCAGAGGTTTAATTATTATTAATATCCTTTTCTCTGAAATGCTACTGTCTTAACTCTACAGAAGTCGACACTTGTCCCATTGAATGAACCATCACAACCCCTTGTTTTCACATTGCCATGTTTATGGAATCAGTTAGTTGACATTCTAAGCCATACAATCATAAGTATGACACACAAATAAATCAGTTTAATTGTTTGGGTGGGAAATTCAGTTTTAACTAATTAACGTTAGGCATTCCAAGTTGGTTGGAAGTTACACCTCTCATCGTTGATTTATTGCTCTCTCATTTGGCTAAAAGGATAATTAGAAGAAGAATTCTCGTAGAAAAACCCACTTTGAAAAGTGGTGTTGCAACAAAAAGCTTTTATCAGTTGTACCCTTGCTTTAATTGATTATTATTATTGTTATTACGAGCATAAATGAGTCCTATGAGCTAAGCAAAACTTTTAGGTTTTATGTCCTGGAACAAAAAATAAATGTGTGGTAGCTGAAAATAAATTTTTTCATAATAAAATTCTTTTTATTAGACATTTTTATGTTGGAATATTTTAATGGACCATAAAAAGAAGAAAGCGCATTTTCATGTGATTGAAATGAAGTCATTAATGAAAAATGGAAGTTTTTGGTTTAACGATTCAATTAAATATAATTAGGACGAGTTTCTGAAGTTCCTGATGAAGAAATTAACATTTATCTAATAAAAAAAAGTTCCAATCCAGTATAAAATATTAGTTATTTCTTACAAAATTTAAGTTTTCCTTTCCTGTTGCATATACTGTTTTACTTATTCTATCAAAGCTTGATAAAAGAGGAATTGTATCTCTTCAACCTCAACATAACTAAACATTGCAGATGGAAACACATGATTAAGTTATACAAGGTGGCGCAAATTAATCATCCTTTCGGAAGATGTTATAATTTTTGCAAATGGCGTTGTACGTCAATCGTAGTATTTGATATTTGTGTTACACTGTAGAGCTGTGCCAATCGTTCATTTTGAAAGATCGGATAAATCATTGATTGATTGGTTCAAGGATTCGATCTTTTCAATCAATCGTGCATTCAATCAAAATCATTTTTTATCCATCCGTTTCGTTCTGAACGAGATAAAGACCGACACGAAATGTTTTCAGTCATTCATTCAACTCATTCCAATCGTTTCGTTCAGACCGAGACCGAAACGATGTGAAAATGAACGAAAATATGGCTTTTTTCTACTTCTTAGCTTCGTTCACGCCATCTTAGCCCGGTCAAATTAGCTTCAAAAACAAGGGTAAGGTTACATTAATTCGCACAAAGCTGAAAATTGGCATGAATGTTGAGAACACTATTACAAACAATTTGTCAAAAGTCCCCATCGATCCGACGTGTGCAAAAAAAAATATTCAAGGTCAAATGTTGCAAAAATCGGTTTTTTGCATTTTCCAGCTGAACGGCAAGTTTTATCATAAGATAGGTGAGACAAAAGTTATTCATCATGCAATTATCTAAAGAAATTGTCTTAACACTTTTTCTCCTAAGAATCACCATTTTGGAGATATAGCGAAGCAAAAAGTTGAAAAAAAATTATTCAAGGTCAAATGTTGCAAAAATCGGTTTTTTGCATTTTTCAGCTGATCGGCAAGTTTCATCATAAAATAGGTGAGACAAAAATTATTCATCATGCAATTATCTATAGAAATTGTCTTAACACTTTTTCTCCTAAGAATCACCATTTTGGAGATATAGCGAAGCAAAAAGTTGAAAAAGTTGTATTCTTCATAATATGCACACGGTTCCGCGCCACCCGTGAAGTAGTACACTTGGCGCGTTTTTTTAAAGGTGGCTTTCCCGGTAGGCCTATTCAACGATCTATTGTGGTCCTATTGAGTTGAAAATTTTGTATCTAATTGAAAAATACTACTATTGGAAATGACGAAAGCGATTATGAGTATTTTTTACAAAAGATAAGTACCAAAACTTATCTAAGCACCTAATTACACTACAAATTTGACGCCGATATTGCAGTGCTTTTTTTCATTTCAAACGCTTTATTCAATTCATTGCCACAGAATAAACAGCACTCTTTTAAACAAAAAACAATTCTGACATTCACTGTCTCAAATGCTTCATTGTTAATGGTTTAACGAGTAAGATTGATTTTTGAAATCCTGTAGTATCACAACGTACCAAATATTGGTCTAAGTGTTTTGGCTTTTCCGGTCAGCAGCCACCTTAACCTAAGGTAATGTAACCTAAACAAAAAACTGATTCATTTACGCGTGCTCTAGTACGAGGAGGACTTATTATTGATGTACCAGCTTGTTCTTGTTCGTGACGTCTTTTAACTACGGTAATGGTACTCTTCCGAGTGTACTTTTTCCGCCAAATGTTTCCTACAAATAAAGCAAAATTGATACATTTCTCTTACAAACAAGAAACTGCACAAATTCTGTTTGCAATAACTACTTGTTCTTACTACGAAGGAACGCTTGGGACTAATACTATTTTGTTTGGGCCCTTAGAAACGGAGCTGGTATACGAGCGTCGCAGACAGATGCTGCTCAAGGCGGTCCGGTCACATAAAATGAGGGACTGGGTTTTCTTTCGAGTTTATATTCTTAAGCCAAATATACATTGTGCAAGTGTATTCGAAAATTCGGATTAAAGTTGCATATACACACACCAAGCATGAGTCTTCAATCTTTTATTTTAACATGGACGGTGTGGTGAGAGGACGTTGCGCTTTGTGAGTTTTTTTTCGGCGAAATTGTGAATATAAGAACGTCTTTGAGATTTTTTCAATTTTATCCGAGTAGGTAATTTGTTTTATTTTGTCTGTCCATTTCATCATACATTTTTTGTTTACTATTTTAATATTTCAATCAGTGCTTATGTTGTACTGTGTTCTCATCTCTTCAACGAACTATACGCAAATGAACCAATAAATGCATGGTCAATCATCAATCTTGCATATACACTACTTCAATGCAGGACGCTAGATTGAAAGAAACTCAAAAGATTTTCATTTTGCTTTAATCCTAAATCCAATCTATACGTGTGATTTTTTCACCAATACACTTGCGCGTGCTTGTCATGCATTTGAACAGTGTATATCTGGCTTTAGAATTGTATAATATGTATCTATACGCCACGAAAACTAATATTTTTACTTGTATTACCGTTGTGTAATGTATATAACGGTAATTGACATACATATTATGAAGAACACAAATTTTTCAACATCGCTGTATCTCCAAAATGGTGATTCTTAGGAGAAAAAGTGTTAAGACAATTTCTATAGATAATTGCATGATAAATAATTTTTGTCTCACCTATTTTATGATGAAACTTGCCGATCAGCTGAAAAATGCAAAAAACCGATTTTTGCAACATTTGACCTTGAATAATTTTTTTTCAACTTTTTGCTTCGCTATATCTCCAAAATGGTGATTCTTAGGAGAAAAAGTGTTAAGACAATTTCTTTAGATAATTGCATGATGAATAACTTTTGTCTCACCTATCTTATGATAAAACTTGCCGTTCAGCTGAAAAATGCAAAAAACCGATTTTTGCAACATTTGACCTTGAATAATTTTTTTTGCACACGTCGGATCGATGGGGACTTTTGACAAATTGTTTGTAATAGTGTTCTCAACATTCATGCCAATTTTCAGCTTTGTGCGAATTAATGTAACCTTGAATGTCTATTTTGACCGGGCTATCTTCCATTATTTATATACAATGAGGAAGATATATTCTATTTCATGTCCATTCCTATTTGGTATTGTGATTTGTGAAATGATTGAGAACAAGTTGAATGAACGAAACATAATTTTTTTCGTTCGTTTCGTTCATCGGTTTCAGTGGCAAGGGATTGACATTAGGATTAATTGATTTGGTCTACTTTGATTGCAATCAATCAATGTTTTTGGTGAACGGGTCACAAAGACCGAATCAATCGCGATTGACACAGCTCTATGTTGCAGTACACAAACAGGCAATCAATGGAGCGCTATGCTCCTCAAGAGCGTGGAATAATTGAGTCGATTTTTTACACCAATAATTGGTCGGTGGTGTTAGCGCAGCGTAAACTTCGATTTCCTGATGTCGGTCGTCTACTATGTGCGCGATAAGTTCAACCAACTTCGTTCAACTTTTTATTCAACTCTTTCTTTGGATAAACGAATTTGCAACCTCTTACACTAGTGCAGCAACTTACGTAATTCACGTTGAGCAACTAAAGTTGAACAAAATGCGTTTGCAGCCCCGTACACATAATTGACTAACTTTCCCACATGTTGATTAACCTCTCACACCTAGTTGATCAACTCTTAAAACTTATTCCAGTTTTGAATAGCTCCGTACATCTAGTTGACCAACTTACTCAAATGTTGAATAACCTCGTACACTAGTTGATAAACTTGTTCGATTTTGACAGAAAAAAAAGTTTTTCGAGTTGTTCAACTGCGTTTTCCATATGGTTGCTCAACCAGTTGATGAACGAGTTGATACCTTCGTACACTTAACCAAGGATCACTCGTGGGGGAATGCGTTGAAAGCACCACGATAAACAAAAACACAAACGTCAAACCTGAAATAATTTTGACTTCAGTTCGGTTCATTAGGCAATTGCATTTTCGAGAAATTTGAGACCAAGCCAATTCCCTAGCATCTCGATTTTTATAAGAGGGGCTCTTAATGTCCCATATATTGGGCTTTTCCTCAATTTCTGAAATCAATTGCAAAATTAATTCCGTGGTCCATTCTATTTTTTTATCACCTTCCATGACAAAAAACCAAAATAAACTACAGTTTGCCAGTGCAACAACTGCACGTTCAGGGCAACGCAATCAGTTCAACCACGTAGACACATTTCACTGCAACCAACGCAACGCAACACAATATTACGTCAAGAAACCCCAAAGAAAATTAAAAAGTCGATCAACGCGTTGAACAAATAATGTGCAACACATTATCTTGAAAATGTTGCTCAACGTGTTGATCGAACATTTTCAAGGAGCAACACGAGCTCGTACACTACCCGTACACTTGTTGCGCAATTCGTTGAGCAACGGCCAACAACTAGATACAACCCGTTGGTTGAACAGAATTGAAGGCACCGTACATTAGAGTTGAATGCGTTGAATTCGAAATTTGTGCGTTGATCGCCTAGTGGACGACCGGCATAATCGTGTCGCACCAACTGGGCAAACATTCCGGTACTTAGTTACTTGACTCAATCAGACTGGAACTCAAAGCCACTGTGTGGTGCGGCGTTCACGCGGGAGAAATGATTGGACGCCATCAGCAATACGATCACTGTTACTGAAAAACACTACAGGGCCATGATAAACAACTTCTTACTGCCGAAATTGGATGAACGGAGCTTGCTGAATACCTGATCAGTTGCCACCGGAAATCTTCCCGAAAGTCATGGAAAATGAGATAAAACGGGCACAAATGATATCCACTTGACGGAAAAAACTGTAAAGCTCCAAATAAAGATTGCCATCACTCAAAATCATATTATTTAGTAAAAAATAATTCGAAAACAAAATTGAATGATTAATTTTGCGCCACCTTGTGCAATGACGTTGCTTAGAAGAAATTATTTTTTTTGTAATTCTTCGCAAGAGGGATTATGACCTCCCTTAATATGTTAAAGCCAAGTGCGAGCGTTTTTGGAAATTCGGAGAGTATTAAAATGGAGCTACCGACGCACATTGCTTTTGAATGAATGTCTGAACATCACGATAGGAGAGAAATACTTAGCCGGGTTGAGCATTCCACATCTGTTCTCGAATCTTCCTTAGAAGATGGAAAACAGCATTCGACCAAACTGTTCCTAAAAAAGGCAACCCTTCTTCCCCCTCCTCCTACCAACGAATTGCACTTACGTCCCTTCTTCTCAAGGTCATGGAATCGCTGATAAATCATCAACTCAAGAAATACCTCGAAGATCGAAAGCTTCTTAGAGACCGGCAATACGGCTTTCGCAGCAATCGTTCCCAGGTGATCTGATGGCATATCTCACTGAAGAGTGGGACAGATCTTTACATTGTTTTGGAGAAAGTAAGATTATTGAGCTTGATATTTCTAAAGCATTTGATAGAGTTTGGTATCAAGCTCTTCTTTCGAAGATACGTGCTTTTGGTATCCACAAAAACCTTATTCTTTTTATTAGAAACTACCTTCTGGATCGTTCAATACTTGTTGTATTAGACGGTTTCAAGTCTGACTTTCAAAAAATAAATGCTGGTGTTGCTCAGGGCTCCATTTTGTCTCCGACTCTCTTCCTCATTTTTATAAATGATCTCTTGTCTGAAACTTCTAATCCACTTCATTGTTCTGCCGACCACTCTAGTCTCAGCTTCTCATACTCGTTCTCAAATTCACATTCATCTCCTTCGGAAGTGGAATTGCAACCGAATCGTATGATAAGCTCATTAAACTCCGATCTTTACAGCATTGTTAAATGGTGTATAAAAAATCGTGTGGAGCTCAATGCTTCTAAAACTCAATGCTGTCTATTGTCGTTAAAGCAAAAGGTACCCCTTATGCCATTGTGTTTGGATGGCACTTGCATCGAAGAAACCGAAAAGCTCTCAGTACTCGGTATGTGTGTCAACGACAATCTTCATTGGAATGACAACATTTTCGAGATCGCCAAAAATGCGTACTAAATGCTTAGGATTTCTATATCGATGTAACACAATTTTCATCCTTTCTGATCTGGCTATCATTTATAAGGCATTTATACGTCCAAAACTCGAGTATTGCTGGCATCTTTGGGCAAATTCAACACAAATGTCTCTCCATTTATTGAATAGAATTCATAACAGAGCGTTGAAGCTGATAGGAAACAGGGCTATCATGGAGCCATTCCCAGCTCTTGAGCACCGTCGGAATGTTGCATGTATTTCCTTGTTTTATCGCTACTTTCACCAACAATGCTCACTCGAAGTAGCCAGTTGCATTCTTCTTCTTTCTATCCCCCCCCCCTGATTTCCCCATCGCGTTAAGGGTCTGATATACCCTTGAGCGAGTGTTAATTATAATTGAAAATATACAAATTATTTTTTTTTAACAGAAGCCTGTAACAAAAAAAAAAACAATAATTGTATCTGCGCTATCAAAAACATTAATACTCATTTTTTTTATCAAACATATAACCTTTCATAAATCTTCTTTAAAGTCCTTTTTAATTGAAATATTTATATATTCGTAAAATGTATTTTATTTTAAGCTGAAATCTAATAATTTTTTGTATTTATGTCTTTTTTTGATATCAAATTATTAATATATTGCATATCGATGAGGGTGCAAAGTGAACGCAGAACAAATTGATTTCCACATAAAATACTTATTTGTATTTATGTGCTTTTCCATAAATAATCGATTTATATGTCGGAAAACAGACTCCGTAATAAAATAAGAAATAAACGCACGCCTTCGATTTTATTTCAAACGATTGTATAATCTGGCGCCTCAATTACGATTGTTTACTGTGTGAAGAGAAAAAATAAAGGATTTTGTTCGTCCTTGATAAATCGAAAAATTGATGTCATGAAATTATTATCAATATTTGAATTCAATTTAAATTATTATGGCAAAATAAGAGTGACTGATAAGAGTGATAAGAGTGATTTTTATTTTCAACTTTTGTTTTTCTTGACTCAAAGTTGGCAGTTTCAGCTTCTGATTTCCAACTCCAGAGTTTATCAACTTTCGATTTTCTCAACTTCCGAAAAAAGTAGTAAGCCGAGCAAACTACAGATTTTCTACTAGTATATAGATTATGTATGTATGTTTAATCAAAAGTTGTTTTCGCTTTCAATACGCAGAGTAAATTAATTTAAAACAGTAATGTTTCAAAGAACATGTTTTTGGGAAAGACGTCTATGTACTTCGGAGAGCGAAGATGAAGAAGAAGAATTTTGACTCCTGAAATAAGACAATGTAAGACTTGACGTGCTTGAGAAAAGGGACGACCGTTACTTTGTTTATCGTTTTCGTTTTTCAAAGCCCAGCACAAGAATAGTGTTTCAGCTAATAGAGAATTCTCTGCTTTACAATGAGACACGGTATTGGCAGCTCACTCACGCCCTAGCTTATACCTCTCCCTTTCACCCTCCAGAATTTCCAATTCGATTTTATGCTTTGTTGCCAAATGTTGCTGTCTTTCCTCTGACAATCTGGGAATCTTATTGGGTTTTATTTGTTTTTTTTTCCGTTATTACTTATTTTTTAATATTTTTGGTTTTAACTTCTTCTTCTTATTTTTTTTAATTTTAATTGCCAATAAAAATTAAACCGAACCTTACATTTTAATTTATAAGCGCAATAAATTCAAATCTACAACTAGAAAACAACAACATATGACATTTCTGTCACAAATATCCCAGGGATATTCTGAAAAACTCAAGTTGGTCAACTTTCAAATTTCAACTTCCGAGTGGAGAATAAAGGTATAGTGAAGAAAAGAAATTTTCAACTTGCCGTTCAGCTCTCGTTTTTGTATCAACTCTAGAGTTTCCAGCAAGTTGAAGAGTAGTGAAGAAAACCGACCTAAATGGATTAGATGTTTCGGACAAAATATTATTGACGAATATGAGAAAAAGAGCCGGAGACAAAACGGAACCCTGTGGGACACAAGCATTTATTTTATGAATTTCAGACTTAGAGCCGTCCATTTTATTCTTACTAGTATATTAACGATATTCAAATGGTCATTAAACATTCCCATATTTCGCTCTCCGCCGACGATACAAAGTTTTTCAAAACCATTTCTTCCACACATGATGCCACTCTTCTGCAACTTGATATCAATAGTTTCTCTGTCTGATACCTGAAAAATTGCTTAGAGCTAAATATTTCCAAACATCACTCAATCACTTTTTCACGTCGAACCCTTCTCAATTATCAAACCATATCCACCGCTGAGCCAATTCGCGAACTTGGTGTCTTATGTGATAGAAAGCTCAACTTTCTCACACATATTGACGAGATTATACTCAATGCAAACTGTACACTTTGCTTTGTGACCCCTACGTGACCCGATCATTATGCATAACCTTTGTTCGCCCCTTCTTGATTAAGTCTGTGAAGTATGATCCCCTTATCAACAAATCAAAGGGCACGGTAGTGCCCAACCAAGTTCTGGCACTACACCCTTTTTACAGGAACACACTCAGGCGACTTTTGACCCCTCCCTATCTTCAGTACCAATGAAGTCAGAAATTTGAAATTCTGAATATTTCCTAAGCTAGTCACCAAATTTTAATTTTCTAGCATAAGCGGTTCCTGAGATATAAGGCCTCAAAAATCACAAAAACCGTAACTGACTGACTCACTGACTGACTGACTGACTGACAGATCATCAAAATTATGGAGCACTTCCCGACATCGTAGAATCTTGCAATTTTGCACAACGGTAGGTCTTGTCATGCAAGTAGAGGACAAAATCGAAAATTTGAAGTTTTCCATTCAGGGGGCGTAGTATCCGCCCACTTTCTCCGAATTGGTGTTGGTTGAATGGAGCACTTTGCTGTAAAACGATGATTAGTCAGTAATCATTAAATAATAAAATTTCTTTATTACATTGTAGCTGTTTCAATATTATTCTACTTTAAATATTCGTATTAAACCTTTATGTAGTAAGAACTTGGCGTACTTTCAGATCTCAGTACTTTTCACGGCTGACTTGTTACACAAAGGTTTCTGTATAGAAGAACTTGGCTCTTTTTTATACATTTATGTTTTTTGTCTGATTCATATGTATATCTAGAATGTCGTCGTTTCCTACATTTCGCAAATCGTGGTCTGTCTGGGAATAACCTCCGTATCGAGACCGAATTCTATTAATTAACTTGAATACGCTGGAAGAACAAAGAGCAATAACCGATATTCTCTTCATTCATCGACTCTTTTCAGGGCCTGTTGACTTCACAACTCTCTACAATCCCATTTCTTTTAACACTAATTCCCGTAATAGTTATAAGAAATCTTCATCTCTTCTATCTGCCTTCCCCCCGTATCTCCTATGGTTCCAACGAACCATTTACTCGCATATGTCAGAGGATTAACTGTTAAAAATAAATTTTTGGACTAGAGGTGTGTAAATCGTTCAATTCAATTGATCGAATCGTTCAACCATCGATTACCAAAATGATTCGATCATTTCAATCATTCGATCATTTTCATTTCACTCAAATGATTTATTACTATTCCGATTCCATTTTTAGGTTTAAAGCGGAGTGCAGTATGGATGCACTTTATTCAAATTTCTAACGGAAGAGCAAAGTGCAAAAAACATTAAGTTTTAGCGGAGGAGTAACATGTAACCTTCAACGACATTTGAAGTGAATATTCAACGAGCCAGGTACATGGCCGGTTCAATTCCCACAGTAAACATACCGGATCCTGATAACTCAAATAACACCAGTTCAACCCAACAATTATTACTTTTGCTGCCCACAACATCAACAACCAACTCTAACAATCATGTTCTTCAATGTCGAGTTCAACCCAAAAATTCCAGCACAAAGTCCATTTGGCTTTTTATACGAGTAATCCACACTGATTGAATTGGAACAAATGGAATCGACTAAATCATGGTTAATGGAGTTAACTGACATCGAAAATCGAGTTTCATTGAAATGACCGAAATTGAAATAGAAAATCGAGAATCATCGAAATGATTGAGATTGGATTGGGATCGATTGAAATGAAAATTTTGAATTTGAATCATCAATACCTTTCAATACGGATCAAAAAAACCGAATAGTTCCTGATTGACATAGCCCTAGTTTCGACTTTATTAACCTCAGTTCACCCTCCCTGAAACTTTGTCTTAGGGGCCAGTTATAGCTATCATTGAAAAATTGGTTTCAGTAAAAGATCCTGTCAGTGGCTGATTACAACCAATTCTATGCATTTGAGGTTAAAGTTGATCATTGAAAGGAAAACTGAGAGAATAGAAAGAGAACACATTCAGTGGAATGACTATGTTCCATATTAAAGAAACGAAAATCAGCTGTTCATTGCGAAATTGATTTCTATCAGTGAAATAATAGTCGTTTTTTATTGGGAAATGTATAGGCAGCGCAGTAAAATTTTACACAGGGAACAAGAACAAAGGAATAGTGCGTATAAACTAGGCACTAATAAGAGTGCACATAATAGTGCTGATAAAGTTTTGGAGCATCTGGATTACAGTGACACTCAAATTGGTTGCAAAAGTTTTATTTTTCGTGAGGTTGGCAGGTTTTGATTATTCGAGAATGTGTTCGGTGATATTTGTTAATTTTATGGTAAATTTTCACAAGAACCAAAATTATGTGGTTTGAAATATTAATTTACGATTAGACGGTAAACGTTAATAGTCAATGGTCAAAATGTTGCCTCTTAATGCGTGTGCATGTTCCCTATCTGTTACGTGAGAGTATGAAATTCATCGAAGGATGGCTGCGATGCTAAACGATTAAAAAGTATATGAAAATGATTTTTTTCTGACACCGAGCCCTTAATTTGACTTTGTCTACATACATGCCATTGAGATTTGATTTTATTAATAATTTTGTCACTTGTTTGACAACAAATTTTTCAGTGATGTTAATTCAGCATAAACCACATCAAAACGTATACTTTTCCAACACATCCCTTAGCTTATTCAAAAGTGGATTGTTTATTCGTAGGTATATATTTCATTTTTAGTTTTTGTTTTCTTTTACTTTGTTCACTTAATGAGTCTGAAATATCTACTAAATTAAGATGATTTGTTAAAAGAAACTCAGAAATTATGTACAGCCCTTTTCTGTTTTGGATTTTTATTCATTTTAATTTGTACAATTATTTTTGTAAGAAATTACATACATATTTATTTTACTTCTTTTCCAAATCAGCTGATTTTGACACGGGTATAAATGCAAAGCATACCAACTTTAAAATTTAAAGTAAAAGTGTATATGCAGTCAAAAAAGCATTTTATTCGGACTTCCATTGCTGCACAATGTATAGATTACCAATAAAATACGCCTAATAAAAGTGGATTTAAAAGGAAATTTAAATCAGAAATTTTTATTTTATAGGGTACAAAAATTCTACTACTTATTAGCTTCATTTTGGTACTATTTAACGCTATTACAGTAAGTTTAATCGTCTTAAAAATTTTATATGAAAATTTTCAATGATGCATTTCAATGATAGCTATAACTGGCCCCTTAATCATCCATTCAATTCTCTCAAGCACACCCTGCTTTATTCTATTCCAACATCTATCCGTCCTTATTGGAAAACCATTTACAATAGTGAAAAAATTTAAGTTGTTAAAAAGATTTGTTTTATTATTTCTTTATAATTTTTGTATTTATTTTTATGTATCTCTTGTAAAATATTTACAACGATAAACTCTCTACGAAGCCATGCTATGGATTCTTTTGATACAACTAAAGTAATATTATATCATGGAGAAAATAAAGACCACTAATCTAATCTAAAATAGAAATAAAATCTTCTTGAAATCCCCTTTACTCTGGGGGGTTAATTTACATATTTATTCTTCCTCGGTAAAAGTAACAAAAATTAACCTGATAAATATGTATGTATACTGCTTTGCCTACATTTTGTGGGTAAAGTGAATTCCTTTAACCTTCTTAAGCGGATCAGATTGCCTATAAAAATAAACGCACCTTCGCCTATAAAATTTTAAATTTGTAACAATTTTTTTTTTACACATTCATGCCTGAAACAAGAGTATAGATATTCTGCATAGATAAGGACCTTCTGCTTAGATATTTGTAAATTTCTCCAAGCAAGTATATTTTGTTATATTATTTTATTAAAAATTCTTTTGGCCTTAAGCGACAGAGAATGAAATTATTTAAAACATGAACATCATAAAAAAAGGTTTATCTGATTTGAATTATGAGAAGCGAGTAGGTTAGGTAGGCCCTAATTCAAAATTCCCTTTTTCCCTGTGATATGAAAGGATTGCATGCATTCCATTACATTTTAAAAACAAATTCACATAAATATTTTGATTCAATTGGGAAGAACAGGTATGTTTACTTTCTAACAAAAAAATAAGTTAATTGATTTTTCATTTTCTGATTTTCACAACGAAACGAAACATATAGTCCTTCCACCTAGATATTTTATTATTGAATAATTGTGATTCATGGAATCGCAAATAAGTTCATGTTAATTAAAATCTATCTAACTGTACGAGTAGAGTATAGGTATTTGCTACTGGATTGCCCTAGTTCTGCACCCATAGTGTATATTTTAAGGCATAGCAAAAGCTGATGATTTGTTATGGTTCATAGGTTTTTTTTATGGAACAGGTTTTTAATTAAAATATGAAGAGTGATTTTACTTTCATATTCTGATTATTCATCTAGCCATGGTTAGGTTAAGGTAAAACCAATTTCGGAAGATTCATAAAATTTGGGGAGTGCAGAACAGAACCTTGTAACTTTTTTCTCATAAGTCAATTTATCGGCTCTGGGATCTTGGCACCGTAAATATCCGAAATTTGTGGCTGCTTCGTTTGAACAATTTTGAATAACATGAAACGCGTATTAGATTTTAATTTGCGCTCAAACCTTAGTCCGTTCAAACTTTTCAATTAACTCAGAACGGGATCAATTCTGTAAGGTCCCAAAACATAACGAGAAATATTGTTAGAATCAATTTTGAGTTTTCTCTGAGTTGTAACGTCAAAAAATGTCTCACCAGATAGGAATATAAGCTTAACTGCTTAGAGTAGTCAAGAGTAACCAAGAATTAGATTTGTCGTCATCAAACGGCTTCCTTACTTGTTCAAGTATACTTCCAATATATCTTATATACAAAATTCTCGTGTCACAATGTTAGTTACCATACTCCTGCGAAACGGCTTGACCGATTTTTATGAAATCTTATATGCATATTCCGTAGGTCTGAGAATCGGCTACTATCTATTTTTCATACCGCTAAGTGATAAGGGTTGTCCACCCCTAACATTTACAGTATTTACAGTTAATCCAAGGCAGACTGAGTGCTTTATCTTCGACTGTTGTTGATTAATGTTACTGGCCCATTGTCATTTCTAGATACATATACGTAAAGTGAATGGGCAACAGTATCAAACGTATAGAGATGCATGCATTGCACTCGGCTTGCTGGAAGCCGACAACCAGTGGGAATGTATGCTTGCTGAAGAAGCATTGAACTGCGCAGCAATACAAATTCGTCTACTATTCGCTATATTTTTGACTACATGTTTCACAGCCCGAGCAGAGATATTGTGGGATAATCACAAAGATTCAATGACTGATGATATATTGCATCAACATCGTACGGTTCAACGATCTAACGATAACATTAGCGACGATATGTACAATGAAGCATTGATTGGTTTTGAGGATCTTTGCATTATCATTGCGAACTCACCACTTAGCCATCAAACTGCATCTGATTTAATGGAAGATATTAAAAACTACGACAAACTACATTGGCGGCACTCTGTTAGTCTTTTCAGGCGATTTCAGACAAACACTTTCCGTCATTCCACGTTCAACATACGCTGATGAGATCAACGCTTGTTTAAAATCATGCGCGTTCAAATGCTTCAAGATTCATCCGCTGACACATTCTCAAAACAACTCTTAGATATCGGTGATGGAAAAGTTACTATAGATGAAATTGGATGCGTAAAAGTACCGACCGATTTCTGCACCATCATTGATTCCCAAGATGCTCTTATGGAACAAATATTTCCCGATGTACACACACAGTACATAAATCATGAGCGTCTTGCAGAAAGATACAACACTACAGTTGTTGCCAGGGAACTTAGTATCATACAAATCTATTGATACAGCTTGCGATGCCAGTGAAACTATACATTTTCCAAAAGAAATTTTGAACTCACTGGATTTGCCAGGCATGCCACCGCATAATTTACAATTGAATGTTGCATCTCTGATTATTTGGCTTCGTAATTTCAACCCACCACGGCTGTGCAACGGTTCGCGATTAGTCATTCAAAAATTAATGCAAATCGTTATCGAAGCCAGCATTTTAAATGGCAAGTTCCGAGGTGGAAATACATTAGTGCCACGAATCCCTATTATACCTACAGATGTGCCAATTCAATTTAAACGTATTCAGTTTCCGATTAGATTGGCATTTGCAATGACTATTAGTAAGCCCCAAGTAGTGGCGTAGCATAGGGTGGGGGGGGGTGGTTTGCGGCCTGCCCCGAGCGGCAGAAGGCCGGAGGCGGCAAAATGTCACCGGTGAAGCGTTTAGAGTAGAGATCATTTATGTTTCATGACACAACGTTTGATAAGTCAACAAACAACAGTGACGTACATTTGAGATTTGCCACCCTGCCTGTGATTCGTCGTTGCGCTCTCGGCTGATTTCCGTGAATTCGTAAACGGTGAGTAAGGCCGTAAGAGTGCATTCCGTTAGTAGCCAAACAGAATCTGGCCTTCCGAGGACATGGAGGAGATGATAGTTGCAACCGCGGGAATTTTCTGGAGTTAGTGCACCTCCTAGCTAAATATGACCCTCTTCTAATGGAACATCTGACAAAGATAAAGCTGAGAGCAAGAGTCTCAGTTTCGTTTCTATCTCCAGAAACCCAGAATGAATTGATAAACTTACTAAGACAGCAAGTTCGATCCACCATCATCCATCGCATTCAAGAAGCTAAATATTATTGCGTAATCTTCGACCAGGTTCTGCGATACGTACATATCGAAGGAAAAAGGTCGCCGTGGCAGAATCTTTCTTCGGCTTCTTCGAACCAAAAGGAAAAAATGCAGGAGATCTCAGCAACGATATAATCGCGAAGATAACATCAGATGGACTGGACATACAGAACTTGAGAGGACAGGCTTATGTCAATGCTGCCACAATGTCAGGGATCCACATTCCACAATGGAATTCAATCCCGGATTAAAGTACTTAAAAGCTCTACTAGTGGAGAGCAGAGACCGTTTCGTCCAAGCCGCAATCGACTTTGCTAAGACTCTCAGCGAAAAACTCGGAATCGAACTCAAAATGAGAAGAATGCATGCATAGCGAAGAATCCGCAGATGCAGCTTTGTCTCACGAGCATGAAGAATCAAGAAATAGCGGACAAGTTCGGATTTTTGACGCCAGCGAAACTTTTGGACAGCAAGTACGAGTGTGATCTTTTCCATGTATTAGAACACATCGACAAGTACGAGCGGAAGCGTCTCCAGCAGTTTGTCGCCAGTTCTGAATCAGAGGAAGATATTTTTTTTTTTTTTTTTTTTTTTCATTTTTATTTTATTTATTTATTTATTTTTATTTACATAGAAAAAATCTGCGAAGCCAGAAAGGCTTTTCTGCAGAAGGTTGTTTAAATTAATTAATTATAATTTCTTAAAAGAGTGAACATGTCATTTTTTTTTTTTTTTCTTTTTTTATATTTAGCGAAAGTGTAACAGATGCTTTCTTAATAGTTTTTTCCTCAAGCCTTCAGAATATATATTGAGTAGTTTTCTGGGTAGTTCATTAAAGACATGTGGAATTATAACGGATAGTTGCTGTCTCCCGTATGAGTTTTTAAATCTTGTTGTTTGTAAGAATCCGTGCGCTCTTCTTCTTGTGTTTAGTTGATGATCTATTGGTCGTTTGTAGAGCTGATCGTTGTAGTATTCTTCAAGAATATTTAGTTCGAATAGTTGTTTTATATTGAGAATTCCAAGCTGTTTGAATATTGAATGATGATCAGTATATGGTCTCGAATTTATTCCGTTTTTGACATTTATTAAAATTTTTACAATACGATTTTGAATTTTTTGTA
This sequence comes from Philhelius festivus, assembly GCA_963931855.1. Lineage (NCBI taxonomy): Eukaryota > Metazoa > Arthropoda > Insecta > Diptera > Syrphidae > Philhelius > Philhelius festivus. The sequence continues at coordinate 172,373,213 of OZ007555.1, forward strand.
GTTCTTGCAAGTAGGTTGGTGTGGTATTGCCCCAAGCTAGTATGCCATACCTTAATATTGACTCTACTAGCGAAAAATAAACCTGCCTTAATACATGATAATTAGTATTGACACTTAAATGGTGAAGAACGTATACTGATTTTTTAAGTCTTTTGCCGAGTTGAGATATGTGTAGATCCCATTTGAAAAAACAATCGAGGTGAACACCTAAATACTTAAAGTGCTGAACCGTTTCAATTATGTCTTGGCAATTGTCTTCGTGGTTCAGTATTTCTTGATTATTATTTTCATGTAGGCATGCTGTGTTGTGAAATTTTATGTTTATCTTGATTTTCAATATATGCGAAGGCCTAATATGCATTAGTTTTGTTTTTTTAATATTTATTATAAGTCCAAAATCATGACACCATCTTATCACTGAATCGAATTCCTCTTGCATTCTGCTGGTAGCTATTGATAGGTCTCTATGGCTGACTACGATCGCAGTGTCATCCGCGAAAGCAAAGCCGGTGCTATTCTGTAACACGCTAAGAATTTGGTTTGCGTAAATAATATAAAGTAGAGGCCCCAGAATGGATCCTTGCGGAACTCCATATTCAAGACTTTGTTCATTGCTTACTGAATTGGATATCTTTACTTTTATTTTTCTGTTCGTTAAGTAGCTTTTGAACCAATTTAGATTATTTCCTCGAATTCCTATTTTTTCAAGCATTTCGAAAAGTTTTTCGTACCGTAGTGTGTCGAAGGCTTTTTTGAAATCAATGAAGATAACAAGATTATGGTAGTTTTTATTAAGATTAGTGTTAATTAGGTTTGCAAATTCTGCAAGAAGTTTGCTGGTGTTTTTGTTTCTTGTAAATCCATATTGATTTTTGTGTATTATATTGTATTTTTCAATATAGCTTTGAAGTTGTTGCGCCATTACCTGTTCTATTATTTTGTCAACTATCGGAAGTATAGAGATGGGTCTATAGTTCAATACGTCAGTTTTGATGCCAGCCTTGTATATTGGCCGTACTATTGCCACTTTAAGTTCATCTGGTACACATGACTGCTCCAAGCTTAAGTTAACTATACGTTCAACTATTGGTGAGAGTATTTCTGCATTTGATTGAAGATCTTTTGCTCGTATTCCGTCCGCTCCTGATGATTTATTTAGCTTTAATTTCAGTAAGATGTTAAAAATATCTTCCATTGTAACGGGTGATATATATATTGATTGTATGGAGCTCGTAACCTCAGTATGATAAGTTTGTATGTTGCAATTGTGGACAACGTTTTCGACTTCCTTTATAAAACTTCCAGCAAAAATGTGGGTAAGCACACTGGGATTGACTTCACTACCAAAATTTCTTTCGATCACTCCATCTAAGTTTTGTTGTTTCCTTCCTAGTATTTCATTTATTAAGTTCCAGGTTTTTTTCGTGTCTAATCGATACTCTAAAAATCTGTTTCGGTAAAAGTGCATTTTGGTTCTCTCAATTTTTTTATTAACGAAATTTCGATAGTTTTTGTATTCAGTTTCATATCTTATGCATCTTGAATTACTTTTCCATCGTTTGTATAAAACATCCCTTTGTTTGCACATTTCACGTATTTCTGGATTTACCCATGGATTTGCAGTATTTCTATTTTTTTTTGGCACTTTTGGACAGCAAGTACGAGTGTGATCTTTTCCATGTATTAGAACACATCGACAAGTACGAGCGGAAGCGTCTCCAGCAGTTTGGGGCAAAGGATCACTGGAGCTCCTCTAGTTCATTCAAAAACTGAATCTGGGGATTTTGGTTCCAAATATATGTAGTCATCTTGATTCGTATATATTTGACTTTGGAAATTAGTGTCACTAGTTGTGAGAGAAGTTTTTCGAAGTTAAAGCTAATCCAAAATTATCTCAGATCCACTATGAGCTCCACTAGACTATCAAACTTGGCCGTATTGTCGATTGAACAAGTATTGGCTGCAAATATTGATTTTGACAAAGTTATTTCTGACTTCGCTGCTCGTAAGGCCCGTAGAATCCGTTTGTGAAAACCTTCAATAAAAGATACCTCATTGAATGTGAAATGATGTCTCGAAATTTTAATTAAGTATTGAATGGGGCGGCAAAATGGGTCTCCCGCCCCGGGCGTCGAGATGACACGCTACGCCACTGGCTCCAAGGCCAAACGATGTCTGTTGGTTAGATTTGAGCACACCATGTTTTTCACACGGACAATTATACGTGGCATGCTCTCGAGTGCGTAAACCAGCCAGTTTGTTTCTGTCAGCTAAAGTTGGGCTAACAAAAAACATTGTTCACGCTATAGAATTAAGAGATTGATATTGTTTGTTAGTGTTATTGTCGTAATTAATTAATGATATATATAATTTTAAGGAATAAATTATAATAAATTAAAAAAATTAATGTTTGGTGTTTTATTATTTTTATATTCTCTCATCGTTCACAGCGCTCCATGCCTCTTTAACTCATATACCACATCCTTATACAATAAGTTAGTTATTTTTTTTCTACACTAGAAATTCCCTAAAAATAATTTCTATGGCAAAACAACATTTGCCGCGTCAGTTAGTGGTACATATATATATATTTCGAAAATATCCCACAAATGAGGTGAGAGAAATCCATATGACCTTGCTTGTCGCTCATAAATTGTAAGCCTTAATTAAAAACATTCTATAGCTGACCAATTTCTACAACGAGCTGATGTTCTTTGATCAATTAGATTTTTTTTTGCTACTATCACTTAATATGGGGAACCGATGCGATGGCCCTTCAAAGTCGACTTTTCAATGCTTGGTGGCCAAATTCGAAATGCATTTAATACCCGCACGTCAAAAGAACGCCAAATCGAACGAAAATATAGTCACTGTCCTTAAAAGTGATCAGGAAAACTCTAGTCAGTCGATTTTTCAGTGTGAATTAGTATTCGGAATTTCGCAGACTTTAACTTTTCTAATTTTGAGCCGTTTCTTGTCCGACATGGCTTGAGAGTGTTTGGAAGGGGAACCCAATTGGTAAGAACATCATCTTTAGCGACGAGGAATATTTTAGGCTGAATGGCTACGTTTACAAGAAAAATTGACATGTTTATAGGACGACCTAGTCAAGCCAACCTATATGAGTTGCTAATGCATCCACAGGCTGTTGAACGAAACGACGATGTATACCAGCAATTCGGTCCGCTCGATCCCGATGAAGTGCATATAGATATAGCTTTATATGAACGTCCAATAAAGCTTGTGGAACTAAAAAAAAACTTGTAGCCGAACTGTTAAAAGTGACTGGTAATGACTTTATTAGTAGTATGCATAGGTTAATCTTCAAAATATGCTCGGAGGAAAGAATGCCCGATGAATTGAATTTCAGAATTCAGAATTGTTTGTTCTACTCGTAATATTTACCTTATGGCAGATCTTAAAAAAAAAACACGGAACTTCAAATCAACACCCACAACAATTTGATCGAATTCATGACTGCGTTTGATAGCATCCTTAGAAGCAAGTTTTCCTCTAAGATTTGGAGATATTTGGCTGAAGATCAGCAAATAGCGGTCTATACTGCTGCATACCCCAATAGTTGGAAAGATTTGTTGAAAATAGTGCCTTCCGTTTTAATAGCGTATCTCCTTGCCGAAAACCTGTTTATTGTTGGAATAGTTTAGAAGCGCTGTTCTCTATTGTTTCACATAACACAGCTGCGTATTTTCCAATATCACGCGACACAATTGAACCAGATTTCAGGGTTTCCAAGTTCGGTTAGTTCCATTTGAAGAGCTCCTGATGAATGCTTTACCCTGTGCGGTTTTGAGTTCGATGAAAAGGTGGTGAATCTAGACTTGAAATTAGTTGGTCATTTCTAGGATTTACCTCAATATAAAAAACTTAGTCTATGGTCGATCTGTCGGGCCGGAAGCCAGATCTAAAGACGCTCACACAGCGCGTTAAATAGGCTCTTATATGCCGCATTTAGCAGGTATATGCCTCGATAGATATTGCAAGACAAAGGGTCGCCTTTTTTGTAGAGTTGACGGTCTAGTAATTGGGAATGTTTCATCCCATCGGTTGATGATTTGATTATACAACTGTGTCTTTTTTTAGCTAATCTATTCCATCGCTAACTTAACCTTGCCCTATTACACGTTGTACGTGATGCCCATTCAACGGCAAATGCTACTTGAAAACATAAACTATTCCGTTCGGTTCGACGACTAGATTACCTCTGTTGTTTAGAAAATCCAGCATTCCGGTTTGAGACCAGCAGCCAGTTCATCGGCTTTTCTTTACAATTTTCGAATATTGTTTCTATCGGGAGACTTTACGATCTCATTGACCTGCGAGACTACGTAAACTCAAGGTCTTACTGTCCTCTCTTCTTTTTTCACGACACTCTGCTGCAAAATATTTGCATGTCCAAACTTTAATTAAACTTTGATTGATCACTATTATTAATGAGCATGCCCATTGCCCATGTGATTCACTAGCAGTAATGCATGAATCGATGGGTGCAGAGCTGCTGCACATCTTTTTAAGCCTTTAGATTGCATACTTAAAAATATTTTTTGATTTAAAATTTCTTTTTTTTTTCTCTTTTCAGATATTAATTCTCATCAGCCATCCATTTCTAAGGTAATTCAGAAAATAATTCTTGTCTAAATGGGAATGTACTATAAGTGCAGGGTGCGTTTTATGTTTCAGGTCGATGTTTTTTTTTTTCCTGCAATAACTTTTATGAAATACAATTTTATTTATATTTTATCATCTTTATGGTCTTTAAAATCATGCATGGAATATGATGTGGCGCCTCTGGACGTAGGGCAAAGTTTAAATCTTTTAAGCATATTTTACATTACAATCTTGCAGACTACTCTAGTAATTTCAGGAATTCGGTCGAGGTTTTGGTTGGTTTATTGATGAACACCTTTTCCAACAAGTACCCCCTTAAGAATAAATCGGGATGCGTCTAATCAGGGGTTGATGTGGCCGGTCACTATCACCACTTTTGTAAATTATTCGGACGGGAAATATGTATGGTTAAATTTGTATCTTAGTACGAGCTGTGTATGATGTGGCACCATCTTCTTAAAACTAAATGTTCTGTAGGCCTAATTGATTCAGTTTGGTGACAAGGAAAATTTGGCAACTTGTCTCCATAGCGTTCACCAGTAACTGTTTCATCATTTCCCATGGCATCCTCTCAGAAGTATGGCCCAATGACGCCGCTAGCACAAATGACACACCACACAGTTACTCTAGGAGAGTGTAGTGGTGATTGGTATATCAATCGGGAGTTTTTAGTGCCCCAATAGTGACTATATATCAATTCCAGCTAAGTTGAAATGTGCTTCGTGGCTCATAATGATTTACAATTTAATTTTAATAATTTAAGCTCGGTGTTGCTGCTGTAGATACTCCATAACAAATCATTATCTCCAACTCTCTACAACTGTCAAATGCCGGATAGATTTTTATTCCCACAAAAATGGCAACCAAATCAAATGGACCTGGAACATAAAATGTACCCTGTACATTGCGTTTGTAAAATATAAAGAAAGTCCTCGTTACCAATTGTACTATTCTGAGTTCCGTTAAGCAGAAAATTATTAAGAGAAATTCAAAATAACTCCAAGGTCTACAGTTATTCATATTTCAAGCATTTCTGGCATCAAAGATTTTGCAAATACCGGGACAGCCATTTTGCTTTTGAATGGCATTTTCCTCTGAAAATTAAATTCAAATTCCTCTAAAGCACCTGCTAGAACCAAAAATCAATTGAAGAACAGTTATTCACATCACTAATTCACTATTACGACGGGGAAGCTTTATGCAATTGATGTGTTTGTCCCAAATGTGTGTCCCAGATATCTATCATTTCATAAATGGCGACAGCAACTCACTCATGGGATAATGGTCGTTTGGTAAGACTCAATCTGTTTTGCGGACAATTGTTTGATGAATGTGTGGTTTTGAATTTATTGGCTAATTAATTGCTTGCCATATTAATTAATCGCAATTTCTGATAACAATTTATTGCCAGATATTGAAGTACGGGATATACAGTTTTAGAGTATTCGGATATGTGGGTTTCTTTTCAATATTAAACTGTCACACAAGGAAATGTTTCAAATTTAGAATTAAAATTTTATATTGGGATCCAAAGGATTCAAGAGAATAATGTCAATCCTCGTCCAGATTTTGTTTTGGTATTTCACTGTCAAGACTTTGTCCTATTGCAAGTTGAGTATCAGACTCAAGGAAAATGTCGAAAGGATTTACATACATATATGTATTTAGTCACTTTTGATTACTGCGGACAGCTTTATCGATTGGTTTTATTATTTATTTTGCGGGCTTTCGGCAAAAAGATTCGTATACTCTTTTAAGCCTTGTTCCTCTTTTGGGAGAAGCTTCAGATAATTTTTTTTTTTACTTCTGTTTTGGAGAAGGTCTTTAATTTTTCACCTCTTGGACTACATATATATTAAAGTCTTTTTCTGGTCTTCCTGGTTTATTATTTTGTCTACTTTGAGAAGAACTAGGAATTGAATCAGTCACTTATATCTGAAAATTGATTTTTTTTCTGAATCCATGTAAAGGGTTTTTCAACAGAGACGCTGAAAAAGTAGAGCGACAGGGACAGCAAACTACGCCATATTTCTTGCCGCTCTTTTGACAATTCTCTTCAGTAAGGTTTGCCATTTAATGATGGAAAGATATACGAGCCAACAACGAGTCTAAATTATTAAAATTTACTACCGAAATTCGGAGTCAGTGGCTTCAACGTTAAGAGCGCTACGTCCAATTTATGGTCGTCATAATCATCCTAGCAGATCAACAATTGAGCGTCTAGTGGAAAAATTTGAATCCACAGGCACAGTACAAAATGTTCCCGTGCCAGTGAGACAAAGAAGTGCCCGTAGTGTCGAGAATATTGCTGCCGCTGAGGCTTCAGTTGCAGATAGCCCAAATGTGTCTCTCACACATCGTTCTCAAGCGTTGGGCATCTCTGTGACGTCGTTGTGGCGAATTGAAAACCGTCGAAAAATGGGTTCAGCGTCTGGACTTCTGCAAGCGTGCCCGTGGTGACCATGCAAAAGAAATCGAGTTTCATACATAATGGCATCGAACGTACTTTCACAGGAATAAAGAATTTCATTGATATCCAAAACCGTTTTTGTTTTATTTAAAAAAAACTTTTGTAGCGCTTTTATTGAAAAAACACGATATACCTAAGTGTGCAAAATTCCAAAACAAAATATTGCGAAACGAAAAAGTTATGGGTTTTTGAGATGGTTTGCGGCGGTGCTACGTGCCATACAGCCGATAATGGCTTAGCTCCCGCGGAGGCAATTTGAATTGGCCACCGATATTGTGTCATTTGACCATATTAGACTTATTTTTGTGGGGTTTGTTTAAGTCACAGATCTATGTCAATTAACCACAAATCTAATTCGACTCGATTTGCGTCGGAGCTATGTTAAATTTGACGTTTTAGATGTGCGCCATCCAACAACACCATTCACATGTTTTTTTTATATTTTGCGCGCACTAAAGAGATTTTGACTACCCTTAGTATGTTAGAATGCAGTTCAAAAGTTGAAGAGGATTTAAAAGGGAATATCAATGCACATTGGTCTTGAATGTCTGAAATGGGAAGAAATATAGGGCCGGGTTAAGCATTCCACATTCGTGATGTGCGGTTAAAGAAAGAATCTCTGAATTTAACAGTACGACCGAAGTTGGGCTCAAGTACAAACTGTTGGGCATTTCCTAAAGTGCGAGCATTACGGTCAAATTGTTTAAGGAGAGGAATGTAACTGGCTATTTCAATAGAACACTGTTTATAGAAATAACTGTAAAATAGTGAAAGACTATCATTAAGAGTTCCTTTTCGGATTATATCCAAGAGACTCAAGTGTTTTACTATAGCACCTGCCTAAATATGCGAATTATAATCAAGCTTTGAACGAATATAGGCTCTATAGATTATAGCCATATCAGAAGGGGTGAAAAATGTCTTGCATCGTCGCGTCGAAGGAAACCTATGCACTTAGAAGCGTTTTTGTCGACGTCGAATATGTGCTCATAGATGATTGTTGTAGGAATTAATTGATTTTAACTTTTCTCTTGCACAATATTTTTATATTCAAATTAAAACTAATATTAAATTTTAATTGAAAATTTTGTTGAACTTATTACCCAACCCATATTTAATTAATTGAAAATGTGCATCGTCTGTAAGTCTATAATTTCCTGCCCATAATACTCTAAATACTACACAATTTCAGTTAAGTTGCATCAAAAGCAATCATCGTTATATTCCCAATTATAGTACCTATACCTACCTCGAATCTATGTTGACCTTTATCTAGAGTATAAGGATTACACTTCTTACCATGCTTCTTCCTCTTGTCCGAGATCAAAATATTAATTAGTTTCGTGATTAATGAACCAGAGTATTTTGATTACAATAGAATGACAAGTTAATGGAGTTTCGTACCCTTTTTTTACATAGCTACCTAACCTATTTAGCTTACTATCTGCATTCCCTGCTTCTGTGAATATTTAAGACTGCCTGTTAATCATCCAAGAATATATTCGAGGAAGAAAAATCACATAACAGCAAGGCGCGTATACAGTAATGAAATTGGCATGAGCTAACGCAATAAAGTAAATGAATACCGTTAAATAAACTAATCACATCCGATTCCCGTAAAAATGGGATTAGTTTCTCGAATGGGAATTGCCTGATAAACCTTAGATAGTTATTATTTTAATTATGTGGGTCTTGTGTTACTCTGGGAGTAGTCTGAAGTCTCAAAGTAATTATCTCGCCTTAAATTGGATTTAGTTGGTTGGATAGCCTTATTTGGAATTAGTCAAGGTCGACAGTCGTTAAAGGTTTTCACTATTAAGTTCTTCTGTTTTATTCCATAAGGACAGAGTACCTATACACCCTTACCTTCGTTTGAACTTTATTAGTTTCAAGGGAAATCGACGAGCCTTAAATTCCTTACGTTAGATCATAAAAAGTCCACCTGTGTGGAATTGCTTTGATAAAACTTTCATCTATAGAGATTTTTGGTTGAAACATTCCTCTTGTATACCTTTTCCTTTTTTTAAGTAAATAACCCTATTTTTTGTTATCTATCCTTTTCCTGTGATGGAATGCTGGCCACCCTTTTGCCTTAAAATGCAAATCATATCAAAATAAGGATTCTTATTTCATTTTTTTTTAAATAGGGAACGATTTAACAAAATTAAAAAAAAAATTGTTTAAAATAAAAAGTATGTATTAAAATCATTTGGGCCATTTGGAAGAAAATAAGTCTTTCCTTATGCTAAATATGAATACTTTTATTTATTAAAATTATCGGTTCAGTCGTTCCCAGTTCCGGGGTCTACATTATGTTGCCTATCACTTCTATGTCCTCGAATGTTGGAATCGATTTTTTTTTACTGCACTGAAATTGTTATCAAGTATCAAACAAATATGGGACTTTTGCCCAAAAGAAATAAACTTTTGGTTCACACCCACTTAAGATTAAGGGACTTAGAAATAAAATAAAATAAAATAAAAATAAAATAAAACTAAATAAACTTGCTCCTATGTAATAGACTGGGAATTTTAAAAACGAATGTTATTAAAGAAAACTGTTCATAAGGATAAAATGAATTTCTTAAATTCTTTTAGTAGTAAGAGCTATGCAAATATCTATGAATTTATGCAAGAACGAAAATTATAAGAAGTTGTAATACATAATTCCTTAAAAAAATAAGCTTTTATGTACAAAATTTTTTAAACATTATTAAGAAATAATTTTGGTACGCCAATTTTAAGTTTTTACTATTGTACGAATGAGAATTAAATTTCCAGGAAAAATACTAAGCCGTTTTTGAAATATCGAATTTTCCAAAAAAAAAAGACTTCAAAAATTGGAAAAAAAAAACATATTTTTTTTTTAAGTTTTGAAATGCAATGTTTTTTAAACTTTTAAGGAGCTTCTTTATAAAAAATTTCATTAAAATCCGTTATCCCGATAATGAGAAATTCAAAATTAGGAAAAATCGTTTTGTGGCAGGTACATTTAGTAATATCTTGTTTTCAATTTTTTTATTAAATTATAGATCGTAAGAATTGATCGAATGAAAAAAAATAGCCAAATTCTCGGAAAGAGATTTGCGAAAACCGTTTTTTTACATTTGTATGGAGGTAAAATAGTGCCTTTTTTCTTATATCTTGTAGATTATATTTAGAAACTTTTATTTATCAAGTCTCAAAAAAATTGAGCATGGAATTTCCAAAATATTGAGTTTCCAAAAAAAAAAAAATTGAAATTTTTTTTAAAAAATCCAAAAAGAATTTTTTTTGAAAATTTGAATACATTAATATTGAAACTGCTGGGGAGCCTTAACATGAAAGAAATTTATCAAAATCGGTCGTACCATTTTTGAGAAAATCAAAAATACAAAAAATGGTTCTATATTTTTGTAATTTTTTTTAACCATTACTATTAAATTGTTTACTTTACCAAATTAAATATTTTAATTTTTTTTTTAAATCTGTGGGACAGGTTTTGAGAAAAAAAAATATTTATAAAATTTCGAAAAAAATCGTATGGCAAGTACCGTTATTTTTGGTCTTAAAAAAAAACGTGTGTGGGTGGGGGGAAATTAAAACCTATTTTTACCAAGTTTGAAAGAAATCGGCCGAACCGTTTAGGCTGTAGTCGAACAGACAGACAGAGAGACAGAATCGCGAGTCTTCGCTATCATCGTAATGTCCACTTTGATCAAAATCTCGAGTTCACTGTTTTTTCGAATGCATAACTTTCCTTATAGTACCTATTTGTCGCAAGTAAAAAAAGTCGCACGGGGCCAAATCTGGAGAATACGGTGGATGGAGGAGCAGTTCGTAGTGCGATTCGACCAATTTGACCACTGCTCTGAAGTGGTCTCACGGTTGCGCTTATTGTCCAGAACGAGCAAACGGGGCACACATCACGCCGACGGCTTTCTCATGCTCAAACTTTCTCGGAGGATACGACCCACGCGGTCTTTTGAGAAGCCTACTGTTACACCTATCCCGCGCACTATCAATCGGCGTTCTGCCAATATGAGATGGTAAATCTTTGACACGTTACCCTCCGTGGTAGCCATTTTCGGTGCACTTGTGCGAGGCTTATCAAAAACCGATGTGCGACCACGTTGAAACTCGTTTTACCAATTTTTGACGGTCACCATTGAAGGAGAGAAGTCACTGTACTATACATAGCACCCAAGCGCTCTTTCTTTTCCATAAAAAAGAATCGAATAACCGACCGATATTGCTCTTTTTCCATTTTTCTAAAATTCCCGAACAAGCTGGCTTCAACACGTGGTCAAAGCAAAACTACGAGTCTGATTCGGCCGAAATTTTGATAGTAGATGCCTAAGAGAATGTACTAGACGATAGTAAATCTCTTTTGCGATACTGGCACCATCGGGCAGTGAGGCTAAGTACCTATCGGATCGCCCTCATATGTACATTGGTTCTAAATTAATCCGGTGGCCGGTGCTGTTTTGCGCTGTAAAGAAGACGGATATTGTAAGTTATTATGTAGTTGGGAAAGCTTTCATGGAAACACCAAAACTCACTATAAACAATCACTCAACTTATTTTGATGATAAAAAACGTGTCAAAAAAAATCCAATGATATTTTTTAATGAACTTCATCCTTGCGAGGAAGCAGTTGCTAATGTTTTTTACAGATGTTGCAAGAATACGTCATTTTAAGGACTTAGGCTTTTAAACCAGCCTTTAAACCAGAATCATTCGCTGTTAGCCACTTTTGTATCGGCATTAATAGGTCTTAACGCTTTCAACATCACATCGACTCATTTAATTCCATATAAATCAGTTTTGACAGTCGAAAATTCTGCAGTAGCTCCAAAGGTTCCGCTTTTACTTGGGGAGAGCCTCTATCAAAATTGATTGTTGGGTATGTTTAAGAGAATATTATGATCAAGTTATTTACTCAATCCATAAAGCCTTCTCGTTCTTATAAGCCACTCCCAAGTACGAGTATTTGCCATTATTAATAAAGATTAGGGACCTAAAGTAGGTTACTTACTATTAGATAGTTAAATCCTATTTTTATTGTTGAGCAAACAATGTTAATGCATGAGTAACACGCCACATCGCCATAAGAACATACAAAGAATTTTTATCACGAGGACGCGAAACTATAGTTTTTCCAAAAAAAAAGGTTTTATTAATAATAACTCTGCAACATTGCGTAATCATTTCCATTTCCATATGCTTTTCCAAGTAACTAGGTATGTTTCAAATCCATCCATCCAGAACGTACTCACTCGTACACAAATTATTTTACAATTTACGACACCAGCTCAAAAATAGAATTCATTTTGAATACCTACACAATTGAATAGACTTCAACAATTTGCATACAAAATGTATTCTTTTTTATTGGGATTCCATTAGAAACTAGGAACGAATGAAGAAAATACTCTTCCGGTAGGTTTTGTCACGTAAAATAAACACAACAAATGTGTGATGAGCAAAAATATGCTGCTGCATGTCACTGTCGATACATCGGCATTGGCGTAGGTTTCCGAAACTTGACATTTTTGGCCCAAACCAACCATCAACGATGTGTGTAGGAAGAGTGAAGTGTTCAACGCTATGTGGGTGGATATTGATATTTGTGCACTATCTTTGACAATGCTGGATAAATGCCAATCAATGTCTCTGTCATTCCTAAGTTCAAGGCATAGCCGAAGAGGAATTGGGGGTATCAATATTGAACCCGTTTTTGAAATATCTTCAAGACTTCATGAAATGCAACAATTTTATAAGAAAAAAAAAAAGAAAGCTGATGGATTTTACATCGGAAGACTTGAAGTTGTAGATGTGTGAAAACCAATCGATATGAAATACCAACCTGACAGAGCTGGTTTTATTTGACACGCTTTGACACTTTTCTTATGGCGGTATTTGCAATGAACTAAATACAATATTTAAACCAAAAATATCTGATTTTATGGTGTGGAATTTTGTAAACATTGGGCTTCAGGAATTAATCAACAACTAGGTAAATACGTGTTTATGCAAACACCTGCTTAAGCTTTAGAGACGAGTTAATTTGTGTGTTTAGTAATAAAACCAAGTAAAATATGACTTTTACTAAACAGCAATTACTAAATCGACTACGTTCGCTGTCAAAATGACAGCTTTTGCAATGACATTTGTGATATTTTGGAAAACAAAACAATTTATTTTGCTTTTTTTTATATTATACGCGCATTCAAGGGGTTATAAATACCCCTATAAGGTTAAACAGAGTGTGAGCAATTAGGAAGGTGGGATAGGATTAGATTAGATTAGGTTAAACAGAGTGTGAGCAATTAGGAAGGTGGGATAGGATTAGAAAGGAGATACCGATGCAAATTGGTTTTGAATGCCTATTTGAAATGAGTGGGAAATATTAAGCCGGGTAAAGCGCTACGTCCGAAATCAAGGGTAAACTGATGAGCATTCCTAAAAGTATCTGTTTTGATTTAATAAAATAATAAAGATTACCGACGCTTATCGAATTAATGTCATTTTTGAAGAAAAGGTGTCAAATTATTGAAGGTAATGCAACTCCAATAAATTATACTAACATCAAATTCAATAAAACACGATACTGGTAGCTCTACTAAACTTCATAAACCACCAAGGTCACTTATGACAGTTAAAAATGCATGTAATTTTTGTAAAAAAAACAAGGCCATTATATTTGCTTTTTAAAATCTGCCCGTACAAGAGAGATATAACCAAGTCTCCTTACTTAAACTTTGTCCAAATTGTTTATAGATCAACATTCATTCAATACTGACTGTCCATCCAAAATGTATTGTCATACTTGTGGTAATAAGCACCACTCTTTACTTCACCAGAATTACGTATATCAAGCAACCCCACGTTGCCCTCCTCAGCTCTAGGTAGTACTTCGTTTTCAAACCAGTTTATTTTAAATCGGAACACTTCACCAAACAATGTGGCTAATTCACATACTCTATACCTGTCTCAAATCATATCTACCCTTTTCACAACAATTCAGAGGAAACCAACTTATTAGGTACAGCTATTGTTAACATTATCAGCAAAACAAATCAATACATCCCTAGTCGCGTTTTACTAGATGGTGGCTCTCAGCCTATAGTTCCATTACAATAAAGTCGTTGTTTACTACATTTTCCACAACTCTGGAGACTTTAATCATGAGTCAGATAACGGGGACGCAACCTGAGGTCAAGGTCAATGTGGACGATTGGAATATTCCAAGTCACATTCAGCTTTCAGATAATCTTTTCAATTACCCGCAACGGGTTGATATGCCCTTAGGAGTTGACATTTTTTACGACATTTTGGAAGTAGGAAAGATCAGACTTGGTCCAAATCTACCTACATTTATGTGGTACACTGCTAGGCTGGGTTGTAGCAGGAAGGTTGCCAACCTCATCAACACCAAACAGTATCAGGCAATGCAATCAATTACAAATTACTGATCATGCCAATCATGAAGATATGCTCAACAGCACATTAAAAACCTTTTGGGAGATTGAAAATTTTGAGTCATCAGATCCCATACTATCAAAGGAAGAAACGGAGTGTGAATCACATTTCTGCTCAAACGTTATTCGTTTACAATCTGGACGATATCCAGTGAGGCTGTCCTTCAAAAAATCTCCACCCAATATTCACAAATTTATCACGAAGAGGACTCTTTTATCAGAGATTGCTCAATTTGTTGATCCCCTTGGGCTAATCAATCCAATCATTGTTATAGCAAAGATATATATGCAACAGTTGTGCGTTTAAAATAAGATTGGGACGATCCTCTGCCTCAAGAAAACCAAGAGCGATGGATTAACTTTAGAAATCAATTACAGAAGTTGAATGATTTGGAAGTAGATCGTCTTGCTTTTTCAAAGGATTATCTATATGAAATTCATGCGTTTTCTGATAGTTCAGAAATCGCGTATGGATCATGCGTTTACGTTAGATCTATTAACCATGCAAACGAAATAAAGGTCAATTTATTATGCACAAAATCAAAGGTTGCACCAACTAAAAAATGTTCCCTTCCAAAACTTTAACTTTGTGCAGCGATCATTATGGCACAACATGTCAAACGCGTTCAAGCTATTTTCAACTTCATTAACTTCGAAAACATTACATTTTGGATAGATTCAACTATCGTCTTAAGCTGGATTAAAGAAGAACCAAGCAATTGGCAGATCTTTATTGCAAATAGGGTGTCGATCATACACGAAAACTTTACATTTAGCCAGTGGCGACACATTCCGACGAAAATAAATCCTGCAGACATACTCTCTCGAGGCTCGTATTTATCAGACCTATTTGAATCAGAACTTTGGTTTAATGGGCCACCATTTTTGTCTTTACCTAACAAACCTGCCAAAATTTCGACTTTAAATTGGAAAACGATGAAAATAAATTGGAAAGGAAAAGAATCCAAAATTGTTTTTCTCAGTAACTTTATACAAAATGAAACTGATTTTGTTACTAAAATTAAGTATCACAATAAATATACTTCGCTACTGCATGTTATTGGCTATATTTTAGGCTTTAGAAACAACTACAAACAAAAGGATAAGCATCTTCGCTTGTTGGGACCATTAACAGCTGACGAGATTATACAATCCCTGACTACAGTTGTAAAAATGGTTCAAATGACATCATTCACTGTTGAGATAATTACCCTACAAAGAGCAAGGGTTCTTCCACCAAAGAGTCACATTCAATCCCTTGCACCTTTTATCGACGATATAGGTTTATTGCGATAAATAACCATCACGCTGGTCCGCAAACTTAGCTGAACATCGTAAGGCAACATTCTGGCCTATTCATGGAAAAATAATTTGCATCAATCTCTCACAACTGCATCACCTGTTTTCGAGCTAGTCCAATCAAACAACAACCTTTTATGGGTGATCTACCCGAACTAGGTCTTCAAGAAACTAGGCCTTTTCGTGTCATAGGCATTGACTTCTGCGGTCCGTTTCAAATATACTTCAATCGTCGGGGGATTATATCAACGAAAGGCAATATTTCAGTATTTGTTTGCTTTTCAACAAAGGCAATTCATTTAGAATTAGTCGAAGATCTAACAATAGCAGCATTTTTGGCGGCACATAAACGATTCATTGGTCGCAGTGGTTTGTGTTCTGTTATATACAGCGATAATGCTACTAATTTTGTGGGCGCTAAAAATGCTGCTGTTGTTAGATACGAGTATTCGACTAATTCTAAATGAATTGCCTCGTTGATATAATCCCCCGACGATTGAAGTACATATATTTGAAACGTACCGCAGAATTCAATGCCTATGACACTTAAAGGCATCTTGCCGGGGCCTATAAATGTTAATGCGAAATTATAATGAAATAAGTTTCGGTGATGGCAAATAAGTAAAAGACTTTAAGTATTTTAATAAAAAGTCAAGCAGATCTTCTTCTAACAAAGGATACTTTAATAATGTGTACTTGACAATAGATACATATGGTATTGTGAAATTATTTACAATCATTAATTGATATAAATATAAATAAACATACAGGGTGTTTTGTTGGATAAAATCAACTAATTACTTTGCAACATGCACTATAAGGAGTGCTTAACAATTGATCCATTGACGATCCTCGTGTGCCGGACTCGATCTTACAAGTAGATATTCTCACTTGCATACCGGCTATGTCTTCAAAAAAGAATGCTGAGCTTCTCTGACCTGTACCCCTTGGACTACTAGCGCATTACTTGTTTATTTAGCGAGTTCAACAATATACCACTCTGCGTCTTCTTCTCGTTATTTAGTTAATTATAAACTGGGTTGTAGTTTTGAGCGTTCACGTTCCCATCTTTACATTCAAAGACGATATGATAGGTAGATGTCGTCCATTGCGGATTTTCCGTACTGGCAAGAGGGGCTTCTTGTTTATGTAAGAAAGTGTTGAAGTAGCCATGTCCGGTGAGGAGCTGGGTGTCTTATTAGTCCACTTCATCATGTTTCCGGTTATTCCATTCAGCTATGTTCCCATTATTCTCGAAACTTTTGTTCTGTAAGCACTTTCCATTTCATGATCTTCGTTTCTACTACGGTTTCCGTATTCTTCACATACGTACGGTACTTCTGTTGCGATGCTAGAAGGTCTATACTAACGTCACTCTTGCAATTACAAGAGGGTCTGGCGTTACGATCTTCATTATGCGCAATGCGCTTAATCTTTGCATTTCTGCCGTCTGCTTCCTGTATTTCTCTCAATATCTTTCAATATAGAGCGTATTAGACCATATTTCACTTTCGTATAGGATAATAGGTTAAAGCTTTTAGACATCCGGAGTCTTCTTTTACTAGCTTTAGCACCTCCAATGTTTGCCATTAATGCGAACATGCTTGCTGTGATTTTTGAAGCAAGTTCCACAGCCGATCTTATCTGTTCCCACATAAGCGCAATTGTGTGTCGCAGATATTTTACCGCGTTCCTGCTACTTATTTCTTCGATATCTACATGTGAAAGCCGGTTATCGTGTATACTGGTCTTTTCTTTACTTTTCAGTAGCCAGAGACAGTCCATAGTTCTCCCCCAGGAATTTGTTTCTTGCATGACTTAATTCAGCCTCTTGTGTGCGCTTTCCCGCTGTCATTGCTGCGGCGACATCCTCTGCTTATCCGACTCGGAAGGAATCTTTGGATACCTGACCTCCATACACAGAGTTCCATCGTAAGAGATATTTCAAAGGTCAGGTCCGAGGATGCATCCTTGTGGTACTCCAGCTGTGATATCCCTTCTTTCTCAGTCCTTCTGTTGTTTGGTAGATTAGTTTGCGGTCTCTGAGGTAACCTTTTATCATCCGCAAAAAAAAAATCTGCGGTATGAAATCTTCTTTCAAGTCCGATGAACATAACTGACCATCTGGCTGAGTTAAAGGTGTTTCGGACATCCAGTGTTGCCAGTAATACAATCTTTCTGGTGAAGTGGTTTCCTTGTTGGGTGATTTCGTCGGCCTAACTATTACTCTACTTGTAGAGTCGCCTCTCCTATTGTCTTTTAAACAAGGCTCCTGCTTCAGGCTATTAAGCGTGGCTACAATAAATTCTCCAGAAGTTTTCATGATGTATCCAGCAACCAGTACCCACAGTGGCCTGTTTGAGGATGGGGAAGGAAAGTCTGGATTTCCTTATTTTTTACTAATAAGTACTAGTCGTTGATTTTTGGGGGAAATTTCCTTGGATAGACAGTATTGTTGAACACATTGTTTAATAGTTATGAGCGAAATCGGGCGATTTTTTCTATAACTTCAGACGGTATTCTTTCTTTTTTATTTTGCATAGCGTGGAATTTCTTCTCGTGGGTTCGAAGGGGTGTGAGGTAGTCTGATGGAATGAGCCAGGAACAGTTTGTCCACACAACGGTTCATCTTTTCTGGTATAGTTTTGTGCTCTCCGAACTTTTGCAAAACGATTTTGTATCCTTGTCCTAAAGGGTCGTTGTTGAACCATTGCCAGAGTTCTTCCGACTTCCGGTTTTTGCTCAAGTTTATAGCTCTCTTGAGCTCGTGGCTAATTATTCTGAACACTACAAGGTTGGGTTCAAGATGACCGTCTTGTGTTCTTTTCTCTCCGGTGACTTTTTGCTTCAGATACAGGCATTTTTTTCGAAATTTTTGGTGGCAGATATATGTGACGAATGCATCATAGGCATGGACTTCATGAAAGAACATCGAGTAATTTTGGATATTGGCAACCAGGTACTCAAATACCAGAATACAGAGATTCCAATGATCTATGGGCACGAAGGAACAACAACTCTAAGGACTGTCATCAAAGAAGATGTGATTATTCCTACTTCTTCTGAGGTATTCGTTTGGACAAAAGTAGAAGGTGAGTGTGGACGCCATCGATACCTAATGGTGGAACCAGGCCCAGATTGTTCTTCCCAAAACGTCATCATTGGGAAGACACTTGTGGCTCCGAAGAACAATATGGTCCCCGTACGGATACTCAACACCAAACCGTACGATGTGAAGTTAGTGAAAGGAGAAGTTATCGGTAAGTGCGAATCTGTCGCAGCCGTAACACGAATTGACGCTGAAACACCGAGAACGACATTAAACCCTGAGGAGCTCAATAGCATCAAGGCAAAGATACTTAATTCATCTAACCTAGACCAACGTCAGGTTAAAACGGCAGAAAGCCTTCTGAACGAGTATGCTGACATTTTCGCTTCACCAAACGGAAAATATGGAAGGACACAAATGGTGCAGCATCGAATAAATACAGGAGATGCAAGGCCCATTCGTCAGCCCGCAAGACGTCTGCCACTGGCCAAACAAGGTGAAGCTGAGGAAATGATTACCACCATGAAGAAGGATGGTTTGATTGAGAACTCCAAAAGTCCTTGGGCGTCACCAGTGGTCCTAGTCAAAAAGAAGGACGGAAGTACACGGTTTTGTGTTGACTACCGAAGGTTGAATGACGTAACCAAGAAAGACAGCTACCCCCTGCCAAGAATTAGTGACACCTTAGATGCGATGGAAGGAGCACACTGGTTTTCAACACTGGACTTGAAAAGTGGATATTGGCAAGTTGAAATTCACCCTGAAGATCGAGAAAAGACAGCGTTCTCCACAGGTAATGGGCTGTGGCAGTTCAACGTGATGCCATTTGGTCTTTGCAACGCTCCGGCAACATTTGAGCGTTTGATGGAGTGTGTCCTTCAAGGTCTGACGTGGAAAACTTGTCTTGTCTACTTGGATGATGTTATCGTTTATGGAAAGACATACGACCAACACTGTAAGAACCTAAAGGGTGTGTTCCAGAGACTTCGAGAGGCTAACCTTAAACTGAACCCAGAAAAATGTGCACTGTTCCAGACTGAAGTAAAGTATTTGGGACATATCATCTCGTCCCAAGGAGTCAAGACTGATCCTGAAAAAGTTGACACCGTCAAAAATTGGCCAACACCACAGGACAAACATCAACTACGAAGTTTTCTTGGTCTTGCTACTTATTACAGACGTTTTGTTAAGAACTTTGCCGGAATTGCGAAGAGTTTGCATCAGCTTACGGAAAAGAACAAGCAGTTTAAATGGTCAGGTGAGTGTGAAAAAGCCTTCCAAGAACTGAAATACCGTCTATGCAATGCTCCGGTGCTGATCTATCCGACTCCAGGCAAGCCTTTTATCATTGATGCTGATGCAAGCAACGTAGGAGTCGGCGCTGTTCTGTCACAAGTGCACAATGGCGAAGAAAAGGTTGTCGCCTATTTCAGCAAAGTACTGTCAAAGACCGAAAGAAACTACTGTGTGACCAGAAGAGAACTCTTGGCACTCATCTTGGCAACGAAACACTTCCATAAATACATCTATGGACAGAAGTTTCTTCTACGAACCGATCATGGTGCTCTTAACTGGTTGTTGAACTTCAAGAACCCAGAAGGACAAGTCGCAAGGTGGATAGAAAGACTGCAGACTTACGATTATGAAATCCAACACCGAAGGGGAAAGCTGCACTCAAATGCCGACGCGCTATCCCGAAGGCCTTGTAAAATAGACTGCAAGCATTGTAGGCGACAAGAAGAAAAGGAATCCATCAACATTTTGCGAATAAGGGCTGACCCCATTTGTGGATGGAGCAATGAGGAAATAAGATCTGCTCAACAAGAAGACCCCGACATTGAACCTCTTCTCGCATGGAAAGAACATGAAGAAAAACCCGCATGGAATGACATTTCCGATAGGAGTCCAGTTTTAAAGGCCTATTGGGCACAATGGGACTCACTTCATGTGCGAGAAGGTGTTCTTCGGCGTAAATGGGAGTCCGCTGATGGTAAATCCTATGTGATGCAGCTTGTGTTACCTCAATCAAAAATTAAAGAGGTTCTTCGAGAAATGCATGATGGACCTTCAGGAGGCCATTTGGGAGTCAATAAGACTTTAGAAAAAGTGAGACAACGATTCTACTGGTTGCATGCAAGAGACGACGTTGAAAAGTGGTGCCGAAATTGTGACGCCTGTGCTGCAACCAAAGGCCCTGGTAGAAAACTGCAAGGAAAAATGATGCAATATAATGTTGGCTCACCGTTTGAAAGGATTGCTATTGACGTAGCTGGCCCATTTCCGGAAACGAATGATGGAAACAAATACATTCTGGTGGTAATGGATTACTTCAGCAAATGGCCTGAGGCATACGCTATCCCGAACCAAGAAGCCAAGACCGTGGCCGACCAGATTGTGTCTAACTGGGTAAGCAGGTTCGGTGTGCCTATGGAGCTCCATTCTGACCAAGGAAGGAACTTTGAGTCGAACATATTCCAAGAGGTGTGCGCGTTCCTTGGCATTAAGAAAACGAGAACCACACCACTTCACCCGCAATCTGATGGAATGGTCGAGAGATTCAACAGGACGTTAAAAGAGCACCTCACTAAGGTCGTAGGCGACAACCAAAGAAACTGGGATAGGCACATACCACTATTTTTGATGGCCTATCGAAGTGCAGTACATAGCTCAACAGGACAAACACCATCTGAAATCCTGTTCGGAAAAAGCATACGCCTGCCTAGTGAGATAAGGTTTGGACACCCACCACAAGAGTCTCAGGAAACAGGGGATTACGTGAGTGACCTAAAAGAGAGGCTAATCGGCATCCACGAAAGGACCAGGACTAGAATGAGCACTTACAGCGATCGAATGAAGACAAGGTACGACACAAGAGCAAACACGACCGGATTCCAAGTAGGAGATCGTGTATGGCTGTATAATCCACATCGTCAAAAGGGATTGTCGCCGAAGCTTCAACAAAACTGGGAAGGCCCTTATACTGTCGTCACGAAAATCAATGATGTCGTTTACCGAATTCAAAGAGGGTTAAGAGGAAAGCTAAAAGTTGTGCATAGCGATCGACTGCACCGATACAGTGCCGAAGCTGGTGATAGAGTTGTTCGGGACGAACAATCTTAAGAAGGGGGCAATGTTGCGAACAGAGCTTTATACTCCTACAGCGCCATCTGTTGGGAATTACATATCTGCTTTGTGAGGGAACAAAACAAAAAGCTCTTTTCCATCGCATCTAAATTTCCCCTAATTCCAAAGTACTAGAACATTCTACCCCCATAAGAATTTCCCCTTCTGGACAAGAACCTTCTAGAACAACTGGTTTGAGTATAAAAGGGAGTGTTCACGGTGAGCGGGACACAGTTTATTTTCGATTATGAAAGTGTGCAAAGCTGAACTATTGGATTGTGGAAAGTGTAATTAAAAAGTGGATTTAAGTTGGAATAAAAGTATTAGAGTTGATTATAAATTGAGATTTATTGTTTTGATTCGAAAAGTGTAAATAAAGAAGAAATTCTAAAAGGAGTAATAAGTTTTATTTAACGAACCTAGAAGTAAAAATATTACAATATGTATGAAAATTTACTTTTGTTGGCTCATAGGGGGCTTAACTAATAGTGACTTAAGTTTAATTATTTTTATATAAAATTGACATGATGAAAAAAATAAAATTTAAAAGTTCGGCTGACTGTATTGTCCTCAAGGTGTTCATTCCCGGTGGTCAGTGATGATTTTTGTGGATTGTGAGCTGACGTTTTAGCCGCGATGGTAGGCTGACCCAAGGTCAGTGTAGAAGGAGACTACTTCCTCGTTGTCCATGATTACGTTGTAATCAAGAGTTTCCATCACACTGAGGTATCTTGGTCCGGGATATCGTTGTTCTGTGGTCATCCTCTCTTCGAGATGGAAAACTATACTGGGAAGAAATAGCTGAAGGCCCAGCTGGCCTTTTTCAGAACATTTCTTGGGCGCAGATTAAACCTTAGCAACAAGTGGACGTGCACTTCCAGGTACTTGACATTTGGCTTTGCCACTATGGTGAATCTGTCAGGGAGGCTCAGGAACAGATTTCTGTAAATTTTTGTGGTGCGAATGCCGCTACCAGTTGAAGGTCTCCTGAAGCAGACTAGTTCGAATCTGGGATCCACTTTTGTTCGTCTTTTGTTGCTATTCGACCAGGAAATGGATCCTCCAAATAGTTTCAGACACGCACAGCTTTTGACACGGAGATCTGCATTCATGTTAATTCTTCAATCTCGTTCTTAGTCAAATGGTAAGTAGGCGTTTATATTTAGGGCACTTTATGCGGACGACATCGATATCAGCAACTCAATGTTCCCAATGTTCTGTGTTCTGTAATAGATTCCCTGACGGTTGACGAAACTTGTTGATCTTTCGTTAAACGAGGACGAAGTAAAGTACTAAAAGTTCACTTAAATCCATAGATTTTTTGAGAATTTATAATGACAGATATGTCACTGAATAAATGACATTCGTTGCAATGATCTAAAAAAGTCTTTGTATTTTTGTCTCTTTGGCAAACAAATTACAAACTATGATCAGTGATTGAATATTATACAAAAAATTACGTGAGTAGCGTGCTTCGGCCACCATTTTGAAAACCCCTTATTAATCATATAATTTGATTTACCCAATCTGTGGGAGGGAGGGTGAAATGTCGATCTAACCAGAAAATGTGTCTAGACAAAATCCAAAAGAAGCGGATACTCCATTGCGTGCGTCGTAGTTCCACTTGCTGGCACACACATGTTTTTGTTTAATCCAATTAACAAAAATAAGTAAACTCACTGTGGGAAGTTGCTACGGGCTACACCCCAACGGGTAAATCCTTTGTCATCTCAACTCCAAACCAAAACTGTATGTACTCAATTTCGGTTTACTTTTTCATTAAAAGAAAAAATAAACTCAAAGGATTTTTTTACGAAAAGAAAACAATATTTTTGTATATCCAAGAAAAAAGTATAAAAATTCAAACAAAGCGTCTTCCCCAAGGGCCAATATTACTTACCCTCTTTTTCCTTCCATCGTGAGACACCTGTGTCGAGAAGAACCTTCTTGTTTACTTTATTTGCATAATCTTAGCAATAAGAAACAAACAAAAAAAACCAAAACACAACATTGTTGGAACTTGGAAGCTATCCCAAGGGTGTCCAAGCTTATATTGTCTATGAGAGCTCTTAGTGTGTAAAAATATAAAGTACCTATGTATACCTAAGTACAGTCGCCATGGGACAAAACACACCAGGGTTGAAGATGATGGTGATGATGATACGTATATCTACAATCCTTATCTACTTTCTAAAATGATGTGTCCTTGAGGAATTCCTCCCTTTATGCAGCAGCAAGATAAGGACTTCAAGGAGACATATAATATCTGTATGAAGTGTACACGTTAATAGCTTTCTAATTGCATAACTACCTCAAGATTGCTTTTTCGTTTCACTTCCTGCCTGGTACCTTGTGTCTATACTTCTTCGAAGAAATATCCTTTCGCATCCGATTGCTGATGTCCTTTGGATTTTTATTTTATTCTGTTAATGATTTTTTTTTCACGCGGGAGTTATTTCTTTCTTCTTTCCTTCTGAATAGTATTTTTAATTGAGAATTGCTTTGGTTGGTTTTACTTTAACGACCAGTCAAATTAGAAACACAACTTGATTATAATTGGTCGTAGACGGGAAGACTTTTAGCTTCAGATGTTTGTACCGTTAAACTTAAGAAAAAATGTTTATTAGATTCTTGGGAAGAAATAAGCTATGAAATGGCAAATTTAAACATTATTTTGGCGGAGATTGAAAGCATGCAAGGGCAATTTCTGAAGCCAAATATACATGAAGGTTAAAATATTCACCATTTCTAGGAATTTTAGGAATTTTAAATTAGATATTGGAGTATTCATGTTCGTGTTCGTACTTTCAATTTTCTGAAGAAATTTTAACTTTTTAGACTTCGTCTTTTTAATTAAGGACTTGATAAATATTTTTGCAAAAATGCCAGTTAATGGGCTAAGGAAACAAATGGGATTTTTTTTTTTCAAAAAGAACTTTACTTTTTGCGTTAGATTTAACCTTTTTTTAAAGGGGGGCCTTGAAAGGTCACATGCTATCATTTATAGAACTAAGGAACAAATTTATTCAAAATCTTTGAAGTCATTCTAAATACAAAATAAGCCTTTCTTTTAAGCTTTACGAAATTTATTTTTTATATACTTTGCATTTGAAATACAGTGCGTGCGTTTAGGTAAAGTAAAGAGGAAGTCTGTACATCACAATGTGGTGGAAAAATCGAGAGAAGAAAAGAATTCTTCGCAGGAGACATTACGATGGAGCTCAAGAGAAACAAAAGTTTCCGTAATGGATGTGTCTCCTATAAGTTTTAAGACTCCAGCCCAGAATAAGTAAATAATTATATACATTCTTATGGACTACTGAAATATATACTAGTAGCATGCGGTACTTTACAATTTAGATCAAACTTAATGACTAACCGCCGGGATTAAGGAACGTTAATAATTTTGCTATTTTCTTTTTGGCAACACACTTTTCACAGCTCAAGCACGTTTCGTGTTTTGTGTCACTGTCAAACATATTCAGTTTGGTCTATAATTTAATTATGAATCGTTTTACAAATGAACAAGGCTTGCAAAATATTAAATTTTATTATCAAAATGCGTTAAGAAACTTCATCTGCCGTATTTGGAGTGTAGACCAGCCAGAAGCATTGCAAGAGCTACCAATGCATCCAGAAAAAGTCACTGTTTGGTGCGGATTATTGGGTCGTATTTCTTCAAAGATGATGCGAATCGCAACGTTACTGTGAATATTGAGCGCTACTGTGCGATGATAACAAACTTTTTTTTTGCGCAAAATGGAAGAGCTTGACTTGAATGACATCTTGTTTCAATAAGACGGTGCCACATGCCACACACCACGCGTAACAATGGACCAATTGAGGGGCGAGTTCAGTAAATAGTTTATTTCGAGTTTGGGGGCGGTCAATTGGCCGCCTAGATCGTGCGACACTAACTTTGAAACCTACGAAGGCCGAAGACGTATCTGATGGCGTTTTTAAAGTAGGGACGGCGGTTTTTCCAGTTATTTTTCCTCTCGATTTAACCTGACGGTTTTAACCGGACAAAAAAACCGGTTTTTTCAATAACCGGTTTTGGGTTTTTTACATTCAAATTTTTTGAAGTCTTAAAATACGTTCATGGGTTCATATCAAATAAACTATAGATATGTATGTATGTACATACAAACATGTATCCACGATAAGCATTTTTCAGAAAAGAAAATCCTCTAGTTAAAGTGTTGTATTAATTCATACTACTACTAATAAAATATGAGTTTAAAAAAAAAAAAACTATATCTAGTTAACACAAAATTTAAATTTTTTTTCGTAAAATTGTTTTTTATTTAGCTGAGAAAATAGTCGACATTTCATTTTGAAAATTGTTAAATAATAAATGTGTTCCTTTTATTGCTTTATAAGACTTTCATCACTTGGTCGGGAAATACGGTTACCTCAATGAATTAATTCGAAAAATGTAAAAAACAATACAACGCAATTTTGCGAAAGTGTGTAGTTTAAAACGATTTCACATTCCTACCACTACACTAAATTACTGCCATACGATTTTTTTTCGAAATTTTATAAATATTGTTTTTTCTCAAGAACTGTCCCTGCGATTTTCTTAAAAAAAATTCAAAAAATTTAATTTAGTTAAACCTAGGTTATGGTTGAAAAAAAATTTCAAAAAAATGAGTAGTTTTGGTACCCCTCTTGGGACCATTTTTTTTGTTTTTGATTTTCTCAAAAACGGTACCACCGATTTTAATCATTTTTTTTTATGCTCAAACTTCCCAGCAGTTTAAATATTATTGTGTATTCAAATTGTTCAAAAAACGGTACCACCGATTTTAATCATTTTTTTTTATGCTCAAACTTCCCAGCAGTTTAAATATTATTGTGTATTCAAATTGTTCAAAAAAATTTTTTTGGATTTTTAAAAAAAAACTTTCAAAATTTTTTTTTTGAAAACACAATATTTTGAAAACCCCATGCTCGATTTTTTCAAAACTTGATAAATAAAAGTTTGAAAAAATAGTCTACAAGATATGAGAAAAATAAATTCATTTTACCTAAAAATAACGGTACCTTCCATACAAATGTTAAAAAATAGTTTTCGAAAATCGTATTTTTCTCGAAAACGGTTGCGAGAATTTTGCTTAAATTTTTTTCTTTCTATTATTTTTTAATATCTGTAATTTAATGAAAAAAATTTTGAAAACAACATATTACTGACTGTACCTACCATAGAATGATTTTTTAAAATTTTGAATTTCTCATTATCAGCAGAACGGATTTTAATAAAATTTCGTAGGGAGAAGCATCTTAAAAGTTTAAAAAACATTGCATTTCAAAACTTTAAGAAAAATATTTTTTTGAATTTTGAAAAAAAAAATCAATTTTTTGTTTTTTGAAAATTCAATATCTCGAAAATGGCTCAATCCTTTTTTTGTAAATTTAATTTTTATTCATACAATAATAGAAACTTCAAATTAGCGTACCAGCATTTTTTCTTAAAAATGTTTTAAAATTTTCTTATATAAAACCTTATTTTTTAAGAAACCACTACAAAGACTTATAATTTTTGTTCTTTCATAAATCTATATTTGCTTGAATCACATGGCATCCTATTCTTTCCTTTAACTACTAAAGAAGTTTTTTTTAGTCATTTAAAAAATGAATTTTATGCTTATGAACAGTTTAGAGAAACTGTTGTTGAAATTCTTAGTCTTTTACATAGGAGCAAGTTCGTGCGACCCAGTCGTGCATTTTATTTATTTCTGTGGTACCAAAGTAAATAACCGGTTTCCCGGTTATTGGATTTTAGAAAACACGCCGGTTTTAACCAATATAAGAAAATCTCCGGTGAAAACCGGTTAGTTGAAACAAAATAACCGGTTTCGGTTTTAACCGGCCGGTTTTTCCCATCCTTATTTTAAAGGCAACATTAAGTTTTCTTTTGCAGGAGGCATCAAACTTCCTATAAACTTTGCCTCTGTAGGTTAAAATTGCAATAATTAGTGATTTAACAAGAATAATTCGAGTTTTTATTGCGATGTAGTACTGAGATCTCGATAAGGAGCGAAGTACACCATAAACTTTTCCTGCGGCTAAGGTGATATGGGTACTCCAAGATTCTTTGCGGTAGAGACATATTCGATACGTGCAATATAGAGGATAACTGGCGGAAAGTAAGAGGTGGACACCGACTTTTTTGAAATAACAATACACTTAGACTTTTTCAAGTTAAGTAAAAGAAAATTTTCCTTGGACCAATTAGCGATGTTCTCAAGATCAGAATTAATTCGGCTTACACAATCTTCAATAAGTCCTAGACAACAACTTATTTGTAGTTGAGCCGCATCTGCATAAAGCTGAAAGAGGAATTGGTTATAGCAAATGGCAGTTCGTTGATATATATAGGGAAAACAGGATGGGCCCCAAGGTAGAACCTTGAGGTACCCCAGAAGGTACAGCTATAAAATTTGACAAGACAAAACAGCTTGTTCTCGATCAGTAAGATAAGAAAAAAGAAGTTTGGTAGCAGTAAGTGAAAAATTAAATTTATCTAAGTGTTTGCAGCAGAGAACAGAATGATCGATGATTTCAAATGCTCGTGAAAAATCAAGTAGTAATAGAAAGGTTATTTGGTCTTTATCAATATTCTGTCTGATTTCATCAACAACAGTCAGAAGAGTGGTAGTGCAGCTATGTTTTTCTCGAAATCCAGATTGCGAAGTGGTAATCATGTTGAAAGTGTTAAAAAAAGAGTTAATTTGCACCTGCACAATTTTTAAAGAACCTTCTACAAAAAAGAGAGTATGGAAATAGGCCGAAAACTTTACCACTTGAGTTTTTAGGAACGAGTATGATTTTGGCTTTCTTCCATGCTTTGGGAAACACACTTGCTGTTAATATTGTGTTGAAGGCAAAAGTTATATGAGGCAGTACAAGAGGCAGTATTATTTTAAGAAATTTAGGGTGGACACATTGGATTTAACAGAGAGTATGCTTTCTACTACGTCAAAATGAGAATTCCTGAAAATTTAAACTTGTTGGTAGATTCAGAGGTACGAGTATCAGCTGAAGAAATAATTTGTTGGAAGGTTAGTCGCGCTTCGTTCGATAAAGATGGAAGAGCTACAAACTCATCGTTGAGAGCATTTCCGTCAATATTGTTGAAAATTCGACCTTTTGGTTTAACCAGACCTATGGTGAGGAAGTTGTTCCAAAGTTTTTTTTCACTCAAAGATGGGTCGAAGATTAGACTTTTATTGGAACAAATCAGAGCAACAGTTTTGTTTCGAAAATAACAGTATTCCCTACGGTATTCATTTAGCTTATATTTTTTCCAGCGTTCGTAGGCCAGGTCACGCTTTTTCATAAGTAACCGGATATTATTTGTGAACCAGGGGCGCTGTCTAGGTATGACAGTTATGGACCTCAGAGGAAATGCTCATCAAAAAGCAAATTAATATTAGTTTCTAAAAAATTAATTTGTTCATCACCATGAACAACGGGTGTAACGGTGTGAGCGTTGAAGTGTGTAGGATATGAAACATCGACCGGGGCAGATTTATGGTCAGCATGTTTTCCAATAAATGCTCTTTTAAAATTCAATCACTGTTCATATCACCAAACACTACAATTTTTGACGAAGAGACAGTGATTTCTTCTAGTAAGGAAATAACAGGTCCCGTATTTACTGACCTATGAGGCAGTGGCGTAGATAGGGGGGGGATCAGGGGGATATATCCCCCCCCATTGGGATCGATAATCGTTCAACATAACCAGTCATGAACCAAATAAGTTAAAGAAACGCACCCTGAAATTTTTTTTTACGTCTCTCACCAATTGATAAAATAGGTAAACGTGCAAGAAAAATCGCTTCCATCCAGCTACATACTCGTATACCTATATATTTTATTAGAGATATTAGCTACACTGCCGGTTTCAACGTCAACTCCCGAAAGAACTTTCTCCAGTCAGTAAAGAGAATAAAAACAATACAAAGAAGCATGACCAACGAAGTGAGATTATTAAAAATATGTCTATTTTAATAACAGTGTGATAAGCTTTGGATGTTTACTTATTTGCAGGATCGCTTGAATGGTTTGGCTGCTCTAGCTATTCATCGCGAAATACCTATACTAGCAGACCAGATTATAAGTGTTTTATCTAAAAAGAACAGAAAACTGGATTTTATTTTGTGATTTATTTTTTAAATTAATATTATTTTACTTACTACAGTGCCTTACATAAGTATAAACTGTAAAAATGCGTTTTGTAGAAGATTAAAATGGGAATGACACCCTACTATTTTTTATTGAATAGTGATACCATTAAGTAAATTGAGAAGAAAAAAAAGTTCTGTTAGTTTCTCTTCTGGTGGTTAAAAATTAAAACAGATTTTTTTTTGTTTTGCAAAAGTATAACCGCTTTTTTATTTTAAGTACATTTTTTCGGCTAAATTAGTTAAGGACATTGCTGCCCCTATTTTCGACCAATCTAAAAATTGTTTTTGACATACTGTTGACAAGGTTATTTAATATGGAATCGTCTATACAGTTCCATTCTTCCACAATCGCCTCTCGCAGCTCAGCAACACTGTATAATTGCCTATTATGGGCATACATTTTGCAGGTCAAAATTCCCCAAAGATTTTCAATAGGGTTACAATCTGGAGAACGTGCCGGGAACACCATAAAATGTATGTTATTCGATTCGTACCATCCCAAACTTTGACGACTAACGTGAATTGGGGCATTATCATGCTGGAAGACATGCCGAACTCGACGAAATCGTCTTAAGTAGGGTACCAAATTATCCTGAAGAACTTGGATGCAAGCTGAACTGTTCATCTTTGCAGAGTTGAAGGCAAGTGCCATCTTACCACGGTCGCAGAAGGCCCCGCAAACCTTACAACTGCCACCGCCAAAGTTCCTCTTGAAAACAAACTTTTTTCCATTTTCAGATCGTGCCAATATCCGTTAAAACCACCAGACCCATCAAGATTAGACTTTTTTTCGCCACTGAAAATAATCTAAAATAATCTAAAAAAAAACATTCATTGAATTATGCCATTTGGAATAACAAAAGTTAAGTGTAAATTAATGGAAAGTTACTTATGGTTTTCCAATTCCGTTTCATGTTTTGCTGGGCAAAGTCTTACTTTTTTTTGTAGACTGTTGTCAAATTTGGAGCTGGCATCATTTTGCACCGAACAATCACTTTACTGCTTTTTAAGGCACGAAAAACCGTTGAAACCGAAATTTCTAAGCCCAATTCGTCACGAACGTCTGGCAAAGAATGCGCCGAATTGGATGCAGCATTTATTAAACGCCTCTTATCTCGACGTGTCAGCTTCTGCAGATGCCCGGGTCTTATTTTCGTCTCATAAGATTCTGGATCTTGTTTTTACTACCAATAGCCCTTAAGCTTAGGCCAGTTAACCGAAAAGCTTGAATGTTAAGTTTTTCGGTATCGCTTAAATGTTTACCACGCGGATTTGTTTCTTGTCATTTCGAAGCACATAACTGAATGAAGCTTCAGAGAGGTTTGCATTGTGCGGTTATACTTTTGCAATATATAAATATCTGTTTTTAATTTTTAAACACCAGAAGAGAAAATAACGGAACGTTTTTTCTTTTCAATTTACTTGATTAGTGATGCCATTCAATAAACAAAATAGTAAAGTGTCATTCCCATTTTAATTTTCTACAAAACGCATTTTTACAGGTGCGGTTATACTTATGCAAGGCACTGTATATCAATATTTATTCTACACTGAAAATAAAATCTAGGTGTATATGTATATGATAAAAATGTAGGTTGATCTGACAAAAATTTTGTCAATATACGTCCAACAAAAAGTTTTATCAAATTGACAAAAATTATAGAATTTTGTTGAGGTAACAAAAAATATTTTGTTGTATCCACAAAATTATTTTGTTATGCTAACAGATTATTTTGTTGAAATAATAAAAATATGACAAAATTTCGTAGAATTTACAAAATTAATTTGTCATATTAACAATTATTCTTTTGTTGTATTAACAAATTTTTTTGTTAATGTTAAAAATTTGTTTTTTTTATTATTATCGGATTACCAAAATTTTTTTTGTTAAATTAACAAAATTATTTTGTTAAATTAACAAAACTTGTTTGTTAAATTAACAAAATATTTTGTCAATTCAACAAAATATTTTCATTTGTTGAATCCACAAAATTAATTTTGTCAAAATATTTTTTTTTTTGATTTAAGTCCACAAAAATTGGCGTTTCGTCAATACGATCTCACATGCAACCATTTGTGAGGGCGTATGGACAATATGCAATTTTTGTTAAGTTCAGTTAATCCTACATCGATATTTTGACGAAAACTCAATGTGAACTATATCATAAACAAAAGAAAATGTCATGATCAAAAAAATATTCGCGCAGAATTGTTTGGTTTCCTTACAAAATAGTTTTATCTATTTGATTATATTATTTTATCAATATTACAAAATAACTCAACCCCAGAACAAAAACGTTTTCATTTTTTGTTAAATTGACAAAAAAAAATTAACAAAGACGTTGTGACATTGACAAACATTTACAAAACAGGGCATATTTTGTTAAACTGACAAAAAATCATGCTGAATTATAAAAAAATTGTGAAATCAACAAAATCATTCTTTCGTATTGACAAAAATTTAGTCAAAACGATAAAATTGTTTTGTTGAAGGTTAACAAAACGTATTTATCAATATTCCCTAGGAATTTATTTTTAGTGATAGTTCATATTCAAATTAATGTGTATAATATATTATCTTTAAAAAATATAATTTTTTTATGGCATACATAATGAATTCAATGAAGTCTTGTTATTTGTCTTTTTTTTTTAATTATTAAGACTTTAAAAAATATGAGCGAACTAGATCTATCCCCCCCCATAGCGAAAAGCTATCTACGCCACTGCTATGAGGCATGTACACAACACCGACGAGAAGTTTCCATGTTCTCCAATTATCTCCAGAAACAAGTTATCCATCTGACAGTCATTGGGAGACTTACATTTTAAATAACATGGAATGTATTCTTTTACATATAATGCAACCCTTTCACCGATGCATCTAGTTCGATCGGCTCCGAAAAAATTAAAGCCTGCGAGTTGAAACATACTATCATTTCCGATAGGTTAGGTTGTTGGGCTGACAATTGATATCGTTATCGTCACACTTAGGTTAATGTAGATCCATTGTGTTACCCGTGAGTGTAATCACTCCATTCTAATAAAAAACCTATGTATTCTGTTAATCAGTCAAGCCATTTTGAGGCATTGAAGACGACGAAGATCTTCTAGATTGTCAAAGAAGTAACTACCAAGCCATTTCCTTCTCTGGTGGCATAGTGAAGGGCAGTGACAGAGAAAGTGCCATCTGTCTTCATGTACCTCTTCATCAGCACATCCTCTGCATAGATCATCTGTACTGAGTTTCATTTTGAATTTATGATATTTCTGACACACAAACCAAATCAACTCCAGAACCTTCAAAAATATCTCGAAATTCATCAATTTTACTCTTTAAACTTTGCGTACTTAAATGACAGATTTTAAGGCCAGATTTATAGCTTGTTAAAACTTTGACCAAAGAACGATGGACGACACGACTACCCGTTTCCGATACAACATGTCAAAATTTTTCATAAGAAATGATTTATTGAATTCATCGGGACAAGGAAGCAATAATGCTTATTCGAGGTCAATTCGAATTCGGTATCAGCTAATTTGCCAAAAATACATGTTCACCATTATGTTGACATAATATTTAATTCTTGTTTTACTAAAAATAAATTATGCAACTAAGTTCACAGAGTGCTAAAAATAATTATCAAGAAATTTATTTATGTTGAATTCACTGCCATGGTGTTGCGTTATCAGTATCAGCAAGCTATGAGCTTATTAAATAAAACGAAGGTCTTAATAAAATAAACAGAGCCTTATCACAAACTACCACATGGAGTGTATTGTTAAGGAAATTTGTTCAAATAAAAAAATCCAAAAAATTATACAATCGCTGGCTATTTGCACCTTATTTATGACGAACAAACACCAGCGGAAGCCCATTCAGTAGTAATTAAAAGTTTATTCGGGCTTCAGGCGTTGTTTTTGTTTTGGAATCTACTCGTATTTGAATAATCTTTTGTATTTGAATTTGAAATTGGATACTTTGTGTTTATTTTTAGATCTAAAGTATGAGTACCATAGCTCTGATTTAAAGAAATGTTTATCTAAAGTAAATTTTTGAGATTGCGATAATGTCAAGTGTAACGAAAGTGAATGATAAAGGTGAAAATACCAAAAATAATCTCTGAGCTTAGTGGCGTGTGCAATTGCTTAAAATATATATTTTTCTCATCAAAAAATCAAAAAACAATCTTTAAAGTGACTACAACCATACCC
Source organism: Philhelius festivus (assembly GCA_963931855.1). NCBI lineage: Eukaryota > Metazoa > Arthropoda > Insecta > Diptera > Syrphidae > Philhelius > Philhelius festivus. The sequence goes on from OZ007555.1 coordinate 172,407,652, forward strand.
CCTTCCCTTATTAGAAAGAAATAACATAAATAACGTGACCAGCTTTAAGACGTGTTTTTTCCAATGACGAAATGTCATACCTTTGATTTTCTATTTCTTATTTAGCATCAAAATCCGTTAAGCCGATAATGAGAAATTCGAAAAAATGGTTCTATGGTAGGTACAGTCAGTGATATCTTAGTTAAATTTATTTTATTAAACTAAAGATCGTAAAAATTTATTGAAATACAAAAAATTTACCATTTTTATAATTTTACCATATTAACCATTTTTTAACATTATTTGTATAGTGAGTACCGTTATTTTTATGTAAAATAATTTTGCTTCTCTCACATCTTGTAGATTCTATTAAAAACCCTTTATTTATCAAGTTTAAATAAAATTTTGCATAAAGTTTTCGTAATACATATTGAGTTTTGAAAAAAAAAATTGAAATTTTTTTTAAAAATTCAAAAAATATCAAAATCAGTTGAACCATTTTTGAGAAAAGCTAAAGATTGTTAAGAAACTCCATTATAGACCTAGATTTTTAAATTCGTTTACCAAGAGCTGCAATCTGTTTTGAAATAGAGCTAAAGCCTTGCATTTAACTCTCTCAGAGCTATTTAAGAACATTTAAATAACATTTAGCTCCAACGATGTTACTTGGGTAAAATTTCTATAATAACGCTTTCCCCCAAAACACATTTATGTATTTTTGGACCATGTCCTGTAAGTATCGCATCGATAGGAATATGGGCGACTGAGGCACTAGTTATACACATGCATACATAGCCATGATTTAAAATTATCATTGACTTTTTGATCTCTAATTTCAAGACAGTGTTCAAATTGGAATTACTGCTCAGACTTATTTTTACATCTCTGTAGTAGAGTTTGAAAGTAAAGGAACAAAATTATCTATTTCATAATTTAAATATTGTAAGAAAAAGAATGCACCATTGGACTCCGCTACGTAACGTAAAGTTTCTTAGACTTATAATTAAACAGGGATGTTGTTTGAGACAACATTACATTTTGACACTTATATTCAAACAGAGATGTTATCATTATACGAAATAGACTGTTTTTACACGAAACAGATTTTTTATCTCTGTTTCTCTTTTGGCTTCCTTTCGATTACATGGGTGCTTTTAAACACAGTGATTTTTACTATAAGTTAACTTAGTTCAAGCGAAATGGAGCTATCTCTTCACACTCCTTACTCTATACAGTTAAGCTAATTTCACTGAGTGAACGCCAAATAGAAAATGAAACATACTCAAGAAATAGAGGACACCAGAGAGAAGAAGGAACGATAACTCCGCATTTTTCTCAATTTCAGCAATTGCTTTTAATCCCACCACCACACACGTCTCGCGCAAACATGTTTAAAAATTGCAGAAATGCAGAGTGATATCGCATCGTTTAAAAGCAGTCATACTACAACTTTTTACTTTTTGTTTGACAAGCACGCTATGATAAATATTTGATTGATAAAAAACAGGAGCGTTCACATTCATCAAGCATGCTGTCAAAGATCACTTCTCATTAAAATTTTGACCATTTCGAACCAACTATGTAAGAGCATAGATGAAATTTCAGCATGTTTGACAAGCCACTAGATTGAGCGTTCACCTTAGCAAAATCAAGCCAATCATGCCGTTCTTGTCAATTGTATTTGACAATGTGACCGCCCCTAATGGTGCACGAAAATGTGATACTTCAATTTGACTATTGGATTTGCGATTCTTTTCTTCGTTTGTTTCGTCTTCCGTTTTTTTTTAACAGCTTATGTGAGAGGTATAGAAGCGTAGCTTCATTCCGCAACATTTCTTCACCTCACATTAAATGTCAATCAATATAATCAGGCTCTTGATGTCGTTTTTCTGCTATAGACGGTGTTCACACTGAGCTAAATCCTCCCACTTTCGTTGTAATCGTCCATCACTAACGTGAAGTTTCCGACATATTCGTCCAGAGGTAAAGAAATGTTTGGGGAGTAAATATATTTAGTTCTAGCTAGCAATGGAAAGTACTAAAATCGAGATTTCAGTACTCAAAGTATTCACGATGTAGTAAGAACGCAATATTCCCAATGTAAGCAGGGTCTTAAATGCTCTCTATCATCAAGTTGCACAAAGAGCATAAATATTACTGTATGAATGAAAACTTAACTATGTATCAAACAAAATATTGATCCGTTTTTGAGATATCGAATTTTCCAAAAATTCAAAAAATGATTTTTTTTTCAAAAATTCAAAAAAATATTTTTTTCAAGTTTTGAAATGCAATATTTTTCAAACTTTTTAGAAGCATCTCTATAAAATATTTCATTAAAATCAATTATGTCAATAATGAGAAATTCAAAATTTGAAAAAATGGTTCTATGGTAGGTACAAGCTGTAGTATCTTAATTTAAATTTTTTTTTATTAAATTACATTAAAAATTTTATCAACATTCTACGCGCCATTTTTGAGAAAAATACGATTTTACAATTTTTTTTCTCACATCTTGCAGATTATATTGAGAAACTTTTATTTATCAAGTTTAAAAAAAATCTAGTGGGGGGTTTCCGAAATATTGAGTTTTGAAAAAAAAAAAATTTGGAATTTTTGTTTTGAATCCAAACAAATTTTTTTTTGAAAATTTTGAATTTTTTTTTTGAATCCAAAAAAGAATTTTTTGAAAATTAAAATACACAATATTATTTAAATTTTTGGTTAGCTTTAGCAAAAAATGTTTAAAATCGGTTGTACCGTTTTTGAGAAATTCAAAAAGAAAAAACATGGTTTCATGAGGGGAAAAATGGAAAAAAAATGTCAACCATTACCTAGCTTTAACAAAATGAAATTTTTTTTGTATTTTGATTTTTTAAATCAGTCGAACAATTTTTAAGAAAAAATAATATTTATAAGATTTCGAAAAAAAATCGTATGACAGGTACCGTTATTTTTGGTCTTAAAAAAAAAAAAGAAAACAAAACGTGTGAGGGGAAAAAATTAAAAATGATATCTAACAAGTTTAAAGAAAATAGGCCTGGCCGTTTAGGCTGCAGTCGAACAGACAGAGATACAGAATTTTTTTTTCGAATGCATAACTTGCCTTATAGTACCTTTAAGTCGCAAGTAAAAATGCATGTGAACGAAATGCCAAAATGGGTGAATGTTCGTTCATTCGTTGGTCCCTTAAATCTACTGCAGAAATGAGCTGGTAAACGGAAGCTTTCAACTCAGCCTTACCGAAATTATTTAGGTTTAAGTCTACTCCACACTGTCTCGCTAAATCCATCTATTTGGCACACCAGGTTGTTTTTGTCCTTATGACTTGCAGAGCTACTATCTTTGGTATTCGGTTATCATCCATCTTCAAAACTTTCAGTATGTAATCCACTTGCATTTTTAAGGTTCGTTTTCGGACATTATAACGGGTGTGGTAAATGGCAGTTGAGAAATTCGTTTCCAGAAGTTTTCCACTGTGTCGTAACTGCTGCGTATAAAAGGACTGATTCTGATGCCGCTTCAAATATCCTGGGTGATACTTTTGTTATTGAAACATTTATTTCATGTTGCTCTAATTCCACTTTTTGCCTTCTTCAATTTCTCATTTAGATGCCTTTTCATACTCAAATTTCTCGCAAAGTTAACTCCTAGGTATTTGAATTCTGTAACAACTTCGATAGCCTTACCATTATAGTGCCATTTTTCGTTTGCCTACAGTTGATGACTCCTCCATGTTTGAAAATCAATATTTTGGATTTACCAGGTTAACTATCAGACTCCAAAGCTGGCAGTATTAAAATAGGCGATTTATCATTAGCTGCAATGATTCGAACATCAATACTTTTATTGTCCTTCTGGCGTATTCAATGCCTCACGGTAAGAGGTCTACGATATCATCAATGAACAAAGTAAAAGCTCAACCCTGCCTGACTCACGATTGCGTTTTAAATCCTTCCTATCATCGTATAATGTCAACTTTGATCAAAATCTCGAGTTCGATTTTTTTTACGAATGCATAACTTGCCTTATAGTACCTATAAGTCGCAAGTAAAAATGGAATGATGTCTCAGTCCCAGTTTGTGGTATAAAAATGTATAGATACAAGACGCTTAAAAGAAAACCCTTATGTCCCGAGGTTCTGAAAAAGATTTTAGTTTTTTCTTAAAAAAATTTTCAAGAAATGCTTTACCTTCACGCACTCTCAAAAGCAGTAGTTTATTATGACAGCTCTCAGCTCTAAAATATAACCGCCTTCTACTTACTTACATTTGCTTATAAACATGAAGAAAAGTTCTAGGTATTAAGCTTAAGCGTAAAACCCTTTGACAAGTAGTTGAGAAAAGAAGGTAAGTGGAATCCAGCATGTCACGTATTTAGACGTTTTTATTTATAGAGGGTTATCACAAATGTGAAAACTTAATACAAATTCAATGTAAACTTTACCTTGTGTACCATGGGCGGGCCATGAAAAAAGTTCAAGTTCAGAAGGTGAATACAAGAAAGAAGCTACATTTATGTATATTGAGTAAAGGTGGTATGGTATTGATTTCACTCTATACCCCCATCTGTCTTAAAATAAGATTCATGCTACGTCAATGTGTGTAGGTGTAGGTGTATCATGAGGATAATATCCTCAAGGACGACGACAACACAGCACGATGAATTATAATGATCCCATGAACATTATTCAGGAGCTCATTTAACTGATTTCTCCAGGTTCGTGATAAATGGCCTCAGTTTTGTTGGTAAAGTTTGAATTCGGTAATATGAAGGAAACGATAAAGGCGGTTTTGCCATTACGAACAATTAATTATGTCGATGTGACATATACACTGCCAGTAAGACTGTCACAAGAGGACAATAAATTCGAGGCTTTGTGAGTGAAAAAGGAAAGAAGATTGGAAAAGTATAAACGAATAAATAAGATCTGTCGCAATCTATATAGAAATTGAAAGATTTCTTAAGATTGGTTTTCTTTTATTATATCTACAGATTGAAATAAGTTAGGCATTAGATTTGGCACTAATCAGCCAACTAGAAATAAATTCTTAACAGCTGCAATGTCTCAAAGGTATCTATATAGGAACGCAATTTGATGACAGCTTTTGATGAACGACATTTTTCCAGGAAAGAACACCCAATTGACTTCGAATCCTGGTCATCTAAGATTCTGTGTTTTGCGAGAAAGTTACGAATTCTTAGAGAGTAACTATTGTCGGGAAAAGTTATCTTCACTTTAGCCTTTTTAAATCTTCAGACAAATTAAAGTCCTCTCCATTCCTCTTTTTCGAATAAGCCCGCCTCAAAAATATCAAAATAGGAGGTATAAAAGAGCCATCCAAATCATTCTACATTCGTGTAGTACCGCTTAAGAAAGCGAATCTCTCACTAGACAATACGGCTGAAACTGGCCTCAAGGATAGATAGATGTAGTATAGGGCAAGTTCTGCATTTGAAAAAAAATCGAACTCGAGATTTTGATCAAAGTTGAATTTACGATTATAGCGAAGACGAATAAAGTGGGTCCGGCAATTCCGTCTGCTTGTCTGTATGTCTGTACCTCGATCTACTGCCTAAACCACTGGAGGTATTTTCTTCAATCTCGGTACTTGAGGGTGTTCGGTGATGCCCTAGAGGGGAAATTAAAATTTTGTTCTTAGCTTATAAATCTTATAAATGTAAAAAAAGACCAAGCGAATTAGTTAGTTATTATAAAAATGTGCAACCGGCACCCGAGAGAATTAAGATCGAATTGACGAACTGTCAAAAGGATCAACGAAATAAGGTAGAGAGAAAGAGAATAACAAATACTGCAACAATACACTGCGATGGGTAACGATGCAGCTAACCGGCTAGTCAACAGGGGGTGGGTTCGTCGAATTAAAATGGGTGTTATAAGAATTTGACTTATTAAATGTAAGTACTGGGGCGTAATCACGTTATAGGGTGGGCGCCAGGAAACTGTTTAGGGTCGTTTGCCTTAACCGGAATGCTGTAATTTTACTTCAAAAATATGAAGGAAACACAAGTATAAATTCCCAATGGGAAGTAAGAAAGTTTTATTTAAAAATATCTAGGAAACCGTGGCTTGCGCCTGGATTAAAACCTAGATTTTTTTTTTCAAATATACTAAGGTATAAATACAAAATTAAATTGGGTGAAACCAATTGAAAATAAATGAAAATATTAAAGATGAAAATTATAACACAGACCACAAGAATGGACCGCTATCAAGGGGTCCCGCGTCTCACAATTTTGAGATTATAAAAAAAAAACGAATCAAGGGCCAACCGAATTTCTTTTCCACAACACTAAATAATAAACGAACAAAACTCTTAAAAACTAATACTCTACTTATTTTTTCCTTTCTTTTCAAATCTTAGTTTCTTTTCTTCCTCCTTCTTTCCTCGCGATAAATCCACTTGCCCCGTTCCGGCGATTTTTAACCTTTCCAGTTAAACTCCTTTTCCGAATCAAGATTATTATTTTTCAAAACTATTATTTTACTTTGCTCAAATAACTATTCACTGTTCTCAACGCTTTCTATTTTCTTTAACTTTTTATATTTTATTTTTCTATAAAAACTTTAAAATCGCCTATCGGATTAGCTTGCCAATCAAGAATTCGTTCCACAGCTTAACCTTTATTTCTTTCTTGGACTCCTCTTTTCCATAAATTCAAAAATAAATTCATGCATAAATTAATTTTTTAAATGAACAACTCCTCACTCAACACTAACTCAATAACTCCTTTAGCATTTGGAGCTAAGCTCAGGTTGACATGTGAATCAAATACTAGTTTATGTAAGAACAAAAATTATAAGTCCTAGTGGTTTCTTAAAAAACTAAGATTTTATAAACAAAATTCTTAAAACATTTTTAAGAACAAATTTTTGTACGCCAATTTAAAGTTTTTATTATTGTTTGAATAAAAATTAAATTTACAAAAAAAAAAAAAAAATAAGTCGTTTTTGAGATATTGAATTTTCCAAAAAAGAATAGATTTTTTTTTCAAAATTCAAAAAAATATTTTTTTTTTAAAGGTTTTTAAATGCAATGTTTTTTAAGCTTCTTAGAAGCTTCTCTATAAAAAAATTTCACTAAAATCCATTTTACCGATGATGAGAAATTCGAAATTCGAAAAAATGGTTCTATGTTAGGTATAGTCAGTAATATCTTGTTTTTAAAATTTGTTTTTAATAAATTATAGATCGTTAGAATTAATAGAAAGAAAAAAATGTTTAGCAAAATTCTCGGAACCGTTTTAGAGAAAAATACGATCTTCAAAAACCAATTTTTAACATTTGTATGTAGGGTTGTTGCGGTAAAATTTACCACAACAAGTCTCACTTGCCTTTAATCATTTTTAGTTTCCTTTTCCCTTGCTGCTCCAAAATACTTATAGAGTTAGTAGATACCTGGTGGCCATCAGCCAGAGACCTGCTCTTATAGTATCTTGGAAAAGTAACACAAACAGGTTTCCGAGATATATTAGTGGAACAGTTGGTTCCAAGACCAGTAAATTAAGAAAAAATACGGACGGTCTCTTTTGGACGTGCCTTTTGTCACTTGCCGACATCGTAATTTATTTTAAAAAGATCAATATTAACGTATAGCTTAAAATGTTTTTTCAGCAAAATAGGTCGTTAACGCGTTTCGAATTTCGTTAAGCAAAATTTTTATTATATAAAAGATCTTTCGAAATTGACAAATAAAGAAATACTCGTAACTTTGGATTTAAAGAAATTAATTCCTCTTTCACGTTTCACCTCGACGTTAGTTTCGTGGGATTGCTTCGCGCTGTTAGAATATTTAATAGTTACTAGGAGAATGCCTAAGTGGAACTTTTTCTTGATTTTGCTTCTTTTAAATTTTCTCAAAAAAAAATTTAGTTTAAGGGAGTCTGAACTCGGCCATTTGGATTCGGCAAGTTTTGGAAAGACATCCAACAACTTGTTGAATCACTGAATGTGTGTGTGAAAGTAAAGTTTCGATGAGATTCGACCACGGAGGAACGGATGTTTTCAAGGAGAGCGGGTAGCTTTCCAGGAAACCGTGATCCCGTGACTGATGATCTCGAAAACGATTGGCTGACCGTATGAATGTGTGAGAGAATGGAATGAATGGCCGAGAAGGACAATAAGAATAGGTTGGAAAGACACTCTTTGGAGAACTGTTCAAATCGAAGGTTGTTTTTTTTTATTAAGAAGAGAAAAAGGAGGAAATTTTAAAAGGAGACAAAAATTAGAGGAAGTTTTGTTTTATTTAAAAAAAAAGAAATACAATTGAAAAAGTTTGGTGGAGAAATCTAGAAGAGGAAAACGAAGCGAGAAGGAATTTTGAGGATAACGAAAATCGTGTGTCAGTGTGTCAAATTTCAACCCCGATTTGAGGGAACGGTTTTTGCTCGTTAACGGCCCATTTGCGTTTCACTTGCGTTTTCTGTTATTAAATTTGCGTTCGGTTTTGTTTTCACAGTTTGAATTTGTGAAACTCCTTTATCATTAAAATTTTAAAAAGAACTTGGGTTTTAATCCTGCTTGTAAGGTTTCAAAAGCAAAAATCGAGATAAATTAAAAAAAATTCTTCAAAACAAAGTTTAAACTTTTTAAATTTATTCAAATAAAAATTTCTTGGTTCCGCTCCAAAGGGTTTGTAATTTCCTTTGATTCAAACAAAAAAAATTACTGGCGCCCATTTTCTATGCAAGTACACCCTGTACTTACATTTCATACATTCTTTATAGATTGGTTTATTGCATTTCATTTAATTAATGCAATTTGATTAATTAAATCTCTGAACTCACCCCATGGCTGAATTAGTGGGTGGCAGTACTCTGGATACTTCTTGTTGTGCTTTTTATCAAACGCACCCATTTTAATTTTAGTTTTGTCTTGTGTCATCTTCTCGGTTGTTGTTGTCGCGGCGCGCGTGCGTCGGTCTCGTTAATTAGATTTGTTTTATTATATTATTTATTTTTTTATTCATTCGCTTTGTTTTTTATTGAATTTGCAGATTGAAAGTTCTGCCAACATAAACTTAAATTTTTCTAAAAATACAATAGAAATCGCGTTTGATAATTTTTATAACAGGGTACCGTTATTTTTAGTCAAAATAGAGTTTTTTTTTTGTCATATCTTGTAGATTATATTAAGATTTTCCGAATATTGAGTTTTGAAAAAAAAAAAAATTAAAAATTTTTTTCCAAATCAAAAAAAATTGGAAAATTTTAATACACAATAATATTAAAACTGCTGGGGGCTTTGACATAAAAAAACTTACCAAAATCGGAGGTACCGTTTATCAGAAAATCAAAAACAAACACAAAATGGTTGATATAGGGTTCCACAAATAACCATTTTTTCCACCGTTACCTAGCTTTAACTAAATGAAAGTTTTTGAATTTTAAATCTGTGGGACAGTTTTCGAGAAAAAAAATATCTATAAAATTTCGAAAAAAAAAATCGTTTGGCAGGTACCGTTATTTTAGATCTTAAAAAAAGAAAAAAACGTGTGGGAGGAAAAACTTAAAAACGATATCTACCAAGTTTGTCGAAAATCGGCCTAGCCGTTTAGGCTGTAGTCGAAATGACAGACAGACAGAATTACCAGACCCACTTTTTTGGTCTTCGCTATCATCGTAATGTCAACTTTGATCAAAATCTCGAGTTCTATTTTTTTACGAATGCATAACTTGCCTTATACAGTCGAAGTTCCATAACTCGAACTTCCTTACCTTCCGACCACAACAGGGGTGCTATACCACCCCAGGCATTTTTATTTTAACTGTAATTTTGATTTTTCTTTATTCCTCTTTCTGTCGTTCTATGTATCTATTTGTCGTTTAATATCTCAGGTGTCATTTGCTGATGAGTAGTCCCCACGATAGGTTATATTTTTTGAGTGCGAGGGCAAAAGGTATGCATTGGGGTTGTATATCACCCCATGTTGTCGTCCATGTATGTGAAAATCTGAAGGAATAAAGGGGGTTGTAGCACACCCCATGGAGTCCAATGAAGGTGAGCCCCCTCCGAAACAGCAGAAGCAATCGCGATGTGCAATTTGTCAAAGGAAACAAGACCAGAAAAGCAAGATTACGTGTCTTAAATGCAAATGTCTTGTATGCCTTGAACACAGAAAAGAGATATGCTTAAATTGTACTTAACTTATTATTTCTTTGCAAATATATACATACATATTTATTTATTAATGAATTAAGTTTTTTTCTGTTTTTGATAAAGTATATGAATTGTTGTGTTTGAATAAAAATTTTATGTTGTCCTCGAAAGTATTTTTTTTAAATTTATTCCTGGCTGGGGTGTTCTGCCACCCCTGTTGTGGTGTATGTATATTTTAAATGTGTTGTGATCGGAAGGTTAAGTCGAATTTCTCTATAACTCAAATTTTAATTGTGAACTTTGCGTTTTCCACTTTATTTTCAAAGACTTTGCCCTCCATAATTCGAACTTCTGTAACTCGAATTTCTCTTTTTTCGAATTTTTCTGATTGCGTTTGATGGTAAAATATCTCTCTCGAACTTTTCCTCTTAATCGGGAAAATCCCTTTTATGTATTTAAATTTTTGAAATCAACTTTAACCTACTATGATTAGGTTTATATATTTCAACTCAAAGTTTTGCACTGAAAAGGGAAACCCCCCTTTTTTCTCTTTTTGTTTTGTTAAATTTTTGAGGCTACTATGACGAAATTATTTTGGAAGTTTCTTTAGGAAGAGACATCATATGGCTATTGTATATAAAACTTTTGAAACAATGCGTAATGCTCTTCTTACTGAAGATAATGCACCCGATCGTCTTTTAATGTAATTTACAGAGTCTTTTTACAAATTGAAATGTAATGGAAGAAAACATCAGCAAATGATTACTGACATTTTTCAAAGTACTGTTAATAATCTATATATGTATATAAAAATCAATGCCACTTTTCGTTGTGTTTCTATAACTCAAGAACGGGCTTAACTATCCAAACCAAATTTTATGGCTTTGTTTGGACTATTTAGTAGATGGTTTATGTGAAGTTTGCATAAAATCGGTCGAGTGGTTCTTCATTTATCACATTTTTTTGTAACAAATGAATTCAATAAATGTCGGATCATTTTGTTAGTGGGGATTTTGCTGTCAAATTGAAACTTATATTTTTAATTTGATTTATTCTTTTTTATATGAAGGAATAATGTCACAAGCCGGGCGAACAAATATAGGTCGGCGAACGCGTAATGCAAATGATGTGGCATTACTAAGTCGATCACAGACTGCAGATGAACGCGCACAAGCTAATGCATCGCAGTAAACGCACGTAAATGCACGAAAAAGATCTGTTGACCCTGTACCTGTACTGAACCTTGCACGCCGATCACGAATACGTGCTGCTCTTTTGGCTAAAATGATGCGTGCTGCTTTTTATTACAACAGTCCACATTGTGATGCGGCTAACTTTCCACGTGAAACGCCCGGCATGTGTTGTGCTAATGGCAAAGTGAGATTTCCAGCATTAGAAACTCCATCCCAAACCATTGTATTCATTTATTTTTGGGACATCTCAAAAGTCGAATCACTTTTTGATCCATATTCAACAACACAATTCGGCATTTCAAATGACCTCTTTTAGTGCTACTAAAATTATTAGAGATAATTATGCCGACGTTCAAGGTAAATACTTCAACATGATTGTCCCATGTTTATATCAATCTGAATCATAAAGTACTCGATAGTTTTAAAAATTCTGATCCAACATCTACCTAAAATTGCATACATGTTACAGATTCAGGACCAGATTTATCATCAAGCTGGTTCGTTATTACCATACTTCGACGCTGATCATCAATTTTTGAAAATTTATTTTATTGGTGATGAAAATCGTGAATTGGATCAATGTTGTGCAATTGTTTCGAATACAAGACGAGAAATTATTCGTGAGCTACAAAGGTTTTTCCATCAGCATAACACATTAGATTAATTATTGTTCAAAATTGCTCTCGATCGTATGCCATCTGATAATCACAAAATCGTAATAAGGGCTGATAGAACACCTTTTGGAGAGCATGCAAGGCGATTCAATGCACCCACAATTGATGAGGTTGCAATTGTAATTCTTGGTGATCAGTTTCAATCCCGTGATATTGTACTTCATCGCAGAAATGAGTAATTGCAACATGTTTCGGAACTTCATCGTATATGACACAATCATGCAAGCCGTTTCCAATAATGCAGTTGGATTATATTTCTTGGTTGCGCCTGGTGGTACAGGCAAAACGTTCGTTATGTCATTGATTTTAGCTATTCTAAATATTCGATCGGAGCAAAAAATTGTATTGGCACTTGCATCTTCGGGAATTGCTGCTACATTATTAGAAGGTGGTCGGACTGCACACTCTGCACTAAAATTGCCATTGAATGTACAGGTGATTGAAACTCCAACTTGCAATATTTCAAGAAATTCTGCTATGGCAAAAGTTCTGCGATTAACGCCAATTATTTTATGGGATGAGTGTACAACAGCGAATAAAAAATCACTAGAAGCATTTAATCGAACAATGCAAGATTTTCGTGGTAATCAACAGTGTTATGAATCAAGATGAGGCAATCAATTATCCAATTGAATTTTTAAATTCATTGGAACTAGCTGGTATGCCACCGCATTGCTTGAATTTGAAAGTTGGTTCTTTGATCATATTATTGCGAAATATTAATCCACCAAAACTGTGTAATGGACCCAGATTGGCAGTGAAAAAGTTATTGCCAAATTTGATTAAAGCTACGATCTTAGCTGCAAAATCAAAAGGAGAAGTTTGTTTGATACCACGTATCCCTATGATTCCAACTGTGGAGTTAATTTGGAGGAATCATGTTTTTCACATGGTCAACTTTATGTTGCCTGTTCCAGAGTCGGTACCCCCAGCCGTTTGTTTATTCATGTCCAAAATGGAAAAACAAAGATTATTGTTTATCCAAACGTTTTGGATTAAGTTTTAAAATAGCTAGCAATTAATAAAATATTTTTTTGTTTGAATAAATGAATTTGATGTTGCAATTAATTTTTTTTTATTATTTCACTTTATACGTAGCGAAGCACGTACCGGGCCGCTAGTATAAAATAAAATTAAAAAAAATAAATACTTCTTTTTTTTATTTCCTTAAATTGAAATTATTTTCTTTCATTTTTAAAGTTCGACTTATGGAAGTTCCACTGTAGTACCTTTATAAATCGCAAGTAAAAATACTCGTAAGTTTGCTATTATGTTCATTGACTATATTAAAAAAAAATTTTGGAAAAAATGATATTAACGGTACTTGTCATAGAACGGTTTTTTTGATTTTTGATTTTCTCATTAATGGCTCTAACGATTTTAACCAAAATCTCTTCCTTAAATTTAAAATAATATTGTATATACAAATATTTGAAACAATATTTTTTGGACTTTTGAAACAAATCTCCAATTTTTTTTTGGATTACTGTAGTGGAAAAATCAATATCTTCAAAACGTGTGAACGATTATTTTTTGAAATTATTTCCCAAAATCTTTATTTCGAAATACTTACAATTGGCATCCCAATTTTTTTTTTTCTTGACCTTCTCTACCTTCTAAATTTTAAACCTATATGCACCGCTGGTTCTATTGTTGTTTTATGTGATAGAGGACCCAACTTTGTCATACATTTTGACGAAATTATTCTTAAAGCAAACTCTGCACTATGCTTTGTGAAACGATGGTCCAAAAAAATCTCTGACGACCACTTGACCCCATCCTTGTAAATAACCTTTGTTCAACTCAGAATCGAGAGCATTTAACGTCGTTTCCTACTTTTCGCCATTCGTCTTTATCATCCTTCAAATTACGTCCAATCCTAGATTAATATTTTAAGGGCTAAGATTTAGTTTTATGTTAGACTAAGAATTAGCTTGTATCAAGATTATTTTTATTTTGATGCATCCATATTTTGTTTTTGAAGATTGCGTTTTGCCTGCTTAGCTTTTTAAAATTCAATGAATTTTTCCACTTATGTAACTATTTGCACACAATTTTTCTTACATCGCTTGGTGATGAAAAATTGATATTATAGAAGAACAAAATTGCTTAAGGTGTTGACGTGGCTTAATAAATTAAATTCTCAAAAGCACACTTGAGCCACCGCCCGCCAAGAACAAAATTCATCTTGATCTATAAACTTCTATGACGTACATTCTTGTATCCTTTATGCCAGGCTCAAAACTTTTTTATGTTTAGGAAATCTAGGAATATCCATTTTATCCTTTCTTTTATTGCCCTAACATTATACCATTTTTTGAAGGATAAAGGTTTAAATTTATTACTTTAGCAACAAAATAGGGATAAATTGTTGGTAAACAATGAAATTGATTCAGGGGAAAAAACACAAACACAAGTCTTTTTTTGTTTGGTTCAGGAAATGAGTAATTTGTAGAGTGACTGTTTACTTTTGTTTTTCAAAATCAGTTTTTTTATGAATTGTGTCCGGATCCGGAGGTGGAATGAAAAGCGCGTATTTTTTGTCCACTACAAATTATTCATCTTACATTTACATCTTACATCTTTCAATGATAATAAGATAAGTGGAAGGAAATATTTCTGGACATTAAATTTTTTGTGAGGATTTTTTGCTTGTCATTAACATTAAGCTCGTTTTTGCTTACAAGACGGTGTTCACATTGGACTCACTCCGCCGACTTATTTTGATGTCTCTGTGTTTTTTCTCGTTCGCACTTCATGGTAAGAAAGAGACGGCAAAGTGAGGCAGGATATTTAAAACAAATTGAAAATTAATGGATTTTTTTTGACATTTGTCTTGGTGACATAATAAATGACACACGAAGATACAGTGTATCACAAAAGTAAATAAGCACTCATTAAAAAAAAATATAATCAAACGCTGTTTGGAAAATAAATCGAAGTGCGAGAATGGTAAAATTAATAACAAAAGTCCATCTACTAAGTATACACAAAATAATAACCAAATAAAATAACATTGGAAGTTTGCAAAATGACCTTCGATCAATGACAATGACAAGCAGGAATGCCGTATTATTGTTAGGAAAGTGAAGAGGAATCTCAAAGTAGGCCCATCAAAGATATCAGCAGAAATAACCAAATAAAACAGGTAAGTCATATAACCCTCAAACTATTCGACGAGTGCTCTACCAATCCGGTTATCATGGTCGAAGTATTAGAAAGAAACCTTGCATAAGTAAAATAAATCGCCAAAAGCGGCTCTTCTTTGAAAAAACCCATGAATCTAAACAAGCAGAATTTTAGAACACAGTTGTTTTATTTGAAATGTTACTTTTTAGTTCGAAATACATATCAATTATAGACAAAAATATTAAGTTTTTTTTTTTAACATTACTATCGATTGTTTGAAGGAAATGATCTTTAAACTAAGAGGTGCTTACTTACTTTTGTAATTCACTGTATATTGGTAGTGGCATAGCAAATGGCCAACAATTATGACAACTACAAGACGCCAAAGTGAGTCTGGAGTGTTCACACTACTTTTGTGTCTGAACACGACAGGGTGGCCTTACGTCAAAATGACTTGGTTGAGTAAGTCCAATGTGAACAGCGTCCAACATATAAATGGTGGGCTAAGTTTCTTTTTAAAAATTAAATTAAATTAACAAAATGGCTTTGTTTATAAGAGCAAACAGTCCCCTTAATTATGGAACACAACGTCGTTCAAGTGGCTGTCTCGGCTGAAGTCAATTGGACCTTGTAATCCAGAATACTCCTCAGGCTAGTGCGTGAAATGTTGAGCTGTTCAGATCGATGCGATGGTGAGTTGATGTTCGTGAATTGAGTCTCACACTCTCACCTACAGCAGCCACATTCTTGTCTGTAAGCACCGTACGACGCACGACGAGGACCATGAGTGTTGTCCACTAGCATAGCAGCCTCATGAACCTTTTGCACAAACTTGCGTACGACAGGCGCGGTGGGTGCTTTATTTCGGCCAAAACTTCTTTTCAAAAAACGCACTGTTTGGACTACACGGCACTCACTTTGGAAATAAATGTTCAATATTTTCCAACGTTGTTAAAGTGTAAAGCGGCTTATTTCGTTCCGCGGAGGTATGATACTGAATATCCGTCAAGATTTCGAGCGGAAAACTGCTGTCAGTGTCAAAATAACCTTTGATTTAAAAAGAAACCACCAGATGGCCAACCCTCTATACTCCAGATTCTGTTATTAAGAACAAATTAAAGAACTCTGACAGTGATTGTTGTGTAAGATACAATTATTTACTCCATATGTACGAGTACTATATAGAGTTGATTATCTCTGTAATATCATTATTTGACCTGTCAATTAGATTACGAGTATATCATATTAACTGGTTGTAATTAGTCTTATGAGTTACGTGATAAATAAAGAACCTCGCCTTCGAGAAGCAGTGTTTTAATTTTATATAATAACCTAAGGAACAGTAATTGGACTACATTAGAATAAGATGTAGGTACGACGGCGCTCCAAAGTACTAAAGTTACTAAAGGGTTTTTCAATTGGCGCAGGTAGATTTTGGCGACCTGTGTTGGCCATGTTGTTTCGGTGACATCTGTCAAGTCTATTGTTTATTATTCAGCTACTGCTCTTAAATCAACATGGGAAGTTACACGATTGCACAGGAAAAAAAATAATATCAAAACAAGTGTTTGTTCGTGCAAACGTTGCACGCGTTGCACCCATTTTACAGAAGACGTTGTGGTCGGTGGCCAACCTTGAGACCACCGATTCGGCAATCAATCTGCCAACATTTATACGTAAAATTATCGCAGGATCGGCCGGGAACATTTTCACGGACCGTGGAACTCGAGACATATTTTTGGCGAATTTTGCGGCGGTACTTGAGCCTTCATCCGTACAAGATCCAACTTACCCAGGAGCTCAAAGCTCATGACCATAGACAACGCCGCACAGTGGGGTCATTTTTATGGGAGAGCGGAAGAAAGTCCATAAAAACCGAACCACTTAACCAATTTGGATGAAATTTTCAGAAATGAAATTTGTTTCGGCAAGGAAGCTCCATAAAATTTCAACCCACTGGCACGCCCACTAAAAAAAAACTCAAAATTGATAAAAATCCATGTTTTGTTTCAAGTAAAGGTTAAATATGGTGTTCTTTTTGAAGTAAGTTGGCCATTCAAATTTTCCACGTTCTCTTTTTGGCGTTTTTACTATTATTTTGTTTACTTTTTTTGTAGTATTTGCTTGTTTTGTATGAAGGCAGTCTTTTTTTCCACCCAATGACAAGACCACACAAAATTTTATCTAAATTCCAAAGTTAAAAAGTTAAATTTTGGGTAATTTGAAAAATATATTTTTGCGAAAAAAAAATCAAATAAAATGCTTGATTCATGGAATCATTATGTTTGTGTCGGCTTATACGTTAATTTTTTTAGAAAGATAATGGAAAGAAGCGATGTTATTCTTATTTTCGGATAAAAATTAGGAAAATTCAGGTTTTCATGTTTATTATAGCGAAATTGAGTGTATACAAAGAAGTAACTTTTTATGTTGTGGTAAATCATAAAAATAATAAAACCATTAAAAGCTGACAAGTGTTAATTTACAAACACATAGTCAAACATTCATGAATGCATTAAGCCAGCAACACGTTATATGTTAAGTTTTTACTACCGAAACTTGGATCAAATATTGGGAAAACTTCAAAGCAGAACTAAAAAAACAACTCACAAAATGTTTAAGACATTTTTCTAAATTTAAAAGGAGTTTTTTGGAAAGAAGTAGTACGTTACTAAATAGATGTACATATATAAATATGTATATTGTATATATGTACATATATAAAAAAAAAAGAAAACAAAGAGTTAAATTTATATTAATGTTAATTCTGTCATTAAAAAATGTATATAACATAATGTAAGTTCGCCCATTTTACACCTAATTCTTACTGATGTGACATATGACTCTGTTTTTTTTTAAATAAAAAAATCACTAATTTATTCAATATTGTTGTTATCATATATTGCTAGCTGTAAGTAATTATTGTAATTTTTTCCTAATTATTGAATAAAGATTTCATCCCAAATAGACGTAACGCCCTAGAAAATTTAAATCAAATTCCCACACTATTTCAAATATTTTGACTTTGAGCATCTATTTAGGTGTTAAGACTTCAGTTTTGGCCCAAATTCGTAGTGTACCCAGATTCTCTGGATAATTTACTGTGAGAAACATGAATCAACTAATCGAAATCAGCACTTTTGGAAAATCGAGTTTTTTCCGCCTTGGCCCCACTGTGCGCCGTTCGTTCACTGTCCGGGCGTCAAAGAGTTTGAAATAGCACCCCAATTTTGAGGGAAAAATCATCTTTAGTGACGATGCGTGTTTGTTAATGAATGGGTGTGTTAGCAAATTGCCGTATAATGGATGACATCAACCTGCACAAGCAGGACCGGCCCAAGCTAAATTAGAGCCCTGCGCAAGCTTCATCAGTAGCGCCACTCATTTGCGGTGATTGGCGGAAGAAGTCATTTCCTCATCACCCAAGGGGTACCCTTTTCAGTGCGTTTTTTTTTAACGAGGTATCCCCAAGAGACCTATTCCTAGATAATAATTATATCTAATTAAAATAAATATGATTTATATTGAAAACTAAGAAATCAAAAATATATCACAAAAATAATAGTAACTAAAGAATACAAAAATAATTGTTAGTCATAAAATATGTCACAAAAATTTAGGAACTGAAAAAATATTTTTTGAAGTAAAAAGTATTTAAAAACTGATACAAAAACATAACAACATACAAATAAATAATTAACTCATTAATTATTCTTTAATTAAAAGTTTTATATTCATATTTACATATTTATTCAGTGTAGGAAGTAATAATAAAATTATTATTTTAACAAAAATAAATGGAAACGAATTTATTGCAATAGATTAACTTTTCTGGCTTCTGTTTTAGCAAACTCAATTACCAGATCATCATAATCTAATGACTTGACAAGCTCTTTCACTATAGCCATGATTGACAAGTCAACTTATCTTTCTTGAATCATTGGGGTCCTGAAGTAGTTTTTTTTTTAAGCTACTTTATTTGAGGAAACTGTGATGGTATTTCTAGATTTAGAGCTATGGCTTCAGCTGATCGCACGTTAGTGAATTGTTCTTCTGATCGCGTTTCCACTAGAGAGTTTTTAGTACATAACTTCCAGAACTAGAACGCTATTAGATAAATTAACAGACGGACTTTGTAAATACTTACTAGTTATATTACTTTTTTCTAAAATATCAAACTAGATTAATATGCAACACATAAACTTGAAACTAAAATTTTACTTCCTAATGACTCTGCCATGTTTCTATTCTCAAAGTTTCCAGCCTCAGATATTACAATAAGAGCTTCACATTATATCTCCTAAGATTTTTTTAATGGTTTTTAAGCATTTAGTCTACTCCCATCTAGTTTCAGAAAGTGGTACTAAGGTCAAGCCAGCGAAATTCTTCTTATATATGTATCTCCCAACCTATTGTTGAACCTGATACAAATTTTTATAGGCATTGAGCCATTGACTTATTATACATGGACTGCCAGAGCCCAACTTCACGATGGTTCAACTTAAAACTATACGGAACTAGCGCTCTTGGTGCAAACTCGGAAAACACAGTGTAACTTTTGGTTTTGGTATTTGATATATCAATTTTTGGCATAATTGAGTTTGTAAAGGGTGTTGAGCGAGAATTGTTTAAGTTTATTATTAAACAAAAACTTGAGGGCTATTTTTATGCTTTATTTGCCGATTTAAGAGTCATAATAGCATTTATCATAGACTTATATCAATTTGTAAACACCTTATTGTTTAACACAAATAAAACTTTCAACTTTTCATTTCAATTTATTGTGAATATTGTGTTCAAATCATGATGAAAACTATCTAGTAAAAAATGGATGCGATTCAACATGAAAAGATAAATTAAAAAGTTCATATGGTTCTACTTACATTTATGTAGATAGGAGATTTTTTTGAAATAATAGCAAATTCACTTATAGTTAGATAAATATAATGACAAAATGCCATTTCCATTTTAAAATATAAATATAAATTTACGAAGAACTGGTTCTACCTTTTTATAAGGTTACCTGTCAAAACCTTACAGCAACAATCGCCAAGCAATTCAGGCCCTAGAAGACAATATCCGCCGTAAAGCAGTTTTCATTAAACTAAAGGCTTTGCTCTCGCGTGTTCACAAATTTCGCTGAACACCCTTTAATTTATTGTTATTATTTTGTCTTGGATAACGTTAAAATGTAAAGTTCAAATTGAGATAGATGGCTATAGTTTCTATGGCAAAAATAGTAGTTCAGGCCAGGAACCAAGAGATGGCCTCTGGAATTAATATTTATTTTTACCACTTTTGCACCAAGAGCTCTAATGTCGGTAGGGAGAGGTTGAACCATTTCATTGAAATGTTTGTATAGAAATTTCATACGACTAGCAGTCCATATATAATACGTCAATGCATTGAGCAATGGCAAAAAACTTCACAGCTTCCAATGAACAGCAAGCTGAATCATTAAAAACCAATAACAACCAAAGGGAATGCAAGCAGCCTGAACAAAATAAGCTCTTGGTTCAAGACACTTACTTTTGTTTTGAACACCAGCCTCTTTTCCTTTCATGTTTGAACCATTATCATAAACTTATACATATACACTACTGGAATAGTAGCGTAGCAAGTTTTATTCTCAATGTAGATTCCCTACTCTTTCTTTTGTTTTGAGCTTTTTTTTTTAAACAATGGACAAATAAAGTAATTAGATTAGTCAAAAAATCCCTTTTTTTAAATGTAAACAATAACTGGCAAGAACAAACAAATAGAGAAAACGAGAAATTGAATAGAACAGATTTACTCATTAACGACAAACCTCAACATTAGTCATCGCATCATCATCACTAATTAATTCCATATTTCAACCCTTTGTCTCATCTCGACACACAAGCCACACGACATGACAGTGATAAAATTTCACTCATAAAGAGAGGCCAGTGCCAAACTAAAACACAGTACAAAAAAATACTCATAAATACTCATAGACGCAACTTTTAATTTTGCGCGCTGTTTTGTCAATGAGTATGAATTTTGTACGTCAGAATTTCTGTTTGAGTAACATTGCTGACTTCAATTTCATATAGAAGAACTGACATCGGCGCATGTTATCAACATGCAAGCTGTTAATTGTCTGTATTTGCTGTTGAAATTTTGTTTTATGTTACACTGCATAGGGGAGGGTTATCAAAATAAAATAAATGCCTTCACTCATACACGCGATGGTGAGTGTGATGAATAACGTAACAGTAGATTGATGAAAAGAAAAATAGCAAATAGGTTCTGTTGTTAAGCGAACAAAATCGTGGACTTTGTAAAGATTTTGTGATGCAGTTTGCAGTGTGTGAAGGAAATTAAACATAGACTTATTTTTGGAATAGTAGATTCGTATATATACATATCGTATATCTGTCTTTAAATTCAGAATTAACTGTTAGTTATATAATGAATTGGTGTGAGCTATAAAAAAAATAAGACTTAAAAAAGAAGGTACGTAGGGGTTTAACGCTTGTCCAAGGCGCCCTTTGGGTTCAACGCCCTGCGCATTTGCACAGCTTGCACGTATACGACGTTAGTAAGTATGTCACCTTCATTGGTGAACTCTAGAAAACGATGATAACTAATTTAGTATATGGTCCAAAATGAACCATTTGGACCCAGACGACATGTGGTTCGAGTAGGACGCGCTACGTGCCACACAGCGGACGCCACGATTGATATTCTGCATGAACCTCAAATCAGTAAAGTTACCACCTGAATTGGCTACAAAGGTTAAGCGATCTGGTCCCGCTAGACTTTTACTTCTGATGGGGTTTCCCGAAGTCACAGGTCTATGCGAATGAACCACAATTGACCGATACCCCTTAGGGTGATCCGCCGGATCTATGCGGCAAAGTCATTAAAAATTGGACTACTCGGATCAAATTTCAAATTTAAAAAATTTTTTTGTTTATATCTCACACACAGCTTGATTTATTCAATATCAACATCTTCCTACTTGAAAAATTCTCCAGAAAAGAGGGAGTAAAAAACTGAGCAAAACAAACTTCACAATTTAACTGGCGGGAAAAAGAAATGGCAGTTAACCAAGTGTGTTTCAAAAATAATTTAGAACGCGCTCGGGATGAAGGTATTTCATAGCGTACTACTCTATTAGCTAGGACTCTGTTCAGAGCTCTTGTATTCTTCTACCAAATAAAGTTAAATTCTTAATTTCCCCCCGATAATTTGGCAACAAAAATGTATATTTTAACGAAACTCGTTCCTCGAGAACTTCTCTTCTCATAAACTTCTATTAAAAGTTGTATACCGTCGTACACAATCTATGTGCACTCAGGCACTTGAATTACACAGGAAGGATGTTCAAGAAAGTACTCGTAGATAAACATATTCATATGAATGCATAACTTCCTTCAATAACATTCTTCCCGCAACAACATATCGATTGCTAATAATGTATCATAGTATATGTAGAGCTCTTGGTCTTACCAAAACTGCATTCTTTGGGAATTTGATAACTCTATTATTTCAGGCTTTAAGAGTTTTTTATTTTAAAAATTATCCAAGAAACATTCCTTCTAGTGAAATTGTATTTTACTTGAAGAGAAATTCCTACAAGGACATAAGTCATTGCGAAATATAATTGCGCACAGTCAAGGTCAAGGTCTGATGTAACGTCCAAAGTCAACAATTCCAATGAATTTTCCATGATGAGATTTGTATTATTTATAGATTGTGAGAGCAATAATTAAGCACCTTTCCACAGAGATCCGGTAAGGGCTTCAGCATCGAATACTTGTGTCAATAGCATAATACATTGCCAAGATGCAAGGAAGCAAATTATAAGGACTGTCAAAGAAATCAAGATTCATCTTCTTGCAATGTTAATTCCACTTCCCTTCCAACATGAAGCAATCTTGCATTACTCATGTTGAACACCCATGACCTTTTACCGAGTACAAATAATATTTAAATATCTGAGAACCATGCTTAATAAGGGAATATGGTATGCAGGATATTTAACTCGAATTTATTTATCTACCTACTTTTTGACATTTGATTTATAAATGTCTCAAATAGAGATACATAGATTGTAGCACTGGGCGCTTAAATATGTATTCTCTAAGTATCTTTAAATTATTGAACACACAAGCCGAGTGAAAATAGGTCAATTTATCACGATTTGGTATTCTAGAGGGACTTGTATAGGGACAGCAAATATAACACCCTTCTCACTGGACCGACTAGCGTGTAAGCACTTTGGGCGTCGAAAAAGGTTAAACGTAACAGAATAATGTGGCAGGGCAAAATTGATAGGAAAATCGATTAAGTGGGATGCCATTGAAAAGTTCTTATGATTTACTTTAGCTTGAAGCATCCAAAACCACTAAAAGAATTTAACAAGCAATGTGCTAGAGTTGTGTGCTTTCAAATAATTAAAGAGACTATGAGAATCTAAGACTTAACTGTCCAATGGGACTTTTTGCATTTGTAATTAATTCTAATTGGGGACTTTAATTCAAAACCATATTCATATAGATACAGCTCTATTCAAATGAACCCTACCCTTTCACTCTACCTTTACATTTTGCTATTCATCAAGTGAACTGCATTACCTCAAATACATTTGACATTTACGTTAACTGTTGTTCAAGAGAAAATCCTTGGAACTTTATATAGATTGTTTTGGTAAATTATTTCAAATTAAATAATAGAATTTTTGGAAATTGTATAGCTTTTGGCTTTTTCAATTTATTTTCAAACAGAGAAATATGAGATTCCTCAATTAGAGAACTACGGAGAAATAGCCTAAAAATATTTATATCTGTTATTTTTAAACAAATATTTGAGTCTTAGGAGCAAATCTGTTTTTATTTATGTCGATGTCCTTTACACACTAGGGATTTCGATCCCTTGTCAAATTTTTTCTTTTGGTGTGCGTATTTCGTATACATGTAAATCCCTCTTCAAATACGGATTCGAGGGATTTGATCTCTGTCAAAAAAAAATCGATTTTTTTTGGTGTGAAGGAACGTAAAATCTGTCGAGAGATCGAAATCTTCACACAGAAATTGATTTCTCATGAGTAAAGGAAATCGACATTAGATTTTATGATGAATCAATCAGACAGACCAGACGACAAAACGCATTCACGTGAAGCGATAAATACAGCACAATATTACCGACATTACCGACGTGAACCAGATTTACTTCGAATTAATGACAGAATTGAGTTGATTCAAAATTTAAAGAAAAATTTAAAGAGCTGTCAAATACATAGGCTCAAATCTTGTGGATGGGATTCGAAGACTTTCTTGGTTGAAGCATAGCCGCGTTTTATTATCGCTAATGATCCATAAGGATTATAGGATCATAGTGACAGTTGTCCTGTATACTCTGTTGCGGTAAATCTTACCACAACAAGGTTCACCAATCGGCTCCAAAATGCTGGCAAAGTTAGAATGATCCTGGACCATCAGCCAAGGCCTACTTACTCCTAAAGCATCTTGCAAAAGCAACAAAACAGGAATTCTACTCATAAGATGACAAAACATGGGACAGACTGTCCAGTTTCAACGACAGGTGTGACAGGTGGTCCACAGAAATTAATATAACTTGACGGATACTCGTAAGTCAAAACGAGGAACGCTAAACGAAATGGCCGAGAGCCCACCGTAGAGTGCCTGTGCAAGATAAACGAAGATGACTTTGTTAGGTGATTCCTCCAATTCGCCAAATCTGCAAGAAGGTCTACGGTTTCAATTAAATGTAATTTTTCGCGTGAAATAGAATTTTCCTCACCATTTAAGAATGACAAATGGTGGAAATGCATCCGTCCAAGATACTTTTCTCCATTTTAAACTGGTCGGTATGGGATGGAGCATTGCTCGTGTGAATCTGATTTTTCGTTCTCCTATAAAGCTGTAGTGGAATTAGACGGAGGTGAGCTGAATTCGTTCATTGAGTTATCTCCATTGTGAATGATCCCTTTCACTAGGGATTAAGGCAGGTATTCACCGAGCGCTCTTAAATTTCTTTGGGGTATTCATCAACCACTCGCAAGTGTTTTTCGAAGTTCGAAAATGAGAGCCACTCTCTCTTATTCAGGCATACCCAAACTTTGAAATCAAACTATTTTCGAACTTGAATGACAGCTGTGAGAATCCTTCGGTCAATTTCGTATTTTGTTTGGGGAGCGTTGCTGGTGACGATAACTGGTCGGGACCACTCCTAACCTTTAAGAGCACTCGTAGATCTTCACTAATATTGCTTGGTGAATAGGTTTATGAGCTTCTTAAGTTATGAGCGCTCGGTGAATACCGGCCTTAGAGTAAGGAATGAGAGAGTGGATTGGGTTCAACAACGGAGCAAGCTGTCAGCCAATAGGCGAAGTTTTGCGTTATAACCGTAACCGAACACCGCCACTACAGATGGCACTTTTTAACTAGATTTTGTTCGAGACAGATTGACTTAGAAAAGCTTATTTAGAAGAAAGAAAAATCTGATCGAATCACTTCATTTTTAGCAAATTAAGGTATTATAATCGTTTTGTGAGGAAATAGGTAGTTGGAGCTGTGAGAAAAGCTCAGATAATTACTGGAAAAACGGATCCATTTCAAGAGTTAGGTTAGGTGGGCCAGAAAACTCTAGAGGAAAATCCTATTTTTGAAAACAAGATAAGTATCCTTGAGTATAAAAATCTTTGAATAGTTGTTGTTTGAGGAAGCCAGTTTGGGCAAAGAAATACCCCGCTAGACCTAGGTGCGTTTTATTGAACGCGACCCTGATCTGACAGATCAGAAATCACCATTTTCTTCTTCTCATTTCAATATTCAATCGTAATCCCGTCGCGAGCACACCTACAATTTTCTGCTGATTTCGAACGGATATACCCTTAGGGGATTTGTCAATTCCTCACACACTGTTGCAATATTTTAACCCGAATTTTAT
Organism: Philhelius festivus; assembly: GCA_963931855.1. Taxonomy (NCBI): domain Eukaryota; kingdom Metazoa; phylum Arthropoda; class Insecta; order Diptera; family Syrphidae; genus Philhelius; species Philhelius festivus. The sequence continues at coordinate 172,433,688 of OZ007555.1, forward strand.
GATGAATTATTAGGATGATTAAGATGACGAATTACTTTAAAACCGCGACTTTGGATTATGCGAATCCAATTATAATTATAACAAGACAAAACCAAACGAATTAATTATTATTAAATTGTGCAACCGGCACACGCGAGGGATATGATCGAAATGTCAAAAAGATCAACGAAGTATTATGAGAGAAAGAGATTACAAAATATTGCAACAACAACTGCGATGTGTTACGACGCAGCTAACCGGCTAGTCAGCTGGGGGTGGGTTCGTCGAATTAAATTGGTGATAAAAAAAAGGTAAACAACTCAGATCGAATAAAAAGACGAATTTGGGTATTATAAAAAAAGGCAACTAAATAAATGTAAGTACTGGGGCGTACTTACGTGGGAGGGGTGGGCGCCAGGAAACTGTTTAGGGTCGTTTGCCTTGACCGGGATGCTGTAAATTTCTTCAATGATTGAAGGAAACGCAAGTTTAAATATTTCCAATGGGAAAAGAATATTTTATTTAAAAAATATCCAGGAAACCGTGGCTTACGCCTGGATTAAAACCTGGAATTTTTTCAAATATAAGAAATTACAAATACAAAATTAAATTGGTTGAAACCAATTGAAATCAAATGAATTAATTAGCGATTAAATGAAATTGAAATTATATGTACAATATGAAACAAAGGGGATTTTAAAAATGTAGACCGCAAGAATGGACCGCTATCACTCGGTCCCGAAATAAACAGATAATCAAACTACGGTAATAGGGGTTCGCGAGTCTCACAGTTTTGAGATTAATAAAACGAAATCAAAGGTCAACCGAATTAATACTTCACAACACTTTTAATCAACGAATTAAAACTTTTAAATTAAAACTTTTATAACCTAGCACTCTACTTATCTTTTCCTCCTTTTTGGATCTTGTTTCCTTTCCTTCCTTCTTCCTTCCTCAATGATTGCAATCGCCCCGTTCTGGCGATTCTTAATCTTTCCACTTAAAACCTCCTCTTTCGAATCAAGATTATTATTTTTCAAAAACTAATATTCTACTTTTCTCAACACTTTCTATTTTCTTCAACTTTTTATATTTTCTTTTTCCTTCTCTTCAAAATTTCAAATTGCCTATCGGCTTAGACAGTCAACCAAAAATTAGTTTAACCATTTAGCCTTTTATTTCTCCTTGGCCTCCTCGTTCACTCACACATTCACACACTCATTCAAAAGCTTTCGTGGAACTCGGTTACGGTACCACTCCGAGGTTGAGTTCCAACGAAACTCTCACTCACCCACACAATCACTGAATTCCCCAAGTTGTTGGTGCTGTCCCAAAACTTAGCGAATCCAAGGCCGTACCCTGCCATATTTTCAATTACTATTCTTGAGAAAAATAAAAAGAAATAACAAAAAGTTGAAGATAATATTCTGAGCATTCTCTCAGCTACTCTACTAAATTTACTATTTTCAATTAATTCGAAAAAGGAGCCTAGTATTAAATCTTTAAACAATTCTGAGGAACCGAAGGAGGAAGGCAAATATTCAAGTTAAACAACCTAACGCGTAATCTACTATTCGGTGGACCTTTGTGCAGATTTGGTGGGATGGGGAAGAGCGTTTAGCGTTCCATTCTTTGATGCTGATCTGTTATTTAAGTTAAGTTTTAAATGAAGAATTTTACGATGGGCTCAAAGCCGTGTTCAAAAATGATAAGTTAAAAATGTTAAGTTATATGATGTTGTTGATGTTGTGTTGTTCTCATATCCACTTTAAGTGTACGTGTATGTTTCGTTGTTGTCTTCCAATATGTTCTAAGCCTCGTTCTCTCAATAGATGGCGTGTGAGTCTCCAGCCCATCCGCTGGCTCAACACGATCGAATTATAGGGTACCTATTTTGTCATCCTCTCTGAGCTACTCTCAGGCTCCATGAGGACAACGGACTCAAAAGGTGGGTCGAAAAAATGGGAGTGGTTGGGGTGGAGGGGAAAACAGATATCGAGAGTCAGACTATGACTAAACAACATAGTCGAAGAAGGTTTGAAGAACCAAGATAAAGAATGGTTTTTGTTGCGTAAATCTTACCGTAACAAATTCCACCCTTACCTACCGAGGAGTTAAAGCTGGCTTTCAGAAATGAAAGCGAAGTAAAAAGGGATAAGAAAAGGTAAAAAAAAAAACGAAAAAGGAAAACATACACTACTATACAACACAACTATAACAACAACTCGATCGCTCCATGCGAGAGTAAGTACGTCACAGAGCTCGAAGGCTCTCAGTATCTCTTAGCGCAGCTCCTCCGCTACGCGACTAATTTTCGGGTCGTTCAGGGTCGTCGCAGTAAGGCTTTAAGTCCTTAACGTTCCAGGTTCCTCTATTTGTACCCTTCTCGTCCACGAGAGTGTACGTCCATGGCGATACACGTTTCTTAACTAGAAACGGGCCTACAAACTTAGGCGCTAATTTCGCCGAATAATAGTTCGCTGCCTCTGATAGAGTGAAGTTACGTCGCCAAACCAATTCGTTCGGGAGGAATTGAACATCTCTCCGACGAAGGTTGTATGTTTTCGCTGCCTTCTTGGTTGCCGACTCTAACTTTTTCCCTATCTCTTCCCTAAGCTTCCTAAACTGTTCCCTAGTATCGTCCGTATTATCACTCCTACCGCTCGGAATAGTGCTTAAGGATTCGCCTCCAAAAGTCACCATTCGTCGACCAAAATTTGCATAATACGGCGACACACCTAACACCTCATGCTGGGCCGTGCGTATGCTGCACGCTACTTTCGCCAACTGCGAATCCCAAGCCCTATGGTTTTCAGAAACATAAGCCCTAAGTGTTGTCTTAATTATTTGGTTTATTCGCTCTGCCGGATTGGCCTGAGGATGATAATGTGCCGTAAACATTATCGAAGACCCGTAGCTATCACACAAAGATTTTAATTCCTTACTCTTGAACTGGGGACCGTTATCGCAAACTACGAATTTAGGAACGCCGAAAAGTAAAAAGACATTATCTTCTAACTCCTTACATACAGATTTGGCCGTTGCAGATCTCAACGGAAACAACAAAGGGAACTTTGTAAAGTAATCTACGACAGTCAGAATATAGGTAAAACCCCTACTCGATTTTGGAAGCGGGCCAACTAAATCAACACATAACATCTCCCACGGATTGGTAACTCCTTTCCTCTCCGTCATCAACCCAGCCGGTTTTTCATTAATCGGTTTCACGCTTTGACAAACTTTACAATTCCTAACATACCTAGTAATATCTGACCTCATTTTTGGCCAATAATATTTCTCTCCTATCCTAGCAAAAGTTTTCTTCACCCCCATATGCCCTGCTAACGGATGGTCATGATTCTCCTCTAAAACCTTTTTCCTATCACTCTTTGGAATAACTAGTTTCCACTCACTATTTGAATTATGTACTAAAATGTGGTTTGCTTTTACTAACTTAAACAATTTTCCTTCTTCTACTCGCCAAGCTGGAAAAGACAATGGCTTCTTTTCTACTTCTCCTAACATTTTCCCTATCCATGGATCGTTTGTGGGCTCCGAAATCCCAGATAAAACCGGTACGCTTCTCGAAAGCATATCTGGCACCACATGATCCTTTCCTTTGCGGTGAACAATGTCGAACTCGAACTGCTGCATACGTACAGCCCATCGAGCCAGCCTACCCGCTGGGTCCTTCAACTTGCTCAACCATATCAAAGAGTGGTGATCGGTAATCACCTTAAATCTCACCCCCTCCAGATATGGCCGCAACTTCTCTATTGCCCACAGAACAGCTAAGCACTCTTTTTCTGTGGTCGAATAGTTCCTCTCATTCCTATTAAGTGATCTGCTCAAATAGCAAACCACTTTCTCTCCCTCCTCAAAATCCTGAGTTAAGACAGCACCAATCCCGAAATCAGAAGCATCCGTCTGAACGACAAATGGCTTCGAAAAATCCGGGCACGTCAGGATGGGTGCAGCAACTAAACATTCCTTGGCTTTTCTAAAGCTATCCTCACATTCCCTACTCCAAATAAACTTCCTATCCTTCTTTAAAAGATCGGTTAACGGTTTTACCAAACTCGCAAAGTTTGGTATAAATCTCCTATACCAGGATACCGTACCGAGAAAACTCCTAACCTGCTTCACGTTCTTTGGCGATGGAATCCCTAACATACTTTCTATCTTTTCTGGGTCCATGTGTAGACCGTTTCTGTCTACAACATAGCCCAGAAATTTCAAAGATGGCCTAACAAAACTACATTTTTCCCTACCTACTTTTAAACCTGCCTTAATTAATCTTTTAAAAACCTCACTTAAAACTTCCATATGCTTCTCAAAAGTGTCTGTCACGATGATGATATCATCGAGATAGACGAAGACATATGGCTCTAACTCTGCTCCTAAAACTGTATCCATAAATCTTTGCCATGTTGCAGGAGCATTGTGCAACCCGAACGGCATCCTCAAAAATTGAAATAAACCCCTACCTGGAACTGTGAAAGCAGTATACTTTCGAGAATTTTTCTCAACTGGAATCTGCCAATATGCAGACTTAATATCCAGTGAACTCAAAAACCTAGCATTATTTAACTTATCTAAGATGGCCGTAATATACGGAAGGGGGTATGCATCCCTAGCCGTAACCTCATTTAACTTCCTATAATCTACACAAAACCTATACGAACCATCTTTCTTCTTTATCATGACAATGGGTGAAGCCCATGGACTGTCAGATTTTTCTATCACTCCATCCTTCAACATTTCTTCTAATTCCCTATCTATGAAAGTCTGAACCACAGGGGACACCGGATAGTACCGTTGCTTGATTGGTTCAGCTTCCATCCTAATTTTGTGCTCCACCATCTGTGTGCACCCTAACCCTTCTGGCATCTCACTAAAAACTTTTTCTAAAAACGTATCTAACTCTTTTCTCTGTGTCTCGTTTAATTCCGTTAAATGATCCGCCACGGACATTGAAGCCAACGAACTTTGGTTCGAAAACGTCCACTCCCCTGATTTCAAATCCGGGACCACACCCGATAGAGCCCAAAAGTCTGCTCCTAAAATCAGTTTATGGGGCAGGCGCGGAATCACGAGACATTCTACTAAAACTACCTTTTCTTTAATCCTAATTGGAAGTGAAACAACTCCTTCCACTCCAATGCCTGTACCATCCGCTAAAATAACTCTACCTAAGTTTGATTTTTCTAAACCTATCCCTAAATCCTTTAAAATTTCCCATCCGTCCCTACCTAAAATTGTGCGTGAAGCACCTGAATCTAAAAGCCCTAACATCTTAACACCGTAAATTTCAACACCAACATATGGTCGTTGATCCCTACCATCTTGCTCAAGCGTGAAACCTAAATTAATTTTCACCGACTGGTTACCAGTAGGCGACCTAACAGACTTTAACGGAACTCTCGTCCTACTGACCCGAAAGTTCGTCTTCCGTTTCCCGAACACTGTTGGCAGTTACTCCGATTAACTCCAACTCTACCACAACCATAACAACGCCTAACAGCGGAACACCTATTTGCAAAATGGCCTTCTCCATTGCAATTATAACACCTAATTATCCCTACACTACTATTTTTAAAAGGGTTCGAAGTCTGTCTTTGTCGAATAATTTCGTTTTTCTCCGCAACAACCGAAACTGTTGGAGTCTGTTTATGTTAGGGTTTCCAGAACATCTCTTTTAAAGAGAACATGTTCTCTTTTTTGACTTCGATCTTTCTTATTCTTTCTTTTTTCATCAACTTCTTTTTTTTTACTCTTTTTTATTTGTGTACTCTTTTTTGTCTCTTTTTTTCCAAAATATTTATCTGACTCACTTTTCATTTATATACTTTTGTATAAGTCTCCTAAAATGAAGCATTAACACACTGAAGTACGCACTTATCCATTCGGGAGCTATCGCCGAACCCTGTTTCGAACATTTAACATGCATGAATACGAACAGACCGATTTAATGTCATGTGTTTCCCTTAACAAGATGTTAAAATAAACTAATTATTATTAACTAAACTGCTGCTATTTGTGTACCTACCTTACTTTTATAAAAAAATATTTTTTTTTAAAATGAAGTTTTGATATCATATCTTTTACTTGAACGACACTGCTGTGCGCAGAGGAGGGGAGGGGGGGCGGTGAGCGGTCTAGCAGTAGATGATTGGAGTTTCGAAAATGTCCTCTTTTTTTCAAACATGTTATGGACACCCTAGTTTATGTCGAACAATTTGTTTATTTTCAGAAACAACCGAATCTTCTTGAAAGTCTACACCTACGTATGCTAGATCCGGCTCTAGCAAAGTCCTATTTCTACTATTTGGAGGTGGAATATACGATTCCACATTTGCCCTCACTGCCTCCAAATCTCTACCTAACGCTACTAAATCAGAAATACAATTTGGTCTAGCCAAACCAAGTTGTGTCTGGTAGAAAGGTGTCAAGTTCCGCTGAATCATTGACAGCTTCCTCCGTTCTGATATGGGCTCTGTAAGCCGACCAAACAAATTTTGCATCGTCGCCACATAGACACCGATGGACTCATCGCGGCCTTGTGTGCGATGCCTTATCTCTTCTAGCAACAAATCGTCATAATTCGGTGGCAAGAACTCCAGCTTCAACTCTCTGACGAGTTCTGGCCACGAATTAATAGAAATCCTAATTGCCCTAAACCATATCAACGCTTTTCCTACAAAAAATTCTACCGCTGACCTAAAAATTTGCGCTTCCGTTACACCACGGGATAGCCGCATTTCCTCAACCCTCTCTATGAATGCAATGCGTTTACGGAAGCACCACAACGCTCACCCGTAAATTTCACATCCCATTTGTGAATCTGCTCATACCTATCTTCAATTGAACTTTCCATCCTAAAATTATTCCTACTACTAACTAATCTACTATCTGCCACTCCTAAGCCCATCGATGTACTGGCAGAAGTTAACATCGACCTGCTATTCTGAGGTTCAGCTGAACGCTGCTTTTCAACCTCCAAACCCTTTTGCTTTCCACCCACTTGTTCTTCTTCTTTTTCCAAATTTACTTCCTCATCACTATCTTCGTTTTCCTCTACGTGATCTTCTAATTCTGCCATTGCCATTATTAACTTATTTTTAAGAGCCTGCTTGCTCTTTTCCTGGACCTCATTTTCTGGAATAGACCTATCTAACCTACGTAATCCCCACTCTACTTTAGTCAAAATCTTCAAATATTCCTTTGAAGTTTCTGACTTTGGAGGATTTTCTAAAAGTATCCCTAATTCGCCTAACTTTTTCTCAACCGCTATCTGATCTTGTTCAAAACTGAACGGATATGCGGGAGCTACGAAGGAATCCCTACGTGCCAACTTGGTGGCAACCCTAAGCGCCTTGCGCATCTCGTCTACCGACCCTATTGGTAAACCTCGGCACTCCATCTCGTAAGCGAGTTCGTCCTGCGACAATCTATTAATTTCCATATTATAATATTTATATGAAAGCAACTACAAAAGAAAAATTAAAAAACTACCTATAAAAACTTGCCTAAAAGTGCCTTTAATGCACTGAAAATATGTTCCTAAATTAATTAAAATGTTCTTAAAACCGTTTAAGAATGAAGAAAATTTCAAACGAATTAAAAAAAAATCAACAAAAAAAAATTTACTAATAAAATTTATTACCTAACGAAAATAACTATTTATTATTCTCAAGCGCAAAAAAAAATAATTTCTCAACAAAATTTCTCTAAAACAACTCCAAAATGTTCGTACTAAAATAATCCACTTCGACAAAGTGGGAACACTTGAATTTTGTTGTTGACAAAATTAAAATTCTAAAGAATTAAAACACACACGAACGCGAAAGAGACAGAACTATTAATTTCAACCAATAAAATAAATAAAAACTATTAATTTTGATGTCGACCCCGATAAAAATGAATTAAAACAATATAAAAAATATGGCAGAATATTCAATCCAATAAAATAAATCAATCAAAATATAAATTAAAATATGTATATCAATAAAAAAAACCTTACTCTCTTAATTTGTTCAGGTACTTTTCACTCACTCTTCAAGTTAACACCAGACACCAATAACAAAAAAAAACTGGAACGCCCGCTGCTGCACACTTGTTGTGACTTTTCCTTAAAAAATTTTCCACTTTAATTTAGATTACCTAGGGATAAAAAACCATGAGTGAAAGAACAAACAAAATGCAAAAAAAAGGAACAATTAATTTCACCAAGAAGAAGAACACACAACAAACACTTTCAAATCCAAACAAAAGGGTAGGTATTATCTTTTTTTTCAGAAATTAAAACACGTATGGGCGCCAAATTTGTTGCAATATTTTAACCCGAATTTTATGATGAATTATTAGGATGATTAAGATGACGAATTACTTTAAAACCGCGACTTTGGATTATGCGAATCCAATTATAATTATAACAAGACAAAACCAAACGAATTAATTATTATTAAATTGTGCAACCGGCACACGCGAGGGATATGATCGAAATGTCAAAAAGATCAACGAAGTATTATGAGAGAAAGAGATTACAAAATATTGCAACAACAACTGCGATGTGTTACGACGCAGCTAACCGGCTAGTCAGCTGGGGGTGGGTTCGTCGAATTAAATTGGTGATAAAAAAAAGGTAAACAACTCAGATCGAATAAAAAGACGAATTTGGGTATTATAAAAAAAGGCAACTAAATAAATGTAAGTACTGGGGCGTACTTACGTGGGAGGGGTGGGCGCCAGGAAACTGTTTAGGGTCGTTTGCCTTGACCGGGATGCTGTAAATTTCTTCAATGATTGAAGGAAACGCAAGTTTAAATATTTCCAATGGGAAAAGAATATTTTATTTAAAAAATATCCAGGAAACCGTGGCTTACGCCTGGATTAAAACCTGGAATTTTTTCAAATATAAGAAATTACAAATACAAAATTAAATTGGTTGAAACCAATTGAAATCAAATGAATTAATTAGCGATTAAATGAAATTGAAATTATATGTACAATATGAAACAAAGGGGATTTTAAAAATGTAGACCGCAAGAATGGACCGCTATCACTCGGTCCCGAAATAAACAGATAATCAAACTACGGTAATAGGGGTTCGCGAGTCTCACAGTTTTGAGATTAATAAAACGAAATCAAAGGTCAACCGAATTAATACTTCACAACACTTTTAATCAACGAATTAAAACTTTTAAATTAAAACTTTTATAACCTAGCACTCTACTTATCTTTTCCTCCTTTTTGGATCTTGTTTCCTTTCCTTCCTTCTTCCTTCCTCAATGATTGCAATCGCCCCGTTCTGGCGATTCTTAATCTTTCCACTTAAAACCTCCTCTTTCGAATCAAGATTATTATTTTTCAAAAACTAATATTCTACTTTTCTCAACACTTTCTATTTTCTTCAACTTTTTATATTTTCTTTTTCCTTCTCTTCAAAATTTCAAATTGCCTATCGGCTTAGACAGTCAACCAAAAATTAGTTTAACCATTTAGCCTTTTATTTCTCCTTGGCCTCCTCGTTCACTCACACATTCACACACTCATTCAAAAGCTTTCGTGGAACTCGGTTACGGTACCACTCCGAGGTTGAGTTCCAACGAAACTCTCACTCACCCACACAATCACTGAATTCCCCAAGTTGTTGGTGCTGTCCCAAAACTTAGCGAATCCAAGGCCGTACCCTGCCATATTTTCAATTACTATTCTTGAGAAAAATAAAAAGAAATAACAAAAAGTTGAAGATAATATTCTGAGCATTCTCTCAGCTACTCTACTAAATTTACTATTTTCAATTAATTCGAAAAAGGAGCCTAGTATTAAATCTTTAAACAATTCTGAGGAACCGAAGGAGGAAGGCAAATATTCAAGTTAAACAACCTAACGCGTAATCTACTATTCGGTGGACCTTTGTGCAGATTTGGTGGGATGGGGAAGAGCGTTTAGCGTTCCATTCTTTGATGCTGATCTGTTATTTAAGTTAAGTTTTAAATGAAGAATTTTACGATGGGCTCAAAGCCGTGTTCAAAAATGATAAGTTAAAAATGTTAAGTTATATGATGTTGTTGATGTTGTGTTGTTCTCATATCCACTTTAAGTGTACGTGTATGTTTCGTTGTTGTCTTCCAATATGTTCTAAGCCTCGTTCTCTCAATAGATGGCGTGTGAGTCTCCAGCCCATCCGCTGGCTCAACACGATCGAATTATAGGGTACCTATTTTGTCATCCTCTCTGAGCTACTCTCAGGCTCCATGAGGACAACGGACTCAAAAGGTGGGTCGAAAAAATGGGAGTGGTTGGGGTGGAGGGGAAAACAGATATCGAGAGTCAGACTATGACTAAACAACATAGTCGAAGAAGGTTTGAAGAACCAAGATAAAGAATGGTTTTTGTTGCGTAAATCTTACCGTAACAACACTCCTGAAAATCTTTTTGCAGCGGCAGAGAATCGAACTCGAGACCTTCCGGATGACAGTCCAATGCACTAATCATTATGCCAAGGGGTACCACATCAATATTAATAGGTAGATACTAATCAATTTAACTAGCCCCTCAGTTAATCTTTATTTTATGACTCGATCTAACTAATAAAGGTCATAAGTCTGGTAGATAAAATTTCCCAAAGTGAAATTTAAATATTGTTATTTTTTTTATAAAATTCTAACTGATTTTTGAAAAATTGAAAAAATTGAAAAATTGTTTAATAAAAAAGAGGCAATTTAGGTACTTGCCATTCATAAATTTATTACTTTCGAATCCATTTTGTTTATAAATTATTCTGGCTCATAACGTTATCACTTACTAAATCCTTGCCTACGTCCTATCCTTTTCAACCCCAGAAGCTCTTTATCCTCTCTTCCTATCCTTCAACTCACTAGCTCAGCTTTACCTTGTCTTTCCAAGAATACCTTCGCATTTCTCATGGAGACATCAGAGTCCTTTGTAATCCCTTTCTCAAAATATTTATACTCTTCTAAAAAATGTATTTTATGTGTCTTGTTGACATCCTAAAACGTATTGACTCCTACTATGCAAAGAACCTTTTCCTTCTGTTTTTTTTTTTTACTTGCGACTTATAGGTACTATAAGGCAAGTTATGCATTCGTAAAAAAAATCGAACTCGAGATTTTGATCAAAGTTGACATTACGATGATAGCGAAGACTAAAAAAGTGGGTCTCGCAATTCTGTCTGTCTGTCTGTCTGTCTGTCTGTCTGTCTGTCTGTCTGTCTGTCTGTCTGTCTGTCTGTCTGTCTGTCTGTCTGTCTGTCTGTCTGTCTGTCTGTTCGACTACAGGCTAAACGACTCGGCCGATTTTCTTTAAACTTGGTAGATATCATTTTTAATTTTTTCCCCCCACACGTTTTTTTCTTTTTTTTTTAAAGACCAAAAATAACGGTACCCCCCATACGAATTTTTTTCGAAATTTTATAAACATTTTTTTTTCTCAAAAACTGTTCAACAGATTTTAAAAATAAAGATACAGAAAAATTTCATTTAATTAAATCTAGGTACTGGTTGAAAAAAAAAATTCCGAAAAATGGTTATTGAGGGTACCCCCCATGGAACCATTTTTTTTGTTTTTGGTTTTCTCAAAAACGGTTCAACCGATTTTGATCATTTTTTTTTTACTAAAGCTCCCCAAAAACATAAATAGAATTGTGTACTCAAATTTTCAAAAAAAGTTTTTTTGGATTTTTAAAAAAAACTTCAAAATTTTTTTTTTCAAAACTCAATATTTCGAAAACCCCATGCTAGATTTTTTTTAAACTTGATAAATAAAAGTTTCTCAATATAATCTACAAAATGTGAGAAAAAAAATTTTATTTTACCTAAAACTAAAGGTACCTACCATACAAATGCTAAAAAATTAAAAAAAATGGTTTTCAAAAATCGTATTTTTCTCGAAAACGGCACCTAGAATTTTGATAAAATTTTTTTTCTTTCAATTATTTTTTACGATCTTTAATTTAATAAAAAAAAATTTGAAATTAAGATATTACAGCTTGTACCTACCATAGAACCATTTTTTCGAATTTTGAATTTCTCATTATCCACATAACGGATCTTAATGAAAATTTGTATAGAGAAGCTTCTAAAAAGTCTAAAACACATTGCATTTCAAAACTTTAAAATAAATATTTTTTGAATTTTTGAAAAAAAAAATCTATTTTTTTCTTTTTTTTTGAAAATTCGATATCTCCGAAACAGGTCAATATTTCTTTTCGTAAATTTAATTTTTATTCGAACAATGATAAAAACTTTAAATTAGCGTACCAAAATTTTTTCTTAAATAGCTTTTAAAAAGTTTGTATATAAAAGCTTCTTTTAAAGAAACCACTACAAGGACTTATAATTTTTGTTCTTGCATAAATTCATATTTGCATAGCATTCTGTTACTACTAAAAGAATTTAAAAATTAATTTTATCCTTATGAACAGTTTTCTCTAAAAACATTCTTTTTTAAAATTCCCAGTCGATTACATAGGAGCAAGTTCGTGCGACCCAGTCGTGCATTTTATTTTTTTTTTTTTTTTGGGACAACAAAACACAATTTTTGGCAATGTGTTTTGTTTCGATTTTTTCGTATTGAAACACTTAAAAAGTTTGTCTCATCTACTTTGTACATACAGACCATGCTTGAAAAATCACTTTCTTATTTATAAGCCAGTATAGATACGTTTGTTGTTCTCTACATAAGTGACAAGGACATAATTTATTATCCTTCATCCAAGCAGGGATAGTCTTGACAGCTAAAAAATGAACAAGAAGATCTAGCAAGCCAAAAGTGCTTGGCACATTCATCATTGGAACTTTTGAATTTATTGATCTGAGAAATCTAAGGAAACTTTTGCATTCGAAACATTGCGGAGTTGTTTTTAATTTCTTGCCTTGATGATTATTTGATATCGCATTGGCAGGGATTTTCTAAATTCAACTTTTTAAATCATGAACTTTCTTAATTTGCAGTTGGGTTTAATGGAAAGTTATAACCAGTATAATCCATGGTAATCCTAGGTTTTGATTTATTTTGCATTTTCTTCACAATGATAATAAATTATCATTCATTTTCGAAATAAATTGATAAAGTGATGGAAGATGAGCTTTAAGTTATTGAAGAGATTTATTTTAAATCTATTGATTACTGTGCTACTTCATAGTAGGTACGTTTCGTACGGAAATTTTAAAGGACCTTTTATTTATTCGTATCGTATTCAGAGTATACAGGAATCGTGCTGCAAAAAAAAGCCTGCTATTTAGATTTATTTAAAATGTGTGATTGTTATAACGAAACGAGGATTTGGATAGTGCGGCGGCGGTACCATGCTTTGCAGTCCGTCATTTCCGCCCAAAGCGAATTAAGGCGAGAGCTTGTAGGCACACATCCGAGTAGATGGGCCATTATGAGGCGGGCCAACTTGTTTGCCAAATCTGAAAGCATAGCACGAAGACACAATCGCTGTTCGTCGTCAATTTTGGCAGATCCAAGCGTTTTGATTCGAAACTTATGTACCTGCGCAAATGGGAGTTAGCAACAGATAATTCATGAAGACTTAAAATTGTTTCCGTAGAAAATCCAAATTACGAGCAAGTTAAATCATCTGGATTGGCCTGTTCCCCTGGAATTTCGCCAAAAAATTATTGAAACGGCCGAAATAGACAACTTGATAAATTGGTTGTTTATGTATATTTTGATCTAAACGGCAATGTAATTAAGCAAAATTTCAATACGTGGTCCTAAGGTGGAGTGTAACTTACCTTTTTTTTTATACATAGCGGGGATTGGTGCCATTAGACCCAAACAACCAACATGTTTGAGTGCTCTTTTAGTCAGTTGTTGTTTCTATTACGAAAATCTTTTTAGTGCTTTACTCAGACGTTACTTTCCTGAAGGCGATCTCTGTTTTTGTAACAAAAAACTTTAGCCTAATCTTCAGTAATCTGCTTCACACATCGTTCCACGTTTTGGGTACGACATGGGAATAGAGAGTAAGTTATACTTTCAATATCTCCGCTACTTAAAACACTTGAAATGTATGCATTGGTAAGGAATTTGGTTACAGGAGGCTCCGTGACTTTAACTTCCTGCCAGTCGATTAAATTTACTAAATCATTGACTTTGGAGTTTATTGTAGGAACTAAGAACTACCGAGTGTAAAGCAGATTTTTGTCTGCTTACGATTTCACCAGTCTTCAAAGTATACTAGCCTACGAATCGATAGCTAAGAGCAACTTTTCTGTATGGGCGTAAAATGTTAGTATTGATATGAATTATGCATTTTTACACAGTACGAGTACACTTTTAAGATTGTGAGAAATAAATAAATTGTATTAGATAATTTTAATTAAAAAAAATTAAGTGATTAAAAAAACTAGAATAAGAAACAAAGTTTAGAAATATTACCATAATCTTTAAATTTAAGATTCTTGTACATGAAATCATGAATGCAGTTCCAAATTAATTTAGTTTGCTTGATAAAATAAGTTGGGAAAGTGGAGAGGGGTGACGTCGAAATTAGTTGCTCTGATTAGCAAAGAAGAGGGTTAGCTCATACCTAAACTGACGTGTGTCATTTAGTTCTCTCAGTTTGCACGGAAGTGAATTCCATGCAGAGATATAAAAAATTGTCTTTCGGAAGTAAGGCATGAAAACTGTGGAAGAATTAAGCAAGCTGATCTGCTAGATATCGAAAACTGAATTTTACTGTACAGATTTACAGATTGGTTGTCTACTTTTTATAATGCTGAACAATAAAACGGGAGAACGAAACTTGATATAATTCATCAAAGACATATTTAACAGATTTTTAGCCAAGTGTGAGATATGGTCAAATCTTCTGAGTCTATAGACATAACGTATGGTACTGTTCAATGCCATTTGAAGCTTCCTCTTACTCTCCGCATCACAATTATAAAAAATTTTCAGTCCATAAGGTTCGAAGAACCGCATACGTTTTGCCCACAATAACATTAATGTGGTTATTCCATGTGAGGGTCCTGTTAAATACCATTCCTCAATTTTTCGAGGTATCTGCGAAATCAATTGCTGAATTATTGAGTATAATTGAGGGAAAATAAGATAGCTCTAGTGTCTTTTTTGCAATAACTAAACAGTTACATTTCTTAGGATTTGACAGGTGACAGGTTATTGTCTGAAGATCACTTAGATATCCTTTGAAGATCTTCATTCAAAATACTGGCACCATTCTCTATGAGACCTAGAGGACAACATCGATTAATTTGGATATCATCGGCATAAATAAATATGCATCAAGGAATTTAAAATTATATTATTTATATCGCTGATGTAGAGCGAAAATAAAAGAGGGCCCAAGATCGATCCTTGCGGAACACCTCTCACTAATGGAAGTAGTTCAGATAAAGCATTATCTAGAAACACAGCCTGTTTTCTTTCACTAAGATATGATGTAAGTAACTTAACAGCAAAAGGAGACATATTAAAGAAGTGGTATAATTTATCAATGAGAATAGTGTGGTCTACCATGTCAAATGCCTTGGAGAAGTCTAGAAGAAAAAGGAAGGTAACGTGGTCCTTATCCAATTTAATTCTTATTTCTTCTAAAACACTCATCAGAGCAGTAGTGCAACTGTGTTTGGCACGAAAGCCAGATTGAACTGAATCCAGAAGACAATTAGGGGATGGTGGCCTAAAATGGCACCCCCTAAGGAAAATTTGTCATATCTCGCAAAAATGTGACATTTAAACTTAAATGTTATATTCTTTTCAAATCTAAATCAATAGCGCTTACATTTTTTTGCTTTAGGAGTTTAAAAAGTTTCAAAAAGTATTTACAGTACCTATTTAATTTTCAAAAACTCTCCAAATTCCAACAATAAACTAAAGAATTGCATTACCAAAACTTTATAGTTTTGTTTGATTCTACAATTTCTAGCAAGGGGGCCATTTCACATTGGTGGGCCATTTTAGGCCATCTTCCCCTACGTGTAAGATACTCGTTCAACTGCTTATGCATTAAGCGTTCACAGATTTTGGATAATTAAGGTAGAATTGATATAGGCCTGAATTCCTCACTGTCAAATTTTTAGGGATTGGTACAATTTTAGCCAGTTTCCATTGGCATAGAAAAATTCCGGTTGTAAATATGGTATATTGATAACGTGCGTAACATATGGAAGGACTAAAGGTAATATCGTTTTCATGAAAATCGGACGCACTCCATCTAAACCAACGGCATTTGATTTTACAGTCAGAAAGCTTTCGACTACATCTGTGGTCTCAATCCTTGCAAAGAAGAATGGTTGCTCTGTTAAGACTACAGGATTACTGTAAGTATTATTCGAAGCTGAAATTGTTGTTGGAACTGATAGGAAACTACGATTTAGATGATTACAATCTACATCGCTAGTGCAGCTTAACTTTTGTTTGCCTATCCCTAAATTACGAAGTTTACTCCATAGCTTACGACCATCATTTTCACTGAAATAATACTGTGTGTTAGCTATTTTAATCTCACGAATTACTTTATTTCTTAAACTTTTGTAAAATTGATGGAGTTCCTCAATCCGAAAATGTTTCCATCGGTGATGTGCTTGGTCACGTTGCAAAATTAACAAGCGAATATCGTTCGTAAACCAAGCCCTTGAATTTTGCCCTACCGATTGATATAGCAACGTGAGATTCAAAAAGATGATTGCAGGAAATCCACTTGGTCATTCGGCGAGGACATACAATAAATAAGGTCCAAGGAACGCAACGGATGTGGTGTTCAAGAGCAAGCCTATCAATATTCTTAAAATTTCGAAAACTGTAAATTGATGCACTGTTTTGGTTATTTATATCAAAATCAAACGTAAGAAATATGAGGTCATGCTTTGAAAATGCGGGTGCTGATATTTGATCATAGAGAAGTACGCTGTTAGTGTTATTTACAAAGAACAAATCTAACAGAGTACTCGTGGTATTCGTGAAATGAGTGGGTACATTGGTATTTACGGGATGCAAATCAAACGCCATCATAAGGCTCCAAAAATCGAGCTAACGATATCATTTTCCATAAGTTGCATGTACCATCTTTGCAAGAAGTATTATACTCTTGATAGAAAACCATATTGGAGCATAAACTAGACCAACGAAATTAACCAAAATCACAAATTTTTCCGATGGATTTTTAGTTCCTCTCATTGTCATGTTTGTAGCAGGCAGCCAACAAGCATGTGATAACTGTCCAGGATGATAGTGACAGTAAAGATACTAGGCAGTTTTTCGTGGCTTCAATTTGACATAGGCAGGAATTTTTGGTTACAGCTTCAGTTATTTATGTTGTCAATTTCTGGTAAAATATCAATTGTTTCTGGTACTGGAACAAGGGGTTATCCTTTTCACAACATACTAACTTTTTGCCAATTGGCCCAGAGAAGCCATATGTGCCTGTTATAATGACCATCGAAGCAGCTCGGTACAATGAAGCAGATAAATTTTCCATTGTAAATGTTTTCGCAAAGTTTCTTTCATTAATCTGATGAAATCTCCCTGTGAGCCAGTATTTTTACCCTTTCCTTCGCATCCGACAGCAACAAGATTAGCTGCCTCGGGTGGCTTCGCAGTAGAGCATTCTGTCACTCAAATTTTCCAAGACCTTGTTGTTGGTTTCGGGCTGTAGCTCACGAATTTATTTGATGATATTGGCGAAGTGCTTGAATCGTTTCCGGATTGATGGCATAACATCGCACCTTCACGGTTCCCCACAAAAAAACGAATCAAATCGCAGCTCCGAGGCAGCCAATTAACTTCGACAAAACGGCTGATAACAAGATTTTCGAATTTGGTGCGCAAAAGATTGACATAGGATGGACCATGGCGCGCTATCCTATATGAACCAGAGGTCATCCAAATCCATGTCCTCAATTTCAGTAAAATCAGTCGGTTGACAAGACACTGTTGCCTGAAACGTTCTCCGCAGCTTCATTTTCGAAGGAACATTTTTCAATGATGCCACCAATCCACAATCCGCACCAAACTGTCACTCTCTGCGGATGCATTGGCTTCTGGACAACAACGTACGGCTTTTCCGAGCCCCACATGTAGCCGCCGAGATGAAAATGTGCCTCGTCAGAATAGATGATTTTTATATCCAAAATCGTTATCCAATTCAAGCTTCTCTAAGGTCCAAACTGAGATCAATGGCGAGTTGATGTTCGTGAATTGAGTCATACGCACGATGACGAGAACTATGCGTGTTGTCCACTAGCATACCAGTCTCACGAACTTTTTGCACAAACTTGAGTATACAGCATTTGCCTCATTTCGGCCAAAACTTCTTTTCAAAAAACGCACTTCCTGGGGCTACGCAGCTGGAACTACGAACAGCCCGCCATGTGACTTCTCAAGAAAATATAAGTTTAAGCATGAACACAAATTATACATTTTTGTACCGGCTTTTTTAAAAAATAAAAAATAAAAACTTTTAAAAAACACATTTTTAAGAAAAAAATTTGTATATTTGTTATTATACAAATAAAAATTAATTTTCCAAGAAAAATACTGACCTATTTTTGAGATATCGAAATTTCAAAATATAATGATTTTTTATTTTAAAAAATCCCAAAAATTTTCTTTTAAGTTTTGAAATGCAGTGTTTTTCAAAGATTTCAGAAACTTCTCTAGAATATTTGTATAATAGGTACCGTTATTTTTAGGTCAAATAACAATTGTTTTCTGACATCTTGAAGACGACATCTTGTAGATTGTAATAAAAAACTTTTAACTGTCAAGTTTAAAAAAAAATCGAGCATGGTTTTTAAAAATGCTGAGTTTTCAAAAAAAAAATGTTTGTATACACAATACTATTAAAACTTTTGGAGAAATTAGGTATAAAATATATGATCAAAATCGGTTGTACAGTTTTTGATAAAATCAATAACAACAAAAATGGTTTTAATAACAATTTTTCGGAAATTTTTTTTTTCAAGAATTACATAGCTTTAACTTAATGAAATTTTGTCAATTTTTTTTTAATCTGTGGAAACGTTGAGGAAAAGGTTGTTTGATAAAATTTCAAAAACATCTTAGGTATGTCAGTTACCATTAGTTTTGGGCTAAAAAAAAAAAGAAAAAAACGTCTCGGGGGGGGGGGGGAAATCGGCCGAGCCTCTTAGGCTGTATTCTTACAGACGTACAGAATTGCGAGACCCACTTTTTTAGTCTTCTCTATCATCGTAAGTCTGATCTTTGATAAAAAAAAAAATTGTATCAACAACATGTATGTACTACATAAATCACGTTTACATATGGAAGTAACTCTTAAATAAAGAGATGAACGATAAATGATAATCGGCACGTATCATTCAAAATAATCAGAATCAACCCTTTCAGAATACTGCAATTAAACTTGGACTGCCTTCAAAACTTTTATCAGAAGATTTCCAATTCCTTGTCGTAAATTTAAAACTTTACCCTTGTTTCATTGGAATTGCATATGTAAAATCTGAGGAAAACATTGATCATACAAGCTTCAACCCTTCATTTGCATATAATGTATGTTATAAATGAAACACAAATTTCTTTGTAATGTAAATTAATTTCAATTCCAACATTAAGGCATTGTGTACTTTCTTAATATAATTAAAACCCTTTCTAATGCTTCATACCCACTCAAAGAGATAAAATCATTGTTTATTAAAATGCCATTTTGTAAAAGAAAACAAAGAACAAAAATTTGCACATCGTTTCCTCGAAAAAGAACAAAGAAACACAAAAATTAAATCTCTGTCATTAGATCTAAAATCCATGAGCAGCTTCAGCTTGTAAAACATTGATATGAGGAGGGCTAAAGGAAGCCTTGCTTAAGCATTATTTGGTATGGTAATTCGAAACAATTCCACATGAACGAATGTATGCTAAAATCAAGTAAATAGTGTTAATGGCGGATTTTTGCTTATTTCTACAGGGTGGCGAAAAATTAATCACCACTGCGGAAAATGTTATAACTTTTGCAAATGGAGTCGTACGTCAATAATATTTGACATTTGTCAACTAGACAACTGTAGTATACAAACATACTAGCAATGGAGCGCTACACTCTGCAGGAGCGTGGAATAAATGTGTCGATTATGTTGACCAATAATTGGTCGATGGTGTTAGGACAGCGTCAATTTCGATGTCGATTTCCTAATCGTGTCGCGCCAAATGGGCAAACATTCTGACGCTAAGCTACTCGACTCGAAGAGACTGGAACTACATCAGATCATGCAGAGCGTGGCCACCACCGGACAGGTCGTTCGGTAAGAATATTGCGGCTGTGGCTGCCGATGCCGCTGAGAACGAAGAATCATCAACCAGACGACGAGCCACGCAGTTGGACATCATTTACTGCAAATTATAGTGAGAGACTTACGCATGTTTTCGTACAAAGTGCAAACAGTGCATTAGTTAACGCCTGCTGAGCGTCCGATGCGTCTGAATTACTGTCAAGCCATCCTCAACCTCAACGACGAAGAGGGCGATTTTGTGTCTACTTAAGCACTTACGTCAATAAAGTAAAATCTTCGTTTCGTGGGCACTGAAAATTCACGTGTGATGTACGAAGCCATCATATCAACTCAAAGCCACTGTGTTGTGTGTCGATCTCGCGGGAGGAGTGGTTGGGCTGTATTTTTTTGAGGACACCATCGGCAATAATTGGCGAACGATACAGGGCGTTGATAAACGAGTCGAAATTGAATTTTGCGAACTGCTTGGTGGACATGTGGTTACAATAAGACGGTGCAACTGCACACAGAGCACGAGCCACAATGGATATCCTGGTCGCATAATCTTCCGCTTTGGCGATTTGCCATGGCCAGCAATATCGCCCGATTTAACCATCCCAGACTTCTTTCTTTGGGGTTATTTGAAGTCGTAGATTTATACTAACCAGCCTTAGACAATCGTAGCCCTTAAGGAGAATATTCGACAGTAATGCCAACAGTAATTAACGAAAATCTTGCGAAAATTCATGGAAAATGCGATAAAATGTGCGCAAATGTGTATTAAAACTGGCGGCAGCCACTTGACGGATATCATATTTTTCCACAGACAAAGTTTTAAAGGTCCAAATAAAGATTTCCATCACCCAAAATCATTATTATTTCATAAAAAACTAATTTAAAAACAAAATTGAATTAATAAATTTGCGCCACCTTGTCTAATCTTTATGTAAAAGTAAATCGAAATTAACAAACAATGGTATCATTAGGGAAATCGTGTCTTTTATTTTTAACTGTTTGTAGCGAAGAATAGGATTTTTTACATATTCGTCGAATATCTTTTGTTGTACAAAACAACTCTTTCTCACTTCATCTCTCGTTAAGTTTTGTACACATTAGAAATCAGTGTTGCCACTTCAATGAACAATTGTGAAATAATGATTCAAAACATGCAGTAGATTAGACTTTCCGCAGGAGAAAATAATAGTTTATCGATTTTTAGTCATATTAAGCATATTTTTTTTGAAAAACAAGAGTACAAGTATTTGGCACCTAAAACATCTTTAATTTATTATAAAAAATTATTTTATGAAGTTGTCATTTGTAAAATTAAAAGTTTTTTAAGTACTCCAAGAGCCTGGGTACGTTGAATGGCGTCTATCGACCGTTGGTTGCTGATATTATTCATCTCATTCCAAAGAATAACTTTTCCGGAGTCAATTGTTAAAAGTTGATCTTATAGAGTAAGTTAGTTAGTTAATTGTTTGTTAATTATTTTTGATTTGAGATTTGTTCGTATTAATGGCCACGCTCAGACTTCTATCCAAAGCTAAACGTACAGCTTTGTGTTGTAGTTCCCTTGTAAAAAATCAGCTGATGACCAAACAGCTCTTGGTAAAAAAGAAATGGCAAAATATTCAAAAAAAATTTGTACACAAAGCTATCCCAAGAGAAACTTCAAAAATTGCTTCTTTTTTTATACTTAGCACACACTCAAAGGTTTTTTGTATATCCTTAATATGCCAGAAACACAGTGTGAGCATTAGGAACAAACGGAGGGGTTAGAAAGGAGCTGACGGTGTACATTGGTTTTGAATTCTTAAACATTGCAGTGACTGGGAAAGGCAGAGCGTGGTAAGGAATTCCACATTCGCGTAGTATGGCTAAAAAACGAATCTCTGTGCTTCACAGTACGACCGAAGTTGGGCTCGAGGGTGAACTGATGGGCATTCCTAGAAGTGCGGGTATTACGGTTGAATTGTTTAAGGGGAGGAATGTAGCTGGCTATTTCACTAGAGCATAGTCCGTTAAAATAACGGTAAAAAGGGTGAGGCAAGAAACATTACGACGATGTTGGAGTGACGTAAATGAGTCAATGATGTTATTGTCACCAACCATTTTAAAAGCTCTTCTTTGAACACTGTCCAAGAGACTTAAGTAAGTTACTGGAGCACCAGCCCATAGATGGGAGTTATACTCAAGTTTTGGGCGTATGTAGGTTTTATAGATTGTAGCCAGATCAGAAGGAGAGAAAAATTTCTTGAACCGTCTCAGAAAACCCAAACATCTTGCGGCATTTTTGGCAACATCGCGTGTTCGGTCGTTCCACAAGAGGTGGTTCGTGATGCACATACCGAGAATATCGAGATGTTCAGTTTCACTTATGCAAGTGTCACTCGTAGACAGTGGCAAGGGGGGTGTATCTCGCTTTAACGATATAAGACAGCATTGGGTTTTCGAAGCATTAAATTCGACACGGTTTCTTATTCCCCATTGTACAATGCTGTTTAGGTTGTAATTTAATGAGCTTATCATATTTTGTCGTTGCAGTTCCACATCGGAAGAGAAGGGATGTGAGTTTGAAAACGAATATGAAAAGCTAAGAGTACTACCGTCAGCGAAACAATTAATTGGATTAGAAGTTATAGGCAGGAGATCATTAATAAAAATGAGGAAGAGGGTCGGGGACAAAACGGAGCCCTGGGGCACACCAGCATTTATATTGTGGGTTTCAGACTTGAATCCGTCTAGTACAACTTGTATTGAACGGTTTGAAAGAAAATTTCTAATCCAAAGAAGAAGGGATTCGTCGACACCAAAAGCACGCATTTTCGATAAAAGAGCAAGATGCCAAACTTTATCAAATGCCTTTGAAATATCAAGTGCAATAATCTTACTTTCTCCAAAACGATGTAAAGATTTGTTCCACTCTTCGGTGAGATATACCATCAGATCACCAGTGGACCTATTGCTACGAAAGCTATACTGCAGGTCATTAAAAAGCTTTCGTTCTTCAAGATATTTCTTGAGCTGATAGTTAATCAGCGTTTCCATGACCTTGAAAAGAAGGGACGTTAGTGCAATCGGTCGATAGCTTGATGGAGAAGAAGAGTCGCCTTTTTTCGGAATTGGCTGAACAAATGCTGTTTTCCAACTGCTCGGAATGAGCCCATAAGAATAGGATGGATGGAAAAGCTTACGCAGGGGTTTTGCTAGCGTGGAAGAACACCTCTTCAGAATAATAGCGGGGATACCATCCGGACCAGCGGATTTATGTATGTTCAGATCTTTTAGGACTATCGCCACGGTACGAGTATGAAAAAAGATTTGTCCCATAGAATCATTAACGCGCTCAAGAACTGGGGGAGTCATGACACTATTCGGCAAGGTGGAATTCGCGGAAAACTGCCTTACAAACAAGTTAGCTTTATCAATAGAGCTAACGAAAGGAGTGTCAGGAAGAATTCCTCATATTTTTTACAAATGACCAACAATTCTTACTGCCTTTGGGACAATGCAGTATTTTTTGCCTTGATTTTTGATCATGTAAAAATTTGGTCCGTCGAATATGGGCGTTGCCGTCCTTCCTGGCTTGTTTGAACTTTTTCCGGTTTTCCTCAGTTGGGTTGGCTCTAAAACACCGGAAGCTTACCTATTTTTTTTTTTGATAACCCCTTTACAGCTCAAATCAAACCATGATTTATCCTTAAGTCTGATACTATTCGGGATATAATGTTTCATTCCCAAAAGAATTATTTTAGTTATCATATCTGGGCTGGAATCTACGTCACTATCGAGGAAGCATAGTGACCAGTTAAAGATCCGGAAAAAGTTATTCAAACCGTTTCAGTTGGCTTTCTAGTACTGCCATACGGTTCTTTTAGCAGCTCTTTCTCCAACTGGACTTGTTTAACACGAGAAATTTGCAGATATAACACTATGGTCAGATGTGCCTAGAGGCGTCAATACACTTATTGTGTATTTATCAGGGTCAGAGGTAAGAAACAAGTCAAGCTGGCTACAATTCGGATTTGAGCTTGTTGTTTAGTTCTCTCTTTCTTCTGTGTCTTCTTAACCAAAAGCACAAACTTTTAGTTGCTCAAATCAGGCAGTTGCGCAACTAAAAATTGAATGTGCGCGCCTAGCCCAAGGCTTCTTAATATCGTGTTTTCTCGTGTATGTGAGACATAGCGGTACTCAAAATTGTTAAAACACATGTAAGTACTCGTAGATAGAAATGTGAATCGAACGATTTCATTTCGTTATGCCTTTTCACTATGATATGAATGCTTATGCTCAAACCTTGTGCTCTTCATTTGTTGGTAGCGATATTGTTTGATTTCCATTTGCGATTATTTTTGTAATTTACTGGGAAAAAGTACGGTTAATGGTCGAATTTCGACCACAGGCGATACTATAGTATACATAGATACTATAGCCAAGTTATGCATTCGTAAAAAAAATCTAACATCATATTTTGATCAGACTTGACATTACGATGATAGGGAAGACGAAAAAAGTGGGTCTCGCAATTGTATGTCTGTTTTGATTTTCTCGAAAACGCTACAACCGATGTTCATCATTTTTTATGCTAGGGCTGACCAACATTTTGGATAGTATTGTGTATTAAAATTTAAAACAATTTTTTTTTATTTAAAAAAAATTGTTTTTATTTTTTCAAAACTCAATATTTGGAAAACCCCATACTCGATTTTTGAAACTTGAAAATTTAAAATGTTTTAATTTAAAGATGTGGGAAATTTTTTTTATTTTACCTTAAAATAACGGTATCCAACACACAAATGTTAAAAAATAGTTTTGGAAAATCGTATTTTTTTCGAAAGCGTCACCTAGAATTTTGATATTTTTTTAATTCAATTTAATTTAATTCAAAAAATAAAATTAAGATATAACAGACTGTATTTTTTTCGATATATCATTATCGCCAAAATGGATTTTAATGAAAATGCTTATATATATGTAGAACATTCTAAGAAGTTTGAAAAAAATTGCAATTTGGAAAATGAAAAAAAAAAACAATGTCTTAAAAACTTTGTATGTAATATAATAGTTTTTTTTTCAAAACCGCTAAAACGTCATCCTGTTCCTTCAACTACTAAAATCATTGGCGCAAAATTTTAATTGAATTAGTACGATGCTAAAGCTGTTTTAGTATGATACTAGGTTAAAACAATGAATTTGCAAATTTTATTCGAATATAGCATCATACTTTCTCTACCCTTTTATTAAAGTTAAAATCATCGAATACCTACTTTATTTTTTAGTATCGTGCTAGCTTCATATGACTCTTTGACATTTACAAACATCGAAAAAGGTTCGTGTACATACTTTTTTACACGAAATGTAATTGTTTTAGGTGTGTTCAGAAGCAATTTATAAAGGAAATTCTTTTAGTACGATACTAGTGAGAAAATGTTTAAAATTAAGAATGAGTTAGTAAACTACTATAAAGTTAGCAAATTGTTAAGTAGTATCATACTAATACCTTAAGCATAGGCTGTTTAAAATTTTGCGCCATTTGTTTTAGTCATTAAAAAATTAATTTTATAGTTATGAACATTATTCCCAGCAACATTCGTGTTTGAATTTTTTAGTCTTTTACATAAGAGCAAGTTTGTGCAGTCGTGCATTCGTGCATTTTTTTTTTTGTTAATTTGTTCTTTTTATTAGATCTCCAAAAAAAACGATAAGGCTCACTTAAAATAAATAAAACATATTTTTTCGGCACAAATTTGACACCAAACGTTCAGAAAACCAATAGATACTAACCTATCCTAAACAGCATATCCAAGTGAATCTTGAACGCTGTTAATAAAAGATCCAACTAATTCCTGCGGTTACAACAAATGTAGAACAGATTATTTTCTGAATTATTTTATTGTAGTAGTAAAGAGTAGTAGATCTGATTTTGTAGCCAAAAATTTATTTTTTGCAGAAAATGTAGTAGGTCTAAGTGGCACCCCTGAAAGCTCAATACATCGAGTGCGAAATTTCAACAAAAAGCTCTGATACGCTTCGAGTTTAAATGCGATAAGTTAAATTTTGCTCGAACCGAGGAAATATAAAGGGTGGGCCAAATACAAGTTTCCTTGTAAGCCAATAATCCGAGATCTTTGCGCAGAATTCTTCTCAGACTAGTATGTGAAATATTGAGCTGTTGAGATCACTATAGCGAATTAATGTTCGGGAATTGAGTCTCATACTCTCATCTAAAGGCGGCCACATTCTCGTCTGTACGTACCATACTATGACGGGGACCATGAGTGTTGTCCCCTAGGATACCAGTCTCACGAACTGTTTCCACAATCTGGCGTCCAGCATGCGCGTTGTGTGCTTCAGTTTGGCCAAAACTTCTAATAAGAAAACGCACTGTTTGAGCTTCACAGCACTCACTTTGGAAATAAGTTTTCAATATTTATCAACGTTGTTCAAATGTTAAGTGACTCATTTCGTTCCGCAATGGTGTGATACTGACTTTCTGTCAAGATTTCGAGCGGAAAACAGCTGCCAGTGTTAAAATAACGTTTGATTTAAAAAGAAAGCGTTGTTGTTAGATTCCCCCACACCTTGATTGAGAAAGACGCCATGAAGTGGTTCCAACAGAAATACGATAGAATCACCTTGAACACAAAGAAATAACTTTCAAGTTTCAACCCTTAAGCTAAGCAAAAATAATTCTCATTTTGATCACATAATTTTTGTCATATGGGAAAACACATAATTGTTGGTGGACCTCATCCAATAAGGGTTCATTCAATGGTCATAGAATATGTGAATATTTTTGACTTCAAATACTTTATCTATGACCTATTCGAGGTCATCTTTCCATCCGAATTTTAAAATCTTCTGCAACAATTTCAAATAAGACCTTATCATTAGGCACATTCGAAAGATCAAACTCACATAATATTCAAAGGGTATTTCGCAGACCCTTCAATCAGTCTGTTTGAAATAAAACTTAACCACCGTTATTAAGCCCCATTAAGTCTGACAAACGAACATTTTTTGCTTCCTCCTGCATTCGAACCAAATTGCATACCTTCCGTATGATATGTTCATTATACTCTTTTGAAAAAATGATTTTTTTATACTCCTTTAGATCCTGTTTCCTTTTTTTTTTTTATTTCCTTTTGAAAGGAAAATGATTCGTCATGCCGAAGTATAAAAAATACCTGAGTAATAATCGAAGTTCATTCGTTGCAATAGTGAATTACTTGACTATCCAGTCATTACAGCCACAGTTCCGCATCCCGCATGCAATGTCAGATGTGTGGCACTTGAGTGCACGACACCGGAAATGGAATTTGGCACGACTGCCTTTGTTCAATTTGATTTCACCAATATCCGAAGTGAAATGATACTGAATGCTTGCAGTTGTTCATTAAAAGTTCTAGAATTTCGCAACATGAACTTTTTCACCTTTCAAATTCCGTTAAATCCCTTTGTTCTTATTTGTAGTCAATGTCAGTTGATTGTTGAAAAATTTTGCAATATTATTTTTTTTAAATTAAAAAAATTTGTATTTTTCATTTCAGAATCGATCCAAATGAAAACTTTTTCATCACACACCAGCCAAGAAAACCATCCCAACCAGATTTTAATGGAATCAGTTGGTGAATAATTACTGTAAGTAAAATCCTCTTTTATTTAAACGTTTCTCAATTTGTTAGTATGTACGTAAATGTGCAAAGTAGAACATTATTTGTATTCAACCTTTCACCATCATGAAATCCCTAATATTTAAATGCAACCTCCCGGAAAGAAAGAAGAAATTTCCTTTTTAATCGAGCATATAAACCCGATCCCTTCACCTTCTCGTGGGTATCGTCCGTGTTCGCCAAAATAGAAGATGTTTATACATTCAGACAAATTTTCCGGGTGAATTTTTGTTGTTGTTGCCTCCCTAATGTTCAACTATAAAAAAGGTTTTCTTTACTTTTTCCATTAAGGAAATTCCTTGCTAATACCCGTAATGTTCACCCTGAAGCCAAAAAAAAAAGGATTGAACAATCTTGCTATGATAACCTTGGGTATTTGTTATATCATTTTGAATTTTCTCGGGTTCTGGGTCTTTTCTCAGATTTTGTATAATTTTTTATTTGCTCCCTAGGGAACGCATTGGTTCCTTGCGAAAAATTATGATTTAAATAAAAAACTTAAATTGTTGCCAAAATCGGGCGTTGATCTGTTAATAAACTTCTGTGGAGGCCTATGAGCATTTATTTCGGGATTTTCAATAAAATCACGACTTGAAAAATCTTGTTTTTGAATAAAACCCAAATCATTTCAGATATCTCGAAAATTGTAATATTGGTTTGAAGAACAATCAAAATATGGAATTCGACATCGTTTATATGTCCACCAAGGGCACGTTTTGCAGCGGTCGATTCATGGAAAACAATTTATGGATGACTCAACCACAAATTTTCTTGGAAACGGCCCCGCTATCTTTTGTTCGATATTGGCTTCTCTAATGATTTCGGTATGTTGGCAAAGACCCATAATTTAACTTAGCTTCATACAAAAAGATCTAGGGGTGCTAAATCACACGATATAACGCGGATATCAAATTGAGTTTTCTATAAGTCGATTGTTAAACCCACTCTGTGCGGCTTGTGGCACCGTCTTGTCGAAAATTGTCGAAAAGCTATTCGAAAATCTTAATCCTTTTTTTTTTGTTTTACTAACTAGTAAAACACTAATTCCCGTTTATTAAAAACGGTGCATCTGAACACGTTTAAATCATGACTGAGAGGTGGGTATGCTCATACCCTTAACATGTTTGCACAATTGACAGCTTATTATGACGTGTGTCAATCCTGTCACCTCTGAACAACCACGAGGAAAACCTCAGTTCTTGGAGGTTAGCCATCAAAGCAATTTGTATTATTACGAGTAATAAATATTATATTTGAATTAGTAAAGAAATTGTATAATTATTTTATTAACTTTACAATGACAGTTCGTCAAAACTAAAATCTGGGGACGGACCTAATAATTTGAAATGTCGAGAAACTTCTGGTGAAATCAGAAAAACAAGGCATTTAATTCAGTCTAGGATGTATAGGTTTTCAACCAAGAATAAGACAACCATTAGTCTTATCAAACGTGGATGGTGTTCACATGTGACTCACTCCACCGACTAATTTTGACGTCTCTGTGTTTTTTCTCATTCGCACTTCACGGTAAGAAAGAGACGAGAAAGTGAGGCAGGATTTTTAAAACAAATTGAAAATTAATGGATTTATTTTTACGGCTTTTACGGTAAAATATTTTTTATGCAGTTGTCAGTGACATTTCAAAACGGCACTTTATCAGTCAAATACAGCGACATATCTTAAGAATTATTGTTCGACCCGTGTGCGAGGTTGTTTTAAAAACTTTTAAAACATGATTTTATGATTTTATTTATTAAAAAACATTTAACACTTAATCCTACACAACACTGAATACTTATATACTATTTGTTTTAAAAACTAAGCACTTAATTTTACAAAATAATTTATGCAAAATAAACTTTCTGTTGTCAATTATAAACCAGCGTTGCCAAATGCGAAGATATTTAAGTTCGGTGTCAAACTTAAATTAGCATTGCCATACCATTAGAAGAATCCTTTGGCTCGAACACAATGAATGCGATAAAAAACCAGATGTGAGAGTGATGTAACCTCGTCGTCAGTGGCGTATTGAGGGGGGGGGGCCAGGGGGCCCGGGCCCCCCAAGCCTCAAAGATCAATTATTATTATCTAAGGTGATTTCATCATAATGTACATGATTAACTGAAACTTTTTCGTAAATCTTAGAGATTTAGAGGAAGCTCAGATTCTCGAGCTTCCCAAGTTCTGAAACGGTTGTTTGTGTTTGTTTGAATTAGACCCCTAGCTGACGTTAAGATTTTTGAGTCAAACCACATAATTCGATAAATCGTTCGGAATTCTTTAGATTAATATTATGCATTCAAAATAACAATTATTGTTAATAAAGCGTCTTAAGAAAATAAGCACAAAACTTATACAATACGTGATTTTAACTAAAAAATAACATAGCATAACAAAGATACAAAAATATTGAGCATTTTAAATATTCAACAAAAAACAGAAAAAGTTATTCGCAGTTAATAATATTTGTCAGTAAAACACTGACCAAACATTTCGTTTGAATAAATCATAACTTTCTATAAAATATTAAATGGGCGATTCCATTATAGCGGGTGCAACATTTAGACTCATTTGAAGTACATTTAATAATAAAATAAGCAAAATATTTAATGACATTATTACTTGAAGGGAAACATTTTCACCTATTTATACTTAATCCATTTAGAATTCTAAAATATAATAAATAATTTGGCAGATGAATGGTTTCAAAGTGCGATCGCGGGTGCAACAGAATCGGCCCAACTTTTCTAAATCATAGTACAAAAAACACAAATTCTGTTGATTGTGAAACATTTATCATGCTATTCTTACATATATTGAACGACGTTGATTCAATTAACTAAATAAATAAAAATAAAGATAAAAAACAAAAGTAAGCAACGAAATATTAACTTTAAAATCAATCGCTGGTGCAACATCAAATTATCGCGGGTGCAACGCGTCTAACTTAAATAAGTAAACTGATTTAAAAAACTGAAAAAAAAAAATAAGGCACATATGTAACAAGTCAGTACCCTTCTCTATTAATTATAATTTTGTTTTTTCAAATACTTCAATACTCCATCTTCATCGGTATCGGTTAAGGATAACCCCACATAACCATATTGTGATATTGCAGCCTACCTGGTGGAAGAAGGTACAAACCTGCGGAAATAACTTTTGGAAATACTGCTGCTGTAAAAACAGAACGGTATTTTAGAGCATGGATCTACTGGTAATATAGGGGGCTCAAAAGACCCTGTTGGAGGTTAAGAATTTAATGCTTCGTCTTCTGACTCAATAAAAACATCGAAAACTTAACTTCACGAATGCTCATGGTCATTGTACTCTTCTCGATTCTTAACTTCCGACTTAATCGATTTCACATCTTTTGTATCCGGACTTGTCTGCTAATACTCGTATTATCCCTTTTATAGAAATCACCTGTCATCCTTCAGGTTTTTAGACATTGCTTTGGTGGAACCAGTTTTTTTTTAAATACATTTTTTAATACTTCAACTACGTTAGTGGGACTCCTTGGGCGATTGCGTTTCACTTGTGCGACTTTTTCAGTCTACAGGGACTGATGTAATGAGTGCCTGCCTCTTTTTGTGTTGCCTGCATTTTTTCGTTCTTGTCTGATTCTGGTCAGAATTTTAAAATTTTTATCTGCCTTCATTTTCCCTTTCAATACATCTATCCACATTAAATTTCTACGTCCTTTCTCTGCATGAAGCTCAGCATATTTGTTAATTTTTTGTCAATTTTCTGTAAAGCAGTCTCTTTTTCTTGTTTCACTTCCATTTAACCATATATTTTTATATAAAAAAGAACAACATATTATATTACATAGTTAAAAAAAAAACGTGAACACAAGAAATTATTATGCAAAGCATATTTTATCAATAAAATACAATAAATCACATTATAATGTTAGTAGTCAATGAGTTACACCCGCGATCTTAATATTGCGATCGCGGGTGCAACCAATTTAAATCAACGTTTTCTGTCGTTCAACGTACAATATATTCCTAATAACGACTGATTTAATTTTGGTTTTGTTTTCTTCTTACTTTTAGAAAGTTTCAAAACGCTAGCACTTTATTTCTGCCAAAAAAGTAAACTTTTATATCTTTTATATCGCGGGTGCAACAAACTTACAATGGATATTTGCAATCAATAATGCTAAAAATATAACAACAAATTCGTACATGTTTTTATGCAAACGATTAAATGACATGTTGCTTCATACGTCTATTGAGTAAAGCATAACTTAAAACTGTCGGAAATAGCTATTTTGATCGTATGTTACCAGTTGTAATAATTGCAGTTCGTACCGACTCTTCCTATGATAATGTTGCCAAGCGCAAACAAAAATGTTCTCTATAACTTAGGTCTCAGATTTTGTTTTTATTATTAAATATAGTACTTCTACTTTGAATATTTATCAAAAAAAGTAAAAAATATTGTAATTCAAAAATTGGTGTCAAAAATCGTCAACAGCGGAATCACCCAAATGTTGACTAAGTACTTTCAATTTGAATTTACTAACAACCAGAAATTTATCTTCCATTTAAGTTTGAATTAGTGCAACAAGAATTGCAATATTAAAAACATTCATATTTAAAAATCTTGCTTCAATATTTACATTAAATTTAAAAACGAAATACATTTTTTTTAGGTTGACTTTACACCTTACTGTTTGTGTAAAATGTTTAGGATACAAGAACATTGAAAAAATAGTTTTTCGAATGTGAAACGAGGAGACGGTAGTACGAAATTGCCGAGAGCAGTAAAATGATACTATAGTACTTTCAACAGAACCGCAGCAGGCAGCACTGCGCTTCACTCTCGATCAAAGAGGAGAGAGAGAAAAATGTTTCGTACTTTTCCCTCCAAAACCTGTTTTCATTATTATTTCTTGTCTTTATTATAAAAAAAAAAAAAAAACAAATTAATAAAAAAAATTAGAAAAAAGTTTAATTTTACTGATTACGCAAGTTAAGGTTTCTTAGGGTACAAAAAAATGCTAGATTTAATTATTTTACTAACTTAAAAGCACTGCAAAAAAATAAAAAGTAAAATAAAATTATTGAAAAATTATTCAGGTGCCCCCCCCGCCAAAATTTTTTCTGGATACGCCACTGCTCGTCGTTGTTATAGAATCAGTTTCAAACTATGAAAGTATACAAGGAAATTCACAATAAAGTATTTCTCGTCGGCACGTTAAGTAAAATTAATAATTAAAGAAAGGACAGTCGCGCACATTCCATTTTTAGTCTCACATCTGTTTGGTTGCTAAAATGAAACATATGGTCTTATATGAGACTCCGCAAAAAGTTGACAGTGAATCACATCTCGTCTGGTGTTCTCGTCGTATTATGAATCGGGCAATAGTTATAAAAACTTTTGTTTGTCATTTTCAATTGCATTTTGATGTGACTATCTGACAAATTTAAACGGATATAAAAATACACTAAAAAACGTTTAATATTGAGTAGGTTCGCAATATTTTTCACGAAATTTTGATATCTTAGGCTAGGCAACATTCAATTTTTAGTTGCACAACTGCTTGGTTCGAGCAACCAAAAAGTTTGTGTTTTCACACAAACTAAACGTCTGCCTAAAATGAGTTCGATATTTTGTGTAGCATATAATTTAATGCACCTGCGCGGACATTCAACCAAATAGTTCATCTGTTTTCTATAAGCAACCAAATGGTTGTGCAACTAAAAATTGAATGTGCGCGCCTAGCCCTAGACGTCAGTGTTCTTATGATATGGACGTAGCTTAATAATTATTTGCGTTAAAAAGGGCGCCATTTGTGTGTCATAAACGTTGCTATCCATTTTTTTCAACCTTGGCAGCAAACATACAATTTTCCAAAGATATACATGACGGTGTTCACATTGGACTCAGTCCGCCGACTTATTTTGGCGTCTCTGTGTTTTTTCTCAATCGCACATCATGGTAAGAAAGTGAAGCACGATTTTTAAAACAAATTGAAAATTAATGGATTTTTTTTACATTTGTTTTGGTGACATATATGTATGCACGACAACACCGTTATTTATTTATTTATTTATTATTGGTTTGTATTTTGAGTTAAAATTCATTTCAAATATTATTAAATTTTGTAAACATTGTCAATTATGAAAACTTCAAGACGTCAAAGTGAGCCTGGAGTGTTCACACTACTTTTGTGTCTGAACACGACAGGGTGGCCTTACGTCAAAATAAATCCGTTGAGTAAGTCCATTGTGAACACCGTCCTGGAGTAAAATTATCCATCGTCCCGCTCTTCGAAATGATTTGCTCGGGCCTTAAGATATCGCACTTAACTGCATAAAGCTGAGTCTTCAAAACATACATACATATTTATAAAAAGGTTCGTCTTCCGAAAACACTTTAGCTACATATACATTCATACGAGTATTATTTTATTTACTTTTAAAACCAATTAGCTTATGAATCATAAAAAAAACACAATTTATTAAACTCTTTCAAATAAAATTTTTAAGAAATTTTTTCGGGGAAAATGACAGATTTCCTAAGGATTAAGCAAGTTACTAAAAGTTAAAGTAGCCAGTTTGTACTTAAGTAAACTGTTAAGAGATAGTGACAAGCTAAAAACGTTTAAAACTTAAAAAATCTTCTTTTTGACTTAAGCTAAGTGTACACGATTGGTAGATCTTACAATATTGTAAGACCTGTCAATGTCTGACAATTATCTACCAATGAGCTGACAATTAAGTTGTGTGTGTACACGGTTGGTAGAAAATCTACCAATCTCTTACAATTAATTGTCAGAAGTTGGCTGACAATTCATTTTCAGATAGTCGGCTTAATACCTACCAATTCATTGTAAGAGATTGGTAGATTTTCTACCAACCGTGTACACACACAATTAATTGTCAGTTTTTGTTGGTTATGGAAACTGACAATTAAACCTTGGCTGCAAATTTTCTGACAATGAAAAAATTGTATGATGCTAAAAACCGAACATCTTACAATTTCTTCATTGTCAGAAACGTCAGACAACGATAAAAATTGGCAGGCCTGACAATAATTTGTGTGTATACACGATTATCAAATA
Source organism: Philhelius festivus (assembly GCA_963931855.1). Classification (NCBI taxonomy): domain Eukaryota; kingdom Metazoa; phylum Arthropoda; class Insecta; order Diptera; family Syrphidae; genus Philhelius; species Philhelius festivus. Next base: position 172,468,655 of record OZ007555.1, read on the forward strand.
CCTTACAATTTACCGTCTTACAATTAATTGTCAGATACATTTTCTGACAATTAATTGGAAGATTACACGATTGTCAGCTAGCGTACACATGATTGTCAGATTTCTTACAATTAATTGTCAGACAATGATCTAACAATTAATTGTCAGACAAATTTTCTGACAATTAATTGTAAGACTACACGGTTGTAAGACATTGTAAGCATGTTTTTCACTGACAGATCTGACAATATTGTAAGATCTACCAATCTTGTACACTTAGCTTTAGTAACTTATTAAACTGGCTGCAGAATTTTACTAAATTGCTTAAAATTTTTCGCTAATGTCTATAGTCCATGCAATTGACCAAAGAAATATCGCTGCGAAATGTCTCCATTGAGTGTAATGGGACAGTTATATTTACCAAAAAAAAAAGTGGTCCAATGTGTCATATTCACCAGCATGGAAAGGAAAATCACACCATACAGCTATTTTTTGCAAATGAAGTTGTGTTTTTTGAAGCACATGATAATTTTGACATAAGCAAACATTCATAGTCCGTTATATAATTATTTGATTATTTCTAATAATTTTTAAACGTTTTCTTCGTTCATGAACTTCACTATAATGATAATTAGGCCTATTCGGCGAGATCTTTTATTCTTCTAGTCTGTTATTCTGCTATGAATTTCCATACAAAAGTTTGAGCTGTCAACAAATCTTTTATGAATTATAATTTTGGTATTCGGCATGCTAAAATCTGTTACAAAATCTGCTAAGAAAACTTTTATGAACTGTCAAATGTTCGAACCCAGAAAAAATCTTTTACGATTCGCATTTTTTGGTATTCAGCATGCTAAAATCTGTTAAAAATCATAAAAGAATAAAAGACAAGCTTCTGTGACTTTTATCATAAAGGATTTCAATAAGTATACAAGTACACAAGTAGGTATATCAAATAAAAAGGAATATCTATTTTTTATTTTGTCAATGAAATGTTCTTAAAAGGAGACAAATGTAAGAAAATATATTAAAACACATATCATAAACAAATAAGTAGAGTATTGCCATGGTATTCCCTAACACATACATATGTGGTAAAATCGTGTTTCATGGTATCAATAACAATAGTGTGTAAGAGTTTACTTTTTTGTTCATCAGTTTTAATTACGTCAGATGAAATATTTTACTTAGTCACAGCTGATTATGATAGAAGATTTAGTTCAGCTTCATAACAAATTTCGTTTTCGAAGTTGCATAACAGATTTTTATAAAAGTTCGAACCTCTGTATATCATTTATAAAAGATCTTTTAAGGTGGAAATCTTTTATAATTCATAACAGAAAATCTATAGCAGAATAACAGATGTGGCAGAATAGTCCTAAATATTGTTCTTAGTGAATGTTTTGACATTGACAGTTTGGTCATTGAATTAAGGGTGTGCTTACAGTGAAAGTTCAAATTGACAACTTTGTTAATTTTTCATAGGTTTACATAGTTTTTCACAATTTTTAGGTTTAGGTATTCAAATTTCTGCACTTTGGATATGAAATATTAAGGCAATACCTGATTTATATATTTTTTTGAGGAATCTTTTTTCAACGTTGTTTAACTACAAGTTAAATTCCTCACCGGAAGGGTTATTTTTATATGAATTACAAAAAATCCACCAAAGCGGTTTGGCCACATCCAGATAAATTATTTTCATAACATACAATTTACGCACCCTTTTTTTTAATATAAAAAGCCAATTTTTATTGCTAAATGTATAAATAAAGCAGAACATGTTACACTTGAAACAACAACAAAGGAATACTGTAGATAGGTTAGAAAATAGTGCATATAAAGTTTTGGAACGTCTAAAACAGAATGACTCTCAATAGGCTTGCAAAAAAATAATTATACATGATGGCTGACAGCTTTGCATTATTTGAGGATGTGTTCGTTGATATTTGTTTTTTCATTTTATGACTCTAGTAAAATCCAAAACCAAAATGTTGTGGTTTAAAATGTGAAGGCGCAATTAGATCTTGAATGTTAAAAGTCAAAGTGTCGATTATTTATATGACTGCACCAAAAAAAAAAACATCAATATTCACAATGATGTCTTTAAATACGTTGAGGTTTAATCTGGGTCAACGTGTTCTGTTTAACCTTCTTGCATCCAATCCGAAATCAAATATTGAGAAATATTGAAAACCTATTTCCAAAGTGACTGCTGTGTAGCCCAAACTGTGCGTTTTTTGAGAAGAATTCTTTGGCCTAAATGAAGCCTGGTGTACGCAAGTTTGTGCAAAAAGTTCATGAGACTGATAAGCTAGTGGATAACACTCATGGTCACCGTCGTCGTTTAGTGCACACAAACGAGAATGTGGCTCCTGTAGGCGAAAATGCAAAACTCACGTCACCAACACCAACTCGCCATCGATCTCAACAGCTCAACATTTTACGCACTAGCCTGAGAAGAATTTTGCACAAAGATCTCGGATTATTTGTTAACAAGGTCCAATTGACTCAGTAATGGAAGGTGCACAACCATCCGCTTCGTTATAGGTTCAAAGATTGGGTGCTAGAGCAGCTTGAATTCGACACCGATTTTGGGCGAAAAATCATCTTTTTCGACGAGGGGCATTTTCATCCCGGCGGCTACGTTAACAAACAAAATTGGCGCATCTGGTGTTTGGAAAACCCGTACGTTATTGCCCTTAAGCCAATGCATCGACTGAGAGTGGCAGTTTGGTGCGGATTGTGGAGTAGTGACATCATTGGACCATTTGTGTTCGAAAATCAGGCTGGAAACAACGTTTGGGTGAACAGAGCCATGTTAACCGACTTTGTTTTCTTACTGAAATTAAAGACATGGATTTGGACGACCTCTGTTTCATGCACGATGACGCGCCGCACCGTGCTACAATCGATTTTTGCGTTATTTTGCGCACCGCATTCCCAAATCGTCTTACCAGCCGTCTTGGCAATATCAATTGGCTGCCTCGGAGCTGCCATTTGACTATTTTGGAGCTTTTTTTGTGGGGAACCGTGTTATGCCAACAATCCGAAAAGGATTCAAGCATTTAAGGCCAATATCATACAAAATATCCGCCATAATACATGAAAACAAATTAATTTTGTTCATTTTACCGCATTTTGTATTTGGCCCACACTTTAATGTCAGAGTCCCAATACACCATTATTTTAATTGTGTAAAGGAAAGGCGTTTAAAAATAAAAATAGACCACTGGAATGTTACCGATTCGTGCACACGTTAGTTGTGCAAAAGATTTCCAAGCGGAAAGATATAATCATGAGTGCCATTTTACCAAATAATAAAATTGCGACGCTCTTCATTGAACAATGATTCGGCTGCAAATGAATTGAATAGTAAATGTGCGTGGACATCTCCATACACAATGATCGAGACACCAACCATCAAAAATTTTGATTTTACTCGCACGGTGTCGGACACCGAAAATCGGTGTGCGCACCAGCCCACACACAGCACACATTTCTGTACACCTACACACAAGTGCCCTGTGGATGGGCCACCTTAGCATTTCAGTGACCCACACGACGACACGATACGTGGGTTAATACCTTCCCGAGTAATGGAATTTTTGGGAGACAGATTCTCCGGACTCCTCATCTTTCTAACAGGCGATTGAATGTGGCCATTTTTTTCTTGTGGGGGTACAATTAATATATGAAAAAATTGTTTAACGATTAAAAAAGCATTGAATATGCATACATTTATATTTGCTTATGTCATTGTGTATTTAGCTCCAAATACTAAAAAAAATTGTTTTAGCGTTTTAAAACTAATTTTTAAAATCTAAAGTCTCCTAAACACAAGAGCAAGTTCATCTTTTTTTTAAACCAAAAGTAACGGTACCTGCCATACGATTTTTTTTCGAAATTTTATAAATATTTTTTTTCTCAAAAACTGTCCCACAGGTTTTTGAAAAAAAAAAATTAAAAAAATTTATTTGGTTTAAGCTAAGTAATGACTGAAAAAAGTTTCCAAAAAACCTGGACCAATATTTTCAAACACGGTACGACCGATCATTTTTTTTACGCTAAAGCTTTCCAAAAGTTTGAACAGTATTCAGTGTGTATTCAAATTTTCTAAATTTTTTTTTTTGATTTTTTAAAAAAATCTTAAATTTTTTTTTCCAAACTCAATATTTCAAAAACCCCATGCTCTATTTTTTTTTTAAATTGTTAAATAAAAGTTTTTTAATATAATCCACAAGATGTAAGAAAAAAAATTATTTTACCTAAAAATAACGGTAGGTACCCAGCATACAAATGTTAAGAAATGTATTTTTTGGCAGAAGTAGTTTTCTCAAAAACGGCTCCGAGAATTTTGATAAATCGTCGTCGTTCTATGAAAACTCCCTAAGTCCATTTAAAAAAAAAAATGTGATTCAATTCTTATTTAATTCATTTCGGATAAACCATTTGCAAAAATTTTTATTGAACAATGGCTACGCCAAGCCCATTCTACAATTGAAGCCTGAGATCTTGCTATTCTGATAATTTTTGGATTTTTTTATATTAATTTCCAAGTGCAAATGCAAATATCTCAAAAAAGAAAAAATGGACTTAGGGAGTTTTCATAGAACGACGACGAAATATTTTTTTCTGTCTATTAATTTTTGAGATTTATAATTTAATAAAAAATGAAATTAAGATATTACTGACTAAACCTACCATAAAACCATTTCTTCGAATTTTGAATTTCTCATTATCGGCATAACGGATTTTTATGAAATTTTTTTATAGAGAATTTTCTAAAAAGTTTAAAAGACATTGCATTTCAAGACTTACATTTTTTTTTTAATTTAAAAAAAAAAAACCTTTTGGATAATTCGATAGTTTAGAAACGGCTAAATATTTTTTTTTTTTTTGAAATTTAATTTTTATTCGTACAGTAAAAAAAGTTGGAGTATGAAAATTTTTTTCTAAAAATGTTTTAAAAATTTTGTATACAAAAGTTTAATTTTTAACTAACCACTACAACTACTTATAATTTTTGTTCCTGTTTTTTAGCTCTAACTACTAAAGCAGTTGTTTGTCATTTAAAAAATGAAATTCTTAGTCTCTTACATAATAGCAAGTTCGTGCGACCCAGTCGTGCATTTTATTTTTTTAACTCAAGATGCAGACTGACGACTCAGTTTTATGAGGGGGGGATTTATTTGCCTTTCAATTTGCAATTTCTAGCAAGCATAATAAAAAACATAAACTCTTACTAAGCCCTCCCAAGACCTTAACGCATAATCTTATCTCTAATGCATTCAAAGATGATTTTTTTGTATATCTAAAAGCATGAGATATATTTTTTCCTGATGTTAAAAATTCATTTTTTTAATTCCGTTTTAAACGTTTCTGTAGTAAATTAATAAAAAAAGCAAAAACAAACATTTATTAAAGTAGCTTGAACTCCTAGGTCCTAAGCTGTGTCTACTCGTGAAAGCAAAGCATTAAAAAGATACAGAGTGAAATTCGTTTTTGTGTGCATTGCTTGTGGTTAATTTAGCAAAAGTCATTTCAATTTAAATTAAAATAATCACCAACAACACAAACATAAAATCTGGCATTTAGTTTCATTGCCACAAGGAGTAGGTACTCTTGGTGTTGTTGGCGTTCTAGCATAAAACTCAAGATTCGTCGGAAGCGAGTCAGTCAGTCCTTCGTGTTTTTGTATTTTTTTTTAATACGAAAAAATTACTTACTGTTAAGCATTTTGGTTTAAGGATAACAGGAACTCTCCAAGTCAGTGATTTGTTTCATGAGGAAAACCAAGAGTGCTTTGCTAATTTAAATGGGAATTTTATTAGGGAATGGGTTTTAAGTGATTTTTTGTTCTGGTTAACAAATAAAAATTAACCAAAGAACAAGTGAGCGGTTTGATTAATATTTTTGTTTTATTACTTGATCTGTTCGAGAGGTGATGATTTCGGGTTAGATTTAGTTCAGCTAAATGAGGCAATCTAAAAAAGTGGATTTTTATAGAAATATCTTTAACGGATGGACGGGTTTCCTTGAAATTCGATTGCTACTGAGCATATTGTGGTTTCGTATTCCCTAGAATGAAATATCGCAAATTCACGCTGGCGTTGGTTGTACTGTTCGTGCTTCACACAGCGGGGCAAGTCAATAGAAAGTAGGGAACAAATGAAACAACTTGATAATAGCTATAACTATTTAGTCGTTTTTATTGCTACTGAAGATTTTTTTTTGTCTTCAGACAATACTTACGAATGTCAATAAGACCATGTGATTTGCTGCAGGAAATTGTTTCCACAAAAATTATAAAATAAATAAACACCAATTTCTGCAGAACAGAAGCTTGTTTTAACTCTAAGGTAAGGTAAAAAAAAACACACGTTTATATTTGAATAAGTATTATTCCTTCAATCGTAATTTATTTGAAATAATTTTTTGAAACTCCTCTGATTTCAAGTTTTTCTATTCCATTGAAATGATTTTTGCCATAATTGTGCCTTGCCGCTCAGCACTACACTAAAATAATAAAACGGATTTGAAAGCTGAGCGGCGCGGCGCACAGTGGAATGTAAAGTACAAAATTCCGGACATTGGGTGATTTTTTTTTTTCATTTTTGGAAATATTTTTTGTTTGATATGCATAGAAAATCGCCTCTTTAATATACATATATAAAACAAGTTTTTTATTTACACTCTTTAATTTTCAAATACCAGGGACTCAAAGATGCAGTATTTTTAAAACAAAAAAAATGGAATTTTGAAGCATTTTTGTAATTTATTTTTCTCAGAACCTTTTTATGTTTTCTTTTCAAAATAAATTTTGTAGGTATGCAATTGTTTCACTTAAGCTTAACAATTGAAAAAATCCTTGAAACAAAGTTGTTTTAGCCTTAAAAACAAACTCTTTTTGTGGGTATTTTTAAAAACTCCTAATTTTAGGTTTGAAGATGATTTTAAAAAATGCTCAAAAATGCTCAGTTTTTGAGTAGACTTAAATGAATTTTGTACTTATTTGGAGTCATATTTTCAGAAAATTGGATACGACCGACCCTGCTCACTGTAGGGTCTTTAAAAATCTCCCTTAGAGCTGAGAACGCTTAAATAAAAAAAGTTTGTTAACTGGGAGAAGGGTTGCCCCTACCCCCTTTGCATTATAAATATAATAATAACTAACATTAAGAAATATAAACGTATGAAAATTGACATGAAAGAAAGAGGGAGGGGTGGGGGTTTCTCCTTTAATTATTTAATTTTTTATTATTATATATATATATACATATATATATATATATTTTATTATTTAATTAAATTTAATTAAATAGAATGTTAATTTGACTTTCATACCCAAAGGCCGGATAATAACAAATAGTTTAAGTTGAATTACCTGAAGCGAAATTTGATACTTGGATAAAGTTATATAGAATACATCGGTGTCGCCTCATAACTTTTGTATATAAACAAAAATTTTTTTTTAATAACAAGTGGTGAATTCTCGGCGGCCCCAGATAACCAACCGAGTACTGGGCCACCGCATCATAATTTCCCTTGTGGGTTGCGCCGGAGTGAAAATTTGCCAAGCTAAGCTGCGCTTTTAAGTCGCCGAGGGGTGACGGGTGACAATTTTGAATCGAAGTTCTCTCCCGTTGGAGCGCCCCAGACCAAAATCAGATATCCAGGTCTCAAAGAATTTGCAACAGTGAGTCCTTATAAAAAAAAAGAAAAAAAAAAAAGAAGAGTCGACAAAGACAGAAAAGCCTATAGCGCTATTAAATAAATTTAAACCTAAATTATCCTTCTGGAAATATGTGTTTGTGTTTGTCATTTATTAAGAATTTCATTTTTTTTGTTTGTTAGATATATTCATACGGCGTCGAAGTTTAAGTTTTTTTCTTTGTTTTAAAGCCATTTTTTTTTGGTCAACAAGACAACATTTTTATTTGTAAGTGTCAATTCTGTGAAGTGGTGTTTCCCTCGGGTTCTCTTTAACGTATATAATTAAAATACGATATTATTGAATAATTTTCGGACCACCTTCAAAGAGCTCCTTGTAGGTAGGGAATTTGTTTTATATGGAGATATGATGAGCTACGTTGATGTTGCCAAAAAGGGTACAGTTATTCTTCAAATAGGGGAACATTTCTTAGACACCCAGTTCTTTCTTGTTTCATTGATGTTTTTTTGTTTGATAGATTAATTTTAGTATACTTGGTTTTTTTTTGAGTTAAATAAAACTTCAATACGCCGGTTTTAACGAAAGTTTAAATGTGTTTTAGTGTTTCGAGAAATCGAAACATGATATTTTGAAGACCATTTTTCAGGGGTGCAGAGGGTAGCTGAGTTCCGGTGAAGATGGCGTGATCTGAAGCCGATCATCCACCATCTTGGGGGAATCTAAAAATGGCCGAAGATTCCTATGGTAGGGTGGGTAATGGCCTCACTGCAACAACATCCGCAGTGCCCTTGGTGTGTCGATAGTCCGTCCATCTTTTCTAGTCCGAAATTTTCCGGTGTTGTTTACCTGGCCTGATTTATGTATTTGTTTGCAGGCGAGGTTAAGTTTCGGGGGGCAAGATCCCCCCCGTCCGACGAGCTGATGCCGTGCACCGCAAGCAGGCCGCGTCCTCCGAAACTTAGCATTCCTACCTTTTTCTAACCTATTCCTATTCCAGTTTCCTAACCTTTCCTTTTTCCTACCTAACCCCGATACCGACACTCCTCCGCTCCTCTTGCCTCGCAACAAATAATTTAATTAAATCTTATTTGCTCTGGTTAAAGAATTTTTTTCCTTAGGTTATCATTATTTGTTATAGACAAAATGGCAAAACAAAGTATGGCTCTCATGCTAACGGTTATGTTTTCTATCTTAATTTAAAAACAAAAGTAATCATGGAATTTTATAATAATGAATGCCATTTTTATTTGTTTTTTTTTAACTAAGCGATCATCTAGTACACAAATAATTTTGAAGCCTTCTACTAAGTGAAAACGGTTGTGTTTACTTACGAAGATTTTTTCAAAGTTTTAAAGGCTAACGAGTGTGATTTAACTGACTATAAATATTGTTTTCCAAATAGCGATAGTAAATTCTGTGCAAAAAAAATTGGACTTGTTTGAATTTTCTTGAAACTGGAAAATAGATTTGTAGAATGCAGTTACAAAAAAATTAAGATTTCAAAACGGTATAAAACGTGGCTTGAAACGGAATTCAACACATTAACCTTTATAAAAGAAACCACCCCCATAAACCGCTAACAACACTAATGAACAGTTTGAAGACTTTAGTGAGCGACAAAACAGGCGTAAAACCCAAGCTTTACGTCAAAGTACAGGGAGCACTACGCTTCTTTTTGCCTAAAAAATGAAGCCGAAAGATGAAGTTAAACTTGATGCTGCAAAGGTAAGAGATTTTTTAATAAAATACCATGAAAAGGCAAAAGAAATTTTGTATAAACATATATTAACTAGAACAATATTCAATATAAATAACATTGAAATTAAATTGTGAACGATGTCTCGAAATACTTATTTTTAAAAAAAAAAGTGAAAAACTGCACATTAAACTTTTAATATGAATTAAGTACAATAAATATTAATTGTTTTTCCTTCATAAAATTAACTTTATTTTCCAATTAATTTTTAGTTTCAGGGATTATGTTAACATTTTTTTTTATTGGAAAATTGCTAATTTTTTCATATTTTTTGAAATAAAGTATGAAACTTCAATTTTTCAACTACAAAATATGGAAAACCGTTTCAAAACCCATCCATTATTTCAAAAATTACAGCCACTGGGCGCCCGCTCAGAAATGACGCTTGCCATTCAACGACTGCGTGGCAATGGCATTATGGCAACCACCATATAACTTCATGTGTTTTAATTTTTACTTGCGACTTATAGGTACTATAAGACAAGTTATGCATTCGTAAAAAAAATCGAACTTGAGATTTTGATCAAAGTTGACATTACGATGATAGCGAAGACCAATTCTCGCAATTCTGTCTGTCTGTCTGTTCGACTACAGCTAAACGGCTCGGCCGATTTTCTTCAAACTTGGTAGATATAGGTTTTAATTTTTTTTCCGCGGATGTTTTTTTGTTTTAAGACCAAAAATAACTTTACCTGCCATACGATTTTTTTTCGAAAATTTATAAATATTTTTTTTTTTCTCAAGAACTGTCCCACAGATTTTTTTTCTTAATTCAAAAAATTTGATTTAGTTAAATATAGGTAATGGTTGAAAAAAAAACCCAATTTTTTTTTATTTTTTGTACACCCCTTGGAACCATTTTTTTTTTGTTTTTTATTTTCTCAAAAACGGTTCAAACGATTTTGATAATTTTTTTATGTTAAGGCAATTTCAATATTATTGTGTATGCAAAATTTCAAAATTTTTTTTTTTTGGATTTAAAAAAAAACTCAATTTTTTTTTGAAAACCCAGTATTTCGAAAACAGCATGATCGATTTTTTTAAAACTTGATAAATAAAGGTTTCTTAAAATAATCTACAAGATATGAGAAAGAAAAATATGTTACCTAAAAATAACGGTACCCTCCATACAAATGTTAAAAAATGGTTTTCGAAAATCGTATTTTTCTCGAAAACGGTTCCGAGAATTTTACTTAAATTTTTTTTCTTTCAATCAATTTTCAAGATCTATAATTAAATAAAAAATATTTTGAAAACAAGATATTACTGACTGTACCTACCATAGAACGATTTTTTAAAATTTTGAATTTCTCATTATCGGCATAACGGATTTTAATGAAATTTTTAAGAGAGAAGCTTCTAAAAAGTTTAAAAAACATTGTATTTCAAAACATTCTATCCTTACCTCCAACTACTAAAGAAGTTGTTTTAGTCGTTTAAAAAATTAATTTTTATGCTTATGAACAGTTTTTCTCTAATAACATTCATTTTTGAAATTCTTAGTCTATTACATAGAAGCAAGTTCGTGCGACCCAGTCGTGCATTTTATTTCTTGTGAGCTGATGGCAACAATGTCATTGAAACGAAACTTGCTTGCAATTTACCATGCGTTAAAGAACATACTTTCACGGCATAACTCAGTTACAAGAGCTATGTCTATATATAAATAAATCGTAAGTCTATTGAAGCAATCATATATTAATTTAAATATAATAGGTATAGAAAGAGATGAAAATGCTAAAATAGAATCAACTTAAAAGTTGCTTTAAGAAGTCCAACAATTTAATTTGAAACCTTAAAAAATAAAAGCAATCACAAAGTTTCCATCATTATGTTTATTTGAACGTGATGTTCATTTGTACGTGATAACAAACGTCAAAGACAGGAAATTAGATATCCTTTTTGTAGCCTCACTGATGGCTTACATCACTGGCTGGAGCCATAAAAGTGTACCTTCTAAACCTACTCTGACATGCAAATAGTGTGTGTAATCAGTTTCATTCATGCTGCATTTACCTGGTAGATTGTCACGTCAATTTTCATCCTTTACTGTCACGTCAGCCTCTGTCTCATATTATGTGGAATAAGTCGAGTGCATCCCCACTTCATTGGGTTTGCTATTGGGTAAACTGATGTTCAGTGCTGGATTTCTTGAGTTACCAACAAAAATAGAGTGGGCCTAAGCTACTCTAGAATCTGAAAAGGGCAACTATATAAATACTAGAAACAACATTCTTAATAAAGATCTGTTTTAGTATATCTCTTACAGACGTCAAGATCTTTACTTTGATGAAACTGACATTTGTGTTTTCATTTTTGAAAGCAAATACTAGCATTGAATGCTATATATTAATAATAAGGGTATTTATGTAAACGCGGAAAACCCGGAAAGACCTGAGAAACGAGATAATTTTATCGCTGCAGAAACGTGTTGTCAGAATTTGTATGGGAAAAACTTTCTGCAAGATTATCTCGTTGCATAAATGCCCTTAATAAAACTACATCTTTCATTTTTACTTTTGAATCTTATATCTGTTAGATTCATCAAAGTAATTGCTTTCATTTTTGTCGTTGACATATTTGTAAGGTTCCCTATTTTCCAACAAATTACTCAAAAATATCTTTCTACTTAACTCCACTGAGCGAGGGCAATAGAATTGAACCGAACCCACTTCAATTAAATGCAGATGCAGGCCTTATAAAATGAGGTTAACTGTGTATAACTTTTAGTTTTAGTGAGAGAACACTTTTTATTATCTTTATAGTATTTAACTATTTGAATTATTTATAAGAAATCAAATAAATTTATGCATTCTGCTCAAGGTGTACGCCTTTTCAAAGACACACAATGCAATCGATCCAATGGTTCTAGTATCTATAGCTGCTATAACACAAATTCCAGTTCCAATCCTTAAAGACTTGACGAAGTTAATGCCGAACATACTACTCCCAAATTAAATTAAACGAACAACCAATTATTAACCAAGGTCAAACGTTTTTGGCGCCCCATAGACAAACATAAATTAGGTACGTAAGTCGCCCTAATCCGGAACTGTTGGTTTGGTGCTCTCTATTCCAATAATATTCTTTGTCCGTAGCAAGCATTAAATTGTTTTTTAGCTTTTTTTCTGGCTTTTATTTCTGTGAGTTCGTGCACACACAGTTCACAATTACGAACGCCTTCAATATGTTAACTTAGTTCAAAGGAAGTAAAAAATGTTGACTGAGGCCAAAGTACACAGCGAGGTTTACGTTTACATAGACAAAGTCTGGAGGCTTTGTCGTGGAGTGTATAAAATTCAAATACACCCCGAACACACCCTGTCACTTGTTGGTAAATACTGATTTGACAATGCAAAGTGGGTGACATAAAAGTTGTGCGCTGTGATATTGCAAATTGCAGGATATAAAACGAAGTAAGGAATTGGGTTTGAAATTAAATTTTAAATTAACATACATTTTTTATAGACGATTTATTTGTTTGTGGCCCTTGCTATGGTTTAAAAGTCTGATTATCTATAAATAATATTCATGTCTACATTTATTTGAATTTTTCATTTTTGTTTTGCCAAAAGCTTTCTGAAATTGAATTCGAGACATTTAAACGAAGTAAATAATTTAAATGGTGCATTTCTGAATATACACTTTTTATGACAATCAAATTAACTAAATGCTGCTATTTGCTTCTTTGGAATTAATTTTCTAATCAATTCTTCGATTCGCGTAGCACATAAGTACTTTTTGCTTGAAGTAGAAACTTTACAGTATGTAAGAGAGAGTGTAGCTAACACACTTTTCCCTAAAACCTCTTCCAAGGTTTTAAAAATAATGGCACAAAATTTTAAACAGTGTTTGTTTAAGCAATTACAGCGACTCTAGTTAAAGTAGTCCTTTAGTTAAGAACCCTAGTTTAAAATGTTCTTAATTTTAAACATTTTAAAGAACTCTTCTAACTAAAGAACTTGTTTAATAAAACGTTAACTGAACACGCCTAATTTTTAATCAAACAGAACGAAAATAAAAAAAAAAAAACAAACGTCAAACGCCTTTCTACCCAAAACAAAGTCTTGTCGTAGATTGTAGTGTAGTGCTGATGAATTTGTAGCAAAAAGGTAAAACCAAGAAACAGAGCGTCACGTTTTGTAGATGGCAAACGAAAAGGAGGTCCACAAGCTAAGAGTATAGCTCATATGGTAGAGCTACACCAGCTAAAAGTATAAAAACTCAAAATCGAGATTGAGATGCTAAAGAAAGCAGAACAATAATTTAAGTGCAAATTTTTGTATTAGGTTTTATGTTAGTTTTACTTTAAGTGTTCGTTTTTTACATGGAGAAATAAAATGATTTTTTTTTTCTAAAAATACCTATTTATAAAAGTGTTTCTGAATGCTCTTCCTGTTTCAGTATTTTGATTGTGGTCTTGGATTCTATCCAACTGTGTCGCCGGCAGTGATGAAGGTGTTTCTTCCTCGAGAATAGAAAGATTTCTTTCTTTCGCAATGTTGTGAAGTACAGCTACAGATATTATAACATTTTTGGCTGTATCTAAATCGGTTCTCAGCCGATCTAATAGTGATCTGAATTTAGATTTGAGTTGACCATTAAGGCACTCGATACGGCTCCTCGTCGATGTGTGACTGTTATTGTATCTACGCTCCTTTTGATTTGAAGGATTTCTAATAGGTGTGAGCAAAATATTGGAACATGGGTATCCTGCGTCTCCAAGCAGGACACCGTCGTTAGTATTAGCACTTGCTTCGAGTTTGGTTTTTAGGCGACAATTGTTCCAAATATTGGAATCATGAAGAGATCCACGTGACCTCGCAACGATGTCTCTTATTTTGCAGTCAGCATCACTAACAATTTGAATGTTAAGTGAATAAAAGCCTTTAAGAAATGGAAAAAATAAAGTTGTTAGTTTCGAAAACAAAGAAAGTGTGAGATGAAATAGGTATATGCGCCTTATACTTAAAAAAAATTAAGTACAAAATACCTTTTCGATTTATGTAATGGCCCACCATTATTGGTCCTCCGATTTTGGTTGGTCGCTTTATTTGCACATGAGTGCAATCAATTGCTCCAATTACTTTAGGAAATCGGGCTATATTATAAAAATCACTCTTCGTTTTGTTCAGCTCTGCGAATGTAGTTGGAAATTTTATAAAATGAGGAAAAAGACTTGCTATACATTTGGAGGTATTTTGTATAATCTTCCCTACTCTCGATTGTACTATTCCATGTAGGTATTGCTCCTAATATATTGAAAATAAGCATTTTTTTGTTTAGGTACTTGAAATGTACTTACCAACATCGGTTTGGTGGACATTTCTTCCGTAAAAATGTAAAGTCACCAGGATTTGAAGTTCTGGTGAAACAGGAAGACCGCGATATGCTACTGGCTCTATGATATTGACATTTTCGATCAAGAATCGAACCGTGGACTTATCGAATCGGTATCTTGAGTAAAATTCAAGATCATCAAGTTTTTCAAATGGATTCGCACGAGTTTTATAAACTCTTGGCTTTCTAAAAAGCTCGAAATCTTCAAAAATGTTGAAATCTTCTTCTTCTGGAAACATTGTTCTTAAAATTGTTTGTTATCAAATGACAAACGTCAGCTGGTTAAAGTATACTTTAAAAAGAAAAAGAGGCGTTTTGCTGGTGTTAAAGTTAGACGAGCGCTTTAACGTTAAACTATGCTTTATGTCATTCAAAATTAACAAAAAGTAGACTCCCTCTTTAAACATATTTTTTAGAGTCGACTCCCATTCTAAAATTGATTTGGAGCGGGTATTAAATGTTTGAAATTTTGCGCCAATTGCTTTAAATTTTAAAGCCATGTTTTAGATACTAAATTTACTAAAAAGTGCTGAGAAAATGTCAAAAAATATGGCATTACTTAATTCGAACTACCCCGACTATGGAGTAGGTTGCGACATAGGCCGGTTAAATTGTAAAAAGTATTATAAATAAAATGCACGACTGGGTCGCACGAACTTGCTCCTATGTAATAGACTAGGAATTTTAAAAACCAATGTTATTAGAGAAAAATGTTCATAAGGATAAAATAAATTTTTTAAATTCTATTAGTAGTAAGAGCAGAGCAAAAATTATAATATTAATAAGCTTTTATATACAAAAATTAGCAAAAAAAAACATTTTTTAAGAAAAAAATTTGGTACGCTAACTTTACCTTTCAAAATTAGAAAAAATCGTTATGTGGTAGGTACAGTCGGTAATATCTTGTTTTCAAAATTTTTTTATTAAATTATAGATCGTGAGAATTAATCGAAAGAAAAAAAAATTTATATGAAGGTTTTTATAATACAAACTCTATATACTACTGAAATAAATCAGCCAAGTAGAAGACTTAGCACTATTATTGGACTTGTTGAATTATTGATTCAAATTAGCTTTTTTGGCCTTTAGTCCACAAAAATTGGCGTTTCGTCAAAATTCTCGGAACCGTTTTCGAGAAAAATACGATTTTCGAAAACCATTTTTTAACATTTGTATGGAGGGTACCGTTATTTTTAGGTAAAATAATTTCTTTTTTCTCATATCTTGTAAATTATATTAAGAAACTTTTATTTATCAAGTCTCAAAAAAATTGAGGATGGAGTTTTCAAAATATCGAATTTTCAAAAAAAAAAATTGAAATATTCTTTAAAAATCCAGAAAAGGTTTTTTTTTTTAAATTTGAATACAATAATATTGAAACTGAGAAAAAAAATAATTATAAGATTTCGAAAAAAAATCGTATGGCAGATTCCGTTATTTTTAGTCTTAAAAAAAAAAAAAAACGTGTGGGGGGGAAAATTAAAACCCATATCTACCAAGTTTGTAGAAAATCGGCCGAACCGTTTTAGCTGTAGTCGAACAGACACACAGACAGACAGGCAGACAGACAGAATTGCAGGCTGTTCTTCCATTGTACAGTCACCATAATCGCAGTCAATTTCGTGGCTCGCAGAAGAACTCGGCGTTTCGCAGACCACAACTCGGCGAATTTTTCATTATGGCCTTAACGCTTTAACAACGTGTGTTCGCAAGCTGGGCTCTCTCACTATTTGGTGCGGAATTACGGCGGGCGGCACAATCAGTCAATACTTCTTTGAGAATGACTTTGGCCAGACTATCACGACCAATGTCGATCGATATCTGTCGATGATAACCATACCAGAAATGGATGATATGAACACGGATGACATGTGGTTTCAACAGGATGGCGTTACGTGCCACAATGGTTAATTTGCACGAGTGATTTGCGAACATTGTTATCTCACCTGGAGGCGATGTGAATTTTGACTTCGATATTTAGTCAAATCTCCTTCATCTGTTGCACTCGTAATAGACTTGCACTCAAAACTGATTTTGTGATGTCTACCTGTATCTTTTCGTAATCCCTCTTATATTTTGAACTTAGAGCTGTGGAAACATTTTTTCTCGAAAAATTGCTTGTAGTTTCAAAAAGTTTCCTCCTTTCAGTTTATTCTGAATACTATCTAAAGACATCAAAGGCATTCCTTTTGTTGTACTTGTCACGTCACTCATTTATTGGGAATTGAAGAAAAGGTTTGCTTTGGTCTTCTCTCACCCATGTTAACGGAAATTGCTCGAACGTCTAGGAAGTTTGCGGAAAAACCAATAGATCTTATCTTGTTAAAACCTGCAGAAGGTAAAATTTTAAAAAGAGAGTTTTTGCTTGAATCCTATAATCCTGAGGCTCCGCCAAATAGCCAGCTCCTCCCACTTTTTTAAAAGATTTCTTCTGGTTCTTAAGAACTTGTTTCGGTATTCTTCCGTCATCCATCTCTATTACTTTCACTACAAATTAAAAATGCAGCTTAAGAACGTCTTAAACCTATGTGGGGTACAGGTGTTTTGAAAAGCAGCAAATAATTTGCATTGCAAGACGATAAGCGGAAAATGCGTTTTAGAAAAATACCGAAAATATCCCAAAACTGGGCGCCTTTAGGCATTATAGAACTGTAGTTGCATGAAAGATTTAAAGTTTTGAGCTACATATGATCGACATTTTTATTTTCAACACAACGGGTCCATACTGAAGAAATAAGTCTTTTTTCGTCTCCGCTATAGTTTGGATTGGAAATGTTTTCTCATGTTTTCTACTTGCAACTTCTCTGAATATCATGATTTTAGATTTTTCTAAATGAACGGTCAAATTTATAAAATTTGCTTTAGTTCTCCAACCGGTTTATCATTTTGTACGTTCCTCCCACAGATTCGGGTTGAATAAGAATATCATCCGCAAAAATGAACCCTTATATCCGCATATTTCCAAACCATCTTTTATCTTTTTCAAAGAAAATAACCAGTAACGTAGTCTTGACACACCCTCGCTTTGCTTTATTCCCCTTTCTATTGGGAACTCTTCGGAATTAAACTCACTGTCCCTACTGTCCCACTGGCTTTAAATAATAAGCCTATTTTTCTTAATATTCCCAACTTATAAAAAAGCGACCTTTAGTCTAAATGCGTTTCGCCCAGGCACGCCCAGTTCGCTGAAATGGGTTCATCAGTTAATACGTATTACGCATTTCCTGGAGGAAATTGACCTCAAAGTACGAATTTGGCATATGGACACGAAAAATTTAACAGACTTAAAAATCTGAAACTGACAACTCCAATAAGATTTTAAATTTATTTAAATGCAGTTACAAGACGAAGTTCCTAAAATTCGTATAAGCAAAGGAATTTTCGTTAGCATGAGTCAGGGTAAACTTAAGTATGACTTTTTTTTATAGCCTCGATAAAGTATGTCAACATTGGAGATAGACCCATTACTGTAGATTTTTTCTGAAGCTACACCCAAGAACCGTTTCTCAAAATGCTTTTCACGAATTAGGAGGATACCCTTCGAAGAAACTAATTTTTTTCTTAAACCATTATACAAGGTTCCTAAATATTTTACCTAAAGAATTTATTGTAATTTGAGTTTCTTGTTTCTGAACATTTTTCTTTAAGTATCATACAAGTTCTTGCATAAAATATTTTTAAATTTCACAGTCCCTAAAATATAAGAGCAACTTAAAAAAACTCAAACAACTCTCAGGCACTTGAAAAGTTTTTCGAAACATCTGCGTGTCACCATAACAAATTTATAAATGCTTTCAAAACCAAAATCAACATAATTCTTATTGAATGTCATTAAACAATTGCCACTGCCTTAACGACTTCTGTAACGCAAAGTCCAGATAAACCTTAAAAGCTAATGTTGACCAACAAAAGCTTTTACTCACAGCCAATAACGACAAATTACCAAAACACTTTAGAAACTACATCTTAAGCGTTTACTCTGCGTACGTGACATAATTCAATTTTTTACTTTTTCTATATAAACTACGTTGGTCCTTTAGGTTTGTTTCGGATCGTTGGGGAAGTGGCCTCAACGTTCAACCGTATCCTTCCCCATTCGCTGCAGAGTTCAATTATCATTGGCTTCCGGGTATTCCTCCTGAAAACATCATCGTCACAATCACAATCGTCATCCTCTCAACTCGTATCATAATAATATTTCCCAGCAAAAACACGGAAAATGGTTTCCTATCTCCAAGCAATCACTACGTGATGATGGTTATTTTATTTTCCTAGTCGGAGGAAAAAGATTTTTCTATTTTGCCATATTTTTGCAATGACAGATAAAAACGAAATGACAATAAAAGGAAAAAATAAAAAATAAACCAACTGTCATACCCGGAGTTCTCTGAAATTTTGTGCGGAAAATACTAGCTATGAATATGACCGAGCTGAATCAGAAATTTCCAAGTCATCCGCTATGTCTGAAAGTGCTGAAACTTTTTCCAAACTTCGTCTGTTTTATTGTTTGACATTAATAATAAAAAGTTATTGTCATGTCTTTCTTATGAAACTTTTCTAAATGTCTGAAATGTTTTTCCTGTTTTTTTTTTTTTTTTTTGTCTATTCTGATGTTACATATTGAAATTGGCTTGAAGACATTTCTCCAAAGAAAAGGGATAAGAGTGGATTTCATAACTTTGAACTTCGAAGATGTTTTCAAATTAGCTTATTTAAATAATAAATGGAATCTCTTCTATGGGGAAACAGTTTAGTTTAGATTCAAACTATGCAGAAACTTTTAATGTTTCCATTTATAGAAGCTTTCGGCTCACTAAACAATAAACAGCTTGGGGTAGAATTCCTCAAGTAAACTTAACCAACTACAAGGTGGCGCGAAATTAAACACCCTATCGGAAGATGTTTTATTTTTTGAAAATGGCGTCGTACGTCAATCATATTTGACATTTGTGATCTAGACAGCACAAAAAATATAGAAACAGCAATGGAGTGCTATTACTGCTTTTACACGAAAGCGATTTTTAATCTTAATCTCTTTTGGAGTCATCTTCCGCCTTATGTAACCCCGCCACCACACACGTCTCTCTCCTACGGGCTTAAAAATCGCAAGGTAATATTGCTTCGTTTAAAAGCAGTCATAGACGGCTTTTAAAAGTCATAGACTGCTTTTAAACGAAGCAATATTACCTTGCGATTTTTAAGCCCGTAGGAGAGAGACGTGTGTGGTGGCGGGGGTACACAAAATTGCACGGGTTGGAAAAATTGCAGAGTTATCGTTCTTTCTTCTTTGTGGTTTTCTTTACTTGTCAGGTATGTTTCATTCCTATTTGGCGTTCGCTCAGTGAACTTCGATCTACTCACTAGAGTAAAGAGTGCGGAGAGATGACTCCTTTTCAATAGAAGAAAAGTTAACTTTCATTAAAAATCGCTGTGTTTACAAGCATTCATGCAATCGAAAGGACGTCAAAAGAGAATCAAAGATTAAAAATCGCTTTCGTGTAAAAGCAGTCTATACTCCGCAAGAGCGTGGAATAATTGTGTCGATTTTTTTCACCAATTATCGGTCGGTGGTGTTAGCACAAGCCACAATGGATATTGTGAAGGAAGCGTTTTCTGGTCGCGTAATCTCCCGTTTTGGCCAGCAATATCGCCCAATTAAACCATCTGAGACTTCATTCTTTGAGGCTTCTTGAAGTCGTGGGCTTATGCAAACAAGTTTCCGAGAATCGCAGTTTTTAAGGAGAATATTCCACAGAATTGCAAACAGTTATCTACCACCGGAAATCTTGTGGAAAGTCACTGAAAAAGCGATAAAACGGGCAAAAATGTGTATCAATGACGGATATCATCTTTTCTAATAGACAGAAGAAATTGTAAAGGTCCAAAAAAGATTTCCAATTCTCAAAAAAAGTAATTCAAAAACAAAATTGGATGATTAATTTTGCGCCACCTTGTTTGTATGTTTTGCATGTTTGTATCTATTTTTCATTCACAACCAAAGTTATTTGTATTTGAAAGACATTAAGTAGGTACAAGTTTTGTATTCGTAAGAAAATCGAAATTTAGTTTTTGATAAAATAAGATAAACGTTAGAGAATTTTGTTGCGCAATTCTGACAGTCTGTACCTATGTTTGCCCTTACCGCATATCTTAATTTATTTCAAAGTTTAATTTGAATTTAAATTATATTTAATCGCTCAACTAACATGGAAGTAATTTTCTTTATCTTCTTTGTAGCTATTATTCTTAGAACCCATTTCCGAGTTAGGTTGTGGAAACCCAACATCTTACGCTTTGAACTTAACTGCCCGTGGGTATTATTTCTTAAAATAAACGGAAACATCCCTCGAGCGTATTTACGAGTATTTTCCTTTTTTTTAAGTTCCAATTCAACTCACCTCAAAAATCATCAAGAACCGCGGACGGTATTACCAGTGATATCGCAGGTTTTAATGAGTCCCAGAAAACTAGAATAGAATATTAGTCTTGTTTTAAATAAAGTCCCTCTGTTAGGTTTTTGATACGACCTTTTTTATTATTTCCTGTCTATGGTTGTCATTCTTGTCCTTCGAGTGTTTCTTAAGTTCGTCCGTATTTGTTCCGCCCAATTCTCTTATTCTTTTTTCGACCTCGATGTACATATGTATGTATTTACATATTTGTGATTTTACAATTTCGCTGTATGCTTACACATACGTAAGTATGTATATCTAAAGAACAATATAATATAAGTTGTTTTTCGCCTCTTGAACGAAGCGAAAAGAGAATATTTTTGTGAAAGTTGGTGCACAGAAAACAGAATAGTTTTGAAGTGTTCTTTTGTTTCTCTTTTATAAAACAATGTAAGGGGAAGGCTGAAAGACGGTAGGACTGAAAGAAGTGACAGCAATTACCCTCAGTGCGACAATCCTCAGATCACCCGTTTCTGGAGCGATAAATAAAATCTTTAAATTTCGAAGATATTCACCTAGTGGATCAAATCCAAATGTGATCTAATTCCGAGTTTTAAGAAGTATAATTTAAAACCAAGACAAATGAAAACACATGTTTTGCTTATTTATCATGGCGAACAACGAAAATAAATTGTATTTTTTTAATAAGCAAATTAAAAAAAAACTTATTTTAGAAACAAATGCTCTCCATGCCTATATTAAAAGGCAAAGAGAATTTCTTCACCCAAAGGCAAAACAAAAATCGCCCTGTCCAATATTCTAGAGGATCTTAAAGCAGACTGGGCAATCCCAAAATTGAATATAGATATACCTATACTCTGTCCAACAAAAATTGTCAGTACAGGGAAGATAGGACGTTTGTCTCTCATTCTGGTTGCATTGCCATGCATAAGTGTGTCGCCTTTTAAGGCTCTCACAGGGATTCCGTAGTTTAAATTATAAATCGCCGCAAATGAAAGTAAAAAACGCGTAGGGCTACCGTCTGCCGATTCAAAACGACTGAAAACAATATTCAATTTACCTTTTCCCACAACGCCAAGCGCTAAGATAAAAGGCGCGTTTTTTTTAAGTTGAAAAGCAATACGACAACACTCAACATACTCATCTTCTTAAAATGTGTTATCAAAAGCTTCAAATCCCAAAAGCTCCTTAATAAAAACCACTGAAAAAGCTCTTTGCTTGCAATTGAGAATGATAATGGTAACTCTGTTTTGATGTAGATAAAGAGCACACGATCGTATTGAGTGACACTTGACACTCTTGTCTTGATCTTGATCTTGACAGTATCTCATCAGCACTGGGATACGACGGTCGTGTTGGGGTGTACAACTTTTTGCAAAGAATTACAACAACAATTCCTTAAGAAAAGTCAGTGGCTTGCTCTTTTTTTAGTGGCATTTTCCTAACGCATTGTAGTGAGGGTGCATCAGGCGCCACTGCTTTAGAAAAAGCTCTCCCATAAGGCCTGTACTGACAATTTTTGTTGGACAGAGTATAGTTTAACCTATGTGCCTTGCCTTCCCTTTCAGACTCATATGCCGATTCCAAAAAAATACGGAGATAATCGCCGTGGCCGTGGCGCGATGGATGTGTGCTCGCCTGTGAACCTCATGATCACAGGTTCGATCCCTGCCGTTCGTCTATGTCGTTTTAATTCAATTAAAAACCTTTTAAAATTGTCATCAATGGGTTGCTGGTTTACACATTACATGTTGTTCAGGCATAACACTAACAACATGTAATTGAGTTAAACTAGTATGCCGAACAAGGATGAACACGAATAAAATAATGTGAATTATAAGCGACATAGAAATAAGACACAGCATTCTCCGCTTTAGTTCAGCCGCCATCCCTGGAGATAAAATATCTGAGACAACAACCTTCAGTCTCAGAACATCGGGCCACACATCTTTCCTATCCTTCTTTCTCTTCTTAACTTCACGCCCACGCTGTGTTGAAACATTTAAAGGGTAATCTAATGCCTTGAGCGCGGGTAGATTATAAAAAAAAAAAAATAATTGTTGATTTTGCAAAAAGCATGAATTTCATTGCTTTTTGTTTTTGTTTTTATCCTTAAAATAAAATTGCATTATGAAGCAAACTTTGTAATTTGTATCCATTTTTTAAAAATGAAGTATTGTGAAACTTTTCAAACAAGCTCATTCAAAATACAAAATTTAATTTGTATTTATTTAGACTGACAATAGTGAAAATCGAAGAAACAGAACCAATGTTACTCGGATAAGATGAGTTTTATCTTTTTTTTTGCTGGCACACAAAAAGTGAAATAGAAAACAATAGTAGGCGTGTTTTATTGGTAATCTATGTCTAGCGCAGTAATACAGGCAATACAAGCAACAAGTACCAAAAAAACGCTTTATTCACTCTTTAACTCACTCTTAATAATCTCCCGAAGTTGGTATCAGTTTATTATGTGCCAAAACCTTCTTACTTGTTGAATTAACTTACACGGATGTGTTCGAAACATTTGTATCTCGTTTTTAAGCTGGAGTTGGATTATTCATGAAAATGCAGATAGAGTTGAAATATTCATAAAAATGCAGATCGAGTTGATTTAGACCTTTTCTCACTATTAAATTTTCTATTAACACTTAGGCCAGGCGCGCACATTCAATTTTTAGTTTCGCAACTGCTTAGTTGCTAAAATGAAACATATGTGCTTATATGGGACACCGAGCACTTAGATCAACTCGATTCGAGCAACTAAAAAAATGAGTAAAGAGTTGCCAGTGCGCGGTACTCTATCAACTGGTGATTAAACTATTTGATTTCGATTACAGTTGCCAGTGCGCGGCTAGCCTTACAAAAGTATATTCAATATTCAATATATTCAATTCAATTTATACTGAATTTTTTTGAGTGTTGGAGATTTTGAACAGCCTATTATATTAAGATAAAAGTATAATACTTTTTATATATTTCCTAACTTAAAAGTAGTTTTCTAACTTATTCTTAACTTTAAACATTCTCTTACTCATATCGAACTAAAGCAATTTGTTTTAATAAATTGCTTCCGGGCACATCTAACACAATGAGAGTTCATGCAAAAAACTAAGTAAACAGAACTATTTTGGCGTTTGTAAATGTCAAAGAGTCATGAAGTTAGCACGATACTAAAAAAATAAAATAAGTATTCGATGAGTTTAACTTTAATAAAAGGGTGGAGAAAGTATGATGCTTTATTCGATTACAACTTTGCAAAATGTTGTCGTAACCTAGTTTTATACTAAAACAGCTTTAACATCGTATTAATTTAACTAAATTTGTGTGTAAATTTTGTCAGTTGTCATATAAATTCAGCGTTACAGCAGCTAGACGACATTTCTGAACAAATGCCAATGTATTGTTAAAATATACTAATCGAAACTATTCGGCTTCTTGAAAATTGATTCAATATTTTGTGACAAAATTAAAGGCAGTAGTGTAAAACCAGAATTATAGTATGAATTCAAATTTTGCATTTGAAAAAATATTTGTTCTGTAAATTGCGGAGCGATCACACCTTGGACTAGTAAAGGTAAAGTATAACAAAATAAATACCAACGAACACACCCTCAAGCATGCCAAGATATATTTTTTCGGACACCACCCAAACACCTCCTACATTTCAATATCCGAAATTCCATCTTCACTAAAATACTCTTTTCAATCACTAGCTTATTTTTATTTACTAATCATTTGTTGTTGTTTTCCATGTTAGATTTTGCGATGTAGTGTATTCACTAACCAATAAAACACGGCTAGTGTATCCGATAAGTACTTAGCCTCACCGCTTGATGGTGTCAGTATCGGCTACTGTCAAAATTTCAGCCGAATCGGACTCGTTACTCGTAGTTTTGTTTCGAACACGCGTGGAAACCAGCTTGTCCGCGAATTTGAGAAAAATGGAAAAAGAGCAATATCGGTTGGTGAATCGATCCTTGTTTTTTGAAGGGAAATCGCGCAGCGAAATCAGAGAGCGCTTAGATGCTGTGTATGGTGGCTCTTCTCCTTCAATGGCGAACGTCAAAAATTGTGATAACGAGTTTGAACGTGGTCGCACATCGGTTTTTTGTAAGCCCCGCCCAGGTGACCCAAAAATGGCTACCACGGAGGATAACGTGTCAAAAATTCACGATCTCGTAAAGATAGCTGAAACTGTAGGCATCTGAAAAGACCGCGTGGGTCATATCCTCCATGAAATTTTGGGCATGACAAAGCTGTCGGCGAGATGGGTGCCATGTTTGCTCACTCCGGACAACAAGCGCAACCGTGACACCATAGTCCAAATTGGTCGGATTGCACTACGAACTGCTGCCTCATCCAATGTATTCTCCAGATTTTGCCTCGTGCGACTTTTTTTGTTCGCAAACTTGAAAAAATCACTCGACGGGTGGAAATTTGACCCGAATGATGCCACGGAAGCCTACTTTGCAGACCTCGAGAAAAGAAAGAAAATGACCTGAATTATGTTCTGGGGGTATTGCACTGCGGTCTGCACTTAAAAATAAATGAGCTCGCTCATCATACAGTTCCTCATCCAAATCTATTGCTCTTAGGAGTCTTAGTATTTGGGATACATTCAGAGAGGGTATGTCGCTCTCTTCCACCTGGTATTATCCCAGATGGATTTTCCTTTGGTGCATGAGTGGACAACATCTTCCTAGTATGTGGTCCGGTGTTTTCTCATGCATATTGAATCTACATGTCGTCACCTGAGTTCTATCTTGTTCAAAGTCCATTTTGGAAAATGTTGGGAAAACGATTTTTTAACTTCAGAAGCAAAATTTTTACTTAAATTTGAAAGGAAATACTGTGGAGTTTTTTTCTCCATTAAACTCAATAATTTTTGTTTGCAAAATGATTTATAAATATAGGTTTTATTAAATCCTGAAATAGTTAAAAAATAAAATCAAGTGGGATGTCATTTTGGATATTGAACAACGTTGTATGGGCTGTAAACAAGTTAAACAATATTGAACAAAATAGAAGCACTTAATAATTAAATCATTGAAACTACGAAAATACTATGAAAATAGAACAAAAAATTCTAACTCATTCTTTGAGTTAAGCACTAGAACATAATGGGTGATCAGAAAAAATATTGCTGCTGCTCGGTAGGTAATGAAATTCAAAATTTGTTAAACATTTTTTTGAATTCACTTTTTACCCTTCTTTTTTTCAAATAAATACATTATTTATTTTACATACAATTTTTAATTTAAATTTTGTTATTGTTTTAAACAAACTGGCGCAAAATTTTAATTAAATTAGTACGATGCTAAAGCTGTTTTAGTATGATACTAAAATCGTCGAATACCTATATTATTTTTTTAGTATCGTGCTATTTACAAACGCCACACAAGGACTTAGTTCTTTGCACGAACTTTCATTGTTTTAAGTGGAATTTATTAAGGAAATTGCCCTAGCACGATAATAGTTAGAAAATTGTAAGAATTAAGAATGAGTTAGTAAACTAATTTAAAGTTAGCAAATCGTTAAGAATTATCATACTAATACTTTAATAAAAGGCTGTTTAAAATTTTGCGCCACTGAGTTTTATTGTAATTGGTTTCTTATTATTTTTTCATAAAAATCGTTGTTTAAACCTAGTTTCATACTAAAACAGATTTAACATCGTAATAATTCAACTAAAATTTTGTGCCATTATGATTTTATTTGTAATGCATTGAAAGAAGATCAGGGGCCTGTTGCTCAGATCATACACATCATACATTTTATACAACATACAACATTTTTATACAACATACACATCATTCTGTTTCTCAGATTTCATGTGTATGATTCTGACATTTCATTATTATTTGAGTGTGAGGTTAATATAAATCTCAATTTTTGGTGAAGACGTGTTGGAACTAGTTGAAATTAATATACATACGTGTCAGATGACGCCTTAAAATATTATAAGAACCTGTTAATTTCAATCTTAAAGATCCATAATTTGTTGAAAAATTTAGATTGCCAAACATTTTTAGTGGAAAAATTGGGAAGATCAATTGTGCGTTCAACTAATTGCAACTTGTCACCTTTGCAAAAAATATTGTTAACCCTTCATTAGCTTGGAAATGGAATCCATTATCATAAAATCGGCATAATGCAAGCCCATAAGACAACCCCAATGAAACTACCTCTCTCTATGCCCTACAGGCTCTACCATGTTTTGTGAATGTCGAGCCAGAGAACTTCTCAAATAAATTTTGTTTCCTCAGCATTGACTGATGAAAACAATGTTGCTACATGTTACATGCAGCAGCCACTATACATACAACAGAATTTTGTGCTGTATTTATAGGTAAATTTGCTGTATGATGTAAATGACACATTTCTGAGAAACAGAATCATACAACATTCCAATATTTCCAGTGTAATCTTCAGTCATACATTGTTGTATGACAGTGGATCAAACAACAAAATTGAGAAACAGAAATCATACAACAGAACTGTCAATATCATACAATGTATGATGTGTATGATCTGAGAAACAGGCCCCAGATTGTCGATATTGTATTTGTCTACATTGAAAGTAAACTTTTTTCTTGAAATTACTTTAGCTACTTTCTTTCATTTTGGTTCCGATCTTATCACAAATTTGGAATAAAACTATCCGCGCAAATTCAATTTTTAGTTTCGCAACTGCTTGGGTCGAGCAAATAAACAGTTTGTGTTTTGACACAAACTAAACGATTGCCTAAAATGAGTTCGCTATTTTGTGTAACATATAATTACATATATGTTTTCTATAAGCAACCAAACAGTTGTGCAGCTAAAAATTGAATGTGCGCGCCTAGCCTTAAGGTCCAAAATGAATCAAATATTTTCACACGTTCATCATAAGAAAATTTGGTGAAACAATTATGACTGCAACTAACGTTGAAAGCGAATGTCATTTGAATATTGCTTACCACCTTGACCCATCCGTTTTTGTATATTTTGTTTCCACAAAAATGGTTTTCGATTTTTTTTTACTCGATCCAGGGCTTCTCTTGGTGTAAAGCATGTAGTTTGTTTAGATGAAACGGAACCTTCTGCTGGTACTACATTTTCCAATGAAGGTACTGAAATGACTTCTTCAGATAAAGGAGCTATATTAGAATTCTGAATCATAGAATTCTGAAATATCAGATCCTGGATGAGCTGGATTTATCATACTGTAAGCGACAAATATTGTATTCAAAAACTGTCTAAAGATAAAAGGGTTTCTCAAAATACCTTAAAAGCGTTTGAAGATTACGTTCCAACTTTTCGCTTACATCACATTGTGCTTACAGCTTCCAATGTTATATCAGTATTAATTTTGTGTGGTACATTACAGTGCAGTGATATTGAACAAAAATGTGGTTTTCCGTCCGCATAACTTTTTTAATAGGATTTTGTTCAATAACATACAAAACTAAATGGATTAGACATGGATATTGAACAACAAAGAAATACATGGTAGTTTTTTTTAAAGTTAATATAAAATTCTTCAATTTCATATAAAAACAAAAAGCAGTGGTTGATTGAATAAAAAAGACACTCAAAATATTTAATAAAGTGGTTTATTGAACAAAATAGTTCTTCATAACTTTAAAACTAAAAGAGATAGAAAAAAATGGAGTACGCCATTCGAAAGAGCATGTTCGATTTATAAAAACTGCATTTCTAACTCAATTTCGCCAAAAATGGTCTTTTGAACAAGATAGAACTCAGGCGACGATGTGGCAATACTTACCATACTAATTACTTAAGTGTCTTCTAAGTTTGCAGTGTCCAGCTGGGGTACCTGTTATTATTCTTGGGTTATTTCTATTTTCAAAACGTTGCTGATTGTAATTTCCCAATAGTAAGTTCGCCTGGGGAGTTCTTTCCAACTCTTGGATATGTTTACTCAGGGCTCAGACTCTGTTAAAGGGGTTGATACGCCTATTGTTTTCTAAGGAGTCTCCCTCTTCGTTTCCATAAACAAGTGAAATGTGATTTAGTGTGGTCTTTTAATTAATCAAAGAATTTAATTTCAATATACTTTATTTTTCTCTTGCGAGAAATTGACAAATTCTCTAAGAGTATCTCTTGTCATGGAAAGTGCTGCTCATTAGCCGTTCGGAATCGGCAGAAAATTGTAGGTCCCCTCCATTCCTGGTAACACGCACACAGGAAAGGTTGACAGTTGTAAGTCACTAGGTCCTGGTTCACTCCGAGCTGTTGCACAACCAAAAAAAAAAAATATACTTTATTTTATTAATTATTAAAAAATGACTACAGCTAATTTAATATTTAATTTTCTTAGGAAGCTTAGATAAGCCTCAGCACAGCACTGGTCGAGATCACAAAAAGGACTGATATAATAAAATGGAAGTAGGATAAAGAAGGTAGTAGACCAGCATAACAGATTTCTTACTAGATAGCTTAGTTTTCTCATTAGGCAGCTTAGTAATATGTTGACATTTCAATTTTGATGAAGAGAGAGCGCACTATGTTGTTTTATGTTAGTTATGCCCACCATGTGACCTTTCTCTATTTACCAAGTTCATTTAGACTGCTTATGCACTACTAAACCAACTTAGACCCGATTGTATTTGAACTTAGTGCCTTGAGTGCCGCTTGACTATCTGACATGATGGCAATGTTCTTGTTACGATAGTTCTTTTCGAGATTTTGATCCAGGCATTTCCCTTTGGCGTTTATTTCCGCTTGGAAGATGCTGGTGGACTGCCCCATTGGTCCATTGGTATGGAAAGTTTAATTCTTGGCCCAAAGATATCTGTAGAAGTCGCCCCGCTTGTTCTCGATCCATTAGTGCACAACTTTATGGTATTTGTGTCGAGGGTGTTGTTTGTTTCTTCTCCTACCCTATTTTTGTTTGTTGCTTAGCTCCGTAAAAAAAAATTCTCGAAATTATGATTTTTGATCATACCATCTCTTGGGATGTCATGAAGGTTTGTTACTGTGGACCTACTGATTAAGTCCCTTTCCCTGAGACCAAATCATTGGTCCTAGTTCCTTTCTTTGAGAATCTCATGATACCTTACATTGCCGCTATTCTGATGACCTCGTGTAGAGGGGATATATGGAGGACCACCTTCATAGCTGCGGTAGGGCAGGTTCTCATTGCTCTAGGGTTTTCCTAAGCAACTTATTATCTAGTTTAATTCCTAGATATCTTACCTCCCTCTGCGTTTCAATTATTTCACCAGCTAACTGGATAGGTTTCATATGTGGCAGAAGTCTTTTCCTGGTAAATGGTATGATTGTCGTCCTGAAGGAGTTTATAGATAACCCTACAGATAGACACCATTTCCTTGTAATTGTTAGTCCTCTTTGGATAATATCGCAAAGAGTTTCTTCAAACTTATCGACTTCAATTTTCAATGATATGGATATCATCAGCAAAACGAATGCAGCATATATCTTGGGAGGTAAGATTTTCTAACAATTCATCCACTACAAGACTCCACAACAAGGGCGATAATACACCACCCTGAGGACAGCCTCTTGTTGTGATTACTTTTTTTACATTTTGACGTGCTTATGCCTCTGCAATTCTAGTACCAACATTTCTGTTATCCAACTGGTTATGGTGCTGGGTAAGCATTTCCTAACAAGAGCTTTGCCTATACCTACAGCAAGGTGGGATGTGTTGTCGAAGGCTCCCTCTATGTTTAAGAACGCAGCTAATGCTGTTTCCTTTCCATCTAAGGCTTTTTGTATTTTATTTCTTAGTTCAAACAGGGCGGTTTCTGTTGATCTGCCCGCCCTATATGCGTGTTGCCGCTAATTGAGAGGCCTACTCATTAACACACCTGATCTTATGAAGTTGTCGATTACCTTTTTCAAAGTTTTCAGTACAATGGATGTTAAGCAACCTATCCTCTTACTTGAGCAATTGTCCTCTAAGTTTGGTACGTGAGGTCTACTCCTAACTTACAATACATAATTTTTCGTTTTGTCTTTCTTAATTTGTTTGTTAAATTATAATAAATTATTTGTTTTCGAGTGCATTTTTGGAATAGTTCGGAGGAGTTGCTCCATAGTAACACATTACACCACGTATTTTCCAATGTCAGTTGGATCAGTTTTCCCGGGATCCCGATTTCGGCCATCGCCATATAAAGCTATCAATGAATGCTATCATATGCGGCTTTGAGGTGGAAATCTAAATAAAATAATGCTGTTCACGTAAGCTGCTCACCAAGTAATCCACCTTTATTAAAACTAATGAGAGCAGCGCTTGATTCTATCTTTAGAATTATTCCTTTACTGGCTTTTCCAGAAACCTTACGTGGTAGCACTTTTTCGTTGCATGGTCCCTCTGGAAAAAGGAGTTTTGCGATGGCATAGCTCTAGGTTCCTTCTTAAGGGCTCCTCGCCTGCTGAATTAAAGCTAATTCTATAGGGCAGAATTATTAAATAACCAATACTCCCTTTCTAAATTTGTTTTTAATGAAACGAAAATAAAGAAGCGGTTCTTAAATCTTCCGACATTGATAATTTGTATTTAAAGGCAAGTGTCAAATTCATTTTAAACAAATGAAATCGGGGTTATTCAACTCCAATATTTTCCATTGGCAAGAATTCACCCCCAAATAAGCTTGTAGCCTATTTTTAGATAAAATGTCACAGGGTACGTTCTTAGAATAACAACAAAACCAAAAGACACTATAATAAATCATGTCGTAATAAATTACATCAAGTCTTGATAAGATAAATATCCGCAAATCCGTTGATCATACATTTCATTCTCTCTAATTAGGCTTGAAAACATAACCGTGTTTTGATAAATCCCCAGTTTATAGCCGTGATAATAAACCATAATCCCGAAAGAAATCCCTCTGTTCCTCATTGTCTTATTACCCTTTTCGGAAAACAAAAAAAAAAGTAAAACACATGTGTATTCAATTTTAAATCGTATTAAATCCACCTCTGGGGTAAGAAATATTTCAAGATTTTGTAAAGTCTTTAAGAGCATTAAGTTGACATAGGATTACATGTTCTTTTTTTATGATCAAGAAGTTTACAATTCAAAGGCACACCTTTGCCGAAACCTTTGGTGTTTGACGGTTGGAGTGTTGGTGTTGGTGCTATCGACGACGACGAACGCATGCAAGCGACACCATTTTAGCGGTAGAAAGGTATTTTAAAACTAAATGGATTTCATACACCTCCTTAGACAATCGGGTTTCCGTTGGTATTTGAAGAATGCCATGGGTTAATCTTTTGATATCTACTTCAGAATTTTGTATGTATTTTGTTGGTGGATTTTTTAACTTTTAACCATTTACGTACGTCAACGTCCCATCAGATTATGTTTGTGCCTTTCACCGTGAAAAATCGTATCTTATGGGTTTTTCGTGGGAGGATTTTGTTTTCTAGATATGTGTGTCTCTGAACGTAGGTCGC
Source organism: Philhelius festivus (assembly GCA_963931855.1). NCBI lineage: Eukaryota > Metazoa > Arthropoda > Insecta > Diptera > Syrphidae > Philhelius > Philhelius festivus. The sequence continues at coordinate 172,501,254 of OZ007555.1, forward strand.
TAGAAATAAATTTAGTATAAATTGGCCAATTCTTTAAAATCCAATTTAACTTGGAGTTGGTTCGATTACATTTTGTTCCAGTGGAATATGGGGCAATAAAACTTTAATAATAAAATGAAATATGGCCATGAAAGTTTTCAAGAATAAGAACAGAAACAACAAAAAATTCAAAATTTGATGGAGCAGTTTTGAACTTTTTTTTATAATTTTGCACACATTAAAGGGATTACAACTACCCTTAACATTTTTGAGCACAGTGCGAGCGTTTAGGAAAGTTGGAGAGGATTTAAATGGAAATACCGATGCACATTGTCTTTGAATGTCTTATACTATCACAATCACATTCGTAGAGAGATATTGAGTAGGGTAAAGCATTCAAAAATAATCTCTGAATTTGAAATAATCAGTACGTCCACCTCCGCAGTTGGACTCAAGAGTAAACTGATGTACATTCCCTGTAACGCGAGTATTGCGGTGGCTATTCCACTAGAATATCTATACTATTATATATATAAAAGTGTTCATTTGTTCGTTTGTCAGTTTGGCTGTATGTGTATATGACAGCAAAACCAATAAACAAACCAAAAATAAACACTCAAAATAAGACTTAAATTAAAATTTTTACTTATTTGTTATGTTATTAGTCCCATCTGAAAGTGAAACATTTGCTTAATAAACTATACTCATAAAATTAAAAACATACTATTAAAAAAAATCATACAGAAATAATTTGAGGAATTCGATTTTTGAGTGTTTTGACGTTTCTCTAATATTCTTCTTATTTACGGTCACCTTAGCGATGACAGCGCCAATGTTCATATTTGCCATCCACTTAAGGTTCGCTTACACTCGCGTCTTTAGAAGACCCTGCTTAGATTGTGAATTTTCATCACTCCATCCATGACGACTTTTTTGTCGATGAGATCCGAGAGGAGTCTGTGCACTATTGAAACAGATTCCATGGGCATATTTTTCATTCGATTCATTCAGATTCAAACTTAAATCCGGATGTACAATATTCAAATTTAATTTCAATGTAAGTACATCTGGATTTAAGTTTTAATCTGGATGTACCGATTGAATAATATCGCGGTGTCAGTTTTCATATTTATTTTACTGAAAAGCGCATGAAGTGCGTCAGTTAGGTTTTGTATCCATAAAGAGATTCCACCCACCCAAAATCTACCGATGTGCCACATTTTCCATAAATATTTTCCAATTCATCAAGAAAAATTATGTATTGTGTGAAAAATACTGCATGTACATCTCTGTTTCGATAGTAAAAACACATTTCCATAGTGTCGCACTTTGATTTTGATAGATATTTGGTAATTAACAATTTAAGTTAATTCCAAGTTGAAACACTATTTCTGAGATAACTTGGGTTGAATTTTTTTGCAGGTTTAGCTCAAAGTTACCACCAGAACTGAAAAATAGGCGCAAATATTCTAAAACCTGCTAATATTTTTGTCATAAAAAAACGGTAACATATCCAGTTCTGGACTTAATTCTAGGATAACCCAAAGTTAGTAGATATTATTCCGAATAAATTAATTTTAGATATTAAGCTCAAAAGCAGCTTTTTTGTTTAGAATTTTCAGCTGTCAAAATTTTTGAATATAATTAAGCTTGAATGTTACATATGCTATTGACAATAAAGTCAAAATATTTTTTTGTATGCAGTTGCAAGGCAACCCAAGACAGTGTTTATACAGTGTTGAGGCCAACTCTAATTACACTTCGTTTTGATGGATAGACGCAGTACTCGCGTTTTAGTGTAATTTGTTTTCGAGTGTTGAGGCCAACTCTAATTACACTTCGTTTTGATGGATAGACGCAGTACTCGCGTTTTAGTGTAATTTGTTTTTTTTTTTTTTCTTATTTTTTTTTGTTTTAAGCAGATTCATTCTTCATTTAATTTCAATTCAACTCCAAACCGATCGTTCAACTATTGGATCGAAAATCTAAGCCATATCGAACCTTAAATGCTGAGAACTTATGGCGCTGTACACGAATACAAGAAACTTCAAAACGTTTCTCGTCTTTTGTTATATGTGGATGAAAATTTTCTTCTTAATTATAGAAAGTGGGAAACAGGTGTGTTCATGTATTTGATTTGCATTTGACTTCAAGCGTTTTTTTTTTTTTTTGTTTTTATAATCTACCCGCGCTCAAGGGATTATAATTACCCTTTAAATGTTTCAACACAGCGCGGGCGTGAAGTTAATGAAGAGAAAGAAAAATAGGAAAGATGTGTGGCATGATGTTCTGAGACTGTTGGTGGTTGTCTCAGATATTTTTATCTCCGGGGATGGCGGCTTTGCTAAAGCGGAGAAATGCCATGTCTTATGTATATGTCGCTTATAATTCACATTATTTTATTCGTGTTCATCCTTTTTGGGCATACTAGTTTAACTCAATTACATGTTGTTAGTGTTATGCCTGAACAACATGTAATGAGTAAACCAGCAACCCATGGATGACAATTTTAGAAGGTTTTAATGGAATTAAAACGACATAGCCGACGGCAGGGATCGAACCTGTGATGATGAGGTTGACAGGCGAGCACACAACCATCGTGCCACGGCCAAACCGTACGTATGAAGTTGCAGTAGATAGGTTTAACACTAGGCATCTATAATTTTTAATGAATTTTGTAATTTATACCAAAGTAAATACTAAAAAAATGTTTCTTTTTTCGTTCCTTTTTCCGAATCAGTAAGAGTATAGCACATTTTTTTTTTTTACTTTTTTTCCTTTCAGCTAAATTTACCATTATTAATAAGATTCTCTCTTACCGAATTACAAAACAATGATGATATTTTTTGTTTGAAAGTACGATAATATGGAAACGACGGAGAATCACAAGACAAGGAGAAAGATACAGTGGATCACAGCTTATTTGACCCACACCTTATATTTACATTTAATCGAGTATGGCTCCTTAACAATAAAAGTTATTTGGAAAGTACAAACACAGAAAGGTTTATTAAGTTTTTAACTTGAACATGACATTTAAATCAATTAATTTTATTTTAAAACACCATGTTTAACTTAAATAAAAAGAAAAAATTACATTTTCTAGTACTACAGCTTATTTGACCCACTATGTTTAGAGATCACCTGCCTTAGAAAAAATATCGATATAACGGTGGTTTTTGCTTATTTCTCTTATTTGTTTTATATTCAAATAGAATTATCAGTTTTAGTTATTTTTCGCAAAAGCAATACGTGTTATGAAGATGGGAAAACGAACAACATTTGAACAGCGTGAAATAGTGCTTCATCTCCATAAAAATGGACTTTCTCGGCGAAAAATAGTCGAAATTGTTAACATACCAGATGGCACGGTCAAAGCTATTATCCACCGTTTTGTATTCGAATTGAATCGAATTGAAAATAAAGAAAGAAAACCTCCGAACAAAATATTTAGTGCATCGGATGAACGATATGTTGTGCGAAGAGCTATCGGCACCGAAACTGGCTAGTGAGATGGCGACTACCCATGGAAAACCTTGTTGCTCCGAAACCATTCGCCGGATCGTTAGAGATAATGATTTGCATGGAAGAGTAGCACGCAAGAAATCAATAAAAAAAATTGACTTAGCCGTTTTCAGTTAGCAAAGGAGCATATCGTCGCTGTAGATCGAATACCTCGTAACCCAGAAAAAATCGATAGGTAATGATGCAATTATATTGTGAAAAAAATTCCGGATCTAATGAAAAATATCCTGTGAACCTAAAAACTATAATTGCAGAGCCACGCGCATAATTAACAACACGTCTCTCATTGCCGCTCATTGATTTAATAATAAGTTTTTTGTCTCTCCTGAAAAATCGACTTTTCTGGGTTACGAGGTATTCGATCTACAGCGACGATATAACAAAGGATTCCAAGTTCTGAAAGAGTGTTTTATTCGCGGATGAATCCAAATTTAATATATTTGGATCCGACGGGCGGTCTTATGTGTGGCGAAAACCGAATACAGAGCTTCAAGATAAAAACTTAAGAGCAACAGCGAAGCATGGAGGAGGGCATGTCATGGTATAGGGCATATGCCTGTATGTATGCAGCTGGAGTCGGCACGCTGCAATTTATTGAGAGTACCATGGATAAATTAGTGTACCTCAATATTCTCAAAATTAATTTGCTCCAAAGCGCAGAGAAACTAGGCATAAAGGATATACAGTGCAGTTCACATGATTAGACGCACCATTGTTCTCTCAATAAATTGCAGTTTTCTTTTTGTTTTTCTTCATGAACTACGAATGAATTGCATTCATTTGAAAGGTTATTAAATTATCTGGAAAAAAAACTTAAATTCAAGATTAGTGAGAGACACTTAACGGTTGTTTTGATCTCTTTCTTCGCATTAGTGCTAAAAAAGCTCAAATAAATCCGTTCAATTGATTAGACGCACGAATTAATTCAGTTAGTTTCTTAATGCTGGGTAACACAAATTAAATTTGGTTAATGAGTGTACGTTATTAAAGCTTTTCCGAGTGTTTAAAGTGAAAATGGGTAAAAAGAAAATGTTAACGGCGGCGGCGGAAATAGCAAATAGTGAGGGCTACCACTCAGAAGGGTATTCTATACCGAAAATTGCAAAGAAAATAGGACGAAATGATAAAACTGTTCGAAATGTTTTATCAAATCCTGCCACCTACGGAAAAAACAACAAAGGAAGGACAAAAACACCCTTTACATCACACGAGAAGCCAAAAATTAAAAGAATCGCCTCAAATTTAACTAACTCCACGATGAAAATCAAACAATTAGCGAGGGTAAGTGCAAGCAAATCAACTGTTCTTCGAGCTTTTTTAGGTATTCAACACTTGAAATTCAAAAAGCTAAAAAAAAAAAAAAAATTAACGCTGCAAGAAAAGAACAGCGGTTGGAGTTCGCGCGTCTTCACATGACATGGTATGCGCAGGTTGGAAGTGTTTCACATTGAAGAGATGTGGTGTTTTCTGATGGGAAAAAGTTCAACCTCGATGGTCCTAATGGGTATAAGTTTTATTTCTATGACATCCGAATGCTTTTTGAACCGAAATCATCCCAAGAAAGGAGCAAATGGGTTTGGGGTGCCATTTCGTACTACCGCGCCTTTGAATTGGTTTTGTGTCGCATTAAATGACAGAAATTTCTTATAAAGCTCTTATGCAAACAGCTTTTCCAGCCATAAGAGAGCTTTTTAGACCTATCCAGTAGATCTGACAACTAGACAATACTCCAATCCACAACGCGCACGTTGTGAAAGCATTTATCCCCAGTGAAAATGTGGAATTTTTGCAGTGGCCACCACACTCACTTGCTCTAATCATCATTGAAAACCTTTCTGGATGGCTGACCCATCAAACTTATGAAAAAGGTAAGCAGTATGAAAGCTGTGAGGAGATTATTGCCGCAATTAAAGAAGCCTTGTCTAAGATTTCATTAGATTATTTAGAAAATTGTATTAATCTCCTAGAGGTAGAATTTTTTTTTTTTTTGATGCAATTTCAAATCGTAGAGGTTGTACAAAGTATTGAAACTGTGAAAAATAACTTCAATAACAATAAAAAAGTAAATAGAAAATGTTAAAAATTGATCAACCTCTTTTTTTTTTAACTTTTAAAAGGTGCGTCTAATCAAGTGAACCGATTTATTTGAGCTTTTTTTTTTTTTACACTACTGCGAAGAAAGAGATCAAAACAACCGTTAAGTGTCTCTCACTAATCTTGAATTTAGGTTTTTTTCTCCGAGAATTCAATAACCTTTCAAATGAATGCAATTCTTTCGTAGTTCATGAAGAAAAACAAAAAGAAAACTGCAATTTATTGAGAGAACAATGGAGCGTCTCTCTCTGCCCCCTCACGGTTTCCGCCTTGACGTTGGCGAGGGGGCTTACGTTTGACCCTCCAGCAATCCAGCTGCAGGGACCTTCAACTAAGGAAACCAACAAAAAACAGGGATGTTTATCCAAATTAAAACAAATATGGACAAAAGTTTACAAGGAAATGATAAAAATCGAGTGGGGATATACACTCAAGTGTCGGCAGAAGTCACGGCTGCCGGCGAGGGCTTGGCTTCGCAAGAAGCTAAGTCGCCAGTGACAAAAAAAGTAAACAAAGCCATCCTTATGAAACAGCACAACCTTACAGCCGCTCTTCTCCCTGATCTAGATAGCCTGGCTATTGACGGTAGGGAGACCTCGAACAGGCCTCCTTCAATAGGAAGTCGAACCGAGGACGAGTTGCTGGAAGACTCGAGTCAAGAAGAGACTATGCTGAAGTCTACTGCACCGCCCAATGCTTCGAGGCAACGCAGTAACTACAGATCCTCTAAAAGATTCGTGAGTGTTACGGAGAAAAAGGACCCAACTACTCTCAGTTCAAGAGACAGGGCCCTTCTAAAGAAACACCGGAAGTTAATTAAGAACTATGAAAGTCAGTTGGCAAAGACCACCACTGCACCCATAGCTTCCTCCCAACAAGAGAAAGAAAAGAAACCAGTCAGTGAAAGAGTAGTTGCTTCCACATCGAAGTCTATCCCTAAAAAGATAAACCGAGAACAGGACAACAACAACTCAACAGCTCGTACTGGCATAGACACGAATAAGACGACTTCCCTCAAGAAACAGCAAACCATCGCTAAATCGAACCTGAAAGGGAACGATAAAGCAAAGGTAGGCAACTCTTCTGGGACAAAGTCAGTTTCGTCCAAGAGGGCAAGATCGGAGGAGACAGCCAAGGCCGACGGTTCTAAAAAGTTTAAAACCAACAGCTTTGACAACACCCCGATCGATCTGCAGGTGGCCATTATTAGTCGAGAGGATCCAGATGGGAAAATCACGGCCAAGAACTGGTTACTTGTGGAAAATGAAATCCTTAAAGCCATGATGGCGACATCGGATGACGATAGTTCTGAGGACTACACCTTCGACGGAGCTGGTTGGCGGAAAGGAGTAAAAGTGGTTTGCTGTGGAGACCAGAAATCCCTGGAGTTTCTCACTCACACAATCGCCAATATTGGTGAACTGTGGGAGGGGGCATCTCTCGGGGTTCTTCCTGTCACGGCTCTACCACTTCGTCAGCAGGTTAAGATCTGGATTCCTCCTCCTGCCACGCATGAGGACTCATCCATTATTAAACTGATGGCAAAGCAAAATAAGGAGCTTCCCATATTGGAATGGAAGCTCTTGAATTCCAGAAAGAGTCTCAAAGGGGAAGGTAAGGACCTCTTGTTCGCTATCGACAGAAAATCTGACCTCCTCCTAAAAGAAAAAACGGACGTGTTGAGATATGGTCTCGGAACCGTAAAGGTAAAGAGGCACGAAGGCAAAGGGGAGTCAAAAGCTGCTGGTGGTGCAAATTAATTTGCAGCACGCTAAAGCAGCAACGCACGACCTAATGCTCTACATGTCTCAGGAGAACGTGGATGTGGCCTTAATTCAAGAACCTTGGATTTGTAAGAACCAGGTACGAGGGTTGAGGTAAAAAAACTACAACCTTTTCCACTCCACGTCAGAAGGTGATATTAGAAGTTGTATTCTAGCCAAAAAATCAATTAATGCTTTCTTTTTATCTAGGTACAGCAACAGGGATAACGTGGCAATCAACGTTGAATCCAAGGAAGGCAACTTCGTCTTGGCGTCAACGTACATGCCGGGAGACGAAGAAAATCCTCCATCAAAAACGGTCCGCGATCTTGTGGATTACACCACAGCAAGAGGGACACCTTTGGTGATAGGATGCGACGCCAACGCCCATCATACACAATGGGGTGGCAAAAATATCAACAAAAGGGGTGAGTCAATTTTTGAATACATTCTCTGTTCTAATCTTATGTTATGTAATAGGGGCAATCACCCAACATTCCGTAATAAAAACAGGGAAGAAATTCTAGACCTCACTCTTATGAGTAATAATGATAAGATATCTGTAGGGAATTGGAGAGTCTCTCCTGAGAAATCCTTTTCGGATCACTTAAGGATACTCTTTACCTTAGATAGGAAAATAAATGAGATAAAACCTTTTAGGAACCCAACTAGAACAAATTGGACAAAGTACTCAAAATGGTTGAATGAACGAATCGATCCTCCAGAGGAAGAAACGCTTTCGACAACCTCAACCATTGATAATGCTGTTCAAAATCTTACTAGTAAAATGAAAAAGGCCTTTGAAAAACACTGCCGTATATCTCGTAAAATTAAACCCACTAATCCGCCATGGTGGAATAGTGATCTTAAGAAACGAAGAACAGGGGTCAGAAAACTTTTCAACAAAGCCAGACTGAGTAAATCGGAGGAAGATTGGAATTCATATAGAACCGAACTTAACTCATACACCAAAGAGTTAAGAAGGGCCAAAAAGGATTCATGGGCTAGGCACTGTGAGTCTATTGAGAAGACAAGTGAGGCGGCGAGACTTCGAAGGATCCTAACATACAATCCCACGAGTCCGGGATACATTAAGCATCCCGATGGATCGTGGTCGAACTCGAGCCAAGAAACACTTGAACTCTTTATGGAAACGCATTTCCCGGGCTGTAAGAATCATCCAAGACCAGGTTTTACACAACCAAACACCTTAGATATCTTACAATCAGTACCAGAATTAGAACAGGTTATCACAGAGCAGAAGATTATGTGGGCAATAAACTCGTTCAAACCCTATAAATCAGCTGGACCAGATGAGATTATTCCGGCATTTCTTCAACATGCTCTACAGATAATCACCCCATGGCTTAGGGTAATCTTCAAAAGTTGCATCAAATGGAGATACGTCCCTATCAGTTGGAGGAAAGTTAAAGTAGTCTTTATTCCAAAAGCTGGAAAACCGACACACTCGACTGCAAAAGATTACAGACCGATAAGCCTCTCTTCGTTTCTCCTCAAGACACTGGAGAGAATTATTGATCTGCATGTTAGAGACCTTCTCAAACCAAGCAACCTGTGCAACTACCAACACGCTTACCTAAAAGGTAAATCAGTGGAGACTGCGTTGCACGAGGTCGTCTCACAAATTGAGAAAAGTCTCAAGCACAAAGAACATACCCTGGCAGCATTTTTGGACATCGAAGGAGCGTTTAACAACGTAAAAACGGAGTCCATTAAATCTGCTCTAGAAGAAGTTGGCGTTCAATCTGCTATTGTGGACTGGATTTATACCATGCTCAATGGCAGAATCATTAGCTCGCAACTTGGTGATAGTAATGTAAAGAAATCGGTTACAAGAGGCACTCCACAAGGAGGAGTAATCTCACCTCTCCTCTGGGTCCTTGTTGTTAACAAAATTCTCACAAGATTCAGGAATCAGGGCATTAAAATAGTAGCATATGCGGATGACATAGTAATTTTGATATCGGGTAAATATCTTACCACCATCAAAGATATTATGGAATCTTCACTTAAAGAACTATCTTCTTGGGCAGGACAAAACGGTCTCGGGGTTAACCCTTCCAAAACCGAACTAGTCCTGTTTACGAAGAAAAGGAAATTGGAGGACTTCACTCCTCCAAAACTCAACGACATTCCTCTGAAACTTTCCAACGAGGCTAAATATCTTGGAGTAATTCTTGATTCCAAGCTAACATGGAAACGGAACACAGAGGAAAGAATGAAAAGAGCACTATGCGCTCTCTACACATGCAAAAAAACCTTCGGTACACGGTGGGGCATGCGACCGCAGGTCATCCAGTGGATGTACACGGCGATAGTTCGTCCCATACTTACCTATGGGTCGATCGTGTGGTGGAAAGCTGTAGAAAAAAGTAGCTATCTCAAAAACCTGAATAAGGTACAGAGACTAGCCTGTTTAGGAATAACGGGGGCACAGGGTTCTACGCCACAGGCAGGCCTGGAAATTATATTAAATCTTCCAGTCCTGGACGAGCACATAAGATGCACAGCAGCCAAAAGCGCAATTCGGCTTAAAGAAATGAACTTTTGGAAGCACAGCAGTTATGGTCATGGGTCAATACTGCATAGGTATGACCAGTGACGTGCCGTGGTGGTTTCAGTGGGGTGTTCACTATAACTTTTTATTCAAATCATTTATCTATTTTAAGTTTTAATCCAGGATTACGACGAGGACGTAATAGACAACCATCCCATTTCATTTTTTTTTCTTTTTTTGTTATTTTGTTTTTGTTTTTATTTTTTATATTTTTTTGTATAGGTATTTATTTTTTTATTTTTTTTTTTTGTGTTTTTTGTTTTTGTTGTTTAGTAGTTTAGTAAAGTTAACGCAGTCCAACAGATATTTACTTGTATATAAAGGTCGATTCGACGGGATTTCTTCAAAAAAAACTTGTAGAACATAATCATAAAAAATATTTTTTGCTTTAATTTCCCTAAGAAATGATTTTTCTATTGAAATAATTGCCAGTTATGACAATCTGTTCTCTAGCATTTTATTTCTGGCATAATGATTTTATGCGCTTAAGGGCAGAAAAAAATCGCTCGACAGAGCTACTTGATACTGGAATCGTCAAAATTAGTGAGCTTAGTTTAAAATTTCCAAAAAAAGTCTTTAAGTTCCATATTATCGAGCATTTTTGGAATGTCCTTAATGGAAATATTTTTGAATTGTGACTGAGTAAGTTCAAAAAAACACATTAGGTTCATTCTCAAGCTTCACAAAATCAAAAAACGGAAAGACCAGAATGAGAATGAGAAAATAAATTTGAATTTCATCAAAACAAAAGGTACTCTTATAAATAGCGCACCGGAGACTGGACCACCACATCCACATCACTCTGTGAATCATTATCAGGGATGGAAATTGACATTTGAAAATCGTACTGAAAAATAATTTGAAATTGTACTAAATTGGCACCAGTTGTATTGAAAACCAATTTCATAAATAAAAACAATAAAATACATTTGTTTTCGTTTATTATGAAAAATATAACACAAAAAATAAACAAATAACTCAATTAAAACGAAAAAAAAAAAACAAGAAAATAAACATTTAAACGACACAGATTTTTAGTCGAATTCGATACAACCACAAATAATCATATACAGATGTCTTACGCCTATGGAGCAGAGTAACCTATGAAATTGAAAAAGCTTTATTCTATAAAGCTTTTTAAAAATCATTTTTTCTACGAGAATCAAAGTTCTTTTCGCAGGATTTTGTAGGATAGGATTTCTCTTCTCTCAATTATGTGTTGCTTCTCTTTTGTTTACCCTTTCCTACAATTTTTTTTATATTTGCAATATTCGTTCACCCTTCTACCCTTTGTAACGATCAAGCCGCAGACAGTTGATTTTTTTTATACTTTCAAGATTTTTGTTTCGGTTGTCTGAGGTTTGCGATAAATATAAAATGTGTGCTTCTTGGGTTTGACCGATGGATATATTTAAGTTGGTTGATAATTAGAAAGATTTTTTCAATAAACTGTGTCTTCGGTAGTTATGTATTTGTACATAGTTTAAATGACGGAAGGAATTTCTTTATTTAATTTTTTTTTTTCATTCGCCTGAAGTTGATTTTAATAAAGAGCACATTTTTGTTGCATAATTATGTAGGTAGTTACATTCGCCTTTTCTATTTTGTAAGAGTCCGGGAATATTATATATACATATTATATTTTTATAGTAATGTAGGTAGGAAGATACCTAGATCTTTTTTGGGTTTATTATTATAAATTTCAAGATTTTGGACAAGAGCTTGTTTAGTACATATGTATGTAGGTATACCTAGCAGGAAACGAAATTAGTTTGTAAATTTTTTACTTATGTACAGTATGTACATATATATATGTACATAAATATGTTTGTATGTAGGAAGATAAGATAAGCATTTAAATATTTTGAATACAATCATTTATCAATTAAGAACTTTTTGTATAAGATGGTCTTTTAAATAATTGTATACTTAAGTAGGGCTATGAGGACCTGCCTTGATACATTTTTACTTAAATTATTATTAAACAAAAATAATGAATAACTTTTTTTTTTTTGATAATGTAAAAAGTTGGACATTAATAAATAGATACAGAGTATACAAATGTTCCTAGGTTCTTATTAACATAATTCCTTCCTCTAACTACGAGTATTATGTCTATGTGATATGTACCTACAAGAAAATTTGTAGACACCTACTAGAAAATTTGCGCCTACCGCCGAGACGATATAGAACCTCCGCCGATCCGGTTTTAACTTACGATGCAGGTACTTGTAATATATGTACATATTGCAGGTTATGAACAAAATTAGCTCGAGATTTTGATCAATTTTGTTAATAGGATGGTAGAGAAGACGAAGAAAAAGAAAGTGTGTCTCACAATTTCACCTGTCTGTACTTGGTATTCAGGCGTACATGCCACACATTTGGCCAAAAAGAAAAATAATATATTTCTCAAAAACGACTTTTACAATTTTGTAAAAATAATTCAAATAATTAAATTAGGAAAATGATGCTTTTTTGTATTTTATTTTAAATAGTTATTTTTGTTACCTCACTCAGAGAAATAAAAAGTCATTTATGACTATTTTTGACTATGTCCATAGTCCGAATAGCTACAGCTATGCAAAATAGTTACAAAATAGTTATTTATTGTATTTTTATTTGTTATTAAATTTTTTACTTTTTTTCTAGTTAATATTAACTATAAAGAAGTTACATACGACTTTTACAAATAGTTATTTTGGTAATAACTATAATCCCAATTAAACTTGACTATCCACATAGTTTATTTCGATTACATCGAATAGTTATCTATAACTATACATATAGTTAAACTTGACTATTATACGCACATTGTTGTTGCGAGTTGTTGTTAAATGACTATATAAATATAGTTACCTCTAGAGGTAGGTAAAAAGAGAAGAGAGTATTTGTAAACTGAATAAAAAAAGAAACAAAATACTTTTAGGTTTGAGTATATACATACATATGTGCTAAGTCAACAACTTCATGTTTGTGAAAGTATTAATTTTGTAAATAAATTATTATATTATAATAGCGATGTATTATATTTATTATTTTGCACTTATGGGAACCGAAATATAAGTGCGGTTGAAATTCTATCTACTAATTCCAACATTTTACGTCGAAAAATACAAAGCGCCTTCAAAATGATGCATATTTAAATTATTTTATTTATAACTTTTATCAGACAAAGGGTTACCATATATTTTTTTTTAAATTACATATACTAATATCTACTACACCATAGTCGTATTCAACTATTTTAAGAAGTCGTTTGTGAAAACAATTTATCCTACCTATTTAAAACTAATTTATTATCTTCTTGACTATTAAAATGTTAATATATGTTATTAAATGTTAAAGAATTGAGTACTTATTTATCTACTATTTCAGAGTCATATTGAACTATTTTAAGTAGGTATTGGCTTATGATATTTTTTTATTCTATTTAAAATTAAGATTTTCTTATTTTGATTATTGGAAAGTTAAAACTTACTATTAAGTAGTCAGAATTCTCCATAGTCGCATTCAACTATTTTTAGTAGTGGTTTATTACAAAGCAAAGCATATTGTATAGTCATTTATATTTTTAATTATTTCATAGGTTAATTCTAACTATGTTTAACTATTTGTTAACTATTTTTGAATTATTTTTGATGAAAAATAATCATTTCATAAATTTCATGGAAAATTATCAAATGACTATTGCAATAGTTATAAAAATAACTATTTTTTTTTCTGAGTGCTCTAGTAGAATTTTATTTTTTATATTTGTTTTTTTAATTTTTTTTCTTCTTTCTCATAGTGAAAACAACATTTTAAAAAAAACCTTATTTTAATTTAAAAAAAAAAGTGCACATTTTTATTTTTGATAACTCAATATTCAAATTATGTGACTACGTAGCTAACTAACTATGAGTGGGTAAATATAACTATAAAATGAGTTGAAAATTCCCCTCCAATGTAGTGTAAGCTCTTCGGATTCAAAGTTAGTTGATAATAGTTGTGTTCAACCAGCTGCACTGGACTACTCTGGACAGACAAGTGTAGCTTTTTGGTGTTCATTGGAAAAATTTCTTCACTGACTTACACTGATTAGCGTTCAATGAGCTGAACTAGTGTACATTAGTTCAGAATATCTTGCCCTACCTTTTGAGATAGTGCAGGTTGGTGAAAACTGTCAAAATCAGCTGATGTCATTATTTGAATTAATTTAAATTTTGCCCGCGCGTTGTGTTTTCGAATTTAAATTTAGAAAAAGGCATGTTTTTAAGATCTGACGTATGACGTTTTTGCTTTAGTTTGCTCTGACAGTTTTATTTAACTTGCACTGCACTACACTACTCTACACTGGCCTCTTTCTGGTTGAACGCAACTAATGATTTTGACATTTCACAATCACGGTTTCAAGTTTGTGCATTACATATGACATTCATTTGTATTATCAAACCAAACTGGGAAATAAATCTTTGTTATGTTTAAATATTGCGAACGAATGTTTGAAATTACGTTTCAGAGGGCCATAAAAGTAGAGGTTTTTCATTAGAGGTGTCATATTCTTTAAGTTTTATTAGTAATTATTTCTGTTATGTTAAATGTGTTGAATTAAATTTCTTTGTCAACCCAACAATAACCATCATTCCAATTAGATTTAAATAGCTCTAGTTGTAAGTTCTCTTCTTGAACTAAAAAGCTATGATCTATGATCAACGTTTTCTTTATTGATGCAACTTTGTGTGATGTGTAATCTCACAGAACATGGGGATGTTTTTCATTTTATTTGAGGTGTCCCGTTCCCGTTCTAAGGGAAACTAGAAGACATAAAACTGGAGTACTGACTTCTTAACAGAAAACGAAACCATGGATCTTCTTAACGAAATAGATGTATCGAAAATGTTAAAATTCTGCAAAATAGCAATTAGTTATCGAAATAGAATAAAAGATGAATACTTTTAGTTAGTAAGTGTAACTTAATTAGTTTATCTATCGCAAAGACTTTTGGTATTGGCTCGAACACTTAAAAAAAATTAAGAGCTGACGATAAGAGCGATTTTATTTTAATTTACGAGTAGCCCGAATGTCCTTTGGAAGGAGTCTGTTTTTATAAGATTTGATATTATGCACGGAACCTACAAAACTGAAAAACTCCTACATTTTAGATGTTTGGTGTCACGTCGATCGCACTGACACCCAGATCTTTTACACCAGAACACAATAAAGATATGGGTTAAATGATATATCTATATTTAACATTTTTTTTAATGTTTTAAATGCACAGAAAACATTGAATCAAGTTTGTTAACGTTTCCTGAATTCCCGGAAATATGTATTACAAAAAGTTAATATATCTACTAATGACCACATAAAAGTGAAAAGAGCAAAATTTGGATATTCCGTTCAAAAACTACGATTCACGATCGTCAGACATTAAGGAACATTGAAAAGTCATATAAGACACTTTCTGGAAAAGTGAAGCATGCAAGATCTCCAAAACCCTTTGGATTATGTTGAAGCAACTGCCAAGACAAAATTTCTTTCGAGCAAATAAAACAACTATTTATCCAGTTTTGGTTTTGGGAACCTATGACCAGAAAATTGTATACATAGAAAATCTTCTGACTATAGGAAATAACAAATAAAATACTCTGTCTAACGCAATGCAAAGAAAGCGACGCGGTGAAACCTGAGTGAAGTACGCTTTGGAATATGATGGCATGCATATACAAATTTGAAGATCATATCTTACAATATGTTTTTATCTGAAACGGAAAGTTTCATTAAAAACGCAATAGCCGTAAAAGTTTCATGTCCAACCGAACCACTTGAGATTTGTTGGGGTACATCAAAAAAAAAAATATATTCATGGCAGTTTAAATCACTCCATGTACAGAAATGAAGTTTGTAATCCTGTGAGCCTTACCAAATATTCAAAACACTGAATTTAAAATTAAAAGTTTCCAAACTAGACACATGCGCAACTTGCTATGGATTTAAATCTAAGATAAAAGTGGCTCAGCAGGCCCAGATAAGAAAAAGATCTTTTGGGTTTATTACAATACATAAGTCCAGATTTTAGTTATTTTTATAAAAATCTCAAAACAAGTTCCAACGAAATCAACATTTAATCAGATTAAAGAAGTGACGATGAAGATAAAAAACACTTTTTTAATATTGGTTTTCAATTTTTGATTTGTTTTTTATTAATTTACAATGCATGATGAAAAGTTTGTTGTTTTTTTTTTTGTATTTTCATTCATTCTATCTGAACGTTCAAAGTTGGTACTCATTCTCTGCTAAAAGCAATATATTTTTCTTTATTAAGTTAGGAATAAGAACTAAAGTTGACACAAGAACTGGATAATTTAACAGAATAGACAAGGAAAATCAGCTTAAGTAGTCTTTAGACCAGAACAAAAAATTTCTTTAAAATGGAAAAACAACTAAACTGCAGATAATTTAATTCAATTTTCAATTAGAAAGAGTAAAATTATCTTTATTTAAATTTTTGTTTCAACCTGAACGGAGTTTCGAATTGCCCAATATAGTCATTTGTAATTTCACGCGTTTGTTAAAAACTTTAAACTGCTCTCCTGAAAAATTAGTAAAAAATACTTTAGCGACTTTTCCTTGTGACCACAGATCTATACATGTACTAAGCTAAAAAAGAAGTAACTAAACTTAAAAACTAAAACCTAACCTTCCTGTTAATGCCGTTCTTCTTTCTTGAGACGAGGATTCTGTCTACATAATATCTCCAAAAAAAATAAACAAAACAGAAACTGAAACATAAATATGTACCTACGAGTACCTACTTCCTGGAGAATACAAAGTCACGCGAATGCATTTTGATTTGAAAGAGGGAATAATTTTGCACAGATTTCGATTGTTTGAAAGAAAGTAGCTAAACATCCGCTGGCATGTAAAAAAAAGCTTAATCTAAATCTCAGATTTCATTTTTAGCATTTTTTTATAATAAAACTAGAAATTTTACCTTTATTTCAAGTGCTTGACCTTAAAGATCTAATCAATAATCCTCAAGTTATAAGCAAATCAACATAACCTACTTACATAACATACAAAATCCATTTCCATTTTTCTATACTTACCCAAAGCAGATACACTTGAAAACGAAAAGATATTGCCAAAATCCAAACAAGAAAATTCCTACCAAAAAGTGCAATATGTACCCTCACAAGAAAACAAAATAAAAAAAAAAAAACAAAAACACCAGCCAAGGAGTCGCCGCGGCATACACCAGCCACCAAAACCAATAAAGAAACACAGGAAATTCTACGAATGACAAAATATAATAAGAAAAAGTAGAACAGAAACAATATAACCCCGGTGGGAAAGGGATGCGCTGTGTCTGGTACGATTTATTTGTGCTATAAATTTTGATGAGAACAAGAGAACGCTTGTCGCTTAGTCGCTTACCCAATGAATAGATACATTTTTCGCTCTCCTACATTGTGGTCATTGTAGTTCTCGCTCTTGATTTTTGTATCATTGTCTGCTGAAGTTTGTCTGCTGAAAAAATTTCTTAGGACATTTTTTTGTATGGAGATGAGACATCTGTATATGATTATTTGTGATACAACTGTATCGAATTTCCCATTCCTGATTATTATGATATTATGACATGAGAAATGAGAGCGAAACACTGTAAAGTAAACAAAAACTCTCTAACTCTTCGCCTTGTGTGCAGCGTTCTGACTTTACTACGAAAGCACTAGATCTACTGCACTTTTTTCTTATTTTTTAAATCTACTGCACCACTGCGCTTTTGATACAATCTACTGCGATTCTTCAGATTTTGTTTGAATAGCAGCACTGGTCATAGAAATAAATGTGCTCATAACACAATGTCAAAATACAAAAAGATTCTTGTCTCTTTAGTGCAAGTCTTGTCAGCTATATACGTTTATAGTTCTACTATTCTTTAATTTGTTCTTGTTTCAAAAAGTACAAATTTGTAGATGGTAAATTTATTTTGATTACCTAGCTTTATATATTTTTGCTAAAACTATACATTTTCATTATCGAGTAAGAGTATATTTGTTCACAAATACTATGTAAATCACTTATGTTGTTTTAACAATCAATGATGATTTAAATGTGATTTAACTTTGGTTCCTTTGTTTATAATTTGTTGTTACCTAATCAAAAAAATATATGTATTTCTACAGCGAAAATTTTGGTTTTACTGCGATTTCTTTGCCAATTTACTGCGATCTGCGATTTATGAAGTCCGAACCCTGCTTGTGTGTTGTTCTGTTGTACACTTGTGACATTGTGTACAACAACAACTGGTATACAATGAATTCGCACTCTATAATGAAAATGAATCATATCAGAGTTCACTGTCTCTCTCGATGCCGAATTGAGGATGGTACGCTCGATGAAGTTGAACACCATACACCAAACCAATTTGTCTTCTTTTCTGTATGTTAGTTTGATGTTTGAGTTGTTTCTGTATGTTGATTTGCTTTACGTCGCGTTGCCCTTGCCTTTCGTGCGTCTGTGCGTTGACATGGAGAGAACATTGTTTGTAGCGTGAGAATGAATTTCCTGTCCATTCGGATGAAGGATCGTGGTGCGCTCGATGAAGGTGAACACCAAGGAATATAGAATTTTGGATTTATATATACACATTTTGTCTCTTCTTTGCATTTTTTTTGTGTGGATGTGGATGTGCTTTACCTTGGTTTCAGAGGTCGGTCGGTGCGTTTACATCAGGAGAACACCCTAGAGTACTATTTTTGTTATTTTGCTTGAAAATGTATTCTTCATCCATTGCATTTGAATGAATTGCCGTGGTGCGCTTGAATAAGGAGAACATGGAGAACATGAAATATGGAATGTGACTTATGTGATTATTTTGGTAGGGTGTGCGGTGAACACCTGCGTACCTTCGAATAAACGTCACTGGGTATGACACAGTGGCAGGGCTTAATGTGACGACTGACTACTTACCACCCAAAATAGATTTTAACAAACAATTCTCTACTACAATACCCCAAAGGCAGGGATGGGAATCCAACTCACTAATTAGTGAACAAGGTATCTCCTTCTACACCGATGGGTCAAAAATGGAAGAGGGAACAGGAGCTGGGGTGTTCTGTGAAGCTCTAAATATTAAAGAATCATTCAAACTCCCAGATGAGTGTAGTGTCTTTCAGGCTGAGATCTATGCTATTGAAAAGGCGGCAGAATTGGTACGCACGAAAGGATTGAACTCGTCTGAGATCACATTTTTCGTGGACAGCCAAGCTGCCATCAATGCCTTAGCTAGTGAGACTATAAGATCCAAGTCAGTAACAAAATGTCGAGACATGCTGAACAATATTTGTAACACTAACCAAGTCAACCTCTGCTGGGTTCCCGGACATAGTAATATAGAAGGGAATGAAATAGCAGATGAACTGGCAAGGAAAGGATCACTATCAAATAAAAACAGCAGTAGCCATTTAAATTTAGAACCAAAAATCCCGATTGGCGTGATTAAAAGGAAAATAGACCTAATAACGAAAGAGCAAATCAACAACTCCTGGTCCTCCAGGGACGACTGTGTTATCTCTAGAAGTTTATGGCCTAGAATTAATGAAAAAGAAACTCGGTATATCTTATCGCTGAGTAAAAAGAACATCAGAATCCTGATAGGTGTACTAACGGGTCACTGCGCCATTGGCACAATGGCCACTAGAATGGGTGCATTTGCACCCGATTTCTGTAGGAGCTGCCAGGATGTCGAGGAGATTGAAACCATTAAACACTTGCTCTGTGACTGTCCGAACCTCCAAACAAATCACCTTCGCTACTTCGGAAACAGGTTTGTTGGAGAACTAGACGATCTAACGCAGGTCTCAATGGCAAATATGAGAAAATTCATTGTAAGCACAGGCTGGTTCGAAAATGAACCAGTCTACATAAGGCATTAGTTAGGAGCATCTCTGCTTTTATTAATAGGGGATCACAATGGACCAATAGGCCCCCGTGTACGCAACAGCCCTTGGGCTGTGCACACCCCTCCTTACCTAACCTAACCTAATGGAGCGTCTAATCATGTGAACCGCACTGTATTTAGATTTTATCAAGACAATGATCCGAAATATACATCGGGTATTGTTCAAACTTGGCTAATTTTTAACTGCCCTCACATCATGAAACCGCCAGCACAGAGTCCAGATTTGAATTTCATCGAAAACCTTTGGTCAATTTTGGACACAAAAATACGCGAGAGCCATATTTCTAACAAAAATGATCTAAAGACGGCTTTAGGTGAAGAATGGGCAATAATACCCATGGAAACGACAAAAAAAAACTGGTGGATTCTTATAAAAATCGGCTTAAGGCAGTTATAAAACAAAAGGGAGGATATACCAAATACTAAAATTATGCAAAATGTGTCTTTGTATTGTGACCCTGAAATATTCATTTTAATTTGTTTTTGTTCTGTTGTTTTCTAGTTTTAGGGGCCAGTTATAGCTATCATTGAAAACCATCATTGAAACACAAATCAGTGGAACGGTGGAATATTTTTTGACAAGTCGGTTATAGCAATCAATAATTTCGCTGTCATTGAAAAGATCTGTCATTGAAAATATCTGTCGCTTTGATGCTTGCTAAATTACTAGTGATGGGTACCTCATTCATGAGGCAATACAAAATGTCGCATGTTATGTTATTGTTTAAAGTTTTATTTTTTTTGCTAACTGCAATCATTTAGGCCTATTCGGCGAGATCTTTTATTCTTCTATTCTGTTACGAATTTCAATACAAAAGTTTGAGATGTCAACAAATCTTTTATGAATTAAAATTTTGGTATTCGGCATGGTAAAATCTGTTATAAAATCTGCTAAGAAAACTTTTATAAAATGTCAAACGTTCGAACATGGAAAAAGTCTTTTACGAATAGCATTTTTGGTATTCAGCATGCCAAAATATGTTATGAAATCTGTTAAAAATCATAAAAGAATAAAAGACAAACTTCTGTGACTTTTATCATAAAAGATTTCAATAAGTACACAGGTGCATCAAGTAAAAATAAATATTTATCTTTTATTTCGTCAACGAAATGTTCCTAAAAAGAGCAAATGAAAGAAAATATATTAAAACTCATATCAGATTTAGTTCAGTTTCATAACAGATCTGGTTTTCGAAGTAGCATAACAGACTTTTATAAAAGTTCGAACCTCTGAATACCAATCATAAAAGATCTTTTAAGGTGGAAATCTTTTATGATTCATAACAGAAAATCTATTACAGAATAACAGATGTGGCAGAATAGGCCTAATTTTCTTGTTTTGTTTTTGTTAGAGATATGAGCTATAAGAAAAAAAATGATTTCTTTGGGGTTCGGGTGCGTGATTAGTGTTTAGTCCAGTTTAGTTTATAGTTTCCTCCTCGCTGCTTTGCTTTCCATAAACCGACTCTCACATAATTACTCTATAAGGCTATGCGCGCACATTCAACTTTTAGTTCCGCAACTGCTTGGTTCAAGCAACTAAAAAGCTTGTGTTTTGACACAAACTAAACGATTGCCTAAAATGAGTTCGCTATTTTGTGTAACATATAATTAAATGCACCTCCGCGGACATTCAACCGAATACGACTAGTTCATCTGTTTCCTATAAGTAACCAAACAGTTGTGCAACTAAAAATTGAATCTGCGCGCCTAGCCTAAGTGTCCTTTGTGCTAGTCTACGTATCTAGGTACATACATACATATATAACTTTGTATGCTGTATTTAAATTTCATGATCATTAGAATTGCAGAGACGTCATTGAAAAATTGATTTTTTTGTTGAAAATGTCCATTAAAATAGGTATGTATATCCTATGGGACATTTGAGGTGAGACAAAATACCACCTCATTTCGAAAAATGAGTACCTCATACAAACTCATTTTAAATTCGTATCCTACCCATCACTATAAATTACAAAGACAACCTGAATAATTTTTTGAGGTTAGAGTTGATCATTGAAAAAAAAACTGACACATGAGAACAGAAAGAGAATCGAACACAAATCATTGAAACGATTGTGTTCCACTTTGTTGGAACGAAAATTTGCTGTTCATTGAAAACGATTTTCATCATTGAAAAATTAAAACTAGTTTTTTGAGAAATATTGAACATATTTCTTAATTTTTATTTGCAAAAGTAAAATATATAGTTGATTAGCTTCATTTGTATACCAAACATTCTCAATATTCGTAGTTTAACTATCCCAAAAAGTGAAAACAAAATTTTCAATGATGGTTTTCAATGATAGCTATAACTGGCGCCTTAATTAAAAATAAATAAATGAAGTTGTTATGTTTTAGTTAAAAACTTAATTAACATTTCCGCGTTTTATTTTGTTGATTACTTGCTTCGTTGAAGAGATATTCTAAAATTCTCTTTTAAAGTTTTGAGTAAAGGGTGGGTCAAATAAGCTGTGATCCACTGTAGGTACTTAGTTTTAAGCATACCTTTTAAAAAATGAATGAAGAAAATATATCTTAAAAATAAAATATGAATACTATCTGTACTTATGTTTAAGCAAAAAAAAGTGTCATGATTTCAAATCATCTTCTTGCTTGATTTTAGTATTCGGTTTGTAGATTGCAGTAAAAAAAAAAACCCGTGCAACGCTGCCCAAGAAATTTTTTTAGATGTATAAATGCTTGCAGGCGCTTTCAGAGCTAATCTTAAAGCTCGTTTATTCAAAACCACGCTTTAGATGCGCCTTTAGAGCAAACATGGTGCTCACTTGCAGCTAATTCATTGAGTTTGTGAGCAACTTTGGGCTCCTTAATTGGGCTTGTAAGTATGTTTTGTCAGCTAAAAGTATTAATATAGGCTCTAAAACTGCCATAGAGCCACGTGCTTTTATGTAGAGTTATAAATTATATTTTCTATTAGTATTAGTAAGTACAAATCATACTATTAAGCACGAGAAGAAATTATTATTTGTATTGGTAAATTATGTTAGCATGAAAGTTAATATCAGTTCTTTATTTTATTTACATAAAACAATGAGTGAAGGTAATAATTAGAAGCCATAATATCTTCATAGTGGGGTGACTTCTAAATGCGGTTCATTTTTAACATAAACGTTGATATTGTTCTTCGAAATATTACAACGCCCTTCCAACAAAATTTGTTTTAAGTGGATAGTAATTTTTTTTTTTATTTTAATTTTGAACTTGAGAAAAAAATAAATATTTATTTTTCTCATGTACTTTTTTGGATAAGGCTTCTGTATTTTTCTTGATTCTTTTGGAAATGCAGTCGAAGCACTGTAAACTATTTTTTTCGTTATTGTTTTATAAAAATTCTTAAATATTCGCCATTTTCTTAAATATGCTTAGAGCTCTTAAATTACACCTTAAAATAAAAAACCAAAATGCATTTATGCTTTCTAACATCTGATAAAAACATTATTATTTAGCATATTTATCGAGCAGAAAGCTTTATGACGCAACGGAGCTAAAGATTGTTATGAAACTCCATTATAGAGGTAAATTTTTAAATTGCCTTACCAAGAGCTGCAATTAGTTTTCAAATACAGCTGGAGCGTTCCATTTAACTCTCTCAGAGCTGTTACTTGGGTGGGTATTATGGGCTAGTTACTTATAATTAGGGTTCGGATTTCCATGCAAATGCATATTTTTTTAGGAACACCTTGGAAGCAAGGTAACGAATTATGTATACGAATCAAGAAATTTCCTTTAAAATGGCATTTAACCGTTAGTGCATATTTTTGCATATTTTACTATAAATGCATATTTTTTATAATAAATTTATATTTTTAGAGTACCTACCTATTTTGTTCAAAAACTAAACTAGACAGTAAAAAAATATAAATTTTATGTCAGTGCAAACGAACTTTAAGACTATTATCTATTTCTTTTATTCATTTCACAATCTTGAACCATATTCAAACACCACAATATAAAGAATTATATAAATAAAGGTGTATATATGACTAGATTGTGCCGGCAAAATATTGAAAAGAAAAAATAATTTATTTTAATTAAACAAATGAAGATGCTTATTTTTTATTTAACAATGTTTTTTTTTTATTAAATGTTAATTTCGTTTTAAGATATTATTTCATTCTAATAAAAATAAAAAATTTAACTTGATTTTAAAGATGAAGAAAATGTGTTTTTATATTGAATAGAAATTAAGTTGAATTGATTTTAAGTGCATATTTTAAATGCATATTTTAAATGCATATTTTGCATTTTTGAGCGCATATTTTAAGCGCATATTTTCAGATTTTAAGTGCATGAGAATCCGAAGCCTACTTATAATTATAAAAACTTATAATTATAACATATGAAAGACATCACTGAGTTTTTGAAACATTAAATTCTTCGCCGTTTATGGTTCCCATTTTGATTATGCTATCGAGATCAGAATTGAATACAATAAGCTTGTCATTCACTGCCATTCTAAATCCACATCCGAAGGGAAATGATGTGAATCTGGAAACGAATATTAGAAGCTGAGAATAGGTTTTCAACAAAACAATATAATGGATTAGAAATTACAGACAAAAGATCTTTTTTTTAATCTTCTAGTGAAATAGCCAGTTGAGTTCCACCCCTTAAACAATTCAGCCGTTTACCCTTGAGCCAAATTTCGAACTTACTCTGAAGTATAGAGATTCTCTTTTAGTGATTCTACACGAATGTGGAATACTCTACCTATTTTTCGTTCCCAATATAATATTCAGAAATTTGAAACTAATATGCATGGTTTCTCCTTTCAAAACCTGCCCTGTTTTTATAACGCGCGCACTGTGATAGTCATTTTAAGAGTGGTGATAACTCCTTGAGTGCGCTCATATTATAACAAAAAGCGAAATGTCAACTCTGATCAAAATGTCGTTTTTCATTCTTGTACGAATACTTAACTTGCCATAAAGTACCTACATATGTATTAATTGCAAGTAAAAATGATGTTATGTTGCCGTTCTGTCCACAAAGCATATTTTTTGTGAGTGGCGACTAAAGCCAATCAAAATGTCAAATGACAAAAAAGATCTGCCTACTTGGTGTGTGGAAGTGCGAGCTGTCATTATCTTCTTTGTGTTTAGCACGATACTAATTACAAAATATTTAAAATTAAGAAAGAGTTTGTACACTACTTTAAAGTTAACAAAGTGTTAAGTATTAGGATCATACTTATTATACAAAGTGGCGCAAAATTAATCACCCTATCAGAAGATGTTAGTTTTTGCAAATGGCGTTGTGCGTCAATCATATTTGACATTTGTGAACTAGACAGCTGCAGTATACAAACAGACAAGCAATGGAGCGCTATACTCCGTAAGAGCGTGGAATAATTGTGTCAATTTTTTTGACTAATAATCGATCGGTGGTGTTAGCGCAGTGTAAATTTCGACGTAGATTTTCTAATCGTTTCTGGCGCTTAGCTACTCGACTCGACTATATTGGTCGTTCGGCCGAGACTATTGCGGCTCTGGCTGCCGTTGTCACTGAGAACAAAGGTGATCAACCAGGCGACAGGCCACGCAATTGGACATCACTTGACGGACCCTACAGCGAATTTTAGTGAAAGACTTATACATGTTCCCGTACAAAGTGCAAACAATGCATCTGTTAATGCCTGCTGACCCTCCGTCGAGCGTAAATTACTGTCAATCCATCCTCAATCTCAACAATGAAGAGGACGATTTTGGGTCATCATAATGAGCGACGAGGAGCACTTCCACTTAAGCGGTTTTGTCAATAAGCAAAATCTTTATTTCTGGAGCACTAAAAATCCATGTGTGATGCACGAAGAGCCATTACATCCACTCAAAGCCACTGTGTGGTGCAGCGTTCACGCGGTGGGAGTATTAAGACGTCATCGGCAATACGGTCCCTGGTACTGGCAAACCCTACGGGGCCATGATAAACAACTTCTTACTGCCGGAATTGAATGTGCAGGGCTTGGTGAACATGGTGATTGCAACCGCACATACAGAACGAGCCACAATGTATATTCTAAAGGAAGCGTTTACTGGTCACGTTTTGGTGATTTGGCATGTACAGCAAGATCGCCTGATTTAATGATCCCAGACTTCTTTCTTTGGTGCTACTTGAAGTCGCAGGGTTATGCCAACAAACCTTTTAGACAATGGCAGCCCTTAAGGAAAATTTTCGAAGGGAATGCTGAAATCTTACGGAAAGTCATGAAAAATGCGATAAAACAGACAGACACAAATTTCCACTACGATAGATTCTGTGACTTTTATTTTCGGAATTCGCAATATGTTTCCGATTACGATGGAATTCGTAATAGGACTGTAGATATATTCCACGGCTTTCTTGAATTCTGGAACAACAATCTTCCAAAACTTTAAAGCTCCAATTGGCTTGGTATCATTTTTCTATTGAAGAAATATCTTGAACAAACATTTTTACGGCAGTTGCCATAGTGGTAAGTCGTTAGTGCGTTAGACTGTTATGCTATGCAGAAGGCCTTGGATTAATTTTTTCAGTGGTGTACTGCCTTTTCCAAGGAATCGACAAAACCTCTGAGAGTATGTATGTCTTATCATGAAAAGTGCTTCCCATTAGCCGTTCGGAATCTGCAGAAACTTGTTGGTCCCCTCCACTCCTGGTAGCACGTACACAGGAATGATTGAGACTTGTAAGTCACTAGGTCCTATTCCTCGGCTTTAAGTAAAATGTAGGTTAGGATTGATTAGAAAACACCTCACGAGTGTTTATCGACTTTTTAAATATAATTTATTGCGTGTTTTGTGGAATTCAATGGCGGCCATGTTCCACGTATTACCTAAACCAGCAAAACCATGTTTTTTACACCAATGGCCGTCCGCCTCCGCTCGTCACGAACGATAAAAATGTCTGCGGTGCCGTTGCGGTGTGTCGTATCTCGTGTGTTGGTTGGCATTGGTGGTCCTAACAAGGCAAACATGGAATCCTCGAAGCACAAACAGAATTTTGTATTTAGTTTTTTTTTCTTTTTTGGACAGTGTGCAAATGTTTGCTGTCCTTTCCGTTTCCCCAGAACGAACGAACAGTGTAATCATATTTCTGTGGTGTTGTGTTGCCG
The DNA here is from genome assembly GCA_963931855.1 of Philhelius festivus. Taxonomy (NCBI): domain Eukaryota; kingdom Metazoa; phylum Arthropoda; class Insecta; order Diptera; family Syrphidae; genus Philhelius; species Philhelius festivus. The sequence continues at coordinate 172,528,256 of OZ007555.1, forward strand.
CATTTTTATTCAAATATTAGTCTCTACTCTATGGTTTGGTGGACTCAGGACTGTGAGGCTTGTTCAGTTTGTGCTTCAACATTCATTCAACATTATTTTTCATCCACCGACCGCACCGAGAGTAGCAATCATTTAGTAATTACTGTTAGTAATTCCAACTGCATGGCATGCTCGAGCTTTTTTTGCGGAAACTTAAAAATCCCGCACGTCATTACTCAACTGTTGCTGATTGTATATAATATATTTCACCTCAACATTATCTGAACAGCGCAAATAAAAGAGCCTCTAATGAACGTGTTGTTAATATTTCCATCACCCCCCTACTGCGTGCTTATTATAACCGGCTTGCCTGGAGTGCGGGATTCATAACCTTGTTATTGGTAATCGACTGGCTGTCCCTGCCTAAGGCTAACAAGCAAGCATTTTAGTCCTTTTTTCCCGTTTGCCGCTGAATGAACAGTCAAATATTGAGAATGACGAGTTTTCTGGACCACTGCCACTGGTGGGACGCGGTCGGTTGCGGTAGGGCATCATGGCGTTTTTGTTTTTCACTGTTAATTAGGTTTTGTGTTTGGTTAGATTAAAAATAGGATAATAATGGTGGGGACGGGCTTTGAAACGGGATTTGTTTAGATTGGGGTTGTCATTATGAATCAAAATTTATTGAATTAATTTGTGGTTTTTGAATTTCGAGTAATCTCCTTTGAGCTCAAAGTTGGAATATTTAATGTAAATGTTGCATACTTCTGAGGCGTACTGGAAGGGTGCGGAATAATCAAATTCGAAAAGAGAGCTTTTCTAAATTAGAAAATTAGAATTAGATTGTACCTAACCTAAGCAGATTGTGGTAGATTTTGATTAAAATTTCCTTCCTTCGCATTATCCTGTTTTTTATAAAACGATGCGAAGACTGAAAGGTGAATGAGTATAAATTGTGGAAAGGATAGGAAAAAATTGTTCAAACTTTTTTTTTTTTTGTTCAATGTTTTAATTAATAAGGCGAAAAACACCAATGCGAAGTTGATCCCTCGCTGGCAATTTTATAATCAAAAGTTGAAGTTTATTCAGTTAAGGTTTTCTTAATTAACAATTCTCAGGAAGAAGAAGGTGAAATCGAACAGACTCCAACTACAATCTTTCCAATTTTAAAACTAGCTTGGCTTCGTTTTAATATTGAATGAAAGTTAATTGGCATAAAAAAGGCTATGTTTTTGGGTAGCTTCCATTATTGAGGGAAGTAATTACCTTTTGTTTTTGTGAAAATATTCGTTAATTAAGGAAAACCCCAAGTTTTTTTTTCTGTTTGTTTGTGGAAGGTCATCATGGTTACTTAAATATATTTATGGTTTTAATCTGTGAGTTTATAAAAACATGACTCCGGGCTTTTGAGGTCTCTTTATTGTTATTTTGAGGTTATTAATAAGTTTTATTTATTCAAAAAGGAAAAATTCTCTACAAGATTGATGTAGTGCGAATATTTCTATAGATACAGATACATATAATGCATATTTATTTATTTATTATTTATCAAGCAGAGCTCTTATAGATTACTTAAAAATAATTAACAACATAAACAAAATATAAGGAAATAAATACTAACCACCGTAATTAACAACATTTTTTTAATAATTAAAATCAATTACATTATATAGAGAATTTGATTGTCTTAAACAGCGAGTTAAGGGTTCGTTGGTTCCATAATTAATGGTATGGAAAGGCACAGAAAATAAACGATTATTTCGTAATCCACGACTTGGAACATGAAAACCAACTAACGCAATTGATTTTATAATTAAACGTGAATTTTGACTCACTGATCACACCCAAATGTTTTTGTTTTGTAACTTCAAATAGTATGGAATATTGAAGTATATCGTAAGAAAATAATACTGGTGACGCACTACGGTAGAACATCTTTCTATGATATTTAGAAACATTCAAATGCAGATCGTACACCAAACAGATACGTAAGTTACAAAGATCGTTTTACAAGTTTGTGCAATCTGAAATAGATTTTACTTGTAGGAATAATTAAAGGTCGTTAGCAATCATTAAACAAAGACTATTATTCAAAACACTCGGAATATCATTTATAAATCAGAGAAAGAGAAGGGTTCCTACATGACTTCCTTGTGGAATCCAAGAAGTTACAACAGCCAGGTTCGAAATAAAGTTGTTAATTCGAACGTGTTGAAACCTACCAGTAAACGCTTTAGAGAAATCAGTATCTATAACATCACATTGATACTCCTGTTCAAGAGCACCTAATATACATATGTATAGTGACTAACAATCGTAATATTTGTTAAGTTTGATCTGTCACAGATAAACCCATGTTACAAAGGAGAAATTATTTCTTTCACTGAAAAAACAAGCAATTTTTTTGAATAGTTTGGGCGATAGTTTATAACTTAATTTGTTGATCCAAATTCAAAAACAGGATAGACACACGAAATTTTCTATTGTTCTAAGAAGTTTACTGTCACTAAAGCGTAACCCTCGCTCAATGCCACTATCCATGCATGGCACTTGCATCGAAGAGACTAAAAAGCTTTTAGTTCTAGGTATGTCCATCCCGGACCATCTTTTGTGGAGTGATCACATATTTGATTTTTAGGTTTTCTCCGCCGATGCAAGGTCGTAACATTATAAAGCCTTTATTCTTCCGAAACTCGAGTACAATTCCCATATCTGGGCAGGTGCTCAAAAAACCCACTTTAGTCTTTTTGACAGAATTTAAAGGAGAGCTCTAAAATGATAGGCGACCGTTGTCTAACTGAAACATTTGTATCTCTTGAGCATCACCGCAATGTTTCATGTCACTCATTATTTTACCGTTATTTTCATAAACAGTGCCCTAGTGAAATAGCCAGCTGCATTCCTCCCTTCAAATTCAATTCAGCCATAATACTCGAACTTTTAACGAGCGTTTTTTTAAGAGCTATTGGAAATTAATTAAATTAGTACGCGGCTGCGCCTCAAATGGTCCATCCGCTTACCCCAATTTTGGCATACTCTTTCTACCATTTCAGCCGGTATCTCATGAATAAAGGCTTCAATTTTGGCTTCCAGTGCGTCAATGGACATAAGCCCTAACTAAGCCCCACAAAAAATAGTCTAGATGGGTTAAATCACACGAACTAGTCGGCCTATTGACCGGCCTCAAACGTGAAATAAACTGTTCACCGAACTCGCCTCTCAATTGGTCAATTGTTACGCGTGCTGTGTGGCATGTGGCACCGTCTTTTTGAAAGCACATGTCATGTAAGTCAAGCTCTTTCATTTTGCGCAAAAAAAAAGTTTGTTATCATCGCATGGTAGCGCTCACCATTCACAGTAACGTTGGGATTCGCATCATTTTTGAAGAAATACGGCCCATTGATTCCGCCAACCCATAATCCGCACCAAACAGTGATTTTTTCTAGATGCATTGGTAGCTCTTGCAATGCTTCTGGCTCCTCTTCACTCCAAATACGGCAGTTTTGCTTGTTCACGTATCCATTCAACCAGAAATGAGCTTCGCCGCTGAACACAATTTCGATAAAAAAGTGGATCTTCGGCCATCACTTCTGGCACTGGTCCCAATATATGTTCCAGCTAGAACACTGAGAGCTAGGATTTTTTTGTTTCAAAGAGCACATAATACTAGATATGGTAGTAATGAACCTCTATCCAGATCTATCGTTTATTTCAATGAAGTGTCGTTAAGCATTGATTTTTTATGTCTTACTCGTGAAAAATTTAAATCTGAAATTATGTACATATTTATTTAAAAATTTTTAATTTTTTATTGGAGTGCCATATATCTGTTAGCTGTAAAACTGCTTGTAGATGAAATAAATAAATAAATAAAATAAATAAATAAAAAAAACTTTTCAAGAGCCAATTCAGCAAAAATTCCGCGTTGTGGTAGGTCGTTCGGCTTCAATTCTTGCACCAGCTGTATTTTGAAATGCTTCACACCTAAACCCTTCCGCAAAATTTTCCACGTAGTGGAGTAACAGATTGCTGCGAACGGCACGGAATCGATAATTCACGGTCATCACTAACACTGGCCGATACAGCTGCGATATTTTTCTTAGTTCTCAATTTACGTAAACGTGTTGGTGGTTTAATGTCCAACAGTGTAAATTTGGTGCGAAATCTAGTCACAGTAGCCCGAATAGCGCCTCAGTAGGTCGGTTAAACTGACCATAAAATGGAAGAAGCGCGCGATGAATTTTCTTAACAGAGAACGCATTTTGGTAATAAAATTCAATAATTTGCAAGCGTTGTTCGCTTGTAAGACGATTCATAATTAAATTATAGACCAAACTGAATATGTTTGACAGGGACACAAAACACGAAAAGTGCGTGAGCTGTCAAAACCAGTGTTGCCAAAAAGAAAATAGCAAAAAAATCACCCATTAGGAATGCTCATCAGTTTACTCTTGTTCCCAATTTCGGACGTACTGTCAAGTACAGATATTCTTTTTTTAGCCGCACCATACTAGCTCAGTTTTTCCCCCCACTTTCAATATTCAGAACTTCAAATCGTTCCCTATTTCCTTGAAGATGGCACAGTTTTTCCTTAATTGAGCCCAAATTATAAAACAAACAAGAAATATTTCCGATCTTAGGTTGGGTGACACAAATCTTGTTTGCCTTTTTCAATCAGTGTAAATTTCATCGACCAATCAATGTTCAATCGAAAAATAAACATTTGAATAACTTTCTGAACCATTTAACCCTTCTAATTGAATTGAATAAATTTTCACACCACATTTTTGTTTATTTTATTTCCAGCCGACACCAACGACAACAACCCGGACAATCAAAATTGCCAGAAAAAAAAAATGTGGGACAGTATTCATTTTAACAAACTTTAAACACCACCTAAAAAGTTTTCCATCACTTTTCACTTCATGCTGAATATACATTCAAAGAGAAAGAAAATACAACAAAAATAAAATCACATCCTTTGTATATTGATTTTTGAATAATAACAAAGAAAATAACGCCCATTACAAGCAATAATAAGAGATCTAAGGCCGTTGGACTGAATTACAAAAAAAGACACACAAATGAACTAAAAATTATTATGATAAATGGATTTAAGATTAAATCTAAGGCTTACAAGCACGAAACTAAACGAGCAAAGTGTCTGCCACCACCGTGTCATCCCTCAAGCCATCGAAACGACCCCGTAATTCTGTCAACCCCACACCAACCAACCCGAAGACATCATTTTAATGATCTTTTATAAATGGATACAAAAGAACAGCCATATAGATACAACATAATCGCATTCACCATTAGATACTTAGAATCTGAGAAACATCAGTGGCAGCAGTCACAACCACGACGGAGGCCAAACAACATTAGTCAAAGTAGTGAAAGTATCATCTTTATTGTTTTGCTTGCAGCCACAACGACGACGGGTGGAATTGGCATTATAGAGGCCGCAAGCGACGACATAATCATTCCTATTAAATCACCGACACCACCTCAGCCGCCACCTTTGAATCGACAACGACGACTACCAGCAATACAAAGATTTCTCTCAGTTGAAGAAAATTACTCGTGCTGAACGGAAAGCGGAATCCATAAATCACATTTCAGGCGAGCAAGTGACGGAAGCTCATAGAACACAAACCTCCCACCGCTTTGAACAACCATGGGGTCGTAATCAAACTATCTAAGTGAACAAAGGCACTCCGCGCTGCCCTGACTGTGAAATTGTCCATCGAACAACCACTACCCACTCATTCGCTTGGCTCTCTGAATGGATTCGTTTAGAATCAGCGAGGACGAATTCGCCAATGCCGCCGCCGCAGAGACGCATCATTATAACATATCGACGCCGTCACTGGCCTTCCTCCTGCAACCCATCACCACTGCAGTGGAAGTGGGAAGGCAGGTACTCGACGAGGACGAACTCTCACCGTTGCTGGTTTACTCGTCGCACAATGCGAACTTCACCACCCTTATTACGTCCATCACGAACAGCAGTCCGGACACGAGTGTGGGAAGTGTCACCAGTATACTGTCAACCTCCCTGGAACCGCTTCTCGATGGTCCATCTATCTTTAGCGACTTCGATGGCGACGTCGAACTTCCGCCACTTAAGACCATGATTGTTAGCCTCATCCTGCTCGTCGTGATTCTTGGAACGGTTGTAGGCAACGTCCTCGTCTGCATTGCCGTGTGCATGGTGCGGAAGCTGCGACGACCCTGCAACTACCTACTCGTATCATTAGCTCTCTCCGATTTGTGTGTTGCCGTTCTAGTCATGCCCACCGCCCTGCTTTACGAAGTCCTGCAGAAATGGAACTACGGCCCTCTCTTCTGTGACATTTGGGTTTCGTTTGACGTGCTCTGCTGCACCGCGTCAATCCTGAACTTGTGCGCTATCTCAGTGGACCGTTATCTGGCGATCACGAAACCCCTCGAATACGGCGTCAAGAGAACCCCTCGACGAATGATGCTATGCGTTGCGCTAGTGTGGCTAGCAGCCGCCTGCATATCTCTGCCACCACTACTGATTCTTGGCAACGAACACATCGGTGAGAATGGTGAGCCCATTTGCCGAGTGTGCCAAAACTTTGCCTATCAGATATACGCAACCGTTGGCTCGTTCTACCTACCGCTGTCCGTCATGCTCTTTGTCTACTATCAGATATTCCGTGCAGCTCGTCGCATCGTTCGTGAAGAGAAACGTGCTCAGACGCATCTTCAAAATGCCCTCAATGGCGCCGCTCAAACACAGCGCCCCGACTTTGATGCACATATTGGACCTCGGCACAGCGGGAATTCACTGAGTACATCAACTTGCGGTGGCGGAACCCTAGTGAGTGGTAGCAGCAACCTGCTGGGCTCACCGCATCAAAAGAAATTACGGTTTCAATTGGCCAAAGAGAAAAAAGCCTCAACTACGTTAGGGATCATCATGTCAGCATTCACCATTTGCTGGCTGCCATTTTTTATACTAGCTCTTATTCGACCGTTTGTCGAGAGTGAAACAATTCATATTCCTGAGGCTCTCTCATCATTGTTCCTATGGCTAGGTTATGCTAATTCACTGCTGAATCCGATCATTTATGCCACGCTCAATAGGGATTTCCGCAAACCGTTCCAAGAGATCCTCTATTTCCGGTGTTCGTCACTCAATACGATGATGCGTGAGAACTACTACCAAGATCAATATGGCGAAGCACCATCTCAAAGGGTAGTTTTGGGTAATGAAGGGCACGGAGCACGGGAGAGCTTCCTCTGAAAGTCGATGTAGGGCTTATTTTCTAGGACTGAATGTAAGTGAGAGGGGCACTAAATTATTATTTAAACAAAAACTTGTGTGGGGAACCGTTACAAAAATAAAAACAAGGCGTGCTAACAAATCAATGTAAATACAACAAACAAAAACTAAATCCGATAAATGTTACCTATTAAAGAAATTCTTATATACCATTTCAAACTGATCCAAAAAAATATAATATAACTCATCAATGTTAGTGTACTTTACGATGTATAGGTAGTCTTAGGAGTTTTATTTACTCAGTGAACGAGATCAGTGTGTGTAAAATGTCAAATGGAATTTTTTTTAGTAAGGTAGTTTTATTATTTGTTTCATCAACCTAATTAATGGTTTCGAAATACCTACAACATATTGATATTAATAAGCATATTACTTTAGTGAAATAGGAACGAATAATATCATACTGCTCTACATTTTTTTATGTTTTTAGACAGATGAACACAAGAAGATAAAGTAGTAATTTGGAAGCACTAAGATCTTTTGAAATGGCGCCCAACGAAACGAAAGTCTTTGGGATTTTTCCGCAGATCAAAAAAGGTCTATAACTTTTAGACACACCCACCTTATGTATATTGTGAGAAAATATTTAAAACTTTTTTTTACTGAAGTACGAAGATTTTTTCAATTATTAAAGAACATAAATGGCACCCAACATAAAAAAATCGGCCGACTCTTACGAGTATTTTAACTATGTACTATCTTTTGAAATAATTATTAAAAATAAAGGTTAATGGCGCCCAATGAGAAGAACGGTTTGGATGTTTTTAGATATTTCTTGTTCATACTGAAGGAAACTGTCTAAAAGTTGTTATTATTTAAGTACTTAGATCTTTTGAAGTATTAAAATAACATAAATGGCGCCCTTTGCTGACGATGGAGCCATCATAAGTGAAGACCCGATATCCCTACAACGAGCACTTGACGTATGGGTGGATGTTCTAGAAGGAAGTGGGTACCGCATAAGCGCGAAAAAGACAGAATACCTATGCTGCCCATTTTCTGATACACACAGGCCTATTCCAGACATTTATTTGAATGGAGTAGTGCTTCCCAAGTGTGAAAAGTTTAAATATCTGGGGTCTATGATAAATAACGAAGCTACTTGTGATGACGATATCAATCATCGCGTAAGCGTAGGGTGGATGAAGTGGCGGGAAAATTCTGCTATCTTCTGTGACCGAAAAATGCCCCCTAAGCTGAAAGGAAAGCTCTACACTTCAGTTGTGCGTCCAGCACTCACATACGGTTCACAATGTTGGACAATGTACAAAAAGTATGAGAGTAAGCTAACGGCAGCTGAGATGAAGATGCTTCGTATGACAGCAGGAGTTACAAAGCTTGATCGAATTAGAAGTACGAAGATCCGAGGAAGCCTTCATGTTAAGAATACCATTTCCCAAAAAATTGAACACGACCGACTCAGTTGGTATTGCCATGTTCAAAGGAGAGATCCTGAGAACCCCGTCAAAAAGGCAATATCATACAACGTTCCAATTCGGAATAAAAAGAAAGGTAGGCCTAAACACTCCTGGCAGGGGCGTATTTACCCTAGGGCTAAAAGGGCTACAGCCCGGGGCGGCAAGGCTGCTAGGGGCGGCTTGCGCTTGGCCAATTTATAATATTTTTTTTTAAGCGATTGAACTTTCAAAACATACAAGCAAAAGGGCAATTGACCAATTTATAATATTTCTTGAAGCGATTGAACTTTCAAAACATACAAGCAAAATAACAATTATCTAATTTACAATATTTTTGAAGGATAAACAAAAAATACAAAGATTTTAAAAAATGCGATTTTTTGAGTTTTTCAATCATGACAATTTTTTAAGTGCCGTGAGTGTCCCGCTGTGAGAGAGTTAACTGTAATATGTCACTCACTTTTTTCACCATTGACTATTCTTATTCTTTATAAACGATTTTTAATAATGAAAATTCATAGTAAAAATATTTACAGACATGTACCTATTCTTTGGAACAAATTCCAATGAAACGAAAACATTATCGAAAAAAAAAACACTTGTTGCTATGTAGTTCTACAAAAATGGGCTAGAACGGATCTTAATTTTTTTTTCTAAGCAATCTACAAAAAGTCCCTTTTTATTAAAAAAAATGTATAAAAATCCATCAAGCCGGATTCTAGACATAAGGTCACACACAAATTTTTAATCTAGCAAATCATGCCTCAATTTTTTTTAGTTTTGGCTGACTCGTCTCCCTATACACAAATACCCTTCCCTTCGTCAATAGTTTCGAACGACTTAAGAAACAATATAATGATTGTTTTATGTACAATAGTTTATAATGATGGATAAATAAAAGGATAGGTATTATTTTAAAAACTATTGGCGCAAAATTTTAATCAAATTTAGCATCATGCTATCTCTAACATTTTACTAAAGTTAAAATCGTCGAATACCTATTTTATCTTTTTAGTATCGTGCTCACTTGTCCCAATTGAAGTCCCTTGAGACAGAAATATTGTCTTAATTTTGGGGTTCTATACTTAAGCAATTCAATATTGTATCAAAAAAAATTCAAGGTGTTGATACAGACGTTGAAACTGTGTTCAGGCTCTACGAGGCACTCATATCGTTTGTAAGAGAAAAACGAGAATGCTTTGATGTTTTTGAAGAGATGGGAAAAAGCAAAAAATCTGAAAATTACAAAATGGATCAAAAAAGAATCGTCAAGAAGAAAAAACGAGATGATGATTGTCGCGAAGAGGAGGTTCTTTTTTGTGGTCGTGAAAATTTCAAAATAAATATATTCCTCCATATTTGCGAACAATTATTGAGTGCGCTGAAGAGAAGAAATTCCTCCTATGAGGCAATAACAAATGGTTTTATTTTTTTATCTAAGCTTGATCACATGAGTGAAGAAGTAATTCGAAAAAACGCAACCACTCTTCAGAAATTATACCCGGTTGATCTTGGGGAAGATTTTCAAGAAGAGTGGGTCTTACTTAAACATTTTCTGGAGCAAAACAACTCTGAAAATATGAGTTTAAGGCAGCTTAACCTTCACATGAGAGAAAAAATTTGAAGGAAGCATTTTTTTATGCTGGGATTGCTTTAAGAATATACTTGTGCACTGCAGTGTAGAGCTGTGTAAATCGTTCATTTCAAATGATCGAATCGTTCAATAATCGATGACGAAAATGATTCCATCATTTGATCATTTTCATTTCACTCAAATGGTTCAATACTGTTCCGATTCGATTTTCATTTCGATTTCGTTGTAAGATTGAGTTGAGGCTTTCACAAATTACTCTATATTGTAAGCCATAAATTGCGAAATGACATCGAATGATGGCCACTATGTCCATTGATTAAAAAGATAAAGAGATTTCATTTGTTGCTCCTTAAAATATCAATTTTAGGACTAATAGTTACTGAATGACTTGGTACTATCGAATAAATTAACTTTTGGATACTATCGCATATTTAAGTCGAAAGTTATTACATATTCGATAAGTCTCATTACTAGTTCAATTCCCATAGTAAACATACCAGATCCTGGGCCCGTATCGCGTAAGAGTAAAGTTATTAATTGATTGTCGTTTTTACAATCGCTCTCTCTATATTTCTTTATTGATATGATAGAGACATCTATATTTAAAATGACAATCAAAAATTGACAATCAACTATCACCTTACGCGATTCCACCCCTGATACCTCAAATAACACCAAATCAAATCGAGTAAATCATGGTTAATCGAGATAACTGATATTAAAGATCGAGACTCATTGAAATGATTGAGATTGAAATAGAAAATCGAGAAACGAGAAACGAGAATCATCTAAATGATTGAGATTGGGATCTATTAAAATGAAAATTTGTGATTTCGATCATCAACACTTTTCGATGATCGGATCGAAAAAATCGAATCGATCCTGATTGACACAGCTCTACTGCAGTGACGAATTGTAGTGCAGAAAGATCCTTTTCCGTATTGAAACGAGTAAAAACCTATTTAAGGTCTCGCATTAGCGTCTTAATAGTTTAGCTTTATTAAATATAGAAGCTGAACTGACAAAAAATTTAGATAATGAATCTATTGTTAATGAATTTTGTAATTAATATACACACAAAAAAAACATCAAATATTACGCATTTTGTGTTTTTTTATTATTATTTTCATTGTTCTAAAGGGCGGCAAAATTTATCAGCCCGGGGCGCCAAATCCTTAAATACGCCTCTGACTCCTGGTACAAACAAATGCAAAAACACCAGCATTCAGTTGGCCTCAGAAATGGAACAATACAAAACCGGGAGGCTTGCCGCCGATTTCTGAGGTCAACCCGGCGAACCCCACAGGCGGATCACTAGTGTGAAGCAGATACGTGGGAGAGTTATGATCCCCTCGACATCGAGATCATAACAGCGCCGAAGAAAAGGAAGAAGAAGAAGAAATGGCGCCCAATGAAAGAACTTGAAATCCTTTGGGAGTTCAAATATGACGCTATTGCTTAGGAAATCCTTTTGAAAGCTTTTGAGACTCTATAAATCTTTTATTATTTCATAAATAAGATCATTTGAAGTAAATATTAGAAAAAAGAAAACGGTACTTGACAAAACGAACAGCTTTGAGACCTATCGGCAGCCAAAATAGCTTTATTTTTTAACTTTCATCATGTTTATATTGACTTGACTTATTCTAATATTTAAGTATTAAGACTGTTGACAATTTTTATCATATAAGTACTAAGATCTTTTGAACTATAAAAACAACATAAATGGCGCCCAACGAAACGGACGGGTTTGAAATCTGTCGATTGTCAAAATATGACTCCAATATCTAGACAATACTTTTGTATGCTTTTAGAGACTCTTGAAAACTTTTTACTATTTAAATACAAAAAACTTTTTAAGTAAGTAAATACTGAAATGTATTAAATGATGGGCAACAAAATGAATGGCTTTAAGATTTATCAGGAGACCAAAAAGATTACTCCAAGATTGTGCAAATGTTTTTATTATTTAAATATTAGGATCATTTGCAGCTTTTAAGTAAGGTAAGTGTGTCCTAACGAAAAGAAAAAAATTAGCGATCTTCTGGGCGTCTAAATATGACTCATTTTTGGACAAATCGTTTGTATATTTTTAGAGACTCTTAAATATTTTGTTTATTTGAGAGACTCTTATTTAATTACTATGATCTTTTTAAAAAAAAGGGCTCAGAAATTGTAAGACATTTCTTATATGCCTATACTGTGGGAGTCTTTTTAAAAGTGGCTTCTTACTGAAGTACTTAGATCTTTCGAAATATTAACAATTTAACACAACATAAATGTGGTCCAACGAAACAATGAGTTTAAGATTTATCAGAAGTTCAAATGTGATTCTAAAATTTAGACAAACGTTTTGTATTTTTCGGAGAATATTGAACAAAGAAAACTTCAAAATATTGTAAATGGCGCCCAACGAAACGAACGGCTTCAAGATCTATGGGGAGCCTTGGAAGATTATTCTTATTTTAAGACTGTTCTTATGGTAATTGTGAGAGAATGTTGAAAACTTTTTATTATTTAAGTACTTTGATCTTTTGAAGTATTAAAATAAGGTTAATGAAAAAAAAAAAAATAGATTTTGAATCTATTGGGTGAATATACTTAAATTTTTGGACAATCCCCTTACATATTTTGAGGACTTTTAAAAATTTCGTATTCATAAAATGCGTTGTTATAACAGATTTTCGGAAAGAGTTAATTTTCCATCTTTCGAGGCAAATATAAAAAAAAGATAAATGACGCCCAACGAAACTAACAGGTTTGAGATCTTCCAGGCATCAAATATGACTCTAATATTAGGATAAGTAATCTTTACGTATCGGGAGTCTCTTTAATTTATTTATTTATTATTTAAGTACTAAGATCTTTCTAAGTATTAAAATACGGATAATGGAAAGAAAAGTTTTGGCATCTACAGTTCGTCTATATATTTTCGGCGACTCTTGGAAATTTTGTGTATTTTGAGTCCCACGTTCTTTCAAAGTAAATATTAAGAAAGTTAAATGGCGCCCAATAAAACTAACAGCTTTGAGGTCCATCAATATAATATTAGGTTTCGGAAGACTATTTAAAACCTTTTATTACTTGAGTACGAAGATGTTTTTAATTAAATTAAAAAAAAAAAAAATAAACGGCGCCCAACGAAACAGTGCACATAACTTCTATAGATTCCGATCGATTTCGATGAATGACAGTTGGTTTTTTCAGTAGTTAGTTAGTTAGTTAACCAAAAACAAAATCTCCACGGTAAAAATATTTAAGGGTATGAAATGAATTATACTTTTCAATAGTGACATTTCTTGAGATCTTAGTGCTTTTCATATTGTATCAAAATACACACACAACATAAAAGAAGCTAGTTTAATTCGCAAAAGAAGTTTTGATGCGAAGAGACTTAAACTAAACTACTCCATCCTGTAAACCGTTTTCGGATTTAGACGAGTAGCCAATTTAATTTTTTCTTAAATCTGTGAAATTCTATTCAAACAAATTGATATCTACTGAAAATTCTTCCATACATGTTAAATAAATAATAATGAGTGTGAACAAAAAAAATCAATTCAAACGAAATTTGTCAGTGTAACCAATCGTTTAAGTAAATGTTTAATTTAGGCATACAACAAATGAATATATCTAATATAAGAAATCGTAAAATTATTAATATAAATAAAAAAATACCCACTTGTTTCATTTTAATATTTTGTAAATCTCATTTTATTATTTCTTAAAGAACAATTTAAAAATAACCATAAGTTGTTATAGTCAAACTATACAAGAAAAAAAAGCAAATGTAAGATTAGATTATAGAAAATAAATCCTACTTTCTATTGTTGTATACATATAAGTTGAGTATGAATAAAGTCACGTCTCTCTGTGATACTGAAACAAAAATTAATAAAATTAAAGCAAAAGTAAGATGAGTTAATAAATTAAATTTAATACAAAAAAAAAAAATACAACACTATAAAAACCAAAAGCAAATATTTTCATAAACTATTAAATTATATACACTAAATGAATATAAAAAAAAAATAATAATAAAAATCTGATGCAGTTTTATGCAATCAGTAGCTCAAAATATTCAATATTTTATATTTTTGTTCTTAAAATAAATACCTGTATATTTATGTTTTATATTTTGTTATTTAGTTTTAATGTGTATTTTCGTTTAAGATTTGTTATCTAAAGCAATTGACTCGAAGAAATATGTGAGAATTAATTTAAAAAACAATTAAATAATCCATTATTGAAAAAAAAAAACTTATTTAACTTGGTTATTCTTATTACGTTAAAAAAGACTTTAACATTGTTGTGAAATAATTGTAATTTCTCTTCTGAGCTTTTATTGACATATGTACTTTGAAAGAGCTATTTGAGACAGTTTTATAATTTTTGTTATAGTGAAATTCTATGCTGAGTTTTTTTTAAATTAATAAATAATACAAAAACGACTAAAAATAACACTTTGGTTACTACACATGGAAATGAAAGTATAAAAAAGAAATTAACAAAATAAATATAACAGAAAAGTATTGGAAATAACGAGGATGCAATGATTTTGTTTTCCCTTTTCTTGAAATTATACCAAAAATTATTTACATAAGTATTAAAAGAAAATAGATTATGATACAAAACAAAATAAAAATAAATAAAACAAAAATTCAAAAAGCAAACAAAATTAAGCAGAACTAAGAACGGTGAAATCAAAAAATATAAAAACAAAATAAATACAATTTTTATTTTCGTTTTATTTCGAAAACAGTCGCACAAGACTCTTTAGGGAACTATAAAGTAAGTATGTATATATATATATGTATATTAATCTCAATCTTAGGCTAGGAACGCACTTGCGATTTTTTGTCGAGGCGGTTAAATATTCGGATCGCCACAAATTATTATCATGTACGCACTCGCGCTTGTTTTGCCGAGCGATTATTTTATCGCAAACAAATAAAACACAACTTTTAATGTGAGTGCACGCATTTGCTGCAAACAAACAGCAACGATAAGGAAATTTGTTTTTTATTTACTCAATGTCACAGATAATCGTTCCTCAGGTGATATTGAATTTCTCCATTTTGTATTTTTATATACAATTCTGGGTCCAACAACTTGCAGTATTCCCTTGACACATTCAATACTCATTCTATACTCGTAACATGGCACAAATGTCTGTGGCTGTTCTGTCTTCCTATGAAACTGACCGTTAAGTAACCTGCCACTTATAACCGGATGCACCCAATACTTTCGTTTACGTTTTTGGTGGTGGCCGTAGCGCGATGGTTGTGTACTCGCCTGTCAACCTCATGATCTCAGCTCTCAGGTTTCGATCCCTGCTGCCATCTGTGTCGTCTTAATTCCATTAAAACCTGTAAGATTAATATTGTAAACTAAAATGTAAGACTCATTGTACAGTCTGCCCTGTCATCTGGCAATGCCCCTTTTATATATTTACGTCATTTAAGTCTCATGAGTAAAATATTCATAAAAGAGGATGACAAGGCAGTCTAATTAATAACTTAAGCCTATGAATATCTATCTTATGGAGAAATAAAAGTGAACTTAAAAACTAATAAAACAAAACCTTCTAAAAATTGTCCTCAATGGGTTGCTGGTTTACTCATTACATGTTGTTCAGGCATAACACTAACAACACGTGATTGAGTTAAAACTATACTCTGTCCAACAAAAATTGTCAGTACAGGGAAGATAGGACGTTTTTCTCTCATTCTGGTTGCATTGCCTTGCATAAGTGTGTCGCCTTTTAAAGCTCTCACAGGGATTCCATAGTTTATATTATAAATCGCCGCAAATGAGAGTAAAAAACGCGTAGGGCTACCGTCTGCTGATTCAAAACGACTGAAAACAATATTTAATTTACCTTTTCCCACAACACCAAGCGGTAAGATAATAGGCGAGTTTTTTTTTAAGTTGAAAAGCAATACGACAACACTCAACATACTCATCTTCTTAAAATGTGTTCTCAAAAGCTTCAAATCCCAAAAGCTCCTTAGTAAAAACTACTGAAAAAGCTCCTTACTTGCAATTGAGAATGATAATGGTAACTCTGTTTTGATGTAGATAAAGAGCGCACAATCGTATTGAGTGACACTTGACACTCTTGATCTTGACAGTATCTCTATCTCATCAGCAGTGGGATACGACGGTCGTGTTGGGGTGTACAACTTTTTGCAAAGAATTACAACAACAATTCCTTCGGAAAAGTCAGTGGCTTGCTCTTTTTTTAGTGGCATTTTTCCTAACGCATTGTAGTGAGGGTGCATCAGGCGCCACACAGTGCGTTGGGTGGTGGAAAAAAATCAAAAAAAAAATGTTTACTTTCTTGTTTCCAAATAAGCCAAATTGAAGCTAACAATCCCGAGAACATTATCCAAAAGGTTTTTTATGATAAAGCTTAGCCACCAGCTATAAGCGCAGCTCTGAATGTCACCTTAACTGGCTAGCTCAAAATAAGAGAAAAATATAGAGCGAAGCAATATGCGTCGCGCTCGAGATTTATAAAGAATAACAAATTGAGTTTTAATTTTTTCATGATCTCTGATAAGTACAGTTATTCTCACGTTTTTTTTTATTTCGTTAACTGCAAGTTGTAGGGTCTTAAATCAAGGTTAAAATCAAGGTTATTATTGCGTAGTGAGTGCTTTATTTGAATAGACCTATTTTTCGCGTGTCATCACTTGTTGTAAAAAAAATTTTTTGAAAATAAAGACAAGATTAAGATCTTTTAAAAAAAGTAAGATTCATCTGCCTTTACCTGCCTTTTTCCTTGATACAACCTATTATTTTCATGCATTTTTAACAGAATGTGTTCAAATAGAGTGATTTTTCAGGTATGGTTGTCTGCTCCATCAATCAAAGTTCCAAATCTTTTGCAGTTTGTGTTAAGAAAATTTAATGTAGAAGGTATTTTGGAGCCTGAAGATGACATTAAATTAAAAGGTCACCTTTTTTCTCTGTGCTCAAACTTTTATAAGCGCTGGCAAAAGAGCAAAAGCACGAAAAGTATTTTTTTTTGAAAAAAAAAAAAAAAAAAAAAACAAACGAAACCAAAAATATTAGCAAACTGTAGCAAAATATTTTATGTCATTATGTTTTGTTGTTATTGTGCTTTGAGAAAATGTTTACTTTTCTTGCTACTTCTTGCTAACCTTCAAAATATATGACTTTTTGTAGGGCAAGGTCAAACCATAAAAAATTAAAAAAAATTAAAAAATGGATTTCTTTTAATAAAAACACAAAAGTTGAAGGTGTTTTTGAATTTATATTAAATAATTTAAAGATTAAGAACGATTTTGTTGGAAAAAGTATGCCTCCTTTTCAAAAATCTTGAACGTAGGTGGAAGGCTTGTACACGAAACGGCGATCATTTTGCGAGACGCCACGGAGTCTGGTTGAGAACTTCTTTTATTTTTCCATAACTTCACGCCTGCGCTGTGTTGAAACATTTAAAGGGTAATCATAATCCCTTGAGCGCGGGTAGATTATATAAAAAAAAAAAAAATATTATTCTTAATTTTCTGGAAAATTCATCATCTTGTAAATAAATTCTTCAAAAGTAGATTGGGTCTCATTGTTGACAAGCCTAAGTTTGGATTTGGGTCAAAAAATTATGGAATCACGGCAAGAAGTTTTTTTCAGAATTCGAAAATAACTGCAAAAATAATAAGATTTGATGAAGAACTCATACATAAATTTTCAATCGCATTAAGGGTCTTAGCTTCAGGATTTTCTATACAATTTCATCTTTAAAAATACCTTTAAGACAACTGTCTGAAGAAGCACTAGAGGCGAGTCATAAAAAATTACGGAAAAATCACCTCCCTCACACAAGAAAATCATTAATACAAACGAAGACCTCTTGACAACATTACTTTTAAAGTCTGATCCTTTTATTTCGAATTTCAGACAGATTCAAGACCTTTAAAAGCTGACCAAAGCAATGTCAGGCCATATATCAAAATCTTTCTTCTTAATTGTTTATTTTTCAGTTTTTCCTTTTGATATTACGAGTATTTTTTTATGAATAACTATTTTTGTCAACAATAAAAATATTCATTCTATTTTGCAAAATCTCTTATGCCGATATATTCCGTAGTTTTTGTGCTTTGGGAACATACATATATACATTCCTACTAACCTTTAAAATATTGCAATTTTTGTATAACGTAAAAATCATAAATTTTTTGTAATTTTTTTTTTTTTTTTTTTTTTTTATAATCAACTCACGCTCAAGGGAATATGAATACCCTTTAAATGTTTTAACACAGCGTGGGCGTGAAGTTACGGAAGAGAAAGAAGGATAGGAAAGATGTGTGGCACGATGTTCTGAGACTGAAGGTGGTTGTTTGGCTTCCAACTAATAATAATAAAATTGTGAGCGTGGCGGTGGGTGGACTTCGGTTCAAATTAATTTTTTTATCACACACATCAATTCTGGACACTTTTTTTCAAAATCCTACGAGAAGTTTAAGAAAAAGCTATTTTATAGAAAAAGTGGGCGTGGCAGTGGGCGTACTTCACGATTTTATTAATTTACAATTTCTTAACTAACCAGAATATTAATACTTGAATTCACTATCGTACGGAAGTTTCCGTTAAACCAACTTTTTGTCAGCAGTGGGCGTGGCAAGGGGCGTGAAAATTCCTCAAATTGAGTAAAATCCCTTATTTATTGCATTTAATAACCAATTTTTGTGCACAGTTACCTTACTTTTGAAAAACAGATTTTTTTCCACTACCGCCATACAATCGACACACTGTGCGCCACTGCTTTAGAAAAAACTCTCCCATAAGGCCTGTACTGACAATTTTTGTTGGACAGAGTATAGTATGCCCAACAAATATGAATACGAATAAAATAATGCGAATTATATGGGACATAAAAATAAGACAAGGTATTTCTCCGCATTTAGTTCAGCCGCCATCCCTGGAGATAAAAATCTGATACAACCACCTTCAGTCTCAGAACATCGTGCCACACATCTTTCCTAAACGTAACAGAATATCCACTATACAACACTTCCTAATGAAACCCATTTTAATACTGACAAGAATTTTATTAAAAAGTCGCAAATGCGTGCAGGTCTATTTAAATCCATTTGATCTATTTAATTTTGCGACAAAAAAAACTCTTGAGAAAATAGAACATGTTATATGTTTATAATCGCTACGATTTTTAAGTCGCATGTGCGTGCATTCTTATTTAACGCCATGTGTCTTATTTGTTGCAGCTCAAAAATCGTGCGCTACGATTTTTAAGTCGCATTGAAAATCACAAGTGCGTACATACCAATTTCTTATTGTTAACGATTTTTACGTTGCAGTAATTTAAATCGGAAGTGTGGGCATATCCCTTTGAGTGCATTTGTTTCATTTTAACTTACGACAGTCGCATCGCCAGAAAAATGAAACAAATTTCGGCCTTTAAGGCTAGGAACGCACTTGCGATTTCAATCGCGCGGTTTCTTAGTTGGAAAAATAGAACACATGAGTTTAAATGAGAATGAACGCACATGATACCAACAAATCGTGACGATTTAAAGGCCGCAATTTGTTTCATTTTTCACGCGATGCGATTGTCGTAAGTTAAAATGAAACAAATGCACTCAAATAGATATGTTCACATTTGCGATTTAAATTATTACGACTTAAAAATCGTAGTCGCAACAAGAAATTATTATGCACGCACTTGTAATTTTAATTCCACGATTTCTTAGCCGCAAGGAATAAGACACATGGCGTTAAATGTAAATGCACACACATGCGACTTTAAAATCGTAGCGATTATAAAAATGAAACAAGTTCAATTTTTTCAAGCGATTTTTCTGTTGCTACTTATTTGAAGCAAATGCGTGCACTCACATAAAAAGTAGTGTGTTTTATTTTTTGCGATTAAATAATCGCGCGCAAAAAAATCACAAGTGCGTGCATGACAATAATTTGTAGCGACTACGACTTTTTAATCGCCTTGCCCAAAAATCGCAAGTGCGGTCCTACCCTAAATCGGGACGAATGTTTGGTATCAAGTGGGTTCTTTCTCATTTACACTCATGTGTTCTATTTTTGCGACTAAAAAACCGCACGATTTAAATCGCAAGTGCATTCCTAAACTTATTTCAGAACTTAGAAAGAATTTCTTAACATTGGAGTTATTGAGGAAAGGTTCCTTGGATATTTCATAGATTATGACGTTCAATTAAAAGCTTAAATGACCTCAATTCCAAAGTGCGTTTCGCCCAGGTACGACAGTTATATAATGTCGTACCCTTCTTAGATTCAATTATTGGTCTATGTTTCATTCACATTCACAGTCTATTAATCCTGTGATTTTTATAAGAGTCGATAAACTTCGACCAATAATTAGAAGGGTACTACTGCATCTAACTGATGAGCCCTCTGTCGTACCTGGGCGAGTTGAAGTCGTTTGAGCTTTCAATTGAATTAAATTAAATCAAAAGTTGTAAGCTCTATTGCTTGTTGGACACCAAAAAGGCTTGCTTTGAAGAAAACTTGAAGAAATCGATATCTATGATATAAAAGGCTTTCCATTAAGTGTTTCCTGACGTGGACAGGGCTACTAACGATTACATAGAGGAAAATAGGGACTTTTGCGGGCAAAAAGATGAACAATAATATATTATACTATATTATGTATAGTTCACATTCACTTGCAACCGTTTTTTCAATGAGATGAAAATGAAGACCAATGGAAATCAGTCCTAGTACTCATCCTAACAAAGATTAAAATCCCTAAGACCGTAATACCCTAAGCGACACGTGGAGTCCATGTAAGAGTAATAACCGTAACATACTTTTCATAGACTAACCCTATCAGTGGTATTGGACCTGGTTTGAAGTGGAAGAAGAATCAAATATTTAACTGGTTAAAAGCCTGCGGAAATCCTGTTTGATATGCCGCTTAAGAGCCATGGAAGCAATTAGAAACTCTATATGATAAGCCGGTTAAAAGCCTTGATAACCAGTGGAAACAGTGTTCGATAAACCTGATAAAAGCCGTCATAGAGATCAGCGGGCACAATGTTTAAGAAGCCGGTTGAGAGCCTTGGTAGGCCAGTGGAAACAATGTTTGATGAGTCGTATAGGAGCAAAAGTTAAACTTCGAGAGAACTAATTCGTGACCACAAAGACACAACGAAGCTACTAACTACCAGGTCTGAGAGCAAGCTCACTGAAAAGTAGGAGTTGAGATGTACACAAACCAATTGACTGGGATTTATCAATGCATGATTTAATTGTAAAATATAACTTTAAAGATTTATAAATGAGTATTGGATTTAAATATACCTCAACCCTTTTACCCAAGTTATATCACAAAGTCATTATAAGGCCAATAATTTCGATAAAATCGAATGCCACTGGACTTTACCTATTTGATCATCAATTCGTAAGACTGATGCTTTTGTTTTTATGGCATTCTAGAACCCACATAGCTACCAAACCATCCTGAATTGCCAAGTGGCAATGAACATATTTAAGAATAAAAATCGTGATAGTCTGATGATGGAAATTTATTTCCGAAACGCGTAACATAAATATAATTTAAAATAAGTTGTAAAAATTTGTGTTTCTTAAATACATTTAAAATTTAAAATTAAAAATTAAAAGGATTTTAAGATGTTCTTTAGTATAATTATATTTTACGAGGGTTACTTTTCTAGTTCTAGTTAAGCTGGGGTATTCACAAAGGAAGTGAAATGTGTCGTTCATCATCTTGACACCTTCTACACAAGTCCAATAACCTAATGCGTATTCCGGTGATATGGGTTCCCATTGACTTGCGACCTTTATCCAATTAGGATGGATAAATGGAGACTTGTTTATCCTGAGATAATATCCTGTTTTTTTTTTTTTTATCGAAATATCAGGTCATGAGTTGCTTGAAGCCCGACAAGTGTCAGTTAATAACTATGAAAGACATTCCAATGAATTTGGCTTTTTTCTTGCTCAAATGGCATAAGTAACGAGGTATTATTAAGATGTCTCTGTATGTAAGATGTATTCGTACAGAGTTCCATCCGATTGCAACTCTTAAGTCAGTCTTTTGTTTTTCTGAATGTTTTAGGTAGATCCCCACGAGGTTGTATTCTTAGACCGAATCTTTTCTCAATCTCTTATTAATGAAAGGGAGTGTGCGGACATACAACGTCATACAATATTTTATGGGAATTTCTATTAATAAAAAGAATGAAAAGAAGAGGACATACGGTGCTGCCTTGTAGGAGACTGCAGTAGAAGTTAGCCAACAAAAAGTTACACAGGGCAGATCTGAAACGATGCATCGTAATACATATTTGGCGGAATTTTTAATACTTTTTTTAAAAAGTCCATTCAAAAGAGTATTTTTTTTGTAATAAAACTGCTTCTGTGTATTTATAACATTGACAAAAGTATTAACACAAAAAAATTGCTTTGACTGCACATTTGCCAATGAGAAATAAATTGCTTCATTGTAGACACTGAATTTTTTGCTGTACAAATGATAGAGCCTTCAAAATTTTGACTTCTCTGGCAAACAATTCAAGCTAACCATATTCGGAATCTAATCTAAGACTTAAGGATCTCCTCCAAATAATCTTCCCGAAATGGAACTGGCAGCTGAGTGTCCATGCCTGTTGGAAGGAACCAGGGTTGCGAATTTTTGAATTGAAAAACCATAAGTCTCTAGATGACTTGTGATTTGAAAAAAATCTCATTCATAAGTTAGTTAGTGACTTATGAATTAAAAAAAATTTAATTCATAAGCTAGTTGGTAAATTGGAAATGTTTAAGCTTGTTTTGACTACATAATTATTTTTTTATTATTGAAAGTAGATTTCAAGGTTTTGTGTGTCATAAAATTATCATGCTAGCTTATAAATTTTCCAATTAATAATTTTTTATTCAGAATTTATCCAATAGCTTATGAATTAAATTTTTTTTAATTCATAAGTCACTAGGTAACTTTTGAATAATTTTTTTTTTTTAATTCTTCAGTCACTTACTTGCTCATGACTTAATTTGTTTTTAATTCATAAGTCGCTTGGTAGGTTGTGAATTATTTTTTTTAATTCATAAGTCACTAACTTGCTCATGACTTAAATTTTTTTATTTCATAAGTCACTTAGTACTTACTTACTTTACTTAGGTCCTCGGACCTATTACGTCCGTGTGGTTCCCCTTGCGGGGCATAGGGCCTCCACTACTCCTACGCGCCATCGTGTATGGTTTCTGGAGATGTACCTCAGCTCTCTCCAACTCTTCCCCAGTTGTGTTGATTCCTCTTCGACCGTTCTTCGCCAAGTACTTCTGGGTCGGCCCACTCCTCTGCCCCGCTGCGTGAGAGGGTTCCATTGCATCGCTTGACTCGCAATGCACTCGTGGCCTTTTCGAAGCGTATGTCCAATCCACTGCCACTTACGTTTTCGTATTATAGAGTCGATGGGTTCCTGACCTGTCCTCGCATGAAGTTCATCATTGGAGATACGGTTAGGCCAGAAAATCCGCAAGATGTTTCGCAGACATCTATTTACGAACGTTTGCAGCTTTCTTGTGACAGTGGGTGTTACTTTCCATGTACTTCATCCATAAAGAAGCACGGATTTTACATTGGAGCGGAACAGTCGTAGCTTGGTCTTTAGGCTTATAGAGTTGTTTCTCCATATTTTGGACAGCATTCCGAACGCAGCCTTTGCTTTCCCGATTCGGCTGGTTATGTCTAGTTCGGTCCCGCTATCAGTAGAGACAATACTCCCAAGGTATTGAAAACTCTCTACTGTCTGTACTGGTTGTCCAGAAATATCTATTTGAGTAGATGAGGAAGTTTCAAGGCTAATCCTTTTAGTTTTTGCCGTATTGATCTTAAGCCCGACGGTTTCGGCTTCTCTCTCCACCCTTGTTGTCATTTGATGGAGATCCATGATCCTATGAGAGAGTAAGCACACGTCATCCGCGTAGTCTAGATGTTTCAGGTGTGATATCAGATTCGACTGAATTCCTCCATTTGAAGTCGACAAGGCTGCATGCAGCACATCACTTATTACCAACAGGAACAGTATTGGTGACAGTATACAACCTTGTCTAACGCCACTTTGGATTTCAAACTCCTCTGACAACCTTCCTTTATGCAGAACGTGACATTTGGATCCTTCATATGTAGCCTTGATTATAGAGATCAATTTATCCGGAATGCCCCTCCTGCGCAAGGCAAGCCAAATAAATTCTCTATTGACACTGTCAAACGCCTTTTCGAAATCGATGAACA
Source organism: Philhelius festivus (assembly GCA_963931855.1). Lineage (NCBI taxonomy): Eukaryota > Metazoa > Arthropoda > Insecta > Diptera > Syrphidae > Philhelius > Philhelius festivus. The sequence continues at coordinate 172,552,843 of OZ007555.1, forward strand.
GCAGGTGAAGTGGTGATCGATATTCAACGCACTGTTCGATGATGATCCGCAAGGTGTTGATGTGATCTACGCAGGAAGATCCAGTGCGGAAACCTGCTTGTTCGGCGTCAAGCGTGTCTTCTAGGTGGTCTTTTATTCGACCTAGGACGATTTTTGCTATAACCTTCGCTACAGCAGGCAGCACGCAGATTCCCCTCCAGTTTTCGCACTGCGTAAGGTCTCCTTTCGTTGGAGGCTTGACAATCATCCCCTTTTTCCATTCCTCAGGAAAACTTTCTGTTTCCCAAGCTCTTTCTATGAGTGGGTGCAGGAGCTCAGACGATGTTGTTGGCGCTGCTCGTAAGAGCTCTGCGTCAAGTCCAACCGCTTTGTTGTTCTTCAGTGCTCTGATTGCGGTTAAGATTTCTTCTCTACTGGGGGGTACAGTGCGTATTCGGGAATTCGTTACTACGGACGGCAGAAAAGTGTTCCTTCCACCTTTTGATCTGATCCTCATCCGAAACTAGCAGTGATCCGTCTATGCCCTTTACCAGGTGTTGTTTAGAGCTTTGGACACCAGTTAGCTCTTTGGTAATTCTGTAGACGATCCTACTGTCGCACCAACTTGCGGCCTCTTCTACTTCTGTTGCTAATGCGTTGATATAGTTACGCTTGTCACGTCGCACGCTACGGTGAACTTCTCTCATCTTCATGCGTTACGCAGACTCTAGCTCGATTCTGCCTGCTGCTGACGTTGCTACAATGCGAACTTTGAGCTGTTTTCTTTCTTCGATCCTGGCCCAAGTTTCTCCGGAAAGCCAGGCACTATTTCTTCTTGCGACCGACCGACTATACTTTCAGCACCTGATATGAAAACATTTTTCACAGCACACCAATGGTTTTCGATGCAGGTGGGTTCCGTGCTACTGATTGTTCTCAATCCTTGTGAAAGATGGTCCCCTAGTTGTTGGCGGACTGCGGGATCCTTGAGTCTATCGGTTTTGAACTTGGGCATTCGGGTGTTTCCTTGGGATCTCCAAGCTGCAGCTGTTCGTAATCTTACGGTAGCAACCATCAGATGGTGGTCCCGGGCAATTCCCATGTCTGCACCTCTTCTGTTTCGGATGTCCTGGAGACTGCTTCTAAATCGCCGACTGATCGCGAAATGATTAATTTGGTTGGAAGTTGCTTGTCTTTCCGTCGACACTCAACTGATTTTGTGGCACGTCTTGTGTTCAAGCACACTAGTGTGCCTAATGGGGAAAACAGCTGTCCCATTGTAGTTAATAACACAGGTATACACACATTTTAGTGCCGATACTTTTTGAACTGTTCTTTGGTAATTTTGACCTCCTGAAAACGAATCTGCAATCGGTTTTTGCCTAGCAGCTCCCGATTTCATGTTATGGGGTAGGGGGTTGCAAACCTGACACTACTTAGAAATACCCAAAACAATTGGGAAAAGAAAAAAGTAAAACATTTTTTCTTTGAAAAACCAAGCTCATTTAGTGATATTTACATATAAATATAAAAAATAATGATTTTATTAACAAGATACTAGCGAGTACATTTCATATACAATATATTTTTCACCGCTGATTTGATGTACTGGAACCCAAGAAGCTTCGTTTTTTGGTTGATCTGCAATGTGGTTTTTTCGGACAATCTCTTAACAGATTCCAGCAGTAATCTGCCATCATATGCGTATCCCACTTGCCCTGGTATCGTTCTTCCATTGTCCTTATATTCTGGTGAAATCGTTCAACTTGCTCTTCACTCAAGTCTCCCAAGTTTTCAGGAAACCGGTCCAAATGGTTTTGCAAGTAATGCACCTTGATGCTCATGTTGCATCCAAGCTCACGAAAAGCAGTCAGCATGTTCTGAACTAAATCCTTATAATTTAAAGCCTTCTTGTTGCCTAGAAAGTTTTCGACAACTGACACAAATGATGTTCACGCTTTTCGCTCATAGTTTCATTCATAGTTTCAACAAAATTGGTGTCCTTTATAACCGTCTGATTTGAGGTCCATCGAATATGCCAGCTTTTATTTTTTCAATGCTTAATCCTTGCATCTTTGTAGATATGAATTTAAAACATGATGAATCCTTATCTAGAGCCTTAACAAATTGCTTCATTAAGCTAAGTTTTATATGAAGTGGAGGCAGGATTATTTTATTCCGATCAACCAAAGGCTCTTTAATAACATTTTTCCTCCAACAACCATGTTCTCTCTTTCAGGCCAGTCTTTTTTTACCCAGTGATCTTGTTTAGCTCTGCTATCCCAAAGGCACAAGAAGCAGGGATATTTTGTGTATCCACCTTGCTGTCCAAGGAGAAAGTTAACCATTTTCAAGTCAACACAAATGACCCACCCATGTTCGTGATACTTAATCTTTTCCAAGACTATAGCTATATTCTTGTACTCTTCTTTCATTTGGGTTCAGTGAGCAATAGGTATTGATCTCAATTCGTTACCATTGTGTAAAAGCACACACTTCAAACTTCGCTTGGAACTGTCAATAAACAGACGCCAACGATCTGGATCATACTCGGGAAGGCCCATTTTTGTTAAGAGACCTTTAACATCCTGACAGAAAACGAGATCTTCTTCCTGAGAGTAGAACGTAAGCAACTCTGCTTCGTAAATAAAACACTTCACTTTTTTACAACCATTTACAACAATTTATTATTCAACATTCAAATATACCGAAACTAATTTTCGAAAACAATTTACTTATCTCCTTACAACCAACTTTACCCTTTCACTATTAAAAACAAACTGTGTCCAGGTCGGCAACACAGTTGTCTTATATAGCAAAATTTAGGTTCTATTATTTTAATTATATAATTATCTTTCTATGGCAGGTAGAGGGGGTAATAATTACCCTTCTATGACAGGTAGAGGGGCTAATAATTCCCCTTCGAACATTCTTTCATATGAATTTCTTGCATATGAATTTTTTAAATTAGCGTAAATTGAATATTTCTGTAACTCAAAAACTAGAGCTGCTAGGGAAAAATGGTTTTCAGTTTTGAAATCAGCGTTAGAAGTATAAATAAAATCAGCTGCAAAACTCAAGGCACTAAAAAAAAATTTTTTTTTGTAGACCTGTGTAATTGTTATATCCATCAGCCAACACTTAATTTGATTTAACCACCTATTATTAATATAAGTAAAGAAGAAAAATAAGAGGCATAAAATAGGAGAAACTTCAAGAAAAAAGTAAATGATTTTGGTTAGTTGATTAGTAGTTTCAGACAGATGATTAATATGAAAAAAAAAGAGTTGGAGATAAAATGGAGCCCTGAGGCACACCAGCATTTTTTTTTAGGAATAACAGACCAGTTAAATATGAATGATTGAAAAGCTTAACTAGTACTTCTGCCAGCGTTTAAGAATACATTTTCAGAACAATGGGAATGATACTATCCTGGCCAACGGATTTATGTGTGTATATCGAGGTCTTTAAGAACTCTTTAAGAACTCTTGCAATTGCATGAGAGTGAAAGAAGATTCATCCCATGAAATCGTAAGCGCCCTAAACTAAAAGTGGAGTCATAACACTTTCTGCGAATGTCATTGAAGACGAACGTTGGAACAGACGACGAAGTAGGATTCTGTACGTTTTTTACAAATGACTTCACATTTTAAATCCCTTGGGGACATAGGAGTTTTTTACGTCGAATATGATCGTGGCAGGGGTAGTTTGTTTGATCATATTCCGGTTTTCCTTAAAAGAAGTTGGCTTTATACATAGTATCAGAATCAAGCCAAGAGTTTTCCTTTGGTTTGATAGATGTTGTCCTATTCGGGATATGATGATCTAATCATTGCTTTAAGCATTGAATTTAATATCTTATGACCGTTCGAGTCTACGGCAAAGCCGGGGAACCATCGTGACTAGTTAAAGTTCCCGAAGAATTTATTGAGTAGGTATGTACGTCCCAGTTGGTTTTCTCGTATACTGCCAAACGGTTTTCTTATGGATTTTTTTCTTTAACTAGAAGTTGTTGACATGAGAAATTCACGTATATGACTAAAGGGTGTATTTATTCGGATAAAAGATAAGGAACTACTCTGGAATGTTGGCAGATTGACCTGAAGATTGACGTTGGGGATTCGAATAGGTCCCTTAAAAAGCTGACTCGTGATGTTTAACTCACCGAAAACATTATCTTATTTCGGGTGTAGTCTGACTCAAAAAGTGAAACCATTTAGCATTTTGTACATTGAAATCACCCGCTATGATGATGGAGTTGGACAAGGCATAAAATTCATTAAAAGTTGAATTAGCTGGAACTATAAATGTCGTCTAGGTCCATATGGGTCATTTGAAATTTTCTATCATCATTCTGTAGTGCTTTACGTTATCCGTGACCACCTTATCCACGTGCGTCGTTCTCGAAAAAGTGCTGACCAATGCCGCCTCGCGCCGCCCCAAAATCCACACCAATCTGTAATTTTTTGATATTGCATATTTTACCTGGTGAACCTCATGGAGGTTGGGGTCGTCCCGTTGCAGAATCCCAGTCAGCCAACAAACGGTCTTGTCTACAACTTCACGGACCGACCGATCTGGCATTCCTTTGACATACGAATGTTGGCTGATTGATTACCAAAACGATCGTCTTAAATTTGGCACTCAATCGTACGAGTATGTAAAGGGCCACCACATATATAAAGTGGGTAGCTTCAGTGGTTCAGCCATGATGGTGAGACAGAAACACTCGTACACACCAACGTTTTCATATTATGTACAATAGGATTAGCTGGAAATGAAGAGAATAGAAGATTTTGACTAAGAATGGGTGATTAAATATTAGATTCTAAATTTTACTTCTTGTGGAACACTCCACCTTTCGAAAGATAAGGGCAAAATGCCTCCGCCTTTCTGCTCGGGAAATAATAAATTTTAATCAAAACACACAGTTTATAAAAAAAAAAACACCTGTGTGTAAAACATGAATAAAAAAACGAAGCCGAAACCAACGCGAAACAAATTGCCAACACAAAATCAATATTATTCAAAGTTCTTCTGGAGACTCATTCTCACCCCGGTGGGTGTTTCTTTATTTTCTCGGAACGACAGCGTCGACAGGTGAGGCTTGGTGGTAGTGACTCTCTTGTTGTTGTTGTTGCTGCCAGCATTGATGGTTTTTCACCTTTTATTTTCGTCAAAAAAGGTAAAAGAACTCAATGTAAACGAAACAATTCAAAGAATATCCTCCAAAATTTATATCGTTTTCCCTCGAACCGACGACGTCATTAATGTTTTAAGAGGCAGCAAAGAACACTTTACCTTGTCATCCACTTTTAAAAGCCAGGCAAGCAGGTTCCGTAAATTAAGAGGAAAAAAACAAAAAGGGATGATTATTCTCCGCCCTTAGCCTGCCCCGTTTTTTGTATTCGATACAAACTTTAATCCTGTTGGATACATTCGTCGAATTGTGTTCTGTGACACTCAGAATATTTTTATGATGTCATAAATTAAACAAAAAATCTTCTGTGCCTGCCGTTACAGTTAGATATACAGTACATAACGCTTATAAGAAACTCAAAAATTGCACAAGATTTGTTTCTTATAACCGAGTGTTTCTTATATTCATAGAACGGATATGAGAAACAAGTTTCTTATACGGATATAAGAAACAAGTTTCTTATACGAATATACCCAGCAGCGTTACCACTTCCGGAAAAAAAGTCGAAGTAGATTTGGAGAAAAAAGTGAAGTAAATTGAGAAAAATCGAAGCAGATTTTAAAATGACTCTGTACTTGGTTTTTGAAAAATTAGAACTCAAGATTTTTATCAATTGATATTACAACACGAAAAAGTAGAGATTCCGTCTGTCTGCAGGTGTGTACCTCAACCTGCAGCCTAAATGAGAAATTGAAATGTTTTTTCTTTTTGCTCGTTTCCTACCATTATGAAATATCATATTTATTTCGAAGACGGCTCTAATGGTTTTTATAAAAAAAAAATCATGTTCAGATGCAGTCCGCATTTTTGCAAAAAAAACGGTACCTGTCATAGATCCTTATTTTGATTTTCTACTTTCTCATTTCTGAGTCTACCGATTTCGATCAAAATTTTCATATATGAGTTTCTGTGATTTTAAAACAATAGTGTATACAAAACATTTTTATCCTTAAATATATATTATTAAATATTTAAAATTGTCAGTACATTTCTTTTAATTTTAAAGAAATTTGTATAGCTATAAAGAATTTATATGAACGTTTTTATAATACGAATTCTATATAGATACTACTGAAATAAATCAACCAAGTAGAAGACTTAGCACTATTAATGGACTTGTTGAATTATTGATTCAAATTAGCTTTTTTGCCCTTTAAGGACTATTCACATGAGAGCGACCAACGACCAACGAATAAAAAAACAAATGGGATTTAAAACATATATAAGCCTTAATTTTTCACAAAAACTTTACAAAAGGGTAGCAATCTAGTTTAATTTAATATTAAATTATAAAAATTTGCGTTGTAATTGCTAAAATGAGAGAAATCTGAGAAAATAAATTGGTCGTAGCAATCATATTGCAATTCGCGACGACCAATTTATTTTCTCAAATTTCTCTCATTTTAGCAATTGCAACGCAAATTTTAATAAATTAACATTAAAATAAACTAGATTGCTACCCTTTTGTAAAGTTTTTGTGAAGAATTTAGGCTTATATATGTTTTAAATCCCATTTGTTTTTTTATTCGTTGGTCGTTGGTCGCTCTCATGTGAAAAGTCCTTTAGTCCACAAAAATTGGCGTTTCGTCCCGGCGATCTCACATGGACTCATCAGTTGACGAAACGCCAATTTTTGTGGACTAAAGGCCAAAAAAACTAATTTGTATAAAGAATTTATTTATTAACACTGAACACTGAACTAAAATTCTCTTCAAATGTCGAATTGAAATGACATTTGCATACCTAGGTTGCTTTGAATTTTTCTCAAAGGTCTGTTCAAGTTTTTTGAGTTTCGTGATTTTTTTGAAAGTTTCTTAAATCCAACCAACTTTACATTGAAAAAAGAAAGTTCGTGGTTGAAATGTTTCTTTTATCAGTGTTTTTCTTATAAGCGTGTTTCTTATAAACACACAATTCAACATTAAAATATATGGGAAAGTACACGGTGCTTTTGTTCAAGTTTCTTGTAAGCGAGGTTTTCTTATAAGCGTGTTTCTTATAAGCGATACATACTGTAGTCAGCTGTTTGGAAATTAAATCAATGACACACGGGAGCCTTTACTGCTTGGTTATGTTTCACTTTTGGGCCTTTAAGGTGAGAACGAGGATTTGTATAAAAATAAATATTTGCTCAGAAAGATGACGAGCTATAAAATTTCACTCCATATTCGTTGTTCCTCTTGTGAGAGATGATGTCACTTTTTATTAGAATTTATTTGCCGTTATTATGATTGAAAAGGTCCTATACTTAGGATTTAATCAAATACTTTGCCAGAACTGTGTTTTTGTATTGTTTGTTCCAGATGTTAATTTCAAGTGAAAGTGAAGAAAACTCCAGTGGATATCACAGAGCCAGAGAAGCAAATTTATAGGGAAATTCAATGCCGTTGGTCGGAGAGAAAAAAAAAGTGGCAACATCATTGAAAGTCTGAATATATTTTCTCATAGGTCAAGCAATCCGCAGTTAGTGCCGAAAAAGTTTGAGGACTGAAGATTTGTGTAAGGTCTTGCTTTGACTTCTTATAAAAAAAAGAAAGAAATTAAATATAAAATTTAACTTTGTCTGCATTAGTGACAAATTGAGGTAAAGTGTTTAGATTTGTTAATTCTATTTGACAGCTGATATCATTTTAAACTCGGATTGACAGTTTCTGCTTTTCATACAACGTGTCTGGAAATTTCTTTACAAAATCTTTTCAAATGTGTGTGCTCGTTAGGTATCCACTTAATTCACAATCTAATTTCTCGTTAACAATTTTTACTTGCGACTTATAGGTACTATAAGGCAAGTTATGCATTCGGAAAAAAAATCGAACTCGAGATTTTGATCAAAGTTGACATTACGATAATAGCGAAGACTAAAAAAGTCGGTCTCGCAATTCTGTCTGTCTGATGTCCGTTCGATTACAGCTAAACGGCTCGGCCGATTTTCTTTAAACTTGGTAGATATTTTTTTTTCTCAAAAACTGTTCGACAGATTTTAAAAATAAAAACACAAAAAAAATTCATTTAATTAAAGCTAGGTATTTGTTGAAAAAAATTTTCAGAAAAATGGTTATTGAGGGTAGGTACCCCCCATATGGAACCATTTTTTTTGTTTTTGATTTTCTCAAAAACGGTACAACCGATTTTGATAATTTTTTTTTTTGCTAAGGCTCCCCAAAAACCTGAATAGAATTGTGTACTCAAATTTTCAAAAAAAATTTGTTTGGAGTTTTAAAAAAAACTTAAACATTTTTTTTTTTCAAAACTCGTGAGAAAAAAAAATTTATTTTACCTAAAAATAAAAATGCTAAAAAATTAAAAAAAATGGTGTTTTCAAAAATCGTATTTTTCTGGAAAACGGTTCCGAGAATTTTGATAAGTTTTTTTTTCTTTCAATTAATTCTTACGATCTTTAATTTATTAAAAAAAATTGAAATTAAGATATTACAGCTTGTACCTACAATAGAACCATTTTTTTCGAATTTTGAACTTCTCATTATCCACATAACGGATCTTAATGAAAATTTTTATAGAGAAGCTTCTAAAAAGTCTAAAAAACATTGCATTTCAAAACTTTAAAATAAATAATTTTTGAATTTTTGAAAAAAAAAATCTATTTTTTCTTTTTTTGAAAATTCGATATCTCAGAAACGCTCAATATTTTTGTTTTGTAAATTTTATTTTCATTCGAACAATAATAAAAACTTTAAATTGGCGTACCAACATTTTTTCTTAAAAAGCTTTGAAAAAGTTTGTACATAAAAGCTTTTTTTTAAGAAACCACTACAACGACTTATAATTCTTGTTCTTACATAAATTCATATTTGGATAGCATTATGTTTTTGTCTCTTACTACTAAAAGAATTGAAAAATTCATTTTATGCTTATGAACAGCTTTTCTCTAATAACTTTCGTTTTTAAAACTCCTAGTCTATTACATAGGAGCAAGTTCGTGCGACCCAGGCATGCATTTCATTTTCTTTCGATAGGTGGAGAGGATTTATAAGGACACACCGATGCAAATTGGTTTTGAAGGTCTGAAAATCATAATGGAGTGTAATATATTCGTAATTTTTTTTTTTTTTTTTTTTTTTTTACGCCATCAGTACTGCTTAATGCAAGCATTTGTAACAATATTTCTTTTCTCTTCGGGTTTTTTCACCTTTAGATACTTGGTAACATCAGCTTGTCACAGTCATCATTTAGCGTGGTGTTAGTTGTTAGTAAATAAATATACATACATATAGCCTAACACTCTACTAAAAAAATTAACAAATATGACAAACAAAGAAATAATAATTATTAATCTACTATCTGTAGCTACAAAAATAACTACAAGTCAAATAATACTAGCTATAAAAACAATAACGTTACGAGTAGTTTCGAATACTTAATGAGAACGCCCATACAACCTGTGCTTAAGTGTAAGCTTTGAGTAACTTAAATCGAAAACATCATGGTTTATATTAGCCTCATGTTTCATACGTGTCAAAGGCTCATTGAGACCATAATTGGTACGGTGGAAGTCTATATGAAAAATTTCAGAGTTCCGAGAACTGTGGCTTCTAGCTTTAAAATGGATTTGTTCTAGAAGAACCGGTGAATCTATGAAACCAACCAAGAGCTGGTGTAAAAACATAACATCGCTGACTTTCCGGCGTTTTTCTAGAGAATTCATGTTTAAAAGAAGAAGGCGACTGCTGTATGGAGGAAGGTGATTTGGGTCACTCCAATTAAGATGACTTAATGCGAAGCGTACATATCTACGTTGGACAGATTCGATTCGATCAACGTGTATTGAGTAAAGTGGCGACCATACAGAGCTAGCATATTCTAATTGGGGACGAACAAAGGTGTTGTACAACGAAGATGTTATAAGACTACAAGAAAATTCCTTACTCCAACGCTTAATAAATCCAAGCATTGAGTTTGCTTTACTGACAATTTTCTCAATGTGGAGTGAAAAGTCTAGATTTTGCGAGAAGTGAACGCACAGGTCGCATGTTGTTTCTACCTTACTTAGAATGGCTTGATTAATCCTGTAGTTGTAACATATTGGGTTTTTTCTTCTAAAGAAGGACATTGATTGGCACTTTGAAACATTTAGAAAAAGATTGTTATATGAGCACCATTCAGAAAACATATTTATGTCATTTTGAAGAGAAACACAATCGGATTGGCTTCTGATGATTTTAAATAATTTAATATCATCTGCGTAGATAAGAACCCTACATGATTTTACAATTGAAACAACATCATTGATTGATACTATGAAAAGAAGTGGACCAAGGTGACTACCTTGTGGAACACCAGAGTCAGCATTAATTGGATCAGAAACGATTCCTCTAAAGAGAACTTGGTATGTCCTTCCCTTCAAATAAGACCTGATCCATTGAACGAATGCAGAAGGGAATCCAAGAGATGAAAGCTTATATAAAATTAGACTATGAGACAACTTGTCGAAGGCTTTACTGAAAATATTCGTATAGTGTAATATTCGTATAGTGTGGCTAAGGAAAGAGTATCTAAATTTAACAGTGGGTCCGAAGTTGTACTTAAGGGTAAACTGATGGGCATTTCCTGAAGTACGAGTATTACAATTATATTGTTTAATGGGAGGAATGCGACTGGCTATTTCACCAGAAAACTGTGTATTAAAATAACGGTTAAATAAGGAAAGACAAGAAACATTGCGAGGGTTCTCGAGAGATTCAAATGCTTCTGTTATAGTTCCATCACTTATCTAACTTACTATTTTTAAATCTTTTATTTTATTCTATCCAAAGTGATTCAAGTAAGTTATTGGAGCACCTCTCCACATATGGAAATTGTATTCGAGCTTTGGACGAATACGGGTTTTATAGACTACAGCCAGGAGGTCAATTCTCAATCTGTGAAACTGTGAAGTGATAAGTTTTTTCACAACTTCACACAATGTGCGATTCGCAATTTATGAACAAAATTATTAAAATGTCAAAGTTTTTTTCAAATATTAAATTTGTTTTCACACTCGAACGATTTTGTGAAAAGCCCTGATAAAATATTGAAGTTACAAACAAAATTTAACTGAAAAATCACACCAAAATGTAAGCATTTATCATTTAGTACTATTAGACTAAGAGCCCATAGCAATTTTTGGGTGTGATTGATAACAAAAAATAATTATCATAATTAGATAGGCCTTTAGTAGTTATTTACAAATGTGAACGTCTTGGATTCTCTAGTGGGAGCAATAATGCACAAGAGTGGATCAGATATGCATAGTTCTTTCTAAAGTCTAAAAAATTGTGATAAGAAATTTGCCATAACTTGAAAATGAAGAGCTGAGTGCCCTGATTGCAAATATCGAGGTCCAAGGCGTTTTGAAGGCGGTGTTCTTCGTGCAAGAAGTACCGTATTCTTGTCAGGCAGAGGGCTGTCTGCAAAACTTCTTGGACCTCGATATTTTCAATCAGGGGGCTTAACTCTACATTTTGGCAAAGTTGATATCATAATTATTTAGACTTGGAAAGAACTGCATCTATGATGCACTATTATGCACTATTGCTCCCACTTGAGCATGCAAGGCGTTCGCATTTGTAAATAACTACTAAGGGCCTATCTAATTATGCTAATTATTTTTTGTTATCAATCACACCCAAAAATTGCTGTGGGCTCTCGGTCTATATTTAGTAGATGTTTTGACAAACAGTTATCAGAATGAGTTCAAGAATCGCATAAGGTGAGTTCATGAAATGGATAAATGAAAAATGACTCTGAAAAATGAAATGATAACTTTTTTATCACTTCATTGTTTCACAGATAGAGAATTCACCCCCAGGTCAGAAGGAGTGAAAAAATTCTTGCAACGTCGAAAGAAACCTATAAACACTAAGGAGCGTTTTTGCCGACGTCCAATACGTGGTTTTTCCACACAAGGAGTCTGATATGCAACTGAAAGGTGTTTGGTTTCCTCAATACAAGTGCTTCTCATGGATAGCGGAATGGAAGTGGCCGAGTGGGTTCCGCTTTAACGATAGGAGACAGCATTGTTTTTCTGAAGCATTAAGTTCTTCGCGGTTCACCATTTAACAATACTGCTGAGATCAGAACGTAATAAGCTTATCATATGCTGCCGTCCTAAATCCACATGCGAAGAACAAGGGCATGTATCTGAAAACCAAAATAAGAAGCTGGGTATTGTTGTCAGTAAGAAAATTTAATGAATAAGAAGTTCTAAGCAGAAGATCATTGATGGATATATGATATATGAAAGAGAGTTGGAGAGAAAATAGAATCCCGAGGCACACCAACATTTATTTTATACATAATAGGCTTAAAACCATCCACAACAACTTATATTGATTGGTTCGAAATCTAGTTTCCAATCCAACGAAAAATGCATCAATACCAAATACACTCATTTTCGATAAAAGAGCTTGATGCCAAACTCTATCAAATGCTGTTGATATATTTAGTGCAATAATCGTACTTTCTCAAAATCGATATAAAGAATTGTGCCACTATCCGGTGACATATACCACCAGATCACCGGTGGACCTTTTGCTACGGAAACCATACCGCCGGTCATTGAAAAGCTTTCGTTCTTCAAGATATTTCTTGAGCTGATAATTTTTCGGCGTTTCCATGACCTTAGAAAGAAGGCATGTAAGTGCAATTGGTTACAGGGTTAAAAGATTCGTCTCTTTTAGGGACAGGCTGGACAAATGTTGGTCTCCATTCACACGGAAAGAGAACAGTAGAATATGACAGATAGAAACGCGTACGCAATGGTCCTACCAGCGTTGAAGAACACCTCTTCAGAACAATTGGGGGGATACTATTGGGGCCAGCGGTTTTAAATGTTAATGGTCTTAAATATGTTGGCATCATCAATTTGAGTTTTATAAAACTCATGGAACATCATTTATAAATAATATAACATATGAATCAGGCCCAAATGGCTGCTCTGAGGAACTCCACAAATAACCTTAGAACTTTTTGTAGGATAGCCATTAAAGCCATTAAAGGAATCTATATACAAGACTCTGTAGTAAGCATTTGCATAATGGTTGGTGCGTTCGTTGGTCTGTCATGCAGGTTCTCTGCTAAGAGAGTATTAAGAGATGACCAGTTATTTTAAACAATAATCAGTATTTTAGTTATTTTAAAGTTAAATTTGATGGTGATCATGATCATGATCACATCTTATTTCAACATCTTGGATAATAGTGGATCGTGAGTGCTGGGCCGTGAGAGTCTGCACCTTAGTCAAAGACCATAGCGTTTGAATTTAGAACGTTAAGAAAGGGAATATCACGTTGTAATATCGCCAATGATCCATATCCATAGATAATCCAATGTAAATAAAACGATATGATTCAGAATGAAAACAACCTAGGTATATTTTCAAATTTTGATCTTTTTTGAGTAGCAATATCTTGCAACAACCAATTTTCATAATTATTTTTGTAGAAAATATTAAATTTATATACAATATAATTATTATGTTTCTACAAATTTGACAGTTTAAAGTAAAAAGCCAAAAACCTGATTTTGTTTATTTTTAGCTAATTCCAAACATTCCAAAAGTCCAAATTTTGAAAACTTTAATTTTTCCAAATCAACATGCTTGATATTCTAGTTTTTAAAAAATTTTATTTGTATAAAAATGAGAGATCCTACTATATACAAATATAAAAAAATGATTTTCGAAAATCGTATTATTTTCCAAAATGGCACCTAGAATTTTTATTATGGTTTATGGAATTAGACGTGGACTCCAGTGCGGATATAATTCTAAATTTTATTCTTTTCGGAAATAGAAAATTTATCCAGGATAAGGAAAAATCTTTCAAACCGAAAGAGAATCCATGGAATCCCCGAACGTTTCGCTTCAAATTACATTGAGCGTGGTCACCGGGAAACTGCCATAGAAAGGTTAAGAGCAGTGTTGGGACTTCTAACACTTAAGTGGTATTTCTACCACTTTTTACTGTTCATGAAAACCTACCACCTAAAAATCTAATTCTACCACTTTTTGCACTTCTAACTTTACCATATACCATACGACCACAACCACACCTAAAATTTTATTAGGGCAATATGCCTTATAAGACATTGAAAAAGTCTTAAGAATCAAAAAATATAGTATACTAATTGATAAAAGCACTAATATTTCATCAAAAACTTGTTTTGTTGTCCTTGTGAGGTATTTTGATTCAGTTGAAGGAGCAGTAAAAGATAAGTTTTTTGGGTTATTTGAGCTAGAGGACTTAACAGCTGAATCAATCTACAATAAAATTGTAGAAACTTTGAATCTTTTGAATATTCCAATTCAAAACATGATTGGATTTGCTTCAAACAATGCTGCTGTTATGATGGGTTCTTTAAGTGGTGCCTCACGTTTGAAAATTATTAATCCTAATATTTTAACGATTGTAGTAAATTTAAGTTTTTTCTCCGCTTATGCTGCAAAATGTATACCTGGGCAAATTGAAAAATCATTAAAAGATATATATTTGTATTTTTGCCACAGCTCGAAAAAAAACAAAAAGATTTCATTACTTTCCAAAAAGCACTTGGGGTTAATAACCATCAAATTATAAAATTTTGCCAAACTCGTTGGCTGGAAATGGTCTTAAATAAGTCATAGAGCAGTGGAATCCCTTGTTTGATTTTTACTTATAGGTACTATAGGGCAAGTTGTGCATTTTTCTATACTGCACTTATTTGAAGAACCAACTTTTAAGGCTTGACAAATTTTTGATTTTTTAAAAAATAAAGACAATTTAGTCTTTTTTAAATTTTTTGTCAATAAATCTGAAAATTATAAATAAGTTAAACACAATATTTCAATCTGAGAACACCAAAATACACTTTCTGATCAAAAGTATGAATACGTTAAAACTAAATATAATGAACAATTTTGTAAAGTCGGAAAATATTATTATAAACACAAATGTAAGAAGCCCTGAAAACTATTTATGTACCTTATTCTTAAATGTATTTTGGCCTTCATTTGAAAGGTACTCATTAGAAAGTGACATCTCTTAACAAAAACTAATGGAATTAAGAAAAGTGATGTGCAGCTATTATGTCGAATTATGTTTTCAAATTGGAGAAAGACTTAACTTTTCAAACTATAAATTAAAATTAGTTTTAGGTCTTACAAGACATTTTTAACCAAACATAACGAACCTAGAATGGATTAATAATGAGTGGAGAAAACTAATAGGAGAAAATCACCTACTCCAAATTTTTAAATCTGATGGTAGATATGGCCAAGTTATTGTTTAAAAACATTTCTTCATATATGTTGGAGCTTTGTTGCTTACCGCCCAGCAGTGCCTCTGTGGAACGTAAATTTTCATGTTTGAAAAATAATAAAAATAAAAAGAGAAATAAATTGGAAACAACAACTGTTCACAACATTTTAGCTGCAAGGGAAATTCTATTCAATTATCAAAATATTCTAGATTTAGATTTTCCGACGGTTTATACTCGTATGTTATAGATTTAAGTTTTTGGTTTGGAACGAGTCTAAAATAAAATTGTATGGTGTTGTGTATGTATAAGTTAACACCACATTTCCTGCCATCACCTTATTCTACAAATAATAAAAATTAATTTAATAAATAAATGCAAAAATTGCAATTCTCACGAAACAATTTCTTGGAATTCCAAGCAACACTTTGTCATGAAGAAATTCTGGGAATTGCAAGCAATACTTCTGCAAGTAGCTCCAAATCATTTTATGTAAGAAAATCAATCACTTGTAATTGAAACTTTAAACAATAAAGGTCGAAGCAAGTTGCTTCGAAAAAAAAAAATTTTCTTGTAAATTTAAAACGGATTTTGATTACTCGTAACTTATATGACTTGCTTCCAGATATAATGCGATCTTTGAAACATAAAGAACTGAAATGTTATTTATTTTATTTTTGTATTTGATTTATTTTTAATATACGAATTGTTACATAAAAATGGCTTTTAATTTCTACCACTTTTCTAATACTTTTTTGGCAACCTTTCTACCACTCTTTTGCTTCTGCGAAGTCTCAACACTGGTTAAGAGCGATGTTGGATACGCAAGTTGTAGGGATGTTTTTTGTTGTTTGTTGAGACGCAAGCAAACCGAGCTCACTGCATCTTTGTTGGTATTAAGCGGCACACACTGGGGGATGAATTCTTGGCAGACATATTTTAATTTAAGGCATTAAACTGTTGAAAAATGAATTAAGAGCACATGTATAGTATTTGAATAGTAATATTTTATGTTTTAATGCAAAATATAGTGATCTTAAGAACAAAGTACATAACAATATGATTATTCTGAATTGGAAGAATCATCTGAACTTATACATATTAACTGATGGGGCGGAAGTATCCGAAGTAAATGGGTAGTCAGGTGCCTTCAATAATAATTCGTTTTTGAGGCAGTTTTCGCAAACTTGTTATTAACGGGTCCGAAGAAATCAAAAGAGAGTTCAAAATATTCAAAATATCTTCGTTAGTTTTGACACGAGAGAAATTTTCTCTGTATTTTTTAAATTCTTTATTTCGTGCCTCCTGCGCTTTTTGACTTAATTGACCTATTGGCAATAAGGCATGTTCCATTATGGCTGGGCCATGAATTAAAACTTTGTGGATTGATGGTGGCATTAGGTACCAATTATATTTTTCCACATCAAACAGCCTTGTAGTCTCCATAGCATATTTTTGGAACTTGTCCACATTAATTTCATATGTACTAGCTATTGTTTGCAATACAACTTTAAACCGTTTGATAACTTAAATATCCACCCCAGTACTCTATGCTGCAACTTCTGGATCGCTGAAAAATCGCGTATACATATGCCCAGCATTACTGCTTCCATAGCCAGGTTTTGGCTTTTGGACTCTACCAATCCCACCTCAGTTTTAAATTTGCTTTATATTTCTTTTTTTCTGTCAGCAACGATTTTCTTATCTTCCTCCCGACGAGCTTTCCACTTCGTCAGAGGTTATTTTTAGTTTGTGACTAAGGTGTAACAAACATTTGAAGAACCGTATCCAGGCATGGAGCACAGATAATCCGAATTCTAGTCGGGAAGTGTCTATTATATTTGTGTCGGTTACTTTTTCAATGTTATTAAAATCTTTAGAAGTGAGTCCGCATACAAAGCATATTTGTGTTGATTTGGTGTCTGTTATGGCATTACAAATTTTTCCATCTACCATTGTAAAAAGCATAGCATAGTTGGATTTTTTTTATAAGATGGAAACTTTTACTTATCGTTTTATATTATTACATTGTACTGATGTCTGGTAAGTTTGGCTTCAACGAACATCGAAAGAGCTTCTCTCTCAGAAAGTTGTTTTTTTTTTTGTTAGCGCCTTCAAATTTCTTGTATGCCAATGTGTATTTGGCAGCTATTTAAGGTGAATTTGTTGCCACTTCCCTGACAACTTTAGATGCTTCAACTTGACCCGAAGACCGTAAACTCATTTGAGCAGCAAAAATTGGTTCTTCAGATGAGTGTTTCTGTCTCAAATCTTCAGTCTTTTGGCGTTTGGTCCACTGCGAAGCTTCGTCGAAACTTTTTGTGGGGCGACCACATTTTGTATCAATACCAAAATAATTCTTGAAACTGATAGAAGAATCGAGTCAAAACTTAATAGAAATAAGAAACCTATCCTCTTTTTTATAATTATTTTTGCCATCTTTTTTTGTCATGACATGACAGACATGAAATATGAAATCCGCTTTTGCAACATAGGCTTACAATGGTTTGGACATTTAGTACGATTTGCAATGAATTCCCTCAAATTTTCAGATTGAGTTGTTGACATGACATCGCGTAATTGCTTCATATATTCAATTAATGATCGCCTCCTAATAAAAATTTCCCTTAACCCTGAACATACAGCAAAAAAAATAATTTAAAAAAAAAACATTTTTTTGTAAGTCAAACCCACAACTCATTTGAAAAATTATTGTACGAATAAAAGTCTAATTTCCAAAAAAAAATACTAAGCCGTTCTTGAGATATCGAATTTTTCAAAATAAAAAAAAAAAATACAAACTTTTTTTTCTAAAAATTGAAAAAAAAAAAATATTTTTTCTTAAGTTTTTAAATGCAATGTTTTTTAAACTTTTTAGGAGCTTCTTTATAAAAAATTTCGTTAAAATCCGTTACGCCGATAATGAGTAATTCAAAATTCGAAAAAATCGTTCTATGGTAGGTACAGTCAGTAATATCTAAATTTCAAATTTTTTTTTATTAAATTACAGATTGATCAAAAGAAAAAAAAAATTAGCAAAATTCTCGGAACCGTTTTCGAGCAAAATACGATTTTCGAAAACCATTTTTTAAAATTTGTATGGAAGGTACCGTTAGTTTTAGATAAAACAAAATTTTTTTCTCAAATCTTGTAGATTATGTTAAGAAACTTTTATTTATCAAGTTTGAAAAAAATCGAGTATGGGGCTTTCGAAATATTGAGTTTCCAAAAAAAATTTTGATTTTTATTTTAAATCCAAAAAATAAAAAATTGAAAATTTGAATATGTAATAATATTCAAACTTTGGAGGAGCTTTGGTATAAAAAAAATGATTTAAATCGGCTGTACCGTTTTCGAGAAAATCAAAAACAAAAAAAATGGACCCAGGGGGGCTACCAAAAATAATAATTTTTTTGTAAAATTTTTTGAACCATTAGCTAGTTTTAACCAAAAAAAATTTTAACATTTTTTTTTTAAATTCTGTGGGACAGTTCTTGAGAAAAAAAAGGAGTGCTAAATATTTCACTAGAACACTTGTTAACTTCCCATAGGGACTTATTGTAATCGGTCCGATTTGTCAAATTGGAGTTTTTGACATTTCTCGACGTTTCAAGGTCCCTAGAGGCTATATCAAATCAATCAGTTTTAGAGAGATGTCTGTGTGTGTGTGTGTACTGTACGTACGTTCGTACGTTCGTACGTGCGTACGTTCGTACGTGCGTACGTTCTGGTATCATTTTTCGTCGTCGATATCTCAAGAACGAGTAAAGATATCGACTTCAGATAAATTTTCTTTAATAGATAATAACTTCGAAAGAGGCTGAAAGGGCGTTTATTAAAATTCAGTGAGTAGTTTTTTCACTATAACGGTTTAAAAAAAAGGAAAAATGTTGGTTAGTTTCAAATATCTCACGAAAAAATAATGCTATTGATTTCATCAAATAAAATTTAATGTACTCATTATAAGGTCATACAGATTTGGTATGAATTTGGAAAAAAATGAACACACCGTTATTTTTTTAAATAAAAAAAAACTGAAAAAAAAATTTCATAACCCAGATATTCTAAGAACGGAAAAGAATTTGAAACTCAAAATAATTTTATTTAACGAAAAATAATGTGTTTGATAACTGGTAAAAATTAAAAAAAAAAAGTTTACAGTTTTTTTACAAAAAATAAAAAACTAAATAAAATTCTATTGAAAATTGGTAAAAATTGTTTTTCGACTCAAATTTCTCGAGAACTAGTAGTGATATTGACTTCAAATTTAGTTTATTTTATACATAGTATAATTTTGTACAATTGGTAAAATGTTGACAAATATTGAATTAATAGTTTTTTTTTAAATAAAAAAACTATTAAAAATTCTAGTGAAAACTAGTTAAAATTGTATTTCAAGTCGAATTTCTTGGGAATGAACACCGATAGTGCCTTCTAAAGTATGTTGTTTTATACATCGATGCCTTCCCGTAAGAATGTATACTAAGCGACATTTCTAAAATTGTGTAGGAAACGAAAAAAACGAAGAAAGTTCTAGTTGAATCATAGTGTGCTAAGAGACAATTTTGGTTAAACTAAGTGACATCTAACAAAATTTTTTGTTGCTCACGACAATGAGATCTTTATTAATGTCGCTTAGCATTTTTTTTTGGCGGATAATACAAATTGCAGGGGGCAACATTATTTTAATGAGAAAACATGGCAGTTGATAAATTTTTTTATTTGTACTCTAGTTTCCTTTTCATGCATAATAGGTTGGCGCAAACCTAGGCCAAAACGTGGCCCTTAACATATAGTATATTTCCTCATCAAAAAGTCATTTTCGAAAAAAGTGTCGCTTAGTACATTCTTACGGGAAAGTATCGACATAATACAATTATTAACATATGGTTAAATTTTGACAAGTATCGAATTGACAGTTTTAACAAAAATATACAAAAAAATCTACTAAAAAGTGGTAATATTTGTTTTTCGACTAGAATATTTTGAGAACGAGCAATGATATTGACGTTGCCATTATTTTTTTTATTGTTTAATATAGTATAAGATTTGCAGTAATACATCAAATTTATCAGAGTTTATAAAACCAATTGAAAAGACACAAGCAAACTAAAGGTAAGGAATAGGCCTATTGGGGATACCTCGTTAAAAAAAAACGCGTGGAAGAGTACGGTATAGAACTCATCATTTTTAATATTTATTATTTATGCGCGGCTTATCCGAAATTCAAAGTTATAATATCATAAGCATTTGATAGTGTTTAGCATCAAGCTCTCTCTTATCGAAAATGCGTGCATTTGGTATTGATGAATCTCTTTTTCGATGGATTTTAAACAACCTTTCAAACCGCTCAATACAAGCTGTATTGGGTGGTCTTATGTCTAAAGTTCATAAGATAAATGATGGTCATGGTGTGCCACAGGGCTCTGTTTTGTCTCCGACTCTCTTTCTTATATTCACCAATGATTTTTGTCTGAACCTGCTAATCTATTTAATTATTTTGCCGGCGACAGCACTCTCGCCCAAGAAATATTTTTAGCCGTAATTTAAAAAGCGTTTTCAGAGTTAACTTTAAAGCACGTTTATTCAAAAACACGCTCTAGATGTGCCCTTAGAGCAAACATTGAGCTCACTTGCAGCTAATTGATTGAGATTGAGAGCACTTTTGAGTACCTTAATATTGTTTATAAGTATGTTTTGTCAGTTAAAAGCATTAATATAGGCTCTAAAACTGCCTAAGAAACTCCATTATGGAGATAGATTTTTAAATTCGTTTACTAAGAGCTTGCAATCAATTTTGAAATAGAGCTGGGGCCTTGCATTTAACTCTCTCAGAGCTGATTAAAAATATTTAAAAAACATTCAGATCAAACGATGTTACTTGAGTCGCTTCTCATATTCGTTTCCAAATGTATGTCCTTGTTCTTCAGATGTGGATTTAAAACGACAACGTATGATAAGCTCATTAAATTTTGATCTCGATGGCATTGTCAAATGGGGAACAAAAAACCACATATAATTCCTCTCTAAACAATTCGACCGTAACATTCGCGCTTCAGGAAATGGTCAACAGTATATCCTTGAGCCTAACTTCGGACGTACTGTATAATTCGGGGCTTCTTTCTTTAGTAGTACATACAACACGAATGTGGAATGCTTTACCCGACTCTATATTCCCCTGCCAATATGAAATTCACATATTGTAATCAAAATCCTTTTAGTGTGCGTAAAATTAAAAGAAAAAACATTGTTTTCTTTCGCTTAATTTATACGATGTATAATTTGATTCAAACATTCTGAAATTGAAGCATTATGGACTGTACCTTCCATAGAACCATTTCTTCGGTTTCCAACTTTATCATTATCAGCATAATGGATTTTAATGAAATTTTGTGGAAGAAGTTGTACGAGTTTCCCAAATTTTCCTGGGCCAAATCTAATTTAACCTATTTTTATTAAAGTGACGAAATGCTGTCAGGGGATGAGATACTAAGTTAAGGTATTTTATCCTTTAGACTTTAAGGAACAAGCCAGTTAAAGTTCAGTTAATTTTTATATCAAAAGCGACACGGCTTAAATGGTACCTATAAAATAAATAAATAAATTTGGTGGTGCAACAGCTTGGAGTGAACCAGGACCTAGTGACTTACAACTCTCAACCATTTCTGTGTGCGTATAACCAGGGAACGGAGGGGACGTACAATTTTCTGCCGATTCCGAACGGCTAATGATCATCACTTTCCATGACAAGAGATAGTCTTGGAGAATTTGTCAATTCCTCGTAAGAGGCAGTACAGAGTACACCCATGAAAAAAAACTTTCTATAGCAGCGGCTGAGAATCGAATTCGAGACCTTCCGCATGACAGTCCAACACACTAACCATTATGCCAAGGGGTACTATAAATGGGACCTATAGTCATTCAAAAAAATGTAGTTAAAAAAAAAGTGGGTTTCGTAATTTTGAAGTTTACAAAATCTATAAGAGTACCATAAACCACAAAAGCATCACCATTCGACTAAAAGTGTTTAAGAGTAATTCCAATGTGAGCATCATCATTGGAACAATTTTATTTGAAATTGAAAACCTTAAGCTTTGTTTCCATTTTCCCCCCAACAAGATAGGTTAAAGAGCCACAAGCCCCAAGCATTTTCTTCTTGTCTAACCCCAATCGACACTCCCAATGTTTTGTGTCGCATCTAATGCTAATCGCCCTGAACCTACAAAATCCATTGTGCATATCTTTGATCAGAGTGTTAACCTCATCAACACCCTCCATTACCTTGTTCAAGATTAAATACTTATATCATCACAACATTATCATGTGTGTTCCAATTTTCCTCCAATCACAGGATAAAATTACCAGCAGCTAATGGTTCGATTGAGTCGGATTTTCGAAGATAATAATAACCTCGATCATTACTCAAAAGTTTTCCGATTTAATTACAAGGAACATAAGACACGAACACTTTACCTGTCTCTCATTTATTTTCCTACCGGCTTAAGTCAAAGTTTCTATACACAAGGTAAAGTGGGTGGTCACACGCAAGTCATGCCATCGTTACTCAGGGCTCAGTAGAATATGTAGACAATTAATCCTGTTAAAGGAAGGGAAGTGGAAAAGTATCTTTTCTTTAATGTCTTACAATGAGCCCCTAGGGCCTAGGGGGATGAGTCAAATGAATGGATTTACGGAACATAATGTAAGAGTGTTCGCTCACGCTGGCTGCTTGTGAAAATAATTTGTTAAGGAATAAATAAACCGCACATGCACTTGTGTGTGAAGGAAACAACAATGCAAACAAAGACGAACTGAAGATAGATGATTATTGTTTTGTTGTTTAATGAATGAACTTCTGGCTAAGGACTTGAGCTTCTTTTTTCAGAAATTCGACTTCAAAGGATCAACCAACACCAGACTACACCACAGACTACTGTTTGGAGAGAACTTCAATTTGGGAACTCCATCAAACGCTACAATTACAAGAAGTTCTGAGAAGATTATAGACTTTTTGTTAATCAACAGAATCATTGGAAATAATCCACCAATTTCTAAAACATTGGGCCTCCACAGTTTAGAAGTAACATTTCACAAACTATAACTTTTCGCCAATTACTTCGAAGAAAACTTCACACCCAACTCACCTACAGATCGAGGGTTCTTGGACGACTTGAGGAATCAATTCAGCTGAATTTGTAGTCAAACATGGAAGAAGTAACATTCGAAGATAGTTATCCACTATGCAGTTCGTTGGAGGTAGCAGACTTCGTCGGCAGAAATCAAAGCCAAAAAAAAGAACGCTGGATCAGATTTAAGTCTCTGACTTCCTTTTGACAAGACGTCTATGAGAACTGATGATTTTTCTTCCAATCATATTGAACAACTGATACTTCTTCAGGTATGAAAAACGTCAAAGTTAGAGATAATTCCGAAAAACAACCAGCAACGTATCAAAAACTGCATTAAGGAACACTGCAGGCCAAAAGTTTGAGCCCAACATAGTCAACTGACTTCATTAATGCCTGGGGGTTGATTTTTTGAATTAAAGATTGGGTTTCTTACCTAATTTGTTTACCTGAACAATACGCAATACCTTCAGGTAGTAAAAGTTGGATTTTTAATCCAGATTTTTTTTAAAAAGGGTGTTTTTTTTTAATAAATGTGGAAAAACCGATTATATGGATTTATTGAGACGTATTTGGGTTTTTCATAATTATAAATTTTTATGACTTTTGGTTGTTGATTCAGCAATTTTTTATGACGCCAAACATAAAAAAGGTTTTTAAAAACGAAACATTTTAGAACTGGATTGCAAGTTTTTATATAAAATCCACCTTTTGAAGTCATAAGCATTTATTTGAGATTCTTCATCTTTTGAGTAAACAACTAGTTTAAAATGGGAAAAGTTGCGGAAACCACGATTGAAAAACGTTCTGCAATCTTATTAAAGAAGGCAAATCGCAGCGGGAAGTTGCTTCGCAGTTGAAGATATCGAAGGGCTGCGTTCAACGCTTAAACCGGACTTCTTGAGGATAAATCACGGTCAGGATGGCCTAGATCTATAACTAAACACGAGGATCTGCTAATAGTAACAACAAGTAAACGAAATAGGCCAAAAACAGCACTAGAAATACGTGCTGAAATAAATACAACACGGAATAAGCCGCTGTCCTTGACAACCGTCAAACGATGAGAAACGAAGAGATGCTGAATTATTTGGACGAGTTGCTGTTCGAAAACCCCTTCTTCGACCACAAAACAAGCTGAAACGGTTAGACTGGGCCAAAAGGCATAGGGACTGGACGGAAGAAGATTTTAATAGAGTTTTATTGAGCGATGAATCCAAGTTCAAGGTATTTGGAATAAAACGAAGGGTTTTCGTTCGACGCAGTGCTGAACAAAAGATGCTACCCGACTGTATAGCTCCTACCGTCAAGCATGGAGGTGATTCTGTGATGGTCTGGACATGTTTTTCTTCAAATGCAGTGGGAGATTTGACTCGAATTATTGGAAAAATGAACAAGGAAGCGTATAAGAAGATACCTGAAGAAAACGCTTTGATCTCTGCACTAAGATTGATTGGTGAAGGATTCATATTCCAACAGACAATGACCCTAAACACATGTCGATACTTTGCCAGTATTACCGAAGAAGACGAATACCGGATATAAACTCTATAGAGTTATTGTGGGAGGAGGTGGATAGGAGGTTCCGGGATCAATACCCCTCATCGGAATCTGTTGTGGAATACATAACAGGATTGCTGGAGCAATATACCAAATGAAAAAATTCTAAAACTTATAGGTAGATTGCCAAGAATTGTAAAAAAAAGTAATCGAGTGTGAAGGGGGCTTTTTCGATGAAAAAACGGTTTAAATCATTTTTTCTTTTTTAAATAAATATAAAGAAAATATTTTGTTCTAGAAATAACCTAAGAATAATAATAGGTATCTTAAATGGAAACTGCAAACTTCGAAGACACTAAGTTTACTTGGTATGGTAAAAAGTGACACCTGTAGATACTGCAACATGCATGAGAAAACACCGGAACACATACTAGGAGGATGTTATCCACCAATGCACCAAAGGAGAAACCATCTGGGACAATACCTGGTAGAAGAAAACGACCTATCCCCTATGAAGGTGCCCCAAATACTAAGATTTATAAGAGCAAAAGATTTGGAGGAGGAACTGTAGGATGAGTAATCTCATTAATTTTTAAGTGGGGGCATAATAGATCCCCAGGTCGCACTGCAATAATCCCAAATACAAATTCTTTCTATTGATGAATTTTCCATTAAATCAAACAATCTGTTGTGACGAGCTAAATTTAAATTTCTGGATAACTTAGCAGTATGTTTCCATGAATATTTTTAAAGAAATACTTATTGATAATTGTGAAACAAAACCCAAAACGTAAACGACTTACGACTTGAAAGTTAATACCTGGAACTTGAGAAGTATAAACACACCAAGCGCAACTCAAAAGATAAAGTGTTTCATCACACGAAAGAAACCAGATTTTACCATGATCTCAGAAATATGATGGAAAGGATGGTATCAAGAAATTGCATATGAAGCACGCTCTCTTGGATAGTCTGTGAAGCTAGTCCGGAATAAAATGTATCCAGTGTTCGGTTACTGGCGGATATAGCGTACTTGCTGGACATAAAAAAAAAAAAACTTTCGACAACGTCTGGACACTTGGTAAGAAGAGTCAAACATTTCCTAGCCCATATACTTTCTTATCTATACGTAGGAGAACACGTATCATCAACTAAGGAAATCAACGCTGGAGTCCCTCAAGGATCAAATCTTGGACCGCAGACAACAAACTAGGTACAAAGACGAAGCTTTATACAGACGACTCTATCACACACGCCACTACTTTTTCACCAGTGCAAGAGCCCATTAAAACCCAATGAGGATACCATCTCAAATGGGAACTTAAAACAAACAGCACCATATTCTTCAGATCACAAATGAGTGGCATTCGAAAATGAGCGTTTACCCTGGGATATGATGAAACTAAAGTTTCCAGACAACAATGAAGTAAAACTCAAATCATCAACGAAGTACTCCAACCAACTGAAATTCAAGAAGCA
Source organism: Philhelius festivus (assembly GCA_963931855.1). Lineage (NCBI taxonomy): Eukaryota > Metazoa > Arthropoda > Insecta > Diptera > Syrphidae > Philhelius > Philhelius festivus. Next base: position 172,579,357 of record OZ007555.1, read on the forward strand.
TGCAGACTTAATGTTGAATACATCCAACTATTCTCTGCAATTGATCCATCCGCGAAATCAGGAGGCAAAATGAACTAAATAAGAAGACCAAGCTGCTTGTGTATAAACAAATTATCCAACCCGTTCTGATCTACGCCTTTCACATCTGGTTTACTATTTCACCTACAGGAATGAAAAAGATGAAACATTTTGAAAGAAGGATGCTCCGCATCTGCTGTAACGTAACCGTAACGTAACATTCTTCTTCTTCTTCTTCCTTGTTTCGGCGCTGTTATGATCTCGATGTCGAGGGGATCATAACGCTCCCACGTATCTGCTTCACACTAATGATCCGCCTGTGGGGTTCGCCGGGTTGACCTCAGAAATCGGCGGCAAGCCTCCCGGTTTTGTATTGTTCCATTTCTGAGGCCAACTGAATGCTGGTGTTTTTGCATTTGTTTGTACCAGGAGTGTTTAGGCCTACCTTTCTTTTTACTCCGAATTGGAACGTTGTATGATATTGCTCTTTTGACGGGGTTCTCAGGATCTCTCCTTTGAACATGGCAATACCAACTGAGTCGGTCGTGTTCAATTTTTTGGGAAATGGTATTCTTAACATGAAGGCTTCCTCGGATCTTCGTACTTCTAATTCGATCAAGCTTTGTAACTCCTGCTGTCATACGAAGCATCTTCATCTCAGCTGCCGTTAGCTTACTCTCATACTTTTTGTACATTGTCCAACATTGTGAACCGTATGTGAGTGCTGGACGCACAACTGAAGTGTAGAGCTTTCCTTTCAGCTTAGGGGGCATTTTTCGGTCACAGAAGATAGCAGAATTTTCCCGCCACTTCATCCACCCTACGCTTACGCGATGATTGATATCGTCATCACAAGTAGCTTCGTTATTTATCAAGTGTGGATCAGAAAATGGGCAGCATAGGTATTCTGTCTTTTTCGCGCTTATGCGGTACCCACTTCCTTCTAGAACATCCACCCATACGTCAAGTGCTCGTTGTAGGGATATCGGGTCTTCACTTATGATGGCTCCATCGTCAGCAAAGAATAACTGATGCACTTTTGGATCCGTCACTTTGCCTTCAAGCAGGTAATCAAGAACTGTAATAAAGAGCAGGGGACTCAAGACACTTCCCTGGTGTACACCTACTGTGATTTCGAATTCTTCGGTGACTCCAGCTGCGCACCTTACTTTAGTAACTGCTCCATCATACATGTCCATAATTATCCGCACATAGGTTTCTGGAACTCCTCGTTGCCTGAGGGCCACCCATATTAGATCTCGTGGTTGCCGATCGAATGCTTTTTCAAAATCAACCAATACGACATGCAAATCCTCCAAAGAATCCCGATGTTTTTCCATAATTATTCTTATACTCTGGATTGCATCCGTGGTTGACTTACCCCCGACAAACCCGCACTGGTCATCAGATAGCCTAATTATTTTTCGCAGTCGGCTACCCAAGACTCGCTCAACGATCTTCATGGTGTGTGCTTAATCGAACGGTAATTATCACAGCTTCGAGTATCACCCTTTCCTTTATAAATTGGAAGAAGCTAACTTTCCCTCCATTGATTAGGCATGCGATCACCTCGTATAAGTTTGGAGACAAGAATCATGAGCCATCTAAACCCGATGTCTCTCATCTTTTTCCAAAACTCTGAGGGTATTTCGTCTGGGCCAACAGCTTTTCCCTTTTTGGAGTATTTTACCGCCTCACTAACTTCTTCGACTGTGACGTCGGATACTTCGCTTAAGTTAGGTGAAGCTATTGGAAAGTATAGCCTTGGAAATTGTTCGTTTAGAAGTCCGTCACAATACTGTCGCCACCTGTGAAGAATTTCGTTGTCTTCCACAAGTAGTTGGCCTTGAGCATTGTTAATGAACTTTGGCGAACAAATCTCCTGGGCATTTCTTCTTCTTTGAGCTGCTATTTTGAAGATAGTTGCGCCCTTATTCGTGTTTTGCCGTAGCTCTTGAATAGCACCAGCTGTCGGGGTAGAAATTTCATCCAGCTCCCGATACAGGTTTTCTGTATTGTTTGCTTGAATTTGGGCGCACTTCTTCTTCGCTTCTTTCTTGCAGTTTCTATATATATTCGAGGCGTGACTTTTGCTCTGTATCATTAGAGGGGCACTTCGACCAAGCCTTGAAAGCCATTTTCTTTTTACTTATAACTGATTTAGCTTCATCATTCCACCACCATGTTTCTTTGCCTTGTTGGTTGTGTCCTTTTGAAACCCCTAACAGTGTTTTGGCTTTTTCTTTGCAAGTTCTCTGTAGGAGATCCCACATACTTTGTGCTGTACTCTCTTCATTTCGAACTTTATCGGTGTTGTTATACAGAACGTTTTGCATATTCGAAATAAAAGCTTCGCCTTTTTCCTTATCCAGATTATACCATTTGATCTTCCCAAAAGTTTTTGTATGTTTGTTGTCGTTCACTGTCTCCATAAAAAATTCTGTCAGTAGGAGACGGTGTTGGTGGGCGATCGCTTCTCTTAGTATCACTTTGCAATCTTTTACCCGGGGTTTCATGAAACTAGATACCAAATGGTAATCAATCTGGGTTTCATTTCCACCACTGCTGTAAGTGACCAGGTGTCGGCTTTGTTTGACGAACATGGTATTTAGTACGATAAGACCGTATGTTTTGCACATGCTCAGGATGTCTTCACCAGGAGGGTTCCTGGTGCCGTATCCGAGGCCTCCATGGCAATCTTCATAGTCTTCGTTTGTCTTCCCGACATGTCCGTTCAAATCTCCGCCCACGAACAAAAACTCTTCCTTTGGGATGACCTTAAGTAGATTGTGAAAGTCTAGCCAAAATGCATCTTTTTGCACCTGCTCACATCCAATTTGGGGAGCATATGCAGTGACAATATTCCACAACTTTCCTTTAATCACCAATTTAAGGGACATCAAACGGTCGCTGGGTTTCGAAATGGTCAATAATCTGCCTAATAGATGTTTTGCAAGGATGATTCCGATTCCGTTTTTACCCTTTTCCGTTCCATAGTAGAACATCTTATCAGTGGCGTAGATAGGGGGGGGATCAGGGGGATATATCCCCCCCCATTGGGATCGATAATTGTTCAACATAACCAGTCATGAACCAAATAAGTTAAAGAAACGCACTCTGAAATTTTTTTTTACGTCTCTCACCAATTGATAAAATAGGTAAACGTGCAAGAAAAAGCGCTTCCATCCAGCTACATACTCGTATATATATTTTATTAGAGATATTAGCTACACTGCCGGTTTCAACGTCAACTCCCGAAAGAACTTTCTCCAGTCAGTAAAAAGAATAAAAACAATACAAAGAAGCATGACCAACGAAGTGAGATTATTAAAAATATGTCTATTTTAATAACAGTGTGATAAGCTTTGGATGTTTACTTATTTGCAGGATCGCTTGAATGGTTTGGCTGCTCTAGCTATTCATCGCGAAATACCTATACTAGCAGACCAGATTATAAGTGTTTTATCTAAAAAGAACAGAAAACTGGATTTTATTTTGTGATTTATTTTTTAAATTAATATTATTTTACTTACTACAGTGCCTTACATAAGTATAACCTGTAAAAATGCGTTTTGTAGAAGATTAAAATGGGAATGACACCCTACTATTTTTTATTGAATAGTGATACCATTAAGTAAATTGAGAAGAAAAAAAAGTTCTGTTAGTTTCTCTTCTGGTGGTTAAAAATTAAAACAGATTTTTTTTTGTTTTGCAAAAGTATAACCGCTTTTTTATTTTGATCTGTTTTTTTTTTTTTTTTTTTTATTTTAAGTACATTTTTTCGGCTAAATTAGTAAAGGACATTGCTGCCCCTATTTTCGACCAATCTAAAAATTGTTTTTGACATACTGTTGACAAGGTTATTTAATATGGAATCGTCTATACAGTTCCATTCTTCCACAATCGCCTCTCGCAGCTCAGCAACACTGTATAATTGCCTATTATGGGCATACATTTTGCAGGTCAAAATTCCCCAAAGATTTTCAATAGGGTTACAATCTGGAGAACGTGCCGGGAACACCATAAAATGTATGTTATTCGATTCGTACCATCCCAAACTTTGACGACTAACGTGAATTGGGGCATTATCATGCTGGAAGACATGCCGAACTCGACGAAATCGTCTTATGTAGGGTACCAAATTATCCTGAAGCACTTGGATGCAAGCTGAACTGTTCATCTTTGCAGAGTTGAAGGCAAGTGCAATCTTACCACGGTCGCAGAAGGCCCCCCAAACCTTACAACTGCCACCGCCAAAGTTCCTCTTGAAAACAAACTTTTTTCCATTTTCAGATCGTGCCAATATCCGTTAAAACCACCAGACCCATCAAGATTAGACTTTTTTTCGCCACTGAAAATAATCTAAAATAATCTAAAAAAAACGTTCATGGAATTATGCCATTTGGAATAACAAAAGTTAAGTGTAAATTAATGGAATGTTACTTATGGTTTTCCAATTCCGTTTCATGTTTTGCTGGGCAAAGTCTTACTTTTTTTTGTAGACTGTTGTCAAATTTGAAGCTGGCATCATTTTGCACCGAACAATCACTTTACTGCTTTTTAAGGCACGAAAAACCGTTGAAACCGAAATTTCTAAGCCCAATTCGTCCCGAACGTCTGGCAAAGAATGCGCCGAATTGGATGCAGCATTTATTAAATGCCTCTTATCTCGACGTGTCAGCTTCTGCAGATGCCCGGGTCTTATTTTCGTCTCATAAGATTCTGGATCTTGTAAAATATTTCGGACGACACGATCGGATTTTTAAGTTTTACTACCAATAGCCCTTAAGCTTAGGCCAGTTAACCGAAAAGCTTGAATTTTAAGTTTTTCCGTATCGCTTAAATGTTTACCCCGCGGCATTGTTTCTTGTCATTTCGAAGCACATAACTGAATGAAGCTTCAGAGAGGTTTGCATTGTGCGGTTATACTTTTGCAATATATAAATATCTGTTTTTAATTTTTAAACACCAGAAGAGAAAATAACGAAACGTTTTTTCTTCTCAATTTACTTGATTAGTGATGCCATTCAATAAAAAAAATAGTAAAGTGTCATTCCCATTTTAATTTTCTACAAAACGCATTTTTACAGGTGCGGTTATACTTATGCAAGGCACTGTATATCAATATTTATTCTACACTGAAAATAAAATCTAGGTGTATATGATAAAAATGTAGGTTGATCTGACAAAAATTTTGTCAATATACGTCCAACAAAAAGTTTTATCAAATTGACAAAAATTATATAATTTTGTTGAGGTAACAAAAAATATTTTGTTGTATCCACAAAATTATTTTGTTATGCTTACAGATTATTTTGTTGAAATAATAAAAATATGACAAAATTTCGTAGAATTTACAAAATTAATTTGTCATATTAACAATTATTCTTTTGTTGTATTAACAAATTTTTTTGTTAATGTTAAAAATTTGTTTTTTTTTATTATTATCGGATTACCAAAATTTTTTTTGTTAAATTAACAAAATTATTTTGTTAAATTAACAAAACTTTTTTGTTAAATTAACAAAATATTTTGTCAATTCAACTAAATATTTTGTTAATTTTACAAATTTCATTTGTTGAATCCACAAAATTAATTTTGTCAAAATATTTTTTTTTTTTTGATTTAAGTCCACAAAAATTGGCGTTTCGTCCCTACGATCTCACATGCAACCATTTGTGAGGGCGTATGGACAATATGCAATTTTTGTTAAGTTCAGTTAATCCTACATCGATTTTTTGACGAAAACTAAATGTGAACTATATCATAAACAAAAGAAAATGTCATGATCAAAAAAATATTCGCGCAGAATTGTTTGGTTTCCTTACAAAATAGTTTTATCTATTTGATTATATTATTTTATCAATATTACAAAATAACTCAACCCCAGAACAAAATATTTGTCATTTTAACAAAAACGTTTTCATTTTTTGTTAAATTGACAAAAAAAAATTAACAAAGACTTTGTGACATTGACAAACATTTACAAAACAGATTTTTTGTACGTACAACAAACATTTTGTTAGCATCACAAAAAAGTTTGTGGATGTGACAAAAATCGCTGTTTTATTTTGTTATATTAACAAAACTTGGTTTGTTAAACTGACAATATTATTTGTAGGGCATATTTTGTTAAACTGACAAAAAATCATGCTGAATTATAAAAAATTTGTGAAATGAACAAAATCATTCTTTCGTATTGACAAAAATTTAGTCAAAACGATAAAATTGTTTTGTTGAAGGTTAACAAAACGTTTTTATCAATATTCCCTAGGAATTTATTTTTAGTGATAGTTCATATTCAAATTAATGCGTATAATATATTATCTTTAGAAAATATAATTTTTTTATGGCATACACAATGAATTCAATGAAGTCTTGTTATTTGTTTTATTTTTTTAATTGTTAAGACTTTAAAAAATATGAGCGAACTAGATCTATCCCCCCCCATAGCGAAAAGCTATCTACGCCACTGCATCTTATAGTTTTTTGTCCTCGTATCCAAGAAACGGGCCCTGTTTCCCGTGTTTCGCCATTTTGTTTCTTGAACACATAAGATATCCACTCGCCTTCTTTTCATCATCTCTTCCAGCTCGAAGCTTCGACCTGTCATACTGCCAACGTTCCAACTCGCAACTCTCAGATTTTGTATAATCTGCGGCATTACTTTGCTAGCCCCCGGAATCCGTCTAGCTCTGACCCAAGCATTGCTGCTCGGTCCAGGATCAGTACCATGTGTAACAATGGTAGTGCCTGGCGGGGTAGTGTCATTTCTAACGAGTACTTCCATAATGCTTGAATTCACAAAATTATCGAGTATCGACGTGTGCATGCTCCAGTTTTGTATTTGATCTCTCTTTTACGGCACCGGTGATCTCCAGTCGTGCCAACCCAGGGACTGGCATGCACACTTTTGGGAAAGTTTATAGGTGTTACGTGTCGCTAGGTTCACCTTGCTGTTTGTGGCCTAGATGTATTTACTCCTTTAGTCGCCTTTTACGACAAGCGGGGAGGCGCTGCAGGAATATTCTAACCCGTCCCTGCACAGGGAACCGTAACGTAACATTGATGAAGAAATATATATACCGCATGAGAAAGGGAGGTTCACCGCAGTGTAAGACGAGACAAGCGTAATCACATCAACGCTTTGGCTTTTGCTTTTGACAGATGTGCTAGTAGAACCGTCTAAAGCATTACAAAGGAACTGGTTGGTGCTCGCAGTTCCAAACAACACCTCGTAAAAGACTCAGGCGGTTCGCTATACCTAGTTCAAATGCGGATCAGCTGAGAAGGTGGAAGGACCATTTTCGTCGGTATTAAACCGAGTTACCGACAACAATCCGTAACTGATACCTGCTGAGCCGATAGGAGCAACAAATTCCCGAATCCGCACTGCACCCCCCAGTAGAGATGAGATCCGTAAGGCAATCAAAACACTGAAGATCAACAAAGCAGTAGGACTTGATGGCATTCCTACAGAGCTTCTACAAGCGGCGCCAACGACATCGAGCGAACTCCTGCATCCACTCATAAAGAAAGCTTGGGTCTCCGAAGGACTTCCAAATTAATGGAAAAAGGGAATGATAGTCAAGCTCCCTAAAAAAGGAGACTTAACACAGTGCGAAAACTGGAGGGGGATCGCATCAGGGAACATCTAGAAGCCACACTCGATGCCGAACAAGCAGGTTTCTGCACTGGATCCTCATGCATTGATCATATCAATACTTTAAGGATCATAATTGAGCCACTCCACCTGCTGTTTGACTTTGAGAAGGCTTTTGATAGAGTCAATAGAGAATTTATTTGGCATGCCTTACGCAGGAGGGTTGTCCCGGATAAATTAATAGCTATTATTAAGGCAACTTATGATGGATCCAAATGTCACGCTTTGTACGAAAGTAGGCTGTCAGAAGAGTTTGAAGTCCAAAGTGGAGTCAGACAGGACTGCATTCTGTCACCAATATTGTTTCTGTTCGTGATAAACAATATCCTGCGAGCGGCCTTGATGGGAAACAGAGGAATTCAATGGACTCCGACGTCTCACCTGAAACATCTTGACTATGCCGACGACGTATGCTTGCTCAACAGGGGTGGAGAGAAACAGAAATCGTAGGGCTGAAAATCAACTCCGGCAAAACAAAGATGATCAGCCTAAGAACATAGTCATCTTCTCTCATAAATATTTCTCAACAACTGGTAGAGAAAGTACAGAGCTTGCAATACCTTGGAAGTATCATCTTTACTGAGAGTGGCACCGAACAGGACATCAGCAGTCGAATCGGGAAGGCAAAGGCTGCTTTCGGAATGCTCAGAAATATATGAAGGAATAACTCTCTAAGCTTAATAACCAAGCTACGGCTGTTTCGATCCAACGTCGAATCCGTTTTACTTTACGGTTTCAGCATTTGCAAAGTAACAGTAGGTGTCATTAAGAAGCTGCAAACGTTCATTAATAGAAGTCTACGAAATCGTATATCAAACGAAGAGCTCCGCATGAAAACGGGCACAGGAACCTATTGACTCTATTATACGACGTCGAAAGTGGAAGTGGATCGGACACATGTTTCGAAAAAGCGACAACTGTATTGCAGCGCATGCAACGCAGTGGAATTCGCTCACTCAAGAAGGAAGAAAAGCTGGACGACCGAGAAGCTCATGGAGAATGACAGTCGAGGAGGAGTCAGCCCAACTAGGCAAGAGGTGGAAGGAGTTGCGACTCATATCCAGGAACCGAACACGATGGCGAGCTGGCGTTGTGGACGCCCTACGCTCCACTAGGGGTCCCCACGGACATAAAAGGTCTGAGGACCTAAGTAAGTAAGTAAGACGCTGTACGAAGAAACAAAATTTATATCTCTAGACCAGTATTTGCTGCAGCAACTGGAAAAATCCTCACGAATTTGGAAGATCATCCCAACTCAGCAAAAGCCAAAAGTCTTTAACATAAACCTGACTCAAGTTCAAAATAAATCTTGAGCAGAAATTTAACCAACTTCTTGTAGAAAATTGGAGACATCTAGCTAGAGATTGAGCGAGCTTGCTAGAAGAAGGTTGTTGTTCCTGGTTGAGGCCGGTAGTGGTGGTGGAGCGTAGTTGCCCCTTAGGTAAGTATTTCAAGAATATAATATCGAATTTGTTCGTAATGAGAAAAAATAATTTCAGATAGTGTCAACACGTTCAAAATGTTTCAAAATATATTTTATTAGAATGGCTTAGTATAAACTTTAACTTAAAGTCTAAAAAACAAGGATACCAAATTTATTTTTTGCATCCATAAATACAAGTTTTTTCCCCAACTTTTCAACCGAGTAACTAATAATACCCTTGGTTTGAATTTTTTCGATACCGAAATTTTTTAATTTCGCCATAACTCAATCCGTATTGCTGTTTTATTTGATAAACAACAACTCCGGACAGTATTCAGATAAAAAATAAATAAATAAAAATTCATGGATCACTGCAGGCGCATAGCTCATCAAGAAGAAATAACTTACGTTGTACCTGTATGAGATAACAAAAAAAAAAAATAAAAACTAAAAACATTCGCTACTCCTTCATAATCCAATTCAACAAGGATAGCAGATGAAAAATATATTCCCAGGGAGTTTTCAGGTTGTTTTTTCTATCAAAAACTTCAACATGAGGGTAAGGGATATGATACTGAAACCTAAACAAGAAACGATTCCAGAAGCTCTCGGGTTTTTTTTTCAATTTTTTCTATGCACTGTTACAAAATTCATGGTTTTATTATGGCACCAAAGGGAATTGGGAACGGGAATGGGAACGGGAACATAACCCTGCAAACAACTAAATTGAATGTCAGATCGGTAGCTCCGCGGCCCAGTGGCGCATACATTGGTGCGTTTGAAGTAAAAACTGGAAACAAAATCCTTAAACTTTCCCTTACGGCAATCAACCATCCTCATGTAAGAATGAAGCTGGCACTACTTAAGGGTAGTTTGAACCCCTTAAGCGCGCGGTCATTTTAAAAATAAAACGGATATAAGGAGGAAAAATGGAGAAAATCTAAGTTCATTCAACATTCCATTCCAGTGGTGCGGCTAAATAAAGAACCTCAATTTTTGACAGTATGTCTCTTGAGTCAAATGAAGGGTGGTTTATTAAGCTTGACAGACAAAAAAAATAGCTATGTCTTGTTATTGTTTATTTCATTGTTAATTGAATGTAGTTTATTTTAGCATAGATTACTTCAAGCTTAAAAAGTTTCAACAGTTCGTCAATAACCGCGAGGGATTTGAAATCGTCCGTACTCCCTAGTAGTTAGATAGAAAAAATTTGTTCATTAAGTGTTTGAGGAACCTGTCAAGCTACTAAGGCCACAGCGCTATTTGCAAAATAGCTGAATATGCGTACACGATGCTTTGTTTTGATCGCGACCAGTGGCGGCTGGTGGGTTTTTGAACAGGTGGTGCACTTTACTTGCTCACTAAGTATTAAGATTAGAAATTGCAACAAAACAACAATTTACATTTATGTTGATTTTTTATTATTTTGTATAATTGCTTGACGAATGTCGACCATCTCTAAAACAGACACACTTGTTACATTTAGCAAGGAATCATGTTTTTTATTTTTCCACTCAAATGCGTCAAATCGTTGATTCAGGTTTCTGTCCAAATTGATTCTCCGCCAAAAATAATGTATGTAAAACAAAAGTATGTGGGTATTTATTTTACTTGTTATAATGTTCTAGTATGTTTAAAAAATAAATATTAATACGGTAATCTAAAAATAAAGATGCAGTAATATTTTGTAATTTTTAAATCTTTTGAATTGGTGGTTCAGCGCACGAGCGCACTTAAGGTACAGCCGCCACTAATCGCGACACTCTGCGATTATTTTTTAGTTTAGTTTAGTTTATTCATCAAACAGAGATTTCAACTCTTACAGACTACTATAATATAAAATAAATATAAAATTGTACATATGTATATATAAGTAAAAAGATAAATAAATAGTATAATTACATGTCATGCTATTGTCATTGCTATTTCCAAAGCCAACCATACATTTTTTTTGAATACATCCCTTGAATTATTTGAAAAAATATCTACATATAAAATTAACAACAGAATTAGTTTCTCTTATACAGCGTGCAAACGGTTCATTTCTACTATAGTTTCTTCTGGCAAAAGTTACTCGCAGATGAAAATGAGCGCGGAGATTTCTTGACGGAAAGTAAAAGTGAATTCGTTCAAGTAAAAGAGAACATTTGATACGATTACTTATTAAATCTTTTATAAACATAATTGAGAAGTATTTTCTTCTTAGCTCAAGCGTTTGAATGTCAATAAGCAAGCACCTAGATGCATATGAAGGTACTTCCATATTCCAGTTCAATTTTATAAAAACAAACCTGGTACATTTTTTTTGAATTTTTTCGATTCTTGCCGAATGTGTATTATAGTAGGGATTCCAAACAATACTACAATATTCCAGTACCGATCTTACGAGAGAAATATATAAAGATTTAAGTGTATACGGGTCAGAGAAATCCCTAGAGTTTCGTCTGATAAACCCTAACATCCCATTAGCTTTATTCACTATGTAATCGATGTGCATGCTAAACGAAAGCTTTACATCTAAAACAACTCCCAAATCCTTTTTTACTGTAACCCTATCTAGAGTCATATTGTTAATCGTATAATCAAAGATAATGGGTGTTTTTTTTCTATGGCAAGAAAAGCTCTGACATTTGGCGACATTAAGAAACAATTGGTTGGATTCACACCATTCAGATAGTTTGTGGATATCTTCTTGTAGAAGAAGGCAGTCGACGGGAGATTTTATGGGCCGGAAAATTTTAACGTCATCGGCGTACATAAGATACTTTGAATGATTGAAACTGTCTGGGATGTCATTTATAAAAAGGACAAATAAAAGAGGTCCAATATGACTACCTTGAGGTACACCTGAGGTAACATCTATCCTTTTAGACTTATGTTTGCCCAATTTAACAAACTGAACTCTGTTTTTTAAATCTTCAGAGATCCAATTAAGAAAACTAGAATGAAAACCTAATTTTAAAAGCTTGAAAATTAAAATATTGTGATCAACTCTGTCGAATGCTCTTCCAATAGTCTAAAAACTGGCCTGTTTGTAGAGATTTATTGAAAATAATACTAAGCGGCAAAGCAAGAGAAGCAGCACATTTTTTTAGAGCAATAGGAGCAATATTATCAGGTCCAGCACTTTTTTTCACATCAACACTATTCAAAGCATCGAAAACATCAGAAACGCTTAACTCCATACTTCCAACATCCACAGTTTTTGTAGGTGTGAAAAGGGGAGGTTCACAAGAAGAAGAAGGCAGATAAACTGATTTGAAATAATCAGCGAAAAAGTCGCATATTATGTTCATATCACTAGATAAGTTATCAGAAAATTTCATACAGTTTGGGAGTCCTGTAGATTTTCTCTTCATATTTATAAACTTCCAAAAATATTTACAATCTGTTTTAATTTTAGACTCAGCTTTGAGAGTAAAATTATTAAACAAAAAATTGTTTAGGCAGTCATATTCACGATGGCATAGAATGTATTGCTGCTTTAGGTCAAAATTATCTCTGTTTTTATTGTAAGCTTTATAGGCTTTATTTTTTCTATTTTTCAGATTCAATAATTGTTTATTAAACCAAGGCGGGTTGTTACTGGGTTTAAATATTTTTTTCGAAATATAAATTTCAAAAGTATAATCTAGATACATTACAAATTTTTCAAACGCATGAATAAGACTTAAATTGTTTATTGTATCATCCCACGGAATTGAAAAGAAATAGTTATTAATTGCTTCAAAGTTTGCACGCTTATAATCAAAATAAAATTCTGGTACATCAATTGTCTCTTTAATATAAGTTAAAAATTTACACTCTACAGTGAAACAAATATGATGGATTGAGTTTTTGACAACAGGGAAATTTGTCTTTTCAATATAAGCTTCAAACTCTTGATCCACGAAAATTAAATTTAATATACGATTCAAACCATTAGGAAAATTATTTACTTGTATAAGATTAAATTGACTGAAAAAATCTATCACTGACGTTTCTATGTCAGTATGGACATTGAATGGTACTAAAAATTTGTCATCCAAGTCTAATTTCCAGCTTATATCTCCAAGATTGAAATCTCCTAAGATTATTGCATGATCACTTGTACTTAAGTTATTTAGAATTGATTGACAATTTAATAAATGCTGATTATATAAATCTAACGAACTTCCTGGTCGAATATAACTTACAGCCACATATAAATTTAAGTTTCTATTCAAATTAATTTTTATTATTAACTGATCAATATCAAAACCTTGTGGATTTATATCCGAAATTAGTTCAATTTGATTACAAACAAAGTTACTTCTAACTGCAATAATTACACCTCCACCTCTTTCAAGACCAGTAGTTAATGAACATCTATCTTTTCGAAAAACTACGAATTGATTACAATTAAATAATTCCGATGAAAGATGATTCTCACTAAGCCAAGTTTCAGTAAGTACTATTATATTATAATCTTGTGATGCAAAGTAGACATATAATTAATTTAATTTCGTTCGAATTCCACCAACGTTTTGGTAGTAGATACAAAGATTTTTAGAATTTACAGTGTTAGAACAATTTACTACAGGAAAATCACTGGAAAATTCAGGAACATCAGGAACGGCATCATCAAAAAGTACATCGCCAGTTGAAAGTGAAGCGACAGCAACAGGAGCAAGATCGATTGAATTTACACCGACCCCATTAGCAGAATAAATATCCGGAACGATATCAAAAAATTCAGGTACAATTGAATGGGTGACGACAGCGCTGGTATTAGCAACAGCAGCAATAACACCATCAACAGCAGCAACATCATCAAAAACAACAACATCATCAACAGCAACAAGATTAATTTTAGCGTCATCATCAGCACTAAGCTATAAATCGTTTTTTTGTTTGAAGTCAAATACGCGAATTTTGACCCCACTTGGCCAAAAATCAGAACTAAAAATAGTTTTAACAAGATCCAGCGGGCAGCCAAACTTGAAATTTAGATATCTTAGATCCGACTCGGAGTCACTCCTTTGTTTAGCTACTAATTTATAGCATGGAAAAGATAATGGGCTTAACTTTGTATTAGCAGCGATATAGGCAGAAATAGAATCTGGTGTTGTACTACAGTGGAAACTCGATAGATGAAACCATTTTAGTGGATTATACACTTTAAGTCCCATATCATTTGATTTTTTACCAATTAATGTGTTATTAGCATTCTTATTTACATCGTTAGCATGCATTTCATTTACAAATAGAGGAGGGATAGAAACATTTTTTTTATAAAATTCATCTCCACCTGACTCAGCAACATCAATTGTATCCCTTTCGTCAGCACAAACATCGAGGAGAGCATCATTGTCATCAGCAATCTTAGTCACAGTAGTTGGAGTGGTGGGAGGAACGAAGATTGTCAAATTATCATTACTCTTGTGAGCATCGTCTGTACGATGAGATGAGTTAAGAGAAACAACAGCCGCAGGTATTTTGAGGTGGCAGGTGGTTAATTTCATATGGCAGGTGAATTCATAGCGGATAGCTATTCGCTCAAGTTTTCTTTGAAGACGCTGATAACTACAGGTATGCCTATCCTACACTGCTCCAAATCTCTTTTGGTTCAACAGTCAAGCTTAGAATTTCTCCAAAACTAGGAATTGTTCAGTCAATAAATTCCATTAAAAAAAAAACTACAATGGACCATCAACACACTACACGTTAGTTCTTTGATGGTGAATGACATGGCGGTGCAATGGTTGTATTGTATCTACACAAATGGTTACGATGGCTGTAAAAGATTGATGAAGCAGCTCCAGCTGCTGCGGAATTATATGCAATGAGTAGTGCACCACGTGATGCATATCGTTTGTACTATATAAACAAACTCTTTGCAATTTTAATCAAAAATCGAAAATATTGCTTTCTGAGTTAATATTAGAATCTTAGGAATGTTAAGGCAACATAAACCTAAACAGTAACTATTATTATAGACCGAGAGCCCACAGCAATTTTTCGGTGTGATTGATAACAAAAAATAATTAGCATAATTAGATAGGTCTTTAGTAGTTATTTACAAATGTGAACATGTTGCATGCTCTAGTGGGAGCTATAGTGCATAAAAGTGCATCATATATCCAGTTCTTTCCAAGTCTAAATAAAAACTATATTGTTGTCGATTGTAAACTGTTAGTTCTTATTCCACAAAATCTATGCCAACCTTTCATTTCAAGCTTTGAATCATTAAACCATGCTTTACTCGAAATTTTTCGCAATACTGTTATTTTATTTAAAATTATATTATATGAAAAGGTCACGAAGAAAGGAAACATTTAGTTGTTTTATTTATGTAGATTTTTGACTTAAGAATCCCAAAGTGATATTGCATCGCTTAAAAGCAGTTGTAAGTATGTAGTCCGAAGGAATAATTTTAGTTCATACCACCACCTTACGTTTTACTCGAACAAAGAGGTAACAATTGGAACGACGAGAAACATTTAGCGTGTCAAAACTAATTAACTTATTACTTAACTTAAACATATTCCCAAAATCCTTGAAATCATTTTATTCGTAATTTTAAGTGTTCATTGTAAGTCTCACATTTCTCCTAGACAGCTTTCTAAAATTAAGGTCCACAACCGCTAAAGCCGTTAAATTCGTATGTTTTTGCATTTCAGCGTTAGAAAATGGAAAGAAATTCGACGTTATCCCAACCAATTTCAGTAGGGCCTTTAACACAATTTCACATAGACTTATTATTTTCAAACTGTCCACCCTTGGCTTGAATCTATCATGCAAAGATAGATCTCTTCTTACCTAAAACACCGTGACAACAAAATTGAATTCATATCTACTTCTCTAATGTACATCCGGCGGTCCCACAAGGTACCCACTAAGGCCCTTTTCTTTTTATTATTAGTATAAACGATGTTGAAATTGTCATCAAATATTCCCATATCTCACTCTACATTGACGATACCAAGTTTTCAAAGAAAATTTCTTCGACAGAATATTCTACTCTTCTTTAATTTGATTTCGACAGCTTCTCTCTCTGGTATCTGGAAAATAGAGCTAAATTTTGCCAAATACCAATCAATCGCTTAGTCACGAAAACACATCCAACATTATCAAAGGCTGAATCTATGCACGACCTTGGTGTTTTCACTTTCTCACACATATTAACGAGATTATTTCTGATCAAATTCAGCACTAGGCTTTGTGAAACGATGGTTCAAGGAAGTCTCTGACCCCTACCTTTCGTCCGTATATCTACAAATTCATACATATGTATATATAGAATCGAGAGCATTCAAAGTAGTTTCTTATATTTTGCCCTTCGTGAATAATTCGTCTTTGAATAATTCTTTGATTCTACCTCCGTATCGGGATCGACTTCTATTAAATAACTAGGATTCACTAGAAGAACGAAAAGAAAACAGCCGACATTCTCTTTATTCATCGACTACTTTCAGGATCTGTTGGCTTGACAACTTTCTAAAAATCTAAGAAATCCTTGTCTTTTCTATTTACCTACCCACAGAAGCTCTTACGGCTTTAATTAACCTATTAGTCGCATGCTACGGAGGATTCATTGTAACATTAACTATTTTGATTGAAGCCTTAGTTCACCTAGCCTAAAGCTTCAAATTCTTAATCTTCCTTCGAGAAGTTCCCTCTAATCCCAGATTTATATAAATTAGACCTACATATATTTAAGTCAGATTAAGATCCGAGTATTATACCTAATAAATGGGGGTGTTGCCACCAACAAACTTAAACTTATTTGCTCAATCGTGTTTCTTAAATAAATCAGAATACTTAGGTCACGCTCGGTTTGAAGCTCTATTCGCTCATGCCCACTCGAGTCCAAAAAAAGAAACACCTTTTTCTGACTTATCAAGACAGATTATAAAACAAATAACAAATCCGCAACATTTGAATGAATTGTATTGGGGATTAATTGCACTGCGACCTGAAGATCTATTGTGCCCCCTCTTAAAATGATGAGCTGGCTCATCCTACAGTTCTTCCTCCAAACCTATTGCCTTAAGGAACTTTAGTATTTGGGGCACTTTTAGAGAGGTTAGGTTGCTCTCTTCCACCTGGTACCGTCCCAGATGGGTTTTCCTTTGGTGCATGATTGGACAACACTTTCCCAGTATGTGTTCCGGAGTTTCCTCATGTATGTTGCAGAATCTGCAAGTGGCACTGCTTACCACACCAATTAGATTAAGGTGTCTTCTAAGTTTACAGTGTCCTGTTAGAATACCTGTTATTATTCTTAGGTTATTCCTACTAAGGTTGATACAGTTTTCGAAACGTTGCCGGTTGTAGTTACCCAGCAGTAGTTTCGCCTGTCTCAGCTTAGGGAGTTCATTCCAGTTCTTTATTCTGTTTGCCTCCTCTTCTTGTTTAATTTTGGTTTTGATGACATTTTCACCTATTCCGCAATAGGGTTCAGGCCCTGTTAGGGGAGTTGAAGCTCCTAATTTTGCTAGGGAATCTGCCTTTTCGTTTCCAAGAACACCAACGTGACCAGGTACCCAATAAAGTGTGACCCTGTTCTGTTTGCCTAGTTCGTTTAGCCTATTTATGCACTCCCCCACCAGCTTAGAGTTGATGGTGTACGAGCTCAATGCCTTTAGTGCTGCTTGACTATCTGACATAATGGCAATGTCCTTGTTACGATAATTCCTTTCGAGATTGCGATCCACGCATTTCCCTATCGCGTTTACCTCCGCTTGGAAGATGCTGGTTGACTGTCCCATCGGTATGGAAAGTTTGGTTTTTGGCCCAAAAATTCCTGCACCAGTCCCTTCGCTTGTTCTCGATCCATCAGTGTACCACTTGATGGTATTTGCTTCGAGTGTATAGTTTATATCCTCTCCTACCCAGTTTTCTTTGTTACTAAGCTGTGTAAGAAAGTTTTTCTCGAAATTATGTTTTTTGATCATTCCATCTCTTGGGATGTCAATAAGGTTAGTAATTGTGGACCTGTCAATTAGGTCCCTTTCTCTGAGACCAATTATTTTACCTGTCCCAGTTCCTTCCTTTGAGAACCTCATGATTCCTCCCACTCCAGCACTTCTAATGACCTCGTGTAGAGAGGATAGATGGAGGATAACCTCAATAGCTGCGGTAGGGCAGGTTCTCATTGCTCCCGTAATACAGATACATGCGAGCCTTTGGATTTTTTCTAGGGTTTTCCTAGTTGTTGTTAATTCGGTTTTCTTGTGCCATGCAACCGCACCATAGGTAATGATGGGTCTTACCATCATAGTGTACATCCACCTAAGGATGCTCGGTTTGCAACCCCATGACTTGCCTGCAATTCTTTTGCAAATCATTAGGGCTTTTGTGGCTTTTCCGACTATATAATTTATGTGTTTGTTCCAGAGGAGTTTACTATCTAGTATAATTCCTAGGTATTTTACCTCCCTCTGCATTTCAATTACTTCACCATTCAAACGGATATGTTTCATATGTGGTAGAAGTCTTTTCCTGGTAAATGGTATGATTGTTGTCTTGGATGGGTTTATTGAAAGCCCTACAGACCTACTCCATTTACTCGTAATTGTTAGTCCTCTTTGGATAATATCGCAAAGAGTTTCTTCAAACTTACCTACTGCAATGATAGCGATATCATCGGCAAATCCAATGCAGTATATACCTTTGGAGGTAAGATTTTCTAACAATTCATCTACTACAAGACTCCACAACAAGGGTGATAGTACACCGCCCTGAGGACATCCTCTCGTTGTGATCACTTTCTTTACATTTTGTCCTGCTTGTGCCTCTGCATTTCTAGTGCCCAACATTTCTATTATCCATCTGGTTATGGTGTTGGGTACGCATTTCCTAACAAGAGCTTTGCCTACAGCCTCGTGGGACGTGTTATCGAAGGCCCCTTCTATGTCTAAGAAAGCAGCTAATGCTGTTTCCTTTACATCTAAGGCTCTTTGGATCTTATTTGTTAGTTCAAACAGGGCGGTCTCGGTTGATCTGCCCGCCCTATATGCGTGTTGTCGCTGATTGAGAGGCCTACTTATTAACACTTCTGATCTTATGAAGTTGTCAATTACCTTTTCCAGAGTTTTCAGTATAAAGGATGTTAAGCTTATTGGCCTGAAAGACTTTGGATGGGTTGTGTCCTTTTTCCCTATTTTGGGAATGAAAATTACCTTAGCTGTTCTCCATAGACTTGGTATGTACCCAAGAGCAATGCTACTCCGTAGAATATTAATGAGATAGGGCATAAGGAATTCTTTTCCCTTCTGCAAAAGAGCTGGGAAGATACCATCTGCACCTGGTGATTTGTAGGGTTGAAAGGTATTAATTGCCCAATCAATCCTTTTACCTGTGCAAATGGTCGTGGCTATTTTCCAGTCCTCTCTGTTTGGTGTGAGAGGTGATTTCTCAACCAAGTTACCATCTAATGGTAGACTGCCTGGGAAGTGTGTGCTGAGCAGCAGGTTACACCTTTGCTCTTCATTTTCGGTGAACGTTCCATCACTATACCGAAGTGCCAGTGATGTTAGTGTCTTCTCTTTTGCAAGAGCTTTATGCAGTCTTGCCGCTGCAGGGGTTGTTGAGATATTCTCACAAAAGTTTGTGAAACTATTTCTTTTGGCTTTTCTTATCTCTTTGTTATATATTGTCAATAACGCGGAGTAATTACACCATTCCCTTGTTCTTTTTGCTTCATTGAAGAGCTTCCTAACCTTGGATCTTAGTTTAGAAAGATGTTTATTCCACCAAGGGGCATCCTTCTGTCTAGTTTTTGGTTTAAGAGGGCAACTGAGTTCATATGCCTCATTTATTGCTCCACTAAACTCGTTGACTACAACTTCTAATTCAAGGTTACTTTTAGTCGTACTTGCTGGACCTAGTTGTTCCAGGTTTGATTTTAGAACATTTTGGTATAGGTTCCAGTTTGTTTTCTTAGGATTTCTGCCAGGGGTATTCTCTGTAAGCAGACCTTCTAAGGTAAACACTATTATTCTGTGATCAGACATTGATGGTTCATTGGATACTCTCCAATCCTTTACCATATAAGCTACGTTCGGAGTTCCGAAAGTTAAGTCTAGGACTTCTTTTCTTATTCTAGTAATAAAAGTGGGGGTGTTCCCTACGTTAAATATTTCTAGATTTTTTACCATCATAAAGTCTAAAAGGTACTCACCCCTTTGGTTTATGTCGGTGCTACCCCATACTGTATGGTGAGCATTGGCGTCACATCCTATCAGTATCGGTAGTTTTTTCCGGTTGCAGTAGTCCACCAGTCTCTGTACTTCGCACGGTGGAATGTTGGCTTCATCACCAGCAAAGTAGGCTGCTGCCACAACCATCGTCTGGATACGACCCTCGATGTTGATTTGGGCCTGTATCGGGACCAGATCCCTTGTCAAAAATTCTGGAAGACATATATAATTTATGTTATTTCTTATTTTAATACAAGTTCTGGGCGAGTGTTCTCTCGTGTCCCATATAAGTTTAGAGTCGCTACTTGTCAACCCTCTTACCTGACCCTTATAAGTCCAGGGTTCCTGGATCAGTGCTAGCCCTAAGTTGTCCGCAGCGAATTTTCTCGCCAGAACCGCTGATGCGGCCTTCGCGTGGTGTATGTTTACTTGGGCTAGCCTGGTTCTGATCCCGTGTGCCGGCATCTTCTTTTATTGGCAGATGGGGGCTAATGCCCCATCATCTGCTAGCAGGTGGTCTTCCTCCTCTATAGTGGGAAGCAGTTCTGTTTGGTCCATTGGACTTGGAGAGAGGTCTATGCCCTCCATCTCAATGTCCAGTGGACCCGGTATTATCCTCTCCCGGTCTGGTTTTTGCATCCCTCCTGTTTCCGGGAGTGATGCCTCAGTTGACGTGTTTGGAGGGGTTGGGGGGACTGGAGGGGTTGGGGGGACTAGAGGGGTTGGGGGGACTGGTGGGTTTGGAGGTTTTGGAGTGGGAGTAGTGATGGTTATTGCAGGTAGGGTAGTTCCTACTGCTTCCGCTTCTGGGGATTTTTGAGTTGGCCTGGTTGAGGACTCTTTTTCTTTTTCGGATGCAGAACTGGAGGTTGTTTTCCGGAGACCAAAAACATTTATTTTCCCGAATTTGTAGTGAAGCTGGTGATTTGCCTTCACTATTGTCTCGACGGATTCGGCGTCAATACTTATCACCAGTAGTTGACCTTTTCCTTCAGCCGAGCTTTTAACAATTCTCCAGGTCTGCACGTTTAGACCCTCATTTTGGGCTTTTAAGAGAGCCAATGACTTTTTGTCCTCTTGGCCCATGCTTTTTGGAAGGAAAAGCGTTATATTGTGCATTTTTGGTATATCATCACCCATGCATGCATACAATTCGATGCCCTTCCAACTGCTCAATTTATGTGCACTCTCTCTTAGCCACTCCGCTGTTTCGGGTCCAGCGCAATCAACTAAGAGCAGACCTGTTCTGAAGTGCAGTCCATTGAACTTCAGCTTGTGTTTCCAACCCAGAGAGACCTCCTCAATGATTGCCTCCTCGAGTGCCGATAGATCCTCGGCAGACAAGGCGACTTGTGGATATCCCCTAGGCAGAACAGCAATTCTGACGCTCAAGGCTGCACTTGCATAGGAGAGCCTTTGTTGAACGGGTATTGCCTTTACGGTGCTATGTCCCGTAGATGAAGTTGCCGTCGTCCTAGGTTTTTTTGCTTCTTTGCTTTGGGGAGGAGTTAGTTGGTGGCATTTCCTCTTACCCTGTCCTAGGCTTGTGTTATCATTTTTTTGTTCTTCTTTCCGCAAGTCCACCTTCTTTCTGGCTTCCTGCGGGGACATCCCCTCTGCAAGGAACCGGAAGTACCATTTGGTGCCTGCTCCACTTAGTCCTTTCCTATGTGGATCGTCCAGGGCTCCTGGACTACCCAATTTTGGAAGAACTTGATTTCTCCGGGCATTTCGGCTATGTGGTTCTTTGGGTGGACTGGATAGTTTAGATGGTGGTAACTTCCCATCATCTTCTTGTCGCCCTGTTCTAGTGGCTTTTGTCTCTTTTGTAGCGTTTTCCACTTGCCTAGGAGGTATTCTCCCTTGACAAGAGGTTGACGCTGCATTCTGAGTTACGTCTACTTTCTGATCGGGAGGTATTCTCCCTTGACCAGATGTCGACGCTCCTCCTGCTGCCCGGTTCTGAGTGTTCCCCTGAGGCATCCTCTTCAGGTACTTGCTTATCTCCGGTCTCAGATCTTCACCACGGAGATCTTTCTCCATACGATCCGCAACATTTAAAATCGGTTGGTTTTGTATGGAACGAGTGCTTTAAGGTAAAAAGGTCATTACTGACGTAAATCAGATTCACTTCGAATGAATAGCGATCCAGTGATGATTAAAAATTTAGAGAGAATTCTTCACGATGAATGGCAGAAAAATGCTGTATAATTCATTCTTTCGTTAAACTTTTTGTGAAGTAACACGTTTTTAAATCTAAAAGTACTCTTTTAAATTATTTTTCTTTTTATTTAAATTGAACACTAATGGTCCTTCGAGCCGGATTTCCGTTTGCGGATTGTGGTTCAAAATTAATGCTGGGCGTGTGCTAACAATGAGCCACATTTTTGGGAAATATTCATACATTCTTTGCTAATGGATTTGTTAGGTTGGCTTTCTCCTATTGTGTTTGAGGCTAAGATATTTATGCAAAAACTCTGGCTTGCATGGGATGCTTCAATTTCTTAATTCCATGGTAAAGCTACATCAACTTACTTTGCGATCTATCCTTGATATCTATACCCCGATGGCTTGTAATAACTCCCCGTTAATTTTCGCGGTCAATTTTAACATCAAAAACAAAAGTTACTCAAAATAAGGGCCCGGAAAAATCATCAAAACGATCAAGATCGTTAGAGTCAATATATCGCGGCTGAAATTGACTACAGCGCTATTGCTTACAACGCTCGCAAGGCAATTAATCTATGTTCCTGATCAACATGCATCTCCCATTCACCTTTGTACTGACTTTAGTACTGTGCTCTATTTGATTCAAGGTGAGCCGTCGAGATGGAAGGATTGCGTCCGAAATCGAGTCAGCCAAGTTAAAGAGATTTTGCCAAAGACAATTGACATCACATTTCAGGCGACCATAATCCCATGGACCTGACTTTTAGAGAGTGCTTACCTCGGCAATTACCTGATAGTATTCTTTGGTGAAACGCAATTACTCCGGCTGGCTCCAGATAAGTGGGAAAATGATATTCCAACTTCAAAGTTGGCGTGTTAGTGGTGTTAGTAGCTGCAACAATAAAATGGCCACTATGAGTAAGATGAGATCTACTTCAGACTTATTCATCTTAATCAAGATTTCTGCGAATAAGTGCATGGCGCAAACGTGCCGTTTACCGCACCATTCCGTCTCGTCAATTCTTACACTCGAGTATTTATAACGCTGGACTCTTTATTTTGCAAACTTGGTGAGAAATAGTAGCTAGGACGTACAAGGCATATCTAATCGTCTGGAACCAAAGGTAAAAGTTGAAAATTAAAGAAGTAATGGTGTGACTTGCTGTGGTAAAATTCTACCTAGTTTGTGTGTATTCTAATATAATATATATTTTAATGAACTCAGAATAAAAACGTCTATTTTTATTAATTTCATATTTTGTTCCTTTTTTTTCACTTCATCACCACTGTATATCGGCAGTGGCAAAGAATATATAGAGATTAGGAGTAAAGTTATTACATCGAATGGCGTTACCAAGAATAGGAATATCCTGGAATGCGCCACTGCGCATTCGTGGTTTTATCCCCCGGTATTAGATATGTCGGTAATGGTCAGTTTGATAGACATACTCGTTCACAACGGTTGAATGTAGCTGGGTTGTCTTCTTGGGGGGCAATAGTTGCAGTATGTAGATTCAAATTGAACTTTGTTTTTAACATGGATGTTGCTTGGGAATCGGGATCCTCTGCTTAGCCATAAAATTGAAACACCATCGAGCACACACAAGCGGAAAGGATACTGCATCAATTTTATTTTATTTTTGTTTTCACCTTTTTGGCTTCAGGTTAGTATAGGAGAGGAGAGTAAATACATATGTGTGCAGAAGGGCCCAAACAGAATTTAATTAATGGAATAGAGTGCAGGCTGCAGTCAGGAGTCCCTTTAGAGATAGTTTACACAATTTTGCATACACAATCTTGCATACACAATCATGTTTGGACACCTTGAGCAAGAAACAACTTTTGGAGTGTTGTGTTTGGCAAAGTGTTCATTTTACATTAGGTTGAAGTGGGTTCTTAGATTCTTGGATTATCCATATTTCGGTATTTCGATGAATGTTTTGGTCTGAGCTGGGAGTTTATAATAATTGATTTGATAGTTGATAGGTAAAGCGATTTGGAATTTTGTGATATGAGCTAATTATTCCTATAACTAATTATAATGTATTTTAGTGTGGCAATGTGAGAGTATAGATACGTAGTGGTTCCACTATACCAAATATGAGATGTGAGTTTGAGCCACAGAATTTCCTTACCGTACATATGACCTAACAACCGACCATGGCAAATAACCACTTTATCACAGAGACCCTCGAAGGAATGTTCTGAATGTTTCGTTAAGCTACGAATACCAATAAATTCACATCATAAACCCCGAACGCAATGCCGGAAAGCATTTTCAAGCAGAATCCATTAACTGTGTCTCGGTAACAGATAGCTGAACTGAAAATATGAAGAGCAAAATAAAAATTAAATTTATCGTTGTCTGTCTTTCGGCATCAGTTTATATATTTTATCTAAGCAATTACAGCTTTAGAAATTCATTTTTACTTGCTCTCAAAAGTCGTAGAATTTTTCTATTGATATTTAAGTGAATCTTCGGGTAATGTTATGCATTCGTAAAAAAAATCGAACTCGAGATTTTAATCAAAGTTGACATTACGATGATAGCGATGACCAAAAAAGAGGGCCTCGCAATTCTGTATGTCTGTCTATTCGACTACAGCTAAACAGCTCGGCCGATTTTCGTTAAACTTGGTAGATGTCGTTTTGAATTTTTTCCCCCACACGTTTTTTTCTTTTTCTTTTTTAAGATAAAAAATAACGGTACCTGCCCTGCCATACGATTTTTATTTAGTTAAAGCTAGCTAATGGTTGAAAAAAAAAATACAAGAAATTTTTATTTTTAGTACCCCCTTGGAACCATTTTTTTTTTGTTTCTGATTTTCTCATTTATTGTGAATTCAGGTTTTCAAAAAATAATTTTTTGGATTTTCAAAAAATATTTAAAAATTTTGTTTGCAAATCTCAATATTTCGAAAACCCCATGTTAGATTTTCTTAAGACTTGATAAAAAAAAGTTTTTTAATGTAATCTACAAGAAAAGAGAAAAAAAAAATTATTTTACCTAAAAATAACGGTATCCTCCGTACAAAAGTTCAAAAATGGTTTTCGAAAACCGTATTTTTCTCGAAAACGGCGCTTAAAATTTTGATAATTTTTTTTTCTTTTGATTAATTCTTACCATCTATAATTTAATAAAAAAATTTTGAAATCAAGATATTACTGACTGTATCTACTATAGAACGATTTTTCATTATCGGCATAACGGATTTTAATGAAATATTTTGTAGTCAAGCTTCTAAAAAGCTAAAAAGCTTCTAAAAAAAATATTTTTTTTGAATTTAAACAAAAAAAATTTATTTTTTTTTTTGGAAAATTCGATATCTCAAAAACGGATCAATATTTTTTTTGTAATTTTAATTTTTATTCGTACACTAATAAACACTTTAAATTGGAGCTCCAAATTTTTTTTTAAAATTTTGTATAAAAAAGCTTTTTTTTAAAGCAACCACTACAACGAATTATAATTTTGTTCTTGCATAAACTAATTTTTGCTTAAAACACGTGGCATCCTGTACTTAGCTTTAACGGCTAAAGGAGTTGTTTTAGTTATTTAAAAAAATGAATTTTATCCTTAAGAACAGTTTTCTCTAAAAACATTAATTTTTGAAATTCTTAGTCGTTTACATAGGAGCAAGTTCGTGCGACCCAGTCGTGCATTTTATTTCATTGGACATTATCCTTATGACATTGATTTGATCAAAAGTTACAATATTTACAATTAATTTTATATTTTTGCTTTTTTCCAATGCCTGATTTTGCTTAAATAATTGATTGAATGTTAAGAGTTACATATTGGTACGATATTGGAATAGTCCTTTACAAGATATCTCAGAGTGAAGCCAACTAGAAAAATAAAATCTTATTATTATCCACCTGTGCTTAAGTCAAATGATATTCCAAGTGATGACTCTAAGGTTATAAGACAACTATTATACTCTGTTCAACAAAAATTGTCAGTACAGGCCTTATTCCAAAGCATGTGGCATCAGATGCACCCTCACTACACTTCGTTGGGAAAAATGTCACTTAAAAAAAAGCAAGCCAATGACTTTCCTTAAAGAATTGTTGTTGTAATTCTTCGCAAAAAGTTGTACACCCCTACGCTGCCGTTGAATCCTACTGCTGAAGGGATACTGTCATGTCAAGTCAATATGATCGTGTGCTTATTATATACATCAAAACAGAGTTACCATTATCATTCAAAATTACAAGCAAGGAGCCTATTCAGTGGATTTTATTAGGGAGCTTTTGGGATTTGAGGCTTTTAAGAACAAGTTTTATGAAGTTGATTGTGTTGAGTGTTGGCGGTTTATAATGTAAACTAGGGAAGCCCTGTGAGAGCTTTAAAAGGCGACACACTTATGGCTAAAACAGATGTGCAGCAAGTCTGCACGCAGCAATGAATGCAGCGCTGCAGCCAGAACACATGTGCATACTTCCTAACTTTAATGATGCCTAGTTCTGCTTAAAACAAAAATGACATCTGCCATATTTACATTCTTTTTGTTTGCTTAAATTGTTTTGTACTAAAACTGCAATATTTCTCACTATCACTCATATTAACTTTAATGTTAATGCTGACAACACTGCCAATTTTGTATCTAATCTAGACCATTGTTGTAAGCCAGGCTCTCTGCTATTATGAAAAACTCTAAGTCATTTGTCGTTGCCCCTTTGCGTTCTTTTTAACTTGTCAATATCTTCTTGAGTATTTGAATCTATTTATTTGGAAAAATTCTTGCATAATCCCTTTATATAAGAAAGATAAAAGGGATCAAGTTAAAATTTATAGACCAGTTCTAAATTATCTCTTATTCCCAGACTTATTGAGGCGTCAATTTGTGAATTTCTATGTTTTTATTTTAAATCATTTATTATTCCCAATCAACTCTTCTGTAACGTTTTTAAAGTAATTCGTTAAAATTTGTATCGACTAATTTAAAAATAAAGAAAACAACTTGATAATGTCCTTACAGACTTCAACAAGGCATTTCACATGCTCTAACGATTAATTTTTCTTTTTAAATTAAGGAAAATGTTATTTACCGAACATTTTCTTTTGTGCATTCTTCTTATTAATTCAATAGATCATACTCGGTACTTTTCAACGGCGGGCAGTGAATCAACTAAATTTGAAGTAAATTTTTGAGTACCACAGGGTAGGCATTTAGGCACTGTGATTTTTTTTATATTTATTGCCTTGCAGTTTGTATTGTCTCATTTATGTGATCGATGTTAGAATGTTCGAAGCTATTTCAAAATTTCGAGATTGTGAAGATTTGCAGTGTGACCTTAATTCCTTTTTTGACTCGTGTGCTTCGATAAATGTAAAAATACAGTTTTCTACAGGTAAGAAGTTATAGAAGTTAATTAAACTAATTGCTGCTTGTCATGTTGAATTCAATTTTTCTAACATGACAATGAGAGTACTAGGACATTGCAAAGTGGTTAAAATAATATAATAAATATAATTTCCCTTCGACCTATAAGCACCTGATGTAATAATATGCATAATCATATTAAATTTGAGGTTATATAGTTCATCTGATGGATAACAAATATAAAGATAAAAGATATTGAATGAATGGGCTCCGAAAAATAAGGCCCCAGCAAATAAAGCTCACAAAAAAAAATTAAGTAGGGTCCAAAAAAAAGCTCATTTCTTTTCACTTATTCATTCATTCATTCATTATTTCATAAGACCTCAACATTAGTTTTAGGGCTTAATCAAAGGGCACGGTAGTGCCCAGCCAAGTTCTGGCACTACACCCTTTTTACAGGAACAAACTCAGGCGATTTTTGACCCCTCCCTATCTTCAGTACCAATGAAGTCAGAAACTTAAAACTCCGAATATTTGCTAAGCTAGTCAGACAGAGGTACCTCACCAAATTTCAGTTTTCTAGTATAAGCTGTTCTTGAGATATAAGGCCTCAAAAATCAAAAAAACCATAACTGACTGACTGACTTACTGACTGATTGACTGACTGACATATCATCAAAATTATGGAGCACTTCCCGACATCGTAGAATCTGGTAATTATGCACAACGGTAGGTCTTGTCATGCAAGCAGAGGAAAAAATCGAAAATTTGAAGTTTTCCATTCAGGGGGCGTGGTATCCGCCCATTTTCTCCAAATTGGTGTTGGTTGAATGGAGCACTTCTGACTGCTGTAAAACGATGGAATTCAGTAAAGTGGCAGGGCTTAAATTGCATACAAAGAAAAAAATATAAAATTTGAGGTTTTCCATTCAAGGGGCGTGGTATCCGCCCACTTCCTCAGAACTGATGTAAATTATATGGCACACGTCCGATTGCAGTAGAACAATGAAATAGAAAGGTAGGGCTCAAATTGCATATCAGGGACCAAAAATAAAAATTGAGGTTTTCCATTCAGGGGGCGTGGTATCCGCCCACTTTCTGAGAAAATGTTTAATTTATATGTAGCACTTCCGATTGCCGTAGAATGATGAAATTTGGTAGAGTGGTAAAACTTAATGTACATTCAAAGCGAAAAATAGAAAATCTAAGATTTTTCATTAGAAATGTCTTTTTACTGTCATTTTGAAACTATACATGCATTTTGAAAATTCATGACTTTTCGTAGAACTAGAGTGCTCGATTTGGTACTCTATGTTATTTTAACATGAATGAAAAAAGAAAACATTTGTATACCTTTAAAAAAATGAGTTAAAATTGCAACGAAAACATCATCGCATCCTCAACAATTATTGCTTTTTTATGACTTTGAGCGGATGTAGGTACTACTATTTATCATTAAGGTAGGTATGTTAGTGTTGAGTATTTTGCCAGGACAAGAAGAAATAATTGAAGTGCAAATCAAAACAACCAATAACAAAAAGAAAATATACCAAAAGAAATCGGAAGCTATAAACTAAGTTGATTTTAGTAGGTAGAGTCCACCCTTCTATCTTTCCGTATCTTTCGAGATTTTGAAATGGCAAAATATTAAAATCTTTGCAAAAAGGAGTGAGATGAGACCAAAAACATAAATGTTAAAAAAAGAGCCAAGTTCTTCTATACAAAAACCTTTGTGTAACAAGTCAGCCGTGAAAAGTACTGAGATATAAAAGTACGCCAAGTTCTTACTGTATGAAGGTTTAATACCGAATATTTAAAGTAGAATAATATTGAAACCACTACAATGTTACAGAAAAATTTTATTATTTAATGATAATGATTCTATTACATTATTAAACCTTCATAAAGTAAGAACTTGACGTACTTTTAGATCTCAGTACTTTTCACGGCTGACTTGTTAGACCAAGGTTTTTGTTTAAAAGAACTTGGCTCTTTTTTTAACATTTCTGTTTTTGGTCTGATTTAATTTTAGTTAGATAAAAAGTTCGAGGTCTTATTTCTTTTCTTATAATTTACATGAAAATGCTAAGATAAATTTGTCTTTAACAAAAACTGTTATAAAAATCCGTTGATTGAGAGCCGAGAGCTGGTAAAATATCGCTTATTGTACTACTGTAGTGATTCCATGAGGGAATGAGGAAAAAAGGAGATTTTTTTACCTCATTCCCTCATGTAAAGCTACAATATAATAATATTTCAAAATGAAACGAACAAAGGCCTTGAATAGAAATTTTATTCTATAAGGATCCTAAAACACTTGGGAGTTCCTTATTTAAAATTAAGACATAGGTTTAGCATTCGATGTAATCATAATCAATAATAACATTCAAAAATAGATATAAATACAAAATTACTTGCAAATTCCTTCGAATCCTTTTGGCAACTAGCTTATACTCTTAATACACGCATTAGAAAAATCTGTGAAAACAACATCGGCTTGAGATTTGTTTTCAAAGAAGATCGCTCTTAGACAAAACTATCCGGATTTTTCACCGCTACATAGATAAATGAATTCAAAAATCTTAGGAATCATTTGCAACTTGACAATGGGTCTTTAATATTCAACAAGTTAGTTTATGGGAGTAATATAGGAGCATTTATAGGCATCTAAGAACTCACTTCTGCGAAAATATAGGTTGAAGTTCCAACACTAATGTTTCGACACTTCGTACTTTTGCTTGAATCGAAAGTACACTTTTGAATAGGAAAAGGAATCATTGAAGGCAGATTTGAATTGTGTACTATAACTTTAAGAACCTACGAATCAACTAATTATTGGATTGCAATAAAGAAAAACCATCATACCAAGTCTTAGTGTACCTTCGCTTTTTCTATAAAACTCTGAAATCTGGCGATGATAGCTCAGTCTATGAACCCAAAATAACCAGCTTCAACTGAACGCCAGCCTTGAGATACAAATTGCCTGTGCACTGTATCCTAGAAAATTTCAACGTTTCCTTTTTTTCCTCATTACATATTATTGAACTTTGAAAAAGTTAAATTTAAATTAGAAGAATATTTGTTATTTGACATTTGACAGTCGTAGAGAGTGGTCGATACATATTTTAGGGAGCATCGAACGCAGCAATAAAGTGTTGAAGTTATTATAACATTTTCTCACATCACTAACAGCTCGTTCTAAAATGCGAATCTTACGAGAAAATTTTCTCGCCCGAATAATACTCGTGTCTACTGATTTGACATCAACCGATTTCTTCATGTGGGGGTATTTGAAAGAAAAGGTGTACATCAACAAACCAACCACAAGCTAAATGCTTTAGGACAACAAAATGAAATGGCTAAAGTTAAAACAGCAATTGTAGTGTTATTAATGCCTAAAAGAGTTCACCTTTGCGCCACGGTCCAGATATATGTAGTTAATCAACAAACTATTATCTATAAAATTGTATTTCATTAAAAATAATTTGAGAAAAAAACATCGACCTGGAACATAAAATGCACAATTTTGTAAAAAAAAGTACGAAGTCAGAGAACTTTAATAAGAACTTGTTAGAAAGTGGCAAAGAGTTAAAGAGGTAAACTTCAAAATGTGGCGATTCGAGTTGGAAACATTTAATTTATTCTTTCTATAGTACCACTGGACACCAACTTCTCACCCGTTCTGTGGTAAAAAGAAACGAAGGAATTGTTATTCCAGCAATATCCTGATATAAATAAGTAAAACGAATGAGCCAACTACCAACATGAAACATGCAAAAGCTGTATCCAAAATATAGAGTCCACTGAAGCATATTTAAAACGGTCAGAAAGGCAAGTCGTAGTAGTGGAGACCTATAGAGAGGATCTCTATGCAGGATTTAAATAATAAATATATTTGCTGTTCCATGGGTGTGGATACTTGACATGAATACAAATGAGTAACTCTCTACTTAAAGAAACATTAAACGGTGAAATGTTGCCTTATGTAGTAACAATGCTTATGTTCGACAGATTTAAAAAATAATAAGAAAATTTCATTTAGCTAAAGCTAGGTTATAGTTAAAAAAAATTTTCAGAAAAATGGTTATTAATGGTACCCCTCTTGGAACCTTTTTTTTTGATTTTGATTTTTCCAATAACGGAACGGAACGGAACAAAAAAGTTTCAAAAAACAAGAACAAGATCTGAGGAAACTAAAAATATTTTACCTAAAAATCACGATACCCACCATACGAATGTTAAAAAAAAATGGATTTCGAAAATCGTATTTTTCTCGAAAACGGCTCCTAAAATCTTAATATTTTTATTTTTCCGATTAATTTTTGCGATCTATAATTAAATAAAAAAAATAAATTTAGATATTACTAACTGTACCTACCATAGAACCATTTTTTTTAAATTTTGAATTTTTCTTGCGACTTGCACTCGTATGTAGATACTATAAAGCAAGTTATGCATTCGCAAATTAAATCGTACTCGAGATTTTGATCAAAGTTGACATTACGATGATAGCGAAGACCAAAAAAGTGGGTCTCGCAATTCTGTCTATTTGTTTGTCTGTCTGTTCGACTACAGCTAATCGGCTCGGCCGATTTTCAAACTTGGTAGATATAGGTTTTAATTTTTTCCCCCGGATGTTTTCTTCTTTTTTTTAGCACCAAAAATAACGGTACCTGCCGCCATTCGAATTTTTTTTTAATTTATAAATATTTTTTTTCTCAAAAACTGTCCCACGATTTAAAAAAAAATCAAACAAATTCATTTAGTTAAACCTAGGTAATGGTGGAAAAAAAATTCCAAAAAATTACTATTTTTGGTACCCCCCATGGAAGCATTTTTTTTTTGTTTTTGATTTTCTCAAGAACGGTACAACCGATTTTGATCATTTTTTTATGTTAAGGGTCCCCAGCAGCTTCAGTATTACTGTATATTCAAAAAAAAAATTTTTGGATTTAAAAAAAAATTTTCAATTTTTTTTTTTTGAAAACTCAATATTTCGAAAACCCCATGCTCGTTTTTTTAGGACTTGATAAAAAACAGTTTCTTAATACATTCTACAAGATATGAAAAAAAACGAATTATTTTACATAAAAATAACAGTACCCTCCATACAAATGTTAAAAAATGGTTTTCGAAAATCGGATTTTTCTCGAAAACGGTTCGGAGAATTTTGCTAAATTTTTTTTCTTTCGATTAATTCTTACGATCTATAATTTAATAAAAGAAATTTTGAAAACAAGATATTAATGACTGTACTTACCATAAAACGATTTTTTCGAATTTTGAATTTCTCATCATCCGCATAACGGATTATACTGAAATTTCTTATAAAGACGCTCCTAAAAAATTTCAAAAACATTGCATTTCAAAACTTAAAGAAATATATATTTTTTTTGATTTTTGGAAAAAAAGTCATTTTTTTTTGGAAAATCCTTCTCATTCGTACAATAATAAAAACATAAAGTTGGCGTTCCAAAATTTTTTCTTAAAAATGTTTTAAGAATTTTGTACATAAAAGCTTATTTTTTAAGGAACCACTACAACTAATTATAATTTTTGTTCTTGCATAAATTCATATTTGTATAGCATTCTGTTTTTATCTCTTACTACTAAAAGGATTTAAAAAATTTATTTTATCCTTATGAACAGTTTTCTGTAATAACACTCGTTTTCCTAATCTATTACATAGGAGCAAGTTCGTGCGACACAGTCGTGCATTTTTTTTTTCTTGTCATTATATTTTACTAAAAATTAAAGTAGAATAATATTACTCCCTATATTACTCCCTGACTATGCGAGTAGTATAACTGAAACTTTAGGTTTTTTCTTATTATATATGTTAATACATTGGATTTACACTTCACATTTCAACTTAGATCGTCAGAGTTGTGTTTTGTTTGTTCCTGTCTTTTTGAAATAGTAGGGGCTGTGTTGTGTTTTCCAATGTTCGTGGGCCAGTTTTTTTTCCCCTAGGCGGAATAAAATTTTGCTTGCCTGGTTAGCTGGAAGCCATTTTTCTTACGCCATCACGGCCTTTTAGTCTATGTTAGATTATGATGTTCCTTGCCAAAGCCTTCTATAAATCAATTTAAAATTAATTCAATTGACGACTAAAATACATTTATCCACAAGACAATGGTTGATAAATGTCAAAGTTATTAAATGTAAACTTGCCAACATCGGAGATATCGCATTCTAAATATAAGAACAAAGGACCCAAGATTCAAATTCAATGCCTGGGTGATCGAGCTTTAATTGTTTTCTTTCGAATTGAGCTTTTGTAATAAAATGTAGACTAAGACCGACAGTGAACAACAAATAATTGAAAATGCGTGTCGTAGAATTTTTAAATATTTTTGATCAAAATAGTTATCAATTATTTATAGAAGGTGACTCTGTGCAACAAATGTACACTGTGGCGTATACGTACTTTTTTATTTTTATTATGAAAGGTTTTTCAATAATAGTGGGTAGATGTTGAATATTAACAAATTTCTTGTTTTATTTAAAAGGCCCATGTATAGCATTACTTATATGTTGGCACTGATCGGAGTGGGCTCATTTTCAAGGACTATTCCGTTCAGTTCTGTTCAGTTCACATTAACTGCATCGGCCGATTGTTGTGTATCCTAACAGACCTGCACCTCTAGGGGACAAATCGCATGACGGCACTTCTGCTAGAGATAAACTTACCCTCAAATCGTTCATGCAGAACATAAAACGTGACGTCTACTTTGTGGCACGTAACGCCATCCTGCTGGAACAACATATTTCCTAGGTAAATACGGTTAATTCGGGCCATGAGCAATGTGTTATCTTGGTTCAGTAGCGCTCACCATTGACGCCTCAGAAACGTCGTTTTCGAAAACAATAATCCACGCCAAACGGTATCTTTTTGAGAGTTAATTGTCATTTTTTGGTGAACCTCGTGTGGGTTGGTGCCGTCCAATATACGTCAATCGGGATCCTTTTCCAAATGCTTCAAAACACAGTCAGTAAACAAACGGCGTTCACTAAGGTTATGAAATTTGAATTCCTGGTTCAATTGGATATTTTGGATATTGTACTGGTATAGTCTCAAGTCCGAACGTGATATCCGTTAAGCTGAAGTTTTCGAAAGGCCGCTTTATATAGCCGTTTCTATAAACACTATACATTCCCAATCTTGAAATGGATATAACGGTAATGGGTATAGATTTTAAATTCCTGATGTTCCAAGATCTCTCTTAATGTGAATATTTTGTCGACAATAGACTTTTCTGCCCTAAGTCCACAATTATAGTAATCTATGAGCTTCTCGAAGAACTCCCTTAGGCGTTTACATAAGGCAGCTGAAACGATCTTGTAGGCGATGTTAGGAAGACTTATGACGTAGTAGATCGGAGATAGGATAAACAATATTGGGGATGGTTACATTTTCCCGAAAAACAGTTGCCCGTTTAACGTTTGCCCGCCGATTTCATTGATACGTCGCATGATATTCCGTAAGATTTCTTCACGGAATTGGCAGTACTAAATACTACTTTTAAGATAGTACTTTTTTGATTTATTTTGTAACGTGCATTATTTTTGCTGGTGGTATGCAATGTAAAAATTATATCTGTTGCTTTTGACTTTCGGTGAAAAGGACAAAAAAAATATTTGCATTTACGATAATATCAACTATGATGTTTGGTCGTGTCCTTTCCCTCCTCCTGTTACCAAGTTTGAGAAAAAAGTCGTTGATCAAAATTCTTAAGTCAACAACAATAGCTAAGACCGAATTCTAAATCAGTCGAAAATCATAAAAGATCTCCCAAATGATTGACTCTGAGATTCTTCCAAACAAAAAATTTACACTCCTTCCTCAAAAACGATTCCCTTCGCGACTTTTCCCCACCTTTAGGACCCATGTCTACAGACCCATAGGCCCGTCCATGCAGGAGTCGAGAAGGGTGTCCATTCGCTTAAGTGACCGAAGGCCTGCTGGATGCCATGCCTAGCTCGTCGATGGGGGGGGATCTTGTCACTAGCCAATGAACGGTGTTACCTTTTTGTACAGGCCTTAATCTAAGTTCGTAGTCGATTCGTTGTTTACCATCTTCCTAAAAGAAGCAGGACCCGAAATTACGAGTAGCTAACCGATTAATTTAAGCTATCTTTTTATTTCTCCTTACCACACTTAGAGAGGAGGGCATAGGTGGTCGTGCCCTCGGAGTTGTTCTATACCCACCCTTCATCGTATCTCTTACTAGACATATCCACATCCGATAAGAGATACGCCAACGCCATCGTTAGTACTCCAAGAAAAAAATTTAAATGGCCCTAACAAAAAGGGGAAAGCCTCTGACTTCCCCTGTTTTGGAACTCTCCTTCTTCAGCCCTCCATCACACCGGATTCACTTCCCCAGAAAACTTTATCGCCTATAAATCCATTTTACGCCATTCATAATTCATTATACCCAATTCTTCAACAAAAAAAAATTGTCCAAAATACAAAGGAAATGACACTCGACAAGTTCATTAATACATATTCATCTTATGAACAATTTTATTTCAAAGTTTGTTTAAGGATATCTCTTAATGATAATAACTTAGTCCTATCATCCCCATTCATCGCCAAAAGTTAAAAAAAAAAAACGATTTGAAAAAGATTCGGTGCTTATTTTCTTAAACTACATCCCATAATCCTTGAAAAAACTTCTTACTTGAATTTGGTTTAAATAATATAAAAGAATATCGATAGTGGGTATTCAAATTTGTATAGTGCATATAGTTTATGAATATATAACAAAACAAACAACTCACTTACCGGCGCTCCATGATGTTGTGCACAGCATTATGTTGCGGCGTGACCTGTTGAATTAATTAAGGTTGATTGAAGAAATGTATGCTTTTTTTTTTTTTTCTTTTGACACTGAAGAGTATTAAGAACCAATGTTTACTTTTCCCGATGAATGAGGTGTTACATTACTTCATATTACTTCTTTTACACAACTAATTAAATATTTAGCTAGCTTAGTCTAACTGATTACCTTAATCAGGCTCTTACCTATCTAACTATTTAATTTCCTTAATCTCAAAAAAAATACCTACTTGTTTATATTTCACTTTATATTTATAAAAAATTCTATCATCTAGTAACTCTCACAAATATGACATACAAGTATGCAGATTTCAAAATTTATTTCTTCTACGAGTATCTCAGATCTCAGTACTCAGTTCCCTAATGTCAATCTAAAAAAAATAATTTCTATCCTCTAAGGTAATATTTATTACTTTTTGTTTTGAATATACATATGTACATATATATGACTGTAGGCATCTATGTAACTATACTTATGTATTTTAAGTATTTATAGGTACATAGGTACGTACATATGTACATATATATGTGCATGTGCATGTACATATGTAATATTGATTAAATTTAGATTTCTTTAGTTGGACGTTTCTCTTTCTTATTTTTTTTTTATATCAAATAACTTTTTCTTTTTTTTTGTTCTACAATCGTAAGTTTTCTTTTCAGCACTTTCTTTTCTGTGTTAGAATTTATCTTTATGTATCTTATTTGTTTTCGTTTGTTTTTCATTAACTTTTCTTTTCTCTTTACAGCCCTAGTTGTTATTAACTAAAACAAATCCTCTTTTCTGTTCCTAGGACTAAATCTACGATGTCACAACTCATATATTTTACACTTTTTTTCACTTTTTTTGTTTCTTTTGATTTACGTATGTTTCCTTCCAGACCCCGCTTGAAATCTCTTCGGACTGCCTTTTTGACCTGAGTCTTCGCTGGCCCAAAGGATCCCGGAGGGGTTTGTACCTTCCTCCTGCACTAATGAATCGTCGAGGCTACGTCTGAGGTTCTTCGTATATGTTTCCTGCATCCAAAGCAAGAATTAGTGTGAAATCCTATTTACATATATATGTGCAGGCTTTGCTATACGAATTCTTACCTGCATGTGTTTTTGAGCAGAGCATTAAATTTTCTATCTCTGGACCCAGGCGTGGTCTCTTGGACTGTGACCAGCCAAAATAACAGATTATTTCGCCTGAGGAAGTTAATACTAAACTTCTTTACTTGGAGTCCTGACCGCAAGATTCGTCCTTTTAGTCTATCGTTTTGGTCTCAAAAAAAAGAAAGTCGTGAAACAGTTGCCCAACACCAAATGAATGAATCCGTTTCTAAAGAAATGGATGAAGGATTTTTAATAATGCAATTTTTCGATTGCCTTGCAAGATGAATTACCTATTGATGGGGTGACTTCGGTATCCTTCGAGGACAATCCTTCTCCGAGACGACAATTAATTTAGGCAGCGCGGCGAAAAATGTTCTTCTACCGTGACTTTTTACGATTATTTCGTTTTTAATAATGGATTATTATGTGTAATAATCGAAATTTACCGCGGAGTTTCGAAGGCTGAACTACTTCGCGCTGCAACTCGTGTTGAAAAGAAATTTTTTGATGGACGAAACCACGAGGACGCCTGATGGCGTGATCACTTTTCTTTTACTCTGCGGAACATTATGAAAATGTGATGAAGCGGATGTTAAACAATTGGTACAGGTCGGCTCGAAACACAATTCTTGCATTTTCTGAACGCACCACCCAAATTTAACTTTAACCTTGCACACAATGCTTAAAGCTAAAAGCGCAAGTGAATGCAACTGGTTTAGACGTATGATTAATGCAATTTTATTTTGATTCTTTTCTTTTGAAAGATAATTTGCTTCGCTATTAGTATTATGTCGGACAAGTTGGAATGTAAATAGGATGAAATGTTAAATACGGTTATAAGAGAATAAAGTATTAAACATTTCGAAAAAACAACTTTAAAAAAATCTTTGAGTTTTCGTTCGTCATTGGAATACAATCTTTTTGTTCTTTTAGTTAAGTCTAGGAAGGTTTCCTTGGATATATTTTGTTTTTTTTTTTTTTTTGTAGATATTTTTCCTAAAATAAGTTGTAGGGTTGTTTCCTACAATTTAAGCAGTAGTGCTTCCATAAAAATCCTCAGTTCTTGTCAGATATCCGTAAAGGCAAGACTTCAAGAAGAGATAGGCACTTTGATTCAGTTGTGTTATGGGGTGATTGCTAGTTGGGCGACTGGCTGGTTGGGTGACTGGCTTGTTGAACAAAGAACTGGTGGGAGTGTTAACGTTACGTTTTTAACGTTAACTAGAAAAAAAAGTCTGTTAAGTGTTTTTTATTTATTATTTTTTATTTATTTAATGAGAAACAACACTTTATATTTGCTGCCAAACTTCAACTAACTTAAAATAATTTAAATTACATTTAATTGAGATGGAATAATTGATGACTCGCGAAATGCGACATATGAGATTGTGTGCCAGTGATGCACATAATCAATCGTGGGTGGAAGGTTTACCTTTTGCAAATATAGTAGCTATCGCGACAAATGGTGACATTTGATATTGTAAAAGGTTTTTCAACAGGGACGCTACAAAAGTAGAGCAACAGGGACAGCAAGCGACGCCATATTTCTTGCCGCTCTTTCGACATTTCTCTTCAGCAAAGTTTGCCATTTTATGATGGAAAGATATACGCGCCAATAACGAGTCGAAATTATTAAAATTAACTACCGAAATTCGGCCTCAACGTTAAGAGCGCTACGTCCAGTTTATGGTCGTCATAATCGTCCTAGCAGTTCAACAATTGAGCGTCTAGTGGAAAAATTTGAATCCACAGTCACTTGACCGCCTCGGTCGTGCGATTTGACGCCATTAGACTATTTCCTGTGGGGCTACGTCAAGTCTATGGTCTATGCCAACAAGTCCAGCGACGATTGATGAACTTCGTACGAATATCGAAAGTGAAATTGCAGCATTATCGGCCGATTTATGCCTGAAAACCGTCGAAAATTAGGTTCAGCGTCTGGACTTCTGCAAGCGTGCCCGTGGTGGCCAAGCATAAGAAATCCAGTTCCATACATAATGGCATCGAACGTACTTTCATAGGAATAAAGAATTTCATTGATATCCAAAACCGTTTTTGTTTTATTTAAAAGAAACTTTTGTAGCGCTCTTATTGAAAAACCCGATATATCAAGAATTATAAAGTCCCTTTTGCATTGGGGAAATGATATCAAAAATGATGAA
Source organism: Philhelius festivus (assembly GCA_963931855.1). NCBI lineage: Eukaryota > Metazoa > Arthropoda > Insecta > Diptera > Syrphidae > Philhelius > Philhelius festivus. The sequence continues at coordinate 172,619,224 of OZ007555.1, forward strand.
TAGTATGAATGATCACATTGGGTGGTCATTATATAGGTTATATAGGAATATAGGTAATTTTATGCTATCGCGGTCCCCTCGTTTTTTGGCGAAAAAAATGACAAGCATGAAAAAAAATGAAAACTTATATTAGCTTCAGGGCTTTAAGTGTTTATGTAAGCGCACTTATTCACGTATAATTGTTTATAACTTTTTTACAAGCAATCGAATGAAGTTCTTATATTTTTTCATAATCTACAAAAAAAAAAACAATTAAAAAAAATATACTTCTATAGGTAAAAGCACTGTTGACATAGGCGCCTGGCGACTTTACGTGCGGAGCAATGGAGTTGCATGTGCGGGTGTGAGCTCCATAAAGAGAGTTTAAGTTCTGAGAACCCGCGAAGCGGGCCATCCAAGGTACTATTGCCCAAGAGAACTGCTGCCAGAGGCGCCTGCCTGGCGACTGAACATACCCTAAGCGGAGCAATCCCAACCCTTTTTTTAAATATACTATTACATAGTTATGCTGAAAAAACCTCTAAAGCTAGAAAAAATAAAAATTCATAATCTAAAACGTTTCTTAGGCTTAATAAAAGAAAACCCAGACCATCTTAGGGATTACCAAAAATCTTTAAACGCATTTTAAGTTCTGACCTCTGAGCAAACAAAATTCGCTCTAAGCCTTAACTGAAACTGAAAACAAAATACTTAAGCCCTTAAATAAATGTATTTATCTGTGCATTCTTTTGTTCATTGTTTATAAATTTATCTGTTATTTAATTATTTAAATCTATATTTATTTATGTATTTATCTGTTCATGTATTTATTTATTAATTTTTTAATTTAACTATTATTTTCAATGTTTATTTATTTGTTTACTAGCTTCCCCGGCAGACGTTGTTCTGCGCTTTTTTTTCTAAAACAACAGTAATAAAACATATTTAGGAGTGATCACTTTTCGTATTTATAGATTTATGTCTCCATGATAAACAACGATTACTTACAATTTTAAGTGTCCTATTTTGTCAATTGCAAGACTTTAGTAGTAGTAGTAGTCATAATCTGGTATTTTCAATGTAATGCCTGATCGTACATGATATTTTTTGTTTGATTAGCTGGCGCGAAACTAAATGAAGCTGTTGGTTTTCCCACGCAAGACACGGCATTTCTCCGCTTTAGCTCAGCCGCCATCCCTGGAGATAAAAATATCTGAGACAACCACCAACAGTATCAGAACATCGTGCCACACATCTTTCCTATCCTTCTTTCTCTTCATTAACTTCACGCCCGCGCTGTGTTGAAACATTTAAAGGGTAATGATAATCCCTTGAGCGCGGGTAGATTATTATAAAAAAAAAGAGCAGGCAACATACAACTGTCCATGAGAGAAGCATGGGTTTTCCAGATTAACGTCGCCAACACTCAACGACTGACCCTGTGATTTATTTATAGTCATAGCGAAAGCAAGCCGCACAGGAAATTGCAGTCGTTTAAATTCAAACGGTACGTCCGTTGGTACCATTGGGATGCGTAGTATCAATACATCCTCTCCCTTATATTTTCCCTTAGAATAATTGCTTCTATCATATTGTTCATTAATATTTTCACTGCTAACCGTGTGCCGTTACAAAGTCGCGGTTGGTTTATATTTCTTAGCATTATTTTAATTGAAGATTATGGGGAGGTAAGCCCGGCAAATCCAATGTGTTTAAAAATTCTGGTGGATAATTGACGACATCATCTTGGTTAGTTGCGCAATCAATTTCATTTTGGATTTTGAAATTTATTTCATTTACATCCGTGTTTTTGGCAGCTAATATAGCTCGTTCACTCAACCAACAATGATCTCTGTAATTTTGAGCTACGTTTGGGAACACCTTTTCTATAAGCTCAGTTTTTGATTCTGTAGACTGCCAAAATTGACAGAAAATGTAATGCAGCCTGTCATAACATCTACAGGGATTTTACCATTACCAATGTCAATGAGTTGTTTTGAAAATATTTCTCCAGATCGATCATTTTGCAATTCGACACGCATATTCTTGCTCAAATTTAGTATTTTAACTTTTTTCCACAAAATGGACGACTTCAAACATGCATTCAGTTCATCTGCTCGTGTAGACCGTGGAATACTGGTAATGTTTGACGAAAATCTCCTGCTAACAAAATCATCGCTCCACCGAATTGGTTTTGATTGCTTCGCAGATCTTTGAGAGCTCTGTCTAATGCCTCCACAGACTTTTTATGTGCCATCGTGCATTCATTCCATACTATCAACTTGTATTGCTGCAAAACCTTTGCCATTACAGAGTTATTCGAAATGATGCAAGTCGGAGTTTCGTTGCTTTGAGTATTCAATGGTAATTTTAGCGCTAAATAGGCTGTTCGACCGCCTTCCAACAATGTAGCTGCAATACCGGACGAAGAAAGTGCGAGTGCAATTCCATTCTGTAAGCGAATTGTTGCTAAAATCAATGCAATTAAAAATGTTTTTCCTGTACCACCAGGAGCATCCAAAAAGTAAAATCCTCCAGTTCCCATCATTTACAACTTTCATAATTGTATCAAATACATACTTTTGTTGTTTGTTCAACAACGGAACATTTATTCGAACCGATTTCCTTAAAGCATCGAGATCGAACAGTTTTTCACGATGCAACTCTTGATTAAAAGCGTCATGCATTGGGCGATTAGCCGCGGCCATTAATAATTGAGATAATAATTTGTTCGACATCATCAAGCACATGTCTTCATTTTCATGAAACATCAGGCGATAGGAGTAATAGTTCATTGAACTAACTTTGTTATTAGTTTGAGCACCTGTCAATAAAATAATGTCTAAATGACAGTCATTCAACATGGACAAACAGTTTGTACAATTCGGTGGCACATGATAATAGGTTTGTTCGTTGAGCCCTGAAGTCACCCTGGGGTCGCCCTAAATCGTTTTTGGAAAAACCTGAAGTCACCCTGGTGAGTAAGCTCTGTGTTTTTTGAGACCTGGGGTCGCCCTGAACTCGCCCTTAAGTAGATCGAGGTATTTTGCTGGGGCGAGTTCAGGTAACGGTCAAACTGTCAAAAGTCATATGTATTTCTTTTGTTGTATTTCTTTTGTTTTCGTTCATTTTTAAGACTTATTTATAACAAATTTAAAGTTTTATCAGAGCACAAAATTATTTTGTCTGTCTTTTAGTTGTCAACAAAACAGTTGACAGCCCTTGGGTGTTTTTTGAAAACCGAAAACCTCAGTTTTTGTTGACAACTCTGAGGGTTGTCAAGAAAACCTGGGTCAAACCTGGGTAAAGTTGAACGAACGAACCTAATACATTCTGTAGTCAATTGAAACATTGTAACTGAAAGCTGCTCGTAAAACTGTGAAAGCAGTTTGAACACGACGCGTTGCTCGTGTTTGTAATATCCTAATCCTTTCAATTTCATTTCGCTCTTCACGTTGCAGTGAAGTCCGATTTGATTGAAAATAAGCTTGGTTTCTAGCGTTTCGATTTCTTCGACTCAAATTGCTGCGCCCGCGTGTAATAGGCGGCATGGTTCTAAAAGCAAACACACTCGACAAATAAAACCACAATTGGTTTTCGTTTTTATTTATATAGATTACCTTTATTTAAGTTCTCTTATTCTCGTTAATTTTGTTGTTTGTTGTAGAATTATTAATTACTAGCCGACCCAGCTCTCGAAATTCGAGTGCCAATTTATTTATTATTTATTACTAGCCGACTCAGCTCTCGAAATTCGAGTGCCAATTTATTTATTATTTATTATTTATATTATTGGCAGTGTTTTCAAGCAAATTTATTAAATTAAATTTTATTTTATGTAATATGCAAAGTGTTCGACAGTTCAAAAACAAAAATGACCCATAGTGTGTAAATGCGTATCTCAAGTATATTCTGCACATCTCCGTAACTGTGGCTTTCCAACCATATAAAATTTATCTAAATCGGTTAAATACTTTTGGAGAAAAGTGTACCACAAAAAACATGTTTGCCATTTTATTATATGATTATTTAAATGAAGAAATTATTTCCTTAGCTATAAAGTTTTCTTTTATTTTTTTTTGAGTCAGTGTATTTCAATTAGCAAACGATTTTTTGTAACACTTAACTTTCACACACCCACAATAAACGTTTTTTCTCTCCATAAGAACCTTCCATGAACCTTAACAAAAACTTAAAAAAAATTTGTCGAATTGGTCGAGCCGTTCTTGAGTTTAACGCTTAGCAACACATTTTGCGATTCATTTTTATTTATATAGATTTTGCAATTGATTGATTTTTGATTAATTTATTTATATAAAATTATAAACTTCAAACAAAATATTTACTATTATATAATAAACATATTAATTATCTGCCAAATTCCATTATTTTTCTTCATACCTAGTTAACAGACTTCTAAAAAGAAGTCTATACCATAAATTTAAAAATATAAAATGAAGGTTTTCTACGAAGTTCTTATCCAAAAATCATCATCATTTTAAATTTATTTGTGAGTTATAAAATAGGTATAAACTTAGTATCCCTGTGCAAGCTGTGTATGTACAAAATCATTGTAAATTGTAAAGCTGACTGATTTTCTTCAAATTTGGAAAACTTTTGAAAATATTCTTTGAAAAATTATGTTTCAAATCTTAAGAAAATGGGTTTACCCGTTAAGGTTCAATCTCGATATAAAGTTAATGTAAGGATGCAAATTATTTTATAGAGTTATCCAGGGCTATCGTGAATCGCATTTATCGAGAAATTTTTCCCAAATTCGAAAAATAGCTTCTTCTTCTTCCTTTGTTTCGGCGCTGTTATGATCTCGATGTCGAGGGGATCATAACTCTCCCACGTATCTGCTTCACACTAGTGATCCGCCTGTGGGGTTCGCCGGGTTGACCTCAGAAATCGGCGGCAAGCCTCCCGGTTTTGTATTGTTCCATTTCTGAGGCCAACTGAATGCTGGTGTTTTTGCATTTGTTTGTACCAGGAGTGTTTAGGCCTACCTTTCTTTTTATTCCGAATTGGAACGTTGTATGATATTGCCTTTTTGACGGGGTTCTCAGGATCTCTCCTTTGAACATGGCAATACCAACTGAGTCGGTCGTGTTCAATTTTTTGGGAAATGGTATTCTTAACATGAAGGCTTCCTCGGATCTTCGTACTTCTAATTCGATCAAGCTTTGTAACTCCTGCTGTCATACGAAGCATCTTCATCTCAGCTGCCGTTAGCTTACTCTCATACTTTTTGTACATTGTCCAACATTGTGAACCGTATGTGAGTGCTGGACGCACAACTGAAGTGTAGAGCTTTCCTTTTAGCTTAGGGGGCATTTTTCGGTCACAGAAGATGGCAGAATTTTCCCGCCACTTCATCCACCCTACGCTTACGCGATGATTGATATCGTCATCACAAGTAGCTTCGTTATTTATCATAGACCCCAGATATTTAAACTTTTCACACTTGGGAAGCACTACTCCATTCAAATAAATGTCTGGAATAGGCCTGTGTGGATCAGAAAATGGGCAGCATAGGTATTCTGTCTTTTTCGCGCTTATGCGGTACCCACTTCCTTCTAGAACATCCACCCATACGTCAAGTGCTCGTTGTAGGGATATCGGGTCTTCACTTATGATGGCTCCATCGTCAGCAAAGAATAACTGATGCACTTTTGGATCCGTCACTTTGCCTTCAAGCAGGTAATCAAGAACTGTAATAAAGAGCAGGGGACTCAAGACACTTCCCTGGTGTACACCTACTGTGATTTCGAATTCTTCGGTGACTCCAGCTGCGCATCTTACTTTAGTAACTGCTCCATCATACATGTCCATAATTATCCGCACATAGGTTTCTGGAACTCCTCGTTGCCTGAGGGCCACCCATATTAGATCTCGTGGTTGCCGATCGAATGCTTTTTCAAAATCAACCAATACGACATGCAAGTCCTCCAAAGAATCCCGATGTTTTTCCATAATTATTCTTATACTCTGGATTGCATCCGTGGTTGACTTACCCCCGACAAACCCGCACTGGTCATCAGATAGCCTAATTATTTTTCGCAGTCGGCTACCCAAGACTCGCTCAACGATCTTCATGGTGTGTGACATCAGCTTAAACGAACGGTAATTATCACAGCTTCGAGTATCACCCTTTCCTTTATAAATTGGAAGAGGGTAACTTTCCCTCCATTGATTAGGCATGCGATCACCTCGTATAAGTTTGGAGACAAGAATCATGAGCCATCTAAACCCGATGTCTCCCATCTTTTTCCAAAACTCTGAGGGTATTTCGTCTGGGCCAACAGCTTTTCCCTTTTTGGAGTATTTTACCGCCTCACTAACTTCTTCGACTGTGACGTCGGATACTTCGCTTAAGTTAGGTGAAGCTATTGGAAAGTACAGCCTTGGAAATTGTTCGTTTAGAAGTCCGTCACAATACTGTCGCCACCTGTGAAGAATTTCGTTGTCTTCCACAAAAAGTTGGCCTTGAGCATTGTTAATGAACTTTGGCGAACAAATCTCCTGGGCATTTCTTCTTCTTTGAGCGGCTATTTTGAAGATAGTTGCGCCCTTATTCGTGTTTTGCCGTAGCTCTTGAATAGCACCAGCTGTCGGGGTAGAAATTTCATCCAGCTCCCGATACAGGTTTTCTGTATTCTTTGCTTGAATTTGGGCGCACTTCTTCTTCGCTTCTTTCTTGCAGTTTCTATATTCCACTTCGAGGCGTGACTTTTGCTCTGTATCATTAGAGGGGCACTTCGACCAAGCCTTGAAAGCCATTTTCTTTTTACTTATAACTGATTTAGCTTCATCATTCCACCACCATGTTTCTTTGCCTTGTTGGTTGTGTCCTTTTGAAACCCCTAACAGTGTTTTGGCTTTTTCTTTGCAAGTTCTCTGTAGGAGATCCCACATACTTTGTGCTGTACTCTCTTCATTTCGAACTATATCGGTGTTGTTATACAGAACGTTTTGCATATTCGAAATGAAAGCTTCGCCTTTTTCCTTATCCAGATTATACCATTTGATCTTTCCAAAAGTTTTTGTATGTTTGTTGTCGTTCACTGTCTCCATAAAAAATTCTGTCAGTAGGAGACGGTGTTGGTGGGCGATCGCTTCTCCTAGTATCACTTTGCAATCTTTTACCCGGGGTTTCATGAAACTAGATACCAAATGGTAATCAATCTGGGTTTCATTTCCACCACTGCTGTAAGTGACCAGGTGTCGGCTTTGTTTGACGAACATGGTATTTAGTACGATAAGACCGTATGTTTTGCACATGCTCAGGATATCTTCACCAGGAGGGTTCCTGGTGCCGTATCCGAGGCCTCCATGGCAATCTTCATAGTCTTCGTTTGTCTTCCCGACATGTCCGTTCAAATCTCCGCCCAAGAACAAAAACTCTTCCTTTGGGATGTCCTTAAGTAGATTGTGAAAGTCTAGCCAAAATGCATCTTTTTCCACCTGCTCACATCCAATTTGGGGAGCATATGCAGTGACAATATTCCACAACTTTCCTTTAATCACCAATTTAAGGGACATCAAACGGTCGCTGGATTTCGAAATGGTCAATACGCTGCCTAATAGATGTTTTGCAAGGATGATTCCGATTCCGTTTTTACCCTTTTCCGTTCCATAGTAGAACATCTTATAGTTTTTTGTCCTCGTATCCAAGAAACGGGCCCTGTTTCCCGTGTTTCGCCATTTTGTTTCTTGAACACATAAGATGTCCACTCGCCTTCTTTTCATCATCTCTTCCAGCTCGAAGCTTCGACCTGTCATACTGCCAACGTTCCAACTCGCAACTCTCAGATTTTGTATAATCTGCGGCATTACTTTGCTAGCCCCCGGAATCCGTCTAGCTCTGACCCGAGCATTGCTGCTCGGTCCAGGATCAGTACCATGTGTAACAATGGTAGTGCCTGGCGGGGTAGTGTCATTTCGGACGAGTACTTCCATAATGCTTGAATTCACAAAATTATCGAGTATCGACGTGTGCATGCTCCAGTTTTGTATTTGATCTCTCTTTTACGGCACCGGTGATCTCCAGTCGTGCCAACCCAGGGACTGGCATGCACACTTTTGGGAAAGTTTATAGGTGTTACGTGTCGCTAGGTTCACCTTGCTGTTTGTGGCCTAGATGTATTTACTCCTTTAGTCGCCTTTTACGACAAGCGGGGAGGCGCTGCAGGAATATTCTAACCCGTCCCTGCACAGGGAATTCGAAAAATAGCTATCGTAAACTAATTTCGAAATTAGGGAAAAATTCCGTGAGAAATATTTACCTATCGTGAACTATTTTTTTAAGAGAAATTTCCTTCTCTTTCTCGAGAAATATTCCGTTACAATTTTGCAAGGGAATCCGGAAAGTTATCTGTTGATATGTGAGTAATCTCTATAAAAAATAAACAAAACTATAAAAACTGAAAACTGAAAGGGCTTCGGAAAATGAAGATTGAGCCAACCCAACTTTATGATCCTTCCCCACTCTTGTCTGATAGCAAGCATGCACTTATTTTTATATAAGGAGGAACAGCGCCAGGTTTCTTTGCATGAGGCAAAAAATCAGAAAGTTGTTCGACCAAGTATGTGAACAACGGCTTACAAACTCTATAATAATTGTGAAATCTGGATAAAGGATACTCATAATAAATGTGATGATTCAAACAAATAGGTTTTTTAAAATACAGTGCTTGTGAAAGCTCCAAAGGATTAGAATGGTCTCTCAAACTGCGTCGTATGGCTCTCGGCTCATTTCGCCTTCTTGACTCTTCTTCCTTTGACAACAACAAAACTGATATTCTTTGCATTTTTATAAATGTTTAATTTAATGTTTAACAAATGTAATTATTTTGTATCAAAGCTAACTTCTTCAAAATGAAATGTCAAACTGTTCGAAAATTATTTTCGAATTTTTTTTTTCTCGTTTCTATGTTGGTAAAACTTATTCCCAGGGAAAAGCATTCCGCCAGGAATTCATGATAGGAGGAATGTGTTCTCGAGAAGAGAAAAATTCCGTGAGAGAAATATTTCCCAAGGAATTGCCGATAAGGCTGATCATGTTTCTACCAAACACCACAGATATATATCTATCTACTAAACTCTTAAAAAGTATTGCAATCCTTGAAGGAAATTCTTCTATAGAATAAACTAACACCAACTAACATATTATAAGTCATCACCGCCACCATCGACGCACTCCCTCCACCAACCACACCATCCATCAACCATCCCGTCCACCAACTACCGTGTCCATCACGTCAGTCAACCCACCAACTTCACCGTCGCGTTCAAACACCCATGTGTTTCCGCTGATGCACTACCATGTTGTAAAACTAAAAGCCTGATCATGAATTTGGATATATTTGAAAACATTTGCTCGTCGATAACATTTCTCATGTTTCCTAATTCTATCCAAAAATTTGTTGAATCCTGAGAAAACTTTAATTCGATTTGTTTAACGTCAAAAATTTTTCGAACAAAACTTCTTTTTCACATTCAAGAATTTGTGAAAATCTCGAGACTAAAGTGTTGAAGTGAGGTAAAATATCAGATTGTTTGATTCATTTTTAAAAACGTTGGATCTGTTATTTTAAGAGCATTTAATATGCCATCACTTAAGTAAAGTTTCCTTATAACTTCTTTTGAAAGCTTAATATAAAATTCTTTACAATCTTTCAATACAATTGCGAAATTACGAAGATCTTCCGCACAATCAATACTCGTACCAAGGAAAATCTCCTGTAATGGTTTTTGATTTTTTGGGAGATAGCAAATGTCGTCAGTTATTTTTAGATTATTGACGTAATCTTCATTTAAAAAGTTTTTAAGAATAGTTTTATGGAAAGAACTAAAACTTTTTACGAAAATATTTAATTTTGGAGCTTCACTTTGAAAAGGTTTAGGTGATCTGTTTATATTAAAATATAATCTAGAAATCTCAAATACTTTTTAATTTTTGGTTCGTTCAATAAATTAACGTGCGTTCACATTTATCTTCGGTAGCAGCAATTAAGAGGAAATGTGACAACACTGTATAGTTTTTTAAAATGCATTTAACAACTGCCCCAAAAGATAACCAGCGAGTTGGAATCATTTTTTTAATCTTATTTTGTTTAATTTCAAAATATTCCTGAAAAACAGCCATCTCGTTTTGTCGTTTGGGGCTGTTTTTAAGGTAACTATAAACACCCTTTGCTAGTTCCTGGATATCTGTTGGAAGAGTTAAACAAGCATTCGAAATACATATTTGTAGAGAATGTGAGGTGCATGTTACGGAATATAATTTATTAATTTTTTGCTTTAGTAACTGCTGAGCGCCTCCTTTCACACCCTGCATTACACTAGCTCCGTCTGAACAGAAACCAATTATATTTGATGTTGGTATTTCATGAGCTTCCAAAAATGATAAAATTTTATTGGTTATACATTCTGCAGTACTATCTTCGATTTACAAAATTGTCAGAAAATGGTCAGTTATTTTGTTAGTCTCGTTATCAAGAAATCTGGCTAAAATTACCAAACACTTCTTACATGATATATCCGTACTTTCGTCAACTATTATGGAGAAATAGTTATGCTGTAATTTTTTTGCCATCCGTTTTGTGCAATATGGTTTAATTTTATCAGTAAGAACCTCTGTTGCTCTGGTTCTTCCGCAATTAAAAGCTTGGGCGATTTTAGAATCCGGGCATACTGATTTTAAGAACTTAGGCAAATGATCCATTATTGAAATAGGCAGATTGTGCTCTGTGATGAATACTAAACATTTTAGCAGTGTAGTTGTTTGGTTATCCTTATTGGCGACTCTAGTAAAAGCTTCTTCCATTCTAGGCACATTTTCTTGAGCTTTAACTTGTTCCAAGTGGAAGTCACTTTTTCCATGGCGGTGAAGGTTCCATTTCTTATTGGTAACCGATTTATCATACACTTTGCAAATAGCCTTTTTTTCAAATTTAAGCCATTGGAATTTTTCTATATATTTTACTGTGAATTTGTGATTAACCAAGAGTTTTACTTCTTCTTTTTTGCAGTTTCTGTGCATAATTCTTTCGATTCCGTGTCCGCAGATTCTTCATCAGACTCAGTTTCACTATGGGAATCAAAATATTTATTTATGGAAAAACATTATTGTAAAAGAAGCTGAAGATACATACATACGTACTTTATTGGAATTTTGGCAGGCGTAATATGCTTTATTTTTGAAGTCGAAGTCGATGGCGTGCTCTCCGAAACTTTTGCAGTTCTAATGACAAATCTTAAAAGACATAATCGTTTAAATATATTTTATACCTTATTAAACAAATAGATATACTTACTTAAACATCTCGTATTGTAATTTGTAACACAGAATACCATAGCACCGACACAATTGTAGGAACAAAAACAATCGGGGAATTACCCAAATTCGCAAACAAAACAACAAACAAATTGAAAACAGTACACGTTGTGGATATTTTGACAGACGACAATAAATATTGTGGATTGCATTCTGGGCTGTGTTCCAAGTTGTTACAATTCAATGCGTTCAGTGCCTATAAAGGTAAATGTTATTTACACGTCCTATGAAATATTTTATATTTTATTTTTAACATTGCATTTTCGTAGAGTGCCATTTAAAGCGTTTGAGTGCCACAGTGCCATTTAAATTAAAAAGTGCCAAAAATGCACGATAGTGCCATTTCGGCAACGCTGTGCAGGTCTAAGAAGAACTGAAGATTTTTTTCTAAATCTCTACTGCCTTTTACTATGCTACCTATTTGATTCTTCTTCCTCTGCGATCTCTCATGTTAGTGAGAGCTGAGGTATTGCAGTCGTTAAAACAGTGCGGTCTTATGTGTAGTGTTAAAATAGTCCTTGATTCTCATTGGTCAATTCACCAAATAGTGATTAATACAGCGCTGCAGCTTTGTATCAAGAAAGGTAGGAATCGGCGGGCAAACGTTACACGGGAAACTGTGATTCGAGATATCGTTTTACGGGAAAACGAGTTACGGGAAAATGATTTTCGGGCAAACGTTACGCGGGAAAACGAGACGCGGGAAATCGTTTTGTGGAAAACGTAGCCAACCCACAATATTGAGCTTCCATTCATCGGGCATGTTGTTCTCAGTATGTAATTGGAGCAAGAGTATGCTCCAATTTAAATATTTCAAAATAATCAAAAATATATTTTTCTTAAAATTTTTTTTTGGTAATATTTTCTTTAAAAAAAAAATCGATTTTTACGGTTTCTCGCAATAAACTCTATATTAATATTGCATAGGAAAATCCCCCAAAAACTTTCCTTATTTCTGAAAAGTCAATGTTTTGAATACAAATAGTTGCGGTCTTAAGAATGAGTTAGGAATAAATATTTCAATGTGGCATTTTATGATCTCAATTTTTTTTAAATATAGTTAAAAAAAAAATATAATTTTTCTTTAATGTCTAAAGCATACATAAAAATCAAAAAGAGCCCAAAATTAAAAGGTAATAAATTGCTGTGCATTGAAAAAGCAATTTTTTAATAAAATTCATTGTGATATCTTGGGTTTCAAGGTTATTAAGTTAATTGGATCCATCAACTATTTAGAAAACAGGCTTTTGATCTTTGGTTTAGATAAATAACTAAATTAAATAAGTTTATATTAAGATTATTTCCATGAAACACATCGCTTTGAGAAACCTCTTCCCTCTTCAATTTACTTAAATATTTACGAGTATAATAAAGTTTTCGCTTACCTCCCTCGAATAACTCAAATACCTCATTGTCAAAATATTTCCTTCTACTTCGTTTATTTGGTGTATAAATATCGCAGAGCACAGCACTCATCTAAAAACATTGCCTGAGAGCCACACTTTGACTAAAGCAAGACTTTTAATAGCTTTTCGCCTCAAAACTCTGAACTATTTTCTGCTGCTCATAAAGCATACTCAAAGCACGGCAAGAACCCGCATTTGTGTCATTGTGGCTGGTGCTGTTCTTTTAAACATTGCTACACGCTGCCTTCAGCTATTTGCATACATAGTTCCACAATTTCACAACTCTGATGCAATCGCCTAAGCAATATCTAACCAAAAGGAAGAATCAACCACCCATCAGCCAAAGACCTAGAGCCAGAACCAGAACTAGAACTACACCATGCACTACCTAATGGGTTTTTGAGTTATCTTGTTTGCATATTGCACTTACCAGGGACGTAAATATTTACTTTGTCCGACAGGCAAACGCATTGAAATTAATGTCGTCCTTGTGTCTTCATATGTTCATTATCATCCTGATATCCTTTTGACCTTATTCTTGTTTTTAGGGCACAGGAAAACTGGCGCAACTCTACTTGAATTTACAGTGAGTAAAAAAGAATCGTATGAATCCTTTTCCATTCAGTTTAGTGCCATAAGATGATGCACAGGCAGATATAAATGGAATATCACGTTTCGAGGACTCCCTAAGTGAAATATGGACGGCGGAACGTCCTTTTATTCCATTAAACCTATTTTTTTTTTGCTTAGTGCTAAAATGGCTAACAGCAAAGTAATAATTGATTTCCGAATAACCACTTAAGATGGCAAAGTGCAATTTTCTTATTAGTTCCTTTTAGAGATGAGAAACTTCAGGGCCGCATTTGTGATTTTATTGAAAAAGGTATTCTGGAAAAGGATTTATTTCATTCATACCAACGAAATTAAATCTTTCGTTAAAAAGAAATAGCGATGAATAACTGCTATTTGTAGATAATACCAGGAGAGTATTATAAAAAATTCTTTATTTTGAAAAAAAAAAAAAAAACAAAAACAAAAAGTGATTGACCTCTTCGATTTCATTACGGTTACAGAGGCTACGTCTAGAATCATTACCTTTGTGCGGTTTGTTCGGAAAGCTCAATTATTGGTCGAGAAAGAAAATAACGCTCAAAGATGAAGTTTTAATATATTTTATTTTCTAAGTAAAAGTGGACTGTAAAATTATTTTGCGCTGCACAAATGCTCGAATACAACTTTTTACCGCTCTGGTCAAATGCTCCAAAAATCGACCGCTCTGGTCGAGTGCTCGATGCGAACTCTAAGAATCGACCGCTCTGGCCGAGTGCTCTATGATGACTCTGCTGCTGCAATTAGATAATCCTATTTCTCGGTCGCAACAACAGCTAACCGAAGGGATGAGTTGCCCCGTGTTGCAGCTGCGTTGAAGGAATTTCATTCCTTTGGCTCCAGTGATGTTGTTGTTGTTGCTCTTGGTGCTCGTTGTCAATGCTCATGAAGACTTGCTCTGGGTCCGGTAGTGTCTTTGTTGTTGTAGCTCTCGCTCTGTGCTGCGGTCCTAAATTCCATACGAAGCAATTCGTATTTTTCGGTCGCAACTACCGTTCATCAGGTGGTGATGATCTCATGCTCTGTATACCAAAGGGTTGCTTTATGTGCGCAGGCTCTATACGAGAATTCGTATTTCTCGGTCGCAACCACCGATACTCGGGTGGCGATGATGGTGTTCATCGTCGTTGCTCGTGCTCTTTTTGACTTGCTCTGGGTCCGCTAATGTATTATGTTGTTGCATTTTGCAGACCGAAATGACGATGATGTTGAGATGTTTTGCGCACTGCACAAAGGGTTGGTGGATATTCTGATTTCGGTTGCGTCCGGTTGTGCACAGGTTTTCTTAATTTTTGACGCTCTAGCACTAGTCTTAAGCTCCTGCTCGTAATTGGCACTAGTGACCTGCCATGGCCATGGTCTTACGCTCTTGCTTACTATTGCTCTTGTCGTAGACACGGTTTGTAATTTAAATCTAACAGTTCAGTATTTGCCTTTAGCAAAGTTCTTATTTGACTTACAGAAAGCTTTCTATGGAAATAATAAGAATGGAAAGAGGGTGTGACTGAGCTCTCTATAAGTATATTAATCTACTTGGGGTTGTTTGAGTTTTTTTCAAGGATTTCAGATAAAAGGAGTCATCGACCTTAGCCATGCAGTCATAGAACCTTCAATGCCAAAGTAAAAGAGGTGTGTTATTAAGATTAAGATTGAACCCATACAAATACACTACACATCATACCCTTCTTTAAATGGAGATAATTGCCTTCGGAATGTAAAATCTATGATTTGCCTGTGAAGATTATCTTTGACCTTTGCATGACCTTAACTATGTAGTCGGCATTGGATTTGAGGTTTTTTTTTTTTTAATTGGAGGCAGGCCTGATTCCACGTTTATGGCATGTGTTCATATTGAAAGTTTAAGAAAGAAACATTGCACAGTATCAAACTCACTAAGATATTGATAATCAAAAACTTCGCTGGCATATAGCATAGGCACAAGTTTATCTTGGCATTGAAAACTATAAGTTTGGTCGAAATGTTTATGCAATTATTAAAAAGGAATTTGCTCCACATAAGATTTATTGCCATTTTTGCCGTCAAGCATTTTTCCTTAACATGAGGAGGAAATCTAGATTGCTAGAAAATATATAGCACCTAAGTTCTTATATTGGGTCCAGTGATTTCATTTGGGATTCCGTTCAGTCTTGCGACTTATAGGTACTATAAGGCAAGTTATGCATTCGTAAGAAAAATCGAACTCGAGATTTTGATCAAAGTTGACATTACGATGATAGCGAAGACTAAAAAAGTGGGTCTCGCTATTCTGTCTGTCTGTCTGTCTGTATGTCTGTTCGACTACAGCTAAACGGCTCGGCCGTTTTTCTTTGAACTTGGTAGATATGGGTTTATTTTTTTCCCCCGGATGTTTGTTGATTTGATTTTTTAAGACCAAAAATAACGGTACCTGCCATACGATTTTTTTTTTCAAAATTTTATAAATATTTTTTTTCTTAAAAACTGTCCCACAGATTTAAAAACAAAATCATAAAATTTCATTTAGTTAAACCTAGGTAATGAATGAAAAAAAAATTACAAAAAATTATTATTTTTAGTAGCCCCCTTGGAACCATTTTTTTGTTTTTGATTTTCTCAAAAACGGTACAACCGATTTTGATCATTTTTTTTATGTTTAGGCTCCCCAGCAGCTATGAGAAAAAAAAATTATTTAACCTAAAAATAAGGGTACCCTCAATACAAATGTTAAAAAATGGTTTTCGAAAATCGTATTTTTCTTGAAAATGTTTCCGAGAATTTTGCTTAAATTTTTAGTCTTTCGATTAATTTTTAAAATCTATAATTCAATACAAAAAATTTTGAAAACAAGATATTAGTGACTGTACCTACCATAGAACGATTTTTTTAAATTTTGAATTTCTCATTATCGACATAACGGATTTTAATGAAATTTTTTATAGAGATGCTTCTAAAAACTTTAAGAATCATTGCATTTCAAAACTTTAAAAAAAAATATTTTTTTAATTTTTGAAAAAAAAATAATTTTTTTTGAAAAATTTGATATCTCAAAAATGGTTTAATATTTTTTTCGGAAATTTAGTTTTCATTCGTACAATAATAAAAACCTTAAGTTGACGTTCCAAATTTTTGTTTTTTAAATATTTTAAATATTGTATACATAAAACCTCATTTTATTAAGAAACCACTACAAAGACTTATAATTTATGTTCTTGCATAAATTCATATTTGCATAGCATTCTGTTGTTGTCTCTTACTACTAAAAGACTTTAAAAAATTAATTTTATCCTTATGAACAGTTTTCTCAAATAACATTCGTTTTTAAAATTTCTAGTGTATTACATGCGACCCAGTCGTGCATTTTATTTTTTTATAATTTTCTCGCACTAGAAAGATTATGACTACCATTAAAATGTTTGAGCACAGTACGACCGTTTTAGGAAATTATAGGACAGGATTTAAAAGGAGATACCGATGCACATTGGTTTTGAATGTCTGAATATTATAATGGGAGGGAAACATAGAGTCGGGTAAAGCATTCCACATTCGTGTAGTGCGACTAAAAAAAATCTCTGAATTTAATTGTTTTTAACCTCGGTAATCAGACGGATTCTAATGTACGGTATGGCAGTATAGTCCACATTTATGAAAATTAATTATAGACGAAGATTTTGTTCTTTTATTTTTGGTCTTAGAAAAAAAACAATAATATGAACTTAAAATTTTTTCTTAAAAATGTTTTTTTAAAAAATTTTTATTCAAAAAAAAAAATTGAAACTGAATTTCAATCTTCTTATCATTTGTATCTAACAAAATCAAACTGGAGCCCTGATTTAATTTGTCTGCCATAAGTCCGGCCCCAGACAAAGCCTCGTACTTCATACAATTTTTGGTCCACCCACCAAAGTTATTACAACTTCGTTTATTTTCCGGATATCAGGCGACACATTTCTCAACCAGAAGCAAAGTTCCAGTTGAAGTATAACGAAGGATGATAAATGAGTTCATCGATAATCCCGTTCGATTTTCTTCAGGAAAGTAGAATGATAGTGATGGAATGCTTTTAGAAGATTTTAGGGACGAATACATTCTCCTCACACAATGGAGATTGGACATGGCCTTGTAAGGGAAAAGGTAGGGAAATGATTGAAAGAGAATCAATATCTGAATAGATTAAAGATTTTAATATCAAAAGTCTCACTCAAAACATGTCCTGAATATCCTTAATAAATTCATTTATGAATTTTTTTCCTTTGATTATAATTTTTTTTTTATATGCTACTCAGATTATAGAATTTAAATTATTCAGTGCATAAATGTACGCGGTGGCTATAAATAATGAAGAGAAACTTTTTACCAAAGTAGCCGCTATCGCCATACACATATATGTATGTACCCGATAGAGGGTTTTCCATTAAGTGTTTGCTAGCCTTAAATTTAAATAAAACAAATTTTGAGTAAGATAAAATTGGAATTTTCTATTTATTCAGTAGACCCGTATATGGCATTACGCATGAAATATAAAATCATTCCAATTTTAATCGTGGCTTTTCTGGGTATCGCGCATCCGAAACGTCCAATTTTCCATAACTCTGGCGCGTAAATCAAGCTGAATTTAACGAATGGCATTGATTAACATATGTTGGTTTTCAGAGCAGTAGTGTTTTGTGATTTATTGGCATTAAAAAATTAACCTTTTTCTTAAGAAAACGCCACAAGAAGAAGTTTAACGGTTCAAATCGACGATACCGGTGACCAATTCAAATCGTCTCCGCTTGAGAAAACAATGTTCGAAAATCGCTCGTGTCAAATGTCCATTGTGGTATGTAGCGCCATCCTGTTGAACTTACAGAACATTGGTGTGCCTATCCAATTCGGGCCAGAAAGAATGAAATTGGTTATCATCGAAATATAGCGCTCGCCATGGACGGTGCTGGCCTGGCCAACGTCGGTGGTTCTCAAAGAAGTATAGACCGATGATGCTGCCAGCCCAAAAGTGACTTTTCCTGGGTGCATTCCAATTTGGTGGATCTCGTGTGTATTTTGGTCGTCCAGCATTCGAATTAAAAAACCATTCATTCAGAAATGAGCTTCTTCACTGAAAATGATTTTACGACCGAAATTTCCAAAGCCTAGTAAACGAAGCATGTCGATGTTTATGGTAGTTTACTTTCAGTTCCTGGATCAGTTGAATTTTATACGGGTGTAGGACCTTCCGTTTTGTTGGCTTATGGGTGTTAAAGGATTGTTCATTGAAACCGTCGACTCAAAAACGTATCCACCATGTT
This sequence comes from Philhelius festivus, assembly GCA_963931855.1. Lineage (NCBI taxonomy): Eukaryota > Metazoa > Arthropoda > Insecta > Diptera > Syrphidae > Philhelius > Philhelius festivus. The sequence goes on from OZ007555.1 coordinate 172,637,823, forward strand.
GCGAATAATCCTCCCTGAAGCACGATTATGGCGATCGTACTCGTATAAGGGGTGACAGCTTCGCACTAAGCTTGGTGGTGGTGCAAAATTAATTATCCAATTTTGTTTTTGAATTAATATTTTACTAAATTAAAAAAAATGATTTTGAGTGATTGAAATCTGTATTTGGATCTTTACAACTTTGTCTGTTAAGTGGAAAAGGTGATATCCGTCAAGTGGCTGCTGCCAGTGTTTATACACATTTGTGATCGTTTTATCTCATTTCGATGGCATTCCGCAAGATTCCCAGTGATAACTGTTCGCATTCCTGTCGAATTTTCTGCTTCGAAAGAGTGAGGCTTGTTGCCAGAAGCCAGTGATGGTTAAATCGTGTGATCTTTCTCCCATGCCAAATCGTCAAAACGGGAGATTACACGACCAGGAAATGCTTCTTTAATAATATCCATTTTGGCTCGTGCTGGGTGTGCGGTTGCACCGTCTTGTTGAAACCAAATGCTCACCACGACCCAAAGATGTAATTCCGTAAGTAAGAAGTCGTTTATCATTGCTCTGTAGCTTTCGCCAGTAACATTGACAGTATTGCCAATGGTGTCCTAAAAAAATACAACCCCATCAGTCCCCTCGCGGGAACGCCGCACTGCAAAGCGTCTTTTAATGGATATAATGGCTCTTGGTGCATCACACGCGGATTTTCAGAGCCCAATGCATGAAGATTTGGCTTATTGACGTAAATGCTTAAATGTTAATGCGGCTCGTCAATCATGATGATTTTCGACACAAAATCGTCCTTTTCGTTGTTGTGATTGATCATGACCTGACAGTAATTCACCCGAGATGGGCGGTCAGCAGGCTTCAACTGATGCACTGTTCGTACTTTGTATTGGAATTGTTAGTCTTTCGCTAAAATTCACTGTAGGGTCTGTCTGGTGATGTCCACTTGCGTGGCCCGTCTATGATTGATATTTCTTTCACATAAGCAGGTGGCAGCCACGCCTTGCATGATCTTCTATGATTCTAGTTTGTTCGAGTCGATTGGCTAAGAGCCGGAATGTTTGCTCAGTTGGCGCGACACGAATAAATAATCGACGTTGAAATTCACGCTGCGCTGACCGATTTTATTGGTCAACAAAATCGACACAATTATTCCACGCTTTTGCGGAGTATAGCGCTCCATTGCTTACCTGCTTGCATACTGCAGCTGTCTCGTTCACGATTTCATTTTCCAAAATTATAACAGTTACATCGGCTTAAAATGAAATAAAACTAATAGTCTGATTTAGATTTCTGTGTTACAATTTATGGAGTTTTGGTAACACAAAGTGCAATATGCGATCTTGGAATAATAGTTGAGCATAATTTTTACAAACGACCCTGATTTATGGCTTTTTCGAGCTTAATTTTAATGCTGACATATTTAAAATGATGCAAAGTGATATTAATTCGACATTTGACCCTTTCCTTTCTGAATTTTTTACCGATACGCCCTTGTAATTATTCTCACCTGACGTAAAGTTAAGTTAAGTTTAAGTAAAACATGACAACAAGAAAGAAAGTTCATTGGGTAAGCAGCTATGTGGCACGTAACGCTAGTCGATCTAGCAATTAGCGTTTACATACTTCCATGTCATGCAATTTGAGCAAACACAAATTCATTATCATCGACCGGTAGTGCTTTCAGTGATGGCATGTGATGGCAATGCCTCGTGTATTGGTATTATCCCAGGGCCGCTAATTTTGCTTCTCAACTTCAAATTCAAATTTGCCTAATCTATGGAGATAATTTCTTGTACCTATGATCTAAAGTTTCGGTTTATAAGACGCTTATTAAGCTGGTCATTATTTATGGTGCAGAGGCATGGACCTTGTTAAAGGTGAAAGAGAACGTCTTAGGATATTGCGAGAGGAAAATAATTGTGCATAACAATAAAGTAGAGGAGAAGATATAACCACAAACTGAACGAGGGTTGTACAGTGACACTTGCCTGGTCAAACGAGCCAAAGTCCAACAACTGAAATGGCTGGGTCATGTAGAGCGATGGACCCAAACGCTCGCTCCCGCCCGGAGAGTCTTTGAATGTTATACCGAGGGATGGACAGCTATGCAAAGACAGTCCCAAGTGGTGCAAGCAATTGGGAAAAGAGCTCAACCAATTTGGCGTACAACACTAGAGACAATTAGATGGTTGAGGCCCTAGCCCTTCCCAGACTGTTTGCTCTTAGTTTATGTTCAATTAGAACTCAAATAGGAAACTTGTACGTATTATCGAATTATTTTGTTTTAAATTATGTTGAAACGTTAAAACTACATCTGTCAAATTAAATGTCATTTATTGACTCTGTTTTTCCAATTCAACATAGAGGCTAAAATTTTCACCAACATGCGCAAATTATGAAATTGTTTTATGAAAATAAGTCGACTGTTCGAGCGGTATTTCGCACGCTTCGACCATTTTATGTTTGCGATAATCGTCCTTCCGAGAGGGCTATTCATAAGTAAGTGAATTAATTCAAGTTGACCTGTTAAAGTGAAAATTTACCAACATCTGTTCGTCAATGCAATGCAAGGTCTGCCAAAAATATCGCTCATATCCGTGACAGTGTGTAGAATAATCCAAGGCAATCAGTTTCGCGCTTTGTGCATTAGCTCGGCCTTTGGCAGAGCACATCTTGGCGAATTTTGCGTCATGACTTATGCCTAGACCCGTACAAACTTCAACTGATGCAGGAGCTAAGAGTAAACAATAATTGACAACGGGGTGTGTTCGCTAACTAAGTTCTCGGAAGTTAGAAGTTGATACCAATTTCTCTGGAAAAATCATATTCAGCGACGCGATTAGGGAAATGAGTTCGTCAACAGCCAAAATTTTCGAATTTTGGACGATCACAATCCACACGAGATCCATCAAATTGCTGTACATTCAGAAAAGTCATTGTTTAAGGTGGATTTTGGGCTGGCGATTGCGGCTTAATGGGTTCATACTTCATTAAGAACGATGTTGGCCACGCCATTACCGTCAACAGTGAGCGCTTTCGGTCGAAAATAACAAATTTATTTTTGACCGAATTGGATGATATTGACATCCACGAAAAGTGTTTTTAACCACTTAATACATCTCGTGCCAAAATGAACATTTTGCACGAGCGAAAAAAAAAATTTATAAAATTTCGACAATTTTTTATACCTATATGAGAAACCATTGTTTTTGGTCGGTCTTAAGAAAATAAAAATAAAATACGCGACTGGATTGTACGTACTTGCTCTTATGTAAAAGACCAAGAATGAGAATGTTAAGCAATAAATTCATTTTTTACTTGCGATATATGTACATAGTACTATAGAGCAAGTTCTGCATTTGGAAAAAAAATTGAACTCGAGATTTTGATCAAAATTGACATTACGATGTTAGCGAAGACAAAACATGTTGTTGACATTACGATGATAGCGAAGATAAAAAAGTGGGTCCGGCAATTCCGTCTGTCTGTCTGTATATCTGTATGTCTGTATCTCGATCTACAGCCTTAACTACTAGAGCTACTCGGTAGTTAAGGGTCTTCGGTGATTCCCTAGAGGAAAAATTGATTTTTTTTTTAGCTAACGGTACCCCTCATTTGGTGTGTTATTATGGGTATGTACAATATTTTGGTCAAAAAAAATTGGGAAAAAATAGTATTAACGGTACCTGTCATATAACCGCTTTGTTTTATTTTCCAATTTCTTTTTGACGGCTCTAATGATTTTGACCAGCATTTTTATACACGACCTCCTTTAAATTTAAAATAATATTTTATATAAGAACATACAAAAAAATATATTTTGGGTTTTTTTGAAAAATAATTCAAACATTTTTTTTTTTAAAATCATTTTTTTGAAAATGTGTGAACAATTATTTTTTAAAATTATTTTCTTAAATCTATATTACTAAATACTTAAAATTGACATCCCAAACTTTTGAACTTTCTTCTTATGGGTACTATAAGGCAAGTTATACCTACATACATTCGTAAAAAGATCGAACTCGAGATTTTGATCAAAGTTGAAATTACGATGATAACGAAGACCAAAAAAGTGGGTCTCGCAATTATGTCTCTGTCTTTTCGACTGCAGCCTAAAGATCTCGGCTGATTTTCCTTAAACTTGGTAAATATCTTATATAAATTTTTTCCCCCACATGTTTTTTTCTTTTATTGTTTTAAGACCAAAAATAACGGTACTACTTGCCATACAAATTTTGTTCGATTTTTTTTTTTTGTCAAAAACTGTTCGACAGGTTTTCTTACGAAAAATTCATAAAACTTTCAATTAGTTAGAGCTAGCTAACGGTTGAAACTTAATGTTCCGAAAAATGGTTATTTATGGTACCCCCCTTGAAAACGATTTGGACACATTTTTTTACACTAAGGCTCCCCAACAGTTTGAATATTATTGCGTATTCAAATTTTCCAAAATTTTTTTTTGATTTTTATCTTAATACAATCTACAAGGAAACAAATTTATTTTCCCAAAAAATAATGGTACCCCCCATTCAAATGTTAAAAAATGGTCTTCGAAAATCGTATTTTTCTCGAAAATGTCACCCGGAATTTTGATAAATTTCTTCTTTCTTTCGATTAATTTTTACGGTCTGTAATTTAATAAAAAAGATTGAAATTAAGATATTGCTGAATGTACCAACCATAGAACCATTTTTTTTTAATTTTGAATTTCTCATTATCGGTAAAACGGATTTCAATGAAATTTTGTATAGAGAAGCTTCTAAAAAGTTTGAAAAACATTGCATTACAAAACTTAAAAAAAAATATTTTTTGAATTTTTGAATAGATTTTTTCTATTTTTTTTTTTGTAATATATGTATATATACATAATATATATTTTTTCATAAATTTTTTTTAAAAACTTTGTATACAAAAGATAATTTTTTTAAGAAAAAGAAAGTTTTTGCTCTTGCATAAACTAATATTTGCTTGAATCACATGGCATCCTGTTTTCAGCTACAACTACTAAAAGAGTTGCTTTAGTCATTTAAAAAAATGAATTTAATGCATATGAAACAACGTTAATTTTTGAAATTCTTAGTCTTTTACATAAGAGTATATTCGTGCGAACTAGTCGTGCATTTTATTCGTCTGGGCTATCATCGTAATGTCAACTTTTATCAAAATCTGGAGTTCGATTTTTTTTACGAATGCATAACTTCCCATCTAGTACCTACCTACCAGGGACGAAGCGTCCATATATTGAGTGGAATGAGTGCTTCCGTTAAACCATTTGAAAAAATCGTACCTAGCAAGGAATTAAATTCAAAATTCCAAATTGTATTAATATTTTTATTATTTTATTTGTATCTATTAATGAATCTTCATTTACTCTGTAAATTACATTCCAACATCATTATGACAACATTATCATCTTTTACTAAAATTACTAAAGGAAATCAAGATCTCTCTGGTTATTACAACTTAAAATGCCACACTGCAAATCAACTGAGAATGCTCAACATCACTCCATTATTTATAATGCTCAATCTCATGAAAGTTCTTGCTAAAATGCTTAACAGCTATGCATTCCTTATTATCGCCTCCATAACTCAATTTCAAAATACCCTTCCACTCCAAGTCAACTGAAAATATACCTACAACATCACTCACCAATATTCACAAAATGCTCAAACAAAAATGATTCTCAAACAATATAGAATGCACAACAGCTGGGCATTCCATTATTTTGCATACATAACTTAGATCTCAACCCAAAGTCAAAATAATTTTGTCTCGTTTCTTGCCTTTTGCACAATGTGTGAAGAATGAGTTGAGTGAATGCATTACGAGATTTTCCTACAAGAGAGATAGAAAAACAAAAATGTATCTATTGAGTTGCTTATTGTCTCAAACTGATAATGAGTTTAATTTCGTGGACAAAAGGGGTAGAAGAGTTTTATTTTAACATAATGTGTGTGCAAATTTAGGTGCAATTCATTCATAACTATCAGAAAATAAACAAATATGAATTTAAAAGGTGGTAGTTTTTTAATTATTTTCGTGGCGATAAATACAATCCACGTGTTTTCTGTTTATTTTTTGTTATTATAAAAAAAGTGGTCAAAAATAGTATTTCTTATATTCATATCTGAAGTTTCTTGACATTCCAGCAGAAATATATGTAACTAAAGATTATTTTCAATTATGAGAATTTTAAATCAAAAAAAACTTCAAGGAATCTTAAGATTTTTAATATCCCTTAATAATGGCATCTGTAGAGAGATCATATTTATGTTTTAAGAGAATTAAATATTTTTTTAGAAATAAATGTGGACAAGAAAGGTTATCTACTCGTAGCTTAGTTCTTATCAAATCGTACTTAGATAATTTTGCCTTAAAAGAAAAAGGATAAATCTTTGCGCAAGGCATCAAGCTTTTTTTTAATAAGACTTTACTGTAATATATTATTTATGTATATTATTTTATGTGTATTACCATAAAGTGGAATTTCATTTTTGGTTTTATGTTCAGTGCTTCCGCTATCGAAAAAATCACGCCTCGTGCTTGCTACCTACGTATACATAATATCGCAAGTACAAATAATTTCAAAATCCTCAAAAATAGCTAAAAAGTAAAAATTGTTATTATTTTTTCCACCACAATAATTAAAAACTAGTTTGTTCACCTTTCAACTGCTTATTACTTGCGACTTATAGGTTCTATAAGGCAAGTTATGCATTCGTTAAAAAAAATCGAACTCCAGATTTTGATCAAAATTGACATTACAATGATAGCGAAGACCAAAAAAGTGGGTCTCGCAATTCTGTCTGTTTGTCTGTCTGTCGGTTCGACTACAGCCTAAATGGCTTGGCCGATTTTCTTCAAACTTGGTAGATATGGGTTTTAATTTTTTCCCCCCGGACGTTTTTTTCTGTTTTTTTTTAAGACCAAAAATAACGGTACCTGCCATACAATTTTTTTTGAAATCTTATAAATATTTTTTTTTTTCTCAAAAACTGTCCCACAGAATTTTTAAAAAAAAATTCAAAAATTTCATTTAGTTAAAACTAGGTAATGGCGGAAAAAAAAATTGTTATTTTTGGTAGCCCCCCTGGGTCCATTTTTTTTTGTTTTTGATTTTCTCGAAAACGGTACAGCCGATTTAAATCCTTTTTTTTATGCCAAGGCTCCTCCAAAGTTTGAATATTATTACATATTCAAATTTTCAATTTTTATTTTTTGGATTTTTAAAAAAAAATTCAAATTTTTTTTTGGAAACTCAATATTTCGAAAACCCTATGCTTGATTTTTTTTCAAACTTGACAAATGCAAGTTTTTTAACATAATCTACAAGATTAGAGAAAAAAAAATTTGTTTTATCTAAAACTAACGGTACCTTCCATACAAATTTTAAAAAATGGTTTTCGAAAATCGTATTTTTCTCGAAAACGGTTCCGAGAATTTTGCTAATTTTTTTTTTCTTTTGATTAATCTTTACGATCTATAATTTAAGAAAAAAAAATTTGAAATCTAGATATTACTGACTGTACCTACCATAGAACGATTTTCTCGAATTTTGAATTTCTCATTATCGGCATTTCAACGAAATTTTTTAGAAAGAAGCTCCTAAAAAGTTTAAAAAACATTGCATTTAAAAACTTAAGAAAAAATATTTTTTCAATTTTTAGAAAAAAAAGTAATTTTTTTTTTGAAAAATTCGATATCTCAAGAATGGCTTAATATTTTTTTTTGGAAATTAAACTTTTATTCGTACAATAATAAAAACTTAAGGTTGGCGTACCAAAATTCTTTCTTAAAAATGTTTTAAATATTTTGTACATAAAAGCTTATTTTTTTAAGGAACCACTACAACGACTTATAATTTTTGTTCCTGCATAAATTCATATTCTGCATTTTGTTTTTATCTCTCACTACTAAAATAATTTAAAAAATTCATTAGTTTCTTATGAACGAACAGTTTTCTTTAATAACATCCGTTTTTAAAATTCCTAGTCTATTACATAGGAGCAAGTTCATGCGACCAAGTCGTGCATTTTTTTTTTTTGGTTCTGTTTTTTTTTTTTTTTGTTTTTTTTTTTTTTGCTGTTTTTCAACCTTGACACCCATTTCAACAGCAGCAACATTGTTCTTAATGGACATGCGAATAGGACTTTGGGGGTTTCTAGAGGTATTCAGAAAGTTTCACCATACTTTCACATTTCGGTTTCAGTGTTTTTATGGAGATTAAAGATTCATGTAATTTGTACCATTTTTAACTTTTTCCTCCTCCAAACATCAATTCCATATTTTAATAATCGCTTAGTTGTAAAGGACTAGCTATAGCTTTTTAATATTTTTGAAGTATACCATGAGATTTAACATTTCGTTCTAGATAATTCTTTTGCTGTAAATTGTTCTCCTGAACCGATTATGGCAACATCTATAAATCAAATCTTATTTAATTTGAAAATTGGTACGAACATGAATATAACCACTTCTCCATTAAACCTGCAATCACGAAACCAATTATTATAAATTCCTCCAAGCGAGTTGAATATCAATCTCTAATCCGAAAAGTCATCTGCTAAGAGAACCGCACGACATCTCTTATTAAAGATCGATTTAAGATGCCGCAGTAGCTTAAGACTTTAATTGAATCAAATCAACTTGTTCCGATGTGGATTTGCTAAATAAGTTTGAATCTGCTACATACCTGTGGCCAATGTTCGTGCAATTCAATCGTGCGTTTAATTTTTCTTTTATTTTTGCCCCGAAGCCCACCAAGCATTACAGGTTTCTTCTCACGATTAATAATAATTGTAATTAAAACTTAAAGCAATAAACCACCTCTTATGTCGTCGTCGTCCAATTATTCAATATTCCTCCATTTTGCCAACGGTTCTGTCTAGTTTTAGTTAAAAGTTTTTCAATTGCACAGCTGCTACCTGTGCCACAATAATAGCAGGTAGTTATTGGTAGCTACTCGAAGATAACTGCTACGATGAACTCGAATTAAGTGAAAAGTTTCACTTAAATAGTTTTTCGCTCGTGGTACTTATACGAGCTATACGAGTTCAATTAATTCATTCACATTCGGTGAGTCGATGAAAATTGAAAGATTCCCCCTATCGCAGAGGGGTTGTTCCACTGTTCTCGAAATCAGCAAGCAACACGAATATTGAATTGCGAGCTGACTCGGGCTGGCACACAACCTTTCCATAACCTATAGTGATTTATAAGGCAACAAGAGATATCGGGGCCACAGCAATCTCAACTTTCTAACTTGGTGTGGTACGGTGGGTCCTTATTCCATCATTACACTCTGATTCTATCATCTGATTACTACACCGTTACAGTTCGTGCACGAATAAGGACGTCAGTGAATTTGCTTGTTAGATTACTCTCTTCCTGCTATCAGCTACGTCGGGTTACTGTTTTATAGCGAAACAAAATAAAATGAAATGCACGACGAGGTCGCACGAACTTGCTTTAATTAAGAGCTATAAATAACAATAAAAATTTCAAAAATAAATGTTATTAGAGAAAAACTGTTCATAAGCATAAACTTCATTTTTTAAATGACTAAAACAACTCCTTTATTAGTTGTAGCTAAAAATAGGATGCTATGTGATTCAAGCAAATATTCACCCCGTTTCGCTTGAACGACAAATGTCATTTTCAAAAATTTGTATTATAAATAGCGTTTTAGAGTCGTTTATCGTTATTTTTCGAGTCGTAACGCTATACTCTGAGTGAAACGTAAGTTTTCGTATGAGAAATGTCACTCATCTGTATTATAACTGTCGTTTTTCTCGACTTTTACGACTCTCAGAACGCTATTTTTTATCGAATACAAATTTTCAAACGACTCTTTGTCGAAATTGGATAAAGATGAAAGTTTTACAGATGAAACTTTTCTTGTGTTTGCAGCGCCCGCGTTAGGTCTTGCAGTTGAAACTGATGCAGTTTTTCAAAGCCTTCGAAATATATTTAAAAAAACATTTCGAGAAGGAAGTCGCTCTTATTAAACTTGATAATCTGATGAATGAGTTTTGAGTTTTTCTATTCTTTTATACTACTTATTTAGTTAATTTACCCATTAATCAGTCATCCCCAAAATTTAACTTTCCCTGTGAAGGGTTAAGGTGATTAGGATTTTGACAGCAAGTCAAATAAGCATAACCACACTTTTTACCCTTTTTATAATAGACTAAGAGCCCACATCAATTTTTGGGTGTGATTGATAACAAAAAATAATTAGCATAATTAGATAGGCCTTTAGTAGTTATTTACAAATTTGAACGTCTTGCATGCTCTAGCGGGAGCAATAGTGCATAAGAGTGCATCAGATATGCAGTTCTTTCCAAAGTCTAAAAAATGGTGATACAAAATTTGCCATAACTTCAAAATGAAAAGCTAAGTGCCCTGATTGCAAATATCGAGGTCCAAGACGTTTTGAAGGTGGTCTTCTTCGTGCAAGAAGTACGCTATTCTTATCGCGTTTTGCAGGCAGAAGGCTGTCTGCAAAACGTCTTAGACCTCAATACTTGCAATCAGGGGGCTTAAAACTCTTCATTTTGGCAAAGATGTTATCACAATTATTTAGACTTGGAAAGAACTGCATATATAATGGACTTTTATGCACTATAGCTCCCACTAGAGCATGCAAGACGTTCACATTTGTAAATAACTACTAAAGGCCTATCTAATTATGCTAATTATTTTTTGTTATCAATCACACCCAAAAACTGCTGTGGGCTCTCGGTCCATGAGTACACAGTCTTGAAAATTACCTAAAAACTAACAATTCTATGGAAAACCGCACCAATTGCAAAGATTAGCAATAAAAGTAGGTACAAAACACAAATTTCGATTTTTCACCTGTTTTAGATCTTCCCAAGTATCATTAAATGTTTGGGTGTTTGGGTGCAGTAATTTATGATATTTGTTGTATTATTGTTTTCTTCATCAGGTAAAAATAAGAAAACTTTATGTTTTTACCCCAAAGTCAAAATTTTGCTCGGGCAAGAAAAATTGAACACCATTTAAAATTGAATATCTGGCAACCCTAAAACATATCAGCTCAATTTAAACGTAGGCTTAAAGGCTAGTATTTCTACTCAAAATAAAGTCTAAAATAAAAAATCTCAGTACTGACAGAGAAATTGACCTTAACATGGGTCAGGGTACACAAAGTTAGCCTTTTTTACATCGTCAAAAAGTGATGTCAAAGTTGAAAATCAGACTTTACCGCAGAACAATTTTTTTCTTAGAATATGATCAAGAATCACATCACAAAGTATGGTACACGAATTACAGGACACCGTGTATTGAAAAAAAAACACAAATTTGTTTTGAAATATCTGTTTGTCAATGATAGATTTTTATGTGGAACGCATGTTGATTCAAAACACCTGGCGTTTAAGTATCGTAATACCGACTCTTAAACGCCTTAAAAGTGACTCGACAGAAGAAGTGACGAGTGTCGTTCAAGTGAAACGCCTATTATAATAAGGGTGATTAGTTTCTGCAACAACAAAAATTATAAGTTTTCTTAAAAAATAAGCTTTTGTATGTAAAATATTTAAGACATTTTTAAGAAAATATCTTGGTACGCAAAATTTAAGCTTTTATTACTGTACGAATAAAACTTTAATTTCCAAGAAATATATTGACCCGTTTTCGAGATATTGAACTTTGTGAAAAAAATTAATATTTTTTTCAAGTTTTTTTAATTTTTGAAATGCAGTCAGTAATATCTTAATTTCAAAATTGTTTACTTGGAATTATTAATCGAAGGAAAAAGAATTTTAAGAATTATACGTGCCGTTTTTGAGAAAAATACGATTTTCGAAAAACATTTATTAACATTTGTATGGTGGGTACCGTTATTTTTAGGGAAAATGTATATATTTTTTTCTAACATCTTGTAGATCGTGTTAAAAGACTATTATTGGCGAAGTTAAAATAAATCTATCGTTGGGTTTTGGATAAAAAATAAAAAAAATATTTTTTTTTTTAAATCAAAAAAAAAAAAAAAAATTTTAATGCACAATTCTATTCAAATAAAAAATATGATTAAAATCGGTTATACCGTTTTTAAGAAAATCAAAAACGAAACAAATCGTTCCAAGGGGGGTACCATTAATAACCATTTTTCGGAAAATTTTTGTCAACCATTACATAGCTCTAACTAAATGAAATTTTTTAAATTTTTTTAAGAAAATCTGTGAAACAGTTTTTGAGAAAAAAAATAATTATAAAATTTCGAAAAAAAATCGTATGGCAGGCACCGTTATTTTTGGTCTTAAAAAAAAAGAAAAGAACGTGTGGGGAAAACTTTAAAAATGATATATACCAAGTTTAACGTCTGAGCCGTTTATGGCCAAATCACAATCTCGCGTTCGTCGGTCCGGCGTTAAATGGGCGTTTGATCGTATATACGATTTTGTGTGTCAAAAAGCGCGACCGTAGCATTTGTAAAACGAAATTTAGCTTCAAACCTCGAACGTTGACTGACATTTCCATGACATCTTTGATAAGTACCTACTTAATTGTTATATTCCAATGAATTTTGTTACTGTTTATTAATTTACAAGGTATATAATATTGCGTATTTTAAATTTTGGGCATTTAAAATAGTTAATTTGTAAAGCTATTTTCTTAAACAAGAGATGGATATGGCCCATATGGGTGATCTTGATGACCTCCTTGACTTTTCCTTGTTCGGTGTTGTGAGCTATGCTGGGTATGAGGCATTTAAAAACGACGAAAAAAGAGTAGAAAGGCAGCGATGGGCTCGGGAGCTCAATTTAAGCAGAGACACTGATGGATTCTTTGATCTTAATTACGATGCAATGCAAAAGCATGATCCAGAACATTTTTTTAAAATAACCCGAATGAAACCGGCGACATTCGATTTGTTGAGAACTTTTATCGAGCCAGAACTAGAAAAGCATTCTTGGAGAAAACCAATTTCTCCTAGGTGTAGATTATTTCTCACCCTTATGTAAGTAGTATCTGCCACTGAAATTATTTTTGTTTGCAATAAAAATTGATTTTTTTAAAGGTATTTTTCGCAAGGAGTTCCCAGACAAGTCTTGGCTTGGATATTCATAATGGGCTATTCAACTGTGGGAGAGATAATTTATGAAACGGCTGATATTTTGTGGAAATTCCTTAGTCCTCTTTATCTGTCTCCACCATCAGAGGAAAATTGGAAGCAGATTGCGGAAGATTTCTATACTGTCAAACTGTCAAACGCCCGACCGAATAGAAAATAGATCTACTTTTGCTTTGGCCTGGCGTTGGTCTGACGTTTACGATATTACGATATAAAGCGGTCGCAACGCCGGAGGTAACATTTCAGATTGCCTCATAAGAGTCTATTGTTTTTATTCAAAATGTCAAAGCCCGACCGACCAAACGCGAGATTGTGGTTTGGCTATTAGGGTGTAATCGAACAGAAAGACAGAATTGCGACATCCACTTTTTTCGTAAAATTTTTTTTTTGCTCAAAATCTCGAGTTCGATTTTTTTACGAATGCATTACTTGCTTTTAGTACTCGTAAGTCACCAGTAAAAATTATTATATGATAGTTACTGGTTGAAAAATGCTGATGGCTCATGGACCAACTCTATAGAAAAATGGCCCAACCTGCTTGTAAATACCTATTTCCCAGAAAGCTTCCAAACTCTTAATAACACTAACAATAGTATGTCTAACAATTCCTTAACTTGTCCAAAAGATTTGATTACAATGGGAAAACTGCACTGGGCAATCAATAGCTTCAAATCATATAAATCAACAGGACCAGACGGCACAATACCAGCCGAACTCCAAGGGGATAGCGCGAGTATTCCGCCCATTCTAGAGATGGCTTTTAATAGCTGTCTTAATATGATCAACATTCCTGTGCTATGGAGAGAAGATAGAGCTGTATTTATACCCAAAGCGGGCAAATGTTCGCATGTAGAAACAAAGGATCTCTAACTTGTTAGAGTATCATCATTCCTTCTAAAACCTTTTGAGCGATATCCATTAAAGAAAGAACAATTGATACTAGACTTAATGGAAATCGGTGGAAATACCTCTTCATACACTGGTAAGAACCATTGATTACTCCCTCATAAAGAGTATAGGTACTATAGTTGTCTACCTTGATATATAGCAGGGCACATCTGAAAATGTTGATACATCTCAAATTGCTTTGGTACTGTCAACTATTAATGTATAAGGAGATCGCTTGGAGATTTTATCAATCAAATATTTACTACCAGGATTATAAATTTAAATTTGGGCGGACTTTCTGCGGAAAGAGACGCCGGAAAGCGGTGTACAACCTCCATTTCTTTGAAACTTGATAATTAGTGAGCTGTTGAGATATCTGCAAAACATCAATTGGGAATAAATGGGGGCTCCACACCCACATAACACACTTGCAATACACTCGGTAATCAGACCGATTCTAAGGTATCTACGGGCGTGATATATAGCAGGGCATGGTGGAGAGCTCTAGAAAAAACCACTCCTTGTTTAATTGCACCTTGCTGAGTCCAATGGTCAGCTTGTCTGTGCATAGGTGGAGCATTTCAAACGATTTCCTCCGCAGCACTGGAAATTCTGGTCCTTAAACCCTCCTCACAGTTGATGAATACTGAAATTGGTCACTTCATCATTTTGAACTCATTCAGTTCACTTCCAAGTAGCATCGAATACACCATCTTTCAGATACAATTTGATAAAAGTTTTCAGGTAATTATCCCTTCTAGAAAAATCTGGGAAGACATGGCATTCCTTGAAGTTAATTCAATCCATTTTTACACCGACGGATTAAAAACTATAGACGGGACTGGTGAAGACTAAATTAAAGTCTCTTTTTTCGTCTTCCCAATCACTGTAGCGTATTTCATGCCGTAATTTTTGTGATTAAGGAAGTTCTGTCTTGGCTTAAGGAAAACGTGGTATCAATCAAAGATATCTCCATCTTCTCTGACAGGCAAGCAGCCAATACGTAAATCTCTTGATTCTTTGTCTACTAGTTCAATAACAGCCCATAACTGCCGATAGTCTCTGATGGACATTTCACAATTGACCTCTATTGACAGATAAGTCAAACATAGATATATCATCGCTACGTGAAAACTTATGCTAAAGCAAGATGCTGTAGAGAGAACAAATCTTAGGTGGAACAAGATCACAACCTGCTTGGCGACAAACCAGATTTGGCCAATGCTGGATCTGAAGCCCTCAAAAGGTTTGATATCTATAATAATCGGATCGCACATAAGCTCCGTAATAGGTGTTATAACAGGTCACTGTCTGATGGACAAGCACGCAACTTCTTGTAACGATTTTGGCAGAAGATAAACGGACGAAGAAGAGGAGGAATCGGTCTCTCTCTTTCTCTCTTCAAGTCCTGCTTATCCCAAAGAAGAATACTTAAGATCTTAATGATCTGGTAAACATAAATATAGGCAATCACGCTCGCTTCATAAGGAGCTGCAATTGGTTAAACGATTATGGAGAAAGTCTCCAAGATCCAATGTGGAATCAAAAGTGAACAACTCATGGTGGAAGTGTGTTGGCTCACCTAATTATTGTCAATAATGTCTTAATTTATAAATTCTTTTCATTGAAATTAAGAGAAAAAAAATTACCAAAATTCGAGAAAAATACGATTTTTCAAAACCATTTTTTTACATTTACATATATGGTGGGTACCGTTATTTTAAATAAAAGCACAATTTTCTGAATCTTATAGACGGTCAATTGTAAGGTTCCAAAAAAATCTATAAAAGTATTTTTCGAAATATTGAATTTAAAAAAAGTTTATTTTTTTTAAGTCCAACAAATGTGTATTCAAAATTTGAATGCATATTAATATTCAAACCTTAAGTATAAGCAAATTTATTAAAATCCGTTGAATCGTCTTTGAGAAAATCCAAAACAAAAAACAGGTTCTATAAGAGGTATCTACTACTAATATGGATTTTTTGGAATTTTTTTCAACCGTAAGCCAGTTCCTACTAATTGAAATTTCTTCAGTATTATTGGTGGACAAATTTAAGAATTATATCTACCTCGTTTGGCAATTCGTTTCGACCAACTTATTTCGTCCTCCCAATAATCGTCATGTCAAGTCTGATCAGATCAAAATCTCAAGTTGGATTTTTTTTATTAATGCATAACTCGCCCTGTAGTACCTATGTATATATCGCAAGTAAAAAACAGGAGGAAGTAGCCAAAGTGGGTATGTTAATGCTACTTCGAGGTCAATGCTAATGCTTTTGAAGTGAACATTAAACAAAGTCCAATAATTGAGACGATTATAGCTCTCCTAAGCAACATTATCATCATCGCTTGTATTGAAAGAAAACGTGAAAAGGAACAAAAAGATTTCATGAATGTATTAAGGAGATAAAAGTATGTTAATGGTATATAATTATAATCCAAGAGTGGTGGCCGGAGAGGTCTTAGAAAAATGTTTCTTTTGAATAGTTTTACTTAAAGAGTTTATCATATTCGACTTTTATTCCAGTATAAATAAATTTAATCAAACGGAAACCATTCATTTGAAATATCACAAAAAATTTTACTATTGGTTTCAAGTACAAATATTTTGTCATACACACATTGCACATTTATGTAAGGAATTCCACTTGGTTCATATGTCCACCACGGGTATGTCTGACAGCGATCGATCGGCTGAACACTATTTCCGATGGGACAAAGAGTACCACAGACAAGCTTCTTAACGCGAACGAAGCCCTTATAGTTCCTCCGTTCTCTTGGTGGAGGCATGATCTTAAGCCCGTATATGAAGTATCATGTTATTTTTTTGTTCATACAACACGCACACTCAAGGGGTTTTTAATACCCTTAAAATGTTAAATTAAACACAGTGCGAGCGTTAGGAAAACATCGAAGGATTAACGAGGAGAAGCCGATGCACATTGGTTTTGAACCTTTGAATATCGAAATGGAAGGGAAAAATAGAGCCGGGTAAAGCATTCCACATTCGGTTAGCTTGGCTAAAAAAAGAAACTCTTTACTTGACAGTACGTCCAAAACTAGGCATAATTTAAGATTATCATCAGGGAATATGAGACATTAACTAAATTTTATGTCTCTACAATTCTCATAGAAACAAATTATAAAAAAAAAGTGTGAGTGCCAGGACTCACGGTTAAGATATGTAAACATCAACGTTCGTCCGAGTGCCAAATTTTTGTTATCGAACGTACCCAATAAACATACAATGCAATCGTACTAGTTTGCGACTTTAGATATATACCGATATAATCGATAAAGTACTTCGCTTTTGTATGGGCATTTACACACCAATACGCCGACGTAGAAGTACAATCCAAAATCAGCTGTGAAATGGTAGAGCTGTAAAATTATAAATGAAAAGTGAAAATGACCGAAAAATATTTGAATTTTAATGCTCCAGAACCACTTTTTATTTATTATTTTATTCTTGCTTTTTCAGGCGACTTGTAAATTTTAACAACTAAAACCGAATAACATCATAAAAAATTGTTTCGACGAACTAGTTCGGTCCTTTTTACACGCCATTTCGGCATACTACTTCGATTCCCAGAGTTCGCACTGCTATATCGACACATATTCATTTCACACGACCCAAAAACCTTATCGACAATATGCTTCGATGAAGTAGTTCGTGGTGTGTGTTAGGGGTAATATTCAAATGAAAGCCACTATTTTTCCACAATTTATCCCTTCCACTTATACTTAAATCCAAAAATATCTCTACATAGCTGTACATAACGCTTTCCACCTAAACACATGTGTTTTTGTACGTTTTGAAATAATCAACTATTTTGTTGTCTTTACTTATTTCTAGTAAAATAATTATTTTGGAACGAGTCCAAACACATTTTTCTTGTTCATTTTCCATTATTACTTGTGTTTAGGATACTTTTAATGTAATAATCAAAAAATTATAAAGTGAATTTAAGATTAATGGGATCAAAACCACTAGTTACCAACTAAAACCGAATACAAAATAAAAATTGTGTCGACGAACTACTCATATTTCGATCCTTTTAAGGCCAGGCGCGCACATTCAATTTTTGGTTTCACAACTGTTTAGTTGCTAAAATGAAACATATGGGCTTATATGGGACACCGCGCACTTAGAGCAACTCGATTCGAGCAACTAAAAAGTTTGCATTTTGACACAAACTAAACGATTGTTTAAAATTAATTCGCTGCAGTTGAGCTGTTTTCTATAAGCGCAAGAGAGAAAAGAGTGTGAGCGTGAGTATAGAGTTGCCGATGCGCGGTACTCTATCAACTGGTGATTAAACTATTTGATTTCGATCACAGTTGCCAGTGCGCGACTAGCCTAACAGACTTTAATAAAAGCTCGAACCTCTGAATACCAATCATAAAAGATCTTTTAAGGTGGAAATCTTTTATGATTCATAACAGAAAATCTATAGCAGAATAACAAATGTGGCAGAATAGTCCTAATTGGTCGAGAGGTGAAGAAATGTTGAGGGATTGAATTAAGTTCTAGCCAGCAATGGAAAGTAATAAAATCGAGATTTCAGTACTCAAAGTCTCCAATGTAAACACGATGTCGTAAGTACGCAATATTTACAATGTAAACATGGTGTTAAATGCAATCGTCGGTAAGGAAGGTTGCTACACGGAACGTGTAACCGTAACGTGTAACCGTAACGTGTAACCGTAACTTGTAACCGGAACGTGTAACCGGGACGTATAAGTTTTACACACGTTTTCAATTCACTCTACCGCCGGGAAAGATGTTTACACATCAAAAAGTGGACCAAAATGACTTGTCTGAGGAACTCCTGATATACATCTAATAGATGATTTGATTTCTTGGACCCTATTGGTAAAAAAGAATGATATCCACTGAAGGAGATTTTAATGAATCCCAAAACTTTCAAGTTTGCGAAGGAATATGTCGTGACGTACTGAGTTTAATGCCTTACTAAAATCCACGAAGATAGCATCTACTTGCCTTTGACTTTCAATACAATTAACAACCAAAGAGAAAAATTATGCCAGATTAGTGGTAGTTGATCTAGCCGAAATAAAGCCATGTTGTCACTTCATGAGAGCAACAGGAACAACCCCTAAAAAACCTTTCCTTTTATAAAAGCTTAATATTAATGCTTTTCGACCTGAAAGTCTAATGCATTAACAACCATTATGTCAAGGTTGGACAAATTCACAGGTGCACAGATACATGAGAATGTAATCAATATGAAGGTTCTCTCTCTCTTCCTCCAATTCAAAATTCCTCATTACATGTTCTTGGTGTCGATGTCCACTTTGAATTACATACATGAATAATGAATAGTATACCAGCAAAAGGACACAAGAGCTACACCTAACCAGAAATTTTACATTTAATTTAAACATTCTTCAATTTAAGTACGGAACTCTCTGCATTACCTGGGCTCCTTGTACATATAAAGTTGGAATGCCTCTTTTTGTATTGCCACGAAATACATTCATTCAGAGACTTCATCTGTATTCTGTTTTTTTTTTTTTTGATTTTTTTTTTATGACTGAGCAAAACCATGTTTACACTCCGCATCACTTAATTGTGATTTTTAATTTTTACAAAACTATTTTTGTTTTCCTAACAATCGATCCATTACTATATCTTGAAGCGACTTTAAATAAGATATCTAATAATAAAGTAGCCTGAAGTGTATTTGATGCATGGAAATCAATATATATTATCCTTATCTTTAAATCAGGTTCCAAAAATTTTGCTGAAAATTATAGAAGGATTTGAAAGTTCTCTTCAATACCTAAATTTTTCGAAATAATAATAATTCAATCTAAACTTCAATTTCACATTTCTGAATTCCAGCATGGTCTTGCAGCTGGGCGATCGACTTCATAAAACCTTGCCGATTTTTCGTCTTATGTAATAAACGCAGTAAGGGAAGGGTTCTGAGTACACGCAATTTACACTCCTTTTAATAAAGCTTTTGACTCAGGAACTGAGGCAACTCAGGAGAATTCTCATTAAAAAATTATAAATTTCATTTCATTCTTCAACGCCAAATTGGATCTCTTCATTTTTAATTGGTAGAATCTTAAGAGTATTAATCGATAGTATATCTTCAAGGCCGGGTGTCCCATAAGGTAGTCTTCTCGGTCAATTGTTATTTATCTTATTTAAAGATGATATTGTTTGTGTTTTGAAATTTTGTGATTAGTTAATATTTGTACATGATTTAAATGTATTTTCATTCATGACTATGTGTTAGATACTTATCTACTACCTAGTTGGCGCGCTCAAAATTGCTTAATTTCAAATATTAATAAATTTTATGCAATAAATTTGTATAGATGTGTGTTGAAAATTTCTTATCTATGCCTATGTTATTGTGTTTGTTTGTCAGTTTGGCTGCATATGACAGGGAAACTAATAAGCAAACTAAAAGAAAAACACTCACAATAATACTGTTGCGAACAGAGCTTTATACTCCTACAGCGCCATCTGTCGGAAAATTGCATGTCTACTTTATGGAAGAAACAAAAAGCTCTTTTGAAATGTCAAATGTATTTCCCCTTATTCCAACCATCTAAAACATTCCAAGACAAGAACCTTCGACAACAACTAATTTGAGTATATAAGGGAGTGTTCGCGGTGAGCAAAAGACAGTTGATTTTGGATTATAAAAGTGTGCAAAAGTATTGCTTATTGGATTGTGGTATTAAACAAGTGTGATTTAAATTTGAATAAAAGTATTTGAGTTGATTATAAATTGAGATTTATTGTTTTGATTTGGAAAGTGTAAATAAAGAAGAAATACTAAGAAGAGAAATAAGTTTTATTTAAAGAACCTAGCAAAAATATTACAATACATTAAATAAAAATTTTACTTATCTGTTATGTTATAAGCCCCATCTGAAAATAAAACATTTGATAAATAAAGTAGATATAAGCATAAAATTAAAAACATCCTATTAAAAAAATCATATGGAAACAATTTAAGGAATTCCATTTTTGAGTGTTTTGACGTTTCTCTAATATTCTTCTTATTTACGACCATTACGCGCTTCCACGCGTCTTCATAATACCCTGTTTAGATTCTGACTTTTCATTACGCCATCCATCGCGATGTATTTGTCGATAAGATCCGTGAAGAGCTCTGTATACACTATTTAAACAGAGTCTTACGAGAATATTTTTCATTCGATTTATCCAGATTAAACTTAAATCCGGATGTTAATTATACACATTCAATGTAAATATATTCGGATTTAAGTTTTAATCTGGATCTATCGAGTGAATAATATGGCGGTGTCTGTTTTCATATTCTTTTACTGAAAAGCGCATACAGTGCGACAGTTAGGTTTTATATCCGTAAAGAGATTCCACCCACCTACCGATGTGCCTGTTTCCATAAATATTTTTCGATTCATGAAAAATTATGTATATTATGAGAGACAGATTAATTTTAAGGGTGTGATATGGAAATGAATCTTTTCATAGTACTGAATTAACATCTCTGTTTCGATAGTCAAAACACATTTCCACAGTGTCGCACTTTGATTTTATTAGATACATTAGGAAATGGACAATTTAAGTTAATTCCAAGTTTAAAATCAATTTCTGAGATAACTTTAGTTCAGTTTATTTACAGATTTAGCTCAAAGTTACTGCCAGCACTGAAAACTGGACGTAAATATTCCACTCTTATGAAGAGGAATGAACGACTCACCGCCTAGACAAGTGGCTTTAACAATATTTCTCGTAGAGTTATGTAGAGTTGGGGATAGTCGAGAAATCAGAAATATGCAATAATAATGGCAATTAAAGCAAACAGAAGATTGAGAACAAGACACGACATAAATAAAGCTATTTTATGAATTTTTTTTATAATTTTCACGTACTAAAAGGATTATGAGGAGGTACCGATGCACATTTGTTTTGAATGTCTGAATACTATAATGGGAGGGAAATATAGAGCCGAGTAAAAGCATTCCACATTCTTGTAGTGAAGCTGAAGAAAAAATTTCTGAATTTAACTGTACGTCCGAAGTTGGGGTCAAGGGTAAACTGATGGGCATTCCTTGAAGCGCGAGTATTACGCTTAAATTGTTAAATGGAAGGAATGCAGCTGTCTATTTCACTAGAACAGTGTTTATAAAAATAACTGTAAAATAATGAAAGACAAGAAACATTGCAACTGTGCTCGAGAGATTCAAATGTTTCTGTTATACTTTTATCACCTATCATTTTGTATGCTCTTTTTTGGATTTTACCCCAGATACTCAAGTGAGTTATTGGAGCACCTGCCCAAATATGGGAATTGTAATCGAGCTTTGGACGAATATAGACCTTATAGATAACAGCCAGATCAGAAGGGGTAAAATATTTCTTGCAACGTCGAAGTTAGCAGTTAACAGCGTTTTTGGCGACATCGAATATATGGTCATTTCACACAAGGTGGTCTTTGATGTACATACCGAGAGCTGAGAGCTATTTGGTTTCCTCAATGCAAATGCTGCTCATGGAAAGCGGCATGGGGGTGGGTTTTGCTTTTAACGACAGGAGACAGAATTGAGTTTTTGAAACATTAAATTAAATTCTACATGGTTTTTCGTTCCCCATTTGACAGATCTAGATCCACACCTGAACATGTATCTAGAAACGAATATGAGAAGCTGAGGGTACTGTCATGAGTGAAACAATTTAATGGATTAGAAGTTTCAGCAAAAGATCATTAATGAATATCAGAAAGAGAGTCGGAGATAAAACGGAGCCCTGTGGGACACCAGCTTTTATTTTATTAACTTCAGACTTAAAACCATCCAACAAAACTTGTATTGAACGGTTTGAAAGGTAGTTTCTAATCCATCGAAGAAGATATTCATCAAAATTATTTTCGTGCATTCCATAAAAAAATTTGCAACGAAAGAAAAACATCTAAACCTTTTTAAACTATCTAACAATAATAACAACCTAGAAAATTTGTATAGTATAACAATATTCCAACGATATTGATAATAAGTGATCGCACCTACAAACAAATTACAAGCTACAAATGTCTATAGTTTGCCTTAGCTGTTCAAGCTCACAACTGTTCCAACTCTACACATCTCTAAGAGAAATATTGTGAAATACGCCTGTCTAGACAGCGCGCGTTCATTGTTCCTGTTCATGAGAGTACTATTGGTTTTGTATAATATGTACATATACAAATGCGCAAAATTTTAATTCAATTAGTACGAAGTTAAAGTTCTTTTAGTATGAAACTAGGTTAATACGACGATTTTGCAAATTTTAATCGAATATAGCACAATACTTTCTCAACCCTTTTATTAAAGTAAAAATCATTGGTAACCTATTTAATTTTTTTAGTTTCGTGGTAACCTCATATGTCTCTTTGACATTACCAAACATCAAAACAGGTATGTTTACTTATGTAGTTTTTTACATTAACAGCCATTACTTTAGATGTGTTCAGAAGCAATTTATTAAAAAAATAGCCTTAGCACGATACCAGTTTCAAAATGTTTAAAATTAAGAAGGAGTTAGTACTATGCTTTAAAGTCAGCAAATTGTTATGTGGTATCATAGATCATAGTAGTATACTAATATAAGGCTGTTTAAATTTTTGCGCCAATTTCTCGAGTTAGATTTTTTGTATAGTATCTATATCGCAAGTAAAGATGATATTTCAAGTACTGCCTCTTTCGAGGAAGTGGCAAATCAATTTAGATCACGAAAGAGAGGTTTTCCTCTTAGCCATCCTGCTTTAACCCCAGGAGAAATTTGTAGTCCCTTTCTTTTTCTACTGACAACACGCACACCGGAATGGTTGAAGATCACTAGGTCCATGTTCTTTGCGAAATTTTCAACAAAAAAAGTACTTTTGTATTTTACAAAACACATAATCGACTTTCCTGTTATTTGAAAGCTAGAGTTTTATTACAATTATCTTTCCAGCCGAGATTCTGCTCGCTGGTCGCGCCAGGGTCATCCTGAAGAAAACACGAAACTTCAGAGTAAAAGTTCTTCAAACCTCATTACAAAATCTTTATTGAAAATAACTCTTAAATCTATAACACAGAATATTCTGCTAATAGTATTTCTCTTAATTCGGGTAATTGAATGATTCACGGGCATGAACTCTTCTGGATTCCGGTCTTGCTGTCTCGTATCGGTTGTACTGGTTGCTGATGATTCGGATCTGGTATACTTGATTACTGGTATTCTGGTTTCTGGTAATTCGGCTTCGAACTGGTCCTATTATTCGGATGTCGTTCTTATGACGGATCTGACAGTGCAATGCCCCTGGTGGCACTAAACAGCAGGTGGGCACTCTGGTAGATCAGAAGGTATAAACGGCAGGCTAAACGTTCTGGTAGATCGGCAGGTACAACGCCCCTTGTGGCACTAAACAGCAGGCTAAGCGCTCTGGTAGATCGGCAGGTACAACGCCCCTGGTGGCACTAAACAGCAGGCTAAACGCTCTGGTAGATCAGCAAGCATGACAGCCCTGGTGGCACTAAACAGCAGGCTAAGCGCTCTGGTAGATCGGCAGGTACAGCGCCCCTGGTGGCACTGGTAGATTAGATCGGCAGGTAAAACGCCCCTGGTGTCACTAAACAGCAGGCTAAACGCTCTGGTAGATCGGCAGGTACCGAAACCCCTGGTGGTAATTAGGAATTTAAATTTCGAATTAAGACCCCTTACCACTGGTGGGGGAAGCTTTAATAAGAAATAGCTGGTCAATTTCACCTACCTCACTTGTCCCCTTACCCTTACCACTGGTGGGGGAAGCTCCGCAAAAGCAAGTAAAGCTAAATAACCAATTCGTCCGCACTTGTCTACGACTGGATTTCAAATGATTGATACAACCAATTAACTATGCCGCCTGACTGCATGTATGATCGAAAGGGTACCTTTTCGTTCATCCGCAAGTAGGTCCTCATGATGACTTTTCAGTAAACACTGAATGTGAACTATATAAGGGGTGAACGAAAAATATTAATGCAGTTGATTTTCCTGTGACGTCATGTGTCCATGGTGCTTGTGAATCGAAATTGGTAAATTACAATTTTACTTGTAATATCAAAATAACATGAAGTGGGGAAGCATAGAACGCTTAGTTACAACACTTTTAGAAAAGTGTTTTTTTTTTTTTTAATAAGAAGAAACGTTGGAAACAGAACATATCCTCAATCAACTGACGCAGATTGTAAGTATTGTTTTCTGAAGAATACCTTTGTTTACTCAACTAGGTTTTTCAATAATCACCATTCCATTAAGCACTGTTGAAGATACTCCTTCTTATTTGAAATTTTCTTATTGACATTCTTCCTTCACTTGTCGAAGCTTTGATTTGATTTCCTTCAGTGTTCCGGGCTTTGATAGACAAGTATTTTTGTTTGAAATTTGTTTGTATTCATATTTCAAAAACTGTTCCGATTCTTTTTTATCTTTCATTGGCTTGGTCTACTTTTTTTTCAGGATGAAATATAACATTTACATGGGAAGGTAGTTGCAAATTGACTTGCTGTTTTCAATCTTTTATGATTACATCATAAATGTATGTGCATTTATGTACATATAAAAAATGTACAATATTTTAAGGTCGATAAGACTTAAAGTTCTTATCGGCTTTTAGGCTCGTTTCTTTGAACTTGATACGAAATAATGGACGAAAATGAATTATTAAAGAGGAGTAGTAGTCTAAAAGCGACTAGCATACATTAATTGCGGAATAAGGACTACATTATTTAGGTTATGATATCAAAATCAAAGGTCTGGCAGCCAAACAAAAAAGCATCAAAGAAAATTTGCGTTTCACCAAAATGCTTTTTACTTTAAATTAGCTTGACAAAAAAGCACCCGAGCCGCAAGAAATGGTGTTAGCCACCATCTTGAAAAAATCGCCATCATCTGGGTCTTGATTATAACTGTGAACTTATAATATTCCTAGAGGGTTCACTCAAGTGTCAAATTGAAAGGTTTCAGCTGCCATACTGTTTTGAACTTAATTACTGTGCAGAGTAAACGCGCAACTATAATAGGCGTAACCAAAATTAAGTTAATGTCAAAAAAACAACGAGAATCTGCTTTTACACGGTATGGCGCAAAAATAATCATCCAATTTTGTTTTTGAATTACTTTTTTACTAAATACAAAAAAAAAAAGATTTTGAGTGATGGAAATCTTTACTTGGATCTTTACAATTCTTCCTGTTAGGTGGAAAATATGCGATATCCGTCAAAGTTGCTGCCGCCAGTCAGTGGCGTAGCGTAGGGGGGGCGGGGGGTGCGGTCCGCCCCGGGCGGACAAGTCAACAAACAACAATGATGTAAATTTGAAATTTGCCACCTTATCTGTGGTTCGTCGTTGACCGCTTTCGTGAATTCGTAGACGGTGAGTAGGGCCGTAAGAGTGCATTCCGTATTGTCGCGCTGATCGCGAAACTAAAACAAAACGTTCCGAAACTCTCGCGAAACTGAACGGGAGTGTTCCGAAACATATGATATGCATATGCGAGATATGATAAGATAACTAGGATTCGACGGAAACGTTATTCTAGTCTCAGCCAGCTCAATGTTTTTGCTCCCTCTCGCATCACAGAAAGTTATTTCGATTGTGTTGTTTATAGTTTAAATACTGTTGAATCTTCTAAAACTAAACACTTAGTACCTACTTCACTCAACCTTTGAACTAGTTTTTGAAAATGAAAAGAGTTATAGGAAGCGGAGCGGAATACCGCAAGAAAAGGGCTAAGAAAGAAGCAGATGCGAAGAAGTCGCCAGCTGCATTACTGAAATATTTCAGTTCTAGTTCTGGTTCGAAAGCTACGTTAACGTCTTCTTAGCAGCAGCGGAAGTGATTTCAATGTAAGTACATATATGATTCCTCCTTCTAGAATCGTGCGTGGCCTAGAATTGTCCTCCGGCCAATATTCATGGGAATGCATAACTTACTTTACGGGCAGAAGAAGAAGATGTGCCTGCCGTCGTAGTTGGAAGTCGTTCTGGTCCCACCACAGAGCAGGGTCAAGACGAAGTCGACTCAGAAGTATCTCAAGGATCTAGTCACAAGCCTGCAGAAAAAGTGAACCTCGTGAAGCTGTAAAGACGCTTAAAAATAAGTTTGTGGAAGTTCTTGAAGTACTGGAAGAATTGACGGATCGGTAGCCAGTCTTCTTTTGACAGTCATGCAGTCATTCAACTTTCACTTTTCTTGGCTTTTGAGCTGCAGAGCTACCTGAAGAAGATGACGCACAGATTTACCTGCAGCAATGTGGACTGAGTGTGGATAAGTGTGCTCAGAAACTCTGCGTTTTAAAAGCTCTCCTGGTGGAGAGCAGAGACCGTTTCGTCCAAGCCGCAATCGACTTTTCTAAGACTTTTTGGAAAAAACTCGGAATCGATCTAAAAACGAGTACAATTCGCAGGAAAAAACGCATGCATGGAGATGAATCCGCAGATGCAGCTTTGTCTCACGAGCCTCATTCGTAAGGCTCGTAAAATTCGTTTATGAAACCGCTAATTCTATTTTACTTTCAATAAAAAATTGCCTGTGAAGTGATGTCTCGAAATTTAATTTTAATTAAGTATTGAATGGGGCGGCAAAATGGGTCTCCCGCCCCGGGCGCCGAGATGGTACGCTACGCCACTGCCGCCAGTGTTGATACACATTTGTGCCCGTTTTATCGCATTTTCTATGATTTTCCGCAAGATACTATTCTGCTGATAACTGTTCGCTTTCCTGTCGAATATTCTCCTTAAGGTCGGGGATTGTATGAGGCTTGTCGGCATAAGCCCGTGACTTTCACCCAATCACACCTCCCGCGTGAACGCCAAACAACACAGTGGCATTTAGTGGATGTAATGGCTTTTTGTGCTTCACACTAGGATTTTCAGTACCCCAAACACGAAGATTTTGCTTATTGACGTAACTGCTTAAGTGGAAATGCGCCTCGTCACATGATGATTTTCGACACAAGATCGTACTTTCATTGTAGAGATTTAAAGCGGCTTGGCCAGTAATTCACACGCGACGGACGGTTAGCAGGCATTTACTGTACTGATACACTTTGTACTGGAAAATGTGTAAGTTTTTCACTAAAATTTACTGGTGGGTCCGTTTGGTGATGTCCAATTGCATGGCCCGTGTGTCGGTCGTCAGATTGATGTTTCTTCGTTCTCAGCGACATCGGCAGTCATAGCCGCGATATTCTCAGCCGAACGATTAGTTCGGTGGGGGCCACGCATGGCGGTTACAGTCAGTTCGAGACGAGCAGCCAAGCGACCGAATGTTTGCCCAGTTCGCGCGACACAATTATGAATTTTAAGAATGAATTTTATTTGGAATACGACAGTACTAAAAAGCAAAATTTTTTTCAAAAAATTAAAACGGTAAAAAATAAAACCGAAAGCAAGTTAATAAAAAAATGCAAGTGGGCCGTTAACGAATAAATATCGTGTCTCTCAATTTACTGCGATGAAATTCAACACTCACAAGCTAATTTAATCAAATCTTTTAGAAATTGACACACAAAAAAACACTCTACTTATCTTTTTTTTTTAAATCTACGGATCTCCTATTTGCCTCTTTTCTTCTGTCACCGCGATTATTTTTATTTCTTTCAAACCTCCTTCTCCACCTCGAACCACAATTTTTCTTTTCCTTCAAAATTTCTTCGACAACTTTTTCTTTTTCGAAACAACAAAAAAAATTTTCTTCAATTTTCGTTTTTTTTTTTTGCTTTCTCTCGACTTTCAACCAAATCAACCTTCTGCTTCAAAAGTTCTCCAAAGAATCGCTTTCCAAGCTAAACCTATTGTCTTCCTCGGCCATTCCATTCTCTCACACATTCATACGTCCAGCCAATCGTGTTCGAGATCTTCAGTCACGGTGGATGACGGCTTTCTGGAAAGTTTCGTTCTTTCCTCCCCCCTACTCGAATCTCATCGAAACTTAACTCTCTCACACACATTCAATGATTCAACAAGTTGTTGGACGTCTTTCCAAAACTTGTCGAATCCAAATGACCGAGTTCAGACCCCTTTCAACTGAATTTTTCGAGAAAATCTGAAAGGACCAAAATTAAGAAAACGTTTCTACTAGGCATTCTCCTAGTTAGTATTAAATATTCGCGAGTAATTCGAAGCACGAAGCAATCTTTCTAAAACTAAAACCGATGTGAGAGAGGAAAACGTTTCTTTAAATTTTAAGCTCTAATTAGTTCTTTTCTTTTGTTGTCAATTCTGAAAGAACTACTATTATAGCAAAAATTGCGCTTTAAGAATTTTGAAACACGTTAACAACCCATTTTGCTGACCCATTTTGATCTTGATAAAAATCTTGATAATTCGGCATGATTGGATCTAAGTAGGAGTCCACCTGACTCGATTACTTCTTCAGCTCATCCGCTGGTACATCGAAAAGAGACCGCCCGTCTCTTTATAATTTTAGAACCAACTGTTCCACTCCGTTTGCATATAGCTCAGAAACCTGTTTTTGTTACTTTTCCAAAATATTTTAAGAGCTGGTCTCTGGCTGATGGCCACCAGGTATCTACTGACTCTACAAGGGTTTTGAAGCTGCAACGGAAAAGGGGAAGGCTAAAAATAGTTAATTATATAGAATAGGCAGGTGAAACTTGTTGTGGTAAATTTTACCGCAACGATTGGTCAGAAAATCGACACAATTATTCCAAGCTCTTCCAGAGTATTACGCTCAATTGCTCGTCTGTTTTTATTCTGCAGCTGTCTAGTTCACAAAAGTCATAATATAACGCGCTACGCCATTTGCAAAAACTGGATTGAAAAAATTGTTTATAAACATGCATAAAACATGAATTTAATGAGATAAAAATATTCATAAAATGCATAAAATTGCCGTCTGATTTCTAAGAAAGTATGAATTTATGCAAACAAATCTTGAAAAATTAATTTTTTATGTAATAAATTTGTTTAAAATTATTCAAGAAAAAAAATTGGAATCCCAAAAAAATAAAATATATAGATTTTTTTGTCCCAAAGTTGTATGTATAATAGATCCCTAAATGAAAAGGTCGAAAATCAAAAAACGGTTCTATGACAGGTACAGTTAATAACATTTTTTTTAAATATAAACCTATAGTACCTACATATATCGCAAGTTAAAATGACCTATGGCTTAAAAAAAATTCCATAAGTTTTTTTGGACACATATTAAAACATGTAAAAAGAAAAATTATAAGATGTTATAGCGGTTTCTAAAAAAAATAATTTTTTATACAGAACGTTTAAAGAAAACATTTTGGTAAGCCAAGACTAAACCACCACTACAAAAAGAACAACAACATGACGTGGTATACGAAATAAAATGCAAAGGTAAAACGAATGAGGAGTGTGATCTTGTTTACATTGGCACAACAAAACGCACACTAGCTACAAGAATAGCCGAACACCAAGCTGACGTTAGGAAAAATAGAGCATCAACTGGACTCTCACATCATATGACAGAAAATGGACACACCGCTGATTTTGATGACGTAAGAATTCTTGACAAGGAAAGAAACATTAATAACAGATTTACGCTGGAGAGCCTAAGAATACAGCAAAACATTAAGAGAACAATGAATTTTCAAGAAGACAAAGACAGTGCCGTCATAAAGTAAACAAATTAGTCTGTGATATTAGTTCATAATTTTTGTTTTGTCTTGTTTTTTTTTAATTTATTTATTTATTTAGTTTTCCGTTTAAAAAAAAATACAAAAGTGCAATATAAATGTTTAAAAACTATAAATGTAACTGCCAATAGTAAGTAAAATTATATAAAAAATATTAGTACTCAAAATTCAAGAATTATAACGTGTTATAGGTTCAATAAAAATATCCCTTGAAAAAGTAGACAGAAAGATAGATTCTTTATTTTTTTCACCAAATTTAACAATTTTTACTCTTAAGAATACGACATGATGGCAATACTGCAGTTAAGCTGTGAACTTTTAAGTAGCTTCAATATAAAAAAAGAAACTATAAATTTGCGTTTGGCGATTATGCGAAATTCAAAAATCGAAAAAATATTTCTATGGTAGGTACTTTCAGTATAGTGTCTCAATTTCAATTTTACGTGCGACAAATAAAGGTACTATGTATATAATATGTGGCAATCTATGCATTCGTAAGAAAATCGAACTCGAAATTTTGATCAGACTTGACATTACGATGATATGAAAGACGAAAAATGTGGCGAATTTTCTTAAAACTTGGTAGATAACATTTATTTTTTTTTTTATTTTTGATTTTCCTAAGAACGATACCACTGATTTTGATCATTGATTAGAGTATTAAAATTTTCGAAAAATTTTATTTTGGATTTTTAATATACATGAAAATGCTCCCTACCAAATTTGAACAAAATCCATCCATTCATTGAGACTGTAACGCTCGATAAACAGATAGACACCCAGGACAAAACCCTCAGAAACAGATTGCTTACAAAATAAATATGCCAAAAATCACTTCATTCATTTCGAAGAAAGTTAAGAGAAAAATTGCGTGAATTTCCAATACAAGCTTAATTTTTACAGAATATAGATTACAAGTTTTGAGAAAACCAATTAATTAACAAATTCGTTTTATTATTTCACCCTTAGCTTAAGCTAAATACCAACCAAGTTGCCTCGCTTAATCAAGTCGGTGATCCATTTAACAAAACTAATGAAATAATTTAATTGTTCACAAATATAAACTACGCATTCAACCCTAAAACAAAGAGATTCCTATCTTCCCTCATCTAAAACACCATCAGAGATATACATGTCACATTTAATTACAATACCATAATTAAACTCTAAAACCCATTAGGTACTACTGGAGAAAACTTTTCCTCCAAAATCCATTTGTTTTTCCTCAAACTGTTTCCAACACACTTTATTATCCCTGTGGGTGTGTGAGTACATTTACATATACTTCTTCACGAAACTCATGGAACCATGTTTTCCTAATTCAGTTAAACTATAAAGCTCCCCCAAAAATTTCCTTAAACCTTCCTTAAATGCATAGTTCTGCTATAGCATCATGCACTCGCACCCAGCACAGGCCCAGACCAATATCCACCACCACCATAAATGTGAGGAAGATTATCCAAACTTTGGGAACCTTAAACCCGAGTCACAGTTGAAACCCTATGAAGCAGTAGGTTTTGTTGTGTATAGCTTTACCGGATCCCCGACCTTTCACACCACACATATGACCCATATGGCATTGGCGAACGTAAGCCAGTTTGAAAATCCTTATCCCTACACCAGCACGTGTTTCGCTCCACAAGAATACTAAAAAAACTATAAAAACTGTAAAAATCATAAAAACACAACCAACAAAAATTAACAAGAAGAAATGTGAGGAAACATTATCAGAATGTTGTTTTTGGACTAGGGTCTATCCACACTGCAACAAAGTGATAGGTCCTTCCCAAGAACAACCCACCACGTAGATACACAAAACAATAAAACGACTTACATATCCCGTGGCGTCTCCTCCAACATGTAGCAAATAATAGTCCTTTGCGATGCGTTTAGGGTGTTTTCGTAGGGTAGTGCCGGTGGCGGGCGAAGGATCGCTCCATTGAATGGAAAAACTCTCACAATACGAGTATCTGGGTTAGATTTAAAAGGTCATAAGTTATATTCTCTGAAATTCCAACAGACAGGGACAAAACGCAAAAAATCCTGCCCAACATTGACTATTCATCTTTGAAGAAGTCGTGTGGTGTTCCTAAAAAGTTTTCAACATAAACACTCACACTCGGACTCAGACCCTGGTTTCTGGTTGCAAACAAACCAGAACACAAAAAAGCAAAAATGGTATGCGAACGATGACGAAAGGAATATTTTACATTATGTCCCTCCGTGTGTCCTGGAATTGCCTCCGTTTCGAGTTTTTTTTTTTTTGCTCACGAAATAGCTATATCTACTCTGTGTTCAGTTTTGTCAACACAAATGAAATGAGTCAAAAGAAAAACCAACGAAAGTTTTTGTAACATTTATTTTTCAACGACCACAAGTAGCCGGATGGAAGAATAGAGAGGAGGACATGGTGAAGAGATGGTTAATTTGGGACAATTTAGAACAGGAGCCAATCCTAGAACTCTCGTAGCTTGCTTGCACACGAAAGTTATCTCACAGCAACAGAGGTCCCGTTTTTTGGACGATTTTTAATCAATACTTAGATTTATTAGCGTAAGGAGACATGATGGCATGTTATCGGGGGGCTTGAAGGAATTGTGTAGAAAAACCATCAATTCTATTCCTGCATCCGTATTCCTTTCAACATAGTTTCCTCGTGTTCTCTTGCTCTTTGTCGTTAAACTTTCACGAAGAATGAATTACTATGCTTTGGCCGCATTTATAGGCAACTCAGATACAGAACCCGCAGAACTATACCCTTACCATAGTTACCACCAAGAATCCATCTGGTGCGGTGTGGAAATTCCTTGCGAAGTACGGAATTTCTCAGTTCGGATGGGAGGTTAGCAAGCATTCATCAATTTTTTGCCAACGTTTCCTTCACGACTCTTAAGAATTGTTTTTGGCAACTTTGTTTCCAATGCGAAGGAAAAAGTCACAGAACTGACAGTTTTCGCTGCAAGAATATGTACACTTAAGACTGTCCTTTCGAAAACGTCAATTTATATTCTCTGCCATAAAAGATTGGACAAAATTTGAAGCTTACAAGGCAGGAATTATGGTACGTGTTTCGAAAAAAAAATTATAAATGTGTCTGGTTTACTAACTACCAGAGAATTCTGGCCTTGCAGGTTTGCGTTCACAGTGCTTCAAATATGAAGGATGTATTGGATAAAACACCAACATAATAAACACCAATGTAAACACCCGCGCACGTCAGGTGTAAATGCGACAATCATGCGCTGACGGAGAATTTTGGGACGTAACCTAAATTTACATTTTTCTAACAACCCTGTTTATCCGTCGGTCTACAAAAATTATTAATCATTCTTTTTCTGTGGCCGCGACGTGCTAGTGGTCTTGGTGCTTTAAATGAAACCAGTTTTCGCACCTACCACATCGTAAATTTTTGAGCCCAATAAATCTTGCGGATTGCTGAACACTGACTCCACTAGGTTGAGGTACTCTTATCAATGAGCCATCACAAGTAATTTCGTAAATCCCTTCAATGACTTGGGTACCTTGAGAAATGTCAACAATATTTTATTAAGCCTGACGAATAACTTCAAGCACAACTTAATGGTCGATATTTCTACTTTGGAGATCATCTTTTAAGTGAAGTATTACTTTTTCGGCTTCTAAAAAACTTCCACGTGAAATGTCATTAGCATTACCGGCACCAGCATCCACAATGCGGCCTATATCGCAATCAAAGTTGACCACAAAGTCCTCGTTAAGATCATTCCCAAGATCATTACCTACATCAAAATCCAAATAACCAGCATCATTATCAGGACCACGAACAGACAAATCAGAATCTGCACCATGATTGCCCCGAGAATTTCCGTCTCCTCCAGAATTTTCGTCAAGACCATCTCGAAATTTGCCACCAGGATCGCTGCTGCAAACATCACCACCAAGATCGGAAATATGTACTATTGCTAGTATAATAAAGCTTCTAACGTATTTTTAATACATTTGTAGTCCACGTTATTTGGATCGAATGGAAAGAGTCCACATTTTTTGAAAACAGTTTGTATGATGGTCGTCCTATCCTTGGAATTCAGGAGCTCATCTAAACTAAAAAATCACAAAAATTTTCTTTGTTCATTGTGCTACCGTGGTTACTCGAACGTTTTCGCCATTCGTTCAAAATATTTTTATGGTCAGACTTCAAACTTTTAAAAGCACCCACATCCGCCGGCTGAAGGGTATGGGTAGTGTTTGGAGGAAGTGCATATATAAAATTATATTTTTGTTGCTGCAGAAGTTACTTAATTCAAGGGACATATGGGAAGCGTGTCCGTCCACAAAAAATAAAACTGGGCATTTAACATCAGTGCTGGAAATCCACATGTTAAGACCTTCTTTTACATATTGAAGAAAAGTCTCTCCCAGCATCCATCCACTTTCCGTCTTTCCAAAAACCCAGTCAGGCTTCTTATTTTGGACCTCTTTCAACCAGTTGGGCGATCTTTTGTAAGGCAAAACAACCATAGGAGGAAGTGTTCTTCCATCAGCTGAAAAAGTCATCAGCACAGTTATGTAAGTTTTCTCTTTCATTTCCTGCCTTGATTTCATAAAGATTTTTAATTCCTTTTAGGGCAATGACATTTCCAGTCTTTGGAGCCATACTGAATACCGTTTCATCAGCCTTAAAGATTCTAGAAGAATCCTCAAGAACGTCTAAGGCATCTTCTTGTGCTAAGTATTCTTTAAGCTCTTTAAACATTTTTTATTCTTTCCTCCGTTATTTGAGACCGGCTTTTAGAGACAGTTTCAGCGATTCGTAGGCTTAAATCTGGATGCCGTCGCATAAAACCGTAATACCATTTCTTACCGTGTTTGCTGTCTTTGAAAGGGGTTTTGCGGCCTTCTTCTTGCAGAATAACTTGCACCGTTTTCAAGAGGTTTTCAGAGGTCAGTGAAAAGCCACATTTTGCTAGATTTATAAGCCAGTTTTTAAGCTTGTTTTCTTCTTCTGCAGAAAGCACATCGCAGGGACCAAATTTCTCAAGGTTATCTGCGGTTCTCTTGTGAACTCAATCCTGAAGACTCGTCCTTGGAATATTAAACCTTCTTGCCGCTACTCTGATTGGCAGTTTATTTTCACGGATTTCAAATAAGGCTTGTTGTAAGTCTGTGTCTTTATATGGAATTTTTCTTATCCTTGGTATGTTTCTCATTCGACCGGATCAAATTTAAGTCGCTGAAGACAAGAATTTGAATATATCTGTTTTGGAATCAAAAAGTTGGAACCTTATAAACATTTGTTTTAAACCTAAGATAAAACAAGGGGTCGGAGTTAGGACACGTGTTTCCTATAGCCGGACACCAGGATTTCTCTTTGAAAAGAGGGAGCCGAGCACTGGAAACCTATGAATTTTAACGATTTTTTGTGTTGCAAGATGAAGAGAGCAGGTATATTTATTATTTTGCGTACTCAACTTAAAAAAAAAAAACAAGAGTTGCGTATCTCCCGCCGGGGCCGGGGTGGCCGACAATAGGCGACCGCTTGTTTTTTTTTATGTCCTATCTCCGGCTCCTTTAAAATCAAGAATAAATACAAAAGTTTTTTACATTTAAAAGCTTATTTTAATGAAAAATAATATATTTTATAAGAAAAACAATATTTGAAAACACTTACCCAAAAAATTTGCACTGCTGCACTCTAACTAAAAACTAATTCCAACACAAATTTCACTAACAATTTTGACAGTAAATTCACAAAAAAACCTTCCCAACATACAACCCGACGCAAATGTGTTAATTTCTCGAAAGCGACTACTGAGCACATGGAACAAGAATTTTGACAGATTAAGAGAGAAGCTTAAGAGAACAATTTAAAACCAAAAAGTTAGAAAGAGCTATATGTGTTCACTAGTTACATCGACTTTTCTTATAGTTGGCCGACCACTGGGGGGGGGGGGGGGGTGGCGCAATTAGGCTACTCTACTTTATTTTATTTGAGGCGAAAATAAAGTCCATCCCTTTTACAGAGAGGGGACAGGTCGCGGAAACAATTTGCGGCCCATACCCAAAATTATCTTGTTCGTAATCCAGAATTCCACAAGAGAAGCAAGCATTGTGGAAGTCAAATTTCAATTTATTAGAGAAAAGTTCACCAAAGGATGTTTTGAATTTAAGTATGTCCCAACTGAAGACCAGGCAGCTGACAACCATTACTGAAACCTAAATTTGGATTGTTATGATCAAAGATGGGAATAATTGAAGTAAATACTCGTACTGTTCAAATAATATGAGATTATATTCAAGGTAAAGTTTGTGCTGAAATACTTCATGAATTTATACTTGCGATCAAAATGATTATTGTGTTTCAGTTTTGATATTAGGCGTGTTCTCGTGACAAGAAAGTACAGCAAAGTAAAAATTTAACAAAGAAAAAAACGACAGCTTTTCATCCGAAGTAAAATCGAGTTCCGATGATAAGTTGAGTTTTTCAAACTGAGAGGGCGCTGAAGTGATTTTTTAATAATGAATGTTGGTAAAACTGATTTTGTTTTGTTACATTTGTCAAATGTGACCATTTTTATTTAAAAAAATAAAAAATTAAAGAGAAAAAAGATGGAAGCTAAGCAAAATAAGATAATAAAATAAATAACATAATTTAGTTTTACTTTGATTCTTCTGAAGATTCCGTTTGTTCATTTTCAGTATCTCCATCTTCTCTGCTGTCTGTATCTAACGCTTTCCATTGTTCTTCCACCTTTTTAAGATGGACCACATTTCGTCTTATTCTGTGGCCTGTCTCATCATTTCTTAATTCGATATCTCCATTATTATTTGACTCGACTGTTTGTGAAGTTGGGTCATAGTTCAGGCTAAGTTTATTAGTTTTGTTCATGTTCTTGATGTACACTTTATCACCAACTTGCAATTCACAATTTTGAGCTCGCCTCTTCCGGTCAGCATACTCTTTCCCCTTTTCTTTACATTGTTCCTTTCCCTGTATATCATACCCTCGTCTCCTGGATTGTAAGTTATGTCTCTTATCATGGGTAGTTTATCTCGAAAATGTCTACGAAAGAACAGTTCCGATGGTGTTTTGCCTGTCACCGTATGTGGAGTGCTGTTATACATTATCATGTATTCACGCAAGGCCTCCTTCCAATCTTTTTTTTTCAGCTTAGCTCATTTTGAGTCTCTTA
Source organism: Philhelius festivus (assembly GCA_963931855.1). Taxonomy (NCBI): domain Eukaryota; kingdom Metazoa; phylum Arthropoda; class Insecta; order Diptera; family Syrphidae; genus Philhelius; species Philhelius festivus. Next base: position 172,675,646 of record OZ007555.1, read on the forward strand.
AGTATGTCTCCATAAAAACATAATTCATTCTGGAAGATTTTATAACTTTTGACTGTTTCATCCCACGTATCATTCTAAAGACCTTCCTTAACTTTCTGTATTTCCGAATCTTGTTTAGAACAGTCTACAATTTCTTGGAGTGATATTGCTGTTGGTCTTGAGTGTTCAACAACACAACGAACATAGTTCTCATAAATTGTAGATGGATTTTGTGCTAGACCACAAAGCCTAGACAGTGGGTCTACAACATTATCTTTTCCTGGACTGTATTTTACCTTATACCTGTAAGATTGTAGCCTCAAAACCCATCGCTCGCTACGGGCACAAGATTCTGTCTTCGGTCCAAATATGGCGTGGTCGGTAATTAGAAAAAAACTCTTTACCATAGAGGAACATATCAAAATGTTCACATGCCCACACCAGTGCCAAAGCCTCTTTTTCGGTCTGACAGTATCGACGCTCACAATCACTAAGAGTTTTATTACCAAACGCGATTATTCGTGGTCCTTTATCTTTGATCTGTACCAGAACTGCTCCAAGGCCCACTGGACTTGCGTCAGCTATAACCAAAGTCTTATCATGAGGGTTGTAATAGCCCAGTTTAGGAACGTCAACAAGTACAGCTTTTAAGCTGCCAAAGCAGTTTGTTGACTTCTTTTCCAGTTTTCAGTTATATCTGAATTCTTCCCACATTTCAGATAAAGTTGCCAAATGAGGAATCCACTTCCCGACAAAATTGATCAGTCCCAGAAAACTCTGTAGCTCTGAAATGGTTGTAGGTTCTCTAAATTCCTTGACAGCTAAAATATACTTTTCTAATGGCTTCACACCTTCTTCAGATAATTCATGTCCAAGGAACTGGACCTTTCTTAATCCGTAAACTCATTTGTCTTCGCATAGAACAACATTGTTTTGTTGCAAAACCTCTTTTATTTTCTCCAATCTTTCGTTGTGCTCGGTTTCATCTTTGCCATATACCAAAATATCATCGATGAAGTTCATAACACCATCACATTTCAAAAGTATTCTCTCCAACAATTTTTGAAATATCTCTGGCGCACAAGTAATGCCAAACATCATCTTTTTGTACCTAAAGAGTCCTTTTAAAGTTATGAAAGCGGTGATGTGTCTTGAATTCGGATGTAATTCTATGTGATGGAAAGCATCTTTTATGTCAAGTTTGCTGAAAACTTTTGCATCACAAACTTTTGGTAAGAGTTCATACATAGTTGGCAAAGGATGATTCTCGCGTTTAGTTGCTGTGTTCGCCCGACGTATGTCCGCACAAATCCTGCCATCTCCATTGTCTTTGAGCACGAGGAACAATCGGTGACACCGAGTTTGAGAATCCAATAACTTCCTCTATGATGTCTTTATCGAGTAAGGCTTTGATTTTTTCATCCACCTTGTCCTCTAAGGGAATAGGAATTCTGCAATATGGTTGAGAGATTGGTTTTACAGAAAGGTATTTCCAACTCCCACATCTTGAACATTCTTTTTTATCAACCTTATTAAAGCTGCTGTCAATTTTGTTGCAATTTTGCAATTCTGTTTTTGCCCCGAAATCATCAATTGCCGCTCGACAGCTTCAATAATGTTTGCTTCAGCTTTAATATCGTCTAATGTCATAGTCACCATTTTTCAAAAATTTTCTTGCGCAAGGCAACTGAGGAACATTTTTCTACTACCTGGCTAATAATGTTTTCATTAATATCCGCAAAAGAACATTTTTCAGCTTGCTGTCTCAGACGAACTAAAAATTTTTTGAAATATTTTATTTGGTTCTTGTTTTAAACTCCTAAAAATGTAACGCTCGAATGCAAGGCATTGTTTCGGAGCAAAAAATTCATCCAACTTTTCAATCGCTATCCTAAAAAGGTTTCCCTCATTTTTTTCGTTGGGCTCTACATTCACGTCAACAAGGTTATACAAAATTTCCTGCAACTCCGGACCCCCAAAATGTAGTAAACTTGCTCTCTTTTTTACCTCAGATTCGATACTTGCAGTTTCCAAATAAATATCTAAACCCCTTTTCCATCGTTCCCATCTGATTGCAACCGAACTTCCGTCCCCCTCACAATTTGTCAAGAGTATACTGTTGGGCCATAGTTTCACAATTCAATGTACTGTAATTCAAATTACATTCTTATTTTCGAACAGTACAAGTAAATTAGTCATATATGTACCTGTTTATTCGCAATTTAATGCACGCAATTTAATGCACGCAACTTAATGCTGGATTACGATATATGTATTTCGTATTGCCTTTTGTTGGCAATTGCATGCTCTTTCCTTCGCAATTTAATGCCTCTGAAACCATTAACACAAAACAGGTTAATGGCCAAATCACAATCACGCGTTCGTCGGTCCGGCGTTAAATGGGCGTTTGATCGTATATACGATTTTGTGTGTCAAAAAGCGCGACCGTAGCATTTGTAAAACGAAATTTAGCTTCAAACCTCGAGCGTTGACTGATATTTCCATGACATCTTTGATAAGTAGGGAGCATGTCTTAATATCGAAGGATAAAAATCTCAAATGACAAAAATCTAGAATACAATTGCTTGTAATCTAGAATGCAAAAATCTCGAATGCACATAAATCTCGAATGAACAAAAATCTCGAAAGACAATACATATCACGAAAAAAATCTCGAAAAAAAATATAAATTCGAGATTTTTGTTTACCTATTTTAAGAGTTTACACTTAAATGAAACACATTACATATTTAGTTTATTCAACAATTTATTCCCTTTTTTGGGAAAATAAACAACAAAAAATCAATAGTTAACAAAAAAAATTCATTAGGTATCATATTCAAATTACGAGTATAAAACATATCATTTCATCAACTTTCATTTTAATAAGTTGTTTTTATTAGCACTCACGTTGTGATAATACACGAACTGAAACAACACTAAATTGAGATAACAGTTTAACAGTTGCATGGGTAGTTTACTAGTCAGTCTCAGTCGTGGTTTTGTTAAACAGATATTAATTCTAGATTTTTGCATTCGAGATTTTTGTGTTTCGAGATTATTCATTCTAGATTTTTTTTTTCGAGATTTTTTCAATTCCAGATTTTTGTTTTCGAGATTTTTACTTTCGAAATTTTTGCTTTCTGGATTATTATTTTCGAGATATCGTGGTAGACCCTGATAAGTACCTACTTAATTGTTATATTCCAATGAATTTTGTTACTGTTTATTAATTTACAAGGTATATAATGTTGCGTATTTTAAATTTGGGCATTTAAAATAGTTAATTTGTAAAGCTATTTTCTTAAACAAGAGATGGATATGGCCGATATGGATGATCTTGATGACCTCCTTGACTTTTCCTTGTTCGTTGTTGTGAGCTATGCTGGGTATGAGGCATTTAAAAACAAATGTGGAGTAAAATCAAGTGTCTGTAAGTTAATTATGATTAAGTGTATTATCTTTTTCGATATACATTACCTACAAACTTTTCAAAAGAATCGCAAGATGTGCTTCCAATGCTTTCATGATGGTGCACCGTGCCGCTATCCACGCCGGCGCCGCCGATTGTTGATAGTTTGGTGGTTCAAAGTTAATAGGGTTCATACAGCCGGGTTAAAGATTTCTGAAACAATATAATTATTTAAATAAAAACAGAACCACACTTTTTTTGATTTAATTATTATTAAAAATCAATTACTTACTTCTTATTTCACTTCAATTTTCAACTTTCAAAACAAATACAAAATACGGCCGACAATGAACTGTCAAACGCCCGACCGAATAGAAAATAGATCTACTTTTGCTTTGGCCTGGCGTTGGTCTGACGTTTACGATATTACGATATAAAGCGGTTGCAACGCCTGAGGTAACATTTCAGATTGCCTCATAAGAGTCTATTGTTTTTATTCAAAATGTCAAAGCCCGACCGACCAAACGCGAGATTGTGGTTTGGCTATAATAGAGTACCAAGTCGCAATTTAATGCAAAAAATTTATAATATGCAATTCAATTACCATTTATCGAAAATCCTCGTCACCAAAATGTAGTATCTCTGTAAATGCCGACTTCTCTGTTGATCATTCTCGTAATGAATAAACATTCCACCATCATCCAATCTCTAAAAATGTCAATGTGAAGAATCGATGAGTGCATTCAATAATAAAATGAATAGTCGATTTACACGTTGCAATAAGGTCTAGTTTACACGGGGAAATATGTTAATGTTGTAATTCACAAGAGTTACTTATCATTGTGTAAGCTTAACACAATAGTGAATTAGATGTATGATCTATATACTACAAGTGCCAATCCCTAAATATTAAAATAAAGGTTGGATGTGGATCGTTTTTGTGAATTTTCTGGCTTTGCTTTACTTGCTAGTCACGAGAACACGCTTATTGTTGTTATTGAAAATATTTGTAATATATTTTTCGTTCTATTCTATATTCGCAATCGAGTAAGTGGTTTTTCATTTTTACTCTGCTAAAATGTACTAGGCAACTGCAGTTCACCGCTAGGACGTGAGAGTAAAGCTAAGTGTACACGATTGGTAGATCTTACAATATTGTAAGACCTGACAATGTCTAACAATTATCTACCAATGAGCTGACAATCAAGTTGTGTGTGTACACGGTTGGTAGAAAATCTACCAATCTCTTACAAATTATTGTCAGAAGTTGGCTGACAATTTATTTTCAGATAGCTGGCCAAATACCTACCAATTAATTGTAAGAGATTGGTAGATTTTCTACCAATCGTGTACACACACCACTAATTGTCAGTTTTTGTTGGTTATGGAATCTGCTTCATTTGAACCTTGGCTGCAAATTGTCTGACAATGAAAAAATTGTATGATGCTAAAAATCGTACATCTTACAATTTCTTCATTGTCAGAAACGTCAGACAACGATAAAACTTGGCAGGCCTGACAATAAATTGTCTGTGTACACGATTATCAAATACCTTGCAATTTACCTTCTTACAATTAATTGTCAGATACATTTTCTGGCAATTAATTGGAAGATTACACGATTGTCAGCTAGCGTACACATGATTGTCAGATTTCTTACAATTAATTGTCAGACAATGATCTAACAATTAATTGTCAGACAAATTTTCTGACAATTAATTGTAAGACTACACGGTTGTTAGACATTGTAAGCATGTTTTTCACTGACAGATCTGACAATATTATAAGATCTACCAATCTTGTACACTTAGCTTAAGACTTGGTAGACTGTGGAGGATTGAGTTCTCTTCGTCTCACGTGTCTATTTTCGTTCTCCTATCTGAATATTCCCAGCTTCAAAACCGTGTGTATTATTATTTCTTCTTCAATCATTTCTTATTTACCAAACGCTTACACTCTGTCTGTCAAATTCTATTTTCTCTTCTATTTTATCTTTTCAAAAGTTCATTTCTTGTTAGACATAGTACATAGACATTATTACATAGAAGCTGTAAAACTGCAACTGATACTGGTTTCTGGCCCGAATATTTGCTATCTCGGAAAGAGGAAAATTTCTTGAAATATTTATCAACCAAGAGAGCCCAAGAGTATTGCCTTTCATTCCTTTAGCGATTAGTATAATTTTTTTGTGCTGTAAGTTGGTCTGTGCAAGCTGTGGAACAAAAAGAAGGTTTGCCTGCAGTTTGTTTTTTCCGATGGGCAAGGTGGTTCAGCTGGTTGACATTTAATGGTCAGAAGTTAATGGAGTCTTAATGCAACATTAATTGGAAGACATTTTCACTGCAGGAAGCTCTGCCATTCCGGAAATATATGTACGTACATTATAGTTAAAATTTTGCAAATGAGCAAAGGATTAAGAAATAGCTCGTTTTTTGCCAGAATGATATAAACAAAAAAGGGGTGAAGCCACAGGGTAGTGTTGATACATTTTTTATATTCTCGTAAGCAAAATAAACGTAAGGAATGTGTGGTTGGATTTGAAAACACTCAAACTTTTAATTGGGTTTGAACTCTCCTAAAAATAAAAATAAACAAGAAAACGGGAAAGTTTTAGTCTTCCAACCAACCCCTACCTTCTTAGCAGCTACACTGCTTCTCCATTTCCTACTTGGTCATTAATAGTACTTATACCACTTTAATTATCATGTGGCTCTGCTCTCTGCGAGCAATAAAGTTGTCCTCTAATTCGGATGAGAGTCGACTTGTTTTCTGGTGTTTCACTTGAATTTTTGTATCTCAATCTCATTATGAACGATACCCAAGGGTGCTGTTGGGTACCGGCTTTTAGGCGAGGATACATTTTGGGGGGCCATGCTTTGCGGGTAGTTTTATGAGCGGATACGAGCCGCCCCGAAACTAAATGGAAACGAATGTTAAATCCTGGAATTTCTTCTAATGGTGTTTATGTTTTCAGATCAGGATGGTGTGACACATCGAACATTGCCTCAAACCCCAGCTTCAGCCCAGGACTTCAAGTCATTTCGTTCTGTGTAATAGAGTTTTTTATATCTTTAATTTGAAATACTATTTTCAGCACCAGAAATGACCGGAAACCCAAAGTTGAGCCCCATTTAAGCATAAGAACACTATGAAGTGCCTTAGCGCCTTAGCATTGTTTGCCTTGGTGTGATAATGTGTAATGAGAAATATCTCTGACTTCCACATCTTTGGTACTTAGATTTAAGTAGGTATCTCTTTTCTCTGAAGGGAAAAAGTCCCAAATTAATTGAAGGAAATTGAAATATATAACTGTATCGTTGTAATAAGGTTCATTTAATGAAATGATTTTATTTTAGAGGATTTGAAAATAAAAATAAAAAGTCTAAAAGGAAAATTATGTATTCAAAGATTTATGTCAAATTTAATGAAATTAACTAAACTGTCGGGGGTCTTGGCCTGTGTTTTCACAGAAGTTAGATATTTGAACTGGTGCTAAAGAGCAGTTTACTTTTGAGTTTAGTAGGCTAAAGTGTAAACAAGAAAGAAGCTTAAGAAACTTTTATTGGGAACCTTATTACCCAAGAGCAGTAAAGTAAAATTTTTGTTTGAAGTTTGGCTAAACGATCTAGATAAGGACGCAGTTTTTTTTTTATTAGTTTTAGGTCCTGCGATGTCCAAAAAAGTTTATTTACGATTGTTGAGAGGACAACAAAAATGTCGGACTTGTGCAAGTATAATTTATTGAAAAAGTTCTTTTTACATACATATTGACGAAAAGGAGAGAAAACGGGCAATGTAAGGGACTTTGAATGAGGATGGGTAGATGTTGAAATGGAATAAAACAAGGTGTGGGTAAAAAATGTTTACAAAATTATTTCTTTATTTGAAAGGGCGCTATGTATGACATCGTTCAAATGCCCGCCTCAGCTTTTTATGGAGGCAAGGATCCGAGTGGTTCAACTCTTTCTCATAGACGCGGCTGCAATTGACCCATTGTCTGTGTAATTTCCACTTTAAGGGCACCGGTTTATTGTGATTTATTCGCAAGGACTTGCGAGTTCAGAAAAACCTTACAAGAAAAAGTATATCGGGTTTAAATTTAAATGACCTTGGTGGCCAACTCACATCAGCTTTGCGAGACATAATCTTACCCTCAAATCGCTCCTATGTAGAATGTGGCACATAGCGCCATCCTGCTGGAACAACATGTCGTATAGGTCCATAGTCGGTCCATATAAGTCAAATTTCAGGCCATAAGAAATTGATTACCATCGTCCTGTAGCGCTCGTTATTAGCCGCCTCACTTCGTTTTCGAAATAGAAAAAGTACGATCCAATGACGCCGCTGTCCCAAAATCCACACCAAACGATAACTTTGTCACCTCGTCTGGGGTAGTGTCGTCTCATATACGACAATTTTGCTTGTTTCACAACCATTCATCCAGAACTGCGCCTTGGCGATAAAGATGATTTTTCGGCCGAAAATGGGGTCCTCTTCCAAACTCATTTTGATAATAAAGTTTTATATTTTAGACGTATTGTTGTATCGTTTTACTTGCCAAGGAGATTTGGCATCTGTTACTGAATAATAAGGAACGAATTTGACATATTTTTTCCAAAACAATATGGCCGCTACAGTCCACCAAAATCTATCTTAATCTTTAATATTAAGTCTTAAAATGTTCAAAACCCAGTGACGTTTATTCGAAGGTACGCAGGTGTTCACCGCACACCCTACCAAAATCATCATATAAGTCACATTCCATATTTCATTTTCTCCATGTTCTCCTTATTCAAGCGCACCACGGCAATTCATTCAAATGCAATGGATGAAGAATACATTTTCAAGCTAAATAACAAAAATAGTACTCTAGGGTGTTCTCCTCATGTAAACGCACCTACCGACCTCCGAAACCAAGGTAAAGCACATCCCCATCCACACAAAAAAAATGCAAAGAAGAGACAAAATGTGTATATATAAATCCAAAATTCTATATTCCTTGGTGTTCACCTTCATCGAGCGCACCACGATCCTTCATCCGAATGGATAGAGAATTCATTCTCACGCTACAATGTTCTCTCCATGTCAACCAGTCAACGCACCGACGAACGGCAAGGGCAACGCGACGTAAAGCAAATCAACATACAGAAACAACTCAAACTACAGAAAAGAAAACAAATTGGTTTGGTGTATGGTGTTCAACTTCATTAAGCGTACCATCCTCAATTCGGCAGCGAGAGAGACAGTGAACTCTGATATGATTCATTTTCATTATGGAGTGCGAATTCATTGTATACCAGTTGCTGTTGTACACAAGGTCACAAGTGTACAACAGAACAGCACACAACCAGGGTTCGGACTTCATAAATCGCAGATCGCAGTAAATTGGCAAATAAATCGCAGTAAAACCAAAATTTTCGCAGTAAAAATACATATATTTTTTTGATTAGGTAACAACAAATTATAAACAAAGGAACGAAAGTTAAATCACATTTAAATCATCGTTGATTGTTAAAACAACATACATAAGTGATGTTTTAATTTTTCACGGAAGAAAAAAAAAAACATATTAAAAAATCCTTAAAAATCGAAACACTCTAATAGGATTTTTGGGTTAAAAAAATGACAATGACTACAAGGCCAAAAATGTAGGATTTTTTTTTATCTTCTGTAAAAAAAAATAAAATTTCAGTTATGTTATTTTAACAATCAGCGATTCATTTACATATATACTCTTACTCGATAATGAAAATGTATAGTTTTAGCAAAAATATATGAAGCTAGGTAATCAAAATAAATTTACCATCTACAAATTTGTACTTTTTGAAGCAAGAACAAATTAAAAAGTAGTAGAACTAAAAACGTACATATTATATAGCTGACAAGACCTGCACTAAAGAGACAAGAATCTTTTTGAATTTTGACATTTTGTTATGAGCACATTTATTTCTATGATCAGTGCTGCTATTCAAACAAAATCTGAAGAATCGTTCTGGTCTTTCCGTAAAAAAATTTGGTAAAAATGAAAAAAATTTCCAAACTGATGGCTTCGAATGTCTTAAAAGTTTCTATGGTCCGTTTTTTGATTTTGTGAAGCTTGAGAATGAACTTACTGTGTTTTTTAAACTTACTCAGTCACAATTCAAAAATATTTCCATTAAGGATATTCCAAAAATGCTCGATAATATGGAACTAAAAGACTTCTTTTCGGAAATTTTTAAACTAAGCTCACTAATCTTGACGATTCCAGTATCAAGTAGCTCTGTCGAGCGATCTTTTTCTGCTCTTAAGCGCATAAAATCATATGCCAGAAATAAAATGCTAGAGAACAGATTGTCAGAACTGGCAATTATTTCAATAGAAAAATCATTTTTTAAGGAAATTAAAGCAAAAAATATTTTTTATGATTATGTTCTACAAGTTTTTTTTTTGAAGAAATCCCGTCGAATCGACCTTTATATACAAGTAAATATCTGTTGGACTGCGTTAACTATACTAATTACTCAACTACTAAACAACACAAAAAAAAAAACAAAAATATATATACAAAAAAATATAAAAAATAAAAACAAAAACAAAATAACAAAAAAATAAAAAAAGAAAAAAAATTAAATGGGATGGTTGTCTATTACGTCCTCGTCGTGATCCTGGATTAAAACTTAAAATAAGTAAATGATTAGAAAAAAAAAGTTATAGTGAACACCCTACTGAAACCACCACGGCACGTCACTGTCAAAACCGCTGGTCGGATAAGCCTTTTCAGGATGGTTTCTTATTAGTTTACTTATTTAAGTTTAGGCTCATAAGGGACTTCTATAACCGGGTTTATTAAATGAAAGCTATCACTGTTATCTTTACGGAAGCAGCAGCTTTTATAGAGGCCTTTGTTCATTTTTGCCACAAGCTCAACTAAATGGTAAAACCATATTATTTTATATATAATCTTTGGGATATTTCAAAAGAAAATATTAAAAAAATTTTCTGAAAATTCAATATCTTGAAAACGAGTGACCGATTTTTTTTTAAATATTTCTTTAAATGTTAAACTTCTTGCTGGTTACATGGCTGTTGAAAAGACAATCAGGGGAAAAGTAGGTGTGGGAACTGGAAGAATGGGTAAGAACAGGATGTAATTATTGAGGAGGTAGCTACTCTAAGACAAAAAAAGGTTAAGAAGCATTGCGGAACTATAAAAACATGGAAAATAGGTAAGTTAATCTTGATTGAAAGTGAAGGATAGGTAATTCTGATTTTTCTCGAAAACGGCACCTAGAATTTCGAAAAAAAAAATTTTCTATCGATTGATTTTTACAGTCTATAATTTAATACATAAAACAAATTTGGAAATTAAGATATTACTGACTATATCTACAATAAAACAATTTTTTTGAATTTTGGATTTTTCATTATCGGCATTTTTTAATCAGCAGATTTTAATGATATTTTTTTATAGACCAGCTTCTAAAGAGTTTGAAAAAAATTGCGTTTCAAGATCAATAATTCGGTATATTGATTTTTAATTTGGTTTCATAGCAAGTTTATATGTACTTGTATTCATTATTACCATATTTTGTATAATAATTCTTTTGTCATTTATTCCTTACTCGGTTAATTAATTTGTTTGTTAATATAATTAATTACTTAATTGTATATTTATGTATTAATTTGTTATTTATTTTTTGTATGTACATAATTATTTTTGTTCTTATTATTTTTTTCTTTATTTATTCATATATTTATTTATTTATTAATTTATTCGTGTATTTATTCATTTATTTATTAAATTATTTATAGTGATAAATCCAACTGTGATATTATTTGTTTGTATTAAGACTGATTTTGTTGAAAATTAGTATTAATTTATTCATTTATTTGTTTTTGTTAATTTATATCTTATTTTCTTATGTACTGTGAGCGTCAAAAGAAATTGTACACCTATGAACTGCATTTTTACAGCCCTGTTAAAGTAAGGGGTTTCGATCTTTTAGTAAAATATTTATGTTATTTTTTAAGGTAGTTTATTTTCAATGAATTGCCATATTAAAGTTAACAGAAAATAATGAAGTAAAAATACAATTAAAAAAATTCAAAAAATATTTCAATTTTTAAGCGTCGAAAGAAACTGTACATTATTCAATTAAAGTAAAAAACTTAAAACTAGTACTTTGTCTGCTTTCCTTTCGCCTTTAAAACAGTATCAATGGGTCTGAGCATTGACTCTACTAGCTTCTTTGTCAATTTGGTTGGCATTTTTTGCCACTATTCAACTAGAATTGACTTTAGTGACTCTCTGTTTGAAATGTTCCTCTTACGGATCTGCTTATCCAGATACTCCCACAAATGTTCGATGGAGTTTAAGTCTGGGGATTGCGGAGGGTGTTCCAGTTGCTTAGATGTACGGTAAAGTAATCATTCCTTGATTATTTTCGATGTGTGCTTGGGATCGTTGTCTTGTTGGAAAACCCATGAATCAATTAAAACCAGTTTCACAATACTACTTGGCAAAATGTCTTTTAAAATATTAAGATAATCTTCTTTTCCCATTGTACTGTCAATAAAGACGAGGTTCCCAACTCCATATATGACGCTATACCCCACCAGACCATTATCGAACCGCCTCCGTGCTTAATTGTTGAATTTAAATTTTTTTGTTAAAATTCAGTTTTTTTCTTTCTCCATATTTTTGGTGGTTTTTTTGAACCAAAAATCTCAAATTTGCTCTCGTCACTAAAGAGAACATTTTCCCAGAATGAAGAACTTTCTTTTTGATACTTCTTGATAAAAAGAAGTCTTCGCTTCAGATTTTTTCAGAAATGTATGGCTTTTTGCGAGGAATTCTTCCATATAGCCTGCTACTATGGGCGTCTGCGCCTGCTACTATGGGCGTCCGCCAAGTAGTGCTCGCGCTAACGTTGACTCCAGAAGATTGGCTAATATTTTCAGCAATCTTTACTGCACTACACGCGGGATTTTTTCATACTTCCCTGACAATAGCACGTTCATCTCTTACGGACAGCCTTTTTGGCCTTCCGGAATGAGGTCGATCTTTTACATCCTTGAACTTTTGAAATTTGTCCAAAACTTTGTTTACCGTATTAAGGCATCTGCTCACTGTTTTGGCTATTTCGCAGTAAGATTTTCCTTCCTTTCTTAATTTAATAATAAGTTGTCGTGTTTCTACTCCACTTTGTTTACCCATTTTGAAGTAAAAACAATTTAAGCAACAAAGAACTTTCGATGGAAATGAACTCAATAACACTTTTAATCAATTAGTTATGAGTTGTAAAGAAAACAAAATTAATTTAACGGTTGTTTTCTCGATAAGCGGAAAGTTGCACAGTATGTGTGGCGAGTTGTACAGTTTCTTTTGACGCTTAAAAATTGAAATATTTTTTTAATTTTTCTATTGTATTTTTACTTCATTATTTTCTGTTAACTTTTATATGGCAATTCATTGAAAATAAACTACCTTAAAAAATAGCATAAGTATTTTACTAAAAGATCGAAACCCCTTGCTTTAACAGGGCTTTAAAAATGCAGTCCATAGGTGTACAATTTCTTTTGATGCTCACAGTATAAATGCAAAATTATCTATCTTATATATGAAACTCGAGTCACAATGTTAATTACCATACACCTTCAAAACGGCTTGACTAATTTTTATGAAATTTTGTATGCATATTCAGTAGGTATGACAATCGGCTACTATCTATATTTTGCATATCCCTAAGTGATAAGGGTTGTCCACCCCCAACATTTACAGTATTTACAGTCAATCCAAGGCAGACTGAGTGCTTTTATCTTCGACTGTTGTTGGTTAATATTAATGGCCCATTGTCATTTCTAGATATACGTAAAGTGAATGGGCAACAGTATCCAACGTATAAAGATGCATGCCTTGCACTCGGCTTGCTGGAAGACGACAACTTCGTCTACTATTCGCTATATTTTTGACAACATGTTTCCCAGCCCGAGCCGAGATATTGTGGGATAATTACAAGGATTCAATGACTGATGATATACTGCATCAACATCGTACACGGTTCAACGATCTAACGATAACATTTAGCGACGCTATGTACAATGAAGCATTGATTGCTATTGAGGATCTTTGCATTATCATTGCCAACTTACCACTCAGTCATTTCGGTATGAATTCGTCAAATCGAACTGAAATAAATCGTGCACTGCAGTACAACACTGTAGAAATAGCGGCGATTATTACTCGCAATGTCCCACTAATGAATGAGGAACAAAGAACCATTTACGAACGCATTATGCTCACAGTTTAAGTAGGACAAGGTGGGTTCTTCTTTTTGGATGCACCAGGTGGAATTGACTAAACATTCCTTGTTTCGACAATTCTCGCCGAAATACGATCAAATAATGGCATCGCATTGGCCGTTGCATCATCGGACATTACGGCAACTTTATTGGATGGAGGCAGAACAGCTCATTCAGTATTTAAGCTGCCACTAAATATTCAAAATAACCCTGACGCACTGTACAACATACAAAACAATAGTTCATGGCCACAGTGCTTAAACAGTGTAAAATTGTCATCTGGAATGAATGTTCTGTGGCACACAAACATTCACTTGAGGCGTTGAACAGGACATTGCAAGATATTAAAAACAACGACAAACTATTTGGCGGCACTCTGTAAGTTCTTTCAGATGATTTCAGACAAACACTTTCCTTCATTCCACGTTCCACATACACTGATGAGATCAACGCTTGCTTAAAATCATCGTTATTGTGGCGTAATGTTGAAAAAGTACAGCAGAAAGTAAATATTCTCAAAACAACTCTTAGATATGGGCGATGGTAAAGTTACTATAGATAAAACTGGATGCGTAAAATTATCGGACGATTTCTGCACAATTATATTGAACAAATATTTCCCGATGTACATACACAGTACATAAATCATGAGTGGCTTGCAGAAAGAGCAATTTTAGCGGGAAAAAATGTGGAGGTTGACGATTTAAACCTGAAGATACAACAGTTGTTCCCAGGGAACTTGGTATCTTACAAATCTATTGATACAGTTTGCGATGCCAGTAAAGCTGTTAACTTTCCAACAGAGTTTTTTAACTCACTGGATTTGCCAGGCATGCCACCGCATAATTTACAATTGAAAGCAGGATCTCCGATTATTTTGCTTCGAAATTTGAACCCACCACGGCTGTGCAGCGGTACGCGATTAGTCATTCAAAAATTAATGAAAAACGTTATCGAAGCCAGCGTTTTATTGGCAAGTTCCGGGGTGAAAATATATTAGTGCCACAAATCCCTATTATACCTACAGATGTGCCAATTCAATTTAAACGTATTCAGTTTCCGATTAGATTGGCATTTGCAATGACTCTATCAATAAGTCCCAAGGCCAAACGATGTCTGTTTGTGGCTTAGATATGAGCACACTATTTTTTCACACGGACAATTATACGTGGCATGCTTTCGAGTGGGTAAACCATCCAGTTTGTTTGTGTTAGCTAAAGATGGGCTAATAAAAAATATTGTTCACGCTATAGCATTAAGAGATTGATATTGTTGTTAGTGTTGTTGTCGTAATTGATTATTAATGATATATATAATTTTAAGGAATAAATTATAATAAATTAAAAAAATTAATGTTTGATGTTTTGTTATTTTTATATTTCCTCATCGTTCACAGTGCTCCATGCCTCTTCCACTCATATACCACATCATGTCACTCTCTGATAGCGTCGAATTAACAGCAAACTGTGCTGCAAGCTAATTCGCTTTACCTATCGACCTTACAACAGGAGTATCAATGAGTGAGCCTTGGAACTGACGATTTCGTAATGTTTCGAACGTTTTTTTACAAATTTATTACCAACATTGTTTACTGCTTTTGGAACATAATATAGTATTTTTAGCTATAATTTTAGGTCATGTAGAAAATTAGTTCGTGGGATAAGAACGTTACAGATCATTCTGGCTTGTTTGTACTTATTGTACTTATTCCGATTTTCCCCTGTAGGGTTATTGCAGCGAGAGGGTAGCGGTGTCTACTACTTTGCGATTATGGCATTAGTTTCTGCAGAAAATCCACCCATTGCCATTTTGTCGAAGTGGAGAACAATGTCACTATTATAAGCCCTGCAATGAAAGATTGCATAATCCAAAGCACTTTCGAAAAAAAAAAAAATATAGACTAAAAGCCGACAGTAATTTTTGGGTGTGATTGATAACAAAAAATAATTAGCATAATAAGATAGGCCCTTAGTAGTTATTTACAAATGTGAACATCTTGCATGCTCTAGTGGCAGCAGTAGTGCATAAGAGTGCATCAGATATGTTCTTTCCAAAGACTAAAAAATTGTTATAAAAATTAGGCATGACTTCAAAATGAAGAGCCCTGACGTTTTGAAGGTGGTCTTCTTCGTGCAAAAAGTACGCTATTCTTATCGCGTCTTGCAGGTAGAAAGCTGTCTGCAAAACGTCTTAGACCTCAATACTTTCAATCAGGAGGCTTAACTCTACATTTTGGCAAAGTTGTTATCACAATTATTTAGACTTGGAAAGGACTGCATATATGATGCACTTTTATGCACTATTGCTCCCACTAGAGCATGCAAGACGTTCTCATTTATAAATAACTACTCAAGGCCTATCTAAGTATGCTAATTATTTTTTGTTATCAATCACACCCAAAAATTTCTGTGGGCTATCGGTCTAATAGCGGAATTATTATCTCATCATCATCATCGGCTCGACAACCGGGTTCCGGTCCTGGCCTCTTTCAACAAGTCTCTCCACCCATCCCGGTGGATGGCCGACGCCATCCAGTTGCGCAGGAATTATTTTCTAATTAGAATAAAATGTTCGCACGTTCCATGTTCAGTACCAGTCAATTTGTTAAAAAACAGATGTTACTGGATGAACACTTCTTGGTTCAACGAAAGATCTCATATCCATGCAATGGGTTACTTGTAATTGGATATTCCAGCCATCATCGTAAGGGCTCTTTCGTCCGTGCCGTCGGGTTAACTTTTCTACGATTTAAAGCAACATAAAGTTAAATTAAGGTAGGTTAATAGGTGTGGAAATTCTGGTCACGATCAGTCTATGGGAAATTATGAACATATTCTCACGGAGTCGCCCAATATGGATTCAGTTCAAAAAATGATTAAAACGTGTTAATTTGTCTAATTGATTCAGAGTGAAGTGTTTTTGCTTTAACATAATCATCAGAAATCGGATCACTTACTCAACCAAACCCTAACCCGCATCCGAAACCATATACACTGTGTTAACTTTGTTAAACTAGACTAATTTTAATTGACTGGTGAATGAATAAATATGGGTTTTAAGTGCTCTGCGTCCTATAGATCTATTGTGCCAGCCTAAAACCCACACAAAACAGTGAATTTTTCTGGATGTGTTTTGCAATTTAGTGCATATAGTGTGGATTATGATTGTCCAAATTGGACAACTATGCTTGTTGACGAATCATTTCAGCCAGAAATGGGACTCATCGCTGAATAAGATTTTTCGAACCAAGCGCTCAAAATGTTTCTCGAACAGAAGACCTACTAATCCTAATCATTTGCACAAGCTTTTAAATGCTAAAACTTTCCATGTTGATTTGACAAGACAGACAAAATAAATCAGTTTGACAGATGTAGTGTAACGAAGTTACACCTTTTAACCTAATTACACCTTTTACCACCCAGAGAAGACAGAATGCCGAAATTCTACTTCAATTACTATTCCGGATGAAATGGCCAGCAAATATTGCGTACCTCAAGGCGCCCACGCAAAAATGCAGAAGAGGACATACGCTGATGGTGGGTGAGGTCAGGAAATAAATTTCGTTCGTCAGTTTTACAATCCACATTTGGTTTTGGCCGCCGAGTCAGGAAGTAAGGCTTGGAAATTCATAGAAATTCAGATTTTCCTTGCCACCGTGTCTTTTGTACGAATCAAGTGCATAAGGTAAGGATCATCTCAATAAGAAGCAAACTACTGGTCGCACATACCACGAAAAATTTTTTACTTCCGCCGTTAAATCCCCCTACCGCTCTCCTCATCCGCTCAGACAAGGGACTCTATCCCAATCTTCGCTATCTTAACCTACTCTGAAAAGGTCAGACTAGGGACTCTATCCCAATCTTCGCTGTCTGGGCCTCCTCTCCGATACCGCCGTATATGAAATGCGAGTACTTTGCAAGCTTTTAAATAAGATCGTAAATATTGTTAAATTATATGAAATACTAAGTTTAACCTATTTATACATATTCAATAAATACAAATTGGAACTGGAGTTTTGAACTCTCTATGGGCCGAGTTTTACTGCTTTCTTCGGTAGACCCTGGACCCCACTGACCTACCTCAGCTGGAAGCAAAAAAGCATCACAGTAGCTTCAACAATATACAATATGGCCGCAATCACTTGTTAATATTGGAAATCACTATAGAAGCGCCTTAGAAGAAAATAATCCGCCATGAATTTGCTGCTATTGAACCATACCTTTGCTTTTGCGTTTTCACAAATTTAAAAGTCCGATTTCAAGAGTGTGTTGTTGTTAAAAATAATTTATTTTATTTTTTTATTTTCGGCTGAGATCGCAGAAACTCTCGTTAAATTTCAGTCCAGTCTAGTTTCGGGTGTAGTATTAGACTAAGAGCCCACAGCAATTTTTGGGTGTGATTGATAACAGAAAATAATTAGCTTAATTAGATAGGCCTTTTATAGTTATTTAAAAATGTGAACGTCTTGCATACTCTAATGGGCGCCGTAGTGCATTATAGTGCATCAAGTATGCAGTTCTTTCCAAGTCCAAATAATTGTGATAACAACTTTGCCAAAATTTAGAGCTAAGCCCCCTGATTGAAAATATCGAGGTCAAAGACATTTTACAAACAGCCTTCTGCCTGCCAGACGCGATAAGAATAGGCTACTTCTTGCACTAAGAAGGCCACCTTCAAAACGTCTTGGACGTCGATATTTGCAATCAGGGCACTTAGCTGTTCATTTTGAAGTTATGGCAAATTTAGTATCCCAATTTTTTAGAATTTGGAAAGAATTGCATACTTGATGCACTATAATGCACTATGGCGCCCACTAGAGTATGCAAGACGTTCACATTCATAAATAACTATAAAAGGCCTATCTAATTATGCTTATTATTTTTTGTTATCAATCACACCCAAAAATTGCTGTGGGCTCTCGGTCTATATCATATTGGTCTCAATTCGGCTGGCTCAATTTCAATTCGTTTGTTGGCAATGTTGCCACTAGTTCTTATGCTAGCTACACAAGAGGCAACCGTTGCAGCAACACAGCCATGTTGAAGAAATATCAAAAATTTTTGATATTTTCGGTCGGTTGCTCAAACAGTACGGTGGTTGCTGCAACGGTTGCCTCGCGTGTAGCTAGAATTATAGTATTTGAAGCTGATGGTATTTGGCTTTTAGTAGATTATTAAGAGTATTCCGGATTTGAAATCTCTTGCAGCTGTCTAACTTTTAACTTTCTCAAAGCATCCTGGGATATCCAAAACGATACCCAGAGTACAGTGAGATGATTGTGGTTCCGAGGCAATGTTGTTCCCTTGGAACAACATCCCCCAAAAGATACTGGAGAAGTGCACTGTACCGAAATAGCGAAATTTTTTGACACTCAGCTAAATTTGACTACCTGCATTCTTTGTTGGGGGTGGTGTCATGTAGGCTTGCCTTTTCGAATGTTCGACGAAGTACATCATTTCGCCTCTGCCTTGCCATGAGATGCTCAATCACATAATTGAAACTCAAGGCGTCTCGCCAAAGTCTGCCTCCTATACGTCTGTTTCCCATCCAATTTATTCATTCCCTAATTTCACGGCCATAAAAGAACCTAGCATTCCACAAACATACAGCATCAAGGTTCTTTGTCCTGATTTCGATTATAGACTTCGGCATCAGTTCGTCTGCAAGACATTAAACACAATATACTCCTCTTCCATAATACAACCCTCCCAAATTGTTTTCAGAATCTTTTGAAATACGAGTACTTTTTTCGTAAACGGGTCTAAATACATAATGAATTTATTTCTCTCCATAAAGCCCTTAAAAAGACATCAAACCTCATTATCATTGTACCTCCAAAATGTTCTAGCATTACCTATGTAATTCACAATAAGTCTTCTTAATTACAAAAACAACTCCGGGGAAGATCCTAAGTTATTCAAATTGCGATAAAGCACTAATTAGTGTCCATCCAAATGCCTTGTGACCAACCAAAATCCACTCTGCTTCCTCATGAAATTTGAATAATAAATCACCAAGGACTTAATCATTCTCTTTGCTTTTGGTAAAAATAAAATTATTGAAAAGGAGACCAGCTCCCGACCGTTATACATAATTCAAACAAATATATTTAGGCGCTTAGCCCGACTTGCACGAAAGCTCTTTCACAGTTATCACTGATTTATAAATGTGTTGGATTAAAAATTTATAAATCAGTGATTACTGCTCTCAAAAAAAAAATACATTAAAGTTCCACCCCCAGGCGGGCCTTAGAGGGTTTGCTATTCAATTATTCAAAATCAGGGCGCATCGTAATTTGCGAAACTCACTAGTTAACTTTAGCCGGAGGAATTCGTATCTACCTACGAATTCTTCGAGTATGTGTGACCTAATTCGCTAAGAGGATTTCACTTCATTTGCATTTTTTTTCTTCTGTTTTTCGGATTACTTCCTTGTCAAAGGAGTGTCGTCGCTTTGAAGGGACTCTATATGGCACTCAGTCTGCATGTATTATGTGGTTGTGTTAATGAAAAGCGCCAGGAACGTGGTGATTTGTACACGGTCTGGCTAAAGGCAAGGCAGAATATGATGCACCAACCCTACTTAAAGGTGAGATTACATAGGCACGAAGTAGTCGTCTTCGGCAGGGTGGGCCTAGGCCTCGTCAGTAGCATCATAGACCTTGTCGTATCGCCTATTTGTAGAACTTGCAAAATGATCCTTTTGTATTAGAAACGTAATTATCCATAATTAATTTAATACCACCGTTGTTGTCGGGCTAAGTCCACACATAGCCATACATACATCCATATATGCCTTTTGAAATAAACCTATAATAATCCAAAGAGATTCCATATTCCTGTTCAATATTCCTAATCGGGATTCGGAGCTAAAATTACCATTTAATTATAGAGCAAGGGGGGAGGGGTAAATCGATTGATAGAGTAAAGTGAAAGGATTCCATCAATCCGTTGGCTTTGTATAGTCGGTGTGAAAAGTGAAACTTCGGCGTCACATTGCGATTAATTTGACATAATTGCTGTTAGGCGGGTGGTAATTACCGTCGAGCAGATTCGACACAAAACGGGTCACATGCTTTCATGAAGATCAATTTTGTGCTTTAAAGGCTCAGTATATTTTTGATTAACATGCATGACAAGTAATGTTAATTATGATAAATTATCTAAGGTACGACCTTATTTGGAAGAAAGGGTTGTATGCGCGAGACTCTAATGGTACTTTGATTAACGTGCTGCCTCTTGTGGTTAAAGTAGGAACATTTCTTAGGCCTAGTAATTAATGGAAGAAAAGCTGGTTTTAGATTATTACCAAACAGGAAATGAGTTTTAATCAAAACATGTATTCGGCCAGCGTGAAGAATATTTCGTTAAATTTCAACCTGGTTTCAACTTTTTTTTTCAACTATTAACTTAAAATACCCTGAAAAAAAAAAATTGTTTGACAAAATTGTGTACAAATTAAAAGTTTTATCGTCGATTGACATTTATTCACTTAGTCCGAACTTTTTTTTAATTTGTCTTTTATATTTGTATTGAAACTATATCATTAGATATTAAAGTTAGGTTGAAATGTAAAACTGACACTCCTTTACTGAACCGAAGACGGAATCACCTATACACAGTTCTATGGCCAAAGTGGTCTCAGTACAGGATTAGCCATCTAGTACTTTGACACTGACAGCTGTTTCCCGCCCGAAATCTTGACAGTAAGTCAGTGTTGTTGAGCCTGATTAAATAAGAAGACGATCTTTACTTGACGATGGTTTGTGTAAAAAAGGAAAGAGATTTTATTAACAGAAAGTTAAAGTCAATAGTTACAAATAAATTATCTGCATTATGCAGTTGGTACAATTGAGGTATTGTACAGTGATTCTCAAGATTAATATTACAATTTTCACACTCCCTCTTAATATTTATCCATTAAACAAAATTACAAGACAAAAATTTCAATTCATTACTAAATCAATTATTCAATATTACAGAAAATTAATTTCAAATTCATTTAGGCACAATATTTAATTTTTGGCAAAAGTATTCAAATTTCACTTTACTCAATGGCTTCGTAAGAACATCTGCAATCTGGTCTTGCGTTGGCACATAAACCAAGTCAAAAAGGCCTTCTTTAAACTTCTCTCTGATGAAGTGGAACCGGATGTCCACATGCTTGGTCCTCTTGTGAAATTGAGGATTTTTCACCAACTTAAGGGCACTCTGGTTATCCATGAAAAGAACCGCTTTAAGTTCCCTTCCAGGAAGGAGATCCTGGAATAGCGACTTGATCCAAACTAGTTCCTTTACGGCCTCAGATGCAGCGACATATTCGGCCTACGTTGTCGACAGACTAACACTTTTCTGTCTCTGCGAAGCCCAGCTAATTGGTGTTTCATTTATCAAAAAAACGAAACCACTTGTAGATCGCCGAGTTTGAATATCTCCGGCGTAATCAGCATCGCTATAAGAATCAAGATTAAGTTTTAAATTATTTTTAAAGAGTATACCATAAGTTGTAGTCCCCTTTATGTATTTAAAAATACGTTTAACAGCATTAACATGCTCCCCAGACGGTTTGTCTAAATGTCTTGACACAACTCCTAGAGCATAGGAGATGTCCGGCCTTGTCGCTACTGCTAAGTACATTAGGCTCCCTACAGCCTCTCGAAAAGGAAACTTGCCGACAGGTATGTCTGAAGATGCAAGTTTTGATATTTCTGCAGGTGAGCACACAGGATGACAGTCTGACATATTAAACTTCTGCAGCAATCTTTCAGAATAACTGGATTGGTTAAGATGAATAGACCCATCCCTCTTACGCTCGATTTGAAGTCCCAGATAAAATTCCGCATCAGACACTTTTATCTCAAAAAATGTTTTTAAATACTCGATGAGCTGGACCACAAGTTTTCCATCACTTGCAGCAATGAGTCCATCGTCGATATATAACGCCATTAAGACCTTCTCTTTTCCTGACTGATGGACAAAAACACACGAATCCACTGAACATGGGCGAAAATTGAACTGTTGCAACAACCTTGTGAATTGTAGGTTCCAACATCTGGAAGCCTGTTTCAGCCCATAAAGGCTTTTATTCAATTTACACACACGTCCGCTGTAGTCATCATAACCTTCAGGCTGCGACATATATATATCTTCATCGAGTTTACCATAAAGAAACGCCGTCTTGATGTCAAACTGCTTCAAAATGAGCTTCTCAGCAACAGAAATAGCAAGGATGGCTCTGATTGATGCGAATCGGGCAACTGGGCTGAATGTCTCCGTGTAATCTGTGCCTTCCTTCTTTACCTTAAACACCCACTTGTTGTCAATCACTTTTCTGTTATCTGGAAGAAAAACAAGATCCCACGTTTTATTAAAAAGAAGTGCATCAATTTCTTCGTCCATCGCAGCTCTCCACTTTTTGGCATCAACTGATCTTATCGCTTCATCATAACCTTTGGGCTCCAAACATTCATTTACTAACGCGTAACCTTCTAACATATTTGTTAAAGCGTTAGTCGTTGCACAAGTTTGATTTTCTTTGTGGCTGCGAAGCCGCTCTCGATAATGCGCTGTTCTACCCAAATCTGTGACATCTGTTTTGTCTTCTGCATTGTTTGGGGAGCGATTCGATTCAGAGTTTTCTGAATTGAAGCTTCGAAGCTTCTCTCGATAATTTTCTCTGTTTTTCTGCTCATCTTTTTCTAGGCGGTCACATTTATCAGGCTGTTTTAAGGATTCGAGGTTCAATGTTTCATCTTCGTTTGTAGTCTTATTGATAGAGTCTGGAATTATAGAAATATTAGACTCATTTTTGAAAATAATATTTCGTGAAATATCGATCTTATTTGTTTCGGGCAACCAAACACGGTAACCCTTTTGATTGTTAGGATACCCAACAACGTACCCATGTTGCGACTTTTTGTCCCATTTTCGGCGCTTTTCTTTAGGAACATGAACAAATACTTCGGTACCAAAAACCTTAAGGTTTTCAAAAGAGGGCTCTTGAGCAAACCAAAGTTGGTAAGGAGTTTTGCCCTTTTTAGGGCTTGGACCATATCTGTTAATAAGAAAAACTGCAGTGTTTACTGCCTCAGCCCAGAGCTTAATTGGAAGTTTCTTTGCGTGCAACATTGTACGAGCAATTTCAACGATAAATCTCATGTCTCGCTCAGCACGCCCATTTTGTTCGGGATTGTATGGAACACTGGTTTGATGTCTTATATTGTTGTGCCTTAAGATCCCCGCCACATCATTGTTCTTGTATTCTAGCCCGTTATCCGATCGAAGAGTGGCTATGCTTCGATTTACGTCGAGTTTAACCGAATCCAAAAAAATCTGAAGAATAGAAGAAAATTCACCTTTTTCTTTAATAAAATATACATATCTGTAATGGGAGTAATCATCCTTGAACAAAACGAAATATCTTGACCCGCCTATCGATGGCATCTGCATCGGACCACACAAATCCGTATGAAATAATTCACCAGCCGATGTAGCCTTAGATTCACTACTTTTGAAGGGTAACCTCGATTGTTTTCCATAGATACAATCGTCACAGAAAAAACTCTTGTTATCTACAAACTCGATACCCCGTTCCTTAAGCACATTTCTTACTTGATTTGCACACAAATGGCCAAACCTCTGATGCCACAATTCCAGTGTATCACCTTTCTTTACTACATTTGCTACCCCTATCTCACCATCAGCACCTCCAGTACCAACATAATTACCTCCAGCTTCACCTCTAGAACCACCATCATCATATGCAGCACCACCATAAACACCTCCAGAGTCACCATGATCACCTCCAGCACCACCATCGCCATCGTCATCGTCATGCACTAGGACTTGAAACATCATCTTGTAGAGTCTTCGATATCGTACTCCCACGGCCACAATGCGATCATTTTTTAAAATTTCACATTTTTTTTCATCCGACACCATTTTAAATCCTTTTTCCATCACAGTTCCTGAAGAGAATAAATTGATTTTTAGTTTTGGAACAAAATAAACATTATCTAGACGTTTTCGCAACCAATTCTTTTGATCGAATACTAAAACGTGAACAGCACCGACCCCAAGAGCAAATATTTTGTTCCCGTTCCCTATAACCACAGGCATTGGTTCGTCAAGCAATTTGTAGTTGTAAAACCACTCGCGACGAAAACTCATATGATGACTGGCACCTGAGTCAAGTATCCAATCGTCGATTGTTACTGTTTTGATGTCGGGTACTAAAGTGTTTACAACAAAGGCATCAAAATCTTTCGTTTCGGCGAAATTAGCTGTAGATTTTTTTCTCATGGGACAATCCCGTTTCCAATGCCCATTTTCTTTACACACAAAGCACTTGCCCTTTTTGTTGTAATTTTTAGGCTTTCTTCTATCACCGCCCCTTCTTACTTGATGGGCTGCTAAGGCACTCTCGTCTTGTGTATGAGTCACGCTCGAAGATGATGTACAAGTCTTGTTGAATGATTCCAAACGTGTTTCTTCCATTATCAGCCTCGATGTTAAATTCTCCAATGTTTTCTCCTGAGAAGCTGTCGATTCCCAAGCACTGAAAAAATGATTCAAACGTGTTGGTAGAGTCATCAGTATTTTTGTTATGACCATGTTTGGGGATATAACTTCCCCTGCTTCTTTCAGTTGTTGCACAATTGATTCCAACCTTGAAATGTGCGTTGCTATGTCATCGTCCGAACTTCTTCCGAGTGAATAAAATTTCTGGTGTAGCATATGAATACTTGCTTCCGATTTTTGTTCATAAACAGCAGTTAATTTAGCCCACATATCTTTTGAAGTCGTGCAGTTCAGAATATGGACAAGTGGTTGCCGTCCTACAGTTGTAGCTATGATCTTTTGCGCTTTTCTGTCCTTTGAAACCCAAGACTGGTATTCTTTGTCAAATTCCTCCGATTTTACCTTGGATGTTTGAACGGGTACACCTTCTTCGCCAGTTACAACCTCCAGAAGATTACTAGCGTTTAGCAAAATTTTAACCTGAAATTTCCAGGTGCTCCATTGCTCACTTGAGACAAATTTATCGATCTTCAATAAATCACCATCCATTTCGAATTAAAGGTTAAATATTTTGCACCTAAATCTTACCAAAGAACCAAATCTCAATCTAAAATTTATTATTTAATGTAAAACCGAAAAATACTTTTCTTTACAAAATCAAATTTAAGATTACCGAGATTAAAACGGATTTGAACTTTTAATTTTTACTATAGTAGCCTGGGCCCATAACCTGTTGAGCCTGATTAAATAAGAAGACGATCTTTACTTGACGATGGTTTGTGTAAAAAAGGAAAGAGATTTTATTAACAGAAAGTTAAAGTCAATAGTTACAAATAAATTATCTGCATTATGCAGTTGGTACAATTGAGGTATTGTACAGTGATTCTCAAGATTAATATTACAATTTTCACAAGTGTCATACCTCCGCGGAACGAAATGAGTAGCTTTACGCTTGAGTTGGAAAATATTAAAAACTTATTTAAGTGCTGTGCAGCCCAAACAGTGCGTTTTTGAAAACAAGTTTTGAGAGAGAGAAATACTATAGTAAAACGTGTATGGCAAATTATCATCATTATCATCGGCTCGACAACCGGGTTCCGGTCCTGGCCTCTTTCAACAAGTCTCTCCACCTATCCCGGTCTCGAGCTGAAGTCATCCAGTTGCGCACCTCAAGGCCTCGGGCGTCCTGGTCTACGCCATCTCTCCAGCGTAAGCATGGTCTACCACGCTGTCGTCTACCATAGAATGTACCACAAAGAACTTTCCGAGCAGGTTCCTCTTCGCTCATGCGAGCTAGGTGCCCTGTCCACCGGAGTCTACCGAGCTTAATTTTTGTCACGATATCTGCTTCAAGGTAGATTGCGTACAATTCATGATTGTACCGTCTCTGGAATCGTCCTTCCTCACATATGGGGCCAACAATTCTCCTTAAGACTTTTCTCTCGAACGCAGCTAAGAGGTCGGAGTGCCTCTTGCTAAGCACCCCGGTCTAGGATCCATATGTGAGTACCGGCAGGATCATGGTCCTGTACAGCAGCAGTTTTGAAGTTATGGTGAGATTTCTGGATTTGAAGAGCTTTGACAGACTATAGTAGGCTCTGTTGGATTTGAGAAGCCGCCGGCGTAATTCTTCTTCTATATTGTTATCGGCTGCTACTTCAAATTCGTGCTTCGCTACCTTGATTGTTTGACCAACTGTTCCTCTCGCATTCGACGCAACCATGTACTTCGTTTTACCTTCACTAATGTGCAGCCCCAGATTTTG
This sequence comes from Philhelius festivus, assembly GCA_963931855.1. Lineage (NCBI taxonomy): Eukaryota > Metazoa > Arthropoda > Insecta > Diptera > Syrphidae > Philhelius > Philhelius festivus. Next base: position 172,702,604 of record OZ007555.1, read on the forward strand.
TGCCGCCTGCTCGATCTGGATGAAGGAATCGTGTACAGCTTGTTCGGTTCTTCCGATGATGTCAATGTCGTCGGCGTAAGCCAGTAACTGGCTGGACCTGTTGACGATGGTCCCTCTTGTTGCCGTGCCAGAGTCACGGATTGCTTTCTCCAACGCTAGGTTGAAGGGGAGGCAGGCCAGACCGTCCCCTTGTCGGAGTCCATTAAAGATGTTAATTGGTCTGGATAGCAATCCGGGTATTTTTTCGTGGCTTGTTACGTTGGTCATGGTAAACCTACATAGTCGTGTCAATTTATTTGGGATGCCGAATTCTCTCATGGCTTTGTAAAGTTCTATCCTGGCTATGCTATCATAGGCGGCCTTAAAGTCTATAAACAGATGGTATGTTGGGATGTTAAATTCTGGACATTTTTCCATCGCCTGCCTAAGGGTAAAGATCTGATCAGTTGTTGATTTGCCTGGAATGAAACCACTTTGATATTGTCCGATGATGGTTTTAGCGTATGGGGTTATCCGATCTTGTAGGATAGAGGAGAGGCGGTACTCAACAACGTGATTATTCTATAATTGCTGCACGTTGTGACATCTCCCTTCTTATGTATGGGGCATATTAAACCTTTTCGCCAGTCTTCTGGCATTTCTTCCTGCTCCCATACGTGTACTATAATATCATGAATTGCTTGACGTAAGGCTGGCCCGCTCTGATGAAATAATTCTGCTGATATGCCATCAACTCCAGGGACTGTGTTCTGCTTAAGCCGGCCTATAGCCTTCTCAACCTCTTCTTTGCTTTGTGGCGGCAACACAGGATATTCTTCTTGAAGTAGTGGAGCCTCCACTTCTGCAGTGAGCTGACCAGTTAACAATTCATTAAATTACAATTCCCATCGTTCCAGTATGCTTTCAGGATCGGTGATCAGATTGCCCTCTCCGTCCTTGCAGTATGTGCAGCGTGGTGTGTACTGCGTCATGTTTCGGACGGATTGGTAGAACTTCCGCGCCTGGTGCGGACTTCGTTCTCGGCTATTTTCTATTTCACAGATTAGGTTCTTCTCTCAGGCTGATTTTTTTTTGTCTGTGAAGCCGTTTTTCTGTTCTTCTGAGCTCTTTTTATTCCTCTTCACGTGCCCGCGTTCTATGAGATTGTTGCATTGCTCGGTACGCAACATTCTTACGTTCAGTAGATAGCTTGCATTCATCATCAAACCAGTCGTTCCGATTTTTACGACTGCTGCCTAAGATGGAGTTGGCAGTACTAATTACAGTATTCTTAAGGCGTGTCCACTTCTCATTTACGCCCAGCATACTGGCTCCAGGACTTACTCTTCCTAAATCAAGTGATTCTAGGACGATTCCTAACGCATTACCAAAGGTGTTACTGGTGTTTTCATTGCGCAGGGCAGCCGTGTTGATTCGAACCTGATCGGCGGATGCAATACGTCTTCGCAAGACAATCCGTCCTCGGAAAACCATACCAACAAGATAGTGATCCGAGTCGATATGGGCACCTCGGTACGTTTGTACCATCATCAAGTTCGAGTAGTGGCGACGCTCTATCAACACGTGGTCTATTTGGTTACGAGTGACTCCATCAGGTGATACCCATGTGGCTTTGTAGATATCTTTACGCGGGAACCTGGTACTCGCAACCACCATGTTTTTCTATGCTGCCAATTCTAAGACTCGAAGTCCATTGTCATTAGTATTATTGGCAACACTGTTTTCAAAGTGAATAGTTAACTTTTAAAATCGCTCCCTAAAATTTTTGGATTCTGTTTATTTTTAAAACTTAAAATTAATTTAAAAAGTGAACACAGCAAAAGCTTAATATCTTTCATCTGCAAAATAATCGACAGATCACAGGTAACGATAAATTAAGTGTTAAATATCGAGACCCAAATCTCTTAACACCACGAACAATTGCATCACATGACTGACAAAAGAAAAATTTGTCAAACTTCACCTGAGGAAAACCAAAACACATCGTTTAATATTCGAAAAGCCCCTAAGTTCTACAAAAACCAACAGAACATGACTTCTATGAATGATTCAGATTTTAAAAAAATCAAAAACATTATTGATAATTCGCTCGATGCAGCCCTGGCCAATATGGCCACAAAAGATGACATCGGAAATCTTAACAAAGAAATCGATCATCTCCGCAAAGAGAATCAGGAGCTTTCTCAAAAATTACATTCGTTTGAAATACGTTGTTGTTTACTTGAAGAAGAACTTGAATTGCAAAGCCGTGAGATAAAAAGCAAAAATTTAATCTTTACTTTGCCAAGTGAATGCGAAAACCCACAAGAACGAATCAACACAATAACCAAACTTCTGCTGGGAAACGAAGCACCCGATATGCAACCCGCTATAAAGCTCAACCAAAACAACAAAACAATAAAAATGAAACTTAGTGCAGGATCTACCGAAAATGCATCAAAAATGCTTAAAAATGCTTCCAAATTAAAGGGCACAGGTATTTACATACAACGCGATCTCAGCAAACAATGTCAACTTAAACGCCGAATTATTCTAGCCTATCGAAAAGCTGTCAAAGAAAGAAAACCCACAGAAGCTATATCAATAAAGAATAACACGATGATAATTGGCGAAAAAATATTTTATTTATCTAAAAATAATACACTAAAATATCGGAATCAAGATGGTGAATCTGAGTTACAGAAGATGTTTGGAGATCTTAACTTTAGAAATGTCACTGCTATTTACGAAAATATCATGTATGACGGACGTCAAAATGAATGGTCTAGACCAGTTACATCAGATGTACCAGGGATGTCACTTATAAATCAAAATAGTACTAGATCGGAAAGAACTTGAAATGTAAATGCCGTCAGTCAAATTATTAATTCTAATACTACTACTAAAATCTTAGCATATAATATATCAGGCTTGAATAGTAAAATTTTATTTGTAGATTTTTTTAATTGTATTAAGAATTTTGAAATATTTTTCTTATTTGAAACACATGTAATACATGAGAATATAAGTAAATTTAAGAATTATTTTTCTGGTTTTAAACTTATTTGGGGTGAAGCAATTAAAACATCAGTTAAAGGCCGCGCTAGTGGAGGAAACCTATTTGGAATACGTACATCACTTTTACATGTTTATGATTTTGACGAACTTGGAGGAACTACAATTGTTCGATGTCTGCAACAAAATAATCTATACATTGTCCCGTACTATATTAATTGCAACAAGTGGAACAACGACTTCGAAATATTGTACGACACTATGCAAATACTGGCCAGCAAGAGTGTATTATTAATTGGAGATTTCAATGCGAGAATTGGCGACTCCCAAATTACAACAACAAATAACATAACCAACTCAGTGATTTCTTATACAAATAGGCATTCAAAAGACAATATTTGCAACAAGAATGGACGCGATTTGTTACAACTGCTACAATTGTATGACTTAGTAATACTTAATGGTTGCACAGATGGTGATATGGATGGACATTACACGTTCACTGGAGGACAAGGTAGATCTGTCATCGATCTTTGCACTGCCAATAATGACTGGATTGACCGAATTCAACACTTTGAAGTTCAGTGTAAGCCATATTCCGATCATATGCCAATTGTAGTAGAAATAGCCAACACTTCATCAGCGAGAGAAACAAATCTCCATCTACTTCCTCGACTTTGCTGGAATAATGAATCATCTGCTTCATATCAACGTTCCTTGGACACCCTTCTTTTAAACAGCAATGTATCATCAGAATCGCCGGAAGTTCTCAATAATAAATTAACAGAATATATACGAAATTCAACACCTAACAAATCACTCTCATCCAACTTAAAATTCAAACAAAAATGGTTTAACCAAGACTGCTACAAAGCTAGGAAAAAATCTTTTGCACTTTTAAAAGCAATGCGGTCATCAAATAATCCGCAATTGAGAAGATGGTATCTTGAAGCAAACGCAAGTTATAAAACGTTATGTATGCAAACAAAATATGCTTATTATAATGAAAAAGCACTTGAACTAGGCCTTACGAAGAATCCGAAGGACTTCTGGAAAATTGCGAAGGAAATTAATGGAACCAACTATAAAATAGGTACTGGAATTTCCACCGATTCAAGTCTTACAACTTTCACTGTGGATCCTTTAATCACTGACCAAATATTGGATGCTGATATTGAAATCGAAGAAATACAAGATGTGCTAAAAAAAGCAAAAAATAAAAAGGCACCAGGTGAAGATGGGATTCCTTATGAATTTTTCAAAAATGCAAGCCCTATGTTTCTCAACCATTTAAAAATTCTTTTCAATAAAATCTTTATGAATGCCGACATACCTTCATCTTTCAAAAAATCCGTCATTTTTCCTATACACAAAAAAGGTTCGCTAGACTCTCCTGAAAATTACAGAGGAATTTCATTCATGAATGTAATAGCAAAAATATTCTGCAGTATACTAGTAGAAAGGCTTGAAAAATGGGTTGAACAGAATAATATTTTATCTGATCTACAGGCCGGCTTCAGAAAAAACTATTCAACGATAGATCACATTTTTACACTATCATCTATAGTCAAAGCATTTCAAGCGCGAAACAAAAAGATATTCTCATTTTTCGTTGACTTCAAATCTGCTTTTGACCTAGTCAATAGGAATGCCCTTATTTATAAGTTGACACAGCTTGGTATATCTACAAAGTTCCTAAAAGTAATCAGAGAGATGTACACGGACACGAAGGCAGCTGTTTGGAATGGAGTGAACTTTTCAGAATGGTTTAGCACCAGCACAGGAGTTAAACAAGGATGTCCACTAAGCGCCCTTTTGTTCTGGCTATTTATAAACGATGTTGCTGATGAACTTCCTGGGGGAATAAGAATAGCTAGCTGCACCGTGAATGTGTTATTATACGCTGATGACCTCGTAATACTTTCAGAGTCACCAGAAGGTTTACAATTGATGATCAATCGGTTATCTACCTACTGTAACAGATGGGGGTTATCTATCAACACAACAAAATCCAAAATAATGGTCTTTGCCCGTACACAAAGCGCTTACAATGGAAGAAGATGGAAATACAATGATACGCAACTCGAGGTAACAAAAGAGATCAATTATCTAGGCATAAAATTGAATCCAACATTAAATTACAAAATTCATTTATCAGAGAAAGCCAAAAGCTCACAAAGCTTGATAAATATAACATGGAAAAATATCTTCTCGAATAAACAAATTATCTTATCTACAAAATACAAAATCTTTGATTCAGTGGTGAAATCAACTCTATTATATGCTGCTCAGGTTTGGGGATCAGATGAATACGAAGATATTGAAAACTTTTATAGGAATTTCATAAAGAAACTTTTCAACCTACCCCTGAATACACCTAACTATGCCATATATTTAGAAACAGGTCTTCCAAAACTTCTGACCAGCACGCTGAAGTCTCAAGCTGATTATATAATCAAAATCTGCAACAATTATCAGAACACAAGACTTTCCAAAAAACTGCTTTTGTACGAGTTGAGAAACAAGGACTGGTGGTTTGCAAAATGGCAGTCTATTGGCAATGAGTGTGGAGTGAGATTGGATGATGATTTGAGCAACATAAACCATCTGAAAGAACAACTGTACAGCATCATAAAGAAAAATGAGGACACAATGAGGTATTCATTGATAGATAAAGCTCAAGAGTCATTCAGTAGAATAATCTACAGTCAGCTCAACTACAATCTCGGTACCAGAAACTATTTTCAGGATTCACTGAGTTATGCGGAGATATCATTAATCTTTAAAGCCAGATGCGAGGTTCTCAACTTAAACGGGAACCCTTACAATGGTAGTTTCAACCAATTTTGTACGCTGTGCAACTTAAAATCAAAAGAAGATTGTCTACACTTCATTAGTATATGCCCAATATTCAAACCTCAAAGACGTTCTTTTTTCGGGAAAAATACTCTTACTCTACAGGAGACTATAAATATTCTAAACCAACATGATTGGAAAACATTAAGCAAATTTTTGAAAGATATTTACAAGTATAGATTGCTCTTAATAACAGAATACTATTAAATTAAAAAATGTTAACTAAAATATTATTATTTTTTTTTTTTTTCTTCATTTGTTTTATACAATGTCAAAAGTACAACCAAAATGTATTCAAAAATTTTTGCCAACCTGGCTGACGGCATAGCCATAGCTTTTAAATTCTAAATGTTGTATAAAATTGTTGTAAATTAATGTAAATATATGAATTACTTACTTACTTACTTACTTACTAGTATTATCATGCAAACTATGGGTGCCTTCGTAATGCCTGCATACCGGCTCCCGACCTATTTTCGCGTTCAAATCCCCAAGGATGATTTTAACATCATACCTTGGGCAGGCATTGAGGGCCCTCTCGACTTGTTCGTAGTTAGTCTCTTTTTCTTCGTCTGAGGACTCCTCCGTAGGTCCGTGAACGTTAATGAGGCTGATGTTCGTAAATTTGCCTCGCACGCGAAGGGTGCATAGCCTTTCGCTTATAGCGTTAAAGCCGATGATGGTAGACTTCATTTTTTCGCTGACTATGAAGCCTACCCTGAGCACATGGTGTTTTGTATGACAGCTGTAGTATACGTCATATTCTTTCTTTTGTCGAACACCATTCCCTGTTCATCTGATTTCTTGGAGAGCTGTTATGTCAGCTTTATATTTTGACCTGTCGCCAACCTGAGGAACCAGCCTGATCATATTAGCCAAACCTTTTTAAAAGGCTTGTTTCTAGCGGCCGCCGCGGAGAGGCTATGATCAGACTTCCACCAGTCCCGAATAGTTGGGTCACGTGCATGTATGCTACATGTTATTCCCCGTATTCGTCTGATGGCTGACCGCCATTAACTTATGTATCCTAAAAAGTCAGGCTTGATCAGGCTTGACATAACGATGTTAAGGAAGGCGAAGGGAAGAGAGTTTCTCGCAATTCTGTCTATCTAAACGGCTCCGCCGATTTTATTTAAGCTTTGCAGATATATTCTAAAATTTTTCCCCCCATAGGTATATTTGCTCTCTTTTTTTAAGACCAAAGATATCGGTATCTGACTCTCCGAATTTATCAATTTTTCTAAAAAACTGTTCAACAGATTAATACAAAAAATCAAAAAAATTATTTGATCAATTTTTTATGCTAAAACTCCTAAAAAGTTTGAATGAAAATTAAATTTTTTCTAAAAACTAAATATCTTGAAACCCATATGCTCGTTTTAATTGAAACTTAAGGATTAGCACTTTTTTAATATCTACGAATTTATATATATTTATATATTCAGGTATAGAAAAAAATTGTTCTTCTATCCAAAAATAACGGTACCCATCATTTATATGATAAAATATTGTTTTTCTGTTTCGCTTACTGTTTTAATTTTTATTTTCATTAAATTAACACAATCTTGCCTCCAATACTCAAGCTTGTGATTTGTTTCATAAACATTAATTCTCACATCTCTTCAGTCGCTGTTGAAATTGAATTGAAATATCAAAATAACTATCATTTCAGAGTCAGCTAAATGGGATTAGATACTCTTAAATTACAGCTATGAGCTTTATATTTATTGCTAAGACAATTTCTCCAAGCCACATTGATTTCGATCTTAGATTTCTGCAGTTTTTGTGGAGATGCTTTTCCATATTCAGACTCAAGTATTTACATATACTTTTTTTACAACTTCTACGATTTTTTGATTGATGTAACATTTTTCATTTGAATATAGTCTGCCACTACCATTTTGAACACCATTACATTTAGTTTGCATATATTGACAGTACAGTATTCATATAACGGGTGATTTTTTTGAGGTTAGGATTTTCATGCATTAGTATTTGACAGATCACGCGGGATTTCAGACATGGTGTCAAAGAGAAAGATGCTCAGTATGCTTTGACATTTCATCATGAATAGACTTACTAACGAGCAACGCTTGCAAATCATTGAATTTTATTACCAAAATCAGTGTTCGGTTCGAAATGTGTTTCGCGCTTTACGTCCGATTTATGGTCTACATAATCGACCAAGTGAGCAAACAATTAATGCGATTGTGACCAAGTTTCGCACTCAGTTTACTTTATTGGACATTAAACCAACCACACGAATGCGTACAGTGCGTACAGAAGAGAATATTGCGTCTGTTTCTGAGAGTGTTGCTGAAGACCGTGAAATGTCGATTCGTCGCCGTTCGCAGCAATTGGGTTTGTGTTATTGGACCACATGGAAGATTTTACGCAAAGATCTTGGTGTAAAACAGTATAAAATACAGCTCGTGCAAGAACTGAAGCCGAACGATCTGCCACAACGTCGAATTTTCAGTGAATGGGCCCTAGAAAAGTTGGCAGAAAATCCGCTTTTTTATCGACAAATTTTGTTCAGCGGTGAGGCTCATTTCTGGTTGAATGGCTACGTAAATAAGCAAAATTGCCGCATTTGGAGTGAAGAGCAACCAGAAGCCGTTCAAGAACTGCCCATGCATCCCGAAAAATGCACTGTTTGGTGTGGTTTGTACGCTGGTGGAATCATTGGACCGTATTTTTTCAAAGATGCTGTTGGACGCAACGTTACGGTGAATGGCGATAGCTATCGTTCAATGCTAACAAACTTTTTGTTGCCAAAAATGGAAGAACTGAACTTGGTTGACATGTGGTTTCAACAAGATGGCGCTACATGCCACACAGCTCGCGATTCTATGGCCATTTTGAGGGAAAACTTCGGAGAACAATTCATCTCAAGGAATGGACCGGTAAGTTGGCCACCAAGATCATGCGATTTGACGCCTTTAGACTATTTTTTGTGGGGCTACGTCAAGTCTAAAGTCTACACAAATAAGCCAGCAACTATTCCAGCTTTGGAAGACAACATTTCCGAAGAAATTCGGGCTATTCCGGCCGAAATGCTCGAAAAAGTTACCCAAAATTGGACTTTCCGAATGGACCACCTAAGACGCAGCCGCGGTCAACATTGAAATGAAATTATCTTCAAAAAGTAAATGTCATGGACCAATCTAACGTTTCAAATAAAGAATTGATGAGATTTTGCAAATTTTATGCGTTTTTTTTTTAAAAAAAGTTCTCAAGCTCTTAAAAAATCACCCGTTAGTTTGCTCATAATAAGCTGAGAAGATTCAGTTGAGTAGATCATAATTACCATAATTATTCGCAAATAGAAGTGCTTTAATTAAAATTCCTGCAACTCTATTTCCCCGGGAAAGCAATCGGTTTTCAGGTACTGCCTCTTGCGAGGAATTGAAAAATTCTCCAAGAGTATCTCTTGTCATGGAAAGTGCTGCTCATTAGCCGTTCGGAATCGGCAGAAAATTGTAGGTCCCCTCCCTTCCTGGTAACACGCACCCAGAAATGGTTGAGAGTTGTAAGTCGCTAGGTCCTGGTTTACTCCGAGCTGTTGCACCACCAAATTTATTTTTTTTATTTTTAAGCAATCCGTTAAGTCATCTAAACAAACAGAATAGGACTAAGAGCACAACTTTGCCTTACTCCACAATTCGAACACTGCCTGTCATCGCATACATTATTTTTATTAACTTTAAAAAGTACAAAGACTTTTAGAATATCTTATAAATTCAATTGATTAAAACTAACGTTCAGTAAATGTTTCCACATTAAAAGTTTCTCTCTGTCGATAGTGGCGCGTGGTCGATCAGTAAAAAGTAAGAACCCATTTTGTAATTTGAGTAATTTAAAAAAAAGACGATCGACCACGCCGCGCCGCCATCGCCAGCACAAGGAGACCAAGTAAGAAAATGTAATATATTTCATTTATAAAATTTGGGTTGGGTACGATATCCCACTTTTTATAATCCCGTTTTTTTAAATCCCGTTTTCTATAATCCTGTTTCTTATAATTCCGCTTTTTTAAAATCCCGCTTTTTAAAATCCCGCTTTTTAAAATCCCGTCTCTTACGAGTATAATCCCGTTTTTTATAATCCCCTTTCTTATTACGACGTGTAAGCAGTGAGGTATGCAAGGGGGGCCATGCTACCCCCTTGCTTGGTACTTTATAGGATTTGGGGTAGGTGCGAGGTTGGTTGTATACTAAGTTTCTTAAGCATTTAAAGAATCTGGAAAATAACCAACATAAATCAATAAGTTTTAGCTACGTATTCTAAAAAACGGGATTAGCGGGGTTTTAAAAAGCGGGATTATAATAGATCGGGATTTTGAGCAAGCGGGATTTTAGAAGACAGGATTTTAAAAAAGCAGTATTTTAGCAGACGGCATTTTAAAACTCTTTTTTGGGGATTTTTGAAAAGCGGGATTGCGATACGCTCCCATAAAATTTAAAATCAAAAATTTCTCTTTTATATTTAAGGATATAAGACCTGCATCGTTGTTGGTAACCTTTCGGTTAAATAAAAATAAAAGAACATCGTTTTATATATCTGGAGTATTTTCTTATGGGTCGTTCGTCGGCGACAATTTATATCCTTTTGTTCGTTTGTCATCAACACTGCCAAGCTTTTTATTACGCAAAAGATATGAATCAGTGTTGGACCTCTGAACGAAAATATTATCTTTTTTAGAATATCCTGCTCTGAATCGTGCCTGAGTTTCCTTCAATAAAGTGTTGCATGATACCCATTCATTTAAGCTTTTCAACAGTTCTGCCGTAAATTGTTGTAGCTCGAATTAAAAAATGTGGTACCCCTATAGTTTCCAGGGTCACTTGTATCCCCTTTTTTAAATTGGAAAAATAAGTGCATCCTGAAACTACGAAGTATACACTTCCATTATGTAGTGAGTATTTTGCTTAAATTCAATTTACCTTGTTTATAAAACTCAGCCGGTTTCCTGCTTGCATCCGCAGCTTTACCCTCCTTCAATCCACTTATAGCTTCCATCACTTCTCTTTGGGTTATCGATATATCCAAAGTATCATTGTGAAATGCATATTCCAATGCAGTGGTATTACTAGATGCCAGACTTAGAAGTTTTTTGGAAGAAAGACTGCAGTATTCTTGGACTTGAATCAGTGCTTATCACGATGCTCCAAATTCTAGGAATGTCTTCTTTTTCTGTTTACATATATTTTTGAATTCTACGTTTGCTTCAATATAAAATTGCTTTGTTCGGAAATCACTGTTTTTGTGCTAAATGTTCTTATCCAAGTGTAAGATATTTTCCTTCATCAAACCATGGTTCTTTATCGGATGAATTTCCTGTATTACTACAACCCAGGGTTTGTCTGTTTTCTAATTTCTTTAATCTTATGAAGGTCCTTTATTTCATTAAGTTGGGGCCCTTATCTGTTTGCATTGGAATTTTTTAACACTAGTTTAGAGAGAAGCACTAAGTCGACGATTACGTCGTTTATGATCTCCAGATGATAGACAGTTACCACAACTGGCCTATGGTCTGAGTAGGTACATCTAATACTTCAAAGCTTCATAATGATTCTATTTTCTTGACACGAAACAGTAGTCAATGACCGATGCTCCTTGATGTCCTACAAACGTAAGTTCACCAAACAGAAAAACTGATCACCTTCACTGGTCCGATTCTGCAATCTAAGTTTAATCGATTAACAGAGTTCCAATATTTTACTACCCCTCACATTAAATAAATATTACACATCTTTAGACTGTCGATTAAATCCTGCTGATACATTTTCCGCTCCTATTTTTTAAACAAATCTAGCATTTAAATCTCTTTGAGGTTTCCAAAGTCGCTTTCCAAGTTATTACACTTAAGATATATTGGTGTTGTGATATGTTGGTACCCATAGTAACGCTCGCCAATGGCTTTTTTTCTTGCAAAGGGTGGACCAAATACAAGTTTCTTTTTGAAAATGCAATACAATGAACAAAATTAAATGTTTTGCCTTGTATTATGGCTTTATTATTAAGAGCGAACATTCCCATTAATTATGGAATACAACGTTGTTCAAGTGGCTGCCTTGGCTGTCATGGCAGAAGCGCATTCTGTCACTTCAATTTTCCAAGACCTTGTTGATGGTTTCGGGCTGTAGGTCACGAATTGCTTGGATGATATTGGCCTTAAGTGCTTGAATTGTTTCTGGATTGTTGGCATACCACCGGTTCTTGACGGTTCCCACAAAAGAAAAGTCCAAAGGGTCAAATCGCAGCTCCGAGGCGACCAATTGACATCGACATGACGGCTGATAACACGATTTGGGAATTTGGTGTGCCATGGCGCGCCATCCTGCATGAACCAGAGGTCGTCAAAATCCATGTCTTCAATTTAAGTAAAAAAAAGTCGGTTAACATGGCTATGTAACGCCCACGGCTGACGGAAGCGCTGTTTTCAGCCTCATTTTCGAAGAAAATAGTACAATGATGCCACCCCTCCATAATCCGCACCAAAGTTTCACCCTCTGTGGATGCATCGGCTTCTAGACAATAACGTACGGTTTTCCCGAATCCCAGATGCGGCAATTTAGTTGATTTTCATGAATTGAGTTTCATACCAATTCTCTTCTGCGCGCACCATACGACGACGAGGACCATAAGTCTTGTCCACTAGCATACCGATCCCACGAACTTTTTGCACGAACTTTCGTACAGAGGGCGCGGTGGGTGCCTCATTTCGGCCAAAACTTCTGTTCAAAAAACGCATTGTTTGGGCTACTCACTTTGGAAATAAGTTCTCAATATTTCCCAACATTGTTCGAGCATTAAGCCAATCATTTCGTTCCGCGGAGGTATGATATTTACATACTTTCTGTCAAGATTTCGAGTGGGAATCAGCTGTCAATGTCAAAATAAACTATGATTTAAAAAGAAACCACTAGATGGCCCACCCCGTATATCGAATTAAAAAAAACAACAACCACACGATCACGTTTTGATTTCTATAGTATCTCTCTCTTTCTCTAAATTGTATATGGTAACAACACCTGGGGCCAAATTACCGCTTCAGTGACCGAGTGAGTGATTCCCATCAGTGATCGAATGAAAATGCCAAATTAGTGTAATCGATTGCTCGATGATGTAGGCGGTAATGCCATTACTCGAAAACTGATGCGGTAATTTGGCCCCTGATTCTTATATGTATCCTGTTTTCAGGTACCTTAATGGTTACATACATATAAACATACAAATTAAATTGAACTTCGGGAACCGTTCAAACAAACAAAAAATTATGTTAACGGTGAGTCAGTTAAAAAGAAGCGGAAAAAACTTCAGACTTGAATTTATAGATTTAAATCTGCGTCACAAGGTTTGGACATCTAATTTTGCTTTTCTGATGATAAAATATCACAAAACGATATAAACAAAATGTGTTGGTGAAAGAATAAGTCTAAATCAGATTAATACCGCTTCATTGTGATATGTGTATGTTTGTAGACTTTCAGCCAAGGACAATAATGTTTTTTCCTTTTTTTCCGTTGGTTTTCCTAAATCAAAATGACAGGAAAATGAGAAATGTTCTTGATTTATGGTCATGAAGTTTTATTTTCACATGAAGAATAAAACTAATTTATTCCATTAAGATAATAGGGTTCTTATTAAACCAAGTTCTATATACATATTTTGTTTTTGTTCAGATAAAATTCAATTAACCTTGAAATAGAGCTTATGTTTTCAGCGTGTGTCTTTGACATTTAAACTCAATTCCAATGAGTAAAGGTTAAAATTCTTCTAAGTCAAGGTTTGAAAAGAAATAAAACTTTATGAAAGAATCTCTCGCAACCTAGTTTCTCAAATAGTTTGAGTGGTTCAACTTTTAAATTACCATACATTGAAAATACATTATTTTCCTCATCGTCATGAATCATAGTTGAATAGAAAATAGATATCCTCACACACAACCTGACCAACAATTTAATAGACGAGGGTTGAAATAAATTATTCGGCTATCGTCTACTACTGGCTCATGACCGAAATTTCTAAATTATAATCCTTAAACTAAAATTGAAGCACGAATAACGGTAATTGCTTCAATACAATAGGGAGGCGTTTTTGTCGAAAATATTTTGCAAACAGAATTCTCGAATGAAGCTTCCCTCTTGTGATGCATTTAATATAATCAAACACTAATCAACTGGATTATTGTCTAATTTGCAAGCAATAATGTTAGGATATAGTACTACTCGGGCACATCAAGGAATTAGATTATCTCAGTCAATTAAAATGTACGAGTATGTTCATGCTTTTATATATTTGTGCTTCAGGGTGTGAAGAACCGCAAAAAAATATGAATTAAAAATAGTCCTTCATTTAAGAAACCCATTTGTAATACAAGGTGGTGCAAAATTAATTATCCAATTTTGTTTTTAAATTACTTTTTTACTTAATAAATAAAAATGATTTTGAGTGACGGAAGTCTTTATTTGGACCATTACAATTTTTTCTTTTAAGTGGAAAAGATGATATCTCTCAAGTGGCTACCGCCAGTGTTGATACGCATTTGTGCCCGTTTTATCGGATTTTCCATGACTCTGCAAGATTTTCGGTGATAACTGTTCGCATTCCTGTCAAATATTCTCCTTAAGGATTTGGATTATCTGAGGCTTGTTGGCATTAATTCGCAACTTCAAGTAGCCTCAAAAAAAGAAGTCTGAGATAATTAAATCGAGCGATATTGCTGGCCATGCCAAATCGCTTCCTTCACACGGTTCCACCGTCTTGTTGAAACTATATGTTCACCAAGCCCCGCTCATCTTATTCCGGCAGTAAGAAGTCGTTTATCATAGCATTGTAGCGTTCGCCAGTAACAGTGGCCAGTCACACCATACAGTGGATTTGAGTGGATGTAATGGCTCAGTGCCCCAGAACCGGAGATTTTGCTTATTTACGTAACGGCTTAAGTGGAACCGTTCTTCTTTGCTCTTTATGATTTTCGACACAAAATCGTCCTTTCGTTGTTGAGATTTAAGAAGACTGGACAGTAATTTACACGCGACAGTCGATCAGCAGGCATTAACTGATGCACTGTTTTGCACTTTGTAGGGGAACATGTACCAGTCTTTCACTAAAATTCGCTGTAGGTCTGGTGATATTGAATTGCGTGGCCCGTCGCCTATTTGATGTTTCTTCGTTCTCAGTGTAATCGGCAGCTAGAACCGAGATATTTTCGGCCGAACAACCAATCCAGTGGCAGCCATGTTTTGTATGGGCTACTGTGGTTTCAGTCTGTTCGTGTCGAGTAGCTAAGCGCGGGAATGTTTGCCCTGTTGGCGCGACACGATTGGGAAATCGAAGTCGAGATTCACGCTACGGTAACACCACCGACCGATAATTGGTCAAAAAAATAGACACAATTATTGCACGCTCTTGCGGAGTATAGCGCTCCATTGCTTGTTTGTTCGTATTCTACAGCTGTCTAGTTCACAAATGTCAAATATGATTGACGTATGACGCCATTTGCAAAAATTATAACATTTTCTGATAGAGTGATTAATTTTGCGCCACCTTGTATTATACAGGGTATTTTTGTACGGGTATGTTTTTCAATTGACAAAATGATTTCCCAGAGACAGCTACTTCGAATGACTGATTTGTGTCTATAGTCCATAACTCACTTCTGGACCACTTTATTTGGTTATAAATCCTGATTTTTTGCTCATCTTAAATGTGTTCAAATTTTATCTTTCGAAGAACTCAAACGCTCAGATTTTCATTTGGGCTACAAAGATTATTTGGTGGGGGAATCATTATCAAAAAAATTGTCAGCAATTTAAGTTTTAAACATACCTTATAAAAAGAACTAGTGCAATAGCTTGGGATGCTGTTGATGTTGGTTTTACACGTCCACATATCAAAGGCCAATGATGGTGTTACGTTTCCAAACGTGACCAACTATTCATTGTTAATGCATTTCAGAAGCGACAACAACGTCTTTACCGACTAGTCATCGATGGTGTAAATGCAACCACAAACACTGGAAACCGTTCTCATCGACTATCTGATAGGAGGTCAATTGCCATAAGGTAATGTTAATTACAAAAAATCGTAACACATTTCTAAAATCGTAACACTGTTTTCCAGGCACAATGTTACAAAAAGTATTGCATAACTTTAGATGTGCAACACATAATGTTCTAGTAAATGCATTCAGCTACGTTTTTTTCAAGAAGCCACACTTTCAACAAAACACAAAAAATCACGAAGGTGCAATCTAATAACTGTTCAGGTTTTGCCAAAAAAGGCTTCCGTAACCTTAAAAAAATTTATATTATGTCCCACAACGTTGGAGAATAGAAGAAATTATCGTTGTTTCTGACATAATGTATGTATGTTTATTAGGGTGATTCAAAAAAACGCTTTTTTCGAATTTTAGGGAGTGCACCCCAAAATATCAAAGCTTAACTCGAAAAAAAAATTTCCTCAAAATTTTATCAAAATCGGATCTGTTTTAGATAGTGCTACCAGCGGTTTTTCATTTTTTTTGCTTGAAAATCGGATTTTTTCCCAAATCTTCAAAATTGAATAACTTTTCGAGTTTTAAAGATAGAGGCGTGAAATTTTCAGAAAATGTTGTTCCAATCATCTAGTTAATGAGTGTTGAGTCAGAAAATGTATTTTTGGAATACATTTTGTACAATTTCTTATGGTAACATCAAAGAAATGAGGGCTTAGAAAAAATAGGCGCCAATAATCTTGAACATAATTTTGCGTTAAGATTATCACTTATTACTCCAAAAAAATATTTCTTTAGTGAAAATCTTAAACGCGGGCCAATTTGTTTCAAAATACGAAAAAAACACGCAAACCAAAAAAAAACTACTTTTGTAGTGTAGAATTAACCACTATTCAAAGGTTTATCAAAACTCTTAGTCTTAATTTCAACAATTTATAATTATAATAATTAATCTATTAACAAAATACCAATTTTTCATATTTAATAATTATAATATTTAAAAAACTGTAATACTCTACAATTTAGTTAATATTACGTTGTAACTATATCACATTATTTTCCAAAATTCAACTTTCGAATAAATTTTTAAAATAATTCAACAAAATGATTATAAACGCTTTAATATTTAGAATTGCATTACTATACCGTTAAAACATTACACTTCCTAATACATAGTTGTTAAATATTATTTTTTTTTTGCCGAAACTCCATGTAGAAAGCAGAGCCTCCTTACAGTTTTAGTGATAACTTACCCATAAGAATATTCAACTGGAATCTGCAGTGTTATTCAAAACTTTTATTTCACAAACATATGTCAAAAAAATTTGTGTGTGTAAATAAAATTTTATTTTAAAGTACTCGTAAGTAACTTCACATTTTATTTTTTATATAATAATTGAAATAAAGAACACAATCCACATCTCCACTTTATGTGTTGTTTCTCTTTCATTTTTTCCTTACTTTTTAATCTTTCTTTTAAATATTTTTCTATCGTACTTAACTTTTAAGTCAAAAATATTATAAAATTAATTGTAAATCTAACTGTATGTCTTTGCTTTGAAAATCTTTATTTTTTTTTAATAAGAGTGAGAGAAATGTAGTAAGATAGTTTAAATATTCGTTCAAATATACACTATTGTTTATACACTTAACGATTTCAATTCGTATGAAAAGATCATAATTCATTTAATGTTCCGAACTCCCTGGAATATTTGATCGCTCGAGATGAATGTCAAAAGCTTTTTATGAACTAAAAATTTACATGTTTCAAGATTCAATAATTTTAATGTGACTGTAAGAGAGAAATAGGCTATAAAGAGAATCGGACTTTTCAGTGTGTCCATTTAGATATTCAGGTGGTATGAAGCCCGCTTTTCAGTATGTATTTGTATTTGTATATCAGAGATATCAGAATGCGGTGGGAAAATTTTTTTAAGTAAGTATTTATGGTATTTATTAGAGGAAATGATTGCGCTTATTCGATACAAATCTTGAAATAAACACAAAATCTAAAGTGGTAAAAATTTTGAAGATGAATAATTGTCGAGTTAAAAAGGAAGAAGGAAAAATGAAGGCAGATTTTGAATAAGGTAATGATACTGAAAAAATAGAATTCCAAGGCTTTGTGATCGAACAAATTTTGAGGTTTTTTCAATTTCTTGATTTGAAAAGAAAACCTTTCCGAAATCCAACCTTCAAAATGGCTGTAGAATGATCACTACTGACTTGTAATAATATCGTGAAAAATTAAAAAGTTGTTAATGACGTTGCGGAAAGAGAAGAAGCAAACAATAATCCTTGAAGTCAAAAAGCATGCAAAGAATATTGCGAACGCAAATAAAAAAACAACTGTCAATGTCATTAAAAATATTTAAGTATTTAATCAATAAAATGTTAAAAACTGTGTGTCTACGTTTTACAATTACTAAAATAAAGCTGATTTCTATACTACGAAAAAGATAGTCATGTCTATTTCTTGCTCTCTGGTTGCGTTGCTATTTGTGCGTTTTCTATTAAAATTTGTTAAACAAACACTTTAGCATTCAGTATGATAAGCTTTTGACTTACATTTTTGTACTCTTCATTGTTTATTTTCGTTTAATCAAAAATTCACTTCAGATTCGTCTCGAAATTGGTGCGAATGTAAAATGATAGAAATTGTATGGAGTGCGAATGGATTGCGAATTCTGTAATACCATATAAGTTGAACAAAATGTCAGTGGTGCAGGGATTGTTACCGACATTCGTTCAACTTTCATTCGTCGGATTCAGTAATAGCAAAAGTTTGGAAATGAATTGAAACTGTCACTTTAGCTCATTCGCCGAATTCTGTAATAGAGGTGAGTTTTTTTTGGTTTGCGTGTTTTTTTCGTATTTTGAAACAAATTGGCCCGCGTTTAAGATTTTCACTAAAGAAATATTTTTTTGGAGTAATAAGTGATAATCTTAACGCAAAATTATGTTCAAGATTTTTGGCGCTTATTTTTTCTAAGCCCTCATTTCTTTGATGTTACCATAAGAAATTGTACAAAATGTATTCCAAAAATACATTTTCTGACTCAACACTCATTAACTAGATGATTGGAACAACATTTTCTGAAAATTTCACGCCTCTATCTTTAAAACTCGAAAAGTTATTCAATTTTGAAGATTTGGGAAAAAATCCGACTTTCAAGCAAAAAAAATGAAAAACCGCTGGTAGCACTATCTAAAACACATCCGATTTTGATAAAATTTTGAGGAAATTTTTTTTTCGAGTTAAGCTTTGATATTTTGGGGTGCACTTCCTAAAATTCGAAAAAAGCGTTTTTTTGAATCACCCTAATGTTTATGTATATGTCTGCATGAACATATTATTGCGGGTCAGGGTCACTTCAATGTATACAATTCAAGTTGGCTCCGCTATTTAAGACGGACAAGAAAGAAAGGAAGATTTAGATATTTATATTTTTTTATGAGATGCACAAACTTACTCAGCTTTGTAGATGAGCCCACTCTAATACCAGATCTTGCTGGGAAAACGCCCACAATTCCGCTCTTACAAAGCCAATCCAACTGAGAAAAATCGGAAAAGGCATAAAGAAGTCGGAAACTTCAACGCTGTTATGGAAACAACGAAATTCTAACAGACCCAGAAATTAAGGCAAAAATCCTGCAATATCCCAAAGGCAGAAGAAATGTCTAGTCATTTGTCAAGAACGTACACATTTTAATTCTATCTTCGGTTGCAACGCTTATCTAAAAGGACAACCGTATAACTAGCTCTTCGGTTTAATGTATTTGTAGCTCATCTCGCTGCAAGCTCGACGTTGCCTGACATCAACATAGCCCCTCCTGTACTTGAGAACGTAAATCATTCAAGGACAGGTATATTTTCGCACTCGTACAGTTGCTGCAGTCTTTCGAGATCTTGATATAAGCAAATCTGCTGATCCTGACATTCCATCTCTATTCTTCTGAAGAGGTGCGTAAGCTTTTCCATCCCTCCTAAAGTTCTACAGTCTTCCCTACAAGATGAAAACTAGCATTTGTCTAGCCTGTTCCTAAAAAAATTGACCCTTCTTCCCCTCCTCTAACCGATTGCATTTCCAAACCTTTCCTTTCCAGGATTATGGAATTTGTAGATCAATCATCAGCTCAAGAAATATCTCGAAGTTCGAAGATTGAAACCGTTCCACTAGTTATATTTCTAAAGAATTTAATAGAGTTTGGCACCAGACTCTCCTATCTAAAATGAGTGCGTTTGGAATCATTGAAACCCTTATTCTTTGTATTAGAATCTATGTACCTTCCGGATCGTTCAATACATGTTGTATTAGACGGTTTCAAGTTTGATTTTCTCAAAATAAATGCTGGTGTTCCTCAGGGCTCCGTTTTGTCTCCAACTCTCTTCACATTTCTAAATCTAAATCTTCTTATCCACTTCATTGTTTTGCCGAGGACTCTACACTTAGCTTCTCATACTTGTCTCAAATTCACGTTTATCTCCTTCAGAAGTGGAATTTCAACGATATCGTATGATTGTTAAATGGGGTATACAAAATCGTGTGGAGTTTAATGCTTCGAAAACTCAATGCTGTCTATTGTCATTGAAGCAAAACTTAACCCTTATGCCATTGCCCTAAAATGGCACTTGCATCAAAGAAACCGAAAAGATCACAGTACTCGGTATGTGTCTCAACGACGATCTTCGTTGGAATGGTCACATTCTCAAGACTGCCAAAAATTCTGCTAAATGCTTAGGATTTCTATATCGACGTAAGAAATGTTTCACCCCTTCTGATATGTCTTACATTTATAAGGTGTTTACACCTCCAAAACTCGAGCATAACTCACATCTTTGGGCAGGCGCAGCACAAAATTCTATCTACTTATTGGATAGAATTCAGAACAGCGGCTTTAAACCGATAGGAAACAGAGCTATCATTGAATCATTCCCATTTCTTGAACACCGTCGAAAAGTGTCATGCTTCTTTCACAAGAAATGCTCACTCGAAAGAGCCAGTTGCATTCCTCCTTTCAATCAGTTCACAAGTGATACAAGCTTTGCTAGGAAGGCTCATCAGTTCAACCTCGAGCCTAGTTTTGGTCGTACCATCAAATAAAGAGATTTGATTTTCAATTTACAAAAATTCAAGACAAATATTCATCGACACCTTCTTTCTCTCCTCCTCTAATTTCCGCAACATTCGTGCTATTTATTTATTTACTCGTATTTATGTAACTTTAATATTGTAAAACTTAAAAATTAAGGATACAATGAATGAATAAAAATTTACTAGCACAAAGGGGGCCTAACTTATACAATGACTTATAAAACTCATAAAATTTTAACATTTATAATATACATGGTAAAATATTTAAAATTAAGATTGAGATATTTATGTTGCAACATTCGTGCTGTGTTTAAAATTATAAGGGTCTCACAATAAACCCTTGAGCGCGTGTGAATTATAAAACAAACAAACAATGTCTTTTATAATAATTAAGGGAAAAGTAAATAGGAGAGAAAATACGAACACAATCGACAACAAACACAATCGTTTGACAACTTCAACAGGGTATAATTGCATTTGAAGAAGAAAACAACAGGGCAATGCCCCGATGATGCACAAGTCCGCAGTTGCAATGGCAAATTGCATGAGTTAGGCAACAACCTCCTCCCTCATCCAGCATATTTTCCAGATAAAACTTCCTGCAACTAGGTCTTGTTTTCAAACACGAAGAAATGGCTTGGATGTAAGAGATTTGAAACAAACACTTATTTTGAGGGTCTCGAGAAATCTTATTATTTTAAGGGCATCAAAATTGGAGAAACGTTGAATGATGTATGTCGGGCTTAAAGGAGACTGTGTTGAGAAATAAAATATTTGTATGCGCTCTTTTCAGGTCAAGGGTCTTATTGACCCATTTTCATTGTGTTACAATTGTCAGTAAGTATTTGTCGACAAAGTCTTTAAAAGTTTAAGAAAAATCTTAAAAATTCAAACCAAGAACTTGACAATATTTCCGACAGTTTTCCAGATCAATCAAATTATTTATGAGACATAAATTTATCAATTATTGTGAGGTTGTCAATTTACAAATTGTCATCTGTCACATTTGTTAATTTTTTGAAACAGAACCCTTTGTTGCAGCTCAGTTCCGATATTTTTCCGATAAGAGAAGAGAAGAGCCAAATCAGTTCGAATTGTTTTTTTCTTAATGACGAGTTTTTATACTTTTCAGTTATTTTTTTTATTTAAACTAAAACTGGTTTCATGGTCCTTTGTATCGCTTTGACTTTATTTGCAAATTTTTTATCTTCATTTTAACAAAACTCCTAAATTTGTACTTTTCTACAATTTTCCAATTTGCTATTGATTGTAATGAAAAGCTTTTTTCACGTCACTTTTTACTTTCGACATGAATTCGTACGATAAATACGAATATCATAAATTCATAAGAACACATTTATTACCTGAATGCCTTCCGGAATCCAGCCCAACCTTAACTCGGTACATGTGGTTTTCCTATAATAAAAAGGGTATTGAAAATTCGAAAATTCAGAATTCCATGACCTATTGTAGTGCAATAACCCCTACATAGATAGGAAGCAATAAAAACTCATATATTTACTGGAAAAACGAATGTCGACTTGCTATACTCGTATTTTAATGGAAAAGCCATTTTTAAATTTCCAATTCGGACCAGATATGAAATACCTAACATTTGATATTATTTAGAAATACCTCTGATATGTTGTGCGATCCATCGCATCGTTCGAAAAATTATTGTTATTGTTTTTTTTTTTATATATCAAGGAACTTTCGATAGTCCTTATCTTGAGGATGGATTTTCTTAAAATTATTACCAAGAATCACTTGTGAATTCTTGGTGGTTAGTGGAATAAACCGGAAGAAAAACTTTTAGTAGTTCCACAGTCCACCACCATTGATATTACCTTTCTTGTCTGAACGAAATGTGCCTTGTGCAAAAAAAAATAAAACGTACAGATAAAAATTTAATATCCCAGGTTATTTTATTTTTAATTTATTTCTTTGGTATCTCGGAGAATCTTAGCCAGCGTAGAGGGTAGGAGTCATCACGTTGTATGTTTACTATTGTAAGGATAGCTTCTGAATTCATTTTACACTTATTTTAAAGTTTAATAAAAGAAGGAAGTTTGAAAGGGGAAAGTTATGGATGTGAAATAAATTTCGGCATCGAAGTTTTTTAATGGCGAAACTTCCCAAATCTTGTGTGTGAGTTAAATCCTACATTAACTAATGGCAAGCCAGTGTACTTGGTCATATAAAATGCTCAGTCTTATTAATAAGTTTGATGAATTTAAATTAAGCTTGGAAAAGAGTCTTGTAGATATTATATGTGTGTCTGAGTCATGGTTTAAGCTTGCATTAAGGAATGACCAATTTATGTTTGACGGATATAAACTCTTTCGTGCAGAACGGGCAAGCAGAGTAGGAGGCTCGGCTATATATGTGAGAAAAATTATTCAGTGCAACATTTTTTAAAGCTCTAGTGAAAAGTCTAATACTCAATTCTTATTCTTAGAAATTCCCAATGGAGTCGAAAAATGCATATTAGGAACCATTTATATGCCGCCAATGAATCTTCTCTTCTGTAATCACTGAAATTCTAGAAGAATGATATATGTATTTCTTATCGCCAAGCGTTATAGTTTTACATCAACCTATTGAACCACCATATAGCCCATTATTTAAAATGCGCCATGAGCAGTTTAAACCTCCACTTTGCCAGCCTTTCTGAACCTACTCACTTTGGTACCCACAGCTTACCTTCTCTTATAGATATTCTCCTTTTAAGTAGTGATCACCTGTTAAAAGCATAAAAGCACAGCCATTTGTCTTTTCCGCAAGATTTTAACGATTTTTATTGAACATTTATATACAATTTGTGTTAACTTATAACTAAAAAAAAAAAAACATTGGAAAATTTCAAAACTTATGGCACATATAGGACCTAACCTTATACCATGTGTTAATTTTAAGAGAATATAAATATATATTTTACATGTCAAATTGATATTATAAGTCGGGCGACTTTGATATTCTCGGAGTGTTCCGTTCCGGTTGTCGAGTGAAGGTTTGGATTTGGTTTAGTAAAAATGATGGCATTTAGCCGCGACGGTAAGTTGATCCTGTGTCAGCGTAGAAGGGAACAGCTGCTTCGTCGTTGTCCGTGAAAATAGTGTCGTTCAGGGTTGCCATCACACTGAGGCACGATCTTCTACTCTACGCCAGTGTTTTTCAAACTGTGGGTCGCGACCCCCTGGGGGGTCGCGGACAAGCCGGTAAGATTAATAAACAAAAGTCCTGTGCTAAAAAATTAAATAAAAGAAAAACATTTTTAGTGCGACATTATGTGCCTGTTTATTTTTTAATCATTTTCCAAATTTAGTCTGTTTCGTTTTTTAGTTTTAATGTCAAAAATTGAAGAGAATGTGACTTCACACAGGTATGAAGTGGCGAATGGCAGTAACAACTTCAAAGTCTCGTTTGCCAGCTCAGGATACTCTCCTCTTCTCTTTATCCAGAAATTATCAATCGTTTTCAAATTGAATTCCATTCTCAGTATGCCATCTGCAGATAAATCTATTAGATTTTCTTTCATCTTTATCGATTGTAGATTGGCGAGTTTGACTGACATATTCAAAAAAGGATTTAATACCCATCTTTGTCCATCTCCACTTTCAGAATCCAGTTCCGCAAAGAAACTTAATAGTTTCTTCTCTAAATTATACAAACTCTGTACCATGAGATGAATATGAGATTTTAATGATATCGATTCATCTGATGAAATTTTTTTGAGGATCTTTTGAAAGCAGGGAAAATAATCAAAACTGTTTGTTTGTAAAGACTCTGACCACAAACGAAGTCTTGCGAGGAATCCTCTGATTTTATCTTTTGCAGTTATAATGCTTTCATCTCCCCTTATTCAATATGTTTAAGTGGTTGAAAAGATTAGCAAGAAATGATAATTTTAAGAATCAGGTGGGATCAGAAAAATGATCCGAATTTCCAGATTTTGAATCTTGTAAGAACATCAGTAATTCGGCTTTCAATTCCAGAACTCGTGTCAATACAATACCTTTCCTTTTGACAGCCATCTGACCTCTGTGTGAAAAAGGAGATTTTGATGGAGTGAACCCATTTCATCACATATGATCCTAAACAGCCGACTTTGCAAGGCCTTGGCTTTAATAGAGTTCACAACGCTAATCACATCTTTAAGCACATCATTTAATTCAGAAGGTAACACCTTAGATGCCAGAACTTGTCGATGAAGAAAGAAGTGTATCCATGAAACGTTTGGCATTAATAATTTTAATTTTGCAATGAGCCCACTTTTGTTGCCCGTCAAAGTTTTAACACCATCGCTACAAATAGCAAAACATTTTGTCCAATCAATCTCGTAGTCGCGAAAGCTTTCTAAACACATATCGTACAAGCACTGGCCGTACAATTCTGATGCGCACTTAAAAATTCAAAAAATTAAAATTACTGCAAGGCAAAGCTCTTTTTAGGAAATGCGTACCCAACACCATAACCAGATGGATAATAGAAATGTTGGGCACTAGAAATGCAGAGGCACAAGCAGGACAAAATGTAAAGAAAGTGATCACAACGAGAGGATGTCCTCAGGGCGGTGTACTATCACCCTTGTTGTGGAGTCTTGTAGTAGATGAATTGTTAGAAAATCTTACCTCCAAAGGTATATACTGCATTGGATTTGCCGATGATATCGCTATCATTGCAGTAGGTAAGTTTGAAGAAACTCTTTGCGATATTATCCAAAGAGGACTTACAATTACAAGTAAATGGAGTAGGTCTGTAGGGCTTTCAATAAACCCATCCAAGACAACAATCATACCATTTACCAGGAAAAGACTTCTACCACATATGAAACCTATCCGTTTGAATGGTGAAGTAATTGAAATGCAGAGGGAGGTAAAATACCTAGGAATTATACTAGATATTAAACTCCTCTGGAACAAACACATAAATTATATAGTCGGAAAAGCCACAAAAGCCCTAATGATTTGCAAAAGAATTGCAGGCAAGTCATGGGGTTGCAAACCGAGCATCCTTAGGTGGATGTACACTATGATGGTAAGACCCATCATTACCTATGGTGCGGTTGCATGGCACAAGAAAACCGAATTAACAACAACTAGGAAAACCCTAGAAAAAATCCAAAGGCTCGCATGTATCTGTATTACGGGAGCAATGAGAACCTGCCCTACCGCAGCTATTGAGGTTATCCTCCATCTATCCCCTCTACACGAGGTCATTAGAAGTGCTGGAGTGGGAGGAATCATGAGGTTCTCAAAGGAAGGAACTGGGACAGGTAAAATAATTGGTCTCAGAGAAAGGGACTTAATTGACAGGTCCACAATTACTAACCTTATTGACATCCCAAGAGATGGAATGATCAAAAAACATAATTTCGAGAAAAACTTTCTTACACAGCTTAGTAACAAAGGAAACTGGGTAGGAGAGGATATAAACTATACACTCGAAGCAAATACCATCAAGTGGTACACTGATGGATCGAGAACAAGCGAAGGGACTGGTGCAGGAATTTTTGGGCCAAAAACCAAACTTTCCATACCGATGGGACGGTCCACCAGCATCTTCCAAGCGGAGGTAAACGCGATAGGGAAATGCGTGGATCGCAATCTCGAAAGGAATTATCGTAACAAGAACATTGCCATTATGTCAGATAGTCAAGCAGCACTAAAGGCACTAAGCTCATACACCATCAACTCTAAGCTGGTGGGGGAGTGCATAAGTAGGCTAAACGAACTAGGCAAACAGAACAGGGTCACACTTTATTGGGTACCTGGTCACGTTGGTGTTCTTGGAAACGAAAAGGCAGATTCCCTAGCAAAATTAGGAGCTTCAACTCCCCTAACAGGGCCTGAACCCTATTGCGGAATAGGTGAAAATGTCATCAAAACCAAAATTAAACAAGAAGAGGAGGCAAACAGAATGAAGAACTGGAATGAACTCCCTAGGCTGAGACAGGCGAAACTACTGCTGGGTAACTACAACCGGCAACGTTTCGAAAACTGTATCAACCTTAGTAGGAATAACCTAAGAATAATAACAGGTATTCTAACAGGACACTGTAAACTTAGAAGACACCTTAATCTAATTGGTGTAGTAAGCAGTGCCACTTGCAGATTCTGCAACATGCATGAGGAAACTCTGGAACACATACTGGGAAAGTGTTGTCCAATCATGCACCAAAGGAAAACCCATCTGGGACGGTACCAGGTGGAAGAGAGCAACCTACCCTCTCTAAAAGTGCCCCAAATACTAAAGTTCCTTAAGGCAATAGGTTTGGAGGAAGAACTGTAGGATGAGCCAGCTCATCATTATAAGAGGGGGCACAATAGATCTACATGTCGCAGTGCAATTAATCCCCAATACAATTCATTCATTCATTCAAGGTCTGCTACAATTTTTTTTTTGCAATATAGGAGAAAATTTTATCACGAATAAGTAAAATCTTGTGTAATTACACCGGGCTTTGAAAGGGTTCAGTGTATATAGCTTTTTAAATAACTGACACATTATAATGGGGGGTCGCCAAAATTTTGTTACTAGCAAAAGGTCGCGTACTCAAAAAGTTTGAAAAACACTGCTCTACGGAAATATCTACTTCTCAAAAAAAATCTCATTTTATGATTTCAAACATACAGGCGCAAAATCTTAAACGATTTAGTAATATGTTAAAGCCATTTTAGTAAATTACTAATGATTTCGCTAATTTTAAATGATTTTAACACATAACTATCTCTTAACATTTTACTAAAGTTAAAATCACAAACTGGCTACTTTAACTTTTAGTAATTTGCTAAATCCATGACCTCTGTCATTTTCCTCGACAAAAATTTCTTGGCAATTTTATTTGAAAGATTTAGGGTATGTTCGGAAAACTCTTTGAAAGAAAAGATATAATGCTCAATAATAAGTATATTTTTTTAGATAAATTAAAAGTGGACTGTAAACAAAAGATGTATGCTCTGCACCGATGCTCAAATTCAACTATTCTTTTATCTTCCGACCGCTCTGGTCGGAGGCTCAATGTCGACTGCTGCTGCTGCAAGTAGGATCCTATAGATCGGTTGCAACAACCGCTAACCGAAAGGATGAGTTGTCCTGCGTTGCAGCTGCGTTGAAAGAATTTCATTCCTTTAGCTCTAGTGATGTTGTTGTTGTTGCTCTTGGTACTTGTTCTTGTTGTCGATGCTCATGATGACTTGCTCTGGGTCCGGTAGTGTGTTTGTTGTTGTAGCTCTCGCTCTGTGCTGCGATCCTAAATTCCATACGAGTCAATTCGTATTTTTCGGTCGCAACCACCGTTCATCAGGTGGTGATGATCTCAACGTCGGTCGTTGCTCTGTATACCAAAGGGTTGTATTGGTTTATGTGCGCAGGCTCTATACGAGAATTCGTATTTATCGGTCGCAACCACCGCTACTCGGGTGGCGATGATAGTGTTCATCGTCGTTGATCTGGCTCTTGTTGACTTGCTAGGGTCCGCTAATGTATTTGGTTGTTGCATTTTGCGGACCGAAATGACGATGATGTTGAGATGTTGTGCGCTCTCCACAAAGGGTTTGTGGATGTTCTGATTTAGGTTGCGTGCGGTTGTGCACAGGTTCTCTTTATTTTTTGACGCTCTAGCATTAGTCTTATGCTCCTGGTCCCTGCTCGTAATTGGCACTAATGACCTGCCATGGTCTTACGCTCTTGCTCACTATTGCTCTTGTCGTAGACAGATTATATTTTTTTTATGATTCGTGAGGTAATTGTTTTTGAAAGTATATAAAATAATATAAAATGTGTTCGGAAGACGAAGATTTCGATATGTTTGAAGGCTCAGCTTTATGCAGAAAAGTGCGATGTTTTAAGTGCCCAGCAAATCCTGAGCTGGACGATGGAGAATTTTACTCGAGGTATAAGTTTGACAAGACAACAGTTCGGTTTTTGCTTCTTGGTTGAAAACCTGAAAATCCTAAACCGAATTACATGCCGTGTGCTTTCAATTTCACCAGAATTACAAATTCATACTTGTTACATTACCCTTCTTTGCGAGAAATAAATTGTAGGTTGTCACTTTGACTTCTGACAAACCGAATTAATATGTCCGTCCTCAGATTTAGTTTTGTGCTTTGTATTTTTTCACGAACTGTCATTGTTTGGACGTGTTCAGATGCACCTTTTTTAATAAAAGGCAATTAGTAATTTAAAAAGTTTAACAAACTGCTAACAAGTAAAATGCTAAGCCCTTAATAATAGGTTGTTTAAAATTTTGCCCCACAGACATTAACTTCGGATGTTAATCAACAGGTAGAAATTTTCAACACAAATATTAAAAATATTAAAAACTGTCCATGGATATCTGATAGATTACAAAATACTAGCCGACCCAGCTCTCGAAATTCGAGTGCCAATTTATTTATTAAATTCATTATCATTCAATAAAAGACAGAGAATTCATGATTTTTTTAAATTGTTGAATGTAATGAGAAGTACCTACAAAGCACTAAATACTGGAGTCCAAACGAAAACAGTTAATGGTAAACAAACTTTCAAACCTATACACATTTTTGACACATTAACAATTTTTGTTTCTATTCTTTCATGTCATTGTCCTTCAGCTGTTGTTATGGCCATAATATTGGAATCGAACCCACGTCGCTGGAGTGACGTCAACCTGTGAATTTTATGTTACATACATGTAAATTTTTTATTTTAATTTCACTCTCATCATTTTTTCATAACGTGCCTAAAGAAATATACATAGCTAATTTCAAAAACATAAATTCAATTTACTTTTGTAAAACCTTTTTTGTTTGCACATATCGATCGGCCAGCTGTTTATTGTCAACAAAAAATGACATAAATGGAAGTGTTCCGAAAATGAGGTAGGTTTGAGCCCATGGAACGCATTCAGCCATGGAGATTTAAATTTGTATCGTAAGTCATGTTCGTCCGCATTTTTGATGACGCCACGTCTCACGTCTGCATTTTCTATTTTCTCTCTTTCCCTGACAAATACATTTAGCAAATTTTGTATTCTCTTTTTTCGCAAAAAATAAAAATTCAAATGCAGACAAATGTAAATAAGTTTTGAAAATAATTGACTTATAAAAATACGCAGAGCTTACACTTTTGCATGAATACCCCTATTATTGTAAAGCCATAACTGCAATGAACTTTAAAAGTGAAAATGTTAAAAAAATCTGCTCTGCTTTTCGAACTCAATTTAAAATTTTATCTCCCATCTCATCCCATCTCGCTTATTTATTTTTTTTTTTATTTTCTTTATTTTTACTCTTTTTTACTCTTTCTTTTTCACTTCCTGTTTTTTTTCTCATTCCTAATAAAGAATTTCGCTTATAACTTCAAATTATATTTAAAAACCTGTATATATTATAAGAATTAACTTCTATGTACAGTTGATGGTTAAATGAAATGAATAAATGAATAAATGAAAAAATCAAAAAGTAAATGTTTCACTTTTTGAAAACACTAATAAATTGAATAAATTGCTTCAGAAAATGAGCGATAGATGTCGCCATCTGTATGTGTGTATTCTTTTTCATTTTTTCACTTATTGTGCTTTTTGCAAAAATTGCCAATTGTAGTTAACGCTTGATGGTTTAAATGGTTCTACCTTTTTACTATTTCACTTTTTAAAACCACTATTACATGGAATACATTTTTTCAGAAAATCACCGATAGATGTCTGAACTGAAGTTGTATGGTGTAAATTATACGTTCTTTTCAGCAACAGATGTGGCTAGTGTATGTGTGTATTCTTTTTCACTTTTTGCAGAAAGTGGCGATTGTAGTTAACGCTTAATGTTTCAAAATATTATTGTAAGAGATCAACTACTAATACTAAAAAAACACATGCCTAATATTTATATTGATAATATTTCTTGACTTAGGGGGGTTCACATTCAGCAACATGTTCATCAACTTTTATCGTGTTAACGGATTTGTGTAATGTGAATCCACCTTAATGTTTCTGGCTTTGGGTTTTCGCTGAATGCTTTCATTTTTCATATTTTGGATTTAACATTTTATGTGTCAGTCGATTTGACATTTCTAATTATGTGTCAGTCGATTTGACATTTCTAATTGTTTTTGTTTTCCGGGCATTTTTTTGCAATTTTTATTTATTGTTTTGAACAATTTCTGTATAGTATTTGAATAATTTTGGCATTCTGCACATTTATGCAAAAAATGCTTTCGTTTAATATGTAATTTGTGCCCCTTCGGTTTTTGTGGGCCGAGAAAAGTGCACCACAAAAAACATTTTCGCCGTTTTATTATATGATTCTCTTATATCCAATATTATTCCTTCAGCATTAAAAATAAAATAAATAGCCCAAGCATTTTAATCAAGTGCCCCTGTCAGTGTTGTTCACTATAGAAAAAGTGCAAAGAAGACACAAAAAAAACCACAGTTGCTTTGAGATTGTCATTGCCTACAATGTTTTGGTACCTCCCCATGCATTTTGTGTAATTGATTGAATCAAAGCTATATCGGATAAATTGCTGTTATTAGTTTTTTGGGAATTCAGGGGAGGATCAATAATTGACTATTGAGGCATAACACGAATAGTAAATTATTATTAATTATTATTTTTGGGGGTTCAAACCTGATATCAGCATAGATAATTGTCTGATATGTTTTTTTTTTTGTGTTTTGTTTTTCGTAATGGTGAGTGAGTTTATGGTCGACTACCGCAACATTCGGGGGCTTAGAAAGAATTTCTGTGCCGCATATGTCCATACTGTGGAAAACAGGCCAGCAATTTTGGCACTTAGTGAAACCCAGGTGGGTGTAAATTCCGATCTCTCGAAATTCAGCCTACATGGTTATAGCTTTCTGCCTTTGTTTTTTCCTAACCATCATGGACTCGACGTATATGTACGTAATAATGTTGCTTATCAGCTTCAACCGCAATAGGGCTTGTGTTTAAACAAAACTTTAATTTCATGTGGTTTATATTCACCGTCCATAAACGCATCATAAATAGGTGCTTTATTTATCGCAATCCAAGTTTGGATAGTAACTCGGCTTCTAATGAACTCGATGCGCTGTCTGCCTTTATCCAGAGAATTGTTTCCCTTTATCAACACAGTGAAATAGTTTTTACGCACGATATTAATGTATCTACACAATTCTTCGTTGCTGCACTATTCACTATTCACATTTTAAGTTGAACAACCTGACTTAGCTCGTTTACGAGCCTACTGGTATTTCTGACATTTCAGGTCAATCAATCCGCAATACCAGGAAACCAACTGGGACTGTTTAAATGATTTCTTTAGGAACTTTAACTGGTCACTATGCTTCCTCGATATTGACGTGGACTCTAGTTTAGATATGATTACAAATTTAATTCTTTTCGGAATGAGAAATTTGATTCTAAATAGGGCAAAATCTAACAAACCGAAAAAGAATTCATGGAGTAAGTTTTCGATTTTATAAAGCCAACCCTACTGAGGAAAACCGGAATAAGTTTAAATATTTTTTTTCCGAAAGATTTTGTGCCCCAGCACTTATCCGTGGAAGAAGTTTTTGTTGTTTTATGTGAAATTGATATTTCCAAAAATGAAGGCTATGAAAAATACCCCCTATTTTTCTATCAAGATGCTATGGACCTTATAAGTCCATTTCAAAGCTATCGGCTGACTTCTGTAAAAAAGTCATTTTCGCCAAGTCAACATGGATTTGTTAAGGGTCGCTCAACAGCTACTTTTAATTAACTATTGCTTGAACCAAGTTGATATTCTCTAAACAGACTTTGTAAAAGCCTTCGACCGTGTTCATCGTGGTTTGCTTTATTATTATTATTAATATTTCAAGCTTTATTCACTCATTAATTCTTAGCTTAAAAAAGTTACATCAATAGGAAATTTAACATGATTTAATGAATAAAAGTTATGGTAATTCAATATTTTTTTTTTCGTATTTAGATAAAAATGTATAATATGTATGTACTAAATCTTTCAATATAAAATTTTAAGAAATTTGAGCATAAGCCTCCGCCAGACTTCTCCATCTTCTTCTGTCGAGTGCTTCTCGCCAATAAAATGGATGTCATCCTTCCAGCGTTTGAATTTTCCACCCACGTTTCTTTTTCTATTTAAAGGTACCAATTCTGTTGCTAATTTTGTCCAACGCATGATATACCCAGCCCATTCCCATTTAAGTTTTCTGAATCTATGCCTGACATCTTCAAAACTAGTTTGACTTCTTATACTCTTATGGTTGATTCTTTGAGCAATGCGGACGTTTAAAGTAGCTCTCTCCATTGCTCGATCGGAGTTTGGTTTTAGCATTTTTAGTAATTTGCCACATTTGGCACCCATAAGTTAAAACGGGGAGTACTGTCGAGTCGAACATATATTTTCTTGTTTTATTCGAAACGTTCAAATCGAGGAGGTAATTATCATTCCAGAACTATGTATCTCCAGGCGCTTGTCATTCGATGCTCTATAGTCTATATCCTTCATTTCTATGTCCCTGAATGAAATAATTTAACCAAGGTATGTACAGTCCTCAACGTACTCAAGTGATTTACTATCCACAGTTATAGCATATTCATTACCATTTGTCATGATTTTAGTTTTTTGCTGATTTTTTGATAGGTCAATACTTCTACGTTTAGAGCATAATTCATTCAGCATAGTTTGAAGCTCGTCACTGGTGTTTGCGATTTCTATAATGTCAACTGCAAATCGAAGATTTGAAAGACATCTGCCATTAACCTTTAGTCCTTTGTGCTCCCAGTCCAGATGTCTAAATACTTTTTCTAGTACTGCGGAAAAGGGCGCCGCCGCCGCCGGTGAGAGAGAATCTCCTTGTCTTACACATTTTTTTTTTTTTTTTTATAATCTACCCGCGCTCAAGGGATTATGATTACCCTTTAAATGTTTCAACACAGCGCGGGCGTGATGTTAATGAAGAGAAAGAAGGATAGGAAATATGTGTGCCACGATGTTCTGAGACTGAAGGTGGTTGTCTCAGATATTTTTATCTCCAGGGATGGCGGCTGAACTAGAGCGGAGAAATGCCGTGACTTATTTCTATGTCACTTATAATTCACATTATTTTATTTGGTATTCATCCTTGATGGCCATACTAGTTTAGCTCAATTACATGTTGTTAGTGTTATGCCTCAACAACATGTAATGAGTAAACCAGTAAACCCATTGATGACAATTTTAAGAAAGGTTTTAATGGAATTAAAGCGACATAGACGACGGCAGGCATCGAACCTGTGATCATGAGGTTGACAGGCGAGCACACAACCATAGGGATATTTTAAACTCTGGTCCGATGAATTCTGTTTTTATTCGCGCGGTGCTTCTGTCGTACATATCCTTTAAGATTCGAACTATTTTTTTTTTTTGTCTATACCTTGGTTGAGGAGTGACTTTCAAATAAAACTGTGTTCAACCATATCGAAAGCTTTTGCAAAATCAGAGAAAGCAAAGTATAAATTATGTTATACTCCTTGCATTTTTCTATTACTTGGCTACCAGTTTGTAAATGATCAATTGTTGAAAAACCTGATCTAAAGCCATTTTGTTTATAAGGCTGAATGAAATCAAGAGTGGTGTTTATTCTTTCAAAAATACACTTAGCAAAATCCTTATAAATCGAAGATATTATGCTAATAGGTCGATAGTTTTTGATAGTATTTGGGTCGGTTCGCTAATTGTTGAAAGAATACGAAATCGTTGTTGCAGATCGGTTTTATAGCTGTTGATAACCTCGGTATTCACTGACTTTGATAAAACTTTTCTTGTGGTTTAATGCCGCTGCTTACTTTGATCATGGTTTGCTTACAGAAATGTTATTTAAGATGGGTTTTACTAGTTCTTTCATCAGTTGCTTAAAATTGTATTTTTATAACAGAAAGCAAATTATTATGTTAAATGGACTTTATTCAAGTCCAATTCATGTAGTTTCAGATCTGCTGCCCTCGACTCAAGATGGATATAGACTTATTTCTTGAATGGTCCAAATACAATCACCTTGAATTAAATTATTCGAAATGTAAAATCTTCAGTGCAACCATATCACATAACGTCATAAAATTTATTTATAAATTTGACAACGATGACATTTTAAGAGTCGAGTTGGTAAAAGATCTCGGTCTCCTCGTTGATTCTAAATTGAACTTTCATGCCCCCCAAGAGTCGCGATCGCAAGCCGGTAAGATTAATAAACAAAAGTCTTGTGCTAAAAAAATTAAATAAAACAAAAAAAATTTTAGTGTATAGTAGATTGGCGAGTTTGACCGACATATTCAAAAAAGGATTTAATACACATCTTTGTCCATCACCACTTTCAGAATCCAGTTCCGGAAAGTATGTTAGGTTAGAAGGGGCGTGCACAGCCCAGAGGCTGTTGTATACACGGGGGCCTATTGGTCC
Source organism: Philhelius festivus (assembly GCA_963931855.1). Taxonomy (NCBI): domain Eukaryota; kingdom Metazoa; phylum Arthropoda; class Insecta; order Diptera; family Syrphidae; genus Philhelius; species Philhelius festivus. Next base: position 172,737,959 of record OZ007555.1, read on the forward strand.
ATTGTGATCCCCTATTAATAAAAGCAGAGATGCTCCTAACTAATGCCTTATGTAGCCTGGTTCATCTGCGAACCAGCCTGTGCTTATTCTCATATTTGCCATTGAGACCTGCTTTAGATCGTCCAGTTCTCCAACAAACCTGTTTGCAAAGTAACGAAGGCGATTCAATGACATCTTTAAGCACATAATTTAATTCAGAAGGTAACACCTTGGATGCCAGAACTTGTCGATGAAGAAAGCATTGTGTCCATGAAACGTTTGGCATTATTAATTTTAATTTTGAAATGAGCCCACTTTTATTGCCCGTCAAAGTTTTAGCACCATCACTACAACTAGCAAAACATTTTGTCCAATCGATCTCGTAGTCGCGAGAGCTTTCTAAAAACATATCGTACAAACACTGGCCAGTAGTATTAGCAGTAAGAGCTTTGCAGAATAAAATTTCTTCTTCAATGTTTTCCTCTGCTTCAAAACGAAAAAATACCACAAACTGTGCACAGTCTGAAACATCAGTGGATTCATCCAGTTGCAAGGCAAAATGTGGATTCTTCTTTAATTTTTCTATTAATTGTTCTTGAATTTCATCGGCCATTTCACTTATTCTCCGCTCAATTGTATTTTCAGAAAGTGGTATATTTTTAAGTTTATCTGCCTCCTGTTTGCCCAAAATAATTGGAACCATATCAAAGGCCGCAGGCAAAATAAATTTTCGCTCGAAGAAATCTAACGGCTTATCTGCTTCTTTGGAAGGTTTAGTTGAGAGATGTCGTATAAGCTTTGATGGTTTCATACTTTCGGCAGATAAAACTTCACAACAAAGAACACATTAAGCCTTATTTTTTAAGGCTGCGAAACCATATTTAAAATAGTTTACGTCATAGAGTCTATTTTTTTTTTTTTTCCTTCGCTTCCAATTGCATCGGATGTGCAATGCCGCAATGATCTTTTGAGAAACTTGTCCATAATCACTCGTAAACAACACAACACTTACTTTTTACATGCGATATATAGGTACTATAGGGCAAGTTCCGCATTTGCAAAAAAAATCGAACTCGAGATTTTGATCAAAGTTGACATGATAGCGAAGACGAAAAAAAGGGTCCGGCAATACCGTCTGTCTGTATGTCTGTACCTCGAACTACAGCCTGAACTATTGGAGGCATTTTCTTCAAGCTCGGTACTTAAGAGTCTTCGGTGATTCCCTAGAGGGGAAATTGAAATTTTTCTTTAGCTCCAAGACTAACGGTACCCCCCATACACCCGTAATGCATAATCTTACTTACCTCGAAAACGGCGCTAAAATTTTTGATAAAAAAAATTATGTGTAATATTATGGACATGGACATTTTTGTAAAAAAAAATTTTGGGGCAAAAGGTTATTAATGGTACCTGTCATAGAACCGTTTTTTTTTTATTTTCGTCTTTCTCATTAACGGCCCTAACGATTTTAACCCAAATTTCTTACCAGGAGCCCCCTTAAGTTTAAAATAATATTGTGTATAAAAATATTCGAAAGAAATGTTTGTTTTGTTTTTTGAAAAAAAAAAATTCCAATTGATTTTTTGAAAAATTAATATCTTTAAAACGTGTCAACGATTATTTTTTGAAATTATTTCCTAAAATCTATATTACTAAACACTTAAAATTGGCACCCCAAATTTTGTTCTAGAAAAGTTTGAAAGAAATTTGCTATATAAAAAATTACTTTAATAAAACGATTTTTGAACTTTGATTGCCTAAATTCATACTTCTCCGGAAATCAAACCGCAATTCCATGCATTTGAACATTTTTATCTCATTAAATCCATGTTTTATATTTATAAAATATATTTTAAATTCCAAAGTATGTACTTTTATATAAGAGCAAGTTCGTGCCACACAGTCTTATATTTTATTAAATAAGTACTTACTCTCAGTTGAAAAAAATTAAATGACAATTCTAATGCGCACTTAAGAATTCAAAAAAAATGAAAATTACTTCAGGGCTTAATACAATTTTTGTTTGGCAAGACGGGAGAAAATTTCATCGCGACTAACTAAAATCTTGTGTAATTAGACCGGGCTTGGAAGGGGTTCAATGTATGTAGCTTTTTAAATAACTGACACATTATAATGCGGGGGGGGTCGCCAAAATGTTGTTACTAGCAAAGGGGTCACGTACTCAAAAAGTTTGAAAAAGACTGGGTTAGACGATATACCGAATCATTTTTCAAGATACGCCCTGATTAATATGAAAACGCTCGAAGCCAGAAGAAATGTCCCAAAAATAGTAAACATTTTGGTCATTTGTAAAAATCTACAAAACACTACTTCATCTGCGGTTCCTACGCTCATTTTCAATGTCATTTCCTTATGTCAGTTTGCAAGAAAAAGCGAATTTGCTTGCAGCACAGTTTGCTGTTAATTCCACGCTACCAGATACAGATATGACTCCTCCTGTACTCAAAAGTTACTTTTTCATTGTTAACTACCTTACTGGTTGTGGTTGACAACATTAAATATCCTTCCAATTTATTTTTTTTTATTTTTATTTATGAAGTTGAAGTTACATTCTTTTGCGGGCTAAAATTAAATCAAAGGTTTTATTAGTTTCTTTTTTCAGCCACCAGAAGGTTGAATGGAAACTTGTGCTGCAAATTATTGTGGTTTCGTACGTGTGGATGTGGGTGGGTGAATTATGGTTTTCTGCTGCGAAATGCAGTATTCTCAATGGAAAATAAGAGAAACACACACAAAAAGAGATTAAACTGTAAACATTTTTCTAGAAAAACTTTGTCCTTTCATCATCATATAAGTTTGGAGAGAGTTGCAATATTCGTAATAATAATACACATAACACCACACCACATAAATTGTGTAGTTAATTTTTTCAGGAATGAAGTTGGGATTTAGAGTCTAAGCAGGGTCATCGGATGTATCTATTAACTTTTCAACTTCAAAGGGATATGTGTAAAGGTAATGTTGATTACAGAGTTTCGTTTCAAGAAAAATAACTTATAGACCGAGAGCCCACAGCAATTTTTGAGTTTGATTGATAACAAAAAATAATAAGCATAATTAGATAGGCCTTTTATAGTTATTTATGAATGTGAACGTCTTGCATACTCTAGTGTACGCAATAGTGCATTATAGTGCATCAAATATGCAGTTCTTTCCAAATTCTAAAAAATTGGGATACAAAATTTGCCATAACTTTAAAATGAACAGCTAAGTGCCCTGATTGCAAATATCGAGGTCCAAGACGTTTCGAAGGTGGCCTTCTTAGTGCAAGAAGTAGCTTATTTATTCTTATCGCGTCTAGCAGGCACAAGGCTGTCTGTAAAATGTCTTGGACCTCGATATTTTCAATCAGGGGGCTTAACACTACATTTTGGCAAAGTTGTTATCACAATTATTTGGACTTGGAAGGAACTGCATATACTTGATGCACTATTATGCACTATTGCTCCCACTAGAGTATACAAGACTTTCACATTTGTAAATAACTATAAAAGACCTATCTAATTATGGTTATTATTTTGTGTTATCAATCACACCCAAAAATTGCTGTGGGCTCTTAGTCTATTAGGATATAAATCAATTTATTTGAATCATTCAAACTGGCAAAAGCAGAGGCGACGACGAACTGGAATCCTTAGAGTCATTATTTTATCTGAAATATTCCTGTTGACTATTGTTATGAGATCATTCTTGAATAATGATTTAGGGCTTAGATGGAATTTTGAAAAAACTCTTCCCAAAAACTTTACAATTACACTTTTTTTAAATTAAAGACTTTGAAGATCTAATCATTAAATATGTAAGTCTTTTAGTCATAACTTTTGAAAAGCCTGAACTCATAGTGACTTACAACTCTCCACCATTTCTGCATGTCGGTAGAAATCAAGAATTTTCTCTCTGAGTCCGAGCGATCTAAACAAAAGACAATTATTTTTTCGGAAGAAACAGTACCCTTAAAAATTTGTTTTATGCTAACCTCCGGCATGATAGTTCAACGCACTAACCATTACATGACTATGACAGGTAATTGCGCCCTTTTTACGGAGGAATACTCACAGCATATTGGAGGACTTTTCAATGTATACGATTAATTCGAGTCCCTGTCGCTGTCCGTGTAGGTGTGCAGGAGAATCCCAGGCTTTGCGATATTGGCGTCATGACTTGGGACTACACTCTTCGAACTTCACATGACCCAGAAGTTCAGAGTTAACGACCATTGATAATTACATGCATTCGCTAACTTGGGTGTCAAGCAGTTGAAAGTTGACATCAATTTCGGTTGAAAGCTCATTTTTAGTGACAATGCTCATTTAAGGTTAATTTTCTCCAGATACGATACGCGGAAGCTCCACAAGCAAGAAAGAATTTTGGTTGTATAGAGAAACTATTGACCCATCATTCCTTGGACGGGAAAATCTCAATTTACAAGAGATGGTATCCGGAAGGAGAAAGTCATCCTTTCAACACAAATTCAGAGTCAATATGTGGGTAGGTGTAATTGGAAACGATTAAACCGAGCCTTTCAAGGATATTCCACTGATTCAACAAGCTTCATCATATTTCCAACATTATGACGCTCAAGCTCTCTTTGTTCGAGAGATTAAGAATTGGCTAGATGAAAAATATGGTAACCTTTGGATAGAAACATGGACTAGTTCACTGGCCTGTAAGATCTTCTTCTGAAAGATTTTTTTTGTTTTATATATATAATCTACCCGCGCACAAGGGATTATGATTACCCTTTAAATGTTTCAACACAGCGCGGGCGTGAAGTTAATGAAGAGAAAGAAGGATAGGAAAGATGTGTGGCACGATGTTCTGAGACTGAAGGTTGTTGTCTCAGATATTTTATCTCCAGGGTTGGCGGCTGAACTAAAGCGGAGAAATGCCGTGTCTTATTTCTATGTCACTTATAATTCACATTATTTTATTCGTAGTCATTCTTGTTGGGCATACTAGTTTAACTCAATTACATGTTGTTAGCGTTATGCCTGAACAACATGTAATGAGTAAACCAGCAACCCATTGATGACAATTTTTAGAAGGTTTTTAATGGAATTAAAGCGACATAGACGACGGCAGGGATCGAGCCTGTGATCATGAGGTTGACAGGCGAGCACACATCCATCGCGCCACGGCCACCCCTAAGAAGATTGGTTAGTCTCTTACTGTTGAAGATTCTATGACCGAGAAGACAAAAGAGGTTTGCTGACAGTTTAAAAGGAATCTGAAATAGTCAAAGTCAGGTTTATTTAAATATTCGTGACATAAAGATTCGCAAGTATGGAAAAATTAGGGGATGCTTCTTGATAGGGTGCAAATTTGAGCAGTCCTTTGTCTTAAGTATGATTTCCACAACTTATTTCTATAAATCGGAGCAATCATAGTTATTGCATTAAGGGTGATATGAAAAGAGACATATTGGATTGTACTCTCGAAAACAGTAGTTTAGAAGTATATTAGACCAACTTTACAAAAATTAAATGCCAGGCAATCATCAAGATCAACTATTAAATTTCTGATATAAAATGGAAAATAAAAATAAAGAGCGGTGTGATATTGATCTAGGGAAGAAAGGAGATGGTTGCTTTTGGTGATTGCAAGAATATTAGAGTCGGATGAGAAAATGATGTTGAGCTGCTTGTCAAGAAATTGATTTTTGAATTCCTTGAATCAATATTTGTTATGTGGCAATATTTCTGCTGTGTAGCAACAATTCATATTACTCACCTATCGGTTAGAAACGCATGAAACAAAAATCTTATGAATTTTACAAGGTTGCCAATTCTTTTGAATATTCCTGATCAAAATCATAAAAAAATTGATGAAAATCCCTGATCGAAATCATAGAAAAATATTCATAACGATTCTTTGTAAAAATGTGTACACTCGGGCGTATACGTACTTTTTATTTTAATCATTTGCACCTTTTCTTAACTTTCGATATATATAGTTGTATAAAAGAGCCAAGCAACTGGCTCCTTGTTTTAAGAACTGCGCTCAAGCTCTTCAAAACAACGAAGGTAAGGTAGTCACCGACCACAGGGAACTGTAGATGCTTTCAAGCAGCATTTCCACCAGCTGTTAAATGGGCATCATATGCAGATCGGTTAAGAGGGCACGAAGACAACCCGCTTCCAATTAATGTAGAACCAGATCCACCACCCAGTATAAAAAAAGTAGGCCTAACTAAAAATAAACTTAAGAATAACAATGCCACTGGATCTGATGACTAACCTACAGAGCTCTTCAAATAAGAAGGTAAGGTTTGGGTAGCATGCATGCATCAAACCATCAACCATCGATTTTTTACAAATTACAAAAAAAATGCTTGTAATCACAATTTTGTTAGATGGTGCAATAGGCCCCATATCTTGCAAGAACTATCGATGAATATCCCTGCTTAATGTCGCATACTCATTTATGATCATATCCAAAGGGCTATGTGAACGTCTTAAGCCGTTCTGTAATAATTTAGGCAAATACTGGAAAATACCAATTAATTTCAAGTTGAGAGATGGTGAATATCTATTTAATGACTGTGATGGTCGAGCTCGGGGAGTAAGAATTAGAAAAAAAGGGCAATGCTCAACTAGGGAGCAACTTCACTGAACTACATATTCTAAATATGCATAGGGCTTTGACAGGGAGATGCGCTATCATGTGATTTCTTCAATCTCGTTCAAAAGTAGATTGTGCGCAAGGAAGGTATTAACACGGAAGGAACTATATTGAACAAATCTGTCCAACTGTTGCGGTTCGACATTAACATCAATAATAGAGTCCTACATGGCTATTGACGATCAGGTGAAACGTTTTGTTCCTGAAGGAGAAACAAAAATCTGTCTACCGATTAGGGCAATACGCCACTATTGTTAGCAAAGAATTTAGAGGCAGTTAAAGAGTTCATCTACCTTGGAGTTAATATAGCGCTCCACGTACGACACCTTAATGGAGATCCGACGAAAACCTACCAAAGAAAACCGCTATTACTTCGGTTTAGCAAAACTAATAAGTTCAAAACTCCTCACTCGTAAGACGAAGTGCATGATCTACAAAACCCTTGTACCACTTGCCCCTGCTGGACTATAAGCAGAAAAGGAGAGATGATAGTGGGCTCTTTCCAAAGAAAAATTCTTTGACGGATATTTGCATGTGCTAGGAGTGCGAATGAAGGAGGAGATATAACCGCGAAGTCCAGCTAAGAGAATCTTCGAATCCCATGGCCCAGGTTTGCGGCGACAAGGAAGGCCGAACCTCCGGATTAAAGACTAAGCCATCCCGAATGCGAGAACGCTTGGCCTAGATGACTGGAAGCAGCGTGCTTGGAATTACAGAGAATGTAAAGCTGCCGTGTCTCAGGCAGAGACCCTTCAAATTAACTAGAGATTTGGATCAGGGTTAATATTATGACGATAATAAAGTGGGTCTTGCAATCCTGTATGTCTATCTGTCTGTTCGAGTACAGTTTAAACGGCTCGGCAAACTTTCTCAAAACTTCAAAGATAGTATTTTAAATTTTCCCCGAAATGTTTATTCATTTTTTAAAGACCGAAAATAACGGAACCTGCCATACAAATTTGTTCGATATTATTTTTCTTAAAAGCTGTTTCACATAGTTAAACAAAAATCATTTAGTATAATCTACGTTTAAATCGCCCCATAGCTTTGGCTCCTAAATTATTTGAATAAATTGATAAACTTTTTTGATAGGGGTGATCTTGACGAAAGTTATATACCCTCATTAACAAATAGCTTATTTATTTCCAAATAAGTTCTTTTATTCATTACATCTTCTCAGATGTGGTATTGCTTCTTCAAGCTTACCTTTTCGAAAGGAAGACCATTATTTTTTAAATTCGTCTTATAACAAGGCGTTTTTTACTTCACATAATACGAGTACTTTACCCACCATAGTAACTTGGTAGCGAAGAAAAATTATTAAATTTCGTAAGCAATTATTAACATTAATGGTGCAGAGAGAACAATAAATATTTTCATAAGAATTTGCCTTGTGTGTACACTTGGATTTAATGCGAAAAAAATCATACAACTCAAGCAGACATTCATCCAGATTAAATTGAAACTGAACAATGCCACTGCTATTGGCTCACAAGATATTTTTTTTTTTTTTTTGTATTTCCCCTACGTTCTTATGATATCACATACGAGCATGCGAGTATTTTATTTTTTGTAAATAAACCATTATGATCGGAGTAAATTGTACCTGTCACTAACAATATTGTACTCTTGAATTTTGGTTCTTGATAAAAAAAATGAAGATTTTACATCTTACCGGAAATCACATCTTCCTGAATCCCATATAAAGCTCTCAAGCTGAAGTTCAGCACCGGAAGCACTTCCTTTTCCCTTCCTGTGGAGAGTGCACAAGTAAATCCTGATACTCCTTGATGGCTGATGGGGCTATAGCAGGACGGAATTTTGTTTTCCATTTTGTTTATTTTTTCTGAATCAGTCTAAGAAATAAGGATACAATGCATTAGTGTCCAATAAAATCCTGTTAATGGAATCATAGCCACTTACCTTGTGAATATGTGTACACTTTTTTGCAGCAATTTTTATGAGTTGTTATCATCCTCGTGATTACTCTATTTGGTCGTCTTTTTCTTATAATGTAGTTGTGTTATTCATTGAAGAAAAAATACTGTTCAGCCTATTTCACATAATATTGATTCATGCATTTAATGTTCCGTATGTACGAAGTATTTACTCACTTTATCATTTCTTCGAAATAGTATTGTTGTCAATTTGTATATTAAAATAAAACACATTGTTCAAAAAGGTTAACTTTCTATCGGCTTTTTTTTTTTAATATTTATACTGCGAAGAGGTTTAAATAAATTACATAATCTTAGTAGCACAAAATTCAATAATTTTTTTTTAATCAAAAAATATTGATGTATAAAAGTACTCAAAAAAGCTTGTTTTAAACAAAATTTAAATACAATGCACGATTAGAAAGGAATTTCAAAATTTTTAGTTATAAAATAAGGAAATATACAAAATTTGTTTAACATTTTTCTTAAAACAACAAAACAATTTAAATATCTTACAGCCATATTTATAAACTCATTAATCGACTACGATCATTTTTTTTAAAGTACCCTCATGGGGTTACCCTCATGGGGTTACTTGCCAACATTTGTGATGTTGAATAGAGGCATTATAAGCTAAACGCGTTTGGAAGTTGAGTAGTGCCTAAATATATGTAAGGACATTTTAGAATTGAACTGTCACATTCACTTTGACATCACATTAAATTATTGTGATTATCAAAAAAATAAAATGCCTTTTACTTGTTCTTGAAACTAAAACTTTGTTATTTTTATTTATTGAAACTAAAATGTTATACTATTATATTAAAAACAAATGGAATTGTTTAGAATTAAATAGATAAATATACTAGCTGTGGATGAATTCTGTGAGATCTGTTCCCGAGTACTAAAACAAAATGTACTTGTTATCGAATCTCGTCAATTAAAAACAAAAAATGGATTGTCCTATACATTCACGATGGAATCCCCACTGCAAGTAAATAATATTATGTCTGTGAAAAAGAAGCTAGATGGTTCTGCAATTTACATCCTAAAGGACTACACTGCGGATGAAAGGGAAAACGATTTAACCTTCGTCAACTGGGAACAAATATTTCGAAACTTGATAAAAAAGTTAAAGTTCGCTTTGGTGAGACCTCCATTTACATCAATGATAAACTTTTCAAATGAAACAATGGTAGCTTCAAAGCCAAACAACATAAAGATGCTGAATTTTTAAGAGCCCTGGTGCAAAAAGCTAATTTTCCGTGCAATGTGATGGTAACAGATATGCACCGCCCACCTTTAAAAGACTTTGATGCTGCTTCTACGTCCCTGGAATGCAAGTCAACATTAGCAACAAGATGTCTGTCAGTTGGTAGCATATAACGTAGCGGATTTAAAAAGTAAGCTAAGTTTTTGTAATTTCTTTACGTATATAAATAAGTTTGATATTTTCTTTTTGTTTGAAACGAATGTATTAAATGATAAAAAGAATGAATTTTTTCATTTTTTTAATGATTATATGTTGTATTGGGAAGATGCTGAAAAGTCACATAGTGCTGGTTGCGCAGGCGGCGGTTGTTTGTTTGGTTTTAAAAAGGCTATCCAAAATAAATATAATTTTAAATTCAATAACTTTTCAGGGAATTTTGCTTTATTTGCAAAATTTGGTGATAAAAATTTATACTTTATAGCTCGATATTTGAATTGCACAAGGTGGACGAGTGATTTTAAAAACAAGAGTTTTTAGGCAGCATGAGATTTGAATCCTTTTGCATTTATGGTGATTTGAATGCTCGAACGGCTGATGGTCAATTTATCGATGGACATTTACTAAAACTTTTTTCTTTTATTTCTCAATATAGAAAATCAAAAGATAAAGTAGCAGATGGGAAAGGTAAAAAATGTTTGGAACTTTTTGAAAATATCGTAGGCGTTATTTTGAATGGAAGAGTACGTGGGGATGCAGATGGTGAATTAATGTTTTGTGGTGTAATGGGTAATTCAATTTATCGATTACTGTATATGCTAGTTTGATTCTTTAGCGCTGATTAACAACTTTTCCATTCAGAGTAAACCATATTCGGATCATATGCCTTTAAAATTGAGTATTAGTACGTCTACATAATTGTGAATACATTCAAACAAATAAACCCATTGAAGGGAAAGTAAGTACATTAATAAATAAAATAAAGACAGGTGTTGGTGCGTTTAATAATAGGAAAAAATTTGTATCTAAACAGATCTGGTTTGATTTTCAGTGTTTGAGTGCAAGGAAAAAAATGTTGAAATTACTTCGACTCTTTTGTATGCGTAATCTAAGCATTTTTAAAAAACAATATGTTCGATACAGATTTCAATATCTTAAATTATGCAAAATTGAAAAGTTGCATCACAAGCATGAAAACATTAAAAAATTGAATAGTGTTAGAAATTCCAGTGACTGTCGGAAATTGGTGAACAATTTGAAACAGGCCTTACCAAAAAAAAAGAAATTCTCTCCAGATTTTTGATTTGTATAATCATTTTAAGACTTTATTCTCACCCCCCGAATGTGAGCAAATTTCTTGGGTTATGCCTGAGATAACAGATGTCTTCCTTGACTCACCTTTTGAAATGTGGGAACTTTCACATGTACTGCAAAAAGCTAAACTTAAAAAAGCACCAGGAAAGGACAGAATCAGTTATGAGTTTTATAAAAATGCACCATCTGGTTTCTTAGAAGAAGTTCTTATATTGCTTAACAAAATATTTTTGCCCGGTGAAATCCCAGTTTCTTTTCGCAGTTCGATAATTATTCCTTTATTTATTTATTTATTTATTTATTTATTAACATAATTAAATTTCTAGTTTTACAAAAAAAATTTACAAAATTTCTAACAAAGGTTTATAATAAGATTTTTAAACAATTTCATTGAAAAAATGTTGATTAAAATTGACATGAATTTATCATTGTTTTATCAAACAAATTGTTATATTTATGATTGTAGAAATTAAATAGTTTAAACATTTTATTTAATGGAGAAAATTTCTCATAATTGGTACGATAGTTTGAAATATGTATAATCTCCGGTATGTTCCTCAAATTTCTTTGAGGAATATTAAAGTTAATACGGGACAGAAGGTGCAAACAGTCTATGTTACCGTTAATTAATTTTATAATGAAAACAAAACATAAATAGGAACGTCTGTTCTCGAGACTGGGTATATCAATTAGTCGAAGTCTGTTGTTATAAGGTGGGAGATCATAAGGATTATCCCATCCTAGTCCCCTGAGCGCAAACCTAATAAATCTTTTTTGCACCTGTTCTAGCCTATTTTTATGACATTCATAATGAGGTGAGATTATTTAAGAAAGGTGATCCTAATAACTGTGGTAACTATAGAGGACTTTCGCTTTTGGATACATTATATAAAGTATTCACGGGGCTTATCTTAAATAGGATAAATGGATGGATTAATGATAGTGACATTCTTTGTGAGTACCAAGCTGGTTTCCGATCAGGTTACTCCACAATCAATAACATATTTAATTTAACAAGCATATCCCACTTAAACGAAAAAAGAAAGAAAAGCACATATGCTTTTTTTTGTTGATTTTTCATGTGCTTTTGATATGATTCCACGTAATTCTCTTTTTTTTTAAACTGTCTTCTTTGGGTTTGTCAACAAAAATAATAACAATTTTGCAACTGCTTTATAAAGAAACAACTTGTCAGGTTTGGGATGGAATCTCTCTTTCAGACTCTTTTGAAGTTAAAGTGGGTGTTAAGCAGAGGTGCAGGGAAATAAGTCCACGGGAACTAAGTCCACTGAGGGACTAAGTTCTCGCTTGAGGTGGGAAATAAGTCCACGGGAACTAAGTCCACTGATGGGCTCAGTTCTCACTTAATGGGAACGAAATCCACTTTACTAAAGTGGTCTTTGTTCCCATTAAGTGAGAACTAAGTCCACTTTCTTATGGGAAATTAGTACACACTCGAAAGTATAAAGTGGGAATGAATTTCCAACAACAAAAACTTATTGATTTTATGTTGGTTATTTTCCAGATTCTTTAACTGCTAAAGAAACTTTGTATACACCCAACCTCGCACTTACCCCAAATCCTATAGTGTGCCCAAGCAGGGGCAGCATGCCCCCCCTTACATACCTCACTGTTTATACGTGTCGTTCCCATGGCTTAACATGGGAATTTATTTCACATTCAAATGGAACTAAAACCCACAGTTTCTTGTAACGAATTTCGCACCTTGCATGGGAACAAAGACCACTTTAGTAAAGTGGATTTCGTTCCCATAAAGTGAGAACTATGTCCCTCAGTGGACTAAGTTCCTGGGGACTTATTTCCCACCTCAAGTGAGAACTTAGTCCCTCAGTGGACTTAGTTCCTGGGGACTTATTTCCCTGCACCGTTAAGCAGAGATGTTTACTTAGTCCACTGTTATTTAGCCTCTACCTGAATGACTTACATTCACATTTACCACGAGGTATTTGTGTGGCCGATGAGATTGTGAAAGTGCTCCTATATACGCCGATGACCTCGTCATCATCTCTGGTTCCCCAAGCGAGCTTCAAAATATGATAGACTGTTTATTCAGCTACTGCACGTTATGGGGCCTAAAAATAAGTTTGTTCAAGTCCAAAATCGTGGTGTTCAGAATGGGTACTAGAATTTCTAGCAATCTCGAATGGAATTATGGTTCTGACCAGATTGAAATCGTAAATGATTACAAGTATTTTGGGGTAACCCTCAATTATAATCATCATTCAATAAACACTTAGACTTAAAGCTTACAATATCTAAAAGTACGATCATATCAACGTGGTCGAAATATATTGATCACCCAAATATCAGTTTCTCGAATAAGCTTAAAATTTTCGACGCCGCAGCCAGATCCCTTATGATATAGGGTGCACAAATTTGGGGATCAAAAAAATTTTATCAAGTAGAAAAACTGTTCAGATTCTTCATGAAACGTATGTTAAACCTTCCCAGCAACACACCTAACTACATGTTACACTTGGAAACTGGGGCCAAATTACCGCATCAGTTATCGCGTAATACGTGACTGAATTATGTGAGTTTGGCATTATGGCTTACGTTATCGAGCTATAAATTACTCCAATTTGACATTTTCATTCGATCACTGATGGGACTCACTCACTCGTCACTGAAGCGGTAATTCGGCCCCTGGCTTAAAAACTCAGTTTCTACGAACGCTTTCTATTCACTTTGACTACATTAATAAGATACTTGAATACCCCAGAAGTAGATTACCGTGAATACTAGCGGAAGAATCAATCGCTCATAAAACGTTTTGGGTCTTAGACTGGCTTAATTTAGGGCAAATGCTTAATATTGAAATTGACCTGTCTAACACATCTTTCAGGAGTGTTCATAAAATTATGTTAATGGCTCTAGAAGTTAAAGAATATGATAATCACATTGCAGATGCTAAAGCCTCTCAGTTTCATGATGTTTATCCTCATTTGAACTATAATATTGCACCTTACTTCATTGATGAAAACTCTACTCACCTGGTGAGCTTAATTTTTAAAGCTAGAGGTAGTTTATTAAATATTAATTATTCATTTGTTTTTATTCATCAAGCAGACCATATACAATGTTAATAATATATAATCTTATAGACTAGTTGAAAATAGTAGCAACAAGCAATGCTTTACAATTAGGTAAATACTTACAATCTAACCACCAGGATAAAGAATATTTAAGCAATACATCAAATTTCTTTTAAATAAATCACGACTAATATTATTTTGAAAGTCAATATAATTACACACTAGATTTGCCTGTTTCAGGCACCGTGTTATCGGCTCGTTGAGACCGTAGTTTACTCTATGAAATGGTTCAAAAAATAAATTACGTACTCGAAGATCTCTTGAAGGAACATAAATTTTTGTCAACGAAAGAAGAAAGGAGCAATCAATTTGAGAAGCGAGGATATCACGAATAAAAATTATTTCAAAATATCGTCTTCGCGTTTTTAATTGTTGAAGGTCAAGAAGATTACATCTAGTACCATAGGAAGGCATTCGAATATTCCATTTTAATCTACATACTGCAATTCTAGTAAATCGTTTTTGGATGCTTTCTATCCGATTAGAATGGAGAACATAGTATGGGTTCCACACTACACAGCAATACTCAAGTACTGGTCTCACATAGCAGTAATATAGCGCCTTGAGAGTAAAAGGATCAGAAAATTCTTTGGAATTACGAGAGATAAACCCAAGTAAGGAGTTAGCTTTCGCTACGATAAAGTCGATGTGGAGAGAAAAAGTTAGTTTGGGATCAAAGATGACTCCAAGATCCTTTTTTTTGGAGACCATTTGTAGATTGACACCATTTATTGAATAAGTAAAGTTTGATGAGGCAAGGTTACGACGAAAATTTATGTAATCACATTTGGACACATTAAGATGTAATTGGTGCTTAGAACACCAACTAGCTAAACTATCTAAATCGTTTTGAAGTAGAATTCGATCAGATGCCGATTTAATACATTTTAGTAACTTAATATCGTCAGCAAACATAAGACAAAGAGAAGATTTAATGATGTGAGGGATATCATTAACAAAAAGAAGAAAAAGTAAAGGTCCAAGGTGGCTTCCTTGGGGAACACCAGAGGTCACAGATATTGGAAGTGATAAAGACGAATTTATGTTGACATACTGGGTTCGACCTACCAAATAAGATTCCAACCATAACAAAAGATTCGAATGAAAACCTAAAGCTGATAGCTTAGCGATTAAGATATGGTGATTAACTCTATCGAAAGCTTTAGAGAAGTCTGTGTAGATAACATCAGACTGAAAACCATCTTCAAGGTTACCTGTGATCTCATTGCAAAGAATTGTTAGATTAGTTGTTGTCGATCTTCCAGAGACAAAACCATGTTGAAACGGGGAAATGAGATCTTTGATCATAAAAGTTAATTTATTATAAACAATTTTTTCAAATATCTTCGGAATCGTTGAGAGTTTACTTATAGGGCGATAATTGGTGACATCCTGTTTGGGTCCCGACTTGTGAATGGGAATAATATAAGAAACTTTCCAATCGTTTAAAAAGTAGCCCGTTCTCAAAGATTCATTAAAAAGACTTGTTAATGGTTCAGAAAGAGCAGCAAAAACAAACATTCAAAGTTTTTTTTTTGTCAAAAAATATAAATAAAAATATAGATTTCTGTAAGCATATATATACATACAAGGAAAAAGTCAAAGAAAAAAGGTGTCTTATAACAAGAAGAGGACAAAGAAGATTATAAAGAAAAAGAAGAACTTTTTTCCAGAAAGCTTGCACTTTTGTCATATGTGCAAGCAAATATATGTACCTATGCTAACACCTGAGCAAGAAGATGTTTACAAAAAAAAAAAAATCAATAACAGGGTTGGAGAAATTTTTCTTTAAAATGCCCCAGAACCGAATTTCGTTTAACGTGGACACCTGCCAGCTAAGGCTTAGTTCCAAGGTGGGCCTACCCACACTAACGGAGACAGATTAAGCGCTGACCACCTCCCTGAGTTAGTACAAGACCACCCAGTAGTAATTCTGCGAACATCTTGGGTCATGTCCACACACCTTGCTGAGGAGCGAGGTCTACCTAGCACCTCTTGAATCCAAGTAAACTTGGAAACCATATGCTTCCAGGATTTGGGGCAACCACACTCACCACGATACTCCCACAAGGGGGCCTACCTCATAGATAGTCTGAAGCAGAGGGGCCGAGCGTCTGCGACACAAAGAACCACTTCATGGGCACTATCTCTCGTGGTACCAGTATATAGCTTCCGGTGAAGTTTCGCGACCGTGAAGGGCGTGAAGGTACACGTACCCAGCCATCAACCAAGGCAGAAGCTAATACTAGGCATGTACCACCTATACGCACAAACATAAAACCCTACCTATGCTCCTCTGAACACCTGAAAATCCCGCCGAAATCAGATAGAGACAAGCTCCATCCGAGTCGTTCAACACAACACATCAGTTCAGTCACCTGAAAGAGGCGGGCGCACCACCACCAACTTGAATTGGTAGGAACGCGCACGAGCCGCATGTCACCGTGTACCCCAAGATAGACCGAGGGTTAAATATTAGGCCCCCCCGCTCCAAGCTCTACCGTGGGTCAGGCCCCAATACCACTAAGCCCAACGATTCACGACAAAGGGTGCAATCGCTGCAGCAGGTTCGCGTTGGAGTGAGCCCATTACGGACTGTGAGTGAGTCAGGATGAGACCTGAACGGCCCGTGTCCCGCCCAACACACATCGGGCCCAGCCCAAGGGAGGAACTATTAAAACGTTCCTAATAAAATTGATCCTGGCGGCAATTCGATCCCAAAATGATATAGCCTTAGCTCTTGCGAAGCAGTCTTCAACAATTGCTGTGACAATGTTACTAGGTGGACTAACTAAGTGATTCAAAATTTATTTGATGATGAAGATGTTGAGGAATCAGCACAAAATCTAAATAACATTACTATTTCCAGTAGTAGTAGAAATAAAACTACAGATGAATCTTCAGGAGAAGAATAAAAATTAATAAATAAAAAATTAAACGAACTCTTTAAAAATAATTTTAAAATTGTATAAAAATAATTTGCTAGAAGTTATGAACCTCTCGCAATTTTGTATTAATATAAATAACGCCCAGCGAAGCGGGCTGATAATAGCTAGTATATGTATATATATCTTAAAATAAGTATTTGCTGATGTTAGTTTTAGTTTAATTAATGTTAGTTTAGTTTAATTAGTTTAAATTAGATCACTCCGTGATCGAGTGAATGAGTCCCATCAGTGATCGAATGAAAATGTCAAATTAGAGCTATCGATTGCTCGATGACGTAAGAGGTAATGCCAAACTCACATAATTCAGTCACGTATTACTCGAAAACTGATGCGGTAATTTGACCCCTGATCTTGAGGCGAATGAGGACTGAATGAATGACGCATTTAACAAGAATTGGAATTGCTGACTATCGGTAATGGCCGTGTTCCTGTCGACGAATCGATATTACCAAATCGCTGGTACTCTGCATTCATTCAAATATATTGACTCTGACTGTGTTACAAACAAAGATGAAGCCACTAATTATCCAACTGAATTTTTAAACTCCTTGGATGTGTCTGTAGTCATTATGCTTCGAAATCTAAAGCAACCAAAACTATGCAATGGAACGCACTTGATGATAAGAAAACGAGGGTTCCAATGATCTCAACGGGTATGCAATTTGAGTTTAAACGAATTCAGTTCCCGATTCGTCTCGCCTTCGCCACGACAATTAACATGACAAGGCCAATTTTTGACTGTTTGTAGTCTCAACTTAGAAAATCTATGTTTTTCTCAGTTGTTCTTGGCATGTTCGCATTATGACAAATGATCCGCTTTATTTGTTCTTGCGCCTAATAAAAAAAACCAAAGCTGTCGTATATTCAATGAAGAGAATTAAACCGAGTGCATCCCATGCTGAACGATTACATAGTTTAATTCAATCATGTCTTGCTGTCACGCGATTGATATACTGAACTTCTGTACTTTTGTATTCCTTTTTGTGTTATTATCTTGATAAAGTAGTGAACTTAATATTTATTTTGTATTCATTGTATTACTTTCATAAAACCATAAATTAAGTTTAGCTAATCTGTAACACGACATTCATTGACCGTTAGGCGGTGTGAAGTCCGCCGGGTCAGCTAGTTATTATTATAAATGTACAAAATGTCGACTAAATAATATAGATAACCTTGCAACCAGTTATAGCGCGACCTTGAGAGCTTTCAGAAAAGGTAGGTAAGTGAAAATGGTGACCACTGGCAGCCTAGCCCTGTGGCGCATTCAGTCCTGAAGTTCGTCATTTTGATAATTGATACGGGAAAATGTGGACATTCTTACAAAGTCAAGGAACTTGCATCAATCAATCAACAGGACCACCACACTCATCTGACACCATCTACACTGTGCCAAGCTAGGCAGCTTGTTGACTGGTGGTGCTTAAACAGTAAACACTCCAATTGAGTGATTTAACTCCCCCCACACAGTAAACTACCGTCAAAGCCCACAATCCGCTAGCTTGGGATCTAAAGATTCAAACGAAGGGGATACTACCGAAGTAACCGAAGAAGAGAAAAAAAAAACTTTCAATTTAAGTGACCGCAGTTCATCCTAGAGCCATTTCGTTGCATTAAGAAAAGAGAATAGGTCTCCGATCTTCCTATCCAAAAGTTCGTCAAAAAACTCCCTTCCTTATGATATTGGTCTAAATTTGGCCAAAACACAATATTTGCACTGGTCCTCACAGCTATGACAGTGAGTGTTGTGGGGAATACCAATTTCGCTGCATGCTCTCCTCTTTGCCAATGTCCCTGAGATATAATGCGGTTAGTTAAAGTGCTCCGCCTACGATTTGATACTGGCTTCCCTGATAGTTGGCAGTTCAGCTTGAAAAATATTTGCAAAGTCAGGTACCCGAAACGACCTGGATGTATTCAAAGTTTCAGAAAAGACTCCTGAACCAATACAACACTCTTTGAGCCATCAGTAAAGATAGTTGTGTCGAAGTCTTTCGTTACGATGTCATCATCCCAGTCAATTCTTCATTTTAGGGGTACAGTAGTAAATGGAGAGTTTGAAAAGAGCTCCATTGGAATCAACTCCTTAACATTGCGGTGGCCATAAGGTTTGGCAATCGAAGAGTTCGATTCCTTTAGTCTTTTGCACTGCAAGATACTAGATACTTAATGTGTTAATTAAGTGGTAAGAGGTACAAAAAAACGCTTACGTACCTTCTTTAATTTATCGATGTTAATGCTTTGTTAAGCAGAAGAAATTTAAAACAAAAAAATGCACGACTGGGTCGCACGAACTTGCTCCTATGTAATAGACTAAAAATTTCAAAAATGAATGTTATCAGGGAAAAACTGTTCATAAGCATAAAATTATTTTTTTTAAATGACTAAAACAACTTCTTTAGTAGTTGGAGGTAAAAAATGGATGACATTTTATTCAAGCAAATATAGGCTTATGCGAGAACAAAAATTATAAGTCTTTGTAGTGGTTTCTTAAAAAAATAAGCTTTTAAATAACAAAATTTTAAAATATTTTTAAGAAAAAAAATTTCGTAAGCCAATTTAAAGTTTTTGTTATTGTTCGAATAAAAATTAAATTTACAAGAAAAATATTGAGTTTTCGAGATATTGAATTTTCCAAAAAAAAAAATGATTTTATTTATTGAAATGCAATGCTTTTTAAACTTTTTGGAAACTTCTCTCTAAAAAATTTCATTAAAATCCGTTATGCCAATAATGAGAAATTCAAAATTTTAAAAAATCGTTCTATGGTAGGTACAGTCAGTAATATCTGGTTTTCAAATTGTTTTTATTAAAAATTAATCAAAAGAAAAAAATTTAAGCAAAATTCTCGGAACCGTTTTCGAGAAAAATACGATTTTCGAAAACCGTTTTTTAACATTTGTATTGTAACGAGTTAAAAATAAATTGTAGACAAAAATTTGAAAGAAAAGTTAAAAATGAAGAAATAATGATACTTACCGACCAATCTACCTATAACCTACAAACTTACCCTATGTAACAAAACTACATCTTTCATAATGGTAAAATTTCAACATTACCATTCGCCCACCAATTTACCGACCATTTTGCTATTTCATTCCCAAAAGGTAACCATATCCGGTACAAATGGCAATAGAATTTCTTTTCGCGACATAGTCGCCATTCTTCAATCGTTCTTTTGATTCGGTTTGCCAGCCCAGACAGACACGCGCAGGAAAAGTTGGTAAGATAGAAAAATAGTGTTCATATTGTAGTTACTATAGTTATTCATAATTTTAAAAGGCAGGAGAAAGGGTGCAAATGGATTAAAAGCCCCGAACTCATCAGACTAGTCGAATATTTACCCAGAACAAACTAAGGATTTTTATCCGCGAGCTGCAAAGAAATCTCGTGGGTAAAAGCGTGATAAAGCGCAGGAATGTATAAGCCCTCGCCCAGCGTTCTGTCCATAAGGTAAGATATTTAAACATCCTGTTAGTAAAACCGAAGGACTAAATTAGGTTTCATTTGTCAGGCCAAGTTTTAACCCCAAAATTCATTTGTGGTTTTAAAACAACAGAAGAAAAGAAAAATCAAAAACAGGCAGAATCCCAGCATACCTCCATAGGTGGAATCAGCAAGAAAGCTGGAAGAAAAACAATAAAATCATTTAGGGGCAGGCAACGGGGAAATAACTCACCCCTGTGTATTAATGACGTCACTCCGGCGGAGTCATGCTGGTCGATGTAGTTTGAGGTGACGGCGACGGCGCGAAAGAATAAGTAGAAAACAAAAATATCTTCACACTACGTACACCGGGATAATATAAATATAAAACGAAAAGAATTAAGATAAAAGAATAGAAAACGAGTGCGAAGTTTAAACGAAAAGAATTAAGATAAAAGAATAAGAAACGAGTGCAAAGTTTAAAAGAAAAGAAATAAGTTAAAAGATAAAGAAAGAGTTCAAGGGCAAAAGCCAAATCGGTTATACGTTATACTTAATAGTAAACAAACCAATGAGAACGTTACCGTGGATAGAAAAGACGTCTCTTCATTTACAGTAAAGAAAAAAAAAAATATAAAAAGGTCCTGTAGTAGTGCGCAAGGTTTCTTTGTAAAATTATAAAATTATCTGTGTAGAAAATCTTTAAAGATGAAGTGTGAGCCAATTTAAAAAAAAGAAAAATTATAAAAAAAAAGAAAAAAATATATATCTTAAAGTACTAGGGAAATAAAAGAGAATCAAGAAAACCTACATATTTTTAAATGTGGATGTAGAGTAAAGTGAAATTTATCAGGAGCAAAGGACTTAGTTCATAAGTTTTTCATTATAAGTTAAATAATGTAAATCCTTTCGCTTCTTTTGAAAAATTTAAAACCGCGAGTGTTATGTGGCGTGTTTTACGGGGCATGGCAAAGCCTTTCGAAAACTTTAGAAAGTGTTAAACTTATAAGCTTTTTTTTTACGGATTTAAACAGATCACCTAAGGAGGAGTGCACTTCAACGAGGGAAAGATCGGGTGAGTTGTACTTATTTGTGTTTATATTTTGTCAGTAGATTATAGTTAAGCATTTTCTAAGGAATAATTTTAACTACTCGTAACACCGTTAAGAATATAAAGAAGAAGAAGCGAAAGTATAAAATTAATAGTGCTAGATTTATTTAGAGTAAAGACGAGAATTGGTAAAGAAAACAGAAGTTATATCTAATATATTGTTACAAATACAAAAGTAATAATACTCATATGAATAAATTATCCCATCGAAAGGAATTACATTTATATAAATCGGTGTCTCGAGTATTTATTTTGTTTGTTTTGAAAAGTAATTTCCAGAAATTTTTATGTTCAGATATACATACATATAAAGTGAGATCTAACATATGTACATACCTAAGATGATGAGATAAAAAGATAACGCAAAGGAAGGGGGGGAAGAAAGGAATTTAGAAATGGAAAAGCACCTAAGGAAGAAGTAAGATATAGAGAGAAGTTATTATTATTATTCTAATTTTGCCTTAAGGGAGTTTCTTTTAATGAAGACGAGCCATTTAAGAGACCGCTACAGGGATATGTGGAACTATGTTCGATATATCTTAGGGAAGGGTTAGGCTTAGGGAGACATTAACTGCTGAGTCTCCCATTTCTTATCGCTTGTGTCGTTATTTCCAGAAAAAAAAAAAAAAACAAAAAAAAAAAATCTTAACACTAAGACAATCTAACGCTAACTTTGCAACTCAGGGTCCAACAATTATTTATAAAATCTCTCTTCATAACAGCTGAACTTTTAGGTCTGAAAAAAAAAAGTAACACCGTCCCACTCCGGCCACAAGAACCACCCCCAGTACGACGAGCTAAGTAAGCGAGCAACGAGCAGACCTAACGTGGCTATGGAATGAGGACAACCTAGGAGCATCACTGCTTAGACGTGCCCGAAAGTACGTAAGGCACTAAAAGTGATGAAGCACCTAGGAAGTAGATTCCTTAAGGTAGATCGAGAACCAGAAGACTTGTTTAAGCTCCTTTTATGTCAGCTGAAGCGGGTGAATCCTCAGCTTCCATAGGTAGATCAATTATAATCTTCTGAGTTTTCTATCGATTGTAAAGGATATGTTAAAGATTTAGATGTGAGTTATAAGGAATTTTTTTTTGATTGGTTAAATAATAAATTCCTGAGAACTAGTATGTTGAATTATTGGATATTCGAAGTGAAAATCGACGGTTTGGTGTTTTTTTTATAGTATGTTTAACATCGGAACATATTCTTATCAAACAAGGATAAAATAGGTTGAATAGTTATCAAGGAGATTCGAAGTGAATTGGAATAACTATCGATCGCAGGGAGTCCTTTGTTTTTCTGTAAGGAATTAAGATTAACGTTACAGATGGCGCCCAACGTGGGGCCCGAATTTGCAAAGTTAGCATATTTTTGTTTGTGGTGAGGAGCGACAAAGAGTTATAAAGGTTTTGAAGGCATTCATTTTTTTTTGTTCACTCGAGGTTTAACACCAAAAGAGAGCACTTTCAACTTAACTATCCGATAGTTTAATAGTTTTTGAACTATGCAGATGTAGTGAGCTGATGGGTTGTCTTTGACCTCAATTCTCTAGTTTGCTGTTAAGTTTTTGTAACCGCATTGAGTGTTTTCCCTCAAGGGACTGTTGTATATAAACTTAACACAAAATTGAGTGAAAGTAAGGTCAAGTGTATCTTCTTATCCTTTCGACCGGTGGTTAGTTGAGGTTTCCTGATACACGACAGTTGCGAACAGGTGGAAGAAGATACATATTAACTTAAAAATAATATAAGAGAAGATAGATGGCTTTTAAGGTTTTCTTTAAACTCTGAAAAAAAAAGACTTCAAATAAGTGTTGTTCAAGGAAGTAGATGTTAGAGTTTCAACGCATTGTCCGGTGGTTGATTGATTAAGTTCTCAATACATGTCAGTAGCAATTTGTTAACACTTCGTCTTTTCGAGAAAAGCGTTTGTGAAGATTTTTTTTAATAAGCGATACCCTGTATAATGTAGTAAACTTTTTTTTGATGATATTTCTTTCTGAATAAAATATAATATAATATTTTTTTTAACATTGGTTAAAGTAATTTTATTTTTGACTATGAATATTTTTCGTTTCTAGTTCTGGAACCCCCTCCTCTCTTCATCTAATTTATGACAGTTTTGATTTAAAGTTTGTTTTTTTTAAATAATTAATTTAGTTTGTATGGATATATTTTGATGACATGGTAATATAGAAGTTATTACATTTTTGTTTGGTTTTCACAAAAAAAAAAAGGATTTGAGATATAAAAAAAAAAAAAAAAAAATTGTTTTAGGTACAAAACAATCATTATAGAGGTACAGTTTTTTTAGTTAAGTTTATATAGGAATAAACAAAAAAATAAGAGAAAATTGACTTTGCAACTTAGGGTCCAACAATCATTTATAATATAAATTTGGTTCAGAACATCAGAACTTTTAGGTCTGACAAAAAAAAAGTAACACCGTCCCACTCCGGTTACAAGAACCACCCCCAATACGACGAGCTAAGTGATCGAGCAACGAGCCGACCTAGCGTGGCCGTAGAGTGAGGACAACCTAGAAGCATCTCTGCTTGGATGTACCCGAAAGTACGTAGGGTACTAAAAGTGAAGATGTAACTAGGAAGTAGATTCCTTGAGATAGTTAAATGAAATTAAGATTAAGTTTAGCTGCTTTTATGTCAGTTTCCCTATGTAAATTACTCATAATCTTCTGAGTTTTCTTGCGATTTTTTTTAGGATCTGTTCGAGGATTTAGATGCGAGTTATAAGAATCTTTTTTTTGTTAATTAAGCAATCCTAGATGACTAGTAGGTTGCATGGTTTTAGTATCCAAAGGGAAATTCTACGGTTTGGTGTGTAGTTGTTTATGAGTATGTGTTATAACGAAACATATTCGAAATAATGAGGGATACAAAATGATCAATAGTTATCACAAGGATTCGGCGTGAATTTAAGTAACTATTGGTCGTATGGAACCCTTCATATCTCTGTAAAGGAATTATAAAAGTTACAGTATGGATGATACCGCTATTTTTAAGTAAAATTAATTTTTTTTTCTCATATCTTGTAGATTATTTTAAGAAACTTTTATTTATCAAATTTTAAAAATATCGAGCATGGGGTTTTCAAAATATTGAGTTTTCAAAAAAAAAAAATTTGAAATTTTTTTTAAAAATCCAAAACAAAATTTTTTTGAAAATTTGAATACACAATAAGATTGAAACTGCTGGGGAGCCTTAACATAACAAAAATGATTAAAATCGGTCGTACCGTTTTTTGATAAAATCAAAAAAAAAATGGTTCCAAGGGGTACCAAAAAAAATAATTTTTTGGAAATTTTTTTTTCAACCATTACCTAGGTTTAACTAAATAAAAATTTTTGATTTTTTTTTTAAATCTGTGGGACAATTTTTGAGAAAAAAAGTATTTATAAAATTTCGAAAATATGGCAGATACCGTTATTTTTGGTCTTAAAAAAAAAGAAAAAGATATCTGGGGGGAAAAAATTGAAACCCATATCTACCAAGTTTGAAGAAAATCGGCCGAGCTGTTTAGCTGTAGTCGAACAGACAGAGAGACAGACAGAAATGCGAGACCCACTTTTTTGGTCTTCGCTATCGAGTTCGATTTTTTTTCCGAATGCATAACTTGCTTTATAGTACCTATAAGGCGGAAGTAAAAAAAGGATTTTCCATTAGGTTTATAAGTTACGATTTTTTTTTCAACAAACTTTAAAAGGGCGACTTTCCTCCAATACTAAGCACACGAGAACTTTAGAGAAATTCAGCTTTGTCGGAAGTTTTTTTAGTTTGCTATGCTTATTTGTGTGTCTAACTTTCCTAGGTTAAATGCTAAAAATCCCTAGCAAATTTTATTGGTGATTAATGTAGACATTAGCATGTGTTGTGCCATTTTGGAAAGATCATTAAATAAATAAGTTTTTATAGTCATAGAATAAATACATTTTTTAAGTCATAGAATTTTTTTTTTCAATTCCAAAGTTGGTGAAAATAAATTTGTTTTTTTATTCAAAAAATTATAATAAAAAAATACACACTACTTCCAGTCACTCTGGTATCCGTGATGGCTTGGTCTTTAAACCGTGAAACCGGAGATTCAGTGTTTCTTGTCGCCTCAAAACTCGGGGTTAGGATTCAAAGGTTTCCTTTGCTGGAGCAATTATACGAGTATGTCTTGAAAACAAAAATCGTCCGTCTACTACGAAGGGAAATGTATTTATTGAAAATCCGAACTTTACTTTCCATCGAACTTTGACTAAGATCCTTGTTAAAAATACATTTCTTCCTCAAGTAACAAAAAAGTTCTAAGCAAAAGAATAAGAAATTATACTAGATGAAAATGTATAAATGCATCAACTTCGCAAAGAACGTGTTGAATGTGGTATCACAAAACCTTCAATCCCAACAGTAATCCTAGAACTTACTCTAAAAAGTTTTGAGTTAAATATTTAAATTTGTGGTTGCGTTGGCTTAGGTTAATTTTAGGGTTACTTTCCGTGTGTGTCGAAGAAAAATTGTTTTTGTTTTCTTATTCACTTTGTCGCTTCCTCGCATTTTTTTGTGAGCTGTATATATTCGACACAGTAGCACTAACTAATGCATTATGCATCAAGATTCAGGACGTCAGAAAGTAAAAACAAAAAAAAAAGTACATGGATACAAAGTTTTTGCACTTAAAGTGTAAGGATGAACCCTGATCTAAGGTATAAAGTTGTGGGTGGTTTGGTGGCGTTGAGTGCAAACTTTTTGTGTGCTCTTGATGGTTCCATCTGAGCGTTTTTATCGCCTTGCTTTTGCGGCAAAAACCAAACTTTACCACAAAGTCATGGAACGGAGGAGTTAAAATTTTGGAGTACCATGCCATTAATAAGAATTCGTAGAAAGGTTGCTGACTGAGTTGAAATAAAGCGAAAACCCTCACGAAACAGATAATTTCTTTGGCAAGGGACAAAACGTTTTTTTGGCGGGAAGTTTGTTGCCTTAGAATAATAATAATTCTGCCATCGCAATCGTCGAATAATTTACGCGCCGGAAAAATACAGCTCTTTGGCTGAGGAGAAAATAATGTAAATGAGTCCGTAAATATTCCTAAAATGTTATGGTGAAAGTTTTCCCCTCAATCATTTGTGAATTAATTTTGTGGATCTTTTTTTCTTCTTCATATTTAATGTTATGTGATGATGACAAGTTTTATGGACTTTAAGTGATAGGGCCATTATTTTTCGACAGATTACTGATGAAAAAAGTTTGCCTTTTGAATAAATCGGTCTTTTTTATTTCTCTTTTCTGAATACAATGTTGAAAGGAACCTTAAATACAATTCAATTATTTAGAATTATTTGCGATTTATTTCAGTTTTTATCCCTTACAAGGTGAGATATGAGTCTTATAAAGTGATGGAAGCATTTTAAAAATTGACGCCAAGTTTTAGGAAAATTGTTTCGGCGTAATATAAGAGCAAAAGACCTTGTTGAATGAGGAAAATTCAGCTTATAGTGTAAATAATCTGGCTATCGGGTTTGAATGTGTTTTAAATTGTTTGGGCTACAACCAGAAATCCGTACCGCAAAAGGGGATACAGGATCATAACGTGGGTCGTTGATTAGAGATAAAGAAAAAATTTCAGTACCCTATAGCACAGTATGGGATTTAGAAAGTAGTAGTTTAGTTTTTGCCGGGACAAAATTTCGAGTAACTTGTAATTAGAAGGCGGAGACTACCGTAGACTTTAACAGTCGCCATCTGAAATTAGAGTATGATTGAAAAGTATTGCTAGGATTTTAGCGGTGCTAACATACTCAATGGTTTCGGCATCAAGTGTCATTGGGCTTATAACCGATAAATCAATTTATATATTTGCGATAGATGGGGAGGGTTGTTGATTTGCGAAATCTTAGGCGGAAATCATTCTTTTTAGACAACAACTGTAAAATGAGGAGCAGATCCTTATTAATATAAATTTCGACATCATTTTTTCCCAAAAGGTCTACTTATCAAGGGTTGCACATAATCAGCGTAAAGACGAATAAAACAAATTTTAGCAACTTTTGGTAACTTCTAAACGAACAATTTCCAAGGCTGTACTTTCCAATAGCTTCACCTAACTTAAGCGAAGTATCCGACGTCACAGTCGAAGAAGTTAGTGAGGCGGTAAAATACTCCAAAAAGGGAAAAGCTGTTGGCCCAGACGAAATACCCTCAGAGTTTTGGAAAAAGATGGGAGACATCGGGTTTAGATGGCTCATGATTCTTGTCTCCAAACTTATACGAGGTGATCGCATGCCTAATCAATGGAGGGAAAGTTACCTTCTTCCAATTTATAAAGGAAAGGGTGATACTCGAAGCTGTGATAATTACCGTTCGATTAAGCTGATGTCACACACCATGAAGATCGTTGAGCGAGTCTTGGGTAGCCGACTGCGAAAAATAATTAGGCTATCTGATGACCAGTGCGGGTTTGTCGGGGGTAAGTCAACCACGGATGCAATCCAGAGTATAAGAATAATTATGGAAAAACATCGGGATTCTTTGGAGGATTTGCATGTCGTATTGGTTGATTTTGAAAAAGCATTCGATCGGCAACCACGAGATCTAATATGGGTGGCCCTCAGGCAACGAGGAGTTCCAGAAACCTATGTGCGGATAATTATGGACATGTATGATGGAGCAGTTACTAAAGTAAGATGCTCAGCTGGAGTCACCGAAGAATTCGAAATCACAGTAGGTGTACACCAGGGAAGTGTCTTGAGTCCCCTGCTCTTTATTACAGTTCTTGATTACCTGCTTGAAGGCAAAGTGACGGATCCAAAAGTGCATCAGTTATTCTTTGCTGACGATGGAGCCATCATAAGTGAAGACCCGATATCCCTACAACGAGCACTTGACGTATGGGTGTATGTTCTAGAAGGAAGTGGGTACCGCATAAGCGCGAAAAAGACAGAATACCTATGCTGCCCATTTTCTGATCCACACAGGCCTATTCCAGACATTTATTTGAATGGAGTAGTGCTTCCCAAGTGTGAAAAGTTTAAATATCTGGGGTCTATGATAAATAACGAAGCTTCTTGTGATGACGATATCAATCATCGCGTAAGCGTAGGGTGGATGAAGTGGCGGGAAAATTCTGCTATCTTCTGTGACCGAAAAATGCCCCCTAAGCTGAAAGGAAAGCTCTACACTTCAGTTGTGCGTCCAGCACTCACATACGGTTCACAATGTTGGACAATGTACAAAAGTATGAGAGTAAGCTAACGGCAGCTGAGATGAAGATGCTTCGTATGACAGCAGGAGTTACAAAGCTTGATCGAATTAGAAGTACGAAGATCCGAGGAAGCCTTCATGTTAAGAATACCATTTCCCAAAAAATTGAACACGACCGACTCAGTTGGTATTGCCATGTTCAAAGGAGAGATCCTGAGAACCCCGTCAAAAAGGCAATATCATACAACGTTCCAATTCGGAATAAAAAGAAAGGTAGGCCTAAACACTCCTGGTACAAACAAATGCAAAAACACCAGCATTCAGTTGGCCTCAGAAATGGAACAATACAAAACCGGGAGGCTTGCCGCCGATTTCTGAGGTCAACCCGGCGAACCCCACAGGCGGATCACTAGTGTGAAGCAGATACGTGGGAGAGTTATGATCCCCTCGACATCGAGATCATAACAGCGCCGAAACAAAGGAAGAAGAAGCAACTTTTGGTAACTCATATATGTAAAGTGGAAGAATCGGTCCAATGATAGATCCCTGTGGTACTCCGCCGTAAACATTGAGAAAGGTAGACGAGTGTCCATTAGCCACAACGCATTGTTGCCTTCCGCTGAGGTCGGTGGGCATAAATGGGGACCACCAGATGTGCACGATGTTGGTTAAGATGTCTCTCATTTTGTGTTTTTTTTAGAATTTAGATCACTCACTCAATCGGACCACCATACTAATCCGAAACCACCTACACTGTTCCTAATTAGAAACCTTGCTGTTGACTGGTGTTAAGATAGTAGGATTGGCTGATCATTGCAATCCGCTAGCTAGCTGATCATTGCTATCCGAAGCTCGCGCTAGAGCCATTTAGTCGCGTTGTGAAAAGAGAACAAGTTTTTGATCTTCATTATCGAAAATTCGTCAATATCGTAAAAAAATGCCCTTCCTAATGATAGTGTTCTAAATTTGGCCAGATCAGGGCGTTTGCAGAGAATGGAGGACGGACGTTTTCCATTTCCTGCTGTTCTCCACTGCTATTACAGTTAGTGTTGTGAGGAATGCCCAGCTTCGCTGCATGCTATCCTATTCACCAGTGTCCGATACAGGTAGCTACGATCCTGGCTATTTCTTTACTGGTTTTGGTCGAAAACAAGACTGATAAGTACGTATTAGTATGTTCGTAGTAAAATCTTTTTGATCGTAATGGATAGAACATTACGACAACATATTGCATATTCTGCAATACGATTTGTGGAAGTCCTCAAGTTTGTAACACCTTCATTGCTTGTAGACGGCTTCTCGTTGTGACAACAGAACAGAAAAGTTACCAAAGCAGACTTGCTCATTTACATTTTGCATATGGTAAAGTGAGTTCCAGTCTTCGCAGTCAAAGTCAGGCACTAAGTTGGATGTGTTTACATTTGTGAGGTCTCGATATTGAAAACTTTGTTGATCAACCAGAGAAACTGAATCTACACATAGAAAAAGCAAATCGTGCTTTGAGAAACCAAGTGTCAAAAGATGGGTGTAAAGCATTACCTTACCAACATCCCTGGCAAGATATAGATTAAAATAGTGAACTGGACACTTTGGTGAAGTGGGTAGCGTAGCGAAGGAGCAGTTAAACTGGACTCCGATTGGGTGCCTTAAATATATTTAGAAAATTTTCAGCTTACCGCTTATTGAACTGATTACAGTAAGTTGAAATCACCACATCGTATATTATAAAACTAACAACAAGAAATTGACTCTAATGTCGTAACCAATTGAATAGTACTTATGTTTATGGTTGTATGCTCTGTAAACTGACCCAACCAAAATATTTTCAGTATTAATTACCTTGGTATATAAAACCTATAGTACTATCAAGAAGACGAAAGATTGTGGCGACATCTTAAGGCTAGGGACTGCAATTGCTAGTTTTGTCTTTGCTAAATTTAATAATAAAATATTCGCTTTTTTACCACTTGTTTTGTATGTTATCCTACCAATGAACTGACTCTTTAGAGAAGGAAGTGTCCTAGGACCAACCCTGTGTTTGTTATATACTAGGGATATTCCAGTAGACATCAAAGCTATCATGATCACCTTTGCTGACGTTACTGCGATATTAATGCCTAATAAATCCGTTACTAAGGCTACAGAAAAACCGTAAATGCAGTCGATAAAGATAGAGATTGGACGCAACGATTGCGTATCAAATTAAACAAAAAATGTATGGCTGACCAATTGCTGAAACTAGTTGCCCTTTTATTAGGATCTAGTGATTTCTTGAATGATTTATATTTTTTGCGAATATTCCACAAATGGGGTGCCAAAAATCACGCGTGACCTTGCAAAAGTTTAAGCCTTGATTACAAATTTTGTATGGCTGATCAATTTCAAAAACTATTTGACCTATTTTGGCCAATTACAGACCAACTAGATGACATACTTTTTTTACGAATCTCCCAGAGTGCTAATATCCCAGAGCCGTCTTTTTAAGATATCGAACGACAAGAAAAAAATAATCTTTTTACGGATGTTTTTCAAAGGCGAAGTTCTTTTAATTGTCAATACTGTTTTCTGTGACGGCGGAATCGATAAAATCGGTTCTCGCTCGCGTTGAAATTAGTTTTGTTTGGCAATTCATAATTAATAGATTCACCCGTCGGTCGGCGGAGAAAGGTTTAAAAAACCTGAATCTTAACGATCCGATTAATTGAACTCAAGTTATAAGCCTTTAAGAGAGTCTGATCGACTTTTTTTAGAGATCTTATAAAAAGTCAAAGTCAACAAAATTGAACAAAAAAAGTCCCCAAAAATAGCCGATAAGGTTCGCTTAAATAGCGATTAATTCGAGAAACTGCGGATTCTTTTCGCAATACGTCAAAAATAGGCATTCCGTAAGAAGTCGGTTGTACAGTGCGTACAGAACAAGCGATTGCTCTGCACTTCATCAATCGCTTGTTCATCTATAGGTTAGGTTAGGTAGAAGAGTGGCTGCCAGCTGACACAATTAGGTCAGAGTTTTGTCCATTGTGATACCCCATGAATTTTTAAATTTTCTCTCTACTCGTTAAAACAATTGGAGCTTCTTATAAAGCATGGGAGAATGTAAATGTCTATATTAATTAGTTCAATAGGTTCCTCGAAAAAATAACTCTCCAAAATGGAGCCTTCTATGTGGTAGAGCAGGGCATGCATGTACATAGTTGAAGGAATGATGACTAAGTTGTTTTTGCCGAACTCCCCAAGCAACACAATTGTCTCTTACAGATATCTTGAAAAGTTATTTTCCAAGTGTTTTCAACTCTTTGAACAATCTTAAAGAGGTCTGTAATACCCAAAAAGGCCTAAAGCGGAGGAGTCTATTGTATTGAACAAAGAGTTCTAAGTAAAGTATTTGTAAGACTTCATAAAGATCATTTTTTGATTTATCTATAAAGACACTTTCAAGTGGCTTTCAAGATGTTTTTATTTTTGAATAGAAAAATTGAACTGCAAAGAAGAAAAATGTATAAAAAATGTCTTTCTCTTTCATGCAAATACAAATTTAATGAAATTCAAATAAAATGGATTGACTAATATAAAAACACAAACATGGCGAATTCTTTCTTTCAATAACTTATGACTGGATTTACGATATTCATTGTATACCCTTTTTATGATTGTGATTTAATTTGAAACCGCATACTCTACCCTACTTATAATTAACGCGCCTTCAAATAGAAAAGTATTTACAAAGAAATATTCAGAAAAATATTGTTATAATAATAAAATTCCCTCAGAATAAAAAAAGAAAAAACGTTTAAGTATGCAGTAGATATGGACGATTCATATATGGGTATGTATCGATGGTATTCCTACCTACAGGGCGCTTTATTTTATGAAAGGTCTTTTTTTGTTCGATCTGAATAATTTTAAAATGTAAAATAATTTCAGCAATAAATACAACTCAAAAGGTTTACAAACTGACCGACATATTAGCACTTACTTCTTTAGAATTTTGTATGAAATAAAATTGAATCAACTTTTTTATTGTATATGGTGATGCTAAGATCTAATTTATACTACAAAACACGAAGAAACATAATAATTGTTTGAAGAATGATTCCGGATTTTTATTGCATTTTTTTTCAAAATTTAAATGTAAGTTGACAGGTTTTATACATCTTACAGAGAAAAGATACAAAAAGACATACCTACTATATGAAAATAAGTAAAAATATATGTCATTCCTTAATTTGTATTTCACAGTGTTAAAATCCCTGGATTAAAAATCTGTTAGAAAGATGTGCTAACTTGACATTTTTTTGTTGCGTCAACATTCTATCAAGATACAAAATATTGAGTTCAACTGTCAACCGACTAAAGAATCACTGAAAATTCAGAAAATTTGATATTATACATAATCAAAATAATACCCATTATCAATTTTATTTGAATTTGAATTTTATTTCAACATTTCTTTTATATTCTGCCAAAGTTCTTCAAATAACAACATTTCCTTCTTTCATTTACTTACATCCGTAGAAACTCATGACTTCGTATAGTAAACGATAAAACATAAAAATCTAGTAAATAATAATTTTATCTTCAATATACGTTTAACAATGTCACCCTTTACAAAATATATGTATTTTATACTGATACGTTAAGATTTGTTAAGAACTCTTTAAAATATCTTAAGCACTTCACGGTAAGATATCGAAACTGAAATTCAAAGCAAAGAGTGAAAAAAGTGTAAACAAAGAGTAAAGGAAGAAGAAAGCTATTTACAATCAGTCAAATTCAAAGAAAAAAAGATCAAACAAAGTGTAAGCAAAGAGTAAAAGAAAAAGATCACAAATTCACAACAATTAGGCTAGGCGCGCACATTCAATTTTTAGGGGTGGCCGTGGCACGATGGATGCGTGCTCGCCTGTCAAACTCATGATCACAGGTTCGATCCCTGCCGTCGTCTATGTCGTTTTAATTCCATTAAAAACCTTCTAAAATTGTCATCAATGGGTTACTGGTTTACTCATTGCATGTTGTTCAAGCATAACACTAACAACATGTAATTGAGTTAAACTACTCGTAGTATGCCCAACAAGGATGAACACGAATAAAATAATGTGAATTATAAGCGACATAGAAATAAGACACGGCATTCTCCGCTTTAGCTCAGCCGCCATCCATGGAGATAAAATATCTGAGACAACAACCTTCAGTCTCAGAACATCGTGCCACACATCTTTCCTATCCTTCTTTCTCTTCCACAACTACACGCCCGCGCTGTGTTGAAACATTTAAAGGGTAATCATAATCCTTTGAGCGCGGGTAGATTATAAGCAACTGCTTGGTTCGAGCAACTAAAAAGTTTGTGTTTTGACACAAACATTATAATGTATAACATTATAATTATACGCACCTGCGCGAACATTCAACCAAATAGTTCATCTGTTTTCTATAAACAACCAAATAGTTGTGCAACTAAAAATTGAATGCGCGCGTCTAACCTTAGATTTCGCCTATTTTTTGTTAAACATAATCATATGCAATGGCGCGCACATTCAACTAAAAAGTTGAGTTGTTTTCTTTAAACAGAAGAGAGAAAAAATGATTTTCGCTTGGTAAAACGACTGAAGAGAAACCCGTATATATATATAATTATAGCTAGTCTTCTCTTTCATATGTTCTTGATTGCTTGGGAAGTGTTGCACAATTCACAATTGTTAGGCGAAATAAAACATTTTTGTTTTTCAACCAAAGAGGAAAGTAGTACTTCTTGATGTTAAGCTTTCATAAATACGTTTTAGTGAAAACTTCCACAGAACATCTTCAAGATGTATTCGAAAGATTAAAATGAAAACCTCTTTCAGCATTTAAAAACTACTCTTTTTAAAAAGGTTTTAAAGAGGGTATATGGAGAGTCAATATAAAGACATTTGTCATGAATATCTCTAAGATGTTTTAAGGAGCATTTATTAATACTATAACAAAAATAACATTTTAAAGAGCAAATTAGGAGGTCATAAAGTGAAATGGTATTAAGAAGATTGAACTAACAGCTTGTAAAGAGCTGATACATTTATTGAAGTACTCTCCAACAGCCTTATTTACTAACTCGTTTTAGCGACGGAGTAAAGTTACTTCGACTTTACAACGGCTCTAATCCTGAAAACCTTATTTATAATGAAAATGCACGAGGAATAGCGGTGGAATAAGCTAAAACTGGTTCATAGGAGGTTTAAGGCCGTCTTAGTATCTAAATGTCATTTTGAGATGACATCTGTGAAATTTACAAAAAGGAGTGTAAGCAATTTTTTTTCGTTTCTTACTAAGACAAAAAGGATTATTTTGCAATAATAAATTATTTATATTTTCCAAACGCTTTAACAGTTGTACGGTATTGGGAACACAATGTGGTTTGGTTGGTACATTCATTTATTGGATTTGAACTTTAAACAATTCAATTTCCAATATGCATGCAATGATAATAAAATGAATAATAATGGAAATCAGCTGGGGTTTGATTTAGATGTATAATAACCAGAGTTTTAGATTTGTCACTTTTTTCTCAGTATATTTGACATAAGGAAGGCGTAGCTAAAACGGCTAAGAAAATAATTTAAAATAAGGATTTGTTTGACGTGGCGTAAACCCGAATTAAGTGCTTCGGCTCGGTTTAACTATTCCGAGGTTAAACCCAGTATTAGTGAAAAATAATAAATAAGGCTGCAAGAGTTTATGTGTTGTTTGGGTCCTGGGATAGTGTACTTAGTGTAGTGACTTAGAAGTAGTCCGAATAAGTTCAGAATGATGGAATGGAGAATTTCGTTATTGATCTATTGTGAAGAAGCTTTTAGGCAGGCGGTTGTACTCACCACCGTCTATTTGGTGAAAATATCTAAGGGTGGCAGATAGAACAGACTGTCTAGTATGACAGAGAAGTCGTTCGTAGTGCTCCGTTTATGTAAAGCCAAGATGAGCTTTGGACTTTTACAATTTACTACCTTTTTAAGTCCGATCCACCATAGTGCTGCACCATAAATATAAATCAGTCTGATTACCGAAGTAATGCATGAGTAATGCAGAGTCGGGGGGCCCTATTTGTTCCCAATAGCTTTTTTACATGAATAGAATGCCAATGTTGGCCTTTTTGTATATTACGTTTCCAGATTAATTTTTAATCTAAAATTAGATTCATGTATTTTGCTTCGTCCAAGAAAACTATTGGACTATCTTTGATAGAAATAGGATCTACATGAGGAATTATATTTTTTGTTAAAACTTTTTGTACATGTAGATTTAATAAATCAATCTATCTATTTCCAAGAGAATAGGACAAGTTCCGTTTTGTAATGGTTGACTTCCAGTACACACCGCTTTCCCCAGTCTGTTAGCTTATTTTAAGCATTTTGTAGGAATTCTTTTTAGATGTATAAGGACAATTTCCTGATACGGTAATAACAACACCGTCCGCATAAGCAATCACTCTATAACCCGCAGCTTCCATGCATGTTAGATGCTCATGGCCTAACCGCAACGTGTTTGACCAATTTTATGGGCCTCGTCGCAGGAGTTGATTTTATTTTTGCTCAAATCAGAGTCTACCTTCAAGTGTACAGTACCCCGTCAGCGAACACACAGCGTTACCTGTAAAATTAAATACAGATACAACAACATGGCCGCTATGAACTGTCAAAATCTAACCGGCACTATTACAAAACCCTTTGGTTGGAGTATTCTCTCCTAAAGTTACAGCCACTTTGATTTTACAGAGTTTATTACCACAACATGAACCTCAAAAATGTCTGTTTTAGTGGTTTAAATGGTTTATACACAATAATTTTGAGAAAATTAACTTAACTATGCACAAAACCAAATTTAAATGTGGTTTGTACGTACACAGCTATATTACAAAAACTTCTACCATCAACCATATTACCTATCTGCCACAAAATCAAGGTAAAGTGAAGACTTTTCTATTTACATAAATATTTTCCCTTTGATTTTGTAAAAAAAAAAATAATTTACCCTTAACAAGTCTTCCTTTGAATTTAATTTGATTTAACTTAAGAGATACCCACATGCTGATATTTCCTAACCCCTAATATATAAAAGTCATGGTGACGAAATCTCTTTAAAAACCATTAGCAAATACTGTTCCCCGATAAAACCACAAACAACCCACAAATTCTCTGATGTATCTGCACCATAGTGCTTCCTTTCCATCTGTTTCCGTTCTTTGTTCCTATTTAAGAATTTACAAATCAAGGAACTGAACGATGGTCTTGCTGCAGAATCACTTAGGCATGCCATCAATGAACTTGCACTGTTTGTATGTCTGTGAAGGCAAAAAAGTCCCATGTAGATCCATATCTAGTTGACCCCAAATGTACAAAATTACCGCACTAAATCTCATATAGGACATGGTATTTCCCCCCACCCACTCGAAGTACAAAAGGTTCTGCTGCAAACATACATCGCATAATGTTATTTAGAAACTCCGGTAGCAAGCTCTCTTGGCAGAACATTTCAGAGGACCGCAAACTTCATTTTAAGTAAACTTCCGGTGCAAATGGCGAACTTTACTGTTCTGCTCACTGAAGTTTGATTCTTAAATAATTTTCAATTTGAATAATGTATATGCATTCACGTCAAAATGACAGTTGATAGCCCCCAGAAGATCCACGGAGTAATCCTGGTGTACAAAACCATCAAAATGCATCTCCACCAATGTACATACAAAACGCCTTGGGTAAGTCGGAAGTAAATTTCGTTTTAATAATAAAATACCACAATCTGAGCGGTTGGAGCGAACAACAGGTTTTTGTATGCTTTTACCGTTGATTTTCCCATATTGTGCAAGTACCTAGGAAGCTGCTGGAAATGAACATTTGCATAGTGCAACAGCCAGCGAGAGGATGTGGGAATTGGCTTCAAAAAGACGCACTTTAACTCCATCGGATATTAATAATGGGGAAGCAGAGCATGAAGCCATGTTGCAGTGATTCTCATATCCGGTGCAGGTACATCAACTGCATATGAACATGAAAGGCTTATAGTATTTAACTTGTCTGCATGCAGACATAATGAACGGAAGGGTTAAATAAAAATTCTTGGGTCTGTGGTTTTATAAAATCAGAGTTGTTCGTCTTTGTGGAGATGAAGAACATTATTCGGAAGTAAAATATAAGTGAAACATCAATTTACACATCCACGAAAGAAAAAAAAGATGAAAAAGTTTCATAACGGAACCGGAAGCTATGACAATTTATTACCGACAATTTACGTACTAATCGAATGTCAAAACCTTTGGAGAGTAACAACAAGCGGAGTTTGACAAATACAAAACAAAGCATTTTGCACAAACCCGCTAGTTTATACACAAACCGCTTTTAATAACAGTAGAACATTATTAATAAATTGTTGACTTCGAATTAAATAATTTCTGTGTTTGAGGTAAAATAGCATAGCCCATAAAAATTATACTTTCAGAGAGCTGAATTTTGGTCGAGCTTTCTTTTTATATGGTGAAGGTTTTAATTTTGATGATTACTCGTACAATTTTTTTTTTAACTTCCCATAGGGAGTTATTGTAATCGGTCCGATTTGTCAAATTGGAATTTTTGACATTTCTCGACGTTTCAAGGTCCCTAGAGGCTATTTCAATCATTTTTAGAGAGATGTCTGTGTGTGTGTGTGTACGTACGTTCGTACGTTCGTACGTTCGTACGTTCGTACGTTCGTACGTTCGTACGTTCGTACGTTCGTACGTTCGTACGTTCGTACGTTCGTACGTTCGTACGTTCGTACGTTCGTACGTGCGTACGTTCGTACGTCCGTACGTCCGTACGTTCTTGTACCATTTTTCGTCGTCGATATCTCAAGAACGAGTAAAGATATCGACTTCAAATAAATTTTGTTTGATAGATAATAACTTCAAAAGAGGCTGAAAGGGCGTTTATTAAAATTCAGTGAGTAGTTTTTTCACTATAACGGTTTTAACAAAAAGTAAAAATTTTGGTTAGTTTCAAATATCTCACGAAAAAATAATGCTATTGATTTCAAATAAAATTTAATGTGCTCATTATAAGGTCATACAGATTTGGTATGAATTTGGAAAAAAATGAACATACCGTTATTTTTTTAAACAAAAAAAACTGAAAAAAAAATTTCATAACCTAGATATTCTAAGAACGGAAAATAATTTGAAACTCAAAATAATTTTATTTTACGAAAAATAATGTGTTTAACAACTGATGAAAATTTCAAAAAAAATCAGTTTATAGTTTTTTTACAAAAAATAAAAAAACTATATAAAATTCTATTGAAAATTGGTAAAAATTGTTTTTCGACTCAAATTTCTCGAGAACTAGTAGCGATATTGACTTCTAATTTAGTTTATTTTATACATAGTATAATTTTGTACAATTGGTAAAATGTTGACAAATATTGAATCAATAGTTTTTTTTTTAAATAAAAAAACTATTAAAAATTCTAGTGAAAACTAGTTAAAATTGTATTTCAAGTCGAATTTCTTGGGAATGAACACCGATAGTGCCTTCTAACGTATGTTGTTTTATACATCCATACCTTCCCGTAAGATGGTATACTAAGTGACATTTCTAAAATTGTTCAGGAAACGAAAAAACGAAGAAAGTTCTAGTTGAATCATAGTGTGCTAAGAGACAATTTTGGTTAAACTAAGTGACATCTAACACAATTTTTTGTTGCTCACGACAATGAGATCTTTATTAATGTCGCTTAGCATAATTTTTTTGGCGGATAATACAAATTTCAGGGGGCAACATTATTTTAATGAAAAAACATGGCAGTTGATAAATTTTTTTATTTGTACTCTAGTTTCCTTTTCATGCATAATAGGTTGGCGAGACCCAGGCCAGAACGTGGCCCTTAACATATAGGTACTTAGTATATTTCCTCATCAAAAAGTCATTTTGGAAAAAAGTGTCGCTTAGTACATTCTTACGGGAAGGTATCGACATAATACAATTATTAACATATGGCTAAATTTTGACAAGTATAGAATTGACAGTTTTAACAAAAATATAAAAAAAAATCTACTAAAAAGTGGTAATATTTGTTTTTCGACTAGAATATCTTGAGAACGAGCAATGATACTGACTTTGCCACTATTTAATTTTATACATAATACAATTTCTAACAAATGGTTTATAGTTGACATATATTTAGTTTCAGAGCGGATATATTTTGTAAGTACCCTTCCATCAATAACCAAACCATATCTTTTATGTTTGAATATTTCGTTTTTAAATTTTTTTCAATTAAAATGTTTGGAACCGAAATAATAAAGTAATTTCTATAATATATTACATAATTTTATAATTTTATTATCAACTTAGTTTTTAGAAGAATGTTTGTACTGTACATACGTATATGAATAAGGTTGTTCAGTTGTACCCAAGTCCCACATATTCAAATTCCATTAATAGCTATGGTAAAATTGAAGAAAACGTCACAATATGTTTTTATCTAAATACGAGTATAAAGTTTTCAAGACTACAAATGGGAAGTTATCAGTGTGGGTCGCACCCAGCCTCTTTTATTTTTTTTTATAATCTACTCGCGTTCAAGGGATTATGATTACCCTTTAAATGTTTCAACACAGCGCGGGCGTGAAGTTAATGAAGAGAAAGAGAAAGGATAGGAAAGATGTGTGGCACGATGTTCTGAGACTGTTGGTGGTTGTCTCAGATATTTTATGTCCAGGGTTGGCGGCTGTACTAAAGCGGAGAAATGCCTTGTCTTATTTCTATGTCGCTTATAATTCACATTATTTTATTCGTGTTCATCCTTGTTGGGCATACTAGTTTAACTCAATTACATGTTGTTAGTGTTATGCCTGAACAACATGTAATGAGTAAACCAGTACCATTAAACCATTGATTACAATTTTCAGAAGGTTTTAATGGAACTAAAACGACATAGACGACGGCAGGGATCGAACCTGTGATCATGAGGTTGACAGGCGAGCACACAACCATCGTGCCACGGCCACCCCTAATTAGTAGAAAAATTTTAAAAATTACAATTTTGTTGGCTAAATTATTTCTATCGTGTGTGTTTGGGTATATCCCGTCATTAGAAAATAAATTTAGTGGTCGAGTTAAGAGAAATACCGTCATTTTGAGAAAGGTGATGTTTTCGTTTTCATGAAATAACTCATTTGAATTTCAGCTCTGTAAGCTGATTTAATATTTACTTATAGTACAACTTTACGTATGTACAACTAAAACTGCAGCGTATGATAAGCTCATTAGATTCTGATCTTGAATGCATTATGAAATGGGGTACTAACAACTGTGTGGAATTTAATGCTTCGAAAACACGAAGCTGTCCTCTGTCGGCTAAGCCAAACATACCATTCATGTCTTTAACGATGAATGTGAATGGCACCTTCATCAAAGAAACTGAAAAGCTTTCCATAGTACTTATGTTAATGACCTCCTTTTATGGAATGATAATATATTCAACGTAGCGAAAAACCCAGCGAAATGATTAGGTTTCATTAAAAGATGCAATAAATTTATTTCCCCTTTCGATCTGGCTACGATCTATAAGGTATACATACTTACATACACCCTTGAATATAACTCTCATATCTGGACTGGTGCCCCCATAACTCATTTGAACCTATTGGATAAAATTCACAATAGAACACTTAAACCATTGTATACCTATATATCTTATAGTATTATCAATTGACGTGATTTTAAGTTAGAGTCCCTAGCCTGTGGTGACGCTGAAATCAACAAAATTTGTCAGTGGAGAGTAGGATAAGAAAGATAGAAACAAGTAGTCAGAAAGAGAAATTTTATTATTTTCATTTTTCAACGAAAGATAGAGTAAGGGAGTAGGGAGATTTCCGAGTGAAAAACAATTTCTTTTTTGACCTTTTTCTGTTGGCCTGTTCTGTTCTGTTTTCTTGTTTGTATGTTTTTGTGAGTATGTATTGAGGTAGATATATTTTTTGCTTGAACTTGTTTGTCTGAACACATTTTCTTTGTATGGTTTTTGTAGGTATTGAAAAAAGAGATATGCCTATCATTTGATTTGAAATTTTCAATTCTGGTGAAAAATCAAATACATAATTACTATCTGAAGCGAGAACTCTCAACCAATGCTACAAAGATACAATGTGTTCTAGAAAACATAATAATTGCAATGACAAACTTTATAAAAAGTAGGTATATTGGCGATAAATTTTATGGAAATTAGTAGATACCTAATTAAACTGTTTTAATTTTAAATAAGTACCTACAGCCATACATTTTTTTTCCAAATTTTAGAAAAAAAAATTTTTTCTCTAGAATGTTTTTGTTTTACTTTCGTATTTACGGCGGATTGATGAAAAAAATTTCGAGGATGAAAAAAATGTTAATTTATACTAGTTTCAGGGCTTCAAATGTTCATGTAAACGCACTTATTCACGTATAATTGTTGATAACTTTTTTACAAGCAATCGAATTAAGTTTTTATATTATATTCTTATTTTTTATTTTTTGTTTTTTCATAATCTATACACAAAAAAGAAAAAACAAACAAATTAAAAAGAATCGTACGAAAATGTTGATTTTTCATGTTTTTACAATTCAAAATAATAACAATTTCTCTCAAAACTTACCTTTTTCACATATCATTTGTACCTTTTTTATCAAGTAATTATCAAAGTAATCGTTTTTTTGTAGATTAACAAAAATAAAATGCACGACAAGGTCGCACGAACTTGCTCCTATGTAATAGACTAAGAATTTTAAAAACGAATGTTATTAGAGAAAACTGTTCATAAGCATAAAATTTATTTTTTAAATGACTAAAACAACTCTTTTAGCAGTTGGAGCTAAAAACAGGATGCCATATGTTTTAAGCAAAGATTAGTTTATGTAAGAACAAAATTATAATTCCTTGTAGTGGTTTCTTAAAAATAAGCTTTTATGGTCGTTTTAAAAAAAATACATTTTTAGCGTTATAGCTTCTATTTTTTTTTTTGCATTTCAATTTAAAGACTTGAAATTTGGCATGGAACTGTGTTTATATGTCAGCATTATAAGAAAAAATTTGCAGATCGATTGATGGTAACGAATAGCCATGGTAGTTAATAATGTGTAATCTCCGTGGCCTTTTTGGGATGTGATTTTCATGCTTAATCAGTTTTATTAATATTTTTAATGATGAAAATGATTTTTTATTTAAGTTTGGGCCTTGTCGTTTGAAAGGCTTTCTCTCTAACTTCAATTTTATGATATGCCAAAAAAAAAATTGTTTTGTTGTCCGAATTCTTAGTTGAACGAGTGTGACAAGATTTGGAAAAAAAAAACCTAATTAAACATTTTCGCTTTTTCACACAACTAAACAATTTTTAATAATTTTTTACGATGCATTATCTTATAGTACGTCTAAAAACCTTTAATTTCATGTTTTATTATAATTTAATTATTGCAGTTAATTCCTTTAAAATTTGCATACAAAATAATTTTTTCATCCGAGTAAAAATTCAGTGTAATCTCCCGGGCCTTGTTATCTTTGTACCGTATAAATATTTTTTAGTCTAACCACCTCCAAAAGAAAGGTATTTAGACTCATACTTGAACCTAATATAATTTGGATGACATTGAATTACATTGATTATATTAAAATTAAGAAATAGTCGATTTTGTAATCTCCCTGGCCTGTAATCTCCGTGGCCATTTTCGTATTTGTTTTTTAATAAATGTTCTTTTAGTTTATAATGGCTCATATCATTATTAATTTTTTTTATATTCTAGATAAATATACTGAATTTCATCATTCCTTACAATATTGGTACCGTAAAAGTTCCAAGAAAGTTATGTGCCGTTATTTAAAATTATTTTTTTTTGTCTTTCATGCTTTTAAACAAAATCATTTCGTAAACAAACAACTTTTTAACTATCTTATTAAATTTAGTTGCTTTCCACAAAATTTCAACTATTTATTGTTACTATTTATTTTGTGGATTATTGTTATTTTATGCAAGAAAAGAACATTTTTAGTACATTAGAAATTTTCAATTTAAATTTTTATCAAAAAATACTCGTAAAATGGAAAATATTTGAAATTATTTTTGCGCAACTCGGAGAACTCCTTTTCTACTTGTTTACTATAGATTTAGAAACTAAAACCCAAGAAAAACTGAAAAAAAAATTTTTTTCAAACGATCAAAAAAAATGTCAATTTTTAAAAAATTACCCTTATATACAAAAACATTTTTAAGAAACAATTTTGGAAGCCCAATTTAATGTGTTTATTAATGTACGAATAAAAACTAAATTTCCAAAAAAAAAATACTGATTCGTTTTTGAAATATTGAATTTTCCGAAAAAAAAAAAATGATTTTTTTTAATTCAAAAATATATGTATATTTTTTAAAGCTTTAAAATCCAATGTTTTTTTTAACTTTTTAGAAGCTTTTCTATACAAAATTTCATTGAAATCCGTTATGCCGATAACGAAAAATTCAAAATTCAAAAAAATCGTTCGACGGTATGTACATTCAGTAATAGGTATCTTGATTTCAAATTATTTTTTTTTATTAAATTATAGATCCTAAGAATTAATTGAAAGAAAACAATTTTCTCGGAACCTTTTTAGAGGAAAATGCGATTTTCGAAAACCATTTTTTGACATTTGTATGGAGGGTACCGTTATTTTTAGGTAAAATACATTTTTTTCTCATATCTTGATTATATTAAGAAAAGAAGAAATTTTTATTTCAACTGGCACTGCAACTGATTCAAAAAAGCGGGAAAATTATTTGCAAGAAAATATTTTGATATGGCATATGTCTAAATAGTAAACAAAAATACAGTGCAACAATAATATAAGGTACCTAAATATAACGACTTACTCGATTTAACAAATTCTTCGTAATCCCCCTAAATTGTCCATAAGAGTTAATGTAAAATATACCTTTACATTGCGAACATTTTTTGCGAACAACCTCTTTATAACGAATTTTCAACTATCAAGAAAAAGGATAAACACCTTTAACTAAAGAATTTTCTCAACCCAAACCTTTATATAAAGTTCCCACCAATGTA
The DNA here is from genome assembly GCA_963931855.1 of Philhelius festivus. Lineage (NCBI taxonomy): Eukaryota > Metazoa > Arthropoda > Insecta > Diptera > Syrphidae > Philhelius > Philhelius festivus. Next base: position 172,782,920 of record OZ007555.1, read on the forward strand.
TGACCCTTAATCTCATAGTATGTGATTCATGTCGCTACAGGTTTCGACCCGCTTTTGTTCGTAAAACAATCATTGTTGTTTGATGGAAAGTAATGCAAATACTGCTGCTCGTCACTTTTACCTCTTATACCTCTTTATAACTAATTTTAGACCAATCTAACCTCAACATAACAAACCTCAGTTCAACGAATTACTTGATATAACGAATATTTACTTGTTCCCTTCCGATTTGTTATATCGAGGTTGAACTGTATACATGTATTCACAAATCCATAAAAAACCATTAAAATTTGCAGAGGAAAAATCAGACAGACAGTCATGGTTGCCAAATTGATTATTTTCAATGCATTATGATTCGAATCATTTGTTCCATATAATTTTGAGATTTTGATTAATTTTTTATATTTTCTCAAAATGTGTCCCTTTACTTACCCAAAACTAATAATTTCCATTTTTAACCAAAAACTAACGCCGCTACCCATCATACAAATGTTGAAAACTGGTTTTCGAAAATTGTATTATTCTCGAAAACGGCATCCAGAATTTTAATAACATTTTTTTCTTTCGATTAATTCTTGCGATCTATAATTTAATAAAAAAAATTGAAATTAAGATATTACTGTCTGTACCTACCATAGAACCATTTTTAGATTTTAATGAAATTTTGTATAGAGAAGATTTTAAAAAGTTTGAAAAATATTGCATTTCAAAACTTAAAAAAAAAATATTTTTTGAATTTTTGAAAAATACCATTTCTTTTGGAAAATTCGACATCGCAAAAACGGTTCAATATTTTATTTATGTTTATTCTTACAATAATAGAAGCTTTAAGTTGGCGTACTAAATTTTTTCTTAATTCATATTTGCATAGCATTCTTTTTTATCTCTTACTACTTAAGGAGTTTAAAAAAAAATTATTTTATGCTTATGAATAGTTTTCTCTAACAAAATGGTTTTTAAAATTCCTATTCTATTACATAGGAGCAAGTTCGTGCGACCCAGTGGTGCATTTTATTATTTAAAAAAATATAAGCCAGTAAGTGCAACAAACTCAGTTATTGTAACTGCCTATATTTCTATTAGTTTCGTAAATCGAGTTTGTACTTTTTATCCTAATAATGAACTGTACACATATTCACATATATTTTATTTTATTTACAAGTATTTAAGGTAAAATAAGGCTAACCAAAACATAAAAAACTTTCTTTTATTCTATATGCCATGATTACATTCTATATTTATCGTTATTTGTTTGTGGCAACCATGGTCACAGATTTATATTTTTTCATACAAATATATTTTCCCTATCCTCACAAAACGTCACATATACATCCATGAATATAATTTTCTCGTTCTGTTATTATTCCTATTTTTTCTTTCAGCGCACATTCTCAACACAATTTATTTTTTCTCATTCTTCCATTATCTCTACACCCATATTTTGAAGTCTCCAAAATTTAGCAGAGACACATTTTAGCAAATGCGGTCCGTAGCCTGAAGATGCCGCCACAATCTTTTGACTTCTCGATATTACTATAAGATATATAATACAATGCTTAAACTTATAGGAGAAGCATCAATTATGGAAACTTTTGTTTCTCTTGAACACAGTCGTAAAGCCTTTGTATATAAAAACTATAGTACTCTCATGGAACAGAAAAAAATGTTATGGAATACACTCTACCGATGGCGCTGTCGGAGGAAAAAATTTCGTGGAGACTTTCGATTAAGGGTGGGGTGGTAATTGAGGAAAGAACGAGAACATTTTTTTAGCCACGTGGCAATAAGAAAGACGAGAATGAGAAAATGAAATTTGTTTTGTGGCATTTTTCTTTTGAGGGATCTTCTGTGTGTTTTGTTGTTATATTTTTTTGTCAAGAATATTTGTTTTGTTTTGTCTATTTCATACGCAACAAAGCAACGTTGTTAAATTTCGGTATATTTAACCAAAATACAACGTTGCTTTTTATTTGTATGGACACACATACATATTTGAATAGATTTAAGTAGGAATAATTTTGAAATTTGATTCTTGATAGGATTAGGCTTTTTTTAATTTTAGTATACCTACATAGGTAATTTATCTTAATATATTAGGTAACTTATCTATGCTGATTGCAATTATTATTATGTTTGTTATTCAAAAGTATAATAATTGGTGTAATTTTAAAAAATAATAATTGCAATCAACTAGGTTAACTGCCTACATTAGATGCAGTGGGTGGTTAGGTAGTGGTAATTGTTTTTTTTTGCAATTAATATAATTATGTAAATCTAATAGGTACGTATACCTATATTTTTATTAGAGAAAATAGCTTTTACATATGTACATACCTATATAAAATATGGTATGGTAGAAAATAATTTTGATTACAAAAAAAATATTTGTATGCGTTCATAGGTATTTATATAATTAAAAATAAAAAAAAAAGAAATTTGATATATGTAGGTATAGACCAATTTTTAAAATTTATTCATATAAACTTTGTTAGCAAAAAATATAGAAAATGTTTAATACTTTTTATGTTTATATAAACAATTTCAGAAATGTATAAATATTCACATAAAGCAATTGTGAAAAAATAATCAAATAAGTTTTTCGAGAAAAAAATAATTTTAGAAAACTTAAATTAATTAAAAAAAATTAGAATAAACAGAATAAAATTATTATTGACATAATATTTAAAAAAAAAATCAGATACCTTTCTTGGAAAAAATAGGTTGTCTGCATTTACAAATTGCCAATAAACAATTTTAGAAAAATTAAATAAAAAAGAAATATGGTGTCAATTTTAAAAAAATTATTGATGCACCCCACATGAAAAACTTTGAAAATAAAAATAAACGTTTTTTTATAAAAAATAGTTTTTATCCATATATTTTGTAAAAAAAATAAGATATTTGCCCTGCGAATTTTGAACAAACAAATATTTCTTTTAATGTTTGTCTACGAATTTTCATCAAATTTGGAAATTATTAATTCATTAAAATAAAAATTTTGTTTTTTTTTGTAATTTGTTAATATAAATATAAAAAGTACGAATTTATGCAAACAAAGTTTTAAAAACCTTTTATTATCAAACTAATTTTAAATATAAGAAATTTCTTTAAAATTGTTCTAGAAAAAAATTTGGGATAATAATTTTAAGTATTTAAAAATAAAGATTCTAGGAAATATTTTCAAAAATTAATCGCTCAAACATTTTCAAGACATTGATTTTTCAAAAACAATTTTTTTAGATAAAAAAATATTTTTTCGTTTTCTCTATCATCGTAAAGTCAACTTTGATCAAAATCTCGAGTTAAATTTTTTCCACATAAAAATATTGAGCCGTTTTTGAGATATCGAATTTTCCAAGAAAAAAAAAAATACATTTTATACATACATATATTTTTCTTCCATTAGAAGTAAAAAATGTGAAAATATTTATTTTTTTTTTCGAAAAACAAATGTTTATCTTTAAATGCGATTTGCGGCTAAACGGAGCTTCGTAGACCCCCCAAAGTTGACTTCTTCTAACGTGATTTCTGGCTAAACTAGGCATCTTAGAGGATTAAAAATTGCATATTCGTGGTCTAGGGAGTGCCACCTTTCAATCCACGTATCGCATGTAACGAAAAACAAATGTTTATCTTTAAATGCGATTTGCAGCTAAACGGAGCTTCGTAGACCCCCCAAAGTTGACATCTTCTAACGTGATTTTTGGCTAAGCTAGGCATCTTAGCGTGTTAAAAATTGCATACTCGTGATGTAGGGAGTGATATATCACATAATTTTTTTCTAATTGATAAAATTTTAGTCAAAATTAAAGTTTTCAAAATTCTACATTTTGAAACTCTACTTCTCCAAATTCCGCATTTCGAAATTCTACTTCTCAAAATTCTGCATTTCAAAATTTTAATTACTAAGTAAAAAAGCACAAAATTTTAAAATATTATTTCCTAAAATTCTGCATTTCAAAATTTGCCTTTTCAAAATTTTACTTACTAAACTTTCTGCATTTCAAAATTCCTTTTTCAAACGTCTGCTGTTCAAAATTTAACTTGTTAATTTTTATGCATTTCAAAATTTAATTTCCCAAAATTCTGCATTCCAAAATTCTACTCTTCAAAATTTTAGCTTTCAATATAATTGTTCTGTATTTCAGAATAATACTCAAAACTCCAATTCTCAAAATTCTTCATTTGAAAAATCTGCCTACAAAAATAATTATCTATCGACACAAAATAATTGTTCTGAGTGGTAACCGTTTAAGAATTCGTGTATTTGAATAAAAATCCTACATTATTTGCTCCAATATAAATACAACAAAAATCAAACCCAACAATATACCGTTTTTTCTCTATGCGTGAAACAAAAAATGCCACCTCATACTTATTTGTATAGAAAATTGATAAAAAGAAAACAGAAAATAGCTTTCTTGTCGTCGCTTTCTTCTGCACCTTCGGTTTGCTTTTACCGAAAATATTATCACCCCTTCCTGATTATTGTCTGTCCTTACTCTCCACAACTCTTATGGAATATGCTCGTATGGCGCCGAGTTAACACCCGCATTTGACGATTCATCAAAGCAAGCCATTTCAGATATTATCTGAATTTCTTAAAAGTAGACATAAATAAAAACATCCCTTATGGATGATTTATATTAAACAAACCAAATCGTGGATTCTGCCTACAAAGCACGATCCCACGATTCAATATATTAAACAAAAGTAAGGAATTGCCTACGAAGCATTATCCCATCATCTCAGAATGGATTGGCAATATCATTGGCTATCGATCACATCATCGGTGGACAATATATACGAGTTGAGCTTCGATTGACATCATTCTCAGTTTGTCAGGCAACCAAGCCAGATTGTTCTATTATTATATTTCTTATATTTTATGTAATATCGAATAAAGTTTTTTAAAAACTCAAACTTTGAGTCAAAATATTAATTCGCCGCATCGTTCGTTCCTCTTCATGAGAGTACTATAGTTTATATATACAATGCCTATACTACAAAATAGTCTTCTATTTCTTCATACCACTTACGATTGTCGTAATTGTCATCACTATTGAAATGTTGCACAATAGCTTCAAATGCAAGGAAATCGAATATTTTGGTCTCTTCATAGAGACCATTAACTTCCATGACTTCAGTTAATCTTCCTTTAGGTTGTTGGTTAGCATCGTCATCAGGATTAGAGTTTCCTCTCTTGGACACTAACTCATCGTATAAATAAAATAAATAAATTTGGTGGTGCAACAGCTCGAAGGGAACCAGGACCTAGTGACTTAAAACCAGTGGCGAGGCGTCATATTGTTCAAGTCGTGCATGAACGACTAGCTTACAGGCGACATTATTTTAATTTCTATCTAATTAACCCACACCTCATACTCATACTGTTCGTTCATTCCTTATAGTTATATCTAATGTATACGTACATATTTTCCATTTTCCAACTCGTGCATTCCTTCTGTGAACTACCCAAATAAAATAAAACGAACTAGCTACCTGCTACTGTTTTGTTTTCACTCAACCGATGTGTATCTACAGAAGTCGTTCATACGATTTGGTAACGAAATGAAACCATATAAAGCATACAAGAAAAAAAAAAACAATTCGCTCGTTGTAGGGAGCATTTCGTGCAAATCTGTTTTGAACGAGTAGAGCTTTTTTTAAATATCGACGGTTAACTATGAATACCTCCTATGTCGTATTTTGTAAACTTTAAAGGGGACACAAAAAACTGATTAGTCTCAAAATTAAAACACATAATAATAGTAAAATTTTACACATAATTATCAGTTTTGAATATCTATGATGTGAAATAGTTTAAATTTTAAAAATTCAGCGAAGCAGATGGAAATTATTAACGAAACTGCATCAAAAAGTGAATTTCACAAAAATGTATGTTAGGAGATATTCATAGTTAACCGTCGACATATAGAATGTTGGAAATGAGGAAAACGGGTAGCTAGGGCGTAGGTAAGTAGTTTATTTATTTATTTAGGTACATATTCCAATATTTTATTTTTTCGAATATGAGAAATGAGACGCGCGTCGTTCATAGGGACGATTTCGTTCAAATCAGTTTTGAACGAAGAAAGCTTTTTTTACTGTGTAATGAAGGAAATGAGGAAAACGGCTAGCTGGTACTTAATCAACAAATACCTATTTATTATTACATTATAATGTACCTTTATATAAAAAAAGACTTGTTTGACTTCTTGGCATTGCAAATAAGAATTTTGAAACTGAACGACTACATTTTTTAGACACGCGTCGCCGCTGCTTAAAACTCTCAACCATTCCTGTGTGCGTGTTACCAGGAACTCATCGTATAATGGCCTTAATTCACAGCCTCAGATGCTGTTTTCTCAAACAGCACATTCCACATTCGCTGCGGTCAAAGCTTCTATCAAGACTTGGCACTAAATATAACCCATATGAATTATGAAAATCCAAATACAGAAATATTCCACAGAATATTTTAAAGATACATATATTTTTTTGCTATACAATTTGATAATAATTATTTTTGAATAGATTTTTAAAACAATATTTACGAATATTTACATGGCGTCCAACGCACTCCCTTTTTCATTGAGATTGCGGGAAGGGAAATAATATTTATTAAATTAAAGAAGTGATACGATGGGTCTGCGATATGTTTTAATATGCTTTTGCATATTAATTAAATGTCTAACATTAACCTTTTTTCCAAATGGAAATGGAAAATGCTCAGGCATGAGTGATGTAACAACAGATGTAACTGTGAAAGAATTCGATTACATCGAAAACCAAATATCTCTTTTAAATGAAACGTGAATAGACCGTTTTAACGGAAGTTTTTCAGTAAAGCATAAAATGTTTCTTACAATGATAGACGATATGGCCTGTAATGGCATAACTGAAACCTCTTCAACTCAAAGGTATTATCTTTGTGGTCTAACATCAAAAGATTTAAAAAAAATAGATTTGGTGTTAAACAGGTAAGCTTAAGACAAGACAAAGCTGAGGTTTGGGTTATCCATCCATGTCTCTTACAAATTACCTATAGGACCATGGCAATCTCGTGGTGAAGAAAACAAGAGAAAAGTTGATGTCCTTTGGAAGTCTATTGCGGAGTAAAAAATGAATGAAGACACAATGTTATTATTGTGTGGATATATTTTTTATGTTAAATGCGAATACATAAAGGTTTCATTATTTAGTAATGTTGGAATATTGGTTTTACTCATCGCAGTTTACACTTCCTTATTCGTTTGCCTCAAAGGTTGAAATCAAAATGAAAAAGATCCAAGAAGGTACCAAAAAGTTGTGAAAGGTGCAACCTGCGGCGAATAAGGGAAAAATATACAATTCAAAATATGCAAATCTCTACTATAGATAGCGTGTTTAGTACTACGTTTTCACTAAAGGTAAATCCAGGATTTAAGTGGATTTACCATAAATCTCCTTTAAATCACGTAGATGTATCATACAAATATAAATCACCTCAAATGAAGATTTAAAATAAATCTCCTTGAAATCTTCTCGCAATCAGAAGATTCGCAAAACAAACAAAGCTTATTTTGTAGAACGCACCTATGTATGTAAACCCACTTTCTTCATTGACAATCAACACAAAATAGAAATATCTATTTTTGTTCCTGTTTACTATCAAATTGCAATTTTTTTTTTCTCCTGTCCAAATTGACAATTGAATGACAGACAGAGTGAAAACGTCAAATAAATCTAAGTTTCTTTGGTGAAAACACTTCAAGATTTATTTTAAATCTCTAGCGAATTTACTCTTGGTGAAAAGGTAGTATAACATAGTGTATAAGTTCTGTTCGTGTTGCTTGTTTTTAAGGGCGTTCTTCGAAAGTCGAAGAAAACAAGAAAGGAATTCAAGAAACATTTAGAAGCAGCATGGGACTCTTATGGCCATTAACTCTTTATTAACAGAGATTCCACCTGTATATGAACCTCACATTGAAAAAGTTGACAATTTAGTTGTGAATTTATCAGATGAAGTTTTCAGTGATAACGAGATGAAACTTTTAAACAGGGGCTTGAATTTCACTGTAAAGCCACTAGTTTCTCCTTTTGTGATTCTTGTCGCTGATATTGCATCATCTGTCCAGTTCAAATCGCTAGATATCAAAAAGGAAATCAGAGATTGTGCATCTCCAGGGATTAAAAAACAGAAACACATTTCAAGGAACAATGACAAAGATACGTTGAAGTGGAACGATGCTCTTTCAAAACTTAAATAACGAAAAAATGTTTTCTACGTAAAAGCCGACAAATGAAACTAGGTAATTGTCATGAACAGAAATGAGTATGAAGAAAGGATGCTCACATCTATCCACCTTTGGTCGCAGAAGCTTTAATGTCCAACTTCGAAACCGATTTGGAAAAAGAAGACCTCCTACCACGCATATGGTGGCGTTACGTTGATGACACTTTTGCAATTGTAAAGAAAGAAAATGATGAATCAGTTTTGAAAACCTTGAACAGCAGATTAAATTTACATATGAACTCGAGTCAGAAAATTATCATTCTTTATCTTTTTTGGATTTAAAAATTACACCAACTGAGGGTAATGTTCAATTTGCAGTATATAGGAAGTCGACATCCACCGAACGTTTCATCACATTTCATTCGTACTGCAATTATCAAAACAAAATTGCAGCTTTCCACTCGATGGTTTACAGACTTCGCCATTTTCCACTTTCCTTGCGAAACTATAAAATTGAGTATGATCATATACTTTATTTGGCAACAATAAATGCATACAACAAAGATTTTATCGACAAGTTAATAATAAAATATTTTAATAAAATAAGAAGAAGAAATCTTTCAACGCTTTTCGCTCAGGACAACTCAACAAACAAATCTATCCAGAGACGTGTGGCTATTGATTTCGTTCCGAATGTCACGAACGAATTACATAAATAATATGAGAAAGCAAACTTGAAAATCATACATACAAACAAAAACAATAACAAACGTATGGCCAATTTAATAAACAAACACTAAAAGCACTTTTATCAAAAATCCTCTTAAATTTTATCAGACTCTTAAATCTTTCGAGTTTCACCAATCTATAAAAGGGAAATTTTAGGGATTTTTTTGTTAAAATTGAGTTCTCTTCACATCCCTGTAAAAAATAAATTGGTTCTTTCTTTTTAACAAGCGAAATGTATGAGAAAAAATGAGAAAGCGTTATGTGTTGAAACAAATGCCAAGAAATGCAACAAAAAAAAAAAACGAAATGCAAAAACAGATATATTTTGAAAGATTCTGTGGCTTAAAATGCTTAAGTAATAACCACTTTATTTATTGCACTGACGGATTCTTATCGGTTCCAAATGACGACCAAACAAATTCAACAACTGACCCACATATGCTTTTGGAAAATCGGAACCTCATTTTGTAGTCATAGTCGGAGAATCGATTCCTGTGAACCCAGGAATACTCTTGCTCGACGAATAACTATATGTTTCACTTTATCATTGGATGAAGATGATCAATATAGACTAACACCCATATTAATAAAGATGGATTAGTGGAGGTTTATCGTTAAGTCCTGGACTAAATGCGAAATTTCATTAATAAAACAAATTTTCTGTTAAGTGACGTTTACTAAGTTAAACCACCGAAGTAGGTGGTTTAGCGAAGGAATAAGAAATAAAAATGTCAAATTCGTTTTTTTTTTTTTTTAAATCAAAAAATTAAACAAAAGTGAGAAGTTTCTAAATTAGTTTTGAAAAGAAATAGTAATAATAAAAATGGCACAAAGTTTTAACGATTTCTTGAACCGTTTGGATTTGCTGGATAATCCTAATTTTTCTATAAGAAGAACAAAAATCTATAAGCCCCGATATGATCCGATAAAAGAGCAAAGCGAAGAGGAATTCCGAAAGAAATATAGGTTTTCCATGAAAAACATGGAAAAACTTATAGCTATCGTTGAAGCAGACCTAAATGTGGACAGAAGAGGTGGACATATTCCTGTGGATTTACAAGTAATGGCTTCCATTAGATACTGGGGCCGTAATGAGGTATAATCATTGACTGGATGTATATAAACATAATCTTAAATAACATTACTCATTTAACAAAGTTTCAAGACGATTGTGCTGATATCCACGGCTTTAGTTAGCCTACATTGAGCATCGTGTCTTCACGAGTTGCCACAGCATTTGCCTTGAAAGCAAGGCAGTTTATTAGAATGCCCTAAAAAGCTTCCGAGCAAATAAAAACAATGGAAGCATTTAAGTTCATACGTGGATTTCCACAAGTCATTGGTGCAATTAAGCAATATCCACAATCAGACACAAGCAATTGACAATCAATTTAAGTAGCCACAGAATATAAAAAAAGAGATTGCTTACTTTTGTAGGATATTTTCTTAAAAGGATTTTTGATAAACGTCATTTTACTATTCCGGGAACATTTTGTTTTTATTAATGTAAATATTTAAGCCAGGACTAAACTCCTATTCTATGGTTTAGTAAGACAGTGGTCTATATAGGGAATAAGCGTTTTTTATTAATATGGGTGTAAGAGTCCACAGCAATTTTTGGGTGTGATTGATAATTAGATAGGCCTAAGTAGTTATTTACAAATGAGAACGTCTTGCATGCTCTAGTGGGAGCAATAGTGCAAAAGTGTGCATCAGATATGCAGTTCTTTCGAAAGTCTAAAAAATTGTGATACAAAATTTTCCATAACTTGAAAATGAAGAGCTAAGTGCCCTGATTGCAAATATCGAGGCCCAAGACGTTTTGAAGGGGGTCTTCTTCGTGCAAGAAGTACTATTCTTATCATCGCGTCTTGCTGGCAGAAGGCTGCAAGGTGAAATCAAAACATTCCATTTTAAAGCTTAGAAGCCTGTTAAATATTTAAAAGTCCTTAGTGAAATCTGCCATTTGTCGACAAACCAAGATCAAGGATGGAATCGCGTAAGGTGATAGTTGATAATCAAAATAGATACTTTTGCTCCACGTAAGGTGATTATTATTATAACAACTATCACCTTTTTATGATGATTTTAATAGACAGCTATTTAGATGTCGTTTTCATACTTTTTGTCATTTTCAATTTATATTTTGCATTGTAGGTTTCAACTCCTTAAAAATAAAAGTTAAAATTAAATACCTAGGTGTTTATTATTGAAATTAAAATATATTTTGTGAAACAAATAAGTGAATTGTAATGCATGCATCATTGGCAATTTTTAATAACGCCAGCAGAGTGACAAATGCAGAAAATAATTATAAAAAAGTCCAACTGATTAGAACCAACCTTGGAAATAAAGCAAATATTCTAGAACTTCCTAACCCAATGTATGAATCTTTCTATAAATATTGTTTGATAATTATTAGTTATTTAACATAAACACACGTATTAAAGATTTTTGAAAAACTTTCGTTTAACTATCGAAGCTTTTCTTAATGCTTTCTGGATCATCGATTTACCATCTGGAACGAGATCAACACGTGTCCCACCCATCCTTTAACTCGCTGCAACCTTAAATCTTCTTGGTGGTGGTGGCTACCAAAGACAAGTTGACGGTGCTGACTGGGCTGCACCAATGGGTCAAAGCACTTTAGCTGAAATCAGTGCCACAGTTATTAAAAAGCAGTCTGTACTACGAGTATGCCCACTCATGATTTATTTTGTACAAATGGAGGCAAAAAAGGAGTATTTTTTCGAAAGTTATAAGATCTCTGTAGGTTCATATAGTTTCAAATAGCGATTGATTTATCATTAATTAATTTAATCATTGATTATAATTAATAAGATTCGTATTTGTTTTCATTAGTTACAGGCTGTATTGATGGAAGTCATATTATGATTCTTCAACCCACTGAATAAATGCAGAATATGGTGAAAGTGCTCACGACAGCTTTGTATGGCGCCAAAGTGCCGAAAATGAAAAGATATTATGCATCAGGAATGAGATCATCATGGCTTCTTGGTTATATGAAATATATTTTTAAAAAAGGCATCGTACCTACTGCAACTTGTTTTTCAAGGAGACAGTGGCTATTCACTGAAACCTTTCCTTTTGACACCCTATAGAAACACCAATGTGCTGCATTGCGCAACATATGCTGGACTTATAATGTACCCGTTCCATTTAAATAAGTATCACACTTTTTATAAACACATTTTTTAGAAATTTAAATTATATAGGTACCTTAAATTCATTTCGATTGCGGTTGGTACTGGGATGGGAGTTGATCTCCATCAATTTCAAATCATTGGCAATTTGGGCCACCTCCAACTTTGTTCGACGAATCTGAAGATCTTCATTTTTCAGACTGTTAGCAACCTCAAACTCGCTTTACTCGCTTTACTTCGCATAATCCCAGAATGGAATGGAAAACAAATTGAACAGACAGAGCCAAAATGACATTTTATTCTTAACTAAATTGTAAGTGATGCCAAAAAGCTAACAATTTTGTGTGATTAATTTACACAGAGCAACCGAAAGTTGATAATTAAAAACGAAAATCAACAAAACGTCAACTATCACCTTACGTGATTCCACCCCAGGTTAGGGTAGCCAGATATGTTTAGATGAAACTAGTACTGGAGTTTCAAAAACCCGGACTTTCCCGGACAAATGAGGATTGAAAAAAGAGTACAAAACAAGGACAGAATAAACACATTTATATTGTAAAAGGAAACAAAAAACTGTATTAACATTTAAATAAAAATAAATATTTAGTTTAAAAATCACATTTTTAAGTTACAAAACATCTTTGAGGTATAAAAAAAGGAACTTCATTTGTTTTTTTTTTAATAAATAGCCTTTACAGTACTTGTTGTATTTTTCATTACATCTAATACTGTTAAGTATATCACTGTTGCTTTTTTGTTAAATTAATTCCTTTGTTAAAATAATTCCTTTGACGGCCTTAGGTAACAGTTTGTTTCTATCTTTTGTCCACGTGAATTTAATAACCTTTTTCTTTACAGCCGGAATCATCAAGCTTCTTCAAAATAGATTTAATTTTAAGTGGAACAAAATCGTTATCGATTCGCTCGTAAATATTATTGACAATATTTTGTAAAATTTTCACGGTTTCAATAATAGGAATGTCTTGTTTTTCAAGTTTTTGAATATTGACGTTGAATGTTGACATGAGAGAATGAACCAAAAATAAATACGCCTTGCTTAAGTCGCCTTTAAAAAATGTTTGCAATATTGTAGGCGGATTCTCGTACATAAGCAAAAGACGTTCAACAGCAAGATAGAGAGAAAGCCATCTGGTTTTCGAATGGTATAAGAAAGGCTTATATTCATTTTCAAGAAATTCAGAAAAATTTCGAAGTCTTTCCGTTCTGACTGTGTAGATAGAGAAATAGTTGTATATTTTTACAATTATGATATCGGCGTCAACTGGTAAAGTATCACATCCATGGTATATCGCATTGACTAATGTGGTGGACATCCTACACCTATCATGTTTTGGTTGACTAAAGATTTTAACTTCGAATAGACATTGTTCGAACCTTTCCTTTGTCTTCCACCAAAATCGGTATTGCAATAATTGTCAGCGCAAAATCCACTTACTTTTGATAATAGGTTATTTTGTGTAAGAGCTTTAACAATAAGTTGGGCAATTGTTCTATAATTTCTTTTCTCATATATTGGATCTGTTCGTTCACTTTATTTTAATGGGCCTCGGTTCATTTTTGAATAACCATTTAATTATAAGTAGCATAAAAGTAAATAGATACACAATGGGTAAAAGGAGTACAATCCCGGACAATTATCAAAAACTATCCCGGACCTCCCCCACACAGTGAAAAAAGAGTACATGTCCGGGAAAACACGGACGGATAGCAACCCTACCCCAGGTTATGGTAGTACGAACATTTGCAATACAACAGGTGGAAATCCAATAAAAATCGGAAATTAACAAAACGTGCGTCGTTTCTCGAATTACGCATAATATTTAGAGTCGATTCCAATTTAAAAATTTGTGCCAATGCCAATACTTGAAATAGAGAGCAACTACAAATGAAATTCGAAGCCTCCAATACGACATCCAGCAACCCTACAACTCCAATCAAATATTTCATATACAAGTATGTGCTCAGATTGCTATATCCCATACTCAAACCAACTCAACTGAGCTAAATTTGGTTTTCAGAAGAGCTTAGCAATACAAATTTTCCTCGCAACATTTTATTGCAAAGGCAACAATAAACATCACTCTATCAACATAATTCGTTCATAAGTGTGTGTCGGTGTGTCATCTATGAAAACACAACGTTGGTTTTTCGAGTAAAGTAAACGTTCGTTCGTTGAGAGCCACAGTGCAGCCATCCAACGAATTTATTAGTCCATGATTAGCGAGCAAGTAAAGAAGCGGAATAGGTTCGTTCGTCCGTTGATGTTGAGTTTCCTTTTTTTTGTTTCATAAATTAATTTTGTTGTTGTTGCTCCTAAGAGTCATCAAGTGAATGGTTTAAAATTGTGGTGAATAGCACAATTATGTTCGCCGTTGTCGTCTTCGTCGCTAACTCCGCCGTTTGCGTCGCCGCCGCCGCGCGGGATTAAAACTGTATCTTCATCATTTGTACTAATTTATACCATCGAATTTTTTTGCAACAACGTTTTTGGATTACAATTAATCAACACAACACAAGAACCAGAATCAAAAGTCATCAGTTTTTCGCCCCATTAGCACACAAAATGTAATAAATTAACTTAAGTTTAGTTTTTTGTATTAATTTGCATTTAAGAGTACAACTTCATGTAGCTAGATTCAAAATATTTTAAAGAAAAGATTAATTACAAAAAAAAATGTTGTATACTTAACTAGATTGGAATTTCAAGTGAAAATTATTGTGTCACACCAACACTCGAATGGGTGTTTTACTATATTTGTGTGCACAAAAGTGTTTCAAGTGTGTAAGTGTGTATGTGTGTTTAAACTTTGTGTGTAAATTGAGTAGAAAATTTAAAAAATTATACATTTGGTGAAACAAATTAACTTATAATAAACAAAAAGAATTTCGCTTGAAAAATAAAAATACAAATGGATTACTTTCGATCGTGATCAATATCAATACGATCGCTTGCAACATTTTTAAGGAACATTGTTGATGATTGATTATTTATTCATAAAGAAAAAAAGACAATACAATCTAAATTTATTTTGAATTTATATTTAAACAAAAATGTTTATGTACGACAAGATAGATCAATAGATACTTAATTTTTCATCTTTTTTACCGGATAGCTGGTGTTGCTTGAAAGTATTAGCAACATAGATACATCTGCGCGTATCTCTATGTACACAATAAAAAATATCTCTGACAAACAAACCAGAAAATATTGTAGAATAGATACTGATACTTTAGTTAAAGGGGAAAGAGATTCGGGGCAGCAAGAGGGCAATGAAAGGAGTGGAAAAAATATTCATCGTAGTGCGATCGTGTTGCGCTGAACTCAGAGCTGAGCCGAGGCAAATCGAATTCGACCGATCGGTCTTTATAATTTGTTGTTGTCGAATGGAATTTTCTTGCGCGGCATAATATACAAGCAAACATACATTCTCTTGCTTTTGCTTCTCATTTTTACGACATACGTACATTTGGAATGTGCACAAACACATTAATATACAATTATTGTATGCCTACACATGGAAAGATGAAGTGAGAAATCTGTGTGTGCACATGCTACAGTTAGGAGTATGTGTGCAATGTGGTCGATTCACCCGACTGATCACGCATTTATGGACTGGGGCGAGGAGAACTCGGCGGGGATATAATATGTATTGTGGTGCTGCCAGATTTCAAACTAAACAAAATAATATTAGTTTGGTTATATTTTGTTAAAATGAAATATCTCATGAAATAATTTAAAATTAGGTTTTCTTGTATTGTAATTAGAGCTACATTTTAAGATACTGGGGCTTAGGTACCTGATTGCCTATTAATACATTTTGAAACGAAATTCTTTGTCACACTTAACCCTCTAATGCCTTATTTTTTAATTTGATTCGAAAAATCAGTATATAATAATTAGGACACGATAAAAACGAGTGTGAAATTAGTTTTTCAAAAAAATTATGTTTTTACCTTTTAAAGGTAAAAATATTAATACTGCCTCTGGGCGGGGTTGGGTCGTTACAGGAAAAAAAACAAACAGGTAAAGTTATGAAAGTAATAGTATATTGAATGAAAAATCATGAATATGAATCAAAACAATATTAAACGGAAGTAAACAATGTTGTATAGTTGTATATTACCTACATTAAAGTTGATGGAAGTCAAAGAAACATGACTTTGTAGTTGATTTGCAGAGGCTCAATTTACACTTGGTGTAAAATACCTGTATTTCTGACTTACATCTCGACTTCCTGCCTTTGTGGTCGTGAAAAACGCACCAATGACAATATGAATTTTTTGGCTTGCGAGTCGGTGTTCCTGGAAATGACATTGGACGACCTCTCGGTTTCCGCAACTTCATAGCAAAAATTTGGCAACTTTATCTTGACGACCTTATAATAAACTTATTAAAAAGAATGTAGGCATGTTGACCATTGCCACATCCAACAGGTGGACAAATATGCGGTTTGTCCATTTTTGGGTTTTCATATGTAGATATATGATAACGACCAAGAAGACCATCCATTAGACGTAGACCGACACTTTACTCTTTTATTATAAATGGGCAATCAACTTCTATGTGTTGCTTTTTTTTCTGTCCCATTGTAAGGATTTAGAGGGTGGTGGAATAAGCTCTCGAGGCATAAATAGTTTGATACCGACAAAAGTCGAAAAAAGTCGAAAACTTTTGTTGTCCATCCATAAAACGATAGTCATATCTATGCTGCAAGCGTAAGCGGCTCCTGAGGTATGTTAGCAAGCCCAAATATGTGTACAAATTCTCAAAATATACAATATGGTTCAAATTTTTTGGAATTTTACTGGACAAACGAACAACGACATTCGATGAAGCTCCAAGATAAAATAAGGCTCAAATATTATACTAGCGGAACTTGATGCCGCATTAGCTCTGGCGTTTGATTCCGAAGCAGCAACAGAAGCAACGGACGTTGAAAGAATTGATGCTAAGGCTGAACTCGGCTCTTGATGACTATGTCTAAAGCGGATTTACTGCATTCAGTGTTCATCTTCAGAACAAATAAAATCTGGATCGTCAACATTGTCGTCATCGTCGAAATCACCTTCAACGTCAGTGATTTCAATTCAGCTATTTCGTCATCTTCGATAGGTTCCTCAAAGATCTTCTTGACATTGCTACCTAACAAAAGCAGTGAATCTGTTATCTAATAAGATCTAACAAGAAAAAATTTACACTCAACTGCTTGAACCCGCCTCTAGACGGGCTTAAGAAAACTCTGGTAGCTTATATAAAAAAACCTTAGAGCACAAAATTTGTTTCACTTATTGATAAAAAATACTTTTATGTATCCATCTGTTATTTTTTCAATATGATCTGTCGGAAACTATTACTTGTTTTTTATAAATGAAAATCGTGTTTGCAAAAAAATATTTAATTTTGTGCTTGAGAGGGTATTTTTCACTTTGAACAAGCTTAGCTTGCAAACGAAAGGCACTACAGCTATGATATAAACAGTTATGGATTAAGCAATATTTAAGCTATATGTTAAGCTTACAAGATTGGACAAGAGATCATATCTTTACATGTAAATACCTGTAAGCTTTGCCCCGCCTTGAGGCGGTTGTAGGCATTAGAGGGTTAACTTAGTTTAAAATGTCAGCAATCTGTGGATCAAGGCTTTTACAAATGTGCTTTAGGAAGTTGATTTAAAGTTTAAGGTTTTGTTGAAATCTATGGTTATTTGTGAAGTAAGCAGACACAGAACCAAAAATCTCATACTACTTACCTTAAAATTTCTTTAAAAAAACAAAAGCCTAGGATCATAGGTCTAACTTTGGTTGGGTCTTTCCCACGAAATATTTTAACATTACATGTCGATGAACTTGATCTTAAGTAAGAAGCAAGAACTTGGTTGTCTATTCTTTAACTGTCAAAAAACAAGGCACTATTACACGGATTATATGTTTATTTTCCCATTTCAACCGAGACTACGAGTACCAAATGCGAATCTTCAAAAGACGATATATCGGAACGTATTCTTACTCGCTTCTTAATCTCGTGTTTTCCTAAACTACAGTTTAATACCAATTAACTCATATCCTTTACAATTAAAATTAGGCTTTGGAAACTCAGCTAAGCAATTAAACAGTCAATGTTTACCCAGAAACAGTTTAAAAATATCTTTCAAAAGTGCTAAAAGTCTTTTCGGTTTCGTATTGAAATTTATCTAATAAATAATGACGAACTTCATTTGGATAATTTAATCTCTTTAACTTTTTTATTTTTTCTAGTTCCCAGATCTGAACAAATATTTATGTAAAGGTTTGTTAAATGTACTGTGGTTTTTTCATTTAGTCTATTCCTTCTCCACAGCTCGGGTTCATTGAACACACCTAAAAGTGTTCATTTTCATAAATGTTTCTAAACTGAAGAATTGACATTTTTGTTCAACTCATAATTTTTTTTAAATTATTTAGTCATAGATAGTATTTAAAAGATTTAATTTATAAAAGATCACGTTAGTTTATAACAACTGTTATACTTTACTTGTTCACTTCTTTTAAGTTATAATAATATCCGCAACTTTACTAACTATATTGCTTTTACTGCCACTGGTTTACTGTTGAACAGTTTACCACAATAAACTTATATGTAGATAAAGGGTTCACTTTCAAACTTTAATGTTCTTTAATAAAGTTTCTTTTTGCAACTTATAGGCTTCTTAAACCAAATTTAAAGCTAGATTTTAATCAAAAAGTCCTCAATCTCATCAAAATCTAAAAAGCTTTCTCATTGATGTTCAGTCTTCTATTTACTTGAAAATGTACGTTTGTAAAAACAAACATACTTAAAAACATATGGTTGTTAACATAAGCAAAGCTTAAAAACAGAACGATAGAGGTTTCAAAGGTCTTCGTTTTCCAAAAATTTCAATATTTTTGTTTATATGAAATATTAAAAAAAATAATATCTCTTAACATTTAAATAGCTTCTGAGCAGAGCATTTTAGAGAAATTTTCTTGACGAATATTTTTAAAACAGATTTTTAAGTGTTTTGTGGAAATGCTATGGTCATTTTTATATGAAGGTTTTTATAATAAAAACTATATACTACAAATCAGCCAACACTTATTACTACTATTGGAATTGTTAAATTATTACTGATTCAACATTGGCCTTTAGTCCCGGCGATCTCACATGGACTCATCAGTTGACTGTAAGAGCGTTGTCATTGTATGTTCAATTTTTGACACTAATGAGGTGGATTTACATAATGTAAACGTAGAAACTTAAACATTTTTTTGTTTCACTTGATGCATGACCCTAACAATTTTTATTGTATATCGCTTAGGCAGGCTAATTTTCACAAAATTTAAGAATTTTAGCTCATAATCGTTATATGAAAAAATAATACAATGTTAATTTTTGACATTTATGAGGTGAATTTACATAATGTAGAGTTTATCCTCAAAATTCTTAAATTTAATCCACTTGATGCATGACCCCAGTAATTTGTATTGTATATAGCTTAGGCAGGTTCATTTTCTGAAACCAAACTAACGCATTTTAATTTAAAATCGTGGACAAACTTATGTGAATGTTAACGCTAAAGACAAAGTTTAAGTAAATTTTCGTTTAAATTGAAATTAAATGGGAATACAAGTTTTGTTTCAGATAACAGGGCAATAAGAATGAAAGTTTGCTTATACCCTGGTTTATAGTTTGTGAGCGAAAAAATGGTGAAAATTTAAGTTTGAGATGAATATAATTTCCTTTTTTAGAAATGTAAGCTGACCACTTAAGTGTTTTGCATGCAAATAAACTTATTAAGGTAGATTTAATTATTAATGGGGTACGTGCAAACACATATGAGAAGATAAACCTACCATTCAACACAAATATTTCTATTCATCTCAACTAATTTTACTGGTTTTCATAAAAATCGTCATTTGAAGTGCAAACTACTATATCTTTTAAGATATAAATTTAGAAAACTGCAGTAAAGATACTTAGTATAAAACTTATTCCGTAAGACTGTGTGGAAATTACGATAAAATCACGTTAATTTGGATGTTCAGTCATATTTTTGACACTTGTGAGGTGAATATAATGAATATAAGCTTAACCTTGATTTGTATTCCTTGTATTCTTTAAAATCTTTGTTTTTTTTTCTTTAAATATTTAAAATTTTTAACTTACATATGTAGTTCTGGCAATACCAACATTTTAGTTTGAGCTTCCTTTTCTGATACCTAAATGGATGGATATAACTTACCACCAAACACATTTCAAATGGAATCACACATATTTTTATTCTATTTGCTATTTAAACTATTTGCTTACAAAGAAGTAGTATTCCTGATTAATAAACAATTTTCCTTAGAAAATCTCACCGCTTCTTCTCTTCTTTTCGCTTACCTTCCTCTTTTACATATCAATGTTTCCATTCCAACCCTTAAAGAATTTACAAAAATCCCCGCAGTCTACCCACCTTAGTATTTTTTTTTTCTTTCATTTTATTTTCATATTGCGTTTGAATTTATTTCCATTGCCATCGTTGACGTTCGTTGTTGGTATTTTCATTACGAATAAGATCAGTCAGTTGCTTATATTAGTTTTCTGTCTCTCGCTCTCTCTTGTGGGCTTACTGATCAATTCTATACTTCTGTCTCTGCTACAGTAGTTTTGTTGTTGTAGATCGGAATGTGCTGCCTGCGTACGGGAACGGGATATTTGTCATTCATTTGAGATCAAAAGAGTGAATGAGATGAGGCAACACAAAACAACAACCCCATGATGAAGGCTGATAAATTTTCTGTATTTTTTTTCGTTTGTATTGATATTGATTGAACAAGAGAGAAAAAAAAAACACAACAACACGACTTCATTCCAATTAAATTGTACTTAGGTTAGGTACATTTGTGCAGTTTTTTGTTGTTGTTTCTTCACGACAACTTCCCCCATAAACAGAAACAACAACAATAATAAAGCGTTGACTAGAAGAGAGGGACCTCAAACATGTTGTGTTTCTGTATGTTTATTTGTTTTCCTCTAAGGAATTTCCCAACATGGAATTCATAAATTACCTTTTCTCTCAACATAGGCTTCACCTTATAGTGTTTGATTGAGAAACATCAATAGAGATTCGCGCAGATGTCCATACAAAAACTCCCTAAATCCTCTTGTTTTACACAAAAAATATTAAATTATATTTTTCTATGTTTCTAGATACATTCGAAAAAAAATTTAATAAAAAATGCAATCGTGCCTGCAACTTATCTATTGAACCGCAAACGAATATGAAACTCATGGATACAAATTCAATACCATCGAGTGAAGTACGCGTGTACGCCGTTACGATCGTGTGAATTAATTTAAAAAAAAATCCTAAGATCTACAAAATAAAAGAAAAACAGTGAATTCGCAAAAAAAAGAAATCAAGCCGCCAACTAACGACGGACGAGAAAAATTCGTAGGAAATTCTTAATTTGTTTTTGCTGTTCGAATTCCGAGCGAAATTATGCCAAAAATACACAATCATGGTGAATTTCCACTGCCAGATGGTTGGGATGTTGCTAAGGATTATGATGGAAAAATTTACTATATTGACCACAATACTAAGAAGACAACATGGCTGGATCCGCGCGATCGGTATGTATTTGTTTGTTTGTTGTTTTATTTTCTTCACGTTTTTAAGGTTAAATGTGTACCGTTAAAAAAGCAGATTATTTTTGTTTTGATTTTTGTCATTGTGAACAGCTTCAGTTTTTTTCTTTTTTTTTTTTGTCTCCCAAGTTGACGTTTCTTTTTGATAGTTTACCACAAAGCATTCCAGGCCGTTACCCACCTAATAAAAATAATTTATTTTCTTCTCCTCCCAACGAGACATGAATAATTGATAACTGAATTTATGATAAAACCAAAAAAAAATCAAAAATGATAATTTGTCCCCCTCTCCGGCCTTGCCTCGTTCGAAAAGAAGAAAACAGAAAAATTATGTGCACTGCATTATTTGTTATCAACATGTTTATGAGAAGAAATCAGTGAAATGTTTATAAATTGAAATGGGAGAGATTGAAATGGGTAGATATGTCTTTCGCTATGATACCGAGTGAGATAGAAGAAAACAATTTACGACATAAACTATGGGGGCTACGGACCGCATTCCAACAGGGCATTGCCAGAGTTGTATTGTTTTGCTTTAAATTTATCCAAACCAAACTGTATGAGAGAGGGGTTACCTTGAAAGTTAATTGAAGTCTGTATTCTGTTTGTATATGTGTATGTCTGGTGGTGAATTGGATTAAATAAAAGCCAGCATTCCGCATCTGTCGTGTTTTTATTATTATTTTTTTTTTTCAAAGGAATTTGAAGGGATTGATTGAGTTTATTTTTTTTTTAAATTCTGTGTTCGCTTCATTTATTTTTGTTATTTCAACCAACTAGTGGGGATTTTTTTCTTCTCATCTGTTGGCTGCATGTTTTTTATTTGTTTGGAATGTTATTGTTGAGTTTGAACTTTAAACTCTGGCTTTTATATTAGTTTTAAGGGGGAGATTTTGTTGAACTGGGCAATGGGCGTTAAGAAAGGCATTTTAATAGCCTTTCTGATGAGATTAGATATTCATAGAATTAGGTGGAATGTGCCGGAAACTTAAAAGTAAGAATTTGTTTTGGGAAATGAAATTCGGGAAACCTCGAAGAAGCTCATGACATATAGTAGTTACCTTGTTTTTTATTGTTGAAAAAAAGCGAGATCGATAGACTCTATATAGACTAGATATAGAGACATAAGATCTTTTAAATGCAACCTGGAATGCAAGGTTAAGTAGGAAAGATAGACAAATAATTTCTATTGAATCACTAAACTGGTTGGTGGCCAAAATATTTATATTCTATTTGGGTGTTTTTATATACGAAAAAACAATCCTCTCAAGAGTTTCAATCTCATGCCTCTAAGCGACCATGAAGGAGTAAATGCATTCATTTTAGTTTAAGTTTTGATAGATAGTAATGAATTAAAAAAAAAACAATAGGTCATAGAGAACCCTGGACATAGTATTTACATAATTTGCAACTCTTAACCATTTCTGTGTGTGAATTGTCGGCATGAATGGAATGGGATCTACAATTTTCTGTCGAATTACTCTTGGAAGATTTGTCACCAACCCCTGAAAAAGCCCTGTTTTGTGGTGGCATCAGGTAATGGCAAAAAATTTTAATCAGCCCAGTGTTACGGTGTTACAATGATTCTAGTATTATTTACTAATTTTAGTCTTGAGATTTAAAGAGGCTGGGGAACTGCTTTAACGCAGTACTTTCAAAAAGATACTAGTCTTACTGTCAAAGTGAATTACACTAGTCGGTTTTCTGACTTATAGATCTGTACTTATGGATTTGTGGCAACCTTTTACTGTCGAGCATCATTTTTGTTCTAATTAAGATAGTTCCAAACTTGTTTTCACTGTCGAAAGCATATTTTCAATTCTTAATTTTTGAACCTTTCTAAAAACAACAGTCTAATGGCTCGGTGAACATTATCTAATTTCGAATCGTTTAATCACACAACAGAATAAATTCTGTACTTGCAGACCTGAGAATAGACCTCCGATTTCCGATTTAAAAAAATCTTTGACGATATTTGAACTTTTTCGATTTAAAATCAGGACATGTTAGCTTACATCGAATTTATCCTTTCAGTCATCTTGGAAGGGTTCTCCAGATATTATACCTGGTAATACCTTCTACATGGTCAATTACAAGTGGAAACATTCAAAATACCACACATATAAAATTCCAACAAAACAAAATCACAAGCAATAGCAATTGAACTCAAAACCAGCAGCAGGCAGCAGTCAGCAGCACCAACCAGCTCGCTTGCCGCACACAGCCCACAGAGTACAGAGAGTGTTTATTATCTCTATACTTGGACTGTTAATCATCGCATTGGAATTTAAACGTTCGCTTAAGTATACACAACCGTAAACGCGCTCATTAGATATCTCTATCTGACCCGTCCTACCACCACCCGTTCAACTGATCCCAATAGCTCGCCCAATAGTTCCAACCAGCAGCGCCCGCCATGTCAGACATCTATCCTTTCACGGTTCGTCACTCCGCCTTCACCGTATGCCACTTCACCCTGTGGGCTATGTTGTATTATTTTACTTGAAAACACACCAATACTGGCACTGGGGGCATGTTGAGAGTCAAATAGAGAAGCCATGCGTTAAAACTTTGAAATAAACAGTGCGCAGCTCATGTTGTACTTAGCGTTTGGTTTGGTGTATTCATTTAGTTAGTGCGGCACGGTCTGCGCTCTATGGTGGTTCGATGTGGCAATATGGATGCTTTTATTTTCTTCGTTTTCATATTTAAAGCTTTTCAATGTATTGTCTGTGGGTATTAAATAATCATTTATTATTGGGTGTGTAAGGAATTTGCAGCTCGTTATTGCCGCATTCCACCTCTTCAATCTGTTCTGACTGTTCTACGCTGAGGCATTCTCAAGTATATTCGTCAACATTTTGTGGTCTTCAGCTGAACCAAGTTTCATGCTCGAGTCATAAATTGAGAATTACAATATGCATATTATAACAGCTGGCAGTGCATATATGCATGCATAAGAATTTTTAATTTGTATTTATTGTCTTTAAAAAATTGTTTTATCAACAAAAACACGGCATTGGCAATTATAGTCTTAAGCCTTTGGTTTTTAATTTGGTTGGAATATAAAATAAAAAACGAAAAATTCTGCTTACCATCTGAACTGTCAAAAAATCATGAACTTTCAACAATCATGAACTGTTCTTAAATTATCTGTTCAAAAAGGATTGGAACTGTCATTTCAAAAGGATTTTAATACTGCAAGTATTCAAGTATTCAAGTCTGCACAGACTTGAAATGAAAATTTTAATTGCGAATTGTCAAAAATGTGAGTACTTCAAACTCATGAAGATTTTCAGCTTGAGACACGGCAGCTTCCATACGCTCCTTCCACTCGAGCGGAACAAAAGTTTTTACATGACTAATGTTCTTATCTTTTAACCGCATGTTCGGTCTTTCTTGTCCTAGGGTTCGAAAACTTTCTTGACTGCAATATACCTGCAATGTATTCACAATGAGTACTGGACCTATTTTGGATGCGTACCACAATCACTGACCCACTTTACTTTGATACGCAGACGAAAAACCGACATCAACGCCATCGCAGGTCATGGCACCACGCCATAAGCCATCTGGCGCCATTAACCCATCTACTCGATGCTCCATCATAGTGAGCCATAATTTTAGTGATTAGAACTAGCAAATAGGGGTTTTATGGCCCCTCCACACGATGGCCATCGATAGCCCATCAGATGGTAGATGAGATGGTCATATTTACATGTGGAGGCACAAAGTTGTCGTTCATGGAGTTTTTTACTCCGAGGAAGATTAACTCCTTCGTAGTAAATGTAATCCTTTTTCCAATAGGTAGTAGAGTAGTTAGTACCACGTTTGTAGTAGGTCAATGCATGCAAGACAGCTTCATCCTCCAGGTGCTTTTTCTTGGATCATACTATATCAGGTGTGCTAAGACTGCTTTTTATAGGCTGTTCGCAAGTTGGTTCGTTATGTATATGTACAGTTTAGCTCTGGAGTTCGGGGCAGCAATAAACTGATTCGACGTTTAACCCTCGAAATGCACACATGTCTTTTGTTCCATTGATGGCCCATCAGATGGTCGATGAAATGGTCGCATTTACACGATGGATGTAAAAGATGGATGAAAACGCTTTTCACGCTGAGGACGGCGCAATATGTTAACAATGAGTAGTGGGCCATCACTGGCACACTTTTGGTTGATATGTGGACGAAAAACAGACAATAAGGCGATACTCCAGCCATCGCACAACGCCATAAGCAAGCCGACGCTGTTAACCCATCTAAACGATGACCCACTAAAGTAGACAATAAATTAAAAAATGGCCGATTTTTCGTTGGATATTCGCCGCCTGGAGAGTACCAAGTTGTTGTACTTCAGCGTTGGAAACCTAGTCTTCTTCACAATATTACGAACTGGGAGAGGTTCAATTAGTTGGAAGCCATTATCTCATACCGTTTTGAGGAGGCTGTTTTACAAACTTATCCGTCAGAGGTATTTTCCTTTCCTACTTTAATACTGAAGTTTCTTAGCGGAAATTTCACCTTTCCTCTGTTTCAGTATTGCATATATGTATGTATATCTCCATGTTAGACTTATAATTCGGAAAATTTCTATGTTGCGGATCGCAGCAAGACGATCAGTTTGAAAGTCAAAAAGTTTTACTTCAAAGCTGATCCTGACACCTGCGTGTTTAAGTGTTCCCAATTTACAAGTAAATACATACTATCAAGTCATCATCTATTCACGTTTAAGACCTTGTTCACATTTGAAGGTTATCATTATCCGAGGCTCCTTGTGTCTCTCTCAAAACGGGGCCTATCAACTTTATAGGTAAAATCTAAATCCACATACAATTTTCAAAATTCGCCTAGCTCTGAAAATTATTAATAACACATTTGGCAAATAAAAATCAATCCATAAAACTTCTCGGCTTCTTTTAAATAAATTTTTCTTTTTATGAAGATTATTTATAGAATTTTTCTTCTTTGGAAATTGAAATTCCAGTTGCGCAAAAATTCTCCCGTGGCACTTTTTTTCTCTCTCTTTTGAATCTACTCGTATAACAACAACAATATAAGATTTTGCTAGGTATGTGTTGCGGCTTTTTGACGCATTTCGACAGAGAAAAAAAAAAGTGAAAAAGACTGCGTGCAGTGCAGAACAGATATTTTCTTATGATCACGAAAATTATTATACGGAATGTGTACCTACATGAGTTTTTTAATCCACTCTATGCATATTTGTATTCAAATTGAAACAGAAATTCAGAAATTTTTGATATCAACGATTTGATTATTTTAAGACAATTAATCCTTTTTTTTAATCTTACTTCTAGTAATGTGTTCTCTGTTGGAATGTTTTCAGGCAAAATAAAAAATTTACTTAACTATAGGTAGATACTCTGAGTGCTTTATTAGGAAAGTAACCTGGGGCATACGTCACAGTTTTGAATTTTTAATGGGAATTTATGCAAGATTTGGGTCAGCGGTGGCAAACTCATTCAAAAACGAATTCCCTCTTAATTTAGTTTTTAATTATTGTTTTGTCAACAATCCAAGACAAACCTAAAGAATTAACTAACAAACTAGTACAATAGTGTTATGTCTGCTCCATAGTAAATATAAAAATACTAGGATATCATAAGAAAAAAATTAAAAGTTTTGAAAAATAAAGTGCGCAACTGTTTAAAGGAAACAATTTCGATAAACAGAATGACAGGAACAATTACACCCGTTTTCCCAATTATAATTGATTTATTATTATGTTTGATAAATATATAGAGTTGGATATTTATTACTTGTGCATTGTTTTTATTTGCTCTTATGGTAGGTACATATTTATATAAAAAATAGAATTGGAACCTTCAATATACAAAATGTGTGCTAAAAATTCAAACTTCAGAGTGACATCTGACAGATCATTTGACGTTTGAACCCACTGTTCTTTTCGCTTGGCAATCTAGAAGCTTCCACGTGTAAACTCTTTTTGAAATGTTATATTGACATTTAGAGTGACAGTTCCTATCATAAAAAGAAGAAAAATTTATCTGAACTAAATCAAAACAAGTTGTCACAAATTTGTCAAAATTCATTGTTAGTAAATAGAAGTTTAAACTAAAATTTTAGATAATTTTGAAAATAAGTGGCAATAATTTAAATTTATCAATTAAAATAAAATCTAAAAGTGGTAATAAGAAAGTTTAGAAAACAACTACATACTTGAATTCAGTCTGTTTGTTTGTTTTATTGGAATCCCAGATTGGAGAGTTTTTCCAAAGAAGACCTCCTTCGAATTTGTATCCAAAGCTTTATTTCTATTTAATTTTCTTCATATCAGCTGTTTTGAGTTACCAAATTCTGTTTTGTTCGTTCGGAAACCTATCCCAGATAACCTATCCTAGTAAAACGTGAACGCAGCATATTTTTAAGTGCGTTTTATTATGTACCGATCTACTGCTGGATCATCTGTGAGGAAGCAAAAGGGTCCTTTCGACTGAAGCGAACGATGCGACGATCTTCGGTTATTGTTGTTTTCCTTTTCCGACCTCGGTTTCGGATGTTTTTTTGTAGCTTATAGCATTAGCGATCATCTGGTCAGAGCACCCCAACAACAACTTTATTTCTTTATACGTTTTTCCTTCATTTCGAAGTTTTTTTTATCAATTCACGCTTTTCGTCGGTGCAATGTTTTCCTCGACCCACTAAATAATCAAATTTTTGAAAAAAAAAATGATAATTGAACTTTAAAATATTCCTAATTGAATTTTCATACTTACTTTTTAAATTTTTTTAGAAATTTTTAAGTTTATTGCTTTTAAAACGTATAATTTTACCCACACTCCTATTTTAATGAACAGCCTAATTGGGAGTAAAAAATATTTAAGTTCTGGTTATCAATGCAAATGTGCATGAATTGCAAACCAGTTCATTGTACTTTCATTATCAATGGCCCGTTATATTTACCGAAGGAGAAATAAGTTGTTTACCAATAAACACATGGTAAAAAAATAACTTGGAGAAATTTTATAAAAGCACTCCTATTATTTTGAACACAGCTGTATATGGATCTGGAATAATTTTAAACAAGTATTGCAAATTCTAATTATTTCAAAGGTCTAAAAATTACTTCTTACTCTAGCTGGTACATCGTATTTGTATGGTAAGGTAGTGTAAACTGTAGTACAAGGAAAAAATAATTGATAATACACAAACATAAGGAAAAAACAGATATTCATTTAGCACTGCTGTCAATATGATCCGTATCGTTTAATTTCCAAGGCATGATCTGTATGGATCATATGCGATAGTAAAACGCGGCTTAAATTACTAGGTACATAACCAACATTTAACTGCGTAAACTACGTAGCCGATGTAATAAATTTATTAGTTAAATTAACAAGTTACTTATACAAATTTGTAGTTTTGTCATTATTATAATTTAGTAAGGGAAAAAAAACTATAGTGACGCTCCTTTTCTTAAATTCAATTTGTAAACTATATTTCAGAGGATTTGACTGTTTACTTAAACCTCACTAATGTAACTGATTGGAAGTATTCGCAATGTGTTTGAAAAATTTGAAAAATTACAGCGAGTCAAAAAACAAAAAAAATCCATAATCCGAACAATGAATGAATGTAGAAAGCCTTTTAATCTGGCACACAAGATTAATCCTCACCAATCAACAGTAAAAAGTTAAAAAAGTTCCACGTCATCACGCATTATTTGTTCACATCTCCAATGGAATTCAAAATGAAACCTTGACTTCTCCAACTATACAACAAAACCAAGCCAACAGTCAGCTTATCGTCTTTCATTTGTATATAATATAGTGTACCTATCTACTTACCTATATAGTTTTATAGAAACAAAAAAAAACTATTTATATAAAACCACATTTTTTAGTCCCAGCACCAGATTAGCGCCCACACTATCAATCTCAAACTACCTGTCGTAGACAATTACCATTCCATTCCCACACCTCATATGAGCTAGAATATAAATCTTTTTTTTTATTCTCTCCCACTCTCCTTAGTGACTTTAATTAATTCTAGCTTATAATGAAGAAAAAAAATAAGAACGATACATATATGTATGTTTAACAAATTACTGTAGCGTAACGATGTGAATTTTTAAACATAAGAAGAAAAATGTCGAGAGTTGTTTTACACATATCCCATTGTAAAATTGTGATATTAAAGTACTGACATTTTATGACTTTAACACAACCTGGTTTTGTCAAAATCATGGACGAATTTATCCTAAGTATTGACATATTTTGGAAAGAAAATATTCTGATGACCTGTCGGGCTTTTTTCAAGAAATCTCAAAAAGGAAAACGCGCTTGATTTTGAGTCTAAAACTTAGGAACGTCAGATAGCAAATGATTCATCACCCATCTGTTTCGACTGGCAGGTATATGTATCTTTACACTTGACTTGTTAATATATTGATCACGCGATTTAGACGCAAATACAACAATCCAGCTAAACCTAAGTCGGGACTTGACTCTAGCCCCCATGAAAACTGTATTACCGGCATGAATTATCACTTTGTTATCGATAATTCGTTTGTAGACGTCAAAATCAAGCAATTTTTTTTTTAATCGGGCGATAAATATTTTGGAATTAAATTTATTTTCTAATAAGTGTCAGATTTCTCTTGTTGTATTTATTAATGGGAATAGTTTCCTGTATGAGATTTATTTTAATTTAATGTAGCATGTTTTGCCATAAAATTGAGTGTGAGCGATGGCATTTTGTGATTGTGATGGGTGTTTGTTTATATGTTCTGATGCCGTACCTTAGTCTCGATGTCGTGTTTTTTTAACCGTGCATACATACATATGTACAATCAAATTTGAGACCAATTATTTGCCACTTAATGTTTTATGAAAACTTAGGTTTATTTTATTTAAAAAAAAAAACACGAAAAACTAACTGTCAATTGGCATGCGATTGGTAATAATCCTTAATCTAAAATATTTGATAACCGGTTAACAATCGTCATTTAAATTTGATTTTCAACAATCTTTTTTGAAGATAATTTTATAAGTTTTGGCCGCTACTTTCATTAGAAGGGTCAATTTTGAATCACTTTTTCCAATATTACAACCGATATCGTAACTGACTTATCGGTGATGACTTGATTTCACATAACTCCAAAGAATAAAATTCAAATGTTTGATATCACACGATCTATCCGGTTATATTTTAGACAGCAAAAAGTATAAAAATACCTAATAGTTTGACAGCACTTTAACTGTCAAAATGTCAAATGAACAATATGTCTAACATTCTTATTCTTTCGCTTCTTGTAGCACTTTCGTTTACACAATACGACTTTTAAATGAAGTACCTAATCTTACAATACATCAACAATCTTTTTTTATTTTCATCATGATACTCGCACTGATATGCTATCAAGCTCAGAGCATGAAACTGATCTGTCAAAAAAAGATCTGTTTCTTTTTCATCTCAGATAAATCAGAGCGCTCAAATTGCGTTTCTTATTTCAATCAGAGCTAGCTCTGAATGCGCTCTATGAGCTCAGAATAAAAAGACCGAGCAGATGTAGTAAACTTCAATATATTTTCGGGTGATATGACAGACAGACTGCGAAAGAAAAAGCAAACAAACAAATATAAATGGAGTTCGACGCCTTTGACAGTTCAGTGTGTTTTATTAATAAATCGGAGAGCTCTGATTAAACTCTGCTCAAAGAATACTCGAGTACTAGACATGTCCAAGCTCTTCTCAGAGTTAAAAAAGAAAAACTCCTAATGTGAATAAAATTGTTCGTTGTTTACTTTTGTAGATCATACATCGATACACGAGTACATATCTTCACAAAAGTGTAAACCCATTAATCTCGAAAACACAAATTTCGGGTTATGACGTTCTTATAGCAAATAACGGAAAGCATTTTAGTATTTTTTTTTTTCAATTTTTGAGTGCACTAAATGACTTTCTAATTGATCTACCTACACTATAAAACACACATCAACTTGAATTCTGTTAAATTTAAAACTCCCGAAATTAACTTCCAAATGACACACGCCTACAATTCTTCAAGGTTTACATTCTTTTACAAAAACATTCCATAAATTCCTTACAAATCTCATCCGGTTGAAATTGATATTTTGAGGGGGAACCACTCACACATAAAAATCATATCTACAACAAACCTAGATACCACCTACTCCCAACATTTCGTAGTCTTCCCTAATATGAAGCTACTAAAACCTTATTTATCCCTCAAAATTCCATTCAAATTCTACAATAAATTATCCAAATGCACAAAAGAATTCCTTTGCGATCGCATAGCATATGGCGGCGCAAAGTGTATACTTTCAAAAGTATTGGTTTAGCATTTACACGGTGCATTTTGTTATACCTTTTTGTGCACGCGCGTGCACACTTCATTTAACTTTTATAAGGTTACCTGCCTGCCCCAAAGTCGGAAACCAACAGTAATAATAACATTCTAATCCATTAAAGACCTTAATGTTATTGGTTATCGAACACGGGGAATGTTAAAAAAAAATTAATTTAAATCTTCAACAAAAATAAAAGAAAAAAAGTAGGTATCTTTAGCCCGTGATGAAGTGAATATATGTATCTCCTTCCTCTACAAACAATACAGCAAGATCATAACATGCATTGGAATTTCGGGAATCCACCAGATAACCAGCTTCCACTTAAAAAAGATCGACCGATCTTGCGATTTCCACCAACAACAAAAAGATTATTTCGTTTAGGTTAGCTAGGTATAGGAGTAGATAGGTACGCAAGCTAGTGTTTGGGTCTATGCTAAGGCACGTAGATACGGCGGCCTACTCCTCTGCGGGTGCTACTTTCCATCTGGAGCTGATCGAATAAGAAAATACCATGGAATTAAAAAAAAATCTCAATTTGTATCTTTTCAAAGAAAAAAAAAATAATTCTTTTAACAACTGGAATTCCATTGAAATCAATAAATTGTTTGTGCCAATAAAATAGTCAGCAATAATTAGCAACAAAATGAAAAAAAAAACTTATCGTTGTAGGTATCTATAGATGAATTTAGAGGAAAGATATATAAGTAGGTAGGTAGGTAGGTATACTATCTATGAATTATCATTTTATATTTCCTTTCATTTGAAAGAAATAGAGAGAGAAGGCAAGACACTCCATTGGAAGAAAAAAAGACTTAAATTACATCAGTAGTCAGAATGCATAGATACAAATGCATATAATTACAAACAAAATGCCTATGTTTCCAGATACTAGAGATAGATAGAGTAAGAGAGAAGTCCGATATTGTGTTAGATGATGGGACGGATGAGGGCAATAAAGGTGGCTGAGGGAATGAGAAAAAATAGAATGGAATGCGGTCTTGACGGGTTCTTCGACATCAACCGTGAGTCGATTCGAATGAGTCGCCGTCGTATTCGTTATTGTTGTTGTTGTTACTCGTTTTGCGTTGTCGTCGTCTCTATGCTTGACCGTGCTGGAAGTAAAGGTGAGGAGGGACTTTTGACTATGCGAAGAGTTTCGGAGAAGACGGCTTTCAGGCTGGTGCTGCTGCACCAACTTTACGCCTGTTTTGCTGCCTTTGGTAATAAGCTATATGTATGTATGTACATACCTTGCTTTAGGATTGCCTTTTTTCTTTTCTTACTTAAAAAGAAATATAAAAATTGGCAGATTTACTTTACTATTTTATTCAACAACCGTCGATGAACATTTTGATCGCATATATTTTGTACTCGTATAATGGAAAAGATATCAAATGAAGTTATAAGGTAAATGCCTATTTGTTTTGCTCTTAATTTTGGTGGCAACTTATATATTTTATGTCATGTGACGTTAAATCTAAAATTAAGACTTGAGTTATTAGATACATATATCAGAATGTCATAAAACATTAGTTCAAATGCGGGCTCTGAAATTTCGTCAATAATTTAATGTTTTATGACTTAAGGTTAACTTGCCTTTTAACCTACGATCGATCGTTGAGTGTCTCAGCTGGGGACAATACTTTACGACTGCGATCCTGAGCAGGCTACTTCCATTCATCCAAACCAATAGCTCTGGTATCCACAATGCCTTGGTCCTTAAATTTGAATTTCAGTCTTCATTATTGCCTTGGAGGATGACGTTCGGAGACTCTTGGCTGGAGCATTGTGTCAATCCGCTATATGTAGCCGATTAAATATTGTCGACGTGTTTTGATCGATAAGTTCCACAGACATTTTGTTGCAGCTCATAGATTGAACGGTATCGGTTGTACGTATATATTATCCCCCATTCGACCTTATCTTCTTCGCACACAGTACCAAAAACCAAATTTATTCCTCGAAAGACCCCAGTAGAATCAGCGCTTACTTTCACCTTATCGCCCAACGGCAGCGTGTGGTTTGTAAAGTATACGGGTTTATAGGTTTTTTCTTTCGCGAAAAACGTGTTTTTTGCTCCTTTTCCATGTATAAGCCTAATTCTCAAAAACGGTCGAACCAATTAACAAATACTTTATGTTTTTGAACAGATATTTTGTTTGTCTTTCCAACAGTATACGACTTGTGTAAATCGGCCTAACAATCGTCAAGAAAAAGCCTATCAAAGTTTTAAAAAAAATCTCCTTTTTTAAGTCATTCCGTAAGGATAGACAAAAAATATTTCTAATACTTTTAAGATCTCAGGTGGAAGATATTGTTTTTACAAAGCTAAAACGCACAAGATCAATTAAATCCAATAATAAATGTGGAAGTTATGAAACAGTACGTGAAAGCACACCATTTCAGTTTTATTGTTTTTTTCATAATTTTTATTGAAAATATTACGTATTGCTTACACTTCTTCTTTTATGTGGCGCTGAATCTTCGTGGAGCTGCATCCAGCAGTAGTCACTCATCATCCCTTGGTCCCAAAAGCCCACATACCTCTTTTCCATGATTGCAAGGTCCTGGTGGAATCTTTGTTTTTGAAACACTTATCTGCTAAATACTCACCAATAGCATGGAATGAATAGCATCATTTTTTCAATCAATTGACGACAGTTTGGACTTCTGTGGTTTCCCAAAAAACCATGAACCCTTTTCTCGTAGTTTTTTTAGACAATTCAAAAATCCGGTGTCACTAAACACTTTTTTTATCTGTGGACCAACGAAACTGGGGGTAAGGCTTTTACAAAAGTTTTCATAATGCCGATGCCGAGTTTTATGTGCAATGGTGGAAGTAATACATTTTGTTTTTCAACGAGTGCTTTTTCAGCAACGTTGAAATGTTTTTCATCTGCTCTGCAGAAAAAAGCAGTATTTTGTGTAGCCACCCTGTAGGCCAGTACGTGACTACTGCTGGATGCAGCTCCACGAAGATTCAACGCCAGATAAAAGAAGAAGAAACAATACTTCATATTTTCAATAAAAATATTATGAAAAAAAGAAAAAAACCTGATCTGCCTTCACGTAATGTTTCATAACTTCCACATTTATTATTCGATTTCATTGATCTTATGCGTTTTAGCTTGGCAAAAACACCTGAGATCTTAAATGTTTAAACATTTTTTTTTCTATCCTTACGGAATGACTTAAAACAAGCGACTTTAAATTGTTATATGAAATATGCTTTTTTAGGAAAAAATATGTATACATATTACTTGTTCCGATTTGTATCTACAATTAATAAGTTACTCCGTCTACAATTCCCCATATCGATTGCATCCACAGGTTCACACGAGTTATGGTATCAAAACGGCGCACTTCATTGGTATTCGTGCCACAGAGCTAGACTGCAAGTGGTCGCCATTTCTAACCACCTATCTATGTGATACGTATTTGGAAGACCGATATAAAACATGTTCGAATTGATAATAATATGTACAAGCACAAAAAAAAAAAAAGTTCAGTAACATGGGTATGCCTCAAGGTTCTGTACTTTGTTCTATATTCCTGTTTAGAGTTTGCGTATTTCTTGTGAGAATAATTCTTTTCAAAATTTTTTGTTATTCAAGTTTAAAGAATTCAAATTTGAAGAGATACCTTAAGATAAAAAAAAACATATTCGAACGTCTGACTTATCTGTTCAAATGATCAATTGAAGTTTAAAGTTTTACTTTGATAAGAAGAACATGACAAGCTATTAGAAAATATAATAATGAGGAGGCTCCTTCATTCAAATTCATATAACCTTCACAAACAGTTTCAATGAGTAAAATAACTTTAAAACTTTTCCCTGATCTGCGCTCTTTAAAAAGTGGATTTTGTGTGGATTTTTGACATTTCCTCCAAATAAACAAGTCAACTTTTTAAGAACCGACTTAAGGTAAATTTACACTATAAAACTGCACACGGCAAATGAATGCCAGCTATGCCAGTCGACTTAAGGCAAGTTTCAGCAGTCTCAACGTGATTAGCCGGTTTCATAGATTTCCCTCCAACTTCATCAACATTTTACCTTATACCTTCTCTTCTGTGTGCAACCGAACCGGCAGTATAGAGACACCAGCTATAGCTGAGCTTAGCTGGCTATCAGCTATAGCTATAGCTGCAGCATGAATTCTACTATTTTATTGTTGTTGCACTCATATCAGACATTAGAGTAGGACTTTTGGAGGCAGACGTACTCAATAGAGTGGTGCAGTGCAGCGTGTGCATGAACGAAGGAATATATTGCAGATATGAGATTGTTGCTCTCCCATGCTGTCAATGCTATTGCGCTGATCCATGCTTGAGCGTTTTTTTTTTTTTACTATTATTTTTTTTTTGTAAGAGTCGCCCCACGAGTTAATGCAACCATTCAACTTTGCTGTTGCTGCCACGCTGTTGCTTGTTCCTTAGCTTACATTATTGCTATTTGATGATAGTCGCGCAGCTCGATGCATTTTATGCCCACCATTCCAGTTATGTGTATACGATGACGGTGTATATCTATGCTGGCTGGGATCACGCGGAGGGGCAGGAGAGGTCGAAACTATTCAAGTATGTGGCAAGGCACATAGTGCAGTTGATTAGATATACAACTTTTGTATCCGCAAGGTATGAAATCAAACATTCCATTCCAATTCCCTCTTCGTCGAGGCCCTCTTTCGGTCTCAAAAGATGCGACAAACGGACGGTCGGACAGACGGACGTACACTATAAAACGACATCATAGTGAATGCATAAACGTCGACAGCGACGACGACGACAACGACGTCAAGTTGTGCACCTCGTTTGGGGGCTCGTATACACCCATTTGACAGGTATGCGGTGGTTGTTTGTTGTTGGTACTGTTTGACTCGTACTTAGATAGAAAATTGCACATATACGGCAATGTTGAGTATTTTGCAACAGAAGTTATTTACCTTACTACAACAAAAATTAAATAAAATGCAGAAAAAAAACTGAATACCTACGTATACCCACACTTGGTATTGGTGCTACGCGAATTGCGAACCCGTCGTCGCGCCTTTAGAGTTCTGGTTTTTTTATAAAGCAAAAATCAAGAAATGTAAAGGGGGATTAAAATTGCATTGATTGCTGCAAAGGAAAATTCAACAACGCAGCAATAAGTTTTTCTTGTATGTTTGTCTTTTTTTTTGGCTTTTTGAATTTGCAAAAGAATTCAAACGTGGAATGTGAAAATTGGGCGGAAATGTATAATACTTAAATGAGGTTGACGATGGGCTTTCTTTTTTTTAAAAGTAACGAAAATTATCTTAGGTTTTCAATTTCAAAAGTAAAACGGAAGTAATAATGAGAATGGTTTGAATATGTAGGTATATAGTAAGTAGGTACATAAGCACCTTCCTTCCACATCAGTCACTGGCTTTAAAGCTTTTTTCATAAGGTTGCAAAAACAACTTTTTGATTAATATATGTACATATTTGGTGTTTTTTCATGAAAATATCAGTTTCATAACATCAAACTTCATATACATTTTTGAGGCTTTTCCAAAGGCCACTTCCAGAAGTAATGCACTTTGAAGGGGGTTTTGTTTAAAAATACCAAATCTAACAAACCTTTAAATTAAATAACAATCCGAATTGTTGCACGATAGAATACTACGGTATAAGACCGTTTCGATATTTTTAATGATGGATCCATAAAAATGTTTGAAAATTTTGTGAAGAAAAGTCCCAGAGAACAATTTTTTTTTTTTTAAATTTAGTGGTGCAACACCTCGAAGAGAACCAGGGCCTAGTGACTTACAACTCTCAACCATTCATGTGTGCGCGTTACCAGGAATGGAGAGGACCTAAAATTTTCTGCGGATTCCGAACGGCTAATGAGAAGAACTTTTCATGACAAGAGATACTCTTAGCGGATTTCGGCGCACGAGGCAGTACACCGTTGCAGCGACTGAGAATCGAACCCAAGATCTTCTGCATGACAGACAGTCCAACGCACTAACCATTATGTCAAAGGACACTACCATAATTTTTAAAATTTCTTTTGCTACAACACTCTTGAACATTTGCTCCAGCTACTTATTGTCTAAATAGTTTAGCCAACAGCATATTTATAAGGGAATTCTAAATATGGCCTCAATTATCCAGTGACGTACCTGTTCTTCATTCATTATCGAATGAATTAATAAACTATAGTGAACTTTTGGATATGTTAAATGAAAATTTAATTCATATATCTCAGATAGTAAATCGATGAGTTGGACATAGTGTCAATGAAGACACAATTAAAACAGGGTTAAATAGAACTGTTTATGTTAATTTGTGGTGTACATATTCGATATTTCTATGCACACAAAAGAAAATATATTGTATGTTATGTTTTTCTTCCCAAAATATTAGTTTACCATAAATCTTGATTAAAATCAAATTTGATGTACAAATGTTACTTGCCGTGGTGATTTGGCATCAGTAACGGAATAATAAACAACAGATTTGACAAAAGTCACCAAAACAACATGGCCACATCGACGCTACTCTTAAAACAAATATTTTTAGGCCAAGAGTATTTCTGGGCAAGGAAAACTTCTCATCTAAACCGGTCAGACTGTCAAAAATTGTAGATCTCCTCCATTCCTGCGTGTGTTCGGGAGGAATGGATTAATTACCTAAGTCAATAGCCCCTGGTTCACCACAAGCTGTTGCATCACAATTTTTTGAAGTAAAACTTCTTTTCCGGCGTTGGGAGTAAACAATTTTCTATGCAGCCGTCAGTGGCATGTCAAAGCACACGTCATCCGTCAAAAGCAGCGACATGTTTTTAGAATACAAAATGTTTGTTAGAATCTTAGAGGCTTTGCTTGAGGGAAAAGAAGTTTTACTTCTACCGCGCGTACGTCAGTACACACAACCTTTTTTTTTTAACTCACCAAAATTTTTGCTAATTTGTCTTTCATCGCTTCAAATGTTTGATGTGTAAGGGACTATTCACATGAGAGCAACGAACGACCGACTGATGAATAAATAAACAAATGGGATTAAAACACTTTATAAGCTTAAATTCTTTACAAATGAATGTAAACATATATACTAAAATTTGCGTTTTAACTGCTAAAATAAGAGAAATTTTGGAAAATAAATTGATCGTCACGAATTGCAATCTGATTCTGATTTATACGAACTGTCAAGCTCTTTCGAGTTCCACATATTATCCGCACAGCAAGGAATGAATTATTCGTGCGTGACTTATCTCGAAATCATTCTTGTTTTTGTTAACTTTAGGTTCGTTCGTTCAACTTTACCCAGGGTTGACCCTGGTTTTCTTGAAAACCCTCAGAGTTGTCAAAAAAAAAACTTGGGTTTTCTGTTTTCAAAAACACCCAAGGGCTGTCAATTGTTTTATTGACAATAATTAAAAGCAAGAAGCAAATAATTCTGTGTTCTGATAAAACTTTAAATTTGTTATAAATTAGTTTTAAAAATGTACAAAAACAATTTTGCGTTGTTGCCGAATATTTCACCTGATGAGTACAACAAGCATTTAATGGCAAACTTAAGCAATAACATGCAACATGCGAATCGACAAACGACAACAAAAGAAATATATATAAAATCTCAGGTGACCTACGACAGTTTGGTCGTTACCTGAACTCGCCACAGCAAAATACCTAGATCTACTTCAGGACGACCCCAGGTCTCAAAAAACACAGAATTTACTCACCAGGGTGACTTCAGGTTTTTCAAAAACGATTTGGGGTGACCCCAGGGTGACTTCAGGGCTCAACGAACAAATCTTTTGTTTGCTTAAATCTCAAAATAGACAAATGTTTTTGTTCCTGTCTAATAATTTAACTCTCCAGTATAGTACTACATTTTCACCCAGAGATAATCCTGGATTTGAGTTGATTTACCATTATACTACGTTTCCACTGAACAATAATCTAGATTATTTTCCAGTTTGATTTAAAATAATCTAGTAGTGTTTTCACTGGACTTGTTAGATTTATTTTGACATCTAAAATCAAAATCAAACTGTCAGATGCATTGGAAATGGAAAAGTGAATCCGTTCAGTACAGTAGATTTCAAGTAGATTTATTTGAAATCTCGAATCGAGATGATTAATTTTTATATGGTAAATCTAGTGATTTCAAGAAGATTTCAAGTAGATTTGAGTAAATCTCAGATTATCAATCAATTGTTCTACAGTTCGAACTGACCTACTATATCCATATCATGCTAAATTATCTCGATGATTTTTCATCATTCGGCGCAAATAAAACTTTCTTTCTCTCGCTTACACTTAATAAGAAAAATTGAAACAGCTATAACATTTTGATAGGTACTGTCAAAGTATATGTATCTTCTTTTCAATATTCTAGTGTAGGAAACACCATATAAATCTCTTGCCTTAAATCTTATCTTTTAATGAAAACGTAATATAAGGAACATCAAATAAACTCATCACCACAATTCATGGTATTTGAATTAGATATAACTTATTTAGGAATTCTTAGAAAGAAAAAGATCAACTTCGCAAGCAAAAAATATGACGACATATAATCATCAGAATGCAAAAAAAAATTAAGACAAATTTTAATAAAAATTCAATCAAACCAAATATAATAGGTATGTACGAGTAGATACGTAAATAAATTCCCAAACAATCTATTGGTAAATTAATAATTAATTAAAAAGCAGTTATAAACACGTTCAACTGTTCAGAAGCAAAATTACCCATTTTCTCACATTAACCAATCTTTGAAAGCTCGAATCTAGAAATGAGGAATAAATAATGTATACAAAAAAAAATAACCCTGCAGTATAAAACGCGCGATCTAAAATAGCCGGACCATTGTGGCCGAATGACGTATGAGCCTAAGGAATTTATTTCTCGCATTTTTGCTTGTGTATTTGCGTCTGTGGCACATTTCTGTGTAGTATTTTTTTTTTTTTTTTTAATTTTAAGTAGAATTTTTTTTGTTTATTTTACAATTTATTTTTATAATAGGTATTTTTTTCGCAAGAGGAGACCCAGAGGCGTATAGACCATTTGTATGTATGCCGCTTGGCTGGCTGGTGCTTTGACATTTTGTTCTGTGTGGACGGGGTGTTAATAATGAACGTATGCACGAATGTACATATGTATACATATATCCCACTTGAGCGATTAAAGAAGCAAGAATTCTAATTAATTAAAGGGGACAAATAGTAATAATAATTTAAAAAAAATCATATTAGAATTTAATGCTGTTTTTTTTTTGTCAATTTAATTAAATAAAAGAGAGGATCAAAATAAAAATTTATTGGATAAAATAAACTTGTTATTCCTAGGGTTGAATATTATTTTTGTTTTGTTTAAACATTTTGAAATTCTGACCTATGTAGGATTATCAATTGATAAATTGAAAATTGTTCTAATAATGAAAGTGAATGTGAATTGCGAGCGATGCAGAACATTGTGAATAACAAGAAAATTGATATTTTATCAATTGACTTTTGATTAGTTTTTTTCATTAAATTCAGTTTGAAATACACGAAAATAGATGAATTTATGCCCTTTCCGATTGGAAAGTGAATAATTTAATTGCTTATTCTGCATTTAACAACACTTCTCTTAGTACACAGAGAACATTCTCTTTACAGTGTGTGGATAGTTCTGTAGGAGAGGCAGTCCTCTCCATTAAGTGTAAGGCTCGGAGATTGGATGGAATCCATCCGCTATTTTTTTCAATTTTTTCTGCCTGTGATATATATGTATAGAAATGTAATCTATATTTTTAATAGTAGTTATAATCACATTATGCAACTTTTCAGATCAGTGAAAAAATGCAAAAAATTATATCACTACCAAAGTTCTCGTCATCAGCAATACTGAATTTAGACCAATTACAATTCTGCCTTTTTTGAGTACAGTGTTTGAAAAGATTAACAACTCAAATGAAAACCTATACTGATAATACTATGTTGATTACAAACCATCAATCAGGTTTTAGAAGCAAACACAGTTGCTCAACAGCGGAATTCCTCAAGGATTCCGTTTATGACCTCTTTTTTTCACACTATTTATAAATGATATTTCTAATGAATCGTAAACATCATTTATGTGTAGATGATGTCAAAATGTATAATATATTTTCTAGAACTGATGAGTCATTTAGTAAAGCAGCACTAAACAAGGATCCAAGATTAATTTTTACCTGGTCTCTGCAAAATCAACTAAATTCTAACCCATAAAAAAACTAAACCAATCAAAAGGCAAAGATACGAGTATCCAGCTGATATGACCACTCCTTTATTATATATTAAAAACGCTTCTTTTTAATTTGTAAAAACATTTAAAATTCTGGGTACACTGGGTTTCAATGTTCGCCTTACTTGGGATAGTTACGTAAACCAAATTGTCTCAAAAATAACAATATACAATATCTTCCAACAAATGTTAAGATAAAACTAGTTCGGTCCATGATCATCATCATCATGACTCAGAATCAATAAAAAAGTTAAATGTGGTGTATTATAACTGTGCAAGATATATATTCAAGATAAGAATTTTGATC
Organism: Philhelius festivus; assembly: GCA_963931855.1. Lineage (NCBI taxonomy): Eukaryota > Metazoa > Arthropoda > Insecta > Diptera > Syrphidae > Philhelius > Philhelius festivus. The sequence continues at coordinate 172,825,589 of OZ007555.1, forward strand.
ATAAAACTTTTCAACTTTTCGAATACTAGGCAAACATTAGCAAATAAAATTCCTTTTTCTTCCCTACTGTATTCCTTTATATCCTCTTCTTCACTCTCTAAATTAAATTACTTAGTGTCATAAGAAATTAAGGAACGTATTTTTGTTAAAACGTATATTTAAAAATAAAATTCATAAGAACTCTCCGACCAGGAATGTCATTAAAACAGACCCAATTCGATTCTGAAGTTTTCGTATAGTAGTGATTGTGAAACATTACATCCAGGAATCGCCACAGGTTTGTTCGTTCAACTTTACCCAGGGTTGACCTAGGTTTTCTTGACAGCCCTGATAGTTCGGGTTTTAGGTTTTCAAACAAAACCGAAGGGCTGTTAATTGTTTTGTTAAAAACTAAAAGCAAAACACAAATAATACTGTGTTCTGATAAATTAGTTTTTTTTAAATGAACAAAAACAATTTTGTATTATTACTGAATATTTTATCTGATGAGGATGATGAGTACAAAAAACTTTTAATTGCAAACATAAATAATAATATGCAACACGCAAAACGTTAAATGACAACAAAAGAAATAGATGTAAAATCTCATATGACTTTTGACAATTTGGTCATTACCTGAACTCGCCACAGTAAAATACATATCTTAACTTTGGAGGGAGTTTAGGACGACTCCAGGTCGCGAAAACATAGAATTTACTCACCAGGGTGAGTTTTTATTAATTTTATTTATTTTAAGAAACTGTCATTTTAAATGCCAATGGAACACTTTCGGAAGAGTTTGCACGTATCTCGAAGGCTTCTGGATTTACAATCGGTCTTTTTCATAATAACAATTGAAAATTAGAAGTTTTTTACATCATGGAGGTTAGGAGGCAGTTAAAACTATCTAAAATTAACATTTAAAGCCTAGTACGCAGATCGAGACAAGACAAATTTTATCTTTACAATTTTAATCCCTGCAAAACGTTTCCAAATCTCGCGCAAAAGTTGGAATTTGGAGAAATAAAATCTAATTTAATGAGTTTTGTAGTGTATCTCTGGAACGGGTTGTCTTACAATAGTCGCTCATACCTTTTTGGAATCTCCTCTTGATACTTTCAAGGGAAGCATCAGCACCTTTTACATAAAACCAGTTTTGACAAAAATTACTTTCGGAAATACGGTGGCTGTCAAAATTTGTCCCGCAAAATAATGCTTGTATCATTCTTTTTCCTGGCAAAATTTAGTGGAGAAATTCTATACAGCAATGCACAAAAGTATGAATTCTGCGCGCGAACTGCGTACTGCTCTGAAAAATATCAAAGACAAAATTTGTTCCAGGAAAAAAAATGAATGGGAGACAAAATTTTTCCCCATCTTACACTTACAGTTTTCAACAGTTTTTGTAACCAAAATAAACATTTCAAAGTAGCATAATTTTTTTGATATCATGTGCGTTTACATTTTAACTTATATTTTCTTTTTATTTCTGGGGACTGAATATAGTAGTCATGCAAATCGCAAACAGTCAATCCTAACCGTTTCGCTTAAATCTCTCCACCACGTTTTAGGAAACTGTTATTCGAATGTAAAAATGCTCATAACCTCAGTTATCGCTCCAACCATTATTCGATAAAATCATCAAGTATACCTTTTGGTGAACATTTGCTATGTTCTCTATGGTGGTCATAGTATTTTGTCACCTCTTGCCAGTGGATCGGACAGAATTTCCGTAAACCAGCATTTTCCAACTTGAAGAATATAACCTAAAGCCTAGTACGCAGATCGCGCTAAATTTTATCTCCCACATTTTTCTCCAAACATCAGCTAAAATCCAAGCTAAATTTTGACATAAGAACTTTGTGGAGAATATGTCACAGAAAACAGCTGTTCTCTAAATGAATTTTTTTCAAAGATTTAAAAGAATTTGTTTTAGTACGCAGATCGCGCTAAATTTTATCTCCCATACAAAATTCTCTCCAAAATTTAGCCAAGCTAAAATTATGTCAAGCATTTTAGCCAAGAGGTACGCTGCTCCAGCTAAAAAATTAAAATTTCTCTTCGAACTGTACATAACTTATCTGTCAAAATTTAGCGTACGAAATAATTCTCTGGCACATTTATTCTCGAGCTAAATTTTAATTTCAATTTGAAATGGAAAAATATTTGAATAATGTTTAGAAGAATATTTGGTTACGGGAGTCTTACAAGATTTTCGACAACAAAAATCACTCATAATTCATAATTCTCATTAGTTCTCATTCATAATTCTTAAAAAATCATACTTTTAAACAAATTCTTTTAAATCTTTAAAAAAATCATTTAGAAAACAGCTGTTTTCTGTGACATTTCTCTACAAATTTCTTATATCAAAATTTAACTTGGATTTTAGCTGATGTTTGGAGAAAAATGTGGGAGATAAAATTTAGCGCGATCTGCGTACTAAGCTTAAAGAAAAAAGATCTAATGCATTCTCTAGAAATCTTCGTCCAAAGAGGTCGTTTACAGTGAATCTATTTGAATTCCAATATACACTTTTGCTTCAACTCATTTTCCATCGTTCAATATCAATAAGTATGACCTGTATGTCAGATCAATTTTAAGTCAGAAAACACATCTGTTGTAAACATAGCCTTAAGAATTTTTGATAAAAAAAATTTGTAGACTTGGAGAAGCCTTTATTATTTAATTACATAATAGCCATATTATTCAACAAAATAAAAGATACGAATCATTCCAATATATGCTTCGTGTATGTTTGACATCAGTTAGTTAAAATCCATTCGATCGATTCAACCTATTGTAGTCGTATCTTAACGTTTTGTTTTGTGGGTAGAGCTTGTTATGTACGAGTATATTGGTATTGTTAGGTAGGTATATTGGATTAATTATTGTAGACATTTTTATTCAGAATGAATTAAATATTTTTGTTTAAAGAACGAGATTATATCTATAAACAAAAAAAGAAAACATGATGGATATCATTTTTTTTTTCGAATCTATTAGATGGACCAAAACCTCTATTATACTCGTAAGAACATTTGTTAGCGGAATATTTTGATAATTTCGATTAAAACGAGTTTATTAATATAATTTAAATTCTTATTCAATATTCTATTGTGAATTGAAAATGAAATTCAATTTAAGCTGATTAGTTATTCTGGAAGGAATTTGTGTCATAAAGAGATTCGATAGGAACTTTTTTTGTCAGATCGAAAAAAAACTTATGATTTTACATCGATTTTTTTAATGGCAGTCTGTAGGGTTTTTGAAAATTGCAAATCCGCAAATGCGGAATGAAATGAATCGCTTTACGCTTTAAAAAGAAATATTGAAAACTTATTTCCAAAGTGAGTGCTGTGGAGCCCAAACAGTGCGGGTTTTGAAAAGAAGTTTTGTCCGAAATGAAACACCTACCGCGCCTGCTGTACGTAAGTTTGTGCAAAAGTTCGTGAGACTGGTATGCTAGTGAGCAACGCTCATGGTCGTCGCGTCGTACGGTGCGCACAGACGAGGATGTGGCTGCTGTATCCGAGAGTGTGAGCCTCAATTCACGAACATCAACTCCCCATTGATCTCAACAGCTCAAAATTTCACGAACTAGCCTGAGGAAAATTCTACATGAAGATCTAGGATTATTCGCTTGGAGTGACAGAATGCGCTACAGCGAAGCCAGCCGAGGCAGCTACTTGAACGAGTTTGTGTTCCATAAAATAAATGGGAATGTTTTCTTATACTAATAAAGCCATAATACACATTGAAAAAAATTAATTTTGTTCATTTTTTTTTTTTTTTTTTTATAATCTACACGCTCTCAAGGGATTATGAATACCCTTTAAATGTTTTTTGAACACAGCGCGGGCGTGAAGTTAAGGAAGAGAAAGAAGGATAGGAAAGATGTGTGGCACGATGTTCTGAGACTGAAGGTTTTTGTCTCAGATATTTTATCTCCAGGGATGGCGGCTGAACTAAAGCGGAGAATGCCGTGTCTTATTTCTATGTCGCTTATAATTCACATTATTTTATTCGTGTTCATCCTTGTTGGGCATACTAGTTTAACTCAATTACATGTTGTTAGTGTTATGCCTAAACAACATGTAATGAGTAAGCAAGCAACTCATTGATGACAATTTTAGAAGGTTTTTTTAATGGAATTAAAACAACATAGACGACGGCAGGGATCGAACCTGTGATCATGAGGTTCACAGGCGAGCACAGATCCATCGCGCCACGGCCAACCATGTTATTGAATTTTCAAAAAGAAACTTGTATTTGGGCCACCCTTTATTATGTTTGTGTTGTTGTTGAGCTGAAAATTGGGTGAACAAAATATTGAGGGAACCTTTCCTGATGGAAATTTTATTTTATAGAGTCAGCCAATCAGAGTTTTGTAAGATTGAGATGCTTTTTATCATAAGCTGAGGTATGCTCGTCGGGTATATTATTTACCAAAAAAAACAAAACATTTTAGCGTATTTGAGGCTAACTATAACATTCTCTGTTTCTTTATAATTTTCATGTTTTCTTATTACTAGTTATGTACAAGTATGTGTATAGTTTAAAATTGATTGATTGATATAAGAGGTTCGAATAAATAACATTCTGACATAATTTACGTCACTTAATTAAAATTTTCACCAAATTACAGTTTAAAATAGCAGATGCCCCTAACATACAATTTGTGATAGAAGTCCTCACTAAATTACAGTTTTTATATAGCGGTAAATATCAGAAACAGATAACGGATGTCACTTAACTATAGTAGACTTTCCCAAATTACAAGGTGATATCAGCTGCTCAATAAATTATATTCTGCAAACGCCACTTAACTCTAACCTAATAAAGCAGATGTCACTAAATTATAGTTTGATATATTGGATGACACCAAATTACATTGTAAGATATCAAATGTCACTATATATTAGAGATAGCAAACGCAACTAAATCACAGTCTGAGGCAGCAGAAGACACTAACTGTGTAAATACTTTATACCTTCTTCTGTCACTTCTGGCAACTAAGTTAACTTGCTTGGTACAATTTCAATTATATAATATACATTTTTCGATTAACTATGTACATATATAGTTGGTAACACTTTATTCGAGAGGCTCTGTATAATATACTCGTAACTATATGAACAACATAAGTACATAATCTGTCATAAATGTTGTATATTTTCTCATTTAACATTTTTCATCAATGAGACGAGAGGTTATGTTTTTGTTACGACATGATGAGTATTATTAGTGTGTGTAAATCTATAAAAAACAATGGAATTCCAGATTATAATCAAAATTAGACACATTCCTCACATGCCGATCGGAAGTAATCACTTGACTTCAAGGTTAAAAATTAAGTATACTTTTGAAAGATTACTTGTTTTCCAAGTACAGTATTCCTCGGTTAATTGCACTAACCATTTTTTTTTATTTGTCTGCACAATTATTCGGTTGTCAAAAATCAACAAAATTCAATGTAAAAGATTATAAAACATTCATTTAATTGATCGCTCAATTAATTGATTGTTGTTTTGAAAATCGCTCTCTCTGTCTGTTTTTATTGATATGATAAAGATAGCTATATTCAAAGCGACAATCAATTAATTGAACGATCTATTTAGTCTTAAGCGATACGGGCCCTGTTTTACACATTCTGAAACAAAATAAGAGAAAAATAGAGCAACAATGGTGCAAAATTTTAAACAGCTTAATCTTAAAGCATTAACATAATACTAATAAAGAATTTCCTAAGTTTAAAGTAGATTACTAACTCTTTTTTAGTTTTAAACTTTACTAAATTTCTTCTGAACATACCTTAAGTAATGACAGTTCTCGTAAAATACTTATTAAACAGACCTTTTTGACTTCTGTAAATGTCATTTGAAGTTAGCACTATAAATATAAAATGTACCCCGGTTACAAGAGTAGATTGAGGAATCGAATCGAATCCGAATTGAGATTTCGATCCAGGTATATGGCATATTTTCGATTCGATTCAGCTCATTTAGTGAATCGGATCAAGAAATCCTATTTCAATCCGATCCAGGTATACATGGAGCTAAATCCTGATTCAATTCCGATTCAATTCTCCATATAAACGTAGTAATAGGTTTTCCATGTTTTAACTTTAATTTACAAACGTCAAAAAAGATCTGTTTACTTGGTATTTCGCACGAACTGTCATAGTCTTAGATGTGTCCATTTGATTTGTGTTTGATGTGTTTGTGTAAATTTAGTAAGACGATTTTCCATATTTCTTCGGAATTGAAAAAAAATTAAACTCTCCTAAAAGTAACTAATGGAAAAAGATGTAGTAGAAATAACTTGTAATGATCTCCCAAACCAGCGAGCAATATTTGGAACAACAAAGAGACTTACGCTCGCCCGTCAAAATTAATTTACATTGGAATAGTAAATGAAATGATGCAATGAAATCTTTTCAATGTTGAGATCGTTGAGCCCGAGTCCGATGATAAAAACGTTATCAACAGCGAAAGTTTCGTTGTCGTTTCAAATGTTTTGTATTAGTTTAGGAAATAGGGAAACAAGAAAAAACACGAACCCATTAAAGTAGAACCATATTTGTAACACTCGTAGTCGTATGACACTTCGTCAATAATGGCGTTCTACTTCCTTTCTTCCATTCTTCGTAAGTTAAGAGCCTTCACAAACGAAGTTTACTAAAAATGCAAAGTTGACAGTTGAGAATTAATCCCATTCTTCCATTCTTCGTAAGTTAAGAGCCTTCACAAACGAAGTTTACTAAAAATGCAAAGTTGACAGTTGAGAACTAATCCCAATTGATGTAAAAACTTTTGTTCACTTACGAGTAAGTTCCTTTTGATCGAAATGTCAATTTGACATGTGGAAAAATAATTTTCGTTCATTTATAATATATGTACATACATACATATGTATTTGTAGCTTCCGACTTGTTAAAAGTTCTATGTTCAGACTTATTTCGTTTTCCATTGATCGTCTAAACCATACTTTTCAGTTTTTACTTTTGAACTGTCATGTCATTTTGTGGGGCTCAGAGCACAAGGTTTCTGGGTGATCAACGGAAAACACCATTATTTGAAGTAACTTTCGTTAAACCCTACAGGATCAAATTAAAGTAAAAAAAATCTGAATTTCCAGGAATTGTATAAATAAGATGAAAGAGAAAATATACCTGAATTACTTTGTCACAGCTTAAAGGTATAATTAATTCCAAAATAACGATTCTAATAAAATTATTACTAAGCAAAGAATAAAAAAAAAATATGGCGATCGCTAAGTTTTTTTTTTTTTGTCTTTATTTTGTTGTTAATTTAAATAAATTGATTTTATTGTTGACTCTCTTGCCTTGCATATAAAATATAAAATTCTCTGTTATAAGAGATGGGTTGTCATAAAATAACACAACAAAACAACAACTGTTACGACCTTCGCATTCCAGAGCATACGAGGTTTTTTATTGGTTGAATGGCGACGAAACGGGCGCGAGTCAGGCGGCCGGCGCGCGGTGGCGGACATCTGAATTTAACACACAAAATAGCAAGTGTATTAGCTTTTTTTTGTATATATGTAGGTATGTATTAATTTATTTTATTTCTTCGTATGAGTTTGGAAAATAAATACAAAAAAATCAACATAAAGTATGTTTAGTTCTGAGTGTGACAGAGTGTGTAATATGGCACAGCACTGCGAACTACGGGTGGCGGAAAACAAAAAATACGACAGAATGAGAAAGAGATCAACAAGCTCATGAAATATGTATGGATGAGGACAAAAATAGCATTAGTAAAGAATACAAATATCTGTTCATTATGGAGAATGTACATAAAAACATATGAAGATACGTACATATTTTTTTATTTATTTTTGATTTATAACTCGGTACATATACATATATACATACATGTATGGTCAAATTGCTTAACACACATGCTACACAATGATATTAATTTTGGATGGAATGATTTTATTTATCAATGAGAAATAGCACGTGGGAAATTTTATTTATTTATTCTTTGGGTATGGCCAAGGAAAAAAAGAATTAATAAAAATATGTTTGTTAATGTTTTTAAAAATATGGCTCCAATGGAATGTGGTTCTTCAGGGACTTTTATACCTATACTGGTTTTGAAAATGAACACAAAATTCATATTTGATTCATGAAAACGACAAATGTAAATAAATAAGCGACTCTCGCGCAATCTGTTGCACTATGTATGTATATCCACCAAGTAGGTAGGTATCTACTCTACATCCATACAAAAACAATGCAAGTGTTATTTGACACTTCTCCCGAAATCCTTAGATACCTAAGGATCGATCAGCAAGTTTATCCACTTCTTCAATCATGAAATGAGGTATGATAATATAACGTACTTTTTAGTTGTAGCGCAATTAACACACAATCTTTAGTGCACTTTTTGTCTTGTGATGTAAGTACCGCTTAAGAATATTGTACTGTCGTTTTTCATTGCGAAAAGATTAGCAATTTTTCTATTTTATTTGCTGTATGGTTGGTGTCAATAAAAAATTTCGAGGATTTATTTCAAACTGACATTCCTGGTATTCCTTACGACTTATGACCTTTGACGGCCATGTTATTTTGGTGACATCTGTCAAACTTGTTAGGTATCTTTTATTGAGTTACTGATGACAAATCACCATGTCAACTTACACGATTGAAGTCCAAATGATAAGACTATAATTATCACAATGGGTGTTCATTAGTGCAATCGTTGCGGGCGTTGCGCCCATTCTAAGGTGGACATATAGTGGCCCTTCATAGTCGACTCTTCAGTCTTCTCTATATCGTGGCCGAATTTAAGACGATCTGTTCGGTTATCAATCAGCCACTTTTCGTTCGTCAAACGAGCGTATGTAAGATCAACCGGGAACATCGCCGCGGTCCGTGAAAGTGTACAACAGAACCCGAGGCAGTCAATTCCTCATAGTGTACAAAAAGAACTCGGCCTATCGCAGACGTCAACTTGGCGAATTTTGTGTTGAAGCTTACCCCGCTAGATTGTAGGATTTCCCGAGTCGCAGGTCTACGCAAATAAACCACAATCGACCGATGCTCTTGAGGTAAATATAATAAAGACCGTCGCTCAAATTAAGCCGGATGTATGCGGAAGAGTTATTGAAAATTGAACCACTCGGATCCATGTGCCACTGTTAAAAGCCAAGGTTAGGCATTTGAACGATATCTTATTCCATAATCCATACATAAAAAAAAGAATTTTGTTAATACCTCACACACACCTTGTTTTTCCTTTTTTTTTTTGAAAACGGCCTTAACGATTTTGATTAAATATCGTAGAGTTAGATACCAACGACAGTTCCAACAAATATAAGTTCCATGTTTTTTTGCCCAAGAAAAATGGAATAATAGAAATATGGTCTTGAAGTTCTTGAGACTTTCGAATTATTATAGCCGTGTTTTTTGAAAGAGTGAATAGCAAAGTTAGCAAAATTTTACATGCAAAACAATAAAAACATCAAGAGTGAATACAATTTGGTCAGCAATCAGAGTGAATACAGTATGAATAAAAATTGTTCATATATTGAGATGTAGATGGCGCTTAAATCGAGTGCAGAAAAACATTTGCTTGGTACTGGGATGTGTTCTGGAATGCATCTTTTTGTCTCAGAGAATTGTATTAGGGGTATTCATGTAAGCGCGGAAAACCCTCGTAAACCTCGTAAACCAGATAATTTTATCTCCGCAGAAACGAGCTGTCAAAATTTGTATGGGAAAAAGTTTCTGCAAATCGCATAAAATTATCTCACAAATTTGCTGCGGAAAGTGCAGAAATAAACCTCGTAAACTAAAGAAGTATGGATTCTGACTTTTAATTTGACATTTCACAAAATATTTCCCACGTTTACGCAAGTATTTCTTAGGGGGTGTTCATGAAAACATGCTGCGGAAAGTTATATCTTTCTACAAAGCGGAAAATTATCTCGTTACATGAATACCCTTATTATGTCAAGACATTTGGAAATAAAGTTTCATGTCTATTTTGTAAAAGACGTACAAAAAATCTCAATGTTAATTGATTGAAAAATGTCTTGAAAAAAATTAATTTTTTTGGATTTTTTTTTGTTCAAGAAAATTGCGATTTTAGGGCTTTTGGAAAGCTTCTACAAAGAAATACTCTAAATAGGTCAAAATATAGTATATTACCCATCTACCAAGCCATAAACTGTGAAGCTCCATTAGAGGATGTCTGAGATCTCGATGGATTAAAAAACACCTACAAAATCTGAATTGTTTTAACGAAAAATCGGTTCTTTTGCTCATGAAAATTGTAATTTAGGGGCTGGCAAGAATATGGAAAGAAATATTCTAAATTCGTCAAAATAAATTTGAAATTATTCGAAAATTCGTGTCAAAATTTGAGATTAAAAGAGAGTGAATACAAAAGTGACTATAATCGTTTTTTTTTTCAATTTCTTTTACTGTGTGGCTATCAATTTTCCATAAAACACGGCTTATATAGTTACACACTGCGGGCCAAAAGATTGAATTCACTTTTCATTCATTTTTCGAAGGTAAGCCAAACTCTAGCCAAAAAAAAAAACTTTGTAATAAAAAATAAGTATGTGGGATATATGAGGACCATATATAAAACCGAAACACAGGAATTTATTTAAGAAAAGAAAACATGGTCAAAGTCTATTTTTGATCGGAAAAGCCTCTTTTACATTCGATTGCCTTTCTTACAATTCTTCCGTTTTACTCCGCTTATAACTTTTTTATGTACGGAGTCAGTAGTCTCGAAGACCACTCAAAAAACTGCATTTATGTAGGTACTTACTTAACCGGCTCCCGATGGATGTAGGGACTCTGCCGGCAGATTTCCATTCTTTGAGAATTTTTCTTTTGAAAGAGTCCAGTCTTTTTCTGCTTACAGTCGAACACCCGGCGCCGAAAAGCAGGTTTTGTAGAGCGTTCACTTCGTCTTAAGAGTGGGGAGTTTTGAACCTATATCTTTTTTAACAACCTAGAAGTTTTTGCTTTTAATAGATGTGACGTTTGGCACTAATCGGTTGACAGATGTTGGTCTGTTTGTTGAGAGTATAAAAGTATAAAGAGTGTTGAAAGCAGTAAAAGTCTATTGCAGAACATTAGGAACGAACGCGCACAACAGTTGGACAAATTTGTTGAATATACTGCTGTCCATATTAACGCCTGCCCTGCGCCCCATCTGCTTTAAATCGAGCATCTTTTTGTCTAAAGCCTGTGCATGTTTGGAATAGCTCAGAAGAGTTGCTCCCTACTTGCACATTGCACCGCCTATTTTCCAATGTCATGCAACACAGTTGGATCAGTTTTCGGTGGATCCCGAGTATGGCAATCGCCATATAGAGACGATGAGCACTATCATAATGCGGCTTTGAAGTGTAGAAATAGATGGTGAGTCTCTACTTGAAATTCGTTGGTCTTTTCCAGGATTTGATATATCGTATTATCTAGGTAGGTATAACTTATTTCCATATAATATTGTTTGTCTACTATGTTATCATGAAATTCCTTACCTATTTGACTATCTTAACCAAACATTAGGCATGTACTTGTAGATAAAATGAATTCTTAGAATTCCACAATATATTTACTTAAAACACACACACGTCCAACAACACCCTTGACGTAACTTTAAATACGCATACCTATAAACACCCTGGATTCATGTAAAAAGAAAACTACCTTGTGGATACAAAAAAGTTCAAAAATAGAACTTCCAAAGGTCAATGGCATATTGTGTGTGTTTGATTATATTATGCGTTTAAAAAAGTTGTGATTTTAATTTTAATTTAAAAAAAAAAAAACGTACTTTACCAAAGCATTTCCGGTGTGTATGTGGACCACCCCCAAGCCAAAGAACTTTTTTACGTCGCAGACACAGGAAATTCCACAGAATGTATTAATTTTTTTAAAGGTATGTACCTACCTACTTTACCTACTGCTTATTTTATATCTGTCATTAAAATTCTAATCTGAAGAATGTTTAAAAAAAACATTGATAAAGTATTCAACAAAAAATTAAGAAACAATTTGTTTTCAATGTGTTGGTTTAAAAATACACCCTTGATGAAGATTTATGTTTTGTTTTTTAATACAATTTACTTACATATGTTTAATTTTTTTTTCTTTTAAGTGAAGCTATGTCAAGGTGATGATATTGAAATGAGCAGTCAAGCCATATATCACGCGACTTATTTCCTTTGGCTGTTTTTTTTTTTGTATCTTTAACATTTTCGAATGCGTACTTGAGAAATTCAATTACATACAATTAATGACAAGCGTAGATTATGTACCTATGTACGTATTTTAACTTTTGTTTTTATCAATCATTTTTGTCTGTTTTTTATTACAAAAAAAAATATTTACCTATACGTGCCGTGTACGCCGGATATAAATGGAGAAGGAGCGCATACGTATCTACGGAAGAGGAAGACTGAACAAAAAATTTTAAATGATCCCAACAGTTGTTTTTTATTAAGATCAGAATCTCACTATTTGTGAAGGCTTTTAATATAAGATATTTAAGATTCAAGTACATACCTACGTTAAAAGCAGTGGCATAGCTACCTTGAGGCCAACATGACCAATGCCCCTTTGCTCCGTGAGTTAAGCGCTGCCAAAGGAATAGGAGCTCTTTGTCGTGAACAACAAATTTTGTTTTCAATTTTTTATTAGACAATCTAGGAAAGATGGGCTTGCGTTACTTCGCTTAATTTTAAAGTCAAATATCTACTTCCCACCTTCATAGTATTAATATTTGAGAAATTACAAAGGAACAGATCACAATATACCCAATAGTTTTTGCTGTATAGAATGTTAAAATCAACTGGATCATGTTATGGATAATGGGCAAAACTAGAAATTTGAAAAATATTGGGATTGGGATTCTCAATGAAGCATTTGGAATAAAGGGAGAAAGTTTCCCAAATCTGTCAAATATAACAATTATAAAATTGTATTCTATTTAAAAGTTATTAAAAAAAACATCGACCTGAAACATAAAACGCACTCTGTATATTTGCATTCGAAAATCGATAAGCAAATATCACTCCAAACAAATTCAATAATTTTAGGTTTTTTTTTTCCTTTTAAAAATGACGTTTCATTTTCAAAGTATAAATATATTTGACATTGCGATTATAAATGTGTCAAAAACATCTGATGAACCAATGGAAAACGATAGGGGAAGGTGGCCTAAAATGGCACCCCTAAGGAAAATGTGTCATATCTCGCAAAAAAGTGACATTTAAACTTAAATGTTATATTCTTTCCAAAGTTAAAGCTTTACGAGTTTCAAAAAGTATTTAAAGTATTTAATTTTCAAAAACTCTTCAAATTCCAACGATCAAAATTGTCCGGGTAAAATGGCATACTGGTATGTTGGTATGTAAGCCAACTAGGCAAGTAAACCAGAAACCGTTTTCAATTTAATTTAAACTTTATTTAAAACAAATCACAGTTCAAAACAATATTACTCAGCAAAAAAAAATAAAAATCAACAATTCATTTAAAACAACTTCAATTAAAGTATAAAATGGCACACTATGCCATTTTAGGAGAGTGCTTAGTAGGCCATTTGCCCATTTAGGGTTTTTTTATTTAAGTTTTAATTCCGAAAAAACTGAAATAGTTATAGGCCAAATAATTTCAGTAAATTAATAAGAAATACTTAATACTTACATGCACTTACTGTTTTCACCAAAATTTAATATTTTTTATATTTTTTTTCGTCAACTAACTTTTTACAACATTTTATTGGTTCTACTTTTGTAGATGGCTAGTGACAGTTTGACCTGTAAAATTTTAAACAATAGTTTGAAGTTGCTAATATTTCTTATATTATGTCGATCATGCCAGATAAACTAAAGAATTGTGTTACCAATACCTTCTAATTCTGTTCGATTCTACAATTTCTAGCAAGGGAGGCATTTTACCTTGGTGGGCCGTTTTAGGCCATCTTCCCCTAACTATGCTGAAAACACACTTGATCAGTCAAAACATTTTTTTTTTTAAATTGGTACTATTTAAACTGTGTTGCACATTTAAGGCCAAAGCTAAGTATGTAAACATAGCTATTTAAATTAAATTTAAATTTTGAATATGTCTGTAGAAAATCTGCCCTTATGCGAGAAACAGATTAACACAGCAACTTCAACAGCAACTTTAACAGCAACGAAAACTTCAACATCAAAAGTTTTGTGAAATAGATTACAACGTGACAAGCGTTTTTGACAGCATATACATATAATCAAAATAGTTTCAAATGCGAAATGATTTTGCCGTACATAATTTGATAAAAATTAACGTAAATTGCATCAATGTGTACGACTTGCAATTTGTCGTACTAAAATTAATTTGTTTTTAGTAATTCTTCCATTGTCAAAACCAAAATAAATAGACAAAACAAAAAAAAGGTTGTCACATTTTCATTTGAGTGTTGATAATACTGACAAATTTTACCTTAAAAGTTGGTAGCATTTGCACAGCGACAGCGAATTTAGAGTTTAGGTCTAACGTTGATGTCGATGTCGAAGTTGCTGTGATAATGTAATCAAAGCCATTTAAAACCAGTGGCTCTAAAAAGAGTGACGTGGTTGTCAAGGTTGCTGTTGAAGTTGCTGTGCCAATCTGTTTCTCCCATTAGGCATCTGTTATAGTTTTCTTTGAAATGCATCATTGGAACATCAGTGGAATGCTGACTTCATTTTTTTGACGAACCAGTTAAAGCAATCATTGAGAAATTGGATTAAGTAAAAAATCGTGCCAATGACTGATAACAACCAGTGTTCGATTCTTTTTCTTTTCTCAAAAAATGTCAGTTTTGCTTTCAATGATCAACTCTAACCTCCAATACCTACAAAACCTAGAGGAGGTTAGAGTTGATCATTGAAAGCAAAACTGACATTTTTTGAGAAAAGAAAAAGAATCGAACACATTCAGTGGAACGTATGTGTTCCCAGTTAAAGAAACGAATATCAGCAGTTCATTGAAATTGATTTCATCAGTGAAATAATAAAAGTGGTTTTAAAAAAAAGTTTAAATCAGAATTTTGTATTTTATAGAGTAAAAAAATTCGTCGGAAATGAAAATTTTCAATGATACATTTCAATGATAGCTATAACTGGCCCCTTAGTTGTATTTGTTTTTTTTTTTTTTTTCAAAAAACATACACGTAATACATTTCTCTAACCTTATTCAATCAAAGAATTTATTTAAGTTATGCTAATAGTTTTACACAAACGAAATTCCGCGATATTTTCGCAATTAAATATCATAATTGCGTTTTAATACGAAGAATAAGTACAAAGTTGTAGAAATAGCACCAAATGGATCGCAAAATGAATGTTGACAAGTAAATCAATAGAAGGTACAAATCTATGTGAAGTGTGGTCTCCACATAAAGGCGACCAACGACCGAGGAATGAACGAACATTCGTTCATTTTGACTTTTCTTTCACATATCATTTTTTTTATTCGTCGCAAATGACGTTTACGACGAAAGTATTATCATGGAGCATGATTTTGAGGTACTAAGACTATCCTGGTGGTGGCGCTGAGATTAGCGCACGATTTTACAGTGGAGAGTAGGATAACATACAAAACAAGTAGGAAAGAAGAGAATATTTTATTATTAAATTAAGCAAAGACAAATCTAGCAATTACAGTCGCTAGCCTTAAGATGTCGCCACAATCTTTCGTCTTCTTGATAGTACTATAAGTTTTACATATTATATACAAAGCTACTACTGAATAATTTATTTAAGAGATAAAATTGTCAGACAGAGAATATAAGAACATACAAAAAGAAAAATTGTAGCAAAGATCAAGCTAGCCACCACGAATTCAGATTTACATTACATTATTCTTATTTTATCATTGTTGCTTCTTCCTAATTTCTAAGCTACTTGTCCGCTTTTTATCGAGTGATCAATAATATCGCTTATGTTTGAACATAAAATAAGCCATTTTCCAAACCATGAGCCATACTGAAAGAACTTTTTGTTTGTTGACGACAAAATTGTACATACATACTGCGAATTCCAATAGATTGAAATACCTTATATAGGTTTCCGGTTTAATCAGGTGATTGAATTTATTTGGTGAAAAAAAAACAAAGTTACTCATTCTTATAGGTAGATATGTATGTATTTATCAATTTAAATACAATCCAAGCATCTGCTGACTAAGAAACAGGGAGATTCCTTTTATTTGAATGTTTCTTAGATTTTAATTTTAAGTAGATAGTTTCTAGTCGAATAAAATGTTACCAGCACTATATTTTAGGATATTATATTTTTAATATATTCTCTTAATGGCTTCGCATAATATTCTTTTTTGACGCAAATAATCAACGGGTTTTTTTTTTTAAAAAAAAAGGTTACAAATACAAGTGTGACGTTCACATTGTATCTACATTTAAACGTTTTTCTTTTGACAATCAAATTGTTTCGACATCAGTTTTTGTCATTCAATTACATATATCTTGGTTTAAATGTATCGCATTTTTCTCTTGAAGTATTTCATTTGATTCTGTAAGTTACTTGTCAAAAAATAAAAAACGTCGTCTCGTTGCGCCATCTACTTAATTGTTTAAATACATGGCATGATCAAACGAAGAATATAGCCGTGTTTTTTTGCAAGTCCATGTAGAATTGTAGAAAAAACGACATCGGGACTTAGGAACTTCTTTCTAAAAATTGGAAGCACTGTGTACGCTATGGCATTTGTGAGCTGTATTCGTATCGCTGCATCGCATCTGCTATATGCAAGGCTTAACATTTCTCTTGACAGCATCCCATCAATTGTTTTTTTTTTTACTTTTGATTTATTTCAAAAGCTGTGTTTGTATAATTCATCTCGTAATTGTAACTAGGCTCTGAAAGACTTTTTCAAAAACTTGGGGATAAACAAAAATAATGGCGCGAAATTTTAAAGAGTTCTCGTTTAAGCAATAAAACCAACTCTACTTAATGCAGTCGCTTAGCTTGGAGACTTTGTCTAACTTTTTCATAATTTTAATCACGTTAGACAACAAAAAAACAAAAAATAAGTATAAAGAACAGACAACTTCAAACCAAATAATTTTTCGCATAGTTTATGTTCTTTAAAATTAACAAAAAGTCGGTTCTCGATTTATATTCAATATTTAGAGTCGACTCCCATTCTAAAATTGATTTAGAGTAGGTTTTAAATGTTTAAAATTTTGCGCCAATAATTTTAATGTAGAGTTATGGTTTAGAGTAAAAAAGTTGTAAGCTTGAAAATCATTTTACTTAAAATTGTATAATATCACCTCACATTCGTTGATTTGTTGAATAAGACGCTCGACATCAGGTGACATAAATTAAGTGTAAGTTTACACATATGATAATGTAGGACGTTCAAGATCCGATATATAAAACTTAAACTCATGTTATATGCTTTGAAATGAAACCATAATTCAAAACTTTTTTCTAATTGGAAATTTAATAAGACTGCCTTTAGCGCCTCCCATGTTCTACTAAATACTTTATAATCATTTTTTAAGATACTGTGAACCCCAACCTGACGTTGGGCGTCTTTTAAAACCAAGTGGTCCCGACCACTCCTAAACTTACGACCGCTCTCTTCGAAAGTTTGTTCGAAAATTCGAAAACTAAAAAAACGACGGTGAGTACAAAACTAAAACCAGTTATCGTCACCAGCAACGCTCCCCAAGCAAAATACGAAATTGACCGAAGGATTCTCACTGCCAGCTGTCATTCAAGTTCGAAAACAGTTTGATTTCACAGTTTGGGTATGCCTGAACAAGAGAGAGTGGCTCTCATTTTCAAACTTCGAAAAACACTTGTGAGTGGTTGGTGAATACCCCAAAGAAATTTCAAGATAAGAGCCTCGTAAAGTTAAGAGCCTTTAAGAGCTCTCGGAGAATACCAGCCTTAGTATTCATTTGCATCGGTTTCTACAAATAAAAGAGCAATTTAACTTTAAAATTCAAATACATTTATCTCATGCTGGGCGCCATTTGTACGTGTTCAGAATATTATAGTTTCGGAATATTTAGTGAAAATGTTTGTTTTGTATCAAAATCTCATCATTATTTTTCAACCTTAAACTTAAATTGTTAAAAGTACCTGTCTAATAAACATGCACACATCAACATAGAAAAAAAACCTATTCATCAAAAAGTTTGCTATGGATGTATAGCCTACCATAAGAGATTACCAATGGTTAACATATCAACCAACGAACGGTAAGATTAGAGTATTCTGTTAAATAATTCCCTGTCACCCTGCACATGCAAAACAACGCACAGTGGCAAAATAATAAAAGCAAATACAAAAATTGATGAAAAGGGAAAATTTATATTCCCATTCGTCCACCATTAAAATAACTATACCACAAGAAGCCACATAAGAATCGCAAAGCTATTCCTTGCCCCGATAGAATTTCAAACACATCACAAACTCTTTGTGACTTTTTAGTTCAGCCAGCGTGTCCATTAGAATGTTTGTGTGTGTGTGAATATTTATGATAAGCTTCGTTGCGGTTGAGTGCAGCCCTATAATGACCACTATACAATCAACTTCACCACCCACTGCCACCGCGCGTTGCCCGGTCAAGCGAACCGCACCCTTACCGCACCATTATGGCCGGGGCCTTCTCTTTGTGAATCCAATTTGTATTGCAAGGGTGCTGCACATTCAACACCTTCTCCCCTAGCGCCGCGGATCTTTGCCCCGGAATCAATGGGTCACACAAACACATACAAACTAATACCATGCTGGCTGACGATATGTAAAATAATTCCAAAGAATTTAATTATTATTCTGTTGTCTGTTCTAACCTAGCAGAAGTCAGCAACTTTTGCCATTTTGAGAGCGCGACTTGTGCACTTTTTTTTGTCTTCATTTTCTCCTATCCCTATATTGTCAGGCTATCCTGTTCGGGTTTTTTTTTACAGCCATTCTGTGGGAAAAAGCCGCTGATAAAAATATTAATAACCCGTACAATGTATTTTTAACTTAAAGAATTTGTATTTGTTTTATTGGGACATATAAAATGGCAGATAGGGAGAAAGAAATGCTGACGTTCTTTGGTAGTTCAACATGGATGGAACGTGCTAGCAGACATGGCTGCCATCTTGCTGCCTCTTAAGGCTCTAAAATGTTCGCCTTATCAGCAAGAAAGAATTATACTACGCGATTGTGTAATTCAATTATATTTTTAAGGAGCCTTTTCGAATGGAATGTTGATAACAATGATAATAAACAATATAATCTAGCGTATGCATTCCAACCGAGGACGGTCACAAGAAATAAAAAATCTATACTTTAAGTATTCAGTTGATAAGATAAATACAGAAAGTCAAGTACCTTCGTATAGAAGCAGGCCATAGTCAAATGGACAAAAATAGATATGATGATAGGCTGCTTTAACTTAGTGAATTTATTGATTAAAGGAATTTATGGCAATGCAGCACTAATTTGCTGAACGCAATAGCGGTTTTCGAGTGTGGAAACTGAAGGCGAATTGAACTACTTTTTGTTATTGTTATTTATTGTTGATAAATAGCTTTCACACAAAGACATTTGCTGTAAAGAATAAAATTCATAGCAATAAAAACATTTTGGTTACTTATAACAGTTGTATAACAGTTGACTACAAATTTCATTTCTTCAATCATAGTATCGATAAAAAATGTCAAGAGGTCTTGAACCTTATGAACCCGTTAAATAGCTATGACTCCAGCCAAAACTACACACTTGGTAGTAGTTCAATCAAGTTATTGTTGTTATATTCCAAACTATAATATTCATATGAAGCTTTGCAGGCTAACTGCACGTATGTAATCATACAAAAAAGCCCTTCAATCTTATGAACTCTTTCCTAAACTACTTTATGAGACATATATAATGTCTAGAAGTGGCCCCTCTGAAAATTAAACACACTGAAAGTCATTGTATAGTTCAATATAGATTTATACTTAACTGGCGCCCAATACCAAGTTCTCATACATTAACTGTATGCACTACTTTCTGATCTCTTTTAAGTAGAGTTAAGGTGGGAGTGACCCTAATAAAAATTCTTAACTCTAACAAGAATTAAGGTTCGTTATAGTATCATATGGATTAAAAATTACTTTAAGATTGCATTTGAAAGCCGCCGAATGCGAGGTTCTCAGACATGAATAGTATGTCCTATTTTATAAACTACGTTTAGTTGTGTACATATAAGCTAGGTCGAAGTGACCGCAATTAAAATTCTACACTCTTACAACAGTTTAGGTTCATTGCAATTACATATGGATTTGAATTACATTGAAACTTAAATGGCGCCCAATGCGAGATAATCTAAAACCAATTACTAATAAATTTTTTTGTATTGTGGCGAAATGAGCAACAACCATTGTATGGTCACTATTAACAAATACAGAAGTTGCTAAGTTAATTTAAGGGCAGATGAAAATTTAGGAGGAATTTAAAGTCAGGACTTCTGGTTATCTATAATTCTATATTTTACATAACGCTTTGATCTGAATTTTTCACAGTTCTATTTTTAAGTTTTTCGTTCATCAAATCAATATAAGTTAATAAAAGACTTTTATCTGAAAGCAAATTATGTGGGTTTATTTTATCACCTGTCGAATTAAATTTATTCAAACATCAGAGGAAATCGTAAAATGCAGAGAAATAAATAAATTTCAATTAAATAAAAATTAACATCTTCTTTTAACGGTATGATGTAATAAAATGTGCTATTTTTGTGATTTAGTACATAAAACTTAAATTTTCACTGAATTTATTTAATAGTTTTGGCCCATGAAAGTTTTAATAAACATTTCTTATTTGTTTCTTTTTAGATACACAAAGCCACAATCTTTTGAGGATTGTATTGGCGATGAGCTTCCCGTTGGTTGGGAAGAAGCTTATGACACAAATATCGGTCGTTATTACATTAACCACATTAGTCAAACCACACAACTGGAGGATCCAAGACAAGAATGGAAGAGTGTCCAAGAGGCGATGCTTCGAGATTATCTCAACGCCGCACAGGACGTTCTGGAGAAGAAGAGAGAAATGTATGATGTTAAACAACAGCGTTTGCTAATTGCCCAAGATGAATTCAACCATTTGAATACGCTGGCCGCTAGTCGTAGTAGTTGTAAGTTTTTTTTTTTATTTCTAATTCTCTTTGTAAATCTTTCAATTTTTTTTTTAATTTTGAAAATCTAACGAAATGATCTCGTAGATAAATTTTTACAACTTTTTAAACATCATATTATTTTAAACCTGTCAAACACTATCTTAAAATCCAAACACAATAGACTTACATCACATACTAACGAAGTTTTCTTGTTTTTTTTTTAGTATGCTCTTCATCAAGCTCGATTAATACCCGCCATGATCCGGACCTTCTGCGCGCCGATCTAGTCCTCGCCAAGGAGCGCGTTCGTCGTCTGAAACAAGAACTCCATCACATCAATACTGACATATCGTACACACAACGTGGCGTTAACACTCTCTATTCAGTTGGTGAGAAGATCAATGCCCGCCAAAATGGTTGCTACGACATTGCTGAAGTTCAAGCCATTCGCGAAGAAATGCTCAAGGTGCAAAAGTCACTGGTATCTGGTGAAAAGGTACGCGAAGAACTCATGCAAAGTCTAGTACAAATCAAAAATGAGCTAAGTCGGCAACAGTACAGCGAAGAAACAGCCGCAGATCTACTCAATGCCACGTCACCGTTTGATCGTGTCTGCGTAGCGTCACAAACAGACCTCTGCGGAGCGGCTAATGATAGCATGAACAGTGGAGCTAGATTTGCTGAAATGTTCAAAACCAAACTGCAATACAGTGAATGGCGCAAAAGAATCAAACAACTGCAGCAGCAGTTGGCCGATCATGTGGAGCGCATCGAGCCCGGCCAACTCGAGTCAGACAAAGATCGTTTGCTTTTGATTCAGGAGAAGGAAAAACTGCTGACAGAGCTGAAGAGCATTTCGATGAAATCCAAATCCCAACAAGAGGTCCTCATGATCGCCCAGACGAGACGAAAATTAGAAGAGGATCTGAACGAAGCATATGAGGCTACCAATCAATGCATTGCCAACCGCTTGCGATTGCACGAAGAAAAGCAAACTCTTCTTGCTAAACTACAAGAGGCACTCAAGTCAACGAAAATGCTGGAAGAACGACTCAAGTCATTCTCATCTGAGAGCACCTTCTCTATCAGCAGTGGATCCAGTTTGGGTTCACTGTCGACTGCCAGCAGTAAGAGTGCCCTCAGTTTCACAGATATCTACCTAGATCCATTGTCAGTGGATCCACAAATCGACGTGGTAGATCTTCATCGAAGGTCACAAGGCCTATTCCAGATGCAATCTGCCATGTCATTATCCCCACGTAGCAGTTTGTCAATGGAAACACCACCAGCATCTCCAATGAAATACACTGATGCCCCGAAAGAGGAACCAACATATGCAAATGCAACAAATTTCAATTTGCCACAACAACCATTGAAACAAAAAACACCAAACTACGATCTAGATTCTGCAGTCTTGGACGTAATGATGTTGGAAGAAAAACTCCACGATCTAAAGACGGTGCCAATAAATCTAGCCGCTCCTCTATCACCCATCTACGAGAAACCATCCCTGTTAGATCTGCCACAAGATATGCTCAGTCGATCTTCATCCACATCGAATACCCGATCAGTTTCCGCTGCCGTCAGTAATGAGTCTGTGGCTGGTGATTCTGGAGTATTCGAAGCGTCGCGGGCTCATTTGCCGCGAAAGGAACTTGCACAAGTTCAAATTGGTTTGAAATATTTTAAGAACGAGGCTATTTTCGTAGTTTCCCTTGAGAGAGCAAATAATTTAGCTGCATTGCTGACCACTGCGACGGACAATTCTCAAGTGTAAGTAATGTCACTTTCTAGAAGAAGATTAAAAAAAAAAAAGCTTTGAAACTTTTGTAAATCAATTAAAAATTCAAAACGACCACTTTATTGTGTTTTGACTCAAAACGAGTATTAGTTAACTTTTCGACGGTTTTCTTCCGGACCGAGCTTATGAAAAATTTAATTCTTAATACCAATGCGCCTTTTTTGCAGACAAATTTAAGCTCAAAGCAATGTTTTCTTTGGCCCTTTGAACTAAGCAAAGGGCACAAGTTTTCCATCTACCTCGCATGGGGCGCTATTTTTAAAAAACATGCCTATGAGGTCATATTTTGTTTATAAAAATATAATATTATTTCTAGTTCAATGTTTGATTTGTTCCAACTCCGAGTCTAACACAGTTGTATTTTATTCTTTCAGGTACCTTCGTGCTGCTCTCCTGCCCAATTCCCTGCAATCCATTCGAACAAAGAACGTTTCCGACTTCCATAAGCCAATGTTTGGTGATAATTTCGCCGTGCCAATTTCTTTGAGTAAACTGCTTACGAAGAATCTTCATGTTACAGTTATCTGTGTCACCGGACAAAAAGAGGAAATTATTGTAAGTGTTCGCTAGGCGAAATGTTAGTTTGCAAACCCGTTTTAAAACACAACCATATTTTAGGGAACTGTTCACATAAGTTTGGCTGAATTCAATGCTGATGACTCAACGCTCAAATGGTACAATGTACTCAGCTCAAGATTCATGCCTAGCTTCGATGGTAAAGAGGAATCTTCTGACGAATCGACAATAACCTCATCTCAAACATCGACATTGACGAGAAACCAAGGTCCTCCGTTCGAAATGCAAGCACAGATCGCCGAAGAACTCAAAGAGTATCTTAATCTGAACGACGATGCAGAAGAAGAAGACGAAGAAGATGAGCCCGAAGAAGAGGAAGAAGATGCTACTGGCGGAGATTATGGTAAAATAATAATATCCCACCTCCCTAGAGCTTTTTTTATCTATTGTTCCTTTTCACAGCTGAATTAACGAGAAAAATGCTAGATGCCTACATGAATAACGTAAAACAAGAGTACGCCGACAAAGAAACGAATACCGAGTGTGCCTTCCCCCCAGAGAAATGCCGAGCCAGACTCAGTGATCCCACCTCCCAACAGCAGCAACAGCAACAACAACAATCCGCCGTTGACGACAGACCCGTCAAGCGATCACAAACTTTCACGCCCAGCGCTGCTGTTGGCAAAAGTCGTTATACCTGCCGATTAAATCGTAGTGATTCGGATTCTGCTATGCACTTTGGTGTTACACCACATCCATTCCATAGAGGAGCCGTCGAAAGGAGATCACTGCGATTCCATACAAAGACTTCAAAACCAGTCACAAGTAATATCCCATCACAAAATTGCATTTTGTGTCTTCCTTACTTATATTTCTTGTTTGTTTTTTATTTTAGAACTTCATCATACTCATATCCCAAGAACAAGCTTAGATCTAGAATTGGATCTCCAAGCGCAACATAGCAAATTGGATTTTCTTAATGATGAAATCATTAAGTTGCAGAATTTGAAACAAACGTAAGTTAAAAATATACCTACATAAATATTAGAAACTGTATAATAATGTTGTTTTGTTTCGTTCTCCAATAGCCTTGAACAAGCCCGAGATAATCGAGACACAAAAATCGCCACATGGGCAATGGAAAATGAAGAATTCCAAAGATTAGTTGAGCGTGCTGATCCTGCTAAATGCCCTGAAGAGAAACAACTCCAACGATTGCTACACAAAACATCAAAGGAAATATATAAGCTGCGCAAGACCAAAGTTGCCAAGGGATCAGTAGATTTGGTGTCTTTCAAGTGAGTATTTTTTTTTTTTTTTCAAATTTAGATATATATCTTTCTGAACTGTACTAAAATAAAAAAGCATCTGAATGTGCCCTATAGAAGATTTAACCGCCCGCCAGTTGATCTATTTTTATATGTTTGAAGGTTAAAAGGTCAAAAGTATCTCCTATAATTTTTTTCTGCTAGTGACTTGGAACATTTTCGTTTTTAGTTTCCGATAGACTCTTAGGAAAGACTTATAATATAAACTATAATGCAAAGCTCTTGAATCGTCCTTTAAATATTGTTTAATTTAACCTACTAGATACATAAATGTACATATGTATCTCAAGACTGACTTCTTTTAAATGGAAATACAAAGTTTTCATAAAAAACAATCTCCAATTACTCTTTTCTAAAGTTGAAGCCAAACTTAAAATAAAATTGCAAAATACAGGATTGTGGAGATTCAAAATTTACTTTAAAAAGATATGTTCCTACCTTTTTAAGAAGCCTTAACTAAGTTCTTATTTCTTGATCGATTTCTTGCTCAACTATTATCAAAAGGATTTATTCAAACTTTCCAAATCCAATATTTCGAAAACTTGAGAATACAGTGATGGGATTCTAATGCAGAAAATCCCTAAAAACATTTCATTTTAGGCAATCAAAATTATGTTGACCAGTCTCATTATAAGCTTATCTAGCGGCAAGCACCTTGTATACAAATAGTTCTGGTTTTTACAAACATTTTTCGTACCTTTTTCGCAAATTTGTAGCAGGTACCCCTTGACTCAATGGTTAGTGCATTTGCCTGTCACCACGGAAGTCTGGGTTACAATCTCCGGCTGCTCCCAACCCGAACACAAAACAAATGTTTAATCTTGCGAGTCTCCCGTGGACCACACGCACACAGAAATAGTTGAGAATTGTTAGTCGCTAGGCGCTACTACTGTTGCGCCCCAATTTTTTCAATTTTTTTTACAAATGAACTTTGCACCATTTTATTAGGAGCAAGATTTCAATTTGATTCGATCCATTTTTCAAAAGAGGCAGAACTGAACTTCGTTTAACGTGGAGACACCTGTCATTTAAGACTTAATTCCACGGTGGGCCTACCCACATCGGAGTCGGATTGAGCGCCGACCATTAGCTCTGATATAGCCGAAGCCATATCAGTAGCAATTCTGTGACATGTTGCGGCACGAACACACGCTTTGCGTTAGAGCGATTCCTACCAAGAACCTCTTGAATCCAAGTAGACATGACCCAGTAAACTTGGAAACCTTATGCCTCCGCATTTGGATAACCACAACCCCCATGATACTACCACTAGGGGGCCTACCTCATAGATAGTCTGAGAAAGAGGGGTTGCACTACGCAACCCATCTCTGAATCCTGGGCACTATCCTCCATGGTTCCAGAATATAGCTTCTGGTAAGCTTTCGCAACCGTTAGGTCACTTCCAGATGAGTTCCGCAAAACTCGAGGCCTGTCAACCTCAGATACACACACCCAGCAATTATTCGAAGTAGAAAACAAAACCTAAGAGTGTGCACCCCTCTGGTGAGTAGTTACACACTCCTTAGCGGATTCCTACTTTAAGGATACGGTCCAGAATGTTCCTATTTAGTTAGTTCAGTTACTTGCGTAACCTATCCACAGGCACCACGAGGAGTTCGATAGGAACCCGGAGTGTAATGCGATTGCGCATCAGTAGCAATACCGGCCCACTATGCCGATAGTGGATGAGCTCGTTAGAGTCCCGGACATGCCTTAAACTACCTAGGCACTCCATACACTCCCGGAGTGTAATAGAATTGCGCATTAGTAGCAATACCCGGCCACTATGCCGATAGTGGACGAGCTCGTTAGAGCCCCGGACATGTCTTAAACTACATCAGCGCTCTATACACTCCCACCTGCTTCAAAAGAGGCAGAATGTACCTTTGTTTTACGTGGATTCCTACTAGTTAAAGGTTTTACCCCACGGGTGGCCTACCACCATTGGAGTCAGATTTAGTCCTGACTATTAACCCCGTCATAGCAAGCTATTTCGGTCGCAAAGTTGTGATATGTTGCAGCATACCACACCTCTTGCTTTAGAGTCGAGGTCTATCTGCACCTCTTGAATTCAAGAAAAGAATCTTGAAAACCATACGCCTCCGCATTTGGAGTAAACCACGCCACCACGATCTCCCACTAGGGGGCCGACCTCAAGATAGCAGAATAAAGAGAACTAACACGCCCGAAGACGTGCACAATTGCCCTCAAAATCCTGGGCACTATCACCCGTGGTACCAGAATAAAGCTTCCGGTGGAGCCTCGCAACTTCGTCAAATCCCCCCTAGGCGAAACGGAAAAAGGACATGCCTAATCCCTACTCAGCTTCGGAGTTAATGGATATGAAGCAGTCACTTCTAGATGAGTTCCTGCAAAACCCTGGGCCTGTCAACCCGTTAGGATACACATTGAGAAGTAAGTCGAGGGCGGTCAACGAACAACTCATGTGCATCCTAGTCTTATTTAGTTCGCCTTGCGGCAATCAAGGAAAGACACACAAGTAGCACAGAATTACTTAACGAAGTCTTTAAGAATTCTAAATCGGTATCTGACATCTTCTATAAGACGGATTTAAGTTCATATTAAGTAGAGAAAAGGCGCAAGTGGGCCGTCCGATAGAAGGAAATAAGAAGATAAATACAAAAATACCAAATAAAGATCATATTAAGATGGAATTAAGTAGGC
Organism: Philhelius festivus; assembly: GCA_963931855.1. Taxonomy (NCBI): domain Eukaryota; kingdom Metazoa; phylum Arthropoda; class Insecta; order Diptera; family Syrphidae; genus Philhelius; species Philhelius festivus. Next base: position 172,853,052 of record OZ007555.1, read on the forward strand.
ATAAATTGACATACCTAATAAAGAAGGAATAAAGTATGAATTAAGAAATGTGATACCGAAATTATACCATTTTGTGCTACTTGTGCACCCCTGTCTTCTGCTTAACTATTAACGTTAATCAAGGAAAGACGCTCCTGTCTTTTGTTTACCGTACGGTAAACAAGGGTGACGCCCCTATCTTCGCCTCTCCTTATGGAGCGCTAGGAGAGACACTCCTAGTCTTTTGTTACCTTAGGTATACACGGGTGACGCACCGGTCTTTGTTCTGAAAGAACTCTGGATGACGCTCCACTTCTCGCTATTAACGCCGGATAGTATCAAGTACCCGGAACCCCAAAACCTTTCTGACACCTCTAAAAACCTTCTGACACCTCTTGAACCTCAGAAGAACCCCAGCCGGCCAAGACCAGCCGAAGAACTTCCCAACATCTGACACATCCAACCAATCATCATCCATGCACCAACCACTAGACCCACCATCAAAATCACTCACCACACGATCGCTTGGGAATTACGCATGGTATACACGGGAGACATGCCACCAAGCCTCATGTATACAGTAAGCGACCTTCAATAGTAGTCCAGCAGCAGCACACTTCACCCCTCTGACACCTCTTGAACCCTCCGACAGATATGACATTTCTGCCACATCTGCCACTTCTGACACCTCTGAACCCTCAGACAGATATGACATTTCTGCCACATCTGCCACTTCTGACACCTCTTGAACCCTCAGACAGATATGACATTTCTGCCACATCTGCCACTTCTGACACCTCTAAAAACCTCTACCACCTCTGACATCCTTCCAGAAAAACTTTCGAATCCCCATCCGCAAGCGGACAAGGACGTTACTAATTTAACTGCACAAGGTGAGACCTAGAATCCCCAACTGAGGCCCAGTCGAGAATCCACAGTCCCACCCACACTACCATCAAGATCAATCAAAAGGTTCTTTTGGCTCCTGAACCAAAAGAACCATACCAATTTAACTCAATCCAACACACACCCTTATTGGTAGGACTTTCAGACCCCCAGCCACCTAAGCAGCCAGAGACCCTACGGTCCAACCATACCTTACCAACCAAGATCAAATACTACATGAATTAGGTTTCCGGCTAGGCATGTCACCGGAATCCTAACCATATCATGTCGTCTCAATCCTGACTGTCCCTTAACTCCCCGTTGGGTTTTCTTAGTTGTCTAATTCAACCTGCTGAAGCTTCTCAGCAGGAGAAAAGACGTAAGCCCCCCCACCATCGACAAGGTGAAACCCGTCGGGGGGGCTTCAAAAGAGGCAGTGAGAACTTCGCAAGAACAATCTAGGTAATAGGTATTGACCAAATAGGAAAGCAATATTTTCATTCATGACTATTTTGTCTGTCGCCAAATTTACTCCAACATTTATAACTTGTTATTTGTCTAGCCATAAAAACATATTTGATAGATGATTTCCGATATGAATTTCAAGGCATTCCTCGAATTTAGTTTGTTTTCGATTTGTGGTCGTCTTTTTTCTACCATTCTACTGACATTCGACTTGTTTGGTTGTCCATATCATAGATCCATGTCTCATCACCAATATCTCTCTTTTCAGCCTAATAAAGCTACTACCCAGCAAAATGGCAAAATGTTGGTTGAAGAGATCAAAGGTCTTCCAAAACGAAGAATATCTGAGACGATCGCTTGGTTTTTCTTGTTCCCTTTATACTCCTCGTTTGTGTTTTTTTTTAAGCCTGGGCCGCTATAAGCCTATTCTAACATTTTAAAGAAGAATGTCTAATAAAATGCATTTCACGATACAAAATTTGAGGTTTACCCTTTGTTTAATAAGTTCTCTCATTGAAAAATTGTCTGCAATATTTAGTTGGAAGCTGGACTCCTTCAACCAGCAACTGCAAATTAGTTTAAACTGTAGTACCCGTACATATTGCGCTAGTTTTTTCGCTAAAAAAAAGAAGATTTTTATAAAAAAAAAAAAAAAAAAAAAAAAACATTTTAAATTCCTTATTCTTACTACTTGCTTCACACTTTATGACTCGTTAATCTATGTTGGAGTATAGTTCATCCTTATCATTTTCTTTTTAATGTAAACCTACCTAACTAATATAATGTTTTTAACTACTTAATTTTTTGTAGAGAAAAAATTGCCTTCTTCACCCGCAAAGGCCTTTCAGTACCAGAATTACCCATGGAATTCATTGTAAACGAAGAAGATGTCATCGAAGAAGACGAAGCTGAGTATGAAAATGATGGCTACAGCACCAATCAACCACCCGCAATAGCCATCAATACAGCTCTTGTAGAAGCCAGCACCAAAAGCTCACCAATACAGAATCTCATAGCTTCAAACTCATTGGCAGCACTAGTTTCCTCATCAGCCCCATCTTTATCTGCATCAACATCCACTCCCAAAACACCATCTGCCAATTGCATGACAAGGGAGCTACCAAGCTATGCGGCAGCTACAGCTGCATCAAAATCAAGAGCAACGATGGTTGCGGCTGCTACTGCGGCTGCAGTCCTAGCCGCAACAAATGCTTGTCAACCATCAACATCTGCAGCTGCTCTTGCAGCATCTGCGTCAGTCACAACAACGTCCAGCAATACAGAAGAAGCTTCCACCGAGAACAGTCGGTTTGATTATGTTGTAGATCGAACCTATGGCGTTGAGGTTTAAAAAGCTTTAAAGTTTAAATTGTTTGGAATTTGTTTATACTTTTTTGATATTTTAAAAGCAAACTTATAAATTATAAATTAAAAAATTTAGAAAAAAGATTTTCAAAAGAAATAATTAAATGAAACGCAAAAACTGATAATCTATTGTGCCTTAAAGAGGATAAGTTTTTTTTTAAATTCTATTATCAAAGGACATTTGAATATTTAAAAAAATGAAAAAAAAAATATAACAAATTTTGTAAATTTAAGTTTATTTAAATTAAATTATAGAAACGCTAATATTATGATATATATTTTTATACAAAACCTATATAACTATTCAAATATATACATATATAAATAAATTAAACTTATATACACGATATAATATATATAAAAACTATGTACATATATAAACACCATTTTATATTTTATAAAACAAAATTTTAAATTAAAGCTTGCGTTTTTGTTGAGCTGTATATATTCTAAAATATTTAAACAAAATATGAATTTAAATTTATTATTACTTTATTTGCTATAAATGTAGTTAGCGAAAAGATATTACTATGTAGTATAGCTGCCTATTCATTGTTATTTTATAGTTATATAGTTTGTAAAACATAAAACAATAATTATTAATAAATTATAGAACAAACAAAAAATTAAACAAATCTAACAAATTTGAGTATATTTTTATTTTCTCTTACATTTAACAATATTTTTATATTAAAAATAAACAACAACAAAAAAAAGAAAGCCCTTTAAACCACCAAAATTAATAAACTAAAAATATATAGATTAGATATATATTTTTTATATATAATCAAAATGGCTCTAAATGCCCTTATATTGTAATATAAGTCTTCTTTCCTGTCTTTTGCCTTTATAAAGAACTAACACATCTTTTTAGCAATTGTGCAATAAAACAATGGAAACATAAACTAAAAACTAATTTAAACAAAATATTAAACACTAGATTTTAAAATATATATATATAAATATATAAGCCTACTAAAGAGAACAATGTGTCTGTATTCAAATCAGAACAAATTAAATTAATTATTATTATATACAAGAACTCCTTAATTTTGCTTATGTTTTAAGAATGAAATAAAGTGGAAAAGTATACTAATTTTGAAAATATATAATATGAGAGAGAACCAAACTGTTAAAAAAATTAATATAATGCAGTGGAAATTTGTTGAACCCTATTATATACACACATCTATATATGTACGTATACGTATTTTATTTGTCTATGCTGTGCGAGCAGCAGTTGAAAGGAAAGGATAACGCTCTAGAGTTTGTCCAAAATTGTTGTATTATATATTATGAATGAATTTATTTGATATGACATGAAATGATTAGAAATTTAAATAACATAATAATTAATATATATAAACAATACATATACATATTATGCCAATTGATGAAAAATATACAAGAATGACATAAAACCAAAACTAACTTTTGTTTGATTGGATTTAAATTTTGGAGAAATTTCTGTGGTTGACAAGATCCGGTATGCAACAAAAGACGACGGCCAAATTCTGAAACGCCAAGTTTGCTAGGCTTTGCAGTTTAAGCAAATCTTGGCATAATTGTAAATGCGTTGGACTGTCATGAACGGAATCTGGGTTTGTTTTCCAGCCACTTCCACCTAATAGCAAATATTTTCAGGGGTACTTCCAGGAAGTAATATATCGGTGATTCTACAAGCAATGGAATAAAATGTTACAAATTTCGGCACGACATTTTTGGAAGCAAAAAGACGTAAAAGTTGTTCTAGTTGATCATTAGAACGTCTCTTTGCGTTGTTAAAAGCGGCCAGTCAAAAAAATAAAAAATGACGATTTTAAGGACATTTTTTGAAAAAGGATGTTCAGGGGACTGAGTTTTTTTAAAGGGGACTGAATAAATCTTTTCTTCTTTTGTATTTTCTTTTGGGAACACATTGAAATATAGAAATTAAATTTAATTAGTCTTCATAAACATACAAATTCATAGTTAATACATATAACTTAGCATTTTATTAAAAGAATATAATATATTCTAATCAACTATTTTTTTCTACTAAGAATTAATTTAAAATAAGTTATATTCTTTTTAAAAAAATTGAAAACATTTCGCAATGAAGTTCGAAGCTCAACATAACTAAAAATTTCTCAGGTTTCTAAATAAAATATCATTTGTTCATTTATTAGCCAGGGGACTGAGGTTTTTAATGGTTTTTGCGCAAAAAAGATACTAAGGTTTTACTTAAAAAAAATATATATATATAATATTACAGTTTTATCAAACCTATATTATACTGCTAACAAAGATGCCTACTTACATACAAATTTATTTTGTAAAACCTCACCAGAGGACTGATAAACTAAACGGACAATGCACGACTTCTTGCACAAATGTCTTTTTCACAATACCAACATAAGAAACAGAATCGAGTTGCACCACGATTTTATTTATCTTAGTATGAGACCTGAAATAAGAGAACGGTAATAATTTTTCTTTGCGAAAACGCACTGGGGACACGTGTTAGGCCAGGTAGATATCAATTAGATTTAGTTTTATAAAAAAATTCAGATTTAATAATTGAAAGGATTTTAAAATATTTCTTGGGCCGCCGAAAATTCTATCGTTTGTAGAATCACCTATATCTCTTATGATGAAAAGTGCTTCTCATCTGAGACAGAAAAACGTAAGTCCCGTCCGACAACATGCTCTCAGGAATACTTAACAGATGTGAGCCATTAAGTTCAAGTTCTCCGCGGGCTGTCTGAAGACAATAATCATTCAACGTTGACTCTTTCTTTCTTCCTAATAGACTAAGAGCCCACAGCAATTTTTGGGTGTGATTGATAACAAAAAACAATTAGCATAATTAGATAGGCCTTTTATAGTTATATATAAATGTGAAAGTCTTGCATACTCTAGTGGGCGCAATAGTGCATTAATAATGCAGTTCTTTCCAAGTCCAAATAATTGTGATAACAACTTTATCGAGGTCTAAGACGTTTTACAGATAGCCTTCTGCCTGCCAGACGCGATAAGAATAGGCTACTTCTTGCACTAAGAAGGCCACCTTCAAAACGTCTTGGACCTCGATATTTACAATCAGCGCACTTAGCTCTTAATTTTGAAGTTATGGCAAATTTTGTATCCCAATTTTGTAGACTTTGGAAAGAACTGCATACTTAATGCACTATAATGTACTATTGCGCCCACTAGAGTAAGCAAGGCGTTCACATTTATATATAACTAGATTAGATTAGATTAGATAAACGTTTATTTAGCATTGAAAAATAAAGCTATTTTTACATTTTAAATACATTTAAATAGATTCTTAAAAATAAAATAAGTTAGAAGGTAGTTTTAACAAACTGTAATATTTTATTTTTAAACTTTCTTAAATTGTTTTCGGTTTTCACATTATTTGGCAAACTATTAAAAATTTGTATTCCTTTATAGAATAACATATTTTGCGATCTATTGTTAGAGAAAAATTGTACATTAAAATTATTATTGGTTCTTAAATTTTATGGCTGAACATCAGCTCTTCTTGTTAATTTTCTTTGAAGATAACTTGGCATTAAACTATTTTTAATTTTAAATATAAACAGCAATGTACAAAATATTATTCTTTGTTTAATACTCAACCATTTTAACATATTCAACATGTAACATATTGATATTGGTGTATACCTATTGCAATATAAAATCGACCGCATAGCTTTATTTTGTAAGATTTGAAGTTTTTGAATCATATCTGTGGACCCCAATAATAGTACTGTTGGACAATACTCAAAATGTGGTTTTATATAGTATTATATATTTTAATTGCCATTGAAATACATAATTTCTTTCTTATTCTACGAAAAAAACCGATTTTCTGGGCTACCTTTTTATAAATATTTTGAAAATGCTGTTTTAAATTTAAATTACTGTCTATTATGATTCCCAAGTATTTTATTTCATTAACACATTCAAATTCTTCAATGCAATTAATTTCTGTATTTTGTGGTAATAACATTATTTTTGTTTTTTCAGTTTTAGTTTCAATTTATTCATATTTAGATACATTTTTACATTAGGCGTTTTTCTTTTTTAGCTCCGAGCGGGGCACTGAAGTGACAAAAAAAGAACAATGTTACTTTTTTAACCTAGAGCGCCCTAAGCGCTCAACTTGCATTTCTTTTTTAGCTCAGAGCTCGAACGGGGCTCGCTCGATGAGCTCGATAATAAATGACTGAGCAGACCGAGCAAAAAGCTGAGCGCGGCTAACTTCTTTAAATTTGTTGGAAGGGATGATAGTAAAAGAAATAAAAAATCAAAACAATAAATGGCGGGCGAAGCTGGTTGCTCTCCCAATGAAGGTAAGGAAAAAAAATATAATTATGAGCAGAGTATAATATTTTTTTTTTCGAAGGGGTAAAGTGGACGAAACAGATGACGTTGTTCTTTATAGAATCTTTAAAAAGATTAAAAAAATGTCTGGGTTCACACGAAAATGTTGCTTAAGGGGCCAGTTATAGCTTTCATTGAAATGCATCATTGGAACAAATCAGTGGAATGCTGACTTCATTTTTTTGACAAGCCAGTTATAGCAATCATTGAAAAATTGGTCTCAGTAAAAGATCCTGTCAGTGGCTGATTACAACCAATTCTATGCATTTGAGGTTAGAGTTGATCATTGAAAGAAAAACTGACATTTGAGAATAGAAAGAGAATCGAACTAGAGCTGTGTAAATCGTTCATTTCAAATGATCGAATCGTTCAACAATCGATTACGAAAATGATCCGATCTTTTCAATCAATCGATCATTCGATCATTTTCATTTCACTGAAATGATTCAATACTGTTCCTATTCGATATTAATTTCGATTTCGATGATAAGATTGACTTGTGGCTTTGATAGTTCTCACAAAATACTCTATGATGATGGCTACTTCATGGATTAAAAAGTGTCAAAAAATTCAAGAAAAAGAGATTTTATTTGCTGCTTTGGAAAAGAGCAATTTTAGGGCTTTCGGCTAACATTTGGTACGAAATATACTTTGTACGTCATAATTGAATTCGTCCTCTATTCGTCAAGTCATAAACTGTCAAATTCCATCAAAGGATGGCTACGATGCCGATGGATTAAGAAACGTCCAAAAATCCACATTAAACATACCGGATCCTGATACATCAAATAACATCAGTTCAACCCAACAATTGTTTTTGCGGCCTACAACATCAACGACAAACCCGATCAATCATGTTGTTCAATGCCGGGTTCAACCCAGAAGTTCCAGTCCACCGTCCGTTTGGCGTTCATAATCCACGTTGATTGAATCGGAAGAAATGGAATCAAGTAAATCATGATTAATCGAGTCAACTGATATCGAAATCGAGACTCATTGAAATGATTGAGATTGAAATAGAAAATCGAGAATCCAGAATCGAGAATCATGTAAATGATTGAGATTGAGATCGATTAAAATGATTGATTTCGATCATCAATACTTTTCGATGATCGGATCAAAAAAATCGAATCGATCCCGATTGACACAGCTCTAAATCGAACACATTCAGTGGAACGATTGTGTCCCATATTAAAGAAACGAAAATCAGCTGTTCATTGAAATTGATTTCTATCAGTGAAGTGAAAAAATAAAAGTGGATTTAAAAGATAGTTTAAATCAGAATTTTGTATATTATAGAGTAAAAAAATTCTACTACTCATTACCTTCATTTTGGTACCAATTAAAGTCATTGTAGTTTGTTTATTCGTCTTAAAAATGGGAATGAAAATTTTCAATGATGCATTTCAATGATAGCTATAACTGGCGCCTAAAAGTCCTGTCGCTAAATCGAGGTACAATTTCCTCGGTATAATTTTCGTTTTTTTTTTATTCTTCGCGAGTTTAGCTCAAAGTTTTCCTCATCATCAAAATTAAAAAACAAATTGAACGCTTCCCTTAAAATAATTGCTTTTTCCATTTTCATTAATCAGAAATTAATTAAAAACAAGTTTTCAAGAATATGAAAACACAAATTTCACAAACAAAGCTGAGAATTTTGACAGTTTATTTGAAAAATGATACAATGACAATTCAGTGCTTAGATGTGTTTCTAAAACAGCTCAGAGCGCTCAGGTCACGCTCGGTTCGGAGCGAGCTCTAAGCGCTCAGGCCCCCCCCGCTCTGTGCCCTGCTCGGGGCTAAAAAAGAAAAACGCCTATTATTTATGTCCTCTTTCAACTTATTCTTTGCAACATTAACATCATCATCATTCACATATAATAGACCATCATCAGCAAAAAATACTATTTTAGAATTTCGTATTATTTTTTTAAAATCATTAATATACAATATATCTGTGGCAACAAGGAAAAACAGCATAAGTCGACTTATGTCGAAAATGAGTTTTTGATATCATCCGATGCGCAATAAGCCATTCCGTCTGTCATATTTTTTTCGTATTTTTATCTCAAACCGTTAAGGAATTAAAGACAAAAGAAAAACGACATAAGTTAGTATCTACAGAATTTGCGTATGGAAAAACAACATAAGTACAATTCTTTAATTTTTCTTTTCTACTTATGATTTTATTCCATAAAGAATAACCAAATCAACAGACACATAAGTTTACTTATGCTCTTTTTCCAAAACAATTATATTTTTTAATCGCGATCATAAGTTTACTTGTGTTCTTTTTCCAAAGTATAATTGAAGCTTATACGCAGATAAGTTGACTTGTGTAGTTTTTCCAAAATCCTTTACGTAAAAAATCCAGACACAAGTTGACTTGTGTACATTTTCCTTATTCCTTATTTAAAATTTAAATAAGTAACAACGACATAAGTCATGTTTTTTATCAAAATTAGCTGTAGATTGACATAAAACTAATTCTTTTTAAATTCAAATAAGATCTTACAGTGATTTCAGTAATTTTCGCGTTTAAACTTTGTCCATTAGTCTTGTACCTGATTTGTAATTGCAAACTAAACATTCAAATCGCTCTCCTGAAAAGTAGCAAAAACTGACTTACAGTGTATCAAAGTAAAACTCGTACAATGCCTCAAAGTTTTGTTTTTCGGTTATAACTTTTTTTGTTTGTTACCAAGTTTATTGCAATAATTTTTATTTTTTTAACACGTCTATGGTAACTCAAAATATTTTAATTTAGATGAAAGTACCAAAACGCAACATAGTTGATGCGGCTAGCTTTTTAGCCGAATATTTAGCAAAATTTCCGAAAATTATTTGAAAATGAAAAACAACAAAATTGCAAAAAAATAATTCTTTATTAGGATTTCCAATGTGCGTCGATGACGAATAATAATGGACTGTGTCCTCTGCTCACATATTATAGGCCTTTATACAAATGCCATGTCTATCTATGCATATACTCGTATACACCACTTGTTGTTGTTATTGCTTCAGCATTGATAATTTAAACTAAGTCAATGTCTTCGGTCGCAACCACCGCTATTCGGGAACGGCCGATGTTGATGGTGTAGATTATTGCTTCAGTGCTAGGGCAACTGTATTTGACCTAGTCGTAGAATTCGGTCGCAACTACCGCTATTCCGGAGCGGCCGATGATGAAGGTGATGATGATCACTGAATATGCTTTGTACAAGTGCAATGATTGGCCTTGGCATTGACATTGAAGTTGCTATATGGTGCTAGAATTAAACTAAAAATATTATAGTGTGATGTGTTGGGTGTTTGGCAACAAACAACCAAATTTAATTTATTGCGAGCAGCAACATACTGCCCGCCTTGAAAGCTCCTACTTTCAACACTTTAAGTTTCTTTGCTTACGTCTTCAGCTTCGAGTTCAAGGGGTATTGGGCACAATTTGGATATCGCACGTTTGTAGATACCTGTGGATGTTTTTACTTTAACCACGCGTATGTTGCCATCGTCTCCTGTGTAGATTTCAATGATTCGTCCCATTGGCCATTTGAGAGGTGGTGTGTTATCTTCCTTCAAAAGAACTAGCTCGTTAATTTTGATGTTGGGTTGAGAAGAATTCCATTTTTTTCTAAGTTGAAGTTGTTGAACGTAGTCATGTGACCATCGTCGCCAGGAATTTTGTTGGATCCATTGAAGGTATTGATATCGTTTCAGGTTGCTAATGTTGCAAGATTCAATGCGAGGTTCTGCAATACTGGTAAGTGGTGTTCCAACTAAAAAATGTCCTGGTGTGAGGGCCGTCAAGTCGTTGGGATTACTGGACATTGGAGTGAGAGGTCTACTGTTCATAACTGCCTCGATTTGGCAGCAAACTGTTGTCATCTCTTCAAATGATAGCACAGCTTGACCAATGATTCGTCGAAGATGGTGTTTGGCAACCTTCACAGCCGCCTCCCAGAGGCCTCCGAAGTTGGGGGAGCGTGGTGGAATAAAGCTCCATTCAATTCCATCTTGAAGACATTCTTGACGAATGATTTCGTTGTGCTGCTCGGACATGAACAATGTATGCAACTCTCTAAGTTCCCGCTTTGCTCCTGTAAAATTAGTAGCATTGTCTGAATAAATCTTTGTGCACTTACCCCTGCGTGCAATAAACCGTTTTAGTGCCAAAATGAACGATGATGATGAAAGGTCGGATACTAACTCCAGATGGACGGCCTTAGTGGTGAAGCACACGAAAATTGCCAAATAAGTTTTGTAAGGTACTCGTCCTCGAATGCGATGTGAAACATAAAGTGGTCCACAGTAATCTAGTCCTGATATGCTGAAGGGTCGAGAAGGTGAAACTCTTTCACGTGGAAGGTTTCCCATTATTTGTTGCGCTAGAACAGGCTTATTGCGAAAGCACATGTAGCATCGGTGAACTACTCTTCGTATGGTGCCCTTAACGTCCAGAATCCAAAATCGTTGTCTCAAGATGTTATGCAATGTTTGAGGCCCAGCATGTTTGTTGCTATAGTGATGATGACGAATGAGCGTGTAAATGAATGGATGCGATTTTGGCAGCAAAATTGGGTGCATTGCATCATATGGTAGTGGTGAGTTTGCGATTCGTCCTCCAACTCGGACAAGTCCATCTTTGATGAATGGTGAAAGTTGTTGTAGATTTGATTTAAGAGGCTTTCCTTTTTTGAGGTTGTTGATTTCCTCGGCGAAGGTGTTGTGTTGAATCGTGCAGAGCAGGCATCTGAGAGTTTCGTCAAATTCTGATGCTGTTATGGGTCCACTAATTTTGGGCTTGGTTTTTTTGAAGACACGGTTGTTAATATGCCTGCGAACATAACAAAATATACGAATTGATTTGGAAAAATCGTTATGATATTTGCAATTTAAAATTAGGTCAAAAGTGCGATGTGCAAAAAGAACTATATTTTGTCTCCGCTGTTCAGGAATCTCTTCTTCCTTTGGTTTGTTGTAAAGTTTGGGCCAATCAAATTTAGATAATAGCAAAAAGTTAGGACCCTGAAACCAAAATGTGTTACCAATAAGTTCGTGTGGGAACACTCCTGGAGAAACCAGATCCGCAGGATTTTCCGAAGTTGGAATGTGATTCCAAGTGAAATGTGGAAAGCTTTGGATTTTTGCTACTCGATTGCTCACGAAGGTGGTCCATCGACATGGTTCAGATGCTAGCCAAGCCAGAACGATTGTTGAATCCGTCCAGCAGAAGGTTTGTATTTGTTGTTGTCCAAGAATACTTGTGACTCTGTCCAGAAGTTCAACGAGTAGCAGCGCTGCACAAAGTTCGAGTCTGGGAATTGTTGTCTCTGCAATCGGTGCCACTCTTGATTTTGCACAAACCAAGTTCGATGAGACAACTCCATCTTCGTTTACTGTTCTGAGGTACACGCATGCTCCATAGGCCTTGGTACTAGCATCTGAAAAACCATGGATTTGTGTGTTAGAATTGCAAGTTGATACATACCGAGGGATTTTTATTTGGTTTATGTCATTAAGGTGATTCCTGTATTCCAACCATTGAGTGTGAAGATCTTCTGGAAGACTCTCATCCCAATGGAGTTTGAGTTTCCAAAGTGTCTGCATGAAGATCTTTGCTTTCACGATGAAGGGATTCATAAGGCCAAGTGGATCATAGAATTGCGAAATTTGCGAAAGAATACTGCGTTTGTTTGACTTGCGGCTTGGAGACTCGATGTAGCTGAAGCGAAAGGTGTCTTCCCTGGGATCCCATCCCATTCCAAGAGCTTTGATGATTTCACTGTCTCCTAAAACAATGAATGATTCCTTATCTTCTTCTGAAACGTCTGCTATGATGGTGGGATCATTAGATGCCCATTTGCGAAGGTGAAAACCTACACTCAGAAGCAAGTTAGTCGTCTCTTCCTTGATTTGGATTACTTCACTACGATCATTGGCACCTGACATCAAGTTATCCACGTAAAAGTCACGCAATGTAATAGCAGAACCAATTGGAAACTTTTGTGAATTTTCTTCTGCCAGCAGTCGAAGACATCTTACTGCTAAGTATGGGGCACAGCTGGTACCATAGGTCACTGTTTTCAGCATATAGCTTTCGATTGCCTTCGTTTTGGAGTTGCGCCACAAAATGCATTGTGTGTTAGTATCTTTTGGACTTACCAGAATTTGTCGATACATTTGTGTTATGTCTGCCATTAATACGAATCGATGGGTGCGAAAACGAGTGAGGATAGTGAAGATGTCATCTTGAAGAGTTGGACCCACCTTCAGAATGTCATTCAACGATTTGCCTGATGAAGTTTTACACGATGCGTCGAAGACGACTCGCAGTTTGGTTGTTGAACTATCAGGCTTCAGGACACAATGATGAGGAATGTAGTTGACCTTATCTTGAATAGCCATTGCTGCATCTATTTTGCACATGTGATCTAATCGTGCGTATTCGTCAATGAAGTGGCAATAATCTCTATGTAATGATGGAGAACGATATATTTTGTGTTCCATTGATATTAATCGATTCTTTGCAATTTCATATGAACTCCCGAGCGATGTTCGATCCTCACGAAATGGTAATTGAACGACGAACTTGTTGGTCAATGGGCAGCGTGTTGTTGTGGATTTAAAGAATGTCTCACATTCCTCTTCTTCTATTGAGAGCTTCTTACTTGAAGTATGTTTGTCTTCGATGGTCCAAAACTGTTGTAGGAGTTCTTCTATGGATGGTTTAGTGGTGGTGGTGAAACAGGTGTAGTTGATGCTAGGTGATTTTGGTCCAGCTGGTGCGATGTCTAACGAAGATGTGTGTTCTCGATCATTCTTTATTGTGCCACCCACAATCCATCCGAGTGATGTCTTTTGTAGACTTGGTAGATTTTCTCCTAGTTTTATCTGACCTACTTGTAGAAGATCAAAATAAATCCCTGCGCCGATAAGACAATCAACAGCACCAGGTTGATTGAATCGAGGGTCAGATAATCGAGTGTTTGAGGGAATCTTCCAGTTTTTAATATTTATATGACGACTTGGTTGGGATGAAGTAATTTCTGGAAGTATAATAACATCTAGATATACCTTAAATGAGTTGTTAAGTGATGAAACGCATAGTTGTGCCCTTTGATAAGCGATGGTGCTAACTTGTCCAATTCCACTAACGTCTAGATATGTGCGACTGCGATTCAGCTTGAGGTGTTGTGCAATATGCTCAGTGATGAAATTTAATTGGGAGCATGAATCAAGTAGTGTTCGACCAACTACAGATGTACCTCCTTCATTGGAAAGGCTAACCAGTGCAGTAGCAAGTAACACGTACCCAGCATCACGATTGATGTTATTAGTATGGCTTGCCTGTAAAGAGGTAGATGAGGACAAATGTGGTGGATTAGTTTGAATTTGTGCAATTTGTTGGGCATCTGCAGCAGATGGTACAGGAGTCTGAGCGATTGCAGGTGCAATGCGCTCACGATGCAGCAAGGTATGATGACTGTCACCACATTTTTGACATTTATTTGCAGAGTTACAGTGTTTTACTGTGTGATGTCCTCTTAAGCAATTTAGGCATAATTTCAACTCCTTGGTGAGCTTGAAGCGATCCATGGGTGACAAGTTCACGAACTTTTCACAACTGAATACATTGTGCGATGGCCGATCACAAAAAATACAAGGCGAGGTTGAAGGTGTATTGGTCGTGAGCAAAGATGAGTTCTTGAACAATGATTCTTGAGTTCTTGATTTGGCGAGATGATGCGACTGCGACTGTTGTGATCGTTGATGCAATTGCGATGTGGTGGCTGATGTAGAACTACGATTTGATTTGGCTTCGATGATATTGAGAGTCTTACAACGCCTCTCCATGAATGTGCAGAGATCATTCCAGGTTGGGAATTCAAAGCCGTCACTGTTGGTCAGGGTTGTGGAGTCCAAGTTTTGGGTTAGTTTGCTAAGCGCCTTCTGCTCTTGTCTGGATGATATTTCATCTTCCCATTTGGCTTGGGATTCGTTGTCAAACTTTGACAAAATCAAATGCAGCAAGAATCCATCAGAAATTTGTTCCGTTGTACCTATTGAATTGAGAGCTCGAAGATTGACATTAATGGTGTCAATCATACCACGAATAGTTTGCACACTTGGTTTAACTATGGAGTGCAGCTGGAAAATTTCTTGGATGTGAGCCTGAAATAAAAACCGTTTGTTGTCGTATCTGGATTTGAGAAGTTCTATGGCCGTTTCGTAGTTTTGGCTGGTGCATTCTAGAGACTCAATTACTCTGGCTGCGTCTCCATGGATGCAAGACCGGAGATACTGGAACTTTTCGATATTGGTGAGCTCCTTGTTGTTGTGGATAAGCGAATTGAACATGTCTGAGAAATCCATCCATTTTGTATACGACCCAGAGAATGATGGAAGTGCTAACTTTTGCAAGTTCAAACGTGATTTATGCGAGATGGTGGTGTTATTGGGTGCGATGGTGCTATTTGGTGCCGAAAAGGTATCCAGATGTTGAAGCATATCTGAACGAAGATTGTAATATGTCTCTTCGAAACCATCTCTCTTACCACTATTAAGTTCTTCTTCGTCAAGACGTTCGATATGGGATTGCACCTTCTCGAAGTTGATGTTCTGCGTCTCGAGCATCTGCAATTTGGTTTCAACCTGAAAGCGATTAAGAGAACTCAAATTAGTGGACAGAAAGTTTTTGGCTTTAGTTTGCTGTCCAAGGATGACAGCTCGTTGAGATCGGAGAGCCTTTAATTCCGTTTCACACGACTCATCCCATTTTTTTTGGTTCTCGTTTGCCATAATAGCGATTGATCAATTTACGATTGTTCACAATTTTACAAGTAGAGTTCAAATTTTTCCGAATTAATTTAATATTAATTATGCGAATTATTTTCACAAGATACTGATTGATATCCGGCTCGAAGGACCTTTATGATGCGGCTAGCTTTTTAGCCGAATATTTAGCAAAATTTCCGAAAATTATTTGAAAATGAAAAACAACAAAATTGCAAAAAAATAATTCTTTATTAGGATTTCCAATGTGCGTCGATGACGAATAATAATGGACTGTGTCCTCTGCTCACATATTATAGGCCTTTATACAAATGCCATGTCTATCTATGCATATACTCGTATACACCACTTGTTGTTGTTATTGCTTCAGCATTGATAATTTAAACTAAGTCAATGTCTTCGGTCGCAACCACCGCTATTCGGGAACGGCCGATGTTGATGGTGTAGATTATTGCTTCAGTGCTAGGGCAACTGTATTTGACCTAGTCGTAGAATTCGGTCGCAACTACCGCTATTCCGGAGCGGCCGATGATGAAGGTGATGATGATCACTGAATATGCTTTGTACAAGTGCAATGATTGGCCTTGGCATTGACATTGAAGTTGCTATATGGTGCTAGAATTAAACTAAAAATATTATAGTGTGATGTGTTGGGTGTTTGGCAACAAACAACCAAATTTAATTTATTGCGAGCAGCAACAATAGTTTTAAGTTAACATTTATTAAAAACAATTGAAAATTCACATCAAAGTTAAACTCGTACAAAATGCATTAGATCAGAAAAAGAAAAGAAAAAGAACAAAAACAATTAATTAATACTTCGTTGGAAGACCCTTATTGTCTTTGACAGCTTTTAACCTGTTTGGCAAAGATTTAACCAATTTTTCGCAATAAGAGGGAGGTATTTTTGTCCACTCTTCGAGCAGCAACTTTTTAAGGTCATTTTTATTGGAAACATGGTGCGATCTTACCCGGTCTTCCAAATAACTCCATAAGTTTTTAATCACGTTAATGTCGGGTGATTGCGGAGGTGTCTCAATCACTTTCGGACAGTTGTACAATAGCCAAGAGCGCACTTTGAAGGCTTTGTGCTTGGGATCGTTATCTTGATAGAATTTAAAACTATCGCTTAATCCAAGTTTATCCGCACTAGCATGCAAATTTGTCTTTAAAATGTTGAGGTACATGTGTTGGTCTATTATGCCATCGATGAAATGTAAATTTCCTACTCCTGAAGCCGCCATACAACCCCAAACCATGACCGATCCGCCACCATGCTTAACCGTCGTTTTTAAATTTTTTTCCTTTAGCTCTTCATTGGGCTTACGCCAAACATTTACTTTTCCATCTGAGCCAAAAAGATTGAATTTGCTCTCATCAGTGAAAATAAATGTCTTCCAATAGTTAAAATCTTTGCAAAGGTTCTCTTTAGCGAATGCAACTCTCTTCAACTTGTTGGTTTTACTTACGAACGGTTTCCTTCTGGGTACTCGCCCATTATAATTGTTTTTTCTTAATATAATCCGAATGGTCTCTGGACAGGCTTTCTTCTTCAGATATTTTTCGGCCTCCTCAGCCAGCTTAGGAGCACTTATTTTGGGATTTTCTTTAATTTTTCGTATAATCCACCGCTTATCTGAATCATTAAAAATTTTTCTTCCGCTATTTTTTCTTTTATTTTGTATTGCTCCTTCTTCCTTGTATCGCTTAATTATGTATTGTACGGTTGAGTGACTGCGATTCACTAAAAAACCGATTTCTCGCATAGTCTTTCCATTCTTGAAATGCATTATAACTAGATTTCGCACATCTACAGATGTTTGGCCGGTTTTGTCTACCCATTTCAAATAGACTCAAATATTTTATTATTGAAAAAACTCACAGTAATGACGCTTAAATAATAAAACTTAATTTGACTTAAATTTATATTGAATATGGCAAACTTAAATAAAAATAATTGTTGTACGAGTTTAACTTTGAGGTGTTTTTTTGACTAATTAAAGAAATCCTTGCTTATGGTAATTTAACAGTAGATTTTCCTTAGTTTTTCTTAAGAAATCCACGAGTGACTGTTTAATTTGTAAAATAGCTAAATCTTATTTAAAATATAATGGTTGCATAATATTACTAATTTTTTCGTTTTCATAAAAATGAAAGTTTTGTACGAGTTTTATTTTGATACACTGTATGTCGTTTTTCCTTGTTGCCACAGAAATATAATAATGGTCCCAACATTGCCCCTTGCGGTACACCTAACTCAATAGAAACACTATTTGATACTTCATTATTGAATTTTACCATTTGTTTTCTATTTTCTAGATATGACTTAAACCATAGATATTCTGTTCCTCTTACCCCATAACTATACAGTTTTTTTAATAAGATACTTCTGTGAACAGTTTCGAACGCACGTTTGAGATCAAGGAATGCTGCTGCTATTTTCTTCTTTGCATGTATTTTCTCTTTCCAATCAGCTATAACAAAGTTTATTGCAGTTTCACATGAATGCTTTCGACGAAAACCGGATTGTTCTTCCATAATAATACTATTTTCTTCTAAGTATTTTTCAAACTGGATTTGTACAACTTTTACTAATATTTTCTCATACAAAGGTAGCATATTCACTGGTCTAAAATGTTCACATTTGTTGGAGTTAGCGATTTTTTGAACCGGAATTATTAGAGATGTTTTCCAACTGTCTGGGAAAATCCCATTAATTAAGGAATAATTTATTATTTTTAGTAAAGCTGGTCCTACATAAGTGTAACTATCTTTTAACATTTCTTTGTTCATATAGTTGTAGTCGTTCTTGTTAGGCATTATTTCTATTATTTTCAAAAGTTCATCTATATTATTATTATTAATATTTTAAATTTAAAACACTGTGCACTTAGTTCAGCATGATTTATCCAGGGTATATAACTATAAAAGGCCTATCTAATTATGCTAATTGTTTTTTGTTAATAATTCATTTATACCTCTGTTTCTATGTTAAAATATTTAATGTTTCAAATCAACAGGGTGATACAAAAGACCGGGCGGCCGGCGTGCTGTAAAGTTTGTAATGATTTGGCTAAAAGTTTTAAAGACTCATTTAAAAATATATTTACAAGTTGATTTTGTCCTTACAAACTTCAGTGATGTGTTTGAAAAACTATCACACACAGAGTTTTCCTATTTAAATTAAGGAAGCTGTGATTAAGTAAACCTTTTGAGAATTGACTTGAATCTTAATTGTTCGATATACTCGGTACTTTTCAACTATTGTGTATGGAATAATTTTGAAGTTAATTATGGAATACCACAGGGTATACGTTTAGTCTCTCCCTTTCTTAATATCTTCATTAATAAGTTACTCAAACTTAAGTATTCATAGTGTCTTCTTTATGCGGACGATGTTATAATCTATTTGAAAACCGCAATTTTTATGAGTTGCAGTGCGACCTTTACAGCTATAAATGTAGAATTATAAGTTTTGGGAGAAATCTTTGTTTTATTTCTTTCAACTTTCTGTATTAATAGCATATGAAAATGATTTTAGATCTTATTTTAAAGCAAAATTGAGTTCGGGAAAAAAATTAACTCTAACTAATAAAGGCAATTAAGTTGTTGGTTTGATAGAGAGAACGGCAAGATATTTGGTCGACTGTCATAAAGTCGGACTGAAACAAATGCAAAACAATATTTTTCAGACTTGTAGTCAGAGAACTAGGTTGGGAAAATCCATTTGATCTATTTCCTTACAACAGACTAATATTTATTCACAATGCCTAGTCTTGAGAGACGACTTTTTTATTTATGCTTTGCCTTCTTTGTAAGACAGTTTTTAGAAGTTTTTAAATTGGATTTACAAATCTTCTTCAAATCTCAAAGATTAACCATACCTATGTATATATGTATGTACTTTGTTAAACTAGTGATCTTAATTCTTTTTACAAATTAAGCTAGCCCAAAGGGTTTTATTTAAAAACCGTTTTTTTTTTGGCACAAATTAAACGTTTTCCATCTCTTCGATTTCATATGAAAAAATTAAACAGTATTTCAATATTTGCATCGAGATCGTTACTTTTCAATCATTCTATAAGGAGCAAGCACTACGTTGATTTATTTAATATAAAATAGGATAAACATACGAGTAGCAATATAAAAATAAATTAGAGACCATGAGGGCCATAGAGAGCCTGTGTGCCTGTTACCAGGAATCGAGGAGAACTACAATTTCCTGCCGATTCCGAACAGCTAAAGAGTACCACTTTTGATGCCAAGAGATACTCTTGGAGAATTTATCAACTTCTCGCAATAGGTAGTACACCCAAGCGCCTGAGAATAGAACTCAAGATCCAATGCACAAACCCTTATGCCAAGGCGTACTACACAAGTAGCAATATGCTCAGCAAAACAGTTTCAAATTTTCTTTTTCAACTTTATTTCTTGTTCTGCAATAGGGACTAGAACTAATGAAGCCGTCACAAAGACAATATCGTTTAAATCATTTGAAAATATTCATGTTTCTTCAGAAAAGTGTGTTATTGGTATCTTCGAAACATAGCACCTTTTTTATCTATCGACTCAAGGATCTTAATTTCATTTAAGCGAGCGAAATAATGCATGTTATTGAGGAAGTTATATTCCTACCATGAACTTTAGTTATCTCCAATCATTCAATATGATTTTTTTAAATATTTCACTATGTTATTTCAGATAAAGGATTCTTTTTAGAATCCAAATACCTCATTTAACTCTTTAGCATTTGGCATCCCTTACGCGAAACCTGTTTCTTTGCCTATTTATAAAATAAAAAAGTAAACTTTTTCCGATCGAAAAAGGTCGATCATTGATTAGAAAATCGACTACCGCAATATGGGCATTTAGTACAATTCCCATATCTGGGCAGGTGCTCCAAAACTCACTTGAGTCTCTTGTACAGAATTCAAAAGAGAGCTCTAAAAATGATAGGCAACAATATTTCATATCTATCATTATTTTACCGTTATTTTTATAAACAGTGCTCTCGTGAAATAGCCAGTTGCATTCCTCACCTCAAACAATTCAAGCGAAATACTGTACTGCTAGGAATGCTCAGCAGTTTACCCTTGAGCCCAATTTCGGACTTACTGTCAAGTACAGAGATTCTTGATTTAGCCGCAATACACCAATGTGGAATGCTTTGCCCGGCTCAATATTTCCCACTTATTGTAATGTGCAGACATTCAAAACCAATGTGAATCGTTATACGTATCCTTTCTTATCCTATCTTACTTTCCTAATTGCTCGCACTGTGTTTAACATTATAAGGGTATTCATATCTCCTTGGGTGCTCGTATAATATAAAAAAAAACATAGAATTGACCAACTATCTAGTACATTCAATGAAGCTTCCAACATCGAATACAGTTCTACTCTCTCACTCGCAATTTTTCCAAGAATTCAACTACCAATATTTGATGGCAGCTTTCAACAATGGCCAAGTTTGAAAGATACAGTCAAAATCGGTTATAACGACCTTCAAGGGACTGACGAATATAGTCGTTATAAGCGATAGGTCGCTGCAACCGATATCAAGTAAATTAATTTCTTTTCAAGTAGAGACCCTTTTTTTATAATTTATAATTCTTATTTATTGTTGAGGTTCATTTATGGCTCATTTTCCAACACTAGATACTTTATGCGAACCGAATAAAATGAAACTTCTACGACCATTCGTCACGCAGACAAATTTGCACTAAGTAATTTTCCCACCTACTTGAACAAACTCAAAATAAATAATAACGTAAAACAATAAGAATAACATATCAACAAACGGTAAACTTTAACATACATATGTATCCGAAATTCTTCATACAACGCAGATAAACGATTACCGTTTAGAAAAATATGCAGTCGCATCAACAGCTGCGTCGGTTTTAGTCGTTATAACCAATATTTTAATTAAAAAAATGGGAAAATCCGGTCGTTGTAAGCGATGTCGTTGTAAACGATTTATTATTCAATGGGATTATAATGGAACTCAGCCGGGACCTAAGAATTTGGTCGTTATAACCGATACGTCATTTCATTATAACCGATGTCGTTGTAACCGATTTTGACTGTATATTTATAAATTGCATATTAAATGATTTGTCTCTTTCAAAAGTGCAGTACCTTCATTATCTCAAAAGCAGCATACAGGGTGAAGCCGAGACGCTTTTAAGAAATCTTTCAGTCGTGGAAAACAATTAAAAAACATCACAGCATTATTAAGAAAATTAGTAGATGGTACTACCAAAGCCGTTCGAGCTCCCTTTGGAACAACCAACATCTGAATGGGATGATTGTGGAAACTAGATTCAAGTAAACTAAAGGACTGGGAGATGTCACTTGCAACACCTCACAAAATTCCAACATATGAAATATTAGTTATATTTTTGGAAAATCGCATTCAAGAATTGGAAGCCACCAGCACTCTTAAAGAAAACTGAAACCAAAAGATACCCTTACAGCTTCTACGATATCATCAATAAACATTAGAAACTGTAAAAAAAATTTCGGAGAAACATATTTTAATGTATTTCCCAGGATGAATTTCCTGAATTTCGAAAACAAAATCAGACCAAAAACATAAATGTTAAAAAAGGAGCCAAGTTCTTCTATACAAAAACCTTTGCGTAACAAGTCAGTCGTGAAAAGTACTGAGATCTAAAAGTACGCCAAGTTCTTACTTCATGTAGGTTTAATACCGAATATTTAAAGTAGAATAATATTGAAACAGCAACAATGTAATAGAGAAATTTTATTATTTAATGATTACTGACTAAAATTTTGCAAAGATTTTAATATTTTGCCATGTCAAAATCTCGAAAGATACCGAAAGATAGAAGGGTGGACTCTACCTACTAAAATCAACTTAGTTTATAGCTTCCTATTTCTTTTGGTATACATACTTTCTTTTTGTTAGTGGTTGTTTTGATTTGCGCTTCAATTGTATCTTCTTGTCCTGGCAAGATACCTAACACTAACATACCTAACTTAATTATAAATACTAGTTCCTACATCCGCTCAAAGTCATAAAAAAGCAATAATAGTTGAGGATGCGATGATGTTTTTGTTGCAATTTTAACTCCTTTTTTTTAAATTAATAGCCTAATTAGTTAAGAGTTTTTCTTTATGTAAACTCATAATTTTTTCAGGTATACAAATGTTTTCTTTTTTCATTCATGTTAACATAACATAGAGTACCAAATCGAGTACTCTAGTTCTAAGTAAAGTCATGAATTTTCAAGATGCATGTATAGTTTCAAAATGACAATAAAAAGATGCTTCGAATGAAAAATCTTAGATTTTCTATTTTTCGCTTTGAGTGTACATTAAACTTTACCGCTCTACCAAATTTCATCATTCTACTGCAATCGGAAGTGCTCCATGTAAATTAAACATTTTCTCAGAAAGTGGGCGGATACCACGCCCTCTGAATAGAAAACATCAAATTTTATTGTGTGTCCTTTAAATGCAACTTGAGTCCTACCGTTCTACCAAATTTCATTGTTCTACTGCAATCGGAAGTGAGCCATACAATAAACATCAGTTCTGAGGAAGTGGGCGGATAGATACCACTCCCCTGAATGGAAAACATCAAATTTTATATTTTTTCTTTGTATGGAATTTAAGCCCTACCACTTTACCAAATTTCATCGATTTACAGCAGTCGGAAGTGCTCCATATAAATTAAACATTTTCTCAGAAATTGGGCGGATACCACGCCCCCTGAATGGAAAACCTCAAATTTTCCTCGGCTTGAATGACAATACCTACCGTTGTGCAAAATTACAAGATTCTACGATGTCGGGAAGTGCTCCATAATTTTGATGATCTGTCAGTCAGTTACGGTTTCTGTGATTTTTGAGGCCTTATATTTCAGGAAACGCTTATGCCAGAAAATTGAAATTTGGTGAGGCGCCTGTGCCTGACTTGCTTAGCAAATATTCGGAATTTTAAGTTTCTGACTTCATTGGTACTGAAGATAATATGGAGGGGTCATAAATCGCCTGAGTTTGTTCCTGTAAAAAGAGTGTAGTGCCAGAACTTGGCTGGGCACTACCGTGCCCTTTGATTAAATTGAAAAACTACAATTTGTCCTGAAATATAATTTATGCAAGAACTATTTAAAAGGAGGTCACATGCAGTCTCAGACCCTCCCAAATTTTGCTTTTCTTAGTGAAGAATTATCTAAAGAAACCTATATATTAAGTAAGTCTACATGGATCCTATCATCATATGTCCACACCCAGAGTCGAAACTATTATAAGTCACTATCATTGATATTCCTAGTGATGATAATATTATATTAACCTGTATCGCATGAGTATTTCGTCAGGTCGAAACTGGGTTAAGCTAGGTTCCCTAGGCACCATAAGTTCCGTTTTGTTAGTATTATTTTATACTTGGGAGTTAGGAAGTCACATTAAAGCAAATTTAAAAAAGTGTAATATAGTCATTTATGTGCAAGGAAGCCGCTTACTTTCAAAGCTTCATGGCAGTAGACACAAGGGCCTCTAAACCAAATTGAAGACTAGTAGGTTAGGTTAGGTTGTCTAGATAAACTCTGCTAATTTATTCCCCTGCCATACGCAATAAATTTTGATCAGTTAAGAAATATTTATTTTTTACCAGTTACATACCTACATGCCTAGTTGTCTACCATTATAATATGATACATCAAACAATAGATTTACATTTGGAACAATTTTATTACAAAATATATAATTTTTCGGGGGTCGTGTGTTTATTACGCATAGGCATGATCCATACGCTCCATGTCTCTAATTTCCATGAAGTCTGTTTTTAGACGCTGCTTAACGATTTCTCGCCAGATTGCTTCCCGGTCTCGGTAGTTGGATATGCCCATTCGCAGGAGCGAATGGTCGGTGATACGAAGCAATGCCCGGCCAGTTATTTCGTTTTTCGAGAAATTGTCAATGTAGGAAAGATACTCACTGCAGTGTCGTCGATACCAAATGAGAACATCCGATGCACTCCAGAGATATACTGGCTTGGGACGAGTAACCTTCACACGATGTTTTGTGTGGGTAAACATTTCGTTGATCATTTTTGTTTGTTTGGTTCGTTTATTTAATTCTTTTTTGACTATTTATAGTCATCATTAAATTATTTTTTTAATGTAATTTTGGCACTTTACTAAAGTTGAACTATTGTAAAATGGTTTCCTTAAATAGTTTAAAAATTATGTATTAAAATTCTTTATATTTTCCAATCCAATTATTTCCGATGTTGTCTGTTCTGTTGTGTGTTTATCAATATTTTGACAGTGTTGTGTCACTTGACAATTTGAATAATTTTACGTTACGATTGACATATGTATTTTAATAGTGCTGCCAGTCTTCTTTCGAAAGAGTAAGCAAAATTTAAAATTGTTTTTCCATTGGTTTTCAGAGTTTCTCTGTTTTGGAAAATCTTTGGTATATTGGTAAGTGCGTTGGACATTCTGAGAAAGTGAACTAAAGAGTTTCTCCTTGACATTTTATCATGAAAAGTGCTGCTTATTTGCAGTTATATTCTTGCCAAATCGTACACAGTAATGGTTAAGAATGATTGGCATGTTTTTTTGCAGGTCCATAAGGCTAGTCGCGCACTGGCAACTGTGATCAAAATCAAATAGTTTAATCACCAGTTGAAAGAGAACCGCATACTGGCAATTCTTTACTTACGATCACACTCTTTTCTCTTTTGCGCGTATAGAAAAGAGCTCAACTGTTGCGAAGGCAATCGTTTAGTTTGTGTCAAAACACAAACTTTTTAGTTGCTCGAATCGAGTTGCTCTAAGGCTAGTCGCGCACTGGCAACTGTGATCGAAATCAAACAGTTTAATCACCAGTTGAAAGAGAACCGCACACTTGCAACTCTTTACTCACGCTAGCACTCTTTTCTCTCTTGCACCTATAAAAAACAGCTGAACTGATGCGAGGCAATCGTTTAGTTTGTGTCAAAACACAAACTTTTTAGTTTCGAGAATCGAGTTGCTCTAAGTGCGCGATTTCCCATATAAGCCCATATGTTTCATTTTAGCAACCAAACAGTTGCGAAACTGAAAATTGAATGTGCGCGCCTAGCCTAAGTGCGCGGTGTCCCATATAAGCCCATATGTTTCATTTTAGCAACTATAAGGCTAGCCGCGCACTAGCAATTTTTAGTTGCGAAACTACTTGGTTACTTATAGAAAACAGATGAACTGTTTGGTTGAATGTCCGTGAATTTGCAGATAATTATATGTTCAATAAAATGGCGAACTTATTTTAGGCAATCGTTTAGTTTGTGTCAAAACACAAACTTTTTAGTTGCTCGAGTCGAGTTGCTCTAAGTGCGCGGTGTCCCATATAAGCCTATATGTTTCATTTTAGCAACTTAACTGTTGAGAAACTAAAAATTGAATGTGCGCGCCTGGCCTAAGGAATTGTAGAAAAAAGGGCATCGGGACTAAGAGATTTACATGTAAATACTGTTGTTATAATGAACTTCAAATTGTGTGTTGACCCCTTTGAGTATATATAATATGGAGGGCTCGTTCCTATCCCTAATGCATTGTAGTACTTGAAGTTGTGATAGGGGTCGCTGTCTCACTTTCTGTAAGTTAAGGATACAGCCGTATCCTCCGATTTGAGCTTACCTTCTCCTCGCATATAGTTCTCCGTCACATGTGATATGAAGCACTCGGCAATAACTTTGTCTTACACAAATTTGAGTAGCGCCCCCTATGATAGTCACGCATTTAGAATAGAAACGAGCCCTCCATATTATATATACTCAAAGGTTGACCCTTAGGCTAGCCGCGCACTAGCAATTTTTAGTTGCGAAACTGTTTGGTTACTTATAGAAAACAGATGAACTGTTTGGTTGAATGTCGGTGAATTTGCAGATAATTATATGTTCAATAAAATGGCGAACTTATTTTAGGCAATCGTTTAGTTTGTGTCAAAACACAAACTTTTTAGTTGCTCGAGTCGAGTTGCTCTAAGTGCGCGGTGTCCCATATAAGCCTATATGTTTCATTTTAGCAACTTAACTGTTGAGAAACTAAAAATTGAATGTGCGCGCCTGGCCTAAGGAATTGTAGAAAAAAGGGCATCGGGACTAAGAGCTTTACATGTAAATACTGTTGTTATAATGAACTTCAAATTGTGTGTTGACCCCTTTGAGTATATATAATATGGAGGGCTCGTTCCTATCCCTAATGCATTGTAGTACTTGAAGTTGTGATAGGGGTCGCTGTCTCACTTTCTGTAAGTTAAGGATACAGCCGTATCCTCCGATTTGAGCTTACCTTCTCCTCGCATATAGTTCTCCGTCACATGTGATATGAAGCACTCGGCAATAGCTTTGTCTTACACAAATTTGAGTAGCGCCCCCTATGATAGTCACGCATTTAGAATAGAAACGAGCCCTCCATATTATATATACTCAAAGGTTGACCCTTAGGCTAGCCGCGCACTAGCAATTTTTAGTTGCGAAACTGTTTGGTTACTTATAGAAAACAGATGAACTGTTTGGTTGAATGTCGGTGAATTTGCAGATAATTATATGTTCAATAAAATGGCGAACTTATTTTAGGCAATCGTTTAGTTTGTGTCAAAACACAAACTTTTTAGTTGCTCGAACCAAGCAGTTTTGCAACTAAAAATTGCTAGTGCGCGGCTAGCCTTAAAGTATATTTGTTTCCTTTTGTATCTGAACTCATTCATTATCTTTTTAACTTTAGATCATTCGAGAACGTTTCCTTTTCTCTCAATAAAAAGTATTTATATAGAACGGAAGTCTTTTTTGTACGATTAACTTTATTTGTTATTTGTGTGGATTAATTGTAATCCCATCAAATACAACAACTACTTAAGTCTATACGGACTTAGCTAATTCCAGATAATTTTCGAGTCTTATGGTAGATTTACATGTATCTGCATTTGATTTCTGCAAAAAAATGGGATGTCAAATACAGAATTCATATTTGTTAGATAGAGAGAAAAAAGCAATATGCAGAAGAACTTCCTTTCTGCTTTATAAGAAAATCGAGAAATGCAGAAGTCAAGATTAGGTGCGTTTTATTATTCACAAATCTATCTGGATCCGGATCTGGATTAAGTTTTAACATGTATTACAAAAACAATTTGGGATCCTGTTTTCTATCGGGATCTATTTCAAAGATCCAAAAATTAGTTATTACAGTGGCGAGTAGATGGCTTTTTATGGTAAGGTAGTGTAAACTACAGTGTAAAGAAAAGAGACAAGAAATAATTTAAAATTTACAAATCCAAGGATAAAAAGAGACGGGCTTATAACACTGCTGTCACTAAGATCCGTATCGTTTTATTTTCAAGGGAAGATCCCGATCCGGATCCAAATAGATTTGGGGATAATAAAACGCACCTATTATAGTAAAGACACGAACATTGTCATCTTTATTATAGCAGCTTCGTCTGTATTTTGTAAATCTGCGATATTTTCACATTTTTCTATAATTTTTGTGTAAGGAGTTACCACCTGCGTATTCTCTCCCACTTTCAGGCTTAGACCTTAGACATACATCTGCCTCTCTCTAGTTTTCTGCATTTTGCAGATGCAGAAACATTTAAAAAGTTATCTGGACTTATCTAAATCCGTATAAACTTAAGTAGTTGTATTTACATTAAAGCGCTTAGTCCCGATGTCGTTTTTTCTACAATTTCTTACGGACTTGCAAAAAAACACGCCTAATGGTTAAGAAGATTGTATATGTCACTTGGCTAAGGCTTTCTACCTCGGAGTTTTTTATTCCTTTCGGATGGAATATAAAAATTTTTGTATATGTGTGCTTATAGTGCAATCCTATTTTAAATAGTAAAGGAAAAACTGCTCCAAAAACATCATTTCGAACATTCACTGGATTTAAGTATAATTAGAGTAAATTTTGGCAATTTTATTGCATATTTTCAAATTTCATTTCAAATAATCTAAATTCTTATGTATATGTTATGTTAAAATGAGATAATTTCAACGAAATTCGCACGAAGACGCAGTTTTGAGCATTTGGTTCCGAATATAAATTCGTCCATAGGTTGTTTATTACATGTGCGGAAAAGGTCTTGTTTACTTGAATTGTTAAACAAAAGATGCGTTTTATTATTCACAAATCTATCTGGATCCGGATCTGGATTACATGTGCGGAAAAGGTCTTGTTTACTTGAATTGTTAAACAAAAGATGCGTTTTATTATTCACAAATCTATCTGGATCCGGATCTGGATTAAGTTTTAACATGTATTACAAAAACAATTTGGAATCCTGTTTTCGATCGGGATCTATTTCAAATATCCAAAAATTAGTTACTACACTGGCGAGTAGATGGCTTTTTATGGTAAGGTAGTGTAAGCTATAGTGTGTAAAGAAAAAATACAAGAAATAATTGAAAATTTACAAACCTAAGGATAATAAGAGACGGACTTATAACCCTGCTGTCACTAAGATCCGTATCGTTTTATTATCAAGCTATGATCCAGATCCGGATCCAGATGGATTTGTGAATAATAAAACGCACCTACTATAATTACACTACCTTACCATAAAAAGCCATCTACTCGCCAGTGTAATAACTAATTTTTGGATCTTTGAAATAGATCCCGATCGAAAACAGGATCCCATGTAATACATGTTAAAACTTAATCCAGATCCGGATGCAGATAGATTTGTGAATAATAAAACGCACCTAAAGATAGCTCAAGTATAATGCACTATAAGTAACTATGAATTTTCGAAAACACCTAAATGACCATTTAAGACATAAGAGAAAATGGTTCTGGATATGAAAATAACAAACAAACCAGTAATTGCTGGAACAGATGTGCAGCATATCTACATGCATCCATGCGTATAGCATGGTTGTGTTGTGGTACTAATAAACTGCGCATCCAAGTTGGAAATAGAGACATCGTGCAGCAGTGGGCTATATGCAGTGCTTGAGGGAATGTGCTCACACAAGAAGCTATATTATACATGTAATTCTTCTGATCTGGCTACCATTTATGAGGCGTTTATACGTCAAAAACTCGAATTTAACTCACATATTCGGACAGGTGCAGCACAAACTTTTCTCCATTTATTGGAGAGTATTGAGAATAGAGCGTTAAAACTGATAGGAAACAGAGATATAATGGATTCATTCCCATCTCTTGAACACCGTCGGAATGTTTCATGTTTTTCCTTGTTTTATCGCTTCTTTCACAAACAATGCTCACTCGAGTTATTGATGCTCTCTCAATTGATGCATTTCGCCCCTTTATCAGTTCACTCGTGATACCCGCTTCCCTAGGAATATGCTCATCAGTTCACCCTTGCGTTTTATTTAAAATTAAAGTTTTCCACCTAAAATACCCTTTACTTAGGTTCACCCTTACACTCAGGAGCCTAAGCTTAAAGACAGAATTTTGAAATTTTGCAACCAATAGTAAAAAAGAAAATTCATCCAGTTTATATAAAAATTTATTTTAAAATAAATAATGTGTAATCAGAAGATAACAATTCACTGATAAATTAAATAATACCTAAATATTGAAACAAGTAGAACCTTAATTTAAAAAAAAGAAGATTTTCTGAAAATTTGACATTCTTATAAACTTATAAACATAAGTTTTCTTAAAAAAATATTAATTTTAATTTAACTAAAAAAAAAAACAATATGAAAATAATTTTAACTTGGAAGAGGGAAAAACTCGGCACCATTTACCCTTTTAAACTAAACAAAAAAAGTTTAAGCTTGAAAAACAAAATTGCCAAGGGATATGCGCATGCATACATTAAGTGCAGTAAGATCATGTTACAGACTAAAGTGCTCAGGTGCATCCCTAGAATCCAGCCTGTCCGGCCTGGTATCTCAGATTTTCTTGTGTGTACGGATTTATACCATGATTGAGTGCTAAAACTTTACCAATTATATTTAGTTCAGGGGTATGATCAAATCGGATACCTGACTGATAGGCTGCTGCCACATTTTGTAATTGATTACTATTCGGAGATGTCAGCTGCTGCCTGTAAAAGTTCTGATTCTGACTTGTCGTTAGCTGGTTTAACCCCAAGTTTCCTGTTTGGGAATCTTGACGGAATTGACGGGACCGATGTTGCTGTTGATTTTCTTGTTGTTGAAGGAAATTATTGGCCCCGCTCAAGAATGGCAGTTGTTGAAAAACTTGATAGTTATTTTGAGGAAGGTTTTGAAATGGTGAAAGCTCTGGTGGCTGTTGAACTAATGTTTCTGATAAGTTTGGCAGGAAAGGAAGTTGATTTGACGGCTGAATTTGAACAATCGACTGCTGTTGGGCGCCATTTGTCTCGAACAAATTTGGATTTCTATTTGCTAAGAAAACTTGGTTGCCATTACTGCTTGCTCCAAAAGCATTGTTGTTTGCGTTGAAATATTCATTGGAATTGAATTGGTTTCTGTTTGGAACACTGTTAAACTTTGATGGCTTCGTCAAAGGCAGCTGTTGGCTTGATGCAAAACCAAAACTATCAGGAGAGTTGCTGGTAGTAGGTATGAATTCTATTGATGGTCGAATAGTAAATCCAGTGTTAAGACCTTGTTGATTGTTTGAAGTGCTTTGGGTTGGCAAAGTAGAATCTTGTGTTGGAAGTTGTTGTTGTTGCTGCTGTTGACGTTGCTGCTCGAAAACCTGAAGTTGTCTTCTTATTTGCTCCTGCTGTTGTTTAGCTTGAAGTTGAAGCTGGTAGATTTGTTGTTCCAAGGTGCGCTGTCTTTCAAGTAGATAGTTATCTACTAAAGGGAATCCAGAACTTTGCTGGAGGTTCTAAAATGAAAAAATAAAAACGATAATGTGTTTTTTAAAGTGTTAATTTTATATAGAAAAGTATTTAAAACCAAACCGTATCCGAGTCGGGAAGTTGGGTATCTGCTGATGTCGGAGAAGCCGCCTTCGGCTGTAAGACTTCGTTTCGTGAATATTGTACAACATTTTGAGAAGCTAATGATGGAGGAAGGACTGCACCGGCTGGTAGCACATTAAGTCTAGCTATGGTTGCTCCAAGCCTAGCGGCCATCTCTGGTTTCTTGGTTGTTGAATACCTTTCAATAATTGGAATGACGTTTTTAGCAGCGCCTCTTTCATCTAGGTCGACTGTAAAAGCAGTCACTAGAGGAGCTGCTTGAATTTTAATGTCATCCTTGGCAACTAGCTCAATGTTTTCACCATCTTCATTATGAGTAGGCCTCGGAGTGGTAGTTGTAGTGGTTGTCGTTGTCTTCGGGGTTGTTGGAACTGGCTTCTTTTTCACTTTGGTGATTTGAAACTGAATTTCAGCCTTACTTTCAGACGAAATTTCATTTGTACGATCAGATGCTATACTTCGAGTTGCTTGCAGCTTATTAGATGAAATTAATGCAGTGCCATTAATAACATCTGGAGAACCAAGGTTTGTGGTAGCTTGGACTTTGTTCTTTAATTGTTTTTCTTTTCTGATAAACGATATTAATGGCTGTTCTTTTGACAATTTTTCGTCAAATGCGGCAGTGAAGAATTGCACAGTTGGTGCAACATCAGGAGTTGTACTTTCTTCGAGAATCTCTTCAGGTACGCTAGTAGATGTTGATATTTCAACAACTCTTGCTGGGACTTCTGGATCTTCATTGTTTGATGAATCTTCCTCGGATGAATATGTTTGTGCTACTTGCTTCTCTAGTTTATCTATGGCACGGAGAAGAGCTTGACGAACCGTATTGTCTATGTTCTTAATTGATTCTTTGGGAATAATTTCGTTATTTTCTGTTGAAGTATTATCATCTCCAATAGCGACTGATGAAAGGACCAAAAGGAGAAAACAATTGAAAGAATTCTGAAAACAATGAAAATATAGAATAGGTTAAGTAAACTTTTTTTTACATTCAGTTAAAAAGAATATGCATTATGCATACAAATTTAAAGTCCATCACTAAAATTATAATAAATAAGCCGAAATATCTTCAAAACATATTGCATTGAGGGTATGGGAGTACATATATTTAACCAAAAATTCTAACCAACCAATTTAATGTGTGCGTTTTCCACCATTTTGGATTAGGCGGTTTTAATTTTTTAAATCGAATTAGTTGCTAACTTTTTTTTTTTTTTTTTTTTATAATTAACTCACGCTCAAGGGAATATGATTACCCTTTAAATGTTTTAACACAGCGCGGGCGTGAAGTTACGGAAGAGAAAGAAGGATAGGAAAGATGTGTGGCACGATGTTCTGAGACTGAAGGTGATTGTCTCAGATTTTTTATCTCCAGGGATGGCGGCTGAACTAAAGCGGAGAATTGCCGTGTCTTATTTCTATATCTCTTATAATTCCTTTTGTTAATAAAAATGTTTGATAAAATCTTGTAATAAAAGAGTTATTGTTGAAAAACTTTTGTAGATTTAAAAATAAAAACGTGTTTATAAAGTTGAACTCACTACATCTTTATATCAACAAAAAACAATACATACATAGATTGATTTTTGTTAATCACTACATTTTCTGTTAAAGTCCGCCAAATAATGTTTGATGACAACAAAGTTTATAAAAAATCATCTTATCCTCGCTTTTTAGTTTGTTTAGATTATTCAATGCAGACAAAAAATTTGTACGTTATGGCCGATCATATATTGATATCAGCTCATGGAATTTTCTCAAAGATTAAATAAAATGCACGACTAGATCGCACGTACTTGCTCTTATGTACAAACACTTTGGGATCTAAAAATTGTATATAAAATCAGGATATGGAATTTTAAAAATTGCAAAAAATGTTTTTTTTTCGAAAACTTTTATATAACGGGTGATTTTTTAAGAGCTTGAGAACTTTTTTTAAAAAAAAAACGCATAAAATTTGCAAAATCTAATTAATAATTTCATTTAAATGTTGACCGCGGCTGCGTCTTAGGTGGTCCATTCGGAAAGTCCAATTTTGGGTAACTTTTTCGAGCATTTCGGCCGGAATAGCCCGAATTTCTTCGGAAATGTTGTCTTCCAAAGCTGGAATAGTTGCTGGCTTATTTGTGTAGACTTTAGACTTGACGTAGCCCCACAAAAAATAGTCTAAAGGCGTCAAATCGCATGATCTTGGTGGCCAACTTACCGGTCCATTCCTTGAGATGAATTGTTCTCCGAAGTTTTCCCTCAAAATGGCCATAGAATCGCGAGCTGTGTGGCATGTAGCGCCATCTTGTTGAAACCACATGTCAACCAAGTTCAGTTCTTCCATTTTTGGCAACAAAAAGTTTGTTAGCATTGAACGATAGCGATCGCCATTCACCGTAACGTTGCGTCCAACAGCATCTTTGAAAAAATACGGTCCAATGATTCCACCAGCGTACAAACCACACCAAACAGTGCATTTTTCGGGATGCATGGGCAGTTCTTGAACGGCTTCTGGTTGCTCTTCACTCCAAATGCGGCAATTTTGCTTATTTACGTAGCCATTCAACCAGAAATGAGCCTCACCGCTGAACAAAATTTGTCGATAAAAAAGCGGATTTTCTGCCAACTTTTCTAGGGCCCATTCACTGAAAATTCGACGTTGTGGCAGATCGTTCAGCTTCAGTTCTTGCACGAGCTGTATTTTATACGGTTTTACACCAAGATCTTTGCGTAAAATCTTCCATGTGGTCGAATAACACAAACCCAATTGCTGCGAACGGCGACGAATCGACATTTCACGGTCTTCAGCAACACTCTCAGAAACAGACGCAATATTCTCTTCTGTACGCACTGTACGCATTCGTGTGGTTGGTTTAATGTCCAATAAAGTAAACTGAGTGCGAAACTTGGTCACAATCGCATTAATTGTTTGCTCACTTGGTCGATTATGTAGACCATAAATCGGACGTAAAGCGCGAAACACATTTCGAACCGAACACTGATTTTGGTAATAAAATTCAATGATTTGCAAGCGTTGCTCGTTAGTAAGTCTATTCATGATGAAATGTCAAAGCATACTGAGCATCTTTCTCTTTGACACCATGTCTGAAATCCTGCGTGATCTGTCAAATACTAATGCATGAAAATCCTAACCTCAAAAAAATCACCCGTTACAATACGAACTCCGGTATACAAATTTTGATAGAAATCTGTAGAGTCGTTAATGAGAAATTCGAAAAAAAAAACAGTTCTATGACAAGTACCTACCGTTAATAAATGTTAGAACAAGGGTCAAAAAGAATCAGATGACGTTGTTATCGGAGGAAAAAGTTGAAGTCGTATAAATTTGTTTCTTAAAAATTGCCAATGTTCCTTACTAATAACGAAACGCTAATGGTGACTATTAGTTAACTGTAAAGCCTAGTACGCAGATCGCGCTAAATTTTATCTCAAAGACAAAATTCTCTCCAAAATTTAGTCAAATTAAAATTATTTCAAGCATTTTAGCTGAGAGGTGCGCTACTCCAGCTTAAAAATCAAAATTTCTCTTCGAACTGTACATTACTTATCTGTCAAAATTTGGCGCACGAAATAATTGTCTGGCACATTTATTTTCGAGCTTAATTTCAATTTGAAATGGAAGAATATTTGGTGACGAAAATCTTACAAGATTTTCCACAGCAAAAATCACTCATAATTCTCATTCATTCTCATTTATAATTCTTAAAAAATCATACTTTAAAACAAATTCTTTTAAATCTTTGAAAATATTTCATTTGGAGAACAGCTGTTTTGTTTTTTTTTTTCCTTAAGGTTCTTATGTCAAAATTTATCTCGGATTTTAGCTGATGTTTGGAGAAAAATGTAGAAGATAAAATTTTGCGCGATCTGCGTACTAAGCTTTCACTAACTACTAGTCTCCAGACTTTCCTTTAATCTATAACAAAATCTACAAAACAAAATGAATGAACTGTCAGAATTTCAAAGTTCAGAAACAGTCAAAATTTGCTCTATACATACATTCAAAGTTAGGTATGGTCGTATTCTTTTTTAACAGAAAGTATTATAGTACTTATAGTACATCAAATTATTTGAAGTGTTGGAACAAGATTTTTTCAAACAGGTTCATAAAACGCTCAAAAGTTGAAAGGTTTTCCTTTGAATCTAAGTTTTAGCTTCATAAAACAACTTTTTAGCAATTTAATACGATATACTACGCCGCAAAATTTTAAATAGCCTAGTAGTAGTTTAGTTTCTTTTTCTTAATTTTCAACATTTTCTACTAGTTAGTAAGTGATTAGGCTATTTTTTTAAATAAATTGCTTCTGAACACACCTAAGGTAATGATAGTTCATGCCAAATCCAGACCAGTTTTGACGTTTGTAAATGTCAAAGTGTCACACGAAGTTAGCACGATACTAGAAATCTTTCACTGACGACTCCTTTGTACCTGATTCTGGTTATTTCGATTATTTGCCAAATTTCTCCCTGGACCCATCTCTTCCACTTACCGTTGACCCATGTCTAATCGAAAAAATGCTCTTCAGCCCTCTCTTTTCCCCTCTCTAAAATTTTCAGCTTATCGCTATCTCAAGGAGAATTTCCCCAGGTATGGAAAACCTCTTTCATCCCCAATACACAAAAAGGGTCCTAAGAGCGATGTTAAAAACTATCATCCCATTGCCAAACTTTCACATATCCCTAAAATATTTGAAAGTATCTTGTACGAAATTTTAAGCTTCCGCTGTAAGTCTCTGATCTCTCCAAGACAACATGGCTTTCTTAAATGTAGGTCTACAATCACTAACCTTGTCGAATTTGTATCGTATTCCCTATCTACCTTAGAGAACGGAAAGGAAGTTGACGCTTTATTTACTGACTTTAGCAAAGCTTTTGAAAAATTTCGCATAAGCTAATACTTTTCAAATTATCCGCCCTTGGCTTTGAACCTAGGAATATTATGGGACCGAGAACTCAACTTCTTGGCACATATCGATAATATTATTTTAAAATCCAACTCATCACTTGGTTTTGTTAAACGGTGGTCCAAAGAATTCTCTGACCCCTACGTCACCCGATCCCTTTATATAACGTTTGTTCGTCCTCTACTTGAGTACGCCAGTCAAGTTTGGTCCCCATATCAACAAATCCACATCTCTAGGATCGAGAGCATTCAACGTCGCTTCCTAAGATTTGCCCTTCGCGGTCTGTCTTGGAATAATCCCTTGATCCTGCCCCCCCTACCAAAACCGCCTTCAACTAATTAACTTAAATACACTGCAAGAACGCAGAGATATAGTAGAGATTCTCTTCATTCATCGGCTTCTCTTAGGCTCCGTTGACTGTGAAACTCTTTACAACTCTATCTTTTTCAGCACAAACCCTCGTAACCTTAGAAATCCTCGCCTCTTCTATCTCCCTACCCACCGTACCTCTTATGGCTCCAATGAACCTATTACCCGTATGCTGCGGAGGGTTAATTCGAATGAAAACGATTTTGACTTTAACCTTAGCACTCCCTGCTTAAACACCTCCTCCGAAACACAATCCAATCATAGTTTTAAGTTAGCCCAAGTTTCATAGTTTTAAGTTAGATTAGGTGCGTTTTAATATTCACAAATCTATCTGGATCCGGATCTGGATTAAGTTTTAACATGTATTACAAAAACAATTTGGGATCCTGTTTTCTATCGGGATCTATTTCAAAGATCCAAAAATTAGTTATTACACTGGCGAGTAGATGGCTTTTTATGGTAAGGTAGTATAAGCTATAGTAGGTGCGTTTTATTATTCACAAATCTATCTGGATCCGGATCTGGATTAAGTTTTAACATGTATTACAAAAACAATTTGGGATCCTGTTTTCTATCGGGATCTATTTCAAAGATCCAAAAGTTAGTTATAACACTGGCGAGTAGATGGCTCTTATGATAAGGTAGTGTATGCTATAGTGTAAAGAAAAAAGACAAGACATAATTTAAAATTTCCAAACCCAAGGATAAAAAGAGACGGGCTTATAACACTGCTGTCAGTAAGATCCGTATCGTTTTATTTTCAAGGCAAGATCACGATCCGGATCCAGATAGATTTGTGAATAATAAAACGCACCTATTAAGTTATGAAGCTTGTATTAAGCTAAATAAATGGGGGTATTGCCCCACCAAAATTGACAGTTCAGTGCTATAGTGGGGTGGGCGCATTCACTAACCTAGTCACTACGTAGTCAAAAAGTCAACTAGCTTTGTGAATGCAAAATTGCACTACAAAGCTAGTCAATTCAAACTGTCATATTAATGACAGATGTAAACATATAAAATAAGAAAAATTGTGTTTTGAGAACTTTCAATTAACTTTTTTACAGTTCAAATTAAATAACATCAAATATAAGATATAATATTAATTTGTTTAATAATTTCACTTTGAAAATATCTTCTACCAAAAATTAAATTTGTATTTTCAACGAACAGCTGATTGTGAAATGTCAAAATCAATATCCACTAGCTTTGAAGCAGAAATTTTTACACTACGTTTGAGGGGAAATTTCAACTAAATTTTTAGTTGTCTTTAGCCAATCAGAACGAGTTGACTACGTAGTGACTATGTTAGTGAATGCGCCCAGTGTATTTCATAACTATAAAAAAAATGTCTAATACCGTCAAATCGAACAAACGAGGTTCCATATTTATTTCAGTAAATTAATTGTATTACGCCCTTTGTGGCGTGTGGAGCCATCCTGCTGATATCACATGTCGGAAATGTTCAATTTTTTTGAAGACATATGAAGCAATAATACCACCGGTTACAGAAAACAATGTTACCATTTTAAAATTGCCTACATCTTTAAAAACAAAACCCTCAGTAAGGGTGGAAGTTGTGAACATCTCTGCTAGCAAACGGTTCCAGGATACGTTAAAGAATCAATAATTTTTGTATGAAGAAGTTTTCATTTTGTTCTTAATAATTTTTTTTTTGAGGTGTTACAGGGTTTTTTCCAACAGTTTTGGAGTTACTTGAGCGCCTTAACATTGGTTGCATTCTTTGCCGCTTTTAAATTCAAAAACACTTGTTGATTTTCAAATGTTTCTTGTCTTTTTTCTTTACACTATAGTTTACACTACCTTACCGTAAAAAGCCATCTACTCGCCAGAGAAAGAACTATGTAATTTTTGAAATTTATCCAGATAGAGAACAGGATCTCAAACTGTTTTGGTAATTCATGTTAAAAGCTAATCCATGTCCAGTTCCACATAGATCCGTAGGTAATAAAACGCACCTATTATGAACAAAAATAGAATTTAATAACGTAAAATTTTGGAAAAATGTCAATGCCAGTTTAAAATTATTTTTTATTTATTTTACCGTGACACACATTCTAGCTGTCCAATTTTCAATTACTTTCGCTGGCACAAAATCCACATCAAACGGTAACCTTTTGAGGATGCATTTTCAAGCCATTCATCCAAAATGGGTTCTGCTGTACACTTTCGTGGACAGCGGCGATGTTCTCAGCTGATCATGCGTTCCTTTGACGTACGAATATTGAATATTTGATTACCAAACCGGTCCCAAATTTGGCCACCAAACATTGAAGAGTCGAAGTGAGTGAAGGGCCATCACGTCTACCATAAAATGGTCGCAACGTTTGCACAAACGAACACTCGTTTTGATAATAAGGTTTTACCATCTAGTCAGGTTGTTGCCACGATTATTTGCAATCAGTAAATGAATAATAAACAACGGATTTGAGATGTCACCGAAGCAATATGGCCGCCACATGCCCCCAAAATCTACCCGTGCCAATTTAAAAACCTATTCAAACTATTTTCCCACCAAACCCCAATACCAAATTTCGGCTGAAAACTTTTGATATTTCGAATTGATGGAACAAGATTTCATGGAGATTTTGACGAAATCTCAATGAAAACTTTGCATTTCCAGAAAATCTCAATGAAATCTTGCTACACTAATTTGAAATCTCAAAATATTTTTTTTTCACTAGAAATCTCAGATTTCGGTTTTGTAAGAACATACGAGTAGTATAAGATGCTTTCAGACTATGAAGACTAGTATGATCTGTTTGCCTGTACCTACTATGCCAGCATGCTAAAAGTGCGATTCAATGAT
Source organism: Philhelius festivus (assembly GCA_963931855.1). Classification (NCBI taxonomy): domain Eukaryota; kingdom Metazoa; phylum Arthropoda; class Insecta; order Diptera; family Syrphidae; genus Philhelius; species Philhelius festivus. The sequence continues at coordinate 172,892,939 of OZ007555.1, forward strand.
ATATGTATATCTTATTTTGCTAAAACATTTTCAATTTAATTAAACAGTAAACATCAGGCAGAGGTGTCATTACGCTAATTACGCTTTAAATATAAGTATAGTAATTTATTGGGACATACATTACGAATAGCTCAAATGTTTATTTGAAGTATTTTGAAAATACAGTTTGCTGCAAATTAGCACTTCAGCTTTAAAGAAAAACAACAGCAGCACAGTTTTGCAAATTTCACTGCAATTGAGGACAAGGGTATTAGCGTATATTTAAATACAACATGTTGTCAGTCAATAAACTGACCTACCCATATCATAACCATGCATAATAATGCCATTAATTAATTCAATAACGTAAAATTGAAAATATAATTGATATGCTACAAATTGTACCAAAGCTTCATCGTCTGACATTATAATGTATATACAAGATAATCTACATAATCTAGGGACCGATACTAATTTAAATGCTTGTTTAATTCACTTATCAAACTAATCGTATACAAAAAGTTGCGTATTGAGGTGGATAGATAGATATTAACATGTCAAATTCATTCATAAAATAGATACAAATCGATAGCACGATTATCAATGAATAATTGAAGAAGGAGTTGGTGCAATGACCATATTGTGGTAAGAAATGATAGGCAACATCATACCTAATGTATATGGCGAGACCATGATGGGAAAAGAATAATGGCACTAAGCTATACCCATGAACCTACTTCGGTTTTACTCAATGCCAAAACAGCTGGGGCCTGTTTCACAGATCATACATCACATACATTACATACATCATTACAATAAATTGATTATCATACATTACATCAAATTACAGAATCTCATTGGAAATATTCCAGTCGATTACAATGTTGTATGACAGTGGTCATACAACAATTCTGTGAAACAGAAATGATACATCAAACCTGTCAAAATCATACATTGTATGTAATGTATGATTTGTGAAATAGGCCCCTGGCCTGTTTCTTACATCTCTACATATTCTTAGCCACTAATTACAGAAATTCGGATCTATGGCAAAAATGTTCAGAATTCTTAGCTGAATATTTTTCTATTAATTCAATTTAGAAATTGAATTAAATTGGTTTGAATAAATGGGCCAAGATTGGGAACCTTTGTTTGGTTTAACGTGAGCACCTGTCTTTATGACTTTATCACACGGAGGGCCTACCCTCATCGGAGTCAGATCGAGTCCTGACCATTAACCCCGACATAGCCGAAGCCATCTCAGTAGCAAAGTTGTGACATGTTGCAGCATGTGCACACCTCTTGCTTAAAGGTGAGGTCTATTTAAAACTTCTTGAATCCAGGCACGTCTGAAAAAACCGTATGTCTCCGCATTTTGAATAAACCACAACCACGATACTCCCACTAGGGAGCCTACCTCATAGATAGTCTGATAAAGAGAGGTTGCACTACCCACCCCATCTCTAACTCCTGGGCACTATCCTCCGTGGTGCCAGAATATAGCTTCCGGTCGAGCTTCGCAACAGTGAGGTCACTTGCAGATTAGTTACTGCAAAATCCAGGCCTGTCCACCCCAGATACGCACACCCAGCAATTATTCGAAGTAGAAACCAACAACTAAGAGTATGCACCCCTCTGGTGAGTTGTTTCACACTCCTAGCGGATTACTACTTTAAGGATACCGTCCAGACTGTTCCCATCTAGTTAGTTCAGTTACCTATCCACAGGCACCACGAGGAGGTCGATAGGAATCTGAGTACAACAGCGCAACCGTGGCAATACCGGCCCACCGATACAAGTATCAGTGGACGAGCTCATGCCCTAAACCACTTTACGCACCTGTTACACTGCACCTGCGGGCCAAGATGGGGAACCGAATTTCGTTTAACGTGGACACCTGCCAGTTAAGACTTAATTCCACGGTGGGCCTACCCACACTAACAGAGTCGGGAATTAGTGCTGACCACCACCCTGAGTTAGTACAAGACCACCCAGGAGCAATTCTGCAAACATGTTGGGGCATGTCCACACACCTTGCTGAGGAGCGAGGTCTATCTAGAACCTCTTGAATCCAAGTAAACTTGGAAACCATATTTTTCCGAGATTTGGGGCAACCACAGCCACCACGATACTCCCACAAGGGGACCTACCTCATAGATAGTTTGAAGCAGAGGGGCCCACCATCTTGCGACACAAGAAACCACCTCCACCTCCTGGGCACTATCTCCCGTGGTACCACAATATAGCTTCCGGTGAAACTTCGCGACCGTGAAGGTCACTTCTAGATGAGTTCCTCAAAACTCGAGGCCTAGCAACCTCGGATGCACACACCCAGCCACCAACCAAGGCAGAAGCCAATAACTAGGCATATACACCCATACACACAAACACAAAACCCTACCTGTGCTCCTCTGAACACTTGAACCTGTAGAAAAAAGCACCATCCGAGTCGTTCAACACAGCACATCAGATCAGTCACCTGAAACAGGCGGCACACGCAGACAACACCTGTTGCCAACCCCACCTAAGAGCCAGCCAGAAAAAAGGCAAAACGGCCAAAAACAACTACAAGGACACATGACCAGCGATGAGTGAGTCAAGATGAGACCCGTAAAGGCCCCTGTCCCGCCCAAACATCACCAGCCCTGGTTATAGGACGGACGGTGAGTGAGTCAGGATGAGACCTGGATTGGCCCCTGTCCCGCCCAAAACACTCGCCAGCCCCAGCCCAAGGGGTTGCGGACTTAAATGCCAACCTAACAGCACATCCCGTCCTCCCGAAGCCCACAGCCGCGACCCACCCTAGCCCCAGATTGACCTTCAGACGATCCGCCTGTCTCCCATGCCAACACGGTCTCCAGGCATTTGCCTGTCCTCCATGCCGACAAGGAATCCAGTCCTGGGCCAAGATGGGGAGTGAGAGAATTGCTGACTTAGAAAGCTGTTGTACATACTAATAGTAGTTACCCTTCGTTTTAAGGGGGGGGGGGGGGGTATGACACAATTCATGCCGCGTCTAAACTGGTCTCCGATATCCAATGGAACAAAACTAAAATGCAGTGTACTGGTATTTGAGTGGTTGATTTTGAGAAGGCTTTCGACACCGTATGGTGAGAGGGTCTTTATCTAAAGCCCACCAGACTCGGCATAAGTAAACCACTATTATGTAATGCTTTGTGATATGCTAATGATAGAAAATTTGATGTCAAAAGTGGCAATGTAACTTCTACTGCAATTGTTGATATTAAAAATGGTCTACAAGGAGCAGTTAACTCACCAATTCTATTCAGCATTTACACCAGCGATCTTATAAGTAGTCTAACTCAGGCTATTGTGTATGCCGAGGATCTTATAGTATAGTATTTATTATCGCCAATAATCCATATAGATTAATCCTCGAACGTAAAACGATACGGATCATAGTAGGGACAGTTGTGTTGTATGCTTATGTTTGTTGATTTTCAAATGTTTCTTGTCTTTTTTCTTTACACAGTAGCTTACACTATCTTACCATAAAAAGCCAACTACTCACCAGAGTAAGTACTAATTTTTGGATCTTTGAAATAGATCCGGATAGAGAACAGGATGCCAAATTGTTTTTGTAATACCTACATGTTAAAAATAATAAATAAAATACTAAAAAGCACCTAGTGTATAGAAGAGCTTTAAAAGTTCGGATCATTGGGCGACTAGAAGATAAAAATCAACATTCGGAAATCTGAAACTATTCTTCTTAGGACTTTTTTTGCATGGAGCCTCAAGGGATAAGAAAAAAACTGGCACAAGGTAGAGATCGGAGGGCCACATGGACAACCCCGAGCGAGTAAAAGTGTAGTACATTATAGTAGTATAGTATAGTAAACCATCTAGTTGGATCAATGTTTGTATTTCGACAGACATATAAATGCTGCTCTTTCCAGGGCTAGGGGAGACTTTAACATGACAAAACGTTTGTTTTACAGCAGCTGGCTTGACACCAAGATGAAGGTGATTTTCTAGATGGCCATCATCCCGCCGATAATTGCCTCTTGGTGTCCGGTATGGTTCAACGTTGCCCCATCTCAAATGGATATGATTGGCGTATTTGAGAAGCAATGTGTTAGACTATACCTTGGTTTACCCAGAACACCAGAGTCGATATGCCAACCCTATTATTCCAACCAGGTTCTTTACAACGGAGCCAACATAAATAAAATTTAGAATTTTTTGTTAAAGCTGATTCACATTGCAAGAACGAAAACGATGTCCAGAGCATCTTCGGTTCATTAGGATCGATCGGGACAGGGTAAAACAGGAGAACTAGTTCTGGTAGTTATCTACATAAATGACATCCTTTTAGGTGTCATCCTGGGAGCAAAAAGAAAAAAACTACAAGAATTCGCTTACGTGATGGTTATTAAGGTAAACTGTCATGCTGGCTGGATTTCCAACCGGTACCACCTAAAAACTTGGGTTACGCCCTCTTGTGTCCTCAGTTTGTAGTGACTAGTGATGTTACCCGTAATTATATTTTGATTTTGTGGCCTTCTCTTCAGTTCTCAAGCTCAGGGGCAGTTAGGGGTGTTGTTGCATCTACTTAAGCTTAAGAGTCCGCTTCTCCATTTACATTGACACCTACGTGTCTCAGTAGCCAATGAAGTGTGACATTATTATGCTTACCAAATTGGTTTAACCTGCCCACATACTCCATACCACCTTAGAACTAATAGCAAAGGTGTCTAACGCTTTGAGTGCTTCTTGGTTGTCCGACATGATGGCAAAGTTTGGTTGCGGTAGGTGATTTATTTCGACATTGGAGATGAAGATAAACATTGGTCTTAAAATCTTGCACATGACAATGAGGGGCAAATTTAGAAACGCAAGTATACCACATTTGAGTAGAACTGTTAACGAAAGAACGTCTATTTTTTTAAGTTAAGTCTGAAGTTAGGCTCAAGGGTAAGTCTTATCCGCATTTCTATTAGTTTTCAATATTTTATCTCTTGCACTGAAAATTATTCATTATTACATAAATGTAACTATACCAGGTTACAATTTTTCTCATTAGATTAATAAGTGTCATGGAGTCATCTTAAGAACATGACTTTACTGCCTTGGCAACTTCAAACCATTAGATTTTATCAGCACAGTTTTAATATATTCTATTACGAGTAATCACATATTGTACCCTCCGAAAAAGTGTTAATAATTGAGCAGTTTACTCTGCTAAATTATAATGTAATTTTCCTTAATTCAAAAGTTTATCGATGAAAGTCTTGTGTAAGGTGTTATTTTCATTCTTCACATATAAATCTGGCATTTTAAAATTAGATACCTAGTGCAAGTGAAGAACTGATGGACACAAATGTTTGTTGTAAAGTCAATGTCCCTACCTTATTCAATATTCTCTTTTACCTGATGTGGTCGAGTGGTTGTTAGTTGCTTAGCTATAAGAAAAGTATTATTATTATTACGGAATTCACTTTGAATTTTTCGCGTGTGCATTAAAAAATTGTGGGGGAATCAATTCAAAGAAATGCACCAGCATGTTCCGTACTTTGGGACACGGTGGCGTTAAATGTATACAATTCACGCTGCATGGAAATCGATTTTACTTTCGATTTTTATATTTTTTAGAAGATCTTGGCTCGAAAGGTGATTGAACAAATGCACTAAGAAAAATGCATGCAATTTGAAAAGTTGTTGTACCTAATGCAGTCTTATATCACTTGAAATGGATGAGATACACATAGACATATTATGGAGAGTTTAGGTGTCATTTTTACATAAATTAACACAGTCTCTTAAAAGTACGAAATGAAAGACTCAACAAAATCTTATTTAAAAAAAAATCGCACCCGCGTTTCATTGGAAATTAAAAAATTATATTCTATTGTTCCTAGGGGTTGATCTTTGATATCCCCAAGCTTCTTTCCAAGAAGCAACGAAATTTGGGTTTGGAAAGTCGTTATTCTGAAGAAAAATGTATTTATTTGTCTTTTATTTCATTTAGAATTTTGTTTTGCTTTAAATAACTAACATTTTGCAAATCATATAATTTTCGGCTTTGACAATTCATATATTTGAACATAAATGTCTTATCAAATCCCTTCCCGAGGACCTTTCCCAAAGGAGCTTTGAAGAAGAAAATCATTGGCACAATCATTAGTCGAATAACTATGATACTAAAACTATTTTTGAATTTTTGAATATTACAACAACAACTTGAATGAACTACCACCAAGGGGGTTCTTATTTGGCTGGAGTTATAGCTATTTCACGGTTGCCAAGCCGATCATCAGACTCCTTTATTAGTGGTGCTTAGCTTTTATACTATTAAGTTTAATCGAAAAACTTTTTGCCTTGACTGAGATTTGAACCCAGACCTAGCGTCGTCAGAAGCCAATGCCCTACGCATCACGCTACCGAGACCACATGATCAGGTCCATCTCAATTTAGGTTTTATCGTTTATCAATTATCACTTGAGGACTAGCGTTTTTTTACTTGCGATATAGGTACTATAGGGCAAGTTCTGCATTTGGAAAAAAAATCGAACTCGAGATTTTGATCAAAGTTGACATTACGATGATAGCGAAGACGAAAAAAGTGGGTCCGACAATTCCGTCTGTCTGTCTGTATGTCTGTATGTCTGTACCTCGAATTACAGCCTAAACTACCGGAGGTATTTTCTTCCAACTCGGTAGTTAAGAGTCTTCGGTGATTCCCTAGAGGAGAAATTGAATTTTTTTTTTTAGCTCCAAAACTAAGGGTACCCCCCGTACACCCGTAATACAAAATCTTATTTATCTCGAAAACGGCTCTAACGATTTTGATAAAAAAAATTAAGTGTGATATTATGGACACGGACTATATTTTGGTGAAAAAAAAATTGGGGGGAAATGTTATTAGGGGTACCCGTCATAGAACGGTTTTTTTGATTTTCGAATTTCTCACCAACGGCTCTAACGATTTTAACCAAAATTTTTATGCAGGAGCTGCTTTGCATTTGAAAAATTATAAACTAATAATTTTTTCGAAAAAATAGTTTTTGGATTTTTAAAAAAATAATACAATTTTTTTTTTGAAAATTCAATATCTTGAAAACCGATACACGATTAAATTTTTAAATTACGTTTTAAAATGTATTTTATTAAATACTAACAATTTGCATATCAATTTTTTTTATAAAAATTTTAAGGAAAATTTAGTACACAAAAAACATGTTTCAATGTGTCTGTATGTCTGTACCTCGAACTACAGCCTAAACCACTGGACCTATTTCTTTCAATCTCGGTAGTTAAGACTCTTCGGTGATTCCCTAGAGGAAAAATTGAAATTTTTTTTTTAGCTCCAAAACTAAGGGTACCCCCATACACCCGTAATGCAAAATCTTATTTATCTCGAAAACGGCTCTAACGATTTTGATAAAAAAAATTAAGTGTGATATTATGGACATGGACTATATTTTGGTGAAAAAAAAAATTTGGGGGGAAATGTTATTAGGGGTACCCGTCATAGAACGGTTTTTTTGATTTTCGAATTTCTCACCAACGGCTCCAACGATTTTAACCAAAATTTTTCTGCAGGAGCTGCTTTGCATTTGAAAAATTATAAACTAAAAATTTTTTCGAAAAAATAGTTTTTGGATTTTTAAAAAAATAATACAATTTTTTTTTTGAAAATTCAATATCTTGAAAACCGATACACGATTAAATTTTTAAATTACGTTTTAAAATGTATTTTATTAAATACTAACAATTTGCATATCAATTTTTTTATAAAAATTTTAAGGAAAATTTAGTACACAGAAAACATGTTTCAATGTGTCTGTATGTCTGTACCTCGAACTACAGCCTAAACCACTGGGCCTATTTCTTTCAATCTCGGTAGTTAAGACTCTTCGGTGGTTCCCTAGAGGAAAAATTGAAATTTTTTTTTTAGCTCCAAAACTAAGGGTACCCCCCATACACCCGTAATGCAAAATCTTATTTATCTCGAAAACGGCTTTAACGATTTTGATAAAAAAAATTAAGTGTGATATTATGGACATGGACTATATTTTGGTGAAAAAAAAATTTGGGGGGAAATGTTATTAGGGGTACCCGTCATAGAACGGTTTTTTTGATTTTCGAATTTCTCACCAACGGCTCTAACGATTTTAACCAACATTTTTATGCAGGAGCTGCTTTGCATTTGAAAAATTATAAACTAAAAATTTTTTCGAAAAAATAGTTTTTGGATTTTTAAAAAAATAATACAATTTTTTTTTTTTGAAAATTCAATATCTTGAAAACCGATACACGATTAAATTTTTAAATTACGTTTTAAAATGTATTTCATTAAATACCAACAATTTGCATATCAATTTTTTTTATAAAAATTTTAAGGAAAATTTAGTACACAAAAAACATGTTTCAGTGTGTCTGTATGTCTGTACCTCTCACTACAGCCTAAACCACTGGACCTATTTCTTTCAATCTCGGTAGTTAAGGGTCTTCGGTGATTCCCTAGAGGAGAAATCGAAATTTTTTTTTAGCTCCAAAACTAAGGGTACCCCCCATACACCCGTAATGCAAAATCTTATTTATCTCGAAAACGGCTCTAACGATTTTGATAAAAAAAATTAGGTGTGATATTATGGACATGGACTACATTTTGGTCAACAAAAATTTTGGGGCAAAATTTTATTAGGGGTACCTGCCATAGACCCGTTTTTTTGATTTTCGACTTTCTCATTAACAGCTCTAAGGATTTTAACCCAAAATTTTAAGCAGGACTCCCCTTAAGGTTAAAATAATATTGTTTATAAAAATATTCTAAAAAATATTTATTGGGTTTTAAAAAAAAATTTAAATTCAAAACCTATGAACGATTATTTTTTGAAATTATTTCCTAAAATCAATATTATTAAATACTTAAAATTCGCATCCCATTTTTTTCTTGAAAAATTTTAGAGAAATTTCTTATATAAAAAATGTATTTAATAATAAAATAATTTTTTAAAGGTTTATTTGCATAAATTCATACTTTTCCGGAAACCAGACGGCAATTTTATGCATTTGAACATTATTATCTCATTAAATCCATGTTTTATATTTATAAAATGTATTTTGTATTTGTATTTGTATTTATTGATTTCAAAACATAAGTATATTAAAACATAGTGTCTTATTTTTTATACTTTGTACATATTCGGGTATAAACTGAATTAAAAAGAAAAACTATATTAATTAAACTAATTAAACTAAGTAAATGGAATATTAATAAAAACTAGAAAAAAAAAAAAAAAAAAAAAAAAAAAAAAAAATTAGGCAGTGGCAAAGTTAAAAAAAAAAAAAAAATATATATATAAAGCTTACTTGAAATAATGATTTTAGCTTCTGAAATGGATTTTTAAAGAACTTTCAAAGGATTTGCAGTTGTTAAGTCTTCTCAGGCTGACAGGCAGGGAATTCCAAAGACCCACTGTGTGCACAAAGAACTGTCGCTTTGAGTTGAGGTAATTATAATTAGGTCTAATTAAGATTTTACTTCTCTCTGATGTTGGAAATATAAGTTTTTCAAAAAGATACTCAGGAACTTTGTTCTGCATTAGCTTAAATAAGAACACAAGAGCTTGGAAATCAAGAAAATTTCCCAAGGACATATTTAAGATACAATTTGCATATCTAGAAACATGGTCAAACCGATTTAGACCATATACGAAGCGAGCAATATTGTTGAAGGCAACATCTAGTTTTCTTTTACTTCTGCTGTCTAAACAGCAGAAAATCAAACTGCCGTAAAGAAAAATAGGAAGAACAAGGGTTTTTGCAATTATCATTTTTGTATGCACAGGCAGACAGCTTCCAGTTGTATGTAAAACCCGCAATGCAGCGTATGTTTTACCCAAAGCACAAGAAACGTGATTTTCCCATGACAGAGTTTGATTAAAAATAATTCCTAAGTTCTTAACTTTTTCAACGTAGGTGAGGGCAGTGCCATTAAGTTCAATTTTCGGAAAATATGACGTTTCAAGCGCAGTATTACTAATAACAATAGCCTGACATTTATTTGAATTTAGTTTCAAAAGGTTTTGATGAGACCATTCCACAATACGCATCAGATCTTCATTAATTCTTGCGGTTGCATCCTCAACCATTCCAATCCGATAGCTCAAATAAATTTGAACATCGTCCGCATACAAATGGGTTTTACAATATTTGAGTATCGAAGGTAGATCGTTGTTGAAAAGGGTAAAGAGAAGTGGACCTAAGATGGATCCTTGTGGAACGCCTGCATGCGTTGAAAGAAAATCCGAGAGTTGATTATTTACAAGAACTGCTTGAGTTCTTCCAGTCAAGTATTCCTGAATGAGACCAAGAGCCGAGTTTTGAAAAGAGAAATAGTATTTTAACTTTTTTAGGAGCGGTGCATGCGGAACCGAATCAAAGGCTTTAGAAAAGTCGAGGAGAACCATCGTTGTTACGAGATTTTTATCTATTTCTTGTCGGATATCATCAACAATTTTTAAAATCGCTGAGGTACAGCTGTGTTGTGGTCTAAAACCAGACTGGGTGGGTGAAAGTAGTCGATAGGTGCTTAGAAAAAAAGTAATCTGTTGGCTCATAATCTTTTCAAATGCTTTTGAGATGAAGGGCAAAATGGATATAGGACGGTAATCTTTCTGTTTTGAGTTGGATTTCTTAGGGACTGGGATAACTTTTGAGGCTTTCCAAAGTTTAGGGTAGCAGGAAGTGGTTAGAATGGTATTGAAAATATGGGATATATAAGGTGAAAGGAACGGAAGAATTATTTTGATGAATTTAGGATGTATTTTGTCCAGACCAATCGCATTTGATTTAATCGAACTTATTGCCTTAAAGACTTGCATTTCATTGACCCTATGAAAACTAAAACTTGGTGTGAAATCAGCCACAAGGGCACTGTTGATAAAACCATCGTCTAAAGTAACTTCCTCGATGGAGGAGGAATTCACGAATAAATTGTTCAGCTCATTTCCATCACAAGCATCATCTGCGCAGTCGGATTGTTTTGAAATGCCAAGAGATTTGATATTCTTCCACAGTTTTTGTGAAGTAATGTTATTGAACTTAGAGGCATAAAATCTTTGCTTAGAATGTTTTATCTCAACATTAACAGAGTTTCGTAAAGTCTTATAATAATTAAAAAATGATGGAACACGAAATCTTTTCCAACGTTTATATGCAGCATTTCTCTTTGTTATTAACTGCTCGATTTTTTCATTATACCATCCTAATTTACTGTTTTTTATTTGGATTGTTTTGATCGGTATGTGGGTTTCAAAGAGGTTGTTTATCGTTGAGGTGAAAAATTGTACCTGTTCATCAACCGTTGCAAATTGGAAAATATTATACAGATTGGAGTTAAGAACATTTGAAACAAGGGCTTGCATGTTAACAGATTTGAAGTCTCTAAAAGAAATTGTTTTGGTGGTTGAATTGGAAGACACATTAAGATTATAGAAAGCTACAATGAGATCATGCTTTGAGAAGCCTGAAACATCGAGCTGTTCATAACGAGTCACAAAATTTGGCTGGGTGACAAGAAAAACATCTAACAGAGTAGAGCTTGTAGTTGTAAAATGTGTAGGGTATTTATGGTTTACAGGAGAGATATTATAAATGTGTCTTAAATTCCTAAGTACTTTTACATAAGAGCAAGTTCGTGCGATCCAGTCGTGCATTTTATTTTTATTAGTCATTCAAGTTTGTTGTTGTAAATTCGGTTTCTTTCTATTTCTCCGAACTCTGTTTATAGAAAGAAACCGAAAGTACTGACAGACATACTTTGTCTCTATTACGCAATCAACAAAAATCTCTGTTTGGAACCTTGTCCAAAGTAGCCTTTATGTGTCTGATATGAAACAATGTTGCCGATGTAAAAAATTTCAAAAACTCCTATTTTTGGACAGCACACTAATAGAAGGCAAGGGATGGTTATTTATATTTTTTTTTGTATCACACATAATAATATTTGGTTATGTTTCTTTTTTGGTTTGTTTGTATGCCACAAAAATGGCATAATGCAATCAACCTGGGGATCCTTATCGAAAGAAGCCTTGAAGATACCATCTAAGTAAATAGAAAAATACTGACAAAATTCTAGAAGGAAATCCGTTTCAAAGTCTAACTTATTTGACTTATGGCTTCTTTAGTAGTGAAAACACCATTGCAGCATAGAAGATTATACGATTTCTCATTCAATTTGAATTGCTAATGAATAATGGTTTAAAGAATATACAACATCTCTGCACCCGGAACACGAGTGCTGTCATTTATGGTGCATACGTTTGTCAAAGAGAATATGATATCCTATAGACAGGACGAGACATCTGAAGGCAGAGGAACTGTCATCCTCTTAAAATCGGACCTCAGAAGCGAGTACATTAGGATACCTGGACTGCGCTTCATGGAAACAACAGCCGTTGTCATCAATATGTGGGATAATGAGACGCTGCTTCTGCCCCTTACAAGTGTAACCCAACAAGATGTGATATCATACATGACCTTAACGATCTGGCTAGCCCACATACGCACTCTGTACTTGAAGGTGACTTAAATTCACGGCACCCACTCTAGCTGGACAGCAGAGAGTCTACAGAAGAAAAACCAATTGTCGACTAGCTGCAAGACAAGCCAAAGCTTCACTCACTCGTTGTTATATTACAACATAGGCCTACATTTCCAAGAACTCCGTCTCTTCTGAAATTCTTTTAGTGACGTCCAATTTTAAGAAAATCCTTCTCGAGTTCCAAAACTTCACTTGATTTGATGCACATGATATGACTCGGACCATCTAGTGGTTGAGATGAGAGTCAGATTGAATTACAGATTTACAACTAAACGACGTATTCCCGGATTCAAAATCCGATATGAGAAACTGAACTGGAAAAGATTCCGTTCAGAAGTGGAAGAACGCCTCCCAGAAGTCTCCAGCGTCAACAACCTCAACAACAATGAGATCGATAACACCATTGATCGATTTGAAGCAGTGGTCAATAATGTTTTAGACAGACAGAAAATCCCTCGCACCAGCAGAGATAGGTACGCAAACTTGCCCCAGGATATACAAGTAATATATGCTCACAGGCAAAAACTCCGCAAAAGCCTCCAAAAAATCTACCATAGGACCTTCAACAGGGAAAGTGACGAATGTGTGTGACAAACTTCAGTGCACTAACACAATGTTCAACCAGGCAGTAAAACATCATCAGGAAAACGATTTTTAGGAAGAGACTTGTAGATATCAAACCTGGCCCTGAAACTTTTAAAAAGCTCAATCTGATTGTTGGAAGAGCGAACTCAATTCCAGTAACCATCCTTCACGGACAAGAAGTTTCAACAACTTCTGCTAAGAAAGCTGAAGCGTTTGCCAATCATTTTCATAGTTGTTTCAAAGACCCATACACCTTCCTTATTTTTTTTTGAAGAAGTAGAAACTAACTTTCAGGAGATATCAGCAACCACCGAAACCATGACATTGTTCAACGAAGAAAACCCATCATTGGAGACGACAATGACAGATGTTTTTACTTCTGTGGAAAAGTTACCAAATCTGGCTGTTCGCCTGTTGACTATAATCTTCAACCATTGTCTGAACAACAGCTATTTCCCTGTAGCCTGGAAAAGGGCAAAAGTTGTGCCCGTAACGAAGAAGAACAACCTGGTAAATGTGGAAGGATATCGGTCAATTTCGTTGCTCAACTGTATGGGCAAAACACTGGAGGCGTTTATATTGAAGAAAATCAACGTTTTCTGCAGAGAAAGAGATGTTAAAGCGGAGGTCCAGTATGGCTTTCGAAATAAACACTCTACCTTACATCCCATTATGGGACTCCATACTTATGTTACACTTGGACTTCGAAAAAGATTTCGACAGCGTTTGGATAACAGGATTACTATTCAAACTCTCGGAACTTGGACTTCCTAATCACTTGGCAAGAATTATCAAAAATTTTCTAACCCATAGATTTTTTTATGTACAGGTATCAAAACAATATCATCAACCAAGAGAATCAATGCTGCAGTTCCTCAAGGATCAAAAATTTGTACCGCTGCTGTTCAACATTTAGACTACTAATCCAAGTACATAGACAAAACTTTAGGCAGCAGACGAATCCATAGCCGCTTTTTCACCAGAAATCGCTGCCTGGAAAGTGCAAGAGCACATTAAAAACCTATGGGAATACTATGTCAAATGGGGACTTTCCTATCTGGTATACTATTTCACCTATACAGCAATGAAGAAGATGAAGCATTTTGAAAGAAAGATGCTACACATTTGCACTGGACTATACCATAATCCACTGAAGAAGAAATATATACAAACTAAGAAGCTGTACGAAGAAGCAAAGTGAATACCACTGGACCAGTATTTGCTGCGGCTCTCCGGGTTCAAATCGCATGAACTTGGTGGCCAATTAAAGTTATTTCTGCAAGAGATAATCTTAACCTCAAATCGTTCATGTAGATTGTCAGTCATGGCGTACGTGGTTTGTAGGCGCCATCCTGTTCAAACCACATGTCGTCTAGGTCCATATGGTTCAATTTTGGTCATAAGAAATTGGTTATCATCGTTCTCTAGCGTTGGCCATTGACAGTGATCGCCTCACCAAGGTCGTTTTCGTAAAAAAAACGAACGAAAAACACCGCCACAGGCCCAAAATCCTCGCCAACCGGTAACTTTTTCAGGATACATTATTGAGAACTGGTGACTTTTGTGTGGGTTGGTGTCATCACATACATGACAATTTTGCTTATTAACACCCATTCATCCAAAAATGCTCCTCGTCCTAAGAATGGGTTTTCCGCCATGAATTTGAGCTTTTAATTTAGCTGGATCTTGTATGGGTATAGGCTCAAGTCCCAACGCAAAATTCGCCAAGTTGGAGTCTACTAAATGCCGAGTTCTTGAGAAATCGACTGTATCTGCTGTCTCGGGATATACTGTACACTTTAACGGACCACGGCGATGTTATCGGCCTATCTTGAGTTCCCTTGACGTTCGAAATTTGACCGATTGATAACCGAAATTTGGCCATCAAACGTTGAAGAGCCGCTTGTGAAGAGCCACCACGTCTGCCATAAAATGGGCGAAATTCTTGCACAAATGACCATTCATTTTGGTAACAAGGTCTTATCATTTCAATCGCACAAATTGTCATGGTGTTTTTGCAATAACAATTGAAAAATAAACAGCCGGTTTGACAGATGTCACCAAAACAACATGGCCGCCACAGGTCGCGAAAAGCACAAATCGCTTGATACATAATTCACACAAAAAACACCAATCATAATAATTCACAAAACAATACGGACAATAACTCAAACGCCTACTGGAAAGCTCAATAGTAGATAAATATCTTCCTACACGCATAATCTTATAAGTTATTATTTCCGTAGAAATGTTATCTTAATGCCTATTTTAAAACAAGTTAACACAATAATAAAAATGAACTTCAAAGACCCTTGGAAGCGATCGCAATCGAAACGAAATCACCTCAATTCAGATGATTTTTTGAATCCATGAAAATGCAAATGTACTCGTAAATGGAACCTTTATCATGTTTTGATGTTTGCATTATTAATTCGGTTCAATATTTACAGCCCAACAAAGTGATTTAGATGGATATATATTGGTTTATTTGAAAAATAAAAACAAATTAACATTTTGGTTACTGATGAAGGAACATCGACCAAAGAAACTAGTTCAATATGAAGATGTGTAGCGATTTTCTGCTTCGCAGATGGTCATAGTTTGCAATATGGGTAGGGGGAAAACCTTGGCTGAAACATCAAACTGCATGGCAGCTGGTCAAAATTTGATTAAAGTTGATTAAAGTTGTTTTTTGTTGGTGGGTTTTTTATTATGGCAATGATATCAATGTCTTCTACGGACACAATTCTTGATGAAACAAAAGTCGATTACAATTAAGTCCAAAATCAAGACTGATTTTAAACTGGTTTTAAAGTTAAAAATGCAATAAAACCTTTGGATTTAAGTGTATTCGACAAATTTCTTGTTCTCTTTAGTGAAAATTATAAAAAAAATAATCGTTTTCAATGAAAATAAAAAATAAATATGCAAGACTGATTTGAATGAAGTTAATCTTGCTATTCAAGACTATATTTGGGCCAAGTAATGGAGGCTTATAGTTTAGGTTTTTACGAGAAAATCAAGTTAGAGGCTGTGAAATTTGGCACGAATATATGTACTGGGACTCTTTTATAAACTGAGAGAATTTCTCACCTACCGCTAGGTCATCTAGGAGAAGTTATAGGTCACGAAAGTGTTTTTTTTTTTGAAAATTTGTCAAAAACGGGTTGCCTTAGAGAAAAATATGTCCTTCAAACTGGAATCTGAGTTAATTTTACTCAAAATTTTTTATGAGAACTTTGCCCATAGCATTAGCCATTAAAAAGTGGAATTTCTTTGACAGCAGGTGAAGTGTCAAGTGCATTATTTTTATGTAGTATCCCATGTTCAATTGAGTTTATTAAACAGAATGTAGCTAAGATTGCTAAACAATCTATAAAATGTGAGGTGAAAGGTTGCAAAATATTATTATTAAATGCTTATTCCCATCTTTAAGCATTAGAGCTATATCTTCAAAGCTAAGTTTGAACTCGTTTAGCAGCAGTAGACGTTCAGGCTGATCAATCGGAATAGCGTCGATATCGATACGATCTCCATTCAAAGGTGCTTTGTAAAAAGCCAGAAGTAGACAATTGATTTCTCAACTTTTCTGTACATATTCTGCTATATATTTTTTTTTTTTATAATTAGCGCGCACTCAAGGGGTTATTACTACCCTTAAAATGATTAACACAGTACGAGTGTTAGGAAAACAAGAAAGGGTTTAAAAGGAGATACCGATGCACATTAGTTTTAAATTTTTGAAGATTACAATGGGAAGGAATGATATGCACGTGGTCAAACGTTTGGCAATACGAGAAAGCCAACTGGGACGGTCTTAATAACTGTTTTGGAATCTCTAACTGGTCACTATGCTTCCTCGATAGTGACGTTGAAACCATTGTCGTATGATCACAGAAGTTATTTTTCTTGGGATGCGTTCTTTTGTTGGCCTTGGTTCGATACAAGCTGTAAAGAAGCTATCAGGGTTAGAGAAGTTAGTTCCCGCTCTTACAAAGCCAAGACAGAAATCATTGTTGTTATAAAAATAAATTAAATTCCTACATGAAAAGAAGTTAAAGCAAACAATACCGCAATGTCTCAAAGGAATTAGACATTTTTGGTAATTTTTTGTCATGAACGTAAGAAATTCATTATTTATTCATCTTCAGTTCCAACGCTCATCTACAACGACAACCCGATAACAACTAGCTCTTTAGATAAGGCAAATGTACTTGCAGTTAATTTTGCTATAAGCTCTAAGTTAAAAGCATCTTTCAATATGACAGGTATATTTCCTCACTCGTACAGTTGCAAGAGTCCTACGAGATCTTTATATAAACAAATCGGCTGGCCCTGATGGTATACCCCCTTTTTCTGAATAGGTATTTTTCTTCGCTAGAAAAACCATTGCGTATGCCTTTCAATCGCTCCTATTGTTCTGGAACCTCCCCATGAAGATATTAAACAGTATTTGTCAAGCCTTTTAGTATGTCCCTTTTTTTCAAGGTAATTGAATAGGTGATCAATTTTGAGCTCAAGAAATATATGGAAGACCGAAATTTTCTTAATTATCGGCAACACGGCTTTCGCGACAATCGTTCTACTGCTTCCAAATGGTATGTTTCAGCAAAGAGTAGATCAAATCTATACATTGTTTTGGAGAAAGTAAGATTATTGCGCTTGATATTTCTAGAGGATTTGATAAAGTTTGGCATTAAGCTCTCCTATCGAAAATGCATGCTTTTGTTATCAATGAAATCCTAATTCATATATGTTGTATTTGAAGGTCTCAAGTCTGATATTCGCAAAATAAATATTGGTGTTCCCCAGGGCTCCGTTTTGTCTCCTTATTTTTATAAATGATCTCTGGTCTGAAACTACTAATCCACCTCATTATTTTGCCGACGAATCTACTTTCAGATTATCTTACTTGTTTTCAAATTCACGTCCATCTTCCTCAAAAGGGGAAATGCAACGGTACCGAGTAATAAGCTCATTAAACTCGGAAATTTACAGCATTGCTTAATGAGGTATACAAAACTCTTGTTGAGTTTAATGCTTCGAAAGTAGATGCATTTTAATGTCCCTGCATTGAAGAAAAGCTGTCAGTGCTCAATATGTGTGTCAACGGCGATCTTCATTAGAATGGCCACTTTCTCGAGACCGCCAAAAACGCTGCTTAATGATAAGAATTTCTATATGGGTATAAGAAATTTGTTCACCCCTTTCGATCTGGATATTATGGCGATTATTAGTCTAATATTATTTCATTGATTTTTAAATCCATCAAAAACAATACTGAGAATATGCCCGATTCTTTGAATTACTGTAACTTCTTAACGGTAAAAGCTACCAAAAAAATTCTCACAACTATTTTTATATTGCTTTAGCTACAAATTTCTAGAACATTCATTTTTATGTCCTTTGATTCTTCGTAACTGTAATCGGATCGTTGAGGAACTCTCTCAGTTTATAAAAAGTCCCATTACCAATGCACATGCCAAACTTCACCGTCTATAATTAATTTTCACGCAGATGTTCTTCGGATCGATTTTCAGCCACTGTAAAAATATTTTTTTTGGAGTGTACTGCATCTTACGAATAGAACTGTGTCAATCGCGACCCGTTCACCAGAAAGATTGACTGATTGTAATAGAGCTGTGTCAATCGCTATTGATTCGGTCTTTGTAACTCGTTCACCAAAAAGATTCACTAATTGCAATCAAAGTAGACCAAATCAATCAAACCTAATGTTATTTTTCGTTCATTCAACTTGTTCCCAATCATTTTACAATACCAAATAGCAATGGACATGAAACAGAATGTATATTCCTCATTTTATATACAATGGAAGATGGCGTGAACGAAGCAACGAAGTCAAAAAAAAAAGCCAAAATTTCGTTCATTTTCATATTGTTTCGGTCTCGGACTGAACGAAACGATTGGAAACAAAATATTGTATCGGTCTCGATCAGTGCGGAACGATTGAAAACAAATATTTTAGTTGAATGAACAATTAAAAACATCTAGTATTGGTCTTAATCTCGTTCGGAACGAAACAGCTCAATAAAAAATGAATGGATTGAAAGATTGATTGAAAATATCGAGTCCTTGAACCAATCAATCATTGATTTATTGGTTCAATCAAAATGAACGATTGGCACAGTTCTACTAACACGCACACAGGAATGATTGAATGTTGTAAGTCACTAAGGCCTATTGTGGCCCAACATTTCTTCGAGAACCAAAACCTAGTGAATTAAAACTTTTAACTTTTCCTGTGTGACAAGAGATGATCTTGGCAAAAAAATCAATATAATAAATAAATAAATAAATTTGATTGTGTAAACAGTTCAAAAAGAACCAGGACATAGTGACTTACAACTCTCGACCAAAGTGCATGTTATACCGTGAATAAAGTGGACCTACCGATTTTTTTTCTGCCGATTCCGAACGGATAATGACCACCACATAACAAGAAGTACCTATACCCATTTGCGAAATTGGAACGATATTTACTCTAAATTAATTTCAAAACTTTATTTCCATTGTTCAAATATTGTGGATAAGACCAGAAAAGTTACTTTTTTAGATATGTTTAACAAGAACGAAATTAAATAAAAATAGTTAGAGGCGTTTTCGAGAAAATTGTATGGAAGCTAACAAATCTTAAAAAATCACAAGGTAAGGTACTAATACAATTGTCACAGGAAAAATTAACAAAATTACATATCTTCTAAAAGTATAATCAAAGAGAAAATGAAAAGTTTAAAAAATAGTTTTTTTTTTCCTTAAAATAAGTTCAGGTGGGCCCATTGGCTGAAAATAATAAAAAAAAAAACTTTCCTGGCACATCATCCTCATCTTGTTGATTTAAATTGCCACACCATATTACATAACTAAAAGACTGGTTACGCTTGTATGTAAGCAGATGAGAGCACGTTTTACCAAATGAATAAACCAACTATCAACCAAAACCAACAAAAAAAGGCGCAACGAGGATACATTCCACTATAAACTTTCTCCCTGTCAGCAGCATCTTCAATGAAAGACGGCAGGAGTCCCAGCTCCAAAACATGCTTGAATACCACCACCACCGACAAGGCGACAAGATATAGCTTACAATCTGTAATGGTTTGTTATATCTGTCGTATTGGGTTTTGCCCGATTTACAAGGTATTTTCCCTCTAAAAAGGGAATAATAAAAAAATTAACTGAATACAAAAAAAAAAACAATGCCCACATCACACTAGATATATATTTTTGTTTTTATCTTGAAGAGCTAACCAGCAATCTTCAATTTAAGTTCGATTTATGAAAACATTTTATGACTGTGATCAAGCCAAAGGCTGGCAGATTGCCCTTCAATGAGCTTAAAGCTGACTTCGTAAAACCTCTGGCATTTTCATTCATTGCAATTTTCGGTTAAGTACGAAAGTTTTTACCTTTTTTTTACTAGCAGCAAAATTTCACTGCGTCTAAAGATATTTTTGTTGGGAACCCAAACCACGAAAATCACCAGTAAAGTCAATGGCATCTCAATGGATTGGGATTTCACTTTGCGCGGTTAAAACAACATAAAAAGAATAATATACTACATCAAGTGAGCATCTTCACCTTGCAACTTACCACTACGTGCAGGGTTGCCAGCATTTGTATGAACTGTGGGAGTCAGTTTAAAAAAATGGCAAATGCTAAAAAGTTACAATATTGATGTAGCTTACTCGGAGCTTAAATTTTTTTATAAACGTACCCTTTTAAATTTGTTCTAGTTTTAAGAAAACTTTTTCAGGAGATTCAATCGGGGATTTTGAATTTTAGATTCTAGACCACTAGAAAACCTTGATATATAATTTATTGAAAACCAGAAACCTCATGGGGCGAACAAAAACTGTGCGTGTAGTCCTCAATGATTGCATGCATACCTTTGCTGGCAACCCTAACTTGAATTGCTGCTCAAACTGATGTAGCAGGACAAAAATAAGATGCTCGGTGATAATAAGTCAATGTGAGGTCTTAAATTAATTTCTCATTTAGCAAACGGAACATAAAAAAATCTATGATTTTTCCGTCAGATATTTTTCCAGATATCCGATCTGTGGCTTGATTGTGATTTGTGACCTCTGCGAATCCGCACATGATGTCGATAATGAAATTGGAATTTATTGCATAGAAACTACAACTCGGAACGTGCGAGGTGTACCTAATTATGATGTAAGACATCTTTAAGTTGGTCATTTACTTCCACTTTCTATATTGGATGCTCTGCAATGAGGAAAATACATTCGCGAAAGCAACTTCATAATTTTGTGAATGTGAATGAAATATGTAATAAAGGAAGAATTAATGAAGTTTTGAGAAAGAAAAAGACTGGCAAATGTGTGGAATTCAACTTTATTTGTTATCTGATCCCAATAAGTAGTTTAACTACCAACGTTTAGAGTAAAATTTGGGTTTGCATTGAGATGTTTTCTTGATTATTTTTACATATGATATTTTAATTTAATATGGATCTTAAATTAAGCACTCAATTATTAAAATAATTTTTCAAAATTGTAAATTTAGTTGAAAGTTCAAGTGACCTCAAATTTATAGTGCGTTTCACCCAGTTCCGACTGTTGAGCTGACTATGAGTTCGACGCAGTCATACCCATCTAAGACGCTTTAGTCGATGTTTACCAAATCTAATAAATGCTTTGATTTAAATAAGAATTGGTAAAAATCGACCAATATTAACGACTTATAGAAGGCGTCGTCTTCTAACTGATGAGCCGACTGTGGAATTGAGGCCACTTGAACTTTCAATTGAATTTAATTCAATCACTCCACTTAAATAAAAGAACTTTCTAATTTAAAAGAAAAAGAAAAAGCTAAAATAAGGGCCAGTTATTCAGGGCGAACATTCAAGTTTATGGTTTGAAATCGATTCAACTTGGAACATATTTTTCAAGTAGGCATTAGTTGAACCATCGAATTCTGGATCAACTAGTTTTGAGCTATTATGCTGAAAAGAATAAATACACTTAGTGACAAAATTTAAATTATTACATAAACCAAACTAAATTAAAATCCAAAAACTAAAAAGTTTAGAAGATGAATTCTACCTATCTGACCAATGAATATAATGGACTGTTATTATAGGCGGAATAAATAAAACAAGATTTGTTTAGAGCTGGGAGAGACTATAAATCTCTATATTAAACTATGTACTTCGTTTATTAATAAGAACAACTCGAAGGCTTCTCTGTACGGGGCGGTGATCCTGAAGGAACCAGCTGTACTGTACCTTCTGCTCTGATGGAGATAAAAGCAGGAGCGCACGAAGGTGGGGGTTTTAGGGGTTCAAACCCCCGCCCCCGAAACAACCAAACAAATAAGGGTTCATTTAGTTAAAGAAAAAAAAAACAAAGTGTTATTTTCGTGCCATAAATTCTTTTGGTATTGTTGTTTTTTCTTACGACTTATAGGTACTATAAAGCAAGTAATGCATTCGTAAAAAATCGAAGTCAAGATTTTTATTAAAGTTGACATTACGATGATAGCGAAGACGAAAAAAGTGGGTTCCAAAATTCTGTCTGTCTGTCTGTCTGTTTGACTACGGCCTAAAAGGCTGGGCCGATATCTACCAAGTTTAAGGTAGATATCGTTTTGAATTCCCACCCCCCCCACATGTTTTTTTTTTCCTTTTTTTAAGACCAAAAATAATGGCACCTGCCATACGATTTTTTTTCGAAGTTTTATATATGTATATTTTTTTCTCAAAAACCGTCCTACAGAATTTAAAAAAAAAATCATAAAATTTTATTAGTCAAAACTAGGTAATGGTTGAAAACAATTTTCCAAAAAATGATTATTCTTGAAAGCCCCATTGGAACCATTTTTTTTGGTTTTTGATTTTCTCAAAAACAGTACAACCGATTTTAATCATTGTGAAGCCCCTTCAAGGTTTAAATATTATTGCGTATATGTACAAAGTTTTTTTTTCGATTCTTAAAAAAAATTTCAAATTTTTTTTAGGAACTCAATATTTTGAAAACCCCATGCTTGATTTTTTTAAAACTTGATAAATAAAAGTTTCTTAATATAATCTACAAGATCTGTGGAAAACAAATTGTTTTTGATAATTTTTTTTTGTTTCGATTAATCTTTACTTTTAGAGAAGCTTCTAAAAAGTTTAAAAAAACATTGCATTTTAAGACTTTAAAAAAAAATTTTTTTGAGTTTTTGAAAAAAGAATAAATTTTTTTTTTGAATATTTGATATCTCAAAAACGGCTCAATATTTTTTTTTTTTGTAAATTAGATTTTTATTCGAACAATAATAAAA
The DNA here is from genome assembly GCA_963931855.1 of Philhelius festivus. Lineage (NCBI taxonomy): Eukaryota > Metazoa > Arthropoda > Insecta > Diptera > Syrphidae > Philhelius > Philhelius festivus. Next base: position 172,916,385 of record OZ007555.1, read on the forward strand.
AGTTTAAATATGCGTACCAAAATTTTTTCTTTAATATGTTTTAAAAATTTTGTATACAAAATTATTATTATTTTTTTAAGAAACCACTAAAACGAATTACAATTTTGCTCTTGCATAAACTAATATTTGCTCAAAACACATGGCATCCTGTGTTTAGCTCCAACTACTAAAGGAGTTTTAGTCATTTAAAAAAATGAATTTTATGCTTTTAATTAATTTTAATTTTAATTTTTGAAATTCTTAGTCTTTTACATAAGAGCAAGTTAGTGCGACCCAGTCGTGCATTTTATTTTATGTGTCTTCGTATTTTAACGCAACTGTCTTAATTTGAATTAATGATTAACAAATAGACATTAAGTGAAAAGCAATTGCGTTTTGATAATTTACATTCACGTCTATTACAGAATTCGCAGAATTTTACTCCCGGTGAGTTGACTCGATTCGCATCCGCTGTAAAACTCAATTATGAAATTCGTCGGATGAACTACCTTGTCGATTCCTAAAATTACCTTATCATTTATGAACTTTCGTATCGACACTGTCAGCTACAAACATTTATTCAACTGGCCTAGACTGTGATAATAGTATCGCTTTCGATCAACGAAATCAAGCATCGTTGAGAGTGGTTAGTATGAAGATGGAGGACGGTTCATCACCAACCGTGTGCTCTTTTTTTTTTTTAGATTTCTTGCTCTCTGGTTGCGTTGCTATTTGTGCGTTTTCTATTAAAATTTGTTAAGGTACTAGTACGGTCAAGAAATCGCAAAAAACGCATGATTTTTGGGATTTTTTTTCTCGGAAACTTTATGAGATAATAACATAATTTTTTTTTAAATAATGAATACATGTGTCAAGAGTACAAAAAAAATTTGTTTGTCGAATTTTGGCCGAATTATAGAGGGCGTCAACGTCGCCTCATCAAAAAACACATTTTCCCATCGCGGACAGTTAATCTCCGGATCTACTAGACCGATTTTCAAAAAATTTGTTGCAACTAGATTGTTTTTATGTTTTCCAAGACAATTTACCACAATTTGACCAAAAAGTTATGAATAAAAAAATGGCGACCCAAAAATGGCCAAAAAAAATGCAAAAAAAAAAAATTTTTTCAAAGCTCGAGATTTTTTTTTGTTTTGACTTTTTAAACAAATTGTGGTAAATTGTCTCGTAAGAAACCTTCCTTTAAATAACCCACTTTGATTTTTTTGTTTCAGTCCAGCCAATCCTGAGATTAACTGTCCGCCATGGGACAATGTATTTTTTGATGAGTCGACGTTGGGCCTTCTATAATTCGGCCAAAATTCTCAAATTTAAAAAAAAAAAAATTTTTGTTTGTACTCTTGACGCATGTATTCATTATTTAAAAAAAAATTATGTTACTACCTAATAAGGTTTCTGAGAAAAAAATTCCCAAAAATCGTGCGTTTTTTGGCGTTCTAGACCGTACTAGTATACCTTAAACAAACACTTTAGCATTCAGTATGATAAGCTTTTGACTTACATTTTTGTACTCTCCATTGTTTATTTTCATTTAATCAAAAATTCAATTCAGATTCGTCTCGAAATTGGTGCGAATGTAAAATGATAGAAATTGTATGGAGTGCGAATGGATTGCGAGATCTGTAATACTATATAAGTTGAACAAAATGTCAGTGGTGCAGAGATTGTTACCGACATTCGTTTTAACTTTCATTCGTCGGATTCAGTAATAGCAAAAGTTTGGAAATGAATTGAAACTGTCACTTTAGCTCATTCGCCGAATTCTGTAATAGGGGTGATTATGTATAGGGCAGAAATCGGACTAACGGAGCAAGTTTAAGTTATTAAATGCTCTAAGTTCGGATAGTTAACGTAGGTACCTATTGAGTGTTGGTGTCCTTACGTTTTCGTATAACTCTTTTTCGTATGATCGCAAAAGTACAAGTTATAACTTCACGTATTAATATATTATGCCGGATTTAGTTTTACAGATTTGGACCACTAGGCGAACCTAGAACTTATTATAACTCTTTTGTTAGGTACACTTATGGAATCACTTACACTCTTTTTCTTCTTGTTGCATTAATGATATTATACGAACAAAATAATGGCCTCTATCACAGGGCCCGTAGTAAAAGTCTATGTCTAACAAATAATTCGGAATAAAAATGCCCTAATGGGAAGCACCAAAAACGCCCTCGTAGTGAAAATCTCATATTTTTTTGAAAACAATACAAATGTGTACATTTTAAAACAACATTTTCGTAAAAAGTGCTGAAAAGCTAAACATAAAGGACAATTTCAGATTGTAGCAAAACAACGTTAGATGCTGCCGTACCCTTCTAAGACGCAAATATTGGTCGATGTTTATCAACTCTTATAAAATTTACAGCTTTAAAAGACTGTGAATTTTATTTTTCTAGGGGAATTTGATCAAATTCAGACGCCTAGAATGGGCGAAACGCACCTTGGAGTTTAGGTCACTTGAGCTTTTATTTGAATTTAATTCAATTACTCCACTTAAACAGAGATAATTCTCAATTATATTCATTGATTTAATAGTCAGACCACGGACGTTATTATTCTAGGCATCTAAATTTGATCAAATTCCCCTAGAAAAATAAAATTCACAGTCTTTTAAAGCTGTAAATTTTATAAGAGTTGATAAACATCGACCAATATTTGCGTCTTAGAAGGGTACGGCAGCATCTAACTGATGAGCCCAACTGTCGTACCTGGGCGAAACGCACCTTGGAGTTTAGATCACTTGAGCTTTTATTTGAATATAATAAATAATAATAAACAGTTTTCTTTAAAAATTTTACTATTTTCTTTGATAATATAACTTTTAAATAAAAAAAATTGAGTGCATCTTTTAAGCTGAGAGCCACTGTACATTATATGTGATATTTTTCTTACACCTCCACTGGACGTGGACATGGCGGCAGCACAAGTTGATAACATTGATATAACGACGAGTGTTTTTAAGAAAATCGAAAATTAAAATGGTTGTTCGCATAATTTGCAAATTCTCGAAATCTTTTAATCTTTTTGGCACCTAGCAGAACTTTTATTGTAAAAAAACAAAAAGAATCAAAATTCGTCATTCGAAATTGCAACCTTACCAATTTGCGAGGAAGTTTAAAATCATCCTACGGTATATCTTGTCATGCAAAGTGCTTCTCATCAAAGACGTTTGATTTTGGCAAAAGATTGTGGTTCCCTGCTATTTGAGCTAGCACTCAAACGAGAATGGTTCATAATTGTAACTAGATTAATGGTCTATGTGAGCCATTGTCCTCAAATTTAATTTAAAAAAAAAATCTCTAATATTTTTACTAAAAATAAAATGCTTTTAAACAGTATTTTATCTTCATATTAATTTCTGCATTTAAAATACTGCGCCTACTCACACATCATACACACCTAATCAACTTATCATCTTTTATTCATACTATAAACATACATAATTGAATGTGCTAATCAATGTCTTTTTATTGTCATCTTAATAATTTGATTTAAATAAAAGTGTTTTTTGTTTGTAATACAATATTATTGTGCATGGGTGTTTGGGTTTTGTCACTAATAACGTAAATGATACCTATTTATGTGGATTTGAATAAAAGATACAAAACACTAAAGTCATAATAATAAAGAAAGATATTGAAACTTGCAGCCTTTTTCTATCATGAGAAAAAATTTACGTATGTACATAATTTATGTATGTATGTATATAAAAAGTTATGTATAGAAATCATCAACCAGTTTTCAACAACAAAAAAAACTTTAACTACCGTTTACTGTTTATTCCAATTTATCAGACAGAGGATTTTAACTTGTGGGCTAATTTATCTTTGATTAAACTTTGATCGTTAATTAATTAGTTACTGTTTAGGTTTAGGTATAAGGAAACATATCGTTCTGCATCGAACTTAAATGAAATATTTGAAACGGAATACAGCACAGTTTGGTAATTTTTAAGCGGTAACAAATTATGAGACTCATAGATCTATTGACTAAACAATATAATAGCGAACATTTATCACAAGTCACAACCAACGACCGCTCTTAAATTATGACAGTGGTCTCATGTCTTACCTAAAATTTGTTCGAACACTTTTGAAATAAAGAAAATAAAATTCACGATAGATCGCTCGCACGTACTCTTAATTGCTTGGAACTTTAACAATTCCATCTAAAAAGTTTTTTTTTTTTCAATTGGTGTGAGAAGATTTTAGTGGCCTGTGGCGGCCATGTTGTGGCATCTGTCAAATCTCTTGTTTATTATTTAGTGACTGATGCTACTGGAAAAATACACGATTGAACAGCATGTCCAAACGATAAAACCTTATTATCAAAATGAGCGTTGGTTAGTGCAAACGATTTTTGCGTTACGCCCATATTTCGATAATGGCCCTTCACATACGACTCTTCAAAGTTTGGTGGCCAAATTTTAGACGACCTGTTCGGTAATGAATCAGCCAACATTTGTACGCCAAAGGAACGGAAGATTGGCCCACAATATTATCGCGGTTAATTAAAGTGTACAGCAGAACTTGGAGCACTCAATTCCTCGACCCGCCGCCGCATCGTGCACAAAAGCTCGGCCTTTTGCAGACTTTAACTTTTCGAATTTTTTGTCGGGACTTGAGGCTACACGCGTACAGGATCCAAATGACCCAGAAGCTCAAAGTTCATGACCAAAGACAACAAACTTTGTTCGCTGACCAGGATTCGTAGCGTTAAGAAGAGAACCTCAATTTTGGTCGAAAAACCTTTTTTGACGCGGCGCATTTTTTGGATAAATGGCTATGTTAACAAGCGAAATTGCCTTGTATGTGACAGCACCAACATTGTTTGTGTTTCTTCAAAAAGTTTCCAAACCCAAATTTAACCTAGACGACATGTGGTTGCAACAGGATAGCACTACGTGCCAAACAGTGGACGCCAGGATTGACAATCTTAAGGAAAAATTTAAGGCTAAGATTATCTATGGCAGAGGTGACATGAATTGGTCACCAAGATCATGCGAATTTGACCCCTCTAGAATTTTTCTTGTGGGGTTTCCTGAAGTCGCAGGTCTACGCGAAAAAACTACAATCGACCGATGTCCGTTAGGTGAACATAACACAGGCCATCACTCAAATTCAACTGGATTTATGCTGATGAGTCACTCCACTTCCCAGATCCGTGCCACCGTAAGAAGTTGAGGAGCGCATTTGAACACTGTCTTATTTCATACATATCGGCATATATATGTATGTATGTATGGTCTTTCAAATAAATACAAAAAAAAAACATTTTGAATACATCGCACACAGCTTGTTTTATTCCATTTCAACCTCCGTTATTCGCCAATTATTCGGAGTTGTAAGGTGGGCGGATTCTGGGACAAGATCAGCATATCGTCAGCGTACATACTTTAACTGTCAGACCTCCCAAATATATCTTAATTGGAATATGATTTACAACATTGTAAATGAATAATCCAACCCAACTGGTTTAAAATTATGAAAAGTACTTTTTTGTCCAAAAAAATTTCCCCTCAAGAAGGAAAATAGTTCATTCTCCAATACGATTTTTTCCTTCTCTCATCTCGATCAACACGCACTTGCTTTTTATAGCATTTTATACGAATCACCGTTAACTATTAAAGCCTAGTTGTCAGATTGCGCTAAATTTTAGCTCCCATACAAAATTCTCTCAAAAATTTGATCAAGCTAAAATTTAACTAACCAATTAATCCCAGTGGTTGGTAGGTGTCGCCATTGCTACCTACCTACCACTGCAGTCTAGCCCTTTGGTCCAATTAGCGCTGCAGTGCGCCATTTTGATACCATAACTCATATGAACAGGTGGTATGGGAAATTGTGGACATTCTCATGGAGTCATCCAGTTTGGATTAATTTAAAAAATATGGATCTATGTATCTTATTGTGCGTTTGCCTTTGCACAATCATCCGAAAATTGGATCATTCACTCAGCCGGACTACCACGCTCATCGGACACCATCTAGCTATCTACACTGTGTGAAGCTAGGCAGCTTGTTGACTGGTGTTGACACAGTATAGTCAATCCGATAGAGTGATCATCTGAACAACTATTTTATGTGACATATTATCTACAAAAATCTTATGTCAAAATTTAGCTAGGCTTTTAACTGATGTTTTGCCAGAAGTGCGAGTTAAAATTTAGCTCGCTCTGGGTACTGGACTTAACAACGAAAATAAAAACCTAAACAAAATACAGCAGCATTTTGTTTCCATTTTTAAATAATTAAAAAAATTTCGTTGATTTGATATAGCTTTTGCTGATCGTTGATGGAACCAATTTTCTCGGGTCTCATAGTGTAAAACTGTTAATCGATTTAGTTCGCCGCTATAAGCCACCTAAACAACAATAATCAATGAAAATTAAAAAAAAACAAGAAGTCTCCATTTATTCAAAAAAATTATCATAAGTTATTATTTTGTTTCTGATTCCTTGACGCTTTTTCGAGTCATTTATGTGTAAAAATATGAAATTTTCTTCTTTTATTAGAGATGCATGGTTACACGATGAATATTCCCAATGTCATTTAAATTTTATTGATATTTCAAAATAGAAATAAATTAAATTAACAGCAACTTATATTCAAAATCATTCCTGCTGAACATATTGATTCAATCTGTAATGCAATGAAAAGCATCAAATATTATAACCATAAATTTTGAAATACTAAAAAAAAGGGGAGGTCTTAAATTTACTAATGAGCCATGTGTAAATAAAATATAATTGTTGACATCTTTATTGGCATTTTAATGCATAAATGTATCTTATTTAACATAAGAAGTCTTAGATCTTTCAATAATAACATTAATTTTCACAGATTTGCAATTGACCTCAATAATAATTTAATTTGCTTGGACTTGGTGAAGGTTTTTTTGGTAGCAAAAAAAAAAAAATTAAATATGCATACAAGTTAGATAGAAAAACAAATGTTTGAAGAATAATAATTTTAAGGTGTTAATTGTAGATGAAATTTACCTCACCCATTTCACTAAACCGAAGTTTGTTTAATGTGAAAGCTGGAAATGAAAACTTGTAGAAGTTATTTCCTGCTTCACAAAGTAATCTGACAAAAATAATATTTAATGCGCATAGTTGAGGGTATTTAAATTTAAGCCCTAGATTAATTTTGTAAATAGTGTGAGAAATATTTTAAGTATATTTACATCTACATACATCTTTGCATATTTGTCACTAGATTGATCTTAAATAACCAATTTTTCCTTTCAAGATCTTTAAAAAGACATATGCCGTTACTACTCGTATTTGAGGTTGCAAAGAGAACTTGTCATTACGTGAGCCTTAAAGCCTTTGTTGTATATTTTTCAATAAATATATTTAGGTAATATATAATCATAACGTAAAATATTAATATTTTCTGCTGATTCCGAACGGCTAACGAGCAGCATTTTTCATGCCAAAAGATATTCTTGGAGAATTTGTTTATTCCTCGCAAGAGGTAGTACACCCATAAAAAAACTTTTTTTGCAGCAGTTGAGAATCGAATCCAAGACCTTCTGCATGACAGTTCAACGTAGTAACCATAATTCTAAGGGGTATTACAACTAATACAAACCACGATCAATACAAAACTTTGTATATTTTGGATTTTTTGTATTAACAATATTGAACAAATTAAACAAATCGATGTTTTGCACAGAGATTTTTTAAAAGCATTTTATAGACTACCCTATGGTCTTGTCCTTCAGAAATTGAAAAAGTTAGTTTTTAATGACAACTTTATCAAATGGTTCAAATTGATGGATAATACTCTAATTTAACATATGTTTTATCAGGTCAACCACAAGGAAGCCATTTGGGTCCCATATTTTTTATTATTTTTATTAATTATTTTATTTTTTTATAAATATGATTTTTATATTTTTATGATTATGACTGCCCTTATAATGTTAAGATGTAACACAGTCCGAGCTTTTAGGTAAAGTTGAGAGGATTTAATAGGAGATGTAGATTAGATGCACATCGGTGTTGATAGCTTGTGTATCCCAATGGGCTGGTAATCAAGAGAGGCAACGTATTCCACATGCTAGTAGTGCGGCTAAAGAAATCCTATCCTATCCTATCCTACTTCCTACTAATATTATAAATGTGAATGTTACGATGTATGGATTTTTTTTACTCAATAACGCTTGAACAACTGAATGGATCTTGATAAAATTTAACACACAAAAAAGTTATAGTCTGGATTACCGTATAGGCTACTTTTTTATTATCAGCGGAGGGGCATTGGGTGGTCGAAACACCCCAAAATTATTTATCTCTACTTCTATCTTCGTATTGCCCTGAAATGTAGTACATATACATAAGTAGTTGCATTGAAATGCCATACTTTGGTGGTGCGGGCCCAGAGGAGGGGCATTGTTTGATAAATTTAACTAAGCAGTAACGATAAAAACACTCAAAAAAGTTTAAAAAAAAAATAAAACAAAAGTAAAATTCTCCGAATTAAAAAAAAAAAAAATTACAAATATTTGTGTGTCTTTGAATTTAAACTATTTTAAGGTAAGTTAATAGTTACATACGTATGTGATTTGCTGATTGTTTGTTAGTTTTTTCAAAATATCCTTCGTTTGGCTCCATTACCTTTAAGAAAAGGACTTGATTGGATTTATTGGTTTGCTGTTTTGTTTTAATCCAGTTACATGCATACGTTAAATAAAAATAATTCGTACGCTTTCAACTTCTCATGTTGAACAGGAGATCAGTTGTGACAGTTCTTGGCTAAGCTAAACGTGTTTATTATTTCAGTGGTAAGTCGTCTTTTTCAAATAGAGCTGTTCAACGATGATACACAGAAGTAAAATAAACACCCAAAAACAACATTCCGTACTTCACAGATTTCCATTTACACAAGATTTCCAATGCAAGAAAAACTGAGCGAATCTACAGAAACTTTTAGACACATGATTTATTTTGAAAAACTTCAGTTGAAAAAAAAAATTTGCTTGCGGGAGTTCCCGCACGGGTACGCTAGTAACATATATATTTGACAGTACATCCGAAATTTGGCTCTCAATGGTAAAATGTTGAGCACTCACAATTAGACGACTATAATGACAGAATTGTTTGAGTGGAGGAATGCAACTGGCTAATTCAATTGAACGAAAAGCGATAAGATAATGAAAGACAAGAGACGTTACGACGATGTTCAAATGCAACAAGTTTTCTCTAAGTCTTAGGGCTCTATTTTGAATTCTATCCATTAGGTTGAATTGAGTAATGGAGGCACCAGCCTAGCCATGGGAATTATACTCCAGTTTTGGGCTGATGTATGCCTCATAGGTCGTAGCCAGATCACAAAGGGAAGCAAATTTCTTCCATCTTTTAAGAAAACCTAAGCATTTCGCTGCGTTTTTGGGTATGTAGAATTATTTAATCAATACCGTTCACGTTTTACGGCTTCCACTGTAATCGTGCTCTATTTACTAAGTGAAAATATATAACTATATCGGTATTGGTCAGCTAAATCGAATGATCTTCCCCCACTCTTCTAGTGGTAAATGGCGAATCCGCTATTCCAGGTTCTTTACACGAAATGTTAGTTTTTAAGAAATATTTTTGGCACTCAATAAAGAACCATCGAGAAAAGAAGTTGTTGCGATTTTTTTTTATTCTGAAGAAGTTAAATAAACTCCACAATTTTTCAGAAGTGGGATATCGATACCGCGTGCTAAAGTTTTTCCTGATTAAATTTAATAAATTTTGCTTACAAAATAAAAAAAAAAATGTTCGAAGAGTGGAATATTTTCTTGAATTCTGCAACGGTGGTTGTTCTTAAAGCTGTGTTAAACACTTTGCAAATGGAAACGAAGGGTTCCAAAGCTGAACTGAAGCGCCGTGTGTTGGAAGGAGTTGAAGGTTTCACTGAACATGATCTACAAAAAATTATCCATGACGTCGGCATTCATGCACGAGCCGCAGAGTCTGTAGAGAATAATGACGAGGAGCATTCCGACGAGGCAGAGCAGCATACCGACGAGGAAACTCTGGACGAGGAGTTGATAAAACTTCAAAGGATTTGTAAAAAGAAGGAAGAAATCGCAAAACTCAAACGACAACTTCGTGAGCTTCAGTTTGATGACACGTCATCTAGTTCAAAATCCACAACCGCGTGTTTCAGGGACATTGAAGACTCAATACCAGCTTTTAGTGGAGATGACAACTTACCTGTACAGCGTTGGATTGAGCAGTTTGAAGAATGTTCTGAAATTCTAGTCCTAGATGAAAGGAGCAAATTTCTCTATGGAAAAAGGCTATTGTCAGGTACGGCAAAACTATTTGTCAGAACAACTGTACCAAAAAATTGGAACGATCTAAGAAGTCTTTTACTGAATGAATTTAAAAGAAATGTGACTAAAGCCGAAGTCTACAGTGACCTTCAGAATAGACGAAAACGTCGGGATGAGACATTTCAACAATATGTTCTTTCGATGCAGGAAATCGCTGCCCAAAGTGCCGTTGAAGAAGAAGACATAATACAATTCATTATCCATGGCGTCACCGATTCAGAAGTGAATAAGACAATCCTGTATAATGCCAACAGTGTCACAGAACTGAAGTCAGCGCTAAGGAAATATGAAAAACTGAAGACCAACTGCCGCGATCATCACTCCGACAACCGTCCATCAAGAAGTGCACCACATCAACTGCATGCACGCAATATTACACCTAAGCGATTTGATGGCAGTGTGAATTCTAGTCGCAAAAACGTTCGAAAACCTGGCGAAAAGAAAGAGGTAACATGCTATAAATGTGGAAATCTTGGTCATATATCACCAAATTGTACGACCAAGAATGGAGTGATGAATGTTGATACCAAAGTTGGAGCGGAAACTTCTGTGAACTTGTTTACTTCAGACGATGGCTGCAGCGATGTCAGGCGCAGCATGAGCATCAAGAGCAGAGAGTCGCCTAGCAATAAATTCGAATACAACATAAGCTTTAGATTCATCAGTGGCCTTATGGAGGTATCAACTTCTTTGCGGACTCTATTGGACTCGGGGAGTCCCATCAGTTTTGTTCAGATCCAGTTTGTGCCACCGTTTTTGATTTCGAAGCTCGATAAGAGAAATCATAATTATGTTGGAGTTAACAATAGCCCGTTGGATGTACTGGGAAGTATTAGCAGTATTATTTTTTATCAAAAGTCTTTTATAAATTTACAATTGTTAGTTGTGCAAAATTTTTCAATGAGTTATCCTGTAATTCTAGGTAGAGACTTTATGGAAAAAACTGGTTTGGTGTTACAACAACAAAGGGAAAATGTGGTAATTGGATTTGATCGGGATCTCCACTTACCATCTGAAGTTCGCGATTCTCCAGCTCCAAATCAACAAGATGCGCAAATTATTGAAGGTGATGATGAATTTTTTATATCTCAAATAATGAATATCGACGTGAATTTTGATGTGAGTAAAAAAGATTTTAAAATTAATGATAATTTACCTGAGTTGATTAAACAAAGTGTTGTTCGGATAATTACACCAACTTTCTCGACTTCAGATGATGGTAAAATTTCCAGTCAAGGTTTTAAAATGCGAATAAATTTATCTAAAGAGATTCCTTTTCACTGTCCACCTAGAAGGTTGCCCTATGTGCATAAAATAGAACTCCGAAAGATTTTAGACAATTTATTGGAAAAGGGCATAATTCGTGAATCGACTTCCTCATTTGCGTCGCCCATTGTTCTTGTGCAGAAGAAGAATGGGGAGCTAAGGCTCTGTGTTGATTATCGCGAATTAAATAAATTGACTCTTAAGGAAAATTTCCCCTTACCTCTTATTGAGGACCACATAGATCGTCTTAAAGACAAAAAGTATTTTACAACTCTTGACCTTAAAGATGGTTTTCATCATGTTCAAATGGAGGAAGAGTCCATAAAATATACGTCATTTACGACACCCCTTGGACAATTTGAATTCATGAAAATGCCTTTTGGGTTAAAAAATGGCCCCTCAGTTTTTGAGAGATATATTAAGCAGATTTTTAAAGATTTAATTTCGAAAGATAAAATTTTAACTTTTATGGACGATATTCTGATTGCTACGGAGTCTATTGATGAACACCTTGATATATTGAAAGAGGTTGTTGACATTCTAGTCCTAAATGGTTTGCATCTCAGATACGACAAATGCGTGTTTTTGAAAACGGAAATCCAATATTTGGGATACAAGATAAGCGATCGTGGCATTAAGCCCAATGATTCAAGCATTGATGCTATTAGAAACTTCCCCATTCCACGAAGTACAAAAGAAGTTCAGAGCTATGTTGGACTTTGTTCCTACTTTCGTAAGTTTATACCAAATTTCTCAAATCTTGCCAAGCCCCTCTACGATCTTTTAAAAAAAGAGACACCATTTGTATTTGGTGCTCAAGAAGAAGAAGCTTTCACCTTGTTGAAAACAAGGCTTACAGAATCTCCAGTCCTTTCGATATATAGTCCACATAACACCACGGAGCTCCATTGCGATGCAAGTAGTGCAGGCTTCGGAGCAGTTTTATTACAAAAACAAAATGATAAGAAATTCCATCCAGTTTTCTACTTTTCAAAGCGTGCGACAGAGTCTGAGAGCAAATTTCATAGCTATGAGTTGGAAACTCTGTCTATAATTTACGCCTTAAGACGGTTTAGAATTTATCTGCTAGGTATACCGTTTAAAATAGTAACTGACTGTCAAGCACTAACTCTGACTCTAAAAAAAAAATCTCTTAATCCGCGCATTTCTCGTTGGGCTCTAGAGCTTCAAAGCTTTGACTATAATATCGAACATCGCAAAGGTAACTTGATGGCTCACGTTGATGCCCTGAGTAGATCGTTTAATATTCTTTATGTTGACGATGAATCTTTTGAGTTTGTTCTCGCGGCCGCTCAGAGGAGGGACCCGAAAATAATCACTATTGTTAATGATCTGGAAAAGTCTGAAAGCTCGTTGTACGAAATGATAGATGGTTTGATTTATCGCAAAGTTAAGGACAAACTTTTGTTTTACGTTCCTTCAGAGATGGAAGGACAAGTTATTCGTACACATCATGAGGCGATGTGTCATTTAGGGGTTGAAAAATGCTTTGAACATTTGTCCGTAAGCTACTGGTTTCCTAATATGAAAGTAAAAATTAGAGATTATATCAAAACTTGCCTGAAGTGCATCTACTTTTCTCCGGAATCAGGTAAAACTCAAGGTATATTGCATTCAATTCCCAAGGGTAACATGCCTTTTCATACCCTGCACATCGACCATCTCGGTCCGTTGTCAACTGGAAGCAAAAAACATCTATTTTGTGTTATCGATGGGTTTACAAAGTTTGTAAAACTTTACCCAGTAAAGACCACAAGCACCAAGGAAGCCACAATATGCCTTCAGTCGTATTTTGAAAATTATTCCCGTCCAAATCGAATTATATCCGATCGTGGATCTTGTTTCACGTCTCAGGAGTTTGCAGAATTTTTGAGTTCTAAAAACATCCAACATATAAAAGTTGCTACACATTCTCCTCAGTCCAATGGGCAAATAGAGAGGATAAATCGAGTTATAATTCCGATGTTGGGAAAGGAAACTGATCCCGATACGACTAGTGGTTGGGATAAGCATATTGCAAAAAATTGAATTTGCTCTAAACAACACCATAAACCGCAGCACTGGATTTTCTCCTAGTACACTACTTTTTGGGACAAATCAAAAGGGCGAACTTTGTGATCGAGTTAGGGAATTTTTGAACATAAGACTAGGACCAAAAAGAGTAAATTTTGAAGACATTAGAAACAAAGCTAGCGAAAACATAGAAAGGGCACAAACTTCGAACAAAAGCTATTATGATAAGCATCATAAAAAACCACACGTATACAAAAAAGGAGATTATGTAATGATTAAAAATGTAGTCACTACTCCTGGAATTAATAAAAAACTATTCGCTAAATATCGAGGCCCATATGAAGTCGAGAAAGTTATGCCTAACGATAGATATCTAATAAAAGATATAAATGGTCTTCAATTGACACGTTTGCCATATAGAGGAGTCTCGTCACCAGCAAATATGAGACCATTTTTGACAAAGCGATATAGTTTGGAGTATGGCGAAGCCGATGATGGTAACAAGAATCTCGATTAGCCACATAAAATTTTAAAACAAAAAAATCAGATCTCAGATGTAATTAGTATGATTATTTCGCATAAAGCCAAACCACTTATTTCCATCAAGAGTTTTTTTTTTTAAATAAATGTATTAATGTATCTTTTTTTTAAATTCATGTTCGTATGAAAATGTATCTTTTATCAAAAAAGTGTATTAAAGTTTTAAAGTTTAAACTTAACGTAAATTAAATTTCATGTTCGTATTAAAAAATTAAAAAGAAAGAAAAGAAAATAAATAAATAAATAAATCGAGAAAAATACAATGTGTAAAACACACAATCGAACAAATAAAATGTAATCGGGTCGATTACTCGATCAGGCTGGCCGAGCTGTAGAATTATTTAATCAATACCGTTCACGTTTTACGGCTTCCACTGTAATCGTGCTCTATTTACTAAGTGAAAATATATAACTATATCGGTATTGGTCAGCTAAATCGAATGATCTTCCCCCACTCTTCTAGTGGTAAATGGCGAATCCGCTATTCCAGGTTCTTTACACGAAATGTTAGTTTTTAAGAAATATTTTTGGCACTCAATAAAGAACCATCGAGAAAAGAAGTTGTTGCGATTTTTTTTTATTCTGAAGAAGTTAAATAAACTCCACAGGTACGTCGAATATTTGATGGTCATTAACACACAAACCGACTATGGACAGCTTTTCAGTTTCTTTGATGCAAATGCCATTCATGGATAATGGCATGGGTGGAATATTTTCTAAGCCGACAGAAGACAGCTTAGTGTTTTTGAAGCAATAAATTCCACGTGGTTTTTAGAAACACATTGCATAATGCTGCCGAGATCGGAATGTAGTAAACTTAGCATATACGCTTTTGTTCTAGAACAAGGTTGTGAGTCTGGAAACGAATATTAAAAGCAAAGGCTTCTGTAGTGAGCGAAACAATGAAGTGGATTAGAAGTTTCAGACAAAATATCATTTATGAAGATAAGGAAGAGTTTTGAAGACAAAACGGAGCCTTGAGGCACACCAGCACTTATTTTATGAATATCAGACTTGATCGTCCAATTTAACTTGTATTGATCGGTCCGAAAGGTAATTTCTAATCCAACGAAGAAGAGACTCATCTATACAAAATTTACGCATTTTTGATATAAGAGCTTTTTAAATTTTTCAAAATGCAAAGTATTCAATGCAACAATGTCGCTGTCGTTAATCATATTTAATTACAAGTTTTGGGATGAACAACATTTACTTTAAGACCATTCTTTTTGAGGAAAACGGTGTAAGAAACAAGCAAACCAAAAATTTTTACAATACCTTGCTTCATCAAAGAAACAGATTCTAACATAAGCTAACAATTAGAAAAAAAAAATACTGAAGTGTCCCAAAGGCAGTAAAACTTTCAGTCATTCGTTAAAAACTCAACATCTTCATCGGTTTCCACGCTCATCTTCAATGATAATATGCCCGAGAGCGACAGGATCACAACTTGTACTTGAGAACGTAAAAATTTCCTTAGGGCCGATACACTCGGGCACAACAGTACTTCAAGATCTTGACATTTACAAATCCACACGCCCCCAATGGTATAGCACCTATTGTCTTGAAAATGATTTCTTCCCAGTGCACAAGACCACTGCATAACCTTTTTTATCGAACCTTAATTTTTTAGGCCATTTTGTCTCTGGATGAAAAGCAATTATTCAACTGATTCCTAAATAAGATCATTCATCCTGACTCTGCAATTACCGACATGTTGCTTCTTAGGTCGTCACTATGAAAGCATTTTATAGATGTTAGCACCAAGCCCCCATATCAGAAATGCATTCTTTTCGTATTAATGTATCACTCTTTAGATTCCCAACAGAGATTTTAGTCTAAAGTTCTAAAAATAAACACTGGTGTACCCCAAGGCACCGTGTTATCTCCAACACTATTTCTTATTTTCATAAATAATCTCTATTCCGAAAATACTTATCTAACTAATTATTTCGCTAATTCACACTCCTGTCCAGATTCAACTCCTTGTTCTTTGAATGTGAGGCAGTATGTTTTGAACTCATTAAATTCAGATCCAAGCACCATTGTGAAATTGGGTATGTTTATAATCGGGTGTAATTAAATGCTTCCCAAACTCAGGGCTGTTTGTGTACTATACTTTACTTTTGCTTTACATGAATGGAACTTGTATCGACGATACTAAATAGCTTTCGATGTTTGGTATAAGCGTTGCTTACCAATTTATGTGGAACGATCACGTATTAGATATTGCTTCAAATACAGTGAAATGTCTAGATTTTCTTTCTTATACGTTGTAAGAACTTTTTTCCTCTTCTGATTTGGCACCTATTTATAAAGCATAGTTATGCCCAAAACTAGAGTATAGTAGCCATATCTGGTACGGCATTTTTCAAAACATCACTGCACCTCTCTCGATGGAATCCAATATAAAGCTTTAAAACTTTTACGTAGCGAAAACATTTGTTTCATTGGAATATCGTAGAAATGTCGCTTGCATATCACTGTGTTTTAGCTATTCTTCTTTAAAAATTGCTTGGGATACCAATAAGTATACCTTTGAGCCTAACATTACCTTTGCACGCACCGTTTAGTAAAGAGATTCATTTCTAAGCCGTACTGCACTAATGGGCAGTTCCCTTCATAGCTCTGTGTTTTCTTACCAATTAAATATCAGACATCTAAGAAAAATATACATCTTCATTTCCTACTCAATTCACACTCTTCTTGCTTAACTTTCGCCGTGTATTGAAACATTTAAAGGGTAGTCATTACCCGTTGAGTACCCGTCAATACAATTTCAACATTGTGACGGACAACTTTTCTCTTAATTGGAACGATATTGCGTTGTATGTATAGGACCAGGTAGGAATTTTAACTGACATTTCTGAGCATACGAAATTAATGCGATAAGAGAAGTTTTAAAAACCGCATTTCGAAACCCATATTAAAAATTCTCATTTTCAACCAATACATAAATTATGTATAAGATATGATCTTATGATATGATCTTATTTTGACAATAATTATAAGTTCACATTGCATTGTTGGCAACACCTATGAGAGATTTAAGTTATTTAATTAAAAATTATTTTAATTAATTAATGACTTTAGGGCGGCCCGAACGACCATTAGCTTCTGTCTGAATGCTATTTCTGTAAATTTCTAGGTCGACAAAGCCACTCAGTCTCCGTGACTTTGTATAGTAATTATACAGATCTTTTAATAAATCCCAAGAAAATGTAATGTTTGTGGGTACCTTCTGCATTCCGTATTTGTTTATCATGAGCTTATGTAGCTTTCGTGACACTCTTACAGAAGGTCGGTGTAGCATCCATCTGTTGTTTTTTTTTTGTTTTTTTTTTTTTTTGTGTTTCTTTTTTAATGCCATGAAAACCTTTGTTATGTTCGGGCAGTAATTGACGTTACTATTTGATATTCGAAAACAAAAAGTTTGCTGAGTGTGTTTTGTCCCGAACACGTTTTTTGTTTGTCCAAGTTGAATGAAAAATAGAAAATGAGATGAATGAATAGAGTCATCTCAAGATTCATCACGAATTTGCTGTCATAACATGAGGAAAGACGTACCTTTTTCCAAGTTAAACAAAAATATATATAAGACACTTTCTGCAAGTCAAATATTTAAACCAACCAATGGGTATAAATTTCGAATCAATAGAGCCAAACAAAATGCCTCTTCGCTCCCACAAGTTGTCCAATGCACTCTGATGAAATATGGACATCTTTATGACCTACGAGTAATCATTCATTCTTTATTAAAAGGCGGCACAAACGAAAAGATGTAGGTAGTAGGTACATTTATGTGTAGAGTATAGTGATTATAGAGGTATAAGCATTGCGTGCGAAAAACCTTCGTTATACAAATTACTTTTCAACACATCTTTGCATACAAGACGAAGCTGCTGAAAGGCGATCAGACGTGCCGGAACAGATGATTATTGGTAAAATATTATAAGAGCCTATGTACCTAAGTAAGTTGTATAAGTTGAAGCATCATAATATGATTTTTTTTCCTTCGAAGATTGGTTACTTATGCTTCGTGCGAACATGAGGAAACCATACGCTAATGGGTTCGATAACACTTCATATATGAATATTTAAAATTGCTCCTTCGATAAGAGTCTACTTTATTAGAGAACTATTTGGTTTGATTTTGGTTTCAGACAACCCGTTTTCTCAAAAATCAGATAATGCAATGTTTCCACAGATCATTAATTCAAAGATAATTTGGGTACGATTGTTGCTGTCCATTGGCTGATCGATGAACGACTTTTTACAACTATCGATTGTCGATAGTTAAATTTCAAATGGGGATTGTCGATTGAAATAGACATTTTTCGAATTTGCAATGGTTTTTTATCGACTGGCATTTTCTTATCGCCTTGCTAGGAAGTCGGGTCTGTATAATATCTGGACGTTAAAAGTAAAATAAATAAATCTCGTGCTGCCTTTGATAGTTTGGAATCTCAGTCAAATCTCCTTACGCACCAAGTTGAGATTCTTCGAATCTAATGTTAAATCCGTGCTGGAAAGTCTCTGATATCATCTCGAGGAAAATGCAAGCTTTTATGAATCGTTGTCTACATCACATACAAACTATTTCTAACTAAGAATTGTAGCGCATGATAAGTCAAGATCGTCTGGACGTCGACATTAGAAAGCGAAGATCGCAATGGATTGGTCATAAACTGAGGAAACCAAACGATGATATTGCAAAGCAGTCCTTTGAAATTTGAATGGAATCCTTAGGGTGCATGACGGATAGGGAAACCAAGAACAAAATAGGGATCAACGGTCTTAGCAGAAGCGGATTTCCAGAAAAAGGCGTGACCACAGTTAAAATATCTACCGTGAATAATGGAGATTAAATGA
Organism: Philhelius festivus; assembly: GCA_963931855.1. Classification (NCBI taxonomy): domain Eukaryota; kingdom Metazoa; phylum Arthropoda; class Insecta; order Diptera; family Syrphidae; genus Philhelius; species Philhelius festivus. Next base: position 172,935,434 of record OZ007555.1, read on the forward strand.
TAAAATGCAGTTATTTTGTGTAATTAATTGGCTATTTAATAATTGGTGAATCCAATCAATATCACACATTCAGCGAGTTAGAAGATTTTTGGGATCAGAGTCATTATCACTAAAACATATCTTGATCCCACGGAACCCTTAACTTTCGTTTTTAAAAATTTGAAAAATGAATTTTTTTTTAAAGTAATTTGGAAAATAAATCATTATAATTCCTTTAAATTTCTTTATGAAAATTTTATAAAGTAATTTTTTAAAATGATGAAATAAATAAAGTCTAAGAATGATTCTTAAATTATTTTCAACACACGTCAAAATATATAGATACATTCATAGTAAGGCTAAACAATGTACATAAACAATGTTGCTTGGCATAGAATGGACGCAGCTTTAAATCTGCATTCCAGATCCTACTCATACTCAGTATCTGTACGAGCAGCTCATACGATTAAGTTTGGAGAAAAGTTGCTGGCGAAGTGAAATATGATTTCTTAAAAATCTCTAAGCTTTTAGAAAACTTCGATTACTTCAAACACCTAACATACAGTGAGCGTCAAAAGTGAGTAAACACCAATATAATTTCTGGAGTTACATGGAATTCGATCAAATAAATAAACAATGAATTCTGATAACAAAAATCAATAAAAATAAATCAAAACATAAATAAAAATTTAAAATATAGCTTCTTACAATTTGTCCTAATAAAAACTAAACATACTCCATATTAACGCGTCACAAGTAAGAAAACATAATAAACAGAATATAAGGAGCACAGTTAAACATAATGGTGTGGGGACGTATGGCAGCATATTCGATCGGGAATCTTGTTTTTATTGAAAGTACAATGAATAATCAAGACTATCTAAACATCCTAAGCAATAACCTTCAACCGACCTTACGCAAATTAGGGATGCTTAGCAATCGGATCTCTTAGCAAGACAATGATCCTAAGCATACCTCGCAGTTTCTCAAAGAATGAATATTTTATAGGACTTCAAAGCACCTCCACCACCCTCCCTTATCGCCGCACCTAAGCTCCATACAACATTTATGGGATCATTTGGACCGGAAAATTTCACAAACGGGCCATCAAGAACAAAGATGACCTTAAAAGGGTTTAATTGAAGAACTGTTCCAAATATCCTCCGATGTTAGTAATAAGTAATAACATTGTTGTTTCCATGTCAGGCTTACTAAGAGATGTTATAAAGTCTAAAGGTGATCAAATGAAATACCCAGTTTTGTACTTGAGGTACTATATTTATAAATAATTTTAAGATGTAACAGATGTTTACTCACTTTTGACGCTCAGTGTACCTATTCTATTAATTTTCCTATATTCACAAGTAAAAAGTCACGGCTTACAATAAATCGGTAAATTCATTGAGGTGATATTCTCCATCGAAAATGGATTAATCACCTTTTTCGAAGACGTTATAATTTTTGGAAAGGGCGTCGTATTCGTATGTTAATCATATTTGACATTTGTAAACTAGACAGCAGCATTATACAAACAGGCAAGCAATGAAGCGTGCAATAATGTGTCGATTTTGTTGACCCAATAATTGGTCGGTGGTGTTAGCGCTGTTTGAAGTGAATGTCGATTACTGTCAAACCATGCTCAACCTCAACAACGAAGAGGACGATTTTGTATCGCGACGAGGCGCATTCCCAATTAAGCGGTTAGGTAAATAAGCAAAATCTTCGTTCCTGGAGCACTGTTAATCCGCGTGTGATCCACGAAGACCCATTTCATCCACTCAAAGCCACCGTGTGGTGAGAAGTGCACGTGGGAGGAGTGATTGGGCTGTACTCGTATTTTTTTGTTTGAGGATTCCATCGGCAATACGGTCACTGTTACTGGAGGACGCTACAGGGCCATGAAAAACGACTTCTTACTGCCGGCATCGGATAACATGAACATGTGGTTTCATCAAGATGGTGCAACCGCACATACAGCATGAGCCACAATGGATATTGTGAAGGAAGCGTAATCCATCATTTTGGCGATTTGCCAGCAAGATCGCCCGATTTAACCATTCCATACTTCTTTCTCTGGGGCTACTTATAAGGAGAATATTCGACAGGAATGCTGATAGTTATAATCGGAAATCTTGCGGAAAGTCATGAAAAATGCCATAAAACGGGCACAAATCGATATCAACACTGGCGGCAGCCTCTTGAGATAACGTTTTTTCCCACTCAACAGAAAAAATTGTAAAGGTCCAAATAAGGATTTCCATTACCTTAAATATTTTTTTTTTATTTATTAAAAAATTAAAATTGGATGTTTAATGTTGCACCATCTTGTACAATTCAACCTTAAAAATTGGTAAAAACCGGTTTTTTCTATTTTTGGAGTAGGAAATGACATGAGGCAATCCGATAGTTCTGAGGTTCGGAACAGTGTTGCCCTGTGTCTGATAAATATTGTTTGATTTTTTTGTTTGCATAAGTGAAATAGACAATTGTTTCCATAAAAATGTCTTTTAATTTTGTAAGTAAATTTGAATTCAATTCACGTTCATTGCTGAGTACTCGTACTTCAACTATTCCTTTATATTCCTTTATTGTATAACCCCCCCCCCCCATTATTGTTGGATATTGCCTGGACGTGTTTTTTTCTGTTTACTTATTTTCTATGGAATCACAGCATTAGTTACAATTTAAATAGTACTCATACGCCTCTGTGTTTACAATAAATAGTTATAGAAATTATGGAAAGGAGTTTGATATTTCTGGTTCACATTTAAAATGATTAATAATTGATGTTTGTCCAATCGTTAGATTTGTCATTAGAACCAGTAACTATGGTTTTTGGGATTCTATCCAATTTGTCTTGGCCAACATTTTAAATTTCCAATCAATTATTGTTTAACCTTTTATTTTAACAAAAACTTCCTCCTATCATAATTTTTTGTATGCGATTTTTTATTTCGATTCGATTAAAAAAAATTTAAGTCTTTTAAACTAGAAATATTTTTTTATGAAATGAAATTCCCTTTGGTGTAAATAATTTTGACTAATGAGAAGAATACTAATAAATAAAAATAAACACTGTGGCGTATAAGTACTATTTTAATCATAATTCCTTAACAATTTAAATCGTATCTATAGAGTTGATATCTTGATTGGTGTATTAAATTCAAGCTCAAAATAAACAAAGAAATTACACCCATAAAGTTAAACAATAAAATAATTACCATTAGCATTTTAAATAGGTTTAGGTTTAAATTATTACGCCAAAGGTGTAATAGTTTACCTTTATACCTTTATGATAAAAAAAAAAAAAAAAAAAAAAAAAAAAAAAAAAAAAAAAAAAAAACAAAACAAAACAAAAAAATCACATCATTCATTTTCCACACTCATCAAAAGCAAATACACCCGAAAATCATAAGAAACTTACCATCAACTGCATATTTAAGTTTTCTGTTTTTACTTGTTTTTGTTAGTTACAATAATTGTAAACTAACAAATTATAGTAATTTCTTTTTCCACACAAAAAAAAACTTAAAAATTTCTACAAACAATTTTCAGCGAATATACAACACGAGTATAACCGTATCTAAAAAAATAACGAATCGAAATCGTGTCTCACAATAATTAAAGATCACCTCTAAACGAAACAATGTTTATCCACCAGGTTTCTTCTTTACAAGTAAACAAACCGTCAGTCACTCGTCACACGAATAAAACCAAATTTTAAAAGAAGAAAATAATGACTTAGAGTTCGCGGACTTTTTGCAATTTCTTAGGTTGAAAATCTTAACGAATCATTCAAAACATTGGGACAGCATTGGAACTCATATGGATGATGTTGAGAAACTTTGTTAAAGCTGTGATAGGAGCGCTCCGGTGTTTACGGTTGGAAAGTTATTTGCAGACTGTTTGTCTGCAGAAATCACAAGTAAACAGAAGACGTTTCATGTCATACTTACGAACCAAAAGTCCAAAAGATGTTCGGCTGCTCTGCGGACGGCTTACCACCAGGGCTGCCACTTTACTCCTTTAGCAGTAGATCTACTGCGTTTTGGCCCAAATGAATATCTACTGCGCAGCAAAACGAATCTACTCCTCTTTCAAAAATGTTAATAGTACTTAACCAAAGTTTGTTCTCAACCATGTTCACTCACTCACAGTGAAAAATTCAAATTCATTTTGGAAGAATTTCCACATTCATCTGAAAATGCGGTCGACACGGTTTCTTATTCCCCATTGCACAATGCTGTTTAGGTCGTAATTTAATGTGCTTATCATATTTTGTCGTTGCAGTTCCACATCCGAAGAGGAGGGATGTGAGTCTGAAAACGAATATGAAAAGCTAAGAGTACTATCGTCAGCGAAACAATTAATTGGATTAGAAGTTACAGACAGGAGATCATTAATAAAAATGAGGAAGAGGGTTGGGGACAAAACGGAGCCCTGGGGCACACCAGCAATATGCAATGGAGGTTCTTGTTAGGCAATAATGATTTTGTTTAAAAATACAATGACCCTTCAGACATAACAAAAGTTTTGGTCAAAAGCCAGAATATTTAAAAACTCGGTAGGTGAATTTGCATTGGTGGAGCTAGCAGAATTTATGCTTTTGTTATGCTCTTTACCGCATAGCAGCGCAGCGGCTGAAAGGAAATTTTCGCTAGTCAACTTAATAAAAACTGATACTAGAAACAGCCTCAACACCCTTCAAAATATTATTTTAGCCAAAGAGCTAAAAGACCTAAAAGAGGATTGTTGGTCTCCCTCGGATTCACCAGGGGTGGAATCGCGTAAGGTGATAGTTGATTATCAATTTGTTGATTGTCGTTTTGACCATCGCTCTCTCTATAATTCTTAATTGATATGATAGAGACAGCTATAGTCAAAAACGACAATCAACGAATTGATAGTCAACTATCACCTTACGCGATTCCACCCCAGGTGTTATAGAATTTTATAATAAATTTAAATTCACAAATGGTAAATTCATAATGAAGTAATGTCATTATTTTCTTATATGTATATATGAATTTTCGAAATAATATGTGATCTCTTTTTATTTTATCTGCATATAATGCTAGCTACACACGAGGCAACCGTTGCAGCAACACGGTCATGTTGAAGCAACGGTTGCTTCGTGTGTAGCTGTGTTGCCGATTAATTTTGAGTTGCTGCAACCGTTGCCAGAAATATCAAAATGATTTGATATTTTCATTCGGTTGGGTTGCTCCAACTGTACTGTTGTTGCGGCAACAGTTGCCTCGTATGTAGTAAGCAAACGAAACACCTTGCTGCATCACGTTGCTTCAACGGTTGCCTCGTGTGTAGCTAGTTTAAGAATTCTCAAAATGAAATGTGATTTTTTGTTTATTTAGTTTAAGAAATTTGTTTTTTTTTTATGTGTTGAATTAATTTTTTTAAGTTCTGTTGCTTTTATTCATAATAGACTAAGAGCCCACAGCAATTTTTGGGTGTGATTGATAACAAAAAATAATTAGCATAATTAGATAGGCCTTTTATAGTTATTTATGAATGTGAACGTCTTGCATACTCTAGTGGGCGCAATAGTGCATTAAAGTGCATCAAGTATGCAGTTCTTTCCAAATTCTAAAAAATTGGGATACAAATTTTCCCATAGCTTCAAAATGAACAGCTAAGTGCCCTGATTGCAAATATCGAGGTCCAAGACGTTTTTAAGGTGGCCTTCTTAGTGCAAGAAGTAGCCTATTCTTATCGCGTCTGGCAGGCAGAAGGCTGTCTGTAAAACGTCTTGGAGCTCGATATTTTCAATCAGGGGGCTTAACTCTACATTTTGGCAAAGTTGTTATCACAATTATTTGGACTTGGAAAGAACTGCATACTTTATGCACTATTATGCACTATTGCGCCCACTAGAGTATGCATGGCTTTCACATTTGTAAATAAATTCTAAAGGCCTATCGAATTATGCTAATTATTTTTTGTTATCAATCACACCCAAAAATTGCTGTGGGCTCTCGGTCTATAAGTAAAATGTATTTCTATGATTTGAATTTTGTTTTGCATATTTTAAAATCTACTGCGGTGTATTGCAATCTACTGCGCTTTTTTCTGAAAAATACTTCGCTTGATTATCTTTAGGGTGGCAGCGCTGCTTACCACTTGGTCTTGGACCTGAACCCCCATTGGTTGGTATGTTGGTGCGCTCCAAACGAACGCCAAGAAGTGTAAGTGAAGATAAAATGATTGAAAACGCCAAAAAATTGTCCGAAGATAAATAAAAAGTTGGATGATGCTTACGAAAGATACTTTTTAGTTTTCACCTTGCTTGCAACTACACTAGCAATGCGTTGTTGTTGTCGGTTTATCATTAGACCCGCACCCCAGTCTTATTTTTACTTTTGACATTAAAGACCCAAAGTCTTCCATGGATTTTTCTGTTTTTGCATCAAAAGCGACTGACATGAAATCGTCTGGGTGTGGTGGACAATGAGTATATTGCTGTGCGCACCTTTTGTCCGAACAAACCTAGAGAAGGTCGTGTGACTCAAAATTTAAGCTGATGATGCCTTAAGGCTATTAATGATATTGCACTGTTACAAGATGCATTGTATTTGATGATTTGTACTTTATTACTTGGTCAACGGGAGTTACACTTAAGCTGGTATCAGTATTTCTGGGACGTAAGGTCTGAGTCTTATGATGTTTAAAAACACATTAATTTTTGTTTTTATTTATTAATAATAATGATCAATATAAACTATAGTGACTATATTTTGGTGATGCAGAAAATTCATTATCTATACCTACTTGGTTTATCATAGAGAAAGTTAGAAACTGAATTTGTCAATACGTCGAGATATTTGGTATTAACGGGTGATTTTTTAAGAGCTTGAGAACTTTTTTAAAAAAAAAAAATGCATAAAATTTGCAAAATCTCATCGATTCTTTATTTGAAACGTTAGATTGGTCCATGACATTTACTTTTTGAAGATAATTTCATTTAAATGTTGACCGCGGCTGCGTCTTAGGTGGTCCATTCGGAAAGTCCAATTTTGGGTAACTTTTTCGAGCATTTCGGCCGGAATAGCCCGAATTTCTTCGGAAATGTTGTCTTCCAAAGCTGGAATAGTTGCTGGCTTATTTGTGTAGACTTTAGACTTGACGTAGCCCCACAAAAAATAGTCTAAAGGCGTCAAATCGCATGATCTTGGTGGCCAACTTACCGGTCCATTCCTTGAGATGAATTGTTCTCCGAAGTTTTCCCTCAAAATGGCCATAGAATCGCGAGCTGTGTGGCATGTAGCGCCATCTTGTTGAAACCACATGTCAACCAAGTTCAGTTCTTCCATTTTTGGCAACAAAAAGTTTGTTAGCATTGAACGATAGCGATCGCCATTCACCGTAACGTTGCGTCCAACAGCATCTTTGAAAAAATACGGTCCAATGATTCCACCAGCGTACAAACCACACCAAACAGTGCATTTTTCGGGATGCATGGGCAGTTCTTAAACGGCTTCTGGTTGCTCTTCACTCCAAATGCGGCAATTTTGCTTATTTACGTAGCCATTCAACCAGAAATGAGCCTCATCGCTGAACAAAATTTGTCGATAAAAAAGCGGATTTTCTGCCAACTTTTCTAGGGCCCATTCACTGAAAATTCGACGTTGTGGCAGATCGTTCGGCTATTCATGATGAAATGTCAAAGCATACTGAGCATCTTTCTCTTTGACACCATGTCTGAGATCGCGCGTGATCTGTCAAATACTAATGCATGAAAATCCTAACCTCAAAAAAATCACCCGTTATAATGTGTTTATAAAACGTCCGTTCGTTTACTTCGCAAAAGTAATAATTTTAATTTCTACAAACCTTAGTAAGACTGTCAGAGTTCTTATAAATAAAATAAGATTGTGTAGAATTTGCAAGCTTTGAACAAAATACTAACGGATATGCATAATATTACAAAAGTAAGTAAAATAATTAATTTATTTAAAAATTAAGTAGAAGATTAGATACTTATTAACTAGCCTCACTCTGGGTCGAAATTCTGGATCAGTTTCTCTAAAAGCTGTTGGCTTCTAATTTATATTTTTTTTGTTCATTAATTTCCAAAACAATATTGTTCGAGCCGTTTCGTTTACCTGATGAATTTCCAGAATTGTTTTGTTGGAAAAAGTCAGATATGTATAAAGAGTTTTTCAATTGGCTCGAGCAGATTTCGGCAGCCGTGTTATTTTTTTGACATCTGTTGTTTATTATGCAGTTACCAGGTTCGTTCGTTCAACTTTACCCAGGGGGGTTGACCCAGGTTTTCTTGACAACCCTTGAAGTTGTAAGAAAAAAGCTGAGGGTTTTCTGTTTTCTATTTTGGTGACCCGCGACGTGACTAATCGGGAAACCGTTGAGTGTTTTTAACCTGGCAAAGTCCAGCAGCGCAACTTTTAGTCACGCCGAAGTGCTTCCTTTACCTCCTCGTGGTGGTCCCCGGGCAATGATTTGTGTATCCCCACGAATAAGCTAAAATTGGAAAGCGCAAAAATCTCTCCTAACTCGTTCGGATAGCTTACGGAGGCTAGCACTCTCTGTAACTGAAAACCATCTTGCTACCGAAACGGAAACAACGCCTCGGATAACTAATGATAATATGTTGACGACTTTTGGCTATCGAATAAGGACAACGATTGGTTTCTGGAATGTGAGGACACTCCTGGATGATGGCGGTGAAGGTCCCCACAACGCCAGATTCCTCCAACTAGAGAAGGAATTCATGCGGTATAGACTGGACATCTTAGACCTTAGCGAAATACGTTGGATGGGCTCGGGCAAGTTCAAGTCACCATCGCGTAACACTGTATTGCTCTACTCCGGAAAAGCTCCAGGAAGCACAAGTGAAGCTGGGGTTGGGCTGCTGCTAACAAAAACAGCTGTCAGTAGTCTGATTTCATGGGAGCCTCTTGGAGAAAGAATAATAAAGGCATGATTCCAGACAAGAGTACGTCCCGTCGCCATTATACAGTGTTACGCCCCAACGGAGCTCGCATCCGATGAGGAGAAAGAATGCTTCTACAGTCGGCTAGAAGCCGCTTACAACAACACACCGCGCGGAGATATTAAAATGGTTACAGGATATTTGAATGCTAAAGTTGGCAGCAACAACGATGGACTGAAACATGTGATGGGAAACCATGGAGTTGGGAATTGCAATGATAACGGTGAGCTGTTCATTGACTTCTGCAATACTAACGGACTCGTCATTGGCGGCACCATGTTTGAGCACAAAACGTGCCACAAAATAAGTTGGGTGTCGACGGACAGGCAAGCATCTTCGAATCAAATTGATCACTTCGCGATTAGCCGGCGCTTTAGAAGCAGTTTCCTGGATGTTCGAAATAAAAGAGGGGCCGATATGGGACTTGCTCGAGACCACCACCTTATGGTAGCTACTGGAAGACTTCGTACATCTGCAGCTCGGAGATCCAACGGCATAACCCACTTACCCAGGTTTAACGTCGATAGACTAAAGGATCTCTCAACACGCCAACAATTGAGAGACCACCTTTCACACGGAATGATGACAATCAGCAGCACGGAACCTGAATCCATTAAAAACCACTGGAATGCTGTGAAAAATGTTTTTATATCAGGTGCTGAAAGAATAGTCAGCCGAGCGAGAGGAAACAATAACACTTGACTTTCTGAAGAAACCTGGATACGGATTGGCGAACGGCAAATACTTGCCAAAATATTAGCGAAAATAGTACTGGAAGGCATCAGGTAACTAGAAGACACACTCGATGCCGAACAAGCAGGTTTCCGCACTGGATCCTCATGCATTGATCATATCAATACTTTAAGGATCATAAACTGAGCAGTTCGTCGAATATCGATCACCACTCCACCTGCTATTCGTTGACTTTGAGAAGGCTTTCGATAGCGTCAATAGAGAATTTATTTGGCATGCTTTACGCAGGAGGGGTATCCCGGATAAATTAATAGCTATTATTAGGGCAACTTATAATGGATCTAAATGTCACATTTTGCACGAAGGGAGGCTGTCAGAAGAGTTTGAAGTCTAAAACGGAGTCAGACAGGGCTGCATTCTGTCACCAATATTGTTTCTGTTGGTGATAAGCGATGTCCTGCGAGCGGCCTTGACTGAAAATGGAGGAATTCGATTGACTCTGAAGTCTCACCTGAAACATCTTGACTATGCGGACGACGTATGCTTGCTCTCTCATAGGATCATGGATCTCCACCAAATGACAACAGGGGTGGAGAGAGAAGCAGAAATCGTAGGGCTGAAAATCAACTCCGGCAAAACAAAGATGATCAGCTTAGGAACCACATCATCTTCTCTCATAAATATTTCTGAACAACTGGTAGAGAAAGAACAGAGCTTCCAATACCTTGGAAGTATCATCTCTACCGAGGGTGGCACCGAATAGGACATCAGCAGTCCAGTCGGGAAGGCAAAGGCTGCTTTCGGTATGCTTAGAAATATATGGAGGAATAACTCCCTAAGTTTAAGAACCAAGCTACGGCTGTTCCATCCAACGTCGAATCCGTGTTACTTTACGGTTGCAGCACGCACTTGGAAAGTAACAGTAGGTTCATTAATAGATGTCTACGAAACATCCTTAGGATTTTCTGGCCCAATCGTATATCAAACGAAGAGATCCTCAGGAAAACGGGTCAGGAACCTATTGACTCTATTATACGACGTCGAAAGTGGCAGTTGATCGGACAGACGCTTCGAAAAGGCGACAACTGTATTGCGGCGCATGCAATGCAGTGGAATCTGCTCACTCAAGAAGGAAGAAGAGCTGGACGACCGAGACGCTCATGGAGGACAGTCGAGGAGGAGTCAGCCCAACTAGGCAAGAGTTGGAGGGAGTTGCGGCTCATATCCAGGAACTGAACACGATGATGAGCTGGCGTTGTTGACGCCCTATTCCCCAATACGGGTCCTCCTCGGACATAAAAGGTCTGAGGACCTAAGTAAGTAAGTAAGTATGTGACTTTTGACAGTTTGATCGTTACCTGAACTCGCCACAGCAAAATACCTAGATCTACTTCAGGGTGACCACAGGTCTCAAAAAAACACATAATTTGCCCACCATGGTGACTTCAGGTTTTTCAAAAAAAAAAACGATTTAGGGCGACCCCAGGGTGACTTCCGGGCTCAATGATCAAACCTGCTAACACCAAATCACCAGGGCAAGTTACACGATTGAACACCACATGATAAGTTTGTTCGTTCAGCTTCACCCAGGGTTGACCCAGGTTTTCTTGACAAGCCTGAGAGTTGTCAAAAAAACTGGGGTTTTCGGTTTTCAAAAAACACCGAAGGGTTGTCAATTGTTTTGTTGACAACTGAAAGCAAGAAACAAATAATTCTTTGATTTGATAACACTTTAAATTAGTTATAAATAAGTTAAAAAATTAACAAAAACAATTTTTCCTTGTTACTCAATATCGCATCTGATGAGGATAAAGATTACAACGATGGTTTTGATGAGAGTAGCGAAAGCTTCGAAAGTGAAGGAGTTGATAATGAAAGAGGAAAACGAAATATCCCCTCTTACTTTGAAGAAGTAGTTCCTACTCACACCGACAAGGAATTCGTTACACATTTTCGAATATCAAGAAATCTTTATCATCGTTTAGTCAAGCTATATTCGGAATATGAAGGTTACAAGTCACTTGACCAGACCAAAGTAATCAGCGCTGGAAAAAACATTGGTATTTTTAGTTGGTTTGCTGGTCATGAAGCCTGCGCATATAGAGATATATCCAATCTCTTTAATGTGTCTATATCAACGGTCCATGTGATAACGCGAGTGAGTTATTTTGTAGGCTCATTAAGCGACCAAGTAATCAAATGGCCAACAACAAAGGAAAAATCTTGAATTCAGAAAGATTTAGGGATAAACATGGTTTCCCAGGTATTATCGGTAAGTAATTTTTGCACAAATAAAACAGAAAGCACGACATCGTTTTCAACTTCCAGGATGTATTGATGGCACCCATATTGTAATTGACTCACCAAGACAAAGCAAGAATGATTACATGAATAGAAAACACAGCTTCAGTATTTTTGTGCTAGGAATTTGTAACGAAGATAGAAAATTAATTGATATTTTTATTGGTTTTCCGGGATCTTCTCATGACAGCAGAGTTTTAAAAAACTCAACCATATATCCGAATTTAAAAACATTATGTGGAGAAGGAGGTATTTGTGCATTATTTTTCTATGTACCACTAAAGATTAATTTCCTTTATGTTATTAGTATTTCATTTGTTTGGTGATTCTGCGTATCCTTGTACGCAATACTTATGTCGTTTTTATTTGGCAATCCGGAAGCCTTCCGGACTCTTCTGAAAGTGTTCAATTGGGAAAAAATGACAGTTCTGATTCTGAAAAGAAGAGAAATTTGCTTCTGGATTTGAAATCAGAAGCAAAACCAGAAACACACACATTCATATACTTAAACGTCAACCTCAACAGCTGTGATTTTTGGTATCCAAATTCGCGAACCAGGGTTGGCCGAATTAACTACACTACATTTTCTACATGATTTACTACGTTTATATGAGGTGTTAAAGCGAGCTTGAAGCTCGCTTCGAACCTTTATATACCTGTATTGAGTTGAAATGAGCTTCGTTCGACTCGATCCCAATCGCTCAGCGGTGTCGAGTAGAAATTCGAAAATCCGACCCTAATCCAACTCGATCTTTCGATACTGCATATAAACGTAGTATTTAACTACACGTAGTTTATTGAAGAAACTACATGCCTAATTTACTACAATTTGTTACGTCTGCTACATATGTATGTAGTTAATTCATAAAAACTCAATATAATAAAGGAAAAACAAAACAATTTTGCACTTTTATGATCTAATGAAGGTTTGTAAAAAAAAAGTTTCATTTACCATAAGGATGAAGAATTGTAGGAATAACTGAACGTTTAATTTAAAAATTCAAATTTCAAATGCACAACTGACAGTTAATTGACAGCAATGCTACAATTTGTTACATTAACTACAATTAACTACATTTAACTACATTAACTACATAAACTACGTAGCAGACATAACAAATGTAGTTATTTCTAAAAAGTGACAATTCGGCCAACCCTGCTTTCAACAAACATTTTTCTTGATTTTGATTATTGTACGCATTTGATGTTTCACATATACAATCAAACAAAACTTCAGAATCATCAGAAGAAAACAAAAGTGTTCAATTGGGATTCCGGATCGGAGAGAGATTCCGGATTGCCAAATAAAAACGACATTATTAACACCTTACAATGGACACTTGTCATCAAGGGAAATTAATTTCAACAAAAGTTTAAGCTCTTCTCGGATCAAAATTGAGCATACTTTTGGTGTTTTGAAACAACGGTTTAGACAACTTTTCTATTGCAAGTTAGTTGGCATCGAGAAGCTATCTCACTTTGTAAGAGCGTGTTGTGTTTTACACACCTTATGCAATGAAAGAGAGCTAGTCCTTCTCAACATTGAATTTGATCGACCGGATCAAATTCAAGAGCTCTTATGGACCAATACAGAATGCAATTGTGAGGTCCAAGACAGTGCAGCTGGAAAAATCAAAAGGAACGAAATTTCCCAAATGCTCTTTAGCAGAAATATAAATAGTTAAAAGAAAATATTCCCTTTGCTTTTTTGTAATAATATCCAAAAATATATAGAAACAAAAAACAAATATTTATTAAAACTTCAACGGTGCTTCATACTAATAAAAACTAAACTAAAAGACTATTATTTGTAAAACGGAAAAAAAAAACTTAAAATGTATTATCACTTCTACAAAGTTTCATTCAGTCTTATTAGGTATATCTTTTAGTATCTTATAACAAACCAGCTTATTCAAGTTATGGTTGCGGTTGCTCTCGTTCTAAAATGTTATTTCTTTCTCGCATAACATTTAATTTTTCTTGCTAACAACGTTCTTCAGTTTCCTCCTTGGTGGGCTTTCTCCTGCAGATCCTTATCGGCTGGCATGGGCTTGCAATAGAATTTGTGGAATTATTATCTAATGAAAACAAAAAAAAAACATAAGTTGTTATTTTAAACAGTTGTTGATTGCAAGCCAGGTGCAAACTCACCATCTTCATTTCTATATTCTTCCATATTGTCCTCAAAAGATGTTGAGCTGGTAGTTGGTTGAACTACAACTTCTTTCGAAGTTGATGGCAGTGCGGCTGTACCTTTGCCGGATGATCCCAAAACAAATTCAGGGAACATACTTGCCCTGTCCTTAAAAAGGTCATACAATTTGCTGAAAATAGAAAAAAGTTTCAGAAAAGTTTTTGAATTTTAATTAACTCGAGAAAATACATACTTGTAGAATGGACAAATCAATCGATTGTTTCCTGTTTTGTTGTTGTGGTTGTCTTGAACTTGAACGTGTTTCCCACTTTTCCTTTCGTCTGCTTGAGTAGAGATATCAGCATCATCGTAGCAGAGTCATTCCATTTTTTTCCTAAGATACGTATACATTAAATGTTCGATCTCTGAAAATAAGTGCAAAAAGAAAAACAAAAGCATTTACCTTAAGCAGTAATTGACTCGTCATCGGTTAGCATCAAGTCAGGCGGCAGAATTTCTTGAATCTCCATTGGGCTTCTTTTTTCGCTGAGCAGTTTCATTAGAAAATTATTATCTGGAACGAATTTCAGGAAATTTATCTTAGCTTGGAGATTAATTATTATAAGTTAAAACATACCTGTTTGTGCTCTTACAGTCGCTTCTGAAGTAGGTACATGTGATTTACAGATTCGCCTGTTGCACAATCCACAACCTAAAAAGTTTTCATTTCCTCTTTTTATTTATTTGAATTTTTATTTTTGTGTTTTTTTGTTGTTTTAATTTTATTTGCAAATAAATGAAATAATAATAACAAATGAGATAAATAATATACAACACTCAAATCCACAAACGTCAACAAAAGAAATAAAATAGAAACATTAGGTGCGTTTTATTACGAGTATTCACAAATCTATCTGGATCCGGATCTGGATTAAGTTTTAACATGTATTACAAAAACAATTTCGGATCCTGTTTTCTATCGGGATCTAATTCAAAGATCCCAAAATCAGTTATTACACTGGCGAGTAGATGGCTTTTTATGGTAAGCTATAGTGTAAAGAAATAATTGAAAATTTACAAACCCAAGGATAAAAAGAGACGGACTTATAACACTGCTGTCACTTAGATCCGTATCGTTTTATTTTCAAGGGAAGATCCAAATCCGGATCCAGATAGATTTGTGAATAATAAAACGCACCTATTATGTATGTGTGAAATCTTATGTCACTTTTGACATGAACTCGCCACAGCAAAATACCTAGCTCCACTTCAGGGTCGACCCCAGGTCTAAAAAACACAGAATTTACCCACCAGGGTGACTTCATGTTTTTCAAAAACGATTTAGGGCGACCCCAGGGTGACTTTAGAGCTCAACGAACAAACCTAATGGCATGCCTGGGTCTTTCAAATAAAAAAAGAACTTTGTTAATACCTCACACACAGCCTGGCTTGTGCCATTTCAACATTTACCCCCGGTATTTGCAAAACCCTATACTACCAAGATACGAGTATATGTTAAGAAGGAATAAAACAAGTTGCGTATATGAGATATCAACAAATTATATTATATTTAAGACATTATTCACGCAATATAACCTTCTTAAAATAAATTACTCGCCTCTATGCACGTATGTTTACCATACCTTTAAATCGCTTGTGCAGAATGTCCATTGTGCTGATTTGTATTTAGTGTCTTGTAAACAAAAAATGGTAAGGTAGGGGGGCCAAATGAGGCCCTGTTCCCAATAAGGCCAACTTGACAGAAAACACAGAAAGGAACAAATAACGGGACTTTTTTTGCTTTGCATATTTAAACCATGTCTACAAGAACACATACAAAGGAAAAAAAGCCAGCTGCGCGATTCATGTCTTGACCTGCAGTTCAATGAAGTTCGTCTGGGGGTGAAGAACTACCAAATTATAAAAAAGTAGTGTGTTTTGTGTTCTTTTTTAACAAATTTAAACCAAGTACCTACCTATTTTTGATTTTTCCCGTATAATATACAGTATTCCCCGCTTAATTGCACTGACCATTTTGTCAGATTTTTCGGTCAATTATCCGGGTGGTTCAATTAACGAAACCCCGCTTAATTGACCGACCTGTTCAATTAAAAGAAACCCGTATAATTGCACGAGTCGGTCAACTAAAAATTAAAATATTCGTCCCAGAAATTTACTATGAACATTTCATTGTCAACTTACTAAAACCTTGAAAAAACTGAAAAAGAATACACACACAAAAATATTTGAACACGTTTTATTTAAAAAATAAACATACATACATAATTAAAACTATGAAACAGAAATAAATTATTCTTAAAAAAAGTGACTTTTAGCTTCGAAAAAGATAAAAAAAATAATAAATACGATAGTAGGTATGTACCTCGAAAGGCTCATAATGGTTATTTGCATACATTGGTTTGGAAAAATTTGTGATTTGATTTTGATTGATTGTTTTGTTTTGAACAATGTTTTCTTGTTTTTCAGCTCAACTGTAAATTTGGTGCCGTGAAATAAGGCCAAGTGAAATAAGGCCAACTTTCAAAAATTGGCCTTATTGCACTTTTACAAAGTGAAATTAGGCCAATTTTCAGCAATTGGTCTTATTGCACTTTTACAAAGTGAAGTAAGGCCAAATTGGTCTTATTTCACTTTCAACAGTTGGTTTTATTGCACTTTGACAAAGCGAAATAAGGCCGAACTGCATTTTTATATTTATTTCATTTCATTCATTTCATTTATAAGTGTTATTTATTCGTATAATACATAATTTATTGTTTATTGGGGGCCGATGTTCTGGGTTTTCTTGAGTAACAGTACCTTGTGTGGCCCGCTTCGCGGGTTTTCAGGATTTTAACTCCCTTTTCGGGGTTCACACCCGCTCACGCAACTCCGTTGCTCCGCTTAGGGTATGTTCAGTCGCCAGCCAGGCGCCTGTAGCAACAGTTTTCTTGAGCAGCAGTATCTACATAACTGTTAGTTGTTTACTCCAATTAATGTAAAATACAGAACTATTGCTACAGGCGCCTGCCTGGCGACTGAACATACCCTAAGCGGAGCAACGGAGTTGCGTGAGCGGGTGTGAGCCCCGAAAAGGGAGTTAAAATCCTGAAAACCCGCGAAGCGGGCCACCCAAGTTACTGTTGCTCAAGACAAAACATTTTATGTTTGGCCTTAAGTCACAAACAAATTTGGCCTTATGTCATGGCACCGTTAAATACATTCAGTTGCTTTTATTACGCTTTCAAAAAGTGAAATAAGACCAATTTGGTCTTATTTCTCAAAATCATTTGGCCTTATTTCACTTTGTCAAAGTGAAATAAGACCAGCTACTGAAAATTGGCCTTATTTCACTTTATCAAAGTGCAAATAGGCCAATTTTTGAAAGTTGGCCTTATTTCACTTGGCCTTATTTCACGGCACCTGTAAATTTATTTAGTGGTAAGAAGTATAAACGTAGAATTGCAATGTCCTGAAGAATTTCGAAAGTTGATGATACGAGTAATATGGCTTCAACTTCTTCTTTTTCTTAAACCGTTTTTAAAATTTCGGTGTCTGTTAAGCATTGTACTTAAGTATGTTGTCTATGGCCACGATATCATTTCCAGCTGCTCTTCATCTTGAATGATACCTGTCTTTTAAAAAACCACTTCAGACGTAGGTTAAGTAATAAAATATTTCTAATATTTGTGTCATTATAATTTTTTTGTACGTTCAATTATCCGGGTGCATATTTTAAAGTTCAATTAACCGAGTAATTCAATTAAGCGGGGTTCAATTAACCATCTGAAAAGCTATGCTACTAATACGGGAAATTTTGCAATCCAACTTTTTCGGTCAATTAAGCGGGATGTTCAATTAAGCGAGGTGCAACTAAGCGGGGATTACGTATAATATTTTGAGTAAATTACAACATTTGTTTGTAAAAAATATTTGATCGTTAGTTTTAAATATTTTTTTTTTTTAGTCTTGCTAATAAGGCCCACAAAAATAAGGGATGGGCCTTATTGGGCACACGAAAATTTGCTTTTAATTTATTGGGTTTTATATTATATTTTTAATGTGTTTCAGACCAAATGCCAACTTTTCCCAAAAAAAAGAGCTTCTAATAGGACAGTTGACAGTAACCAACATAAAAAAAACGCGTTGCAGGTTAAAGAATTGTTTTTTTCGTTTTATTTTTTTACGAAGAAGTGAAGTTTAAATTTTTTTGTTTAAGTTTTTTCTAAAATAAAGTTTTTTTTAATTTGTGTTTTTTTTTTTAAACTGAAGAGACTATTTTCTTATGAAATAAATTCAAAACAAAATGTTTGTTAAAAGATATTGATTTTTTGTGTTTTTACTTGCGAAATTCTTAAGAAAACTGAGTGGGCCTTATTAAGACCCCATGGGCCTTATTAAGAACAACGTAAACTTTTTTAAAAGTCAAAAAACTATACTTTTTAATTTAACAAAAACCATAAAATCTATGTTTTCATGTAGATAAAATGACAAAGAATCATAACCTTTTTAGTTTACTCGGATACTCTCAAAAAACTGGCAGATATTTCGAAAAATCCGTTAGGTGGGCCTTATTTGGCCCCCCTACTTACAATTAAGAAAAGATAAAACAAAATGGCCACCATGAACTGTCAAAATCTAACAGTCCCTTTTGGAAAACCCTTTATCTACAGTACATAGACATAGTAGGCATTTTTCTTTTTTAGAACACAGCAGGACCTGAGCGAACGTGCTATGTAAACGTCTTAAACCGTTCTGTAATAATTTAGTCGGCCAGTACCAGTGTGTCTTCCGACCTGGCAGATTGACCATAGACCAAATATTCACATTGAGGCAAATTCTGAATAAGACCAAAGAATTTCAAGTCGAGAATCACCATCTATTTATGGACTTCAAAGCCCCATATGATATCATTCATCGTCAGGAGCTCTATATGGCATTTGCTGAACTCGGGCTCCCAGGAAATCTGATCCAACTGTGACCCGAGACATTGGCAAATACGCGTTATCATGGGCCGTTAAAAACGTTTTGAAATAGACTCCTTTATACGTCTGCTGAAGATCTTGTGAGATTTGTTGGTCTTGAACAGACAATCAACAATTAGGGCAAAACGTCACTATTGATAGCAAAAACTTCGAGGTAGTTATGGAGTTAATACATATTAAACCAGGAAGTTCCGCGTTCCACGAACGAAACCTTAGTGGAGATCTGACGAAGAATTACCCTAATAAACCGCGGCTATTTCGGTTAAGCAAAACAAATGAGTTCAAAACTCTTCAATCGTAAGACGAAGTGCATGCTCTACAAAACCCTTATACTACCAGTCCTGCTCTAAGGCCCCCAGTGCTGGACAGAAAGGGAGAGATGATACTAGAGTCTTACGAAAGAAAAAGTTTTCCACGGATATTTGGTCTTGTGTGCGAGGAGAACGAATGGAGAAGAATATAAATCCGCGAACTCTATTAGCTGTACCAAGATGTGGATGTAGTCCAGAAATCAAAAAAAAAACACGTCGAATTCATTCGCTCGGCCACATTGAGCGAATGGACAGGAATGCTTTAGATAAGTCTTCGAATCCCAGCCTCACGTTCGCAGCGACAAGGACGACCGAACAACCAGTTAAAAGACCAAGATATCGCTTATGCCAGAGCGCTTAGCTAGATGACTGGAAGAATCGTCCTCCGGATCCAAGAGGAATGAAAGCTGTCGTGTCTCAGGCACAGACCCTTAATGGATCGGGAGCCGGTTAAGTAAGTAACACAATTTAAATGACACTGATAAATATTAAGATGAAGTAAAAAGTACTTCCAAAAAATAAAATAAAGCTGCTCGGGGCCAATGTCTTAGATCGACAAAAATCGTCGTGCTGCGAGGAACATATGATAGGAAAAGGACTTGGCTAATAAGTTTTCACATGATGTGTATTATACATTAGGACATCACACACATACTAAAAAGTGATGATGTCATAAGGCTTAATGAAGAAATTAAATTGTAATAATTTATAAGTATGTATATAATTTATTGTATACTGCCGGCCGTAACAGTAATATGCAAACCGATCGACATGGTAATGGATGAAGAGCAAGTTGTCAATTATCCTTCTGATTTTTTTTAAATTTATTGCGGAATTCCGCCGCGTTTTATTAACATTGAATTGAAGCTTGGACCACCGGTGATGCTTATTCGCAACTTAAACGTACCAAAGTTGATTGACCATAAAAAAAATTGGCATCAAATTTAATCGAAACAACAATCATGGGTGAAGTGCTTATTTCACACATACTGATGGTCTTCAACAATTAACCATTCGAACTAAAGTGGGTACAGTTACGTTTTCTATTACCATTACCAAATCACAAGGCCAATTGTTGAGTATTCCTGGCTTAAATTTGGAAAGTTCATGTTTTTAACTCGGCCAATTATACAATCTTACTAAAAATAAAAAACAAAAAGCATTGATTATCCGTTATTTTCCCAATTGCCTTAAATACCTTGTTCCTATCAAGAAACTGTTCCTATAGATATCTGCTAGAACTTCGTCAAATGGCCGCCACATTTGTACATTTGTTTTTATATCTTATTTCTAAAAGCACCTCTATTTTATTTTTGTTGGTAAGACATTCATCATACACGTTAATAGTTAATTAAAAATGTCCATATATATTAGAGAAGACCTAATTTTTTTAATTTTTACAACCACGTACTTTCCTTTCTATTAAAATATGTATATGTATGCCTACAAAAATCCCGAACATATTTTCCAATTTAAATTAAAATATTGTTTTACTTTTTGTAACAATAATATTATTAATTTATTTATTCCTTAGTTTTTTTATATATATATATAAATTTGTAATTGATCCTAAATGAACACTATAAAAATAAATGATGTTCTATAAACCATTTTTGGCATATCTTTTAAATTGTATAAATATGTTATAATAATAAAGTCAATATTTATGTCTTTAGATGTTTTTATAAAATATATATTTTCTTTTTATTGCATTTGAATTAATACTAAGAAAATTAATATCTAACTTATATTTATAGTTTTAATAATATACAAAAATCAACAAATAATACAAACATAACACGAAGTCAAAAATTCGTGATGTAAATGGACTTTTTCAAAAATATTTACTGCTTGTTTTTTTTTGCGGCAAAAGTTATTGTCCTTAACATTCTTTAAGTATTAATGGAATATGTATTTTTCTGTCTACTATGAATAATAATGATTATGTTTCTGGAATGAAAAAAAATTTCTTGTAGGAAGCCTCTTGCGCATAGAGTTCAAACTATTTTCCATAGCTCGAAACGGACTGGGAATCTGATTTCGAGTCCGATGAAACTGAATTGCTTGATTTTGCGCGTTTTTTCGCCGCCCATTCTACAACGCAGAAACATGCTGTACCGATTGTTCCAAAAACTACTAAAATACTTAATTGAGCCCGCAATCCCAGGTATGGGGAATAGAAGAAGCTAATGGCTGCAGCAACAGACTGGAATGGAAATAAAATTGAAAATTTTTTTTACCAATTAATTCAATAAAGTGTACAAACCTGTGTAAATTTGAACAGAGCAAAAGCTCCAACGGAATTCTTAACAAAAACTCCTCCCAACATTGAGTAAATTTGTGTATTGAAGCAAGCATCCCCGAAACCAAGCAAGAAAGCGCACAGCAAAGCTAACCAAGGCTTTGGTGGATCCAAATAGGATATATCTGTTGTACTCTGGAAAGGAGCACCATCCGGCAGATTTAAGAAGATCAAGAAAAACGATATAAGATGAATGATGTATCCGACAATGACAATTGGGTCACGACCATATTTCGTAGTTTTCGATCCCAGAAGTCCAAAGAGGCCTCCTCCCAAAACTTCACCAGCTCCAATGCATATTCCAGCTAAACCAACAATTTCTTTTGGAGTTTCTGCGATTGCAGCTGTGAATCCAATCGATGAACCATAAACTCCACTGAAGAATGATAGTTCAAGACCTAGAATTCTTATTAATATATACTCTGTTTTTTCATTCAAAAGGAAATTTTAATTTTTACCTGTATAGAAAAATGCTAAACTCAATAACAACATGTCTCTGGTAACAAACAATTCAGCAGCTGATTTCATAGCATAAACTGCACTTCCGAACCCAGATTTTTCTTCTTGTAATTCCGTGTCGGATGTTGAATTGTCCTCCACTGATCGCAAAGTAGCCAAGAAGGCAATACCCAATATCGCAACAGCAATAAGCACTCCAATGACAAGTTGACGCGTCTCAGCATCAATAGTGCTTTTATCCTGGAACTGGAAGTAAACGAAGAGATTTCCGAAAAACATACTGCACTGTAGAAGGGCCCAGAAAATTCCAGAATTTCGTGATATATTTGTCGGATTGCTGCATCGAGCGAGGTACGTGCCCTGACCAGTCCATGTTATAGAAGCTCCAGCTCCTAGAACAGCACTAGCGACATACAGAAGCCAAGTTCTAGGCCATAAAAAGACGACCATAAAAAGTCTGGAAAATAAGAGGGAAAAAAGCAGATAATTTGAAATTTAAGAAAAACATCTAAGGGATATACTTACGTATAGGTTAAGGAACCAACTAGCATGGCACATCTGGGACCAGTAAATGATAAAAACGATGGTGCTAACCAGTTGGATAGGGCAAATGCTGCATATATGACAGCCAAACTTGTGTAGCCATCACCCTTAAAGCTTTGGTCTTCTTCAGTTATACTGTCTATAATGGTTTTCTGTAAATGAGAAGAATTGCAAACAGTATTAAAAATTAAACACTGACATTAATAAATATATGCGTGTTTTAAAATGTTGCATTAATGGCCTCTTGATATTGCTTCATATCGGAATGCAAGACAGTCATCGGAACACAATGATGAAGTAAATTCAAACTATAATACAAGGACAAAAATTGGCAAACGGGAAAAGGAATACTACTCGTAAATAAATTGAACTCTTCGATTGATTTTCTTTTGATTTAGATCCTTGTGGACTTTAAGGTCGAAAATTATGGACTGCTCCTAAATTTAAGTCTCATAAGCACGCTTATAAGTATTGACTTTTTAGTTTGTTATTATGATATGAGCCTCTTAATCTTAACTCCATTAACACTAACATTCCCACCACAAAATAATTTTAAGTTTGTAATCGTTCAATAGACTGCCCGAGTGAGATCTTTACAGCACCAACACCTGGAAGTATGCTACGGTATTACGTGTGTTGTGGACTAGCAAATCTAGGAAGTATGCAAGAAAAAATCGGCAATAACTTGTTGGTAGCAATTTTGAATTAAGCGGCGGTTTTTGTTGGTGCGCTGTTAGACTAGTTGCGCACTGGCAACTGTGATCGAAATCAAATAGTTTAATCACCAGTTGAAAGAGAACCGCGCACTGGCAACTCTTTACTCACGCTCACACTCTTTTCTCTCTTGCTCTTATAGAAAACAGCTCAACTGTTACGAATGCAATCGTTTAGTTTGTGTCAAAACACAAACTTTTTGGTTGCTCGAATCGAGTTGCTCTAAGTGCGCGGTGTCCCATATAAGCCCATATGTTTCATTTTAGCAACTTTTAGAAACTAAAAATTGAATGTGCGAGTTATGTATGTGTACATATATATATTAGACTGGGCCAAAAAAATTGACTATTTTTTTTTTGAAAGATATATCGAGAATATCATTCAGAATGACAAAAAAAAAATTTTCGTAAAAGTTTGAGCCCTTAATATCAATTTTAAGAGGGCTATCATCGCTAATTTTGATTTTTAGTCATAATTTCATGTTTTGCGTCAGAACTGACAAAACATTGAAGTAAAAAAAATTCATTTTGACTTACTTTTATATAAAATTAAATTCCCTACAAAAAAGGTCTAATTGAAAATTTTCGTCAGACAAGCCGTTTTTGAGTAATTAAGCTTAATAAATTGTTATTTTTCTTCGATTTTACTTTTTTAATTTGGAATTTTGTAACTAACGAAAAATAACAATTTATTAAGCTTAATTACTCAAAAACGGCTTGTCTGACGAAAATTTTCAATTAGACCTTTTTTGTAGGGAATTTAATTTTATATAAAAGTAAGTCAAAATGAATTTTTTTTACTTCAATGTTTTGTCAGTTCTGACGCAAAACATGAAATTATGACTAAAAATCAAAATTAGCGATGATAGCCCTCTTAAAATTGATATTAAGGGCTCAAACTTTTACGAAAATTTTTTTTTGTCATTCTGAATGATATTCTCGATATATCTTTCAAAAAAAAAAAAATAGTCAATTTTTTTGGCCCAGTCTAATATACATATATACACTGCCGCTCATCTGAATAGGTTCACTGTTTTTCGTAACTTACTGTAAGACTCTCTTCATATATATGGCAATGACACGTCTGTGTTATGTATGTAATGAAAGAGCATTATGTTGCCCTTAGTTTGGGAGACAAAATTTTCACTTTAAGCTTACCGTTATTCTTACACGCTAGCTAAACTTAATTCATTAAGAAAAACTTACGTTTTTTTTGGCTCATCTGAATAGGTTCAAAAGCAAAACAATTATTTTTAATTGATGTGCGCGGGTGATGTGTACTGAAAGTTAAGTTTTTTGGTAAATCGAATTGTTTTAAACCATTTAACAAGGAAAATGGGTCGCGGAAAATTTTTAAACGCGAAGAAAAGGCAAAATAAAAGCATTTTCTGAATTAGGGCTAAGCCAAAGAAAAATCGTAACAAAAAAATGAAAAAAGCCAAAATTTAATGGGTAAGTATGTGCGGAACATCAAAAACTACAGGAAAAATATGAAAGTTGGAACTTAAAATGCCAAATCAATCACCAAAAGACCCGCAATCATAACAGCTGCTTCTAATTCGCATGATTTCGCGTCGAAAATTAGACTCAAAACTGGTGTTAAGTGTAGTTTGTCGACGGTGGAACGCGGTATTAAGAGTACTTAACATTTAAAAAGGAAAAAATACCGAAAAAACACATTTGAACGAAAAACGAAAAGAAAATCGTCTCCAACTTTGCAAAAAATATATGTCGTAGAAATCGCACTGGAGGCAAGTTATATTTTCAGATGAAAAAAATTCAATTTAGAGGGCCGAGATGGCTACAACTATTACTTTCATGACCTTCGTAAAGTAGAACATTATATAAACCGTCTGCATAGCTGTGAAGGCAGTGTCATGGTTTGGAAAGCAATTTCATATTATGGAACTTTTGAGCTGCAATTTCTTACTTCGCGAGTGAATGTCAATGTGTACAAAGGTGTGCTGGAAAAGGTCTTCCCACAAATCTCTGATCTTTTAGGACCAATACCATTGCCATTCCAGCATCATAATGCCCCTATCAATACAGCGAGCTCGGTAAAACAATGGATCGAGAAGCAAAATGTAGAGGTGTTGGTATGGCCTCCATACTCACCTGACCTTAACATAATTGAAAATGTTTGGGGACTTCTTTCCCGTAAGGTGTATGAGTCGGGAAGACAATATGAAGACAAGTTGTCCTTAATCGAGGGAATCAAGAAAGCGTGGGCAGAGATTTCGCTGCAATATCTAGAAAAACTGTATGACTCCATTCCAAATCCAATTTTTGAAACAATTTTAAAAAAAAAGGTGGCAATACACATTATTAATATGAATCTTTATGTCCCTACCTATTTAATGTGCAAAATTAATCATTTAATTACAGTTATTTTTCTTGTTTTCTTCCTTTTTTTGCTTTTGAACCTATTCAGATGAGTCAAAAAAAACGTTAGTTTTTCTTAATGAATTAAGTTTAGCTAGCGTGTAAGAATAACGGTAAGCTTAAAGAGAAATTTTTTTCTCCCAAACTAAGGGCAAAATAATGCTCTTTCATTACATACATAACACAGACGGGTCATTGCCATATATATGTAGAGTCTTACAGTAAGTTACGAAAAACAGTGAACCTATTCAGATGAGCGGCAGTGTACATATATGCAACAAAAATTATTGATAACAAACAAAATAGTTCTTTATTTTTCAAAATTCAAATATTAAGTGATCATTCTAATAATTTAATTTTTCTAACAAACTAAGTTTTGACAAAACAAAATACAGTTGTTACTATGCTATATAAAAGTAGTAGTTAGGTATAAAAAAAAAGAGAATTATAATAATTATGTTTATAATGAAAACGATGAGATGCTCTGTTTGGAGATGATGATGAGCATGAGATGCTGCTCGTATTTTATTGATGAAGACTGGTGTATATGATTATTGATTGATGTTGCGATGTAGCACGTAACTTGCGCGCCTGGCCTTAAGCCTAGTACGCAGATCGGGAAAAATTTTGTCTCCCATACATTTTTTTTCTGGGACAAATTTTGTCTCGGATATTTTTCCGAGTAGTACGCAGTTCGCGCGCAAAATTCATACTATTGTGAATTGCCCTACAAAATGTCTCCACTAAATTTTGCCAGGAAAAAGAATGATACAAGCATTATTTTGCGGGACAAATTTTGACAGCCACCGTATTTCCGAAAGTGTTTTTTGTCAAAACTGGTTTTATGTAAAAGGTGCTGATGCTTCTCTTGAAAGCATCAAGAGGAGATTCCAAAAAGGTATGAACGACTTTTGTAAGACAACCCCTTCTAGAGATACACTAGGCGTTTTTCTTTTTTAGCTCCGAGCGGGGCACTGAACTGTCAAAAAAAGAACTATGTTACTTTTTTAACCCAGAGCGCCCTGAGCGCTCAACTTGCATTTCTTTTTTAGCTCAGAGCTCGAACGGGGCTCGCTCGATGAGCTCGATAATAAATGACCGAGCAGACGGAGCAAAAAGCTGAGCGCGGCTAACTTCATTTAATTTTTTTGGAAGGGATGATAGTAAAAGAAAAAAAGAAATACAAAATCAAAACAATGGAAATGGCGGGCGAAGCTGGTTGTTCTCCCAGTGAAGGTAAGGAAAAATAAATATGTAATTATGAGCAGAGTATAATATTTCTTGTTTTCAAAGGGGTGAAGTGGACGAAACAGATGATGTTGTTCTTGATAGAATCATTAAAAAGGAACAAGTTGCGGATAGACACCGCAGTGAAAAAAATAGCGTTCCAGGAAATTTCGCTGGAGATAAATTTGGCATTTGGTTTACTTGAAAAATGATACAATGACAATTCGGTGCTCAGATGTGTTTCTTAATTAGCTCAGAGCGCTCAGGTCACGCTCGGTTCGGAGCGAGCTCTAAGCGCTCAGGCCCCGCTCTGTGCCCTGCTCGGGGCTAAAAAAGAAAAACGCCTACTACAAAACACATTAAATTAGATTTTATCTCTCCAAATTCAAACTTGCGCGAGATTTGGAAACGTTTTGTAGAGATTAAAATTGTAGAGATAAAATTTGTCTTGTCTCGATCTGCGTACTAGGCTTTAGATTTGACACTTCTTGGAAAGCCACAAGTAAATAATTTTGTGGGGGACTTGAAATTGAAACATTCATTATCTAACATACATTAACAATAATAATAAAAAGTTGTCCTCATACTTTAACAATCACTTGAAGCAATTTGAATGAACGAAGAAAATTCCATCGAATCCAATAGCTGAATTAAGTAGAATATAAGGAAGTCATAGAATGGTATGTAACTTTTCGTCTAGTTTCGTTCACTTTTGCTTTCGTGAAGTGCGCTTGCAATGTGTATTAATATTAAGAGTTGGTGAAATAGGAATAGAAGATAAATAGAGGTCTCATTGGTCGCGTTCAGGATTCACTTGGATACCCAGAAAATTAAATAGAAATATTCTGGCGGCAAATTTAGTGCAGAAAATCAATTTTTTTTTTCAATAATTATAACGGGTGGACCATCTAGTTGTTTCTTTTTAAATCATACGTTATTTTGACACTGGCAGCTGTTTTCCGCTCAAAATCTTAACAGAAAGTCAGTATGCAATCGACTTAACTTTGACTCTTCAACCATTCTTGAAAATGCGAAGAGTCTTCACCCATAAGGGTCATCCCCGCCACAAAATATATATTTCCTGCACTGCAGTGCAGGTCATTCGTATTTAACAGACACTGCATTTCCAATAACTATTTCGTCACTTCCATATTTCGTAAGTCTGCCCTCAATATAGTGCAGTGTACCTCCGTCATTCATTCATTCATTCAATTGTTTATATTTGACACTTCATTCTGTGTAGTACTGTGCTGACCCATATTTGCGGTGTTTGCTCTTGGTAGTGGATATTAGATATGCATTGCCAAGAACACTTGAAATACGTATGAATATTGTATATTAGTCAGCTATCAGGCAGAATGAGTGTACCTACTGATGACATGTTCATATGGAGATAAACATACGATTCGTCGATATTGTCGGTGGGCAAAAGAATCTTACGAAATAAATGAGAAACGATCATTATTATGGGAAGCAGATGGAAGCAGATTCGTGTGAAGAGAGACCACCATGGATGAATATGAGGTAGGATGATCTGTAGTGCGATCACTACAAGTATCAAACCTCCCCGGAACGAAATAAGTCCCTTTAAGCTTGAACAATGTTGGGAAATATTGAAAATTTATTTCCTAAGTGAGTGCTGTATAGCCTAAACAGTGCATTTTTGGAAAGAAGTTTTAAGCGAAATGAAGCACCTACCGCGCCTACTGTACGCAAGCTGAATAACACTCATGGTCCCCGTCGTCGTACGGTGGGCTCAGACAAGAATGTGGGTGCTGTAGCCGAGAGCTACAACAGTTCAACATTTCACGCACTAGCCCGAGGAGAATTCTGCACAAAGATCTCGAATTATTCGCTTACAAGGTCCATCCGTTTGAACGACTTTGAGTTCCATTATTAATGGGAATGTTTGCTCTTACTAATAAAGACATAATACATAGACAAAATTAAATTTTGTTCATTTTATTGCATTTTTAAAAAGAAAATTTTATTTGCCCCACCATTTATATATTACACAAAAAGAAAATGTGATTAATTGTATCATTATTAATTATTTATTTTAGGATTACTTGAGATTTTTTTTTTGACAACATTTGTTTTATCTTCAGATGTATTTTTACTCGGGATTACAATAATAAGCTCCCCAGATAGCTTTGGATAGAATTCTGAACGCAGCCATTACGTATACTCAAGTGGTATGGATGCACATTTGTTTTGGATAATGCTAGAAGAATGAGAAATTGAGCTGATTAAGGAATTCTCATTCATGTAGTTCAGCTAAAGTAAGAACCTTTTCCATCTTTGATTCTTTCGACTATTTTTTAATAAAAAAAAGTTTTTTAATAGAATAGCAAGAGAATACAGAATAAGGTGATTGAGGAAGAATATTTACGAGTAATAATGAAATATTCAAACTTAATAACTTATATAGTTTTGATTATTAAATGCTCAAATATTTTTGAAACGAATTATGATAGATTTTATTTTCATAATAGGTGCGTTATATTATCTATACTCGTATATATGTATATGGATGAATATGGACCTGGATTCATTTTTAAAACGTTTTACAAAAACAATTTGGGATTGTGCTCTATCTGTATCTATTTCAAAGATCCAACTTGACTTTTAAATACTTCGAACAATCTTCTTCTCAGTCCATAGTTTTCTATCATTTTGTCATTTTTGAAA
The DNA here is from genome assembly GCA_963931855.1 of Philhelius festivus. Classification (NCBI taxonomy): domain Eukaryota; kingdom Metazoa; phylum Arthropoda; class Insecta; order Diptera; family Syrphidae; genus Philhelius; species Philhelius festivus. The sequence continues at coordinate 172,965,122 of OZ007555.1, forward strand.
ACGTTTGAATTTATAAATGTTAGAAATCCCATTTTTTTATAGAACTTTAGTCGTGTTTTTTAATAACACGTGACTGCGATATCAGATTCGATGTGAAATACATATACATATGCAGTCAACAAGATAAATTACACTCATCAATTCAATTTGGTTTTATTGAATATACTATTTACAATTTGGCTTACAACTAATAAGATACTACATATGTATGAAAATTTACATTTGCTGGCTCATAGGGGGCCTAACTGTATACAGTGACTTAAGTTTAATTATTTTTATATAAAATTTACATGACGAACAGGATGTTCATTCCTGGTTGTCAGTGCAAATTACACTCATAGTCTTTGATGAATCGTTCACAGGTTGTGATTTTCTACTCACATGTTAGAAATCACCAGTCGTAATTTTTTCCCTTCTTTATTTTCACGCCAGTTTTCATAAAAATGAAAATTTTTCGTTTGCATCATAAACTTGAACACCTAAAAGCACTGCATTGAGCTCTATGTGTCCGATACAATAGGTACTTTTTATGGCAAGAGATATCCTTAAAGGATTTGTCACTTCTTTTATTATTAAATTTTATTATTTTATTTCTAGTGGGACAAAACATGTAACGGGTGCTTTAATAAAGACGGGTAGGTGTTGAAATGGAATAAAACAAGCTGTGTGTGAGGTATTATTTTTTTTTAATTTGAAAGGCCAATGTGTTGAATATGACATTGTTTAAATGTTCGCCTCGGCTTCTTAAGGTGGTACGGATCCGAGTGATCCAATTTTAAATGACTTTCCGGCTGAAATTGAGCGATGGCCTGTGTGAGGTTCACCTTAAGAGTATCGGTCAATTGTGGCTTATTCGTATAGACCTGCGACTTTAGGAGTCTAGCGGGGTCAAATCGCTTGAACTTGGTCACCTCTGCGAGAGGTATAACCTTAACTTTAAATCATTCATGCAGAATGTCAATCGTGTTGTCAGCTGTGTGGCACGTAGTGCCGTCCAACGTCCAACGGCCAACAAACGTTGAAGAGTCGACTGTGAAGGACCACCACGTCTACCGTAAAATGGGCGCAACCCGCGCAACGAACTCCTATTCTCAAAAAGAGGCTGGGTGCGACCCACACTGATAACTTCCCATTTGTGGTCTTGAAAACTTGTAATAATTACGAAGGTTGGTACGAGTAGGTACATATTATATACTGAATTATAGATTTCCGTGCTTTTTAATATTATATTATAGAAATTACTTTATTATTTCGGTTCCAAACATTTTAATTGAAAAAAAATTAAAAACGAAATATTCAAATATAAAAGACTAGCCGACCCGTACTCGCGTTGCTTCGCAAATTGTAATTACGAATATTTTCTTAATATATTAATATTAGCATATGAAAACATTTCTCAATGGGATTGAGCATATTTAATTTATTAATTTTATTTTATATGTATAACATACCGTATCGAATTAGATTCTCTTTCACACTTGAAAAAAAGAGCTTATTCATGTTTGTGCATATTATAAATATAACAATATAGAAAATAATAAAATTTATTTCAAATAAACGGGTTGACTACTTTCTGAGATCATTCAACCCAAACTTTAAAATGGTTTCGCTTTTAAAGAATAATTCATGTGCACGGCACTGTAGTCAATTGAATGTCCGTTTTTGTCACCCAAAATGCTATTGAGTGTATTCAAGTAACTTAAAAAATAAAATGCACGACTGGATCGCACAAACTTGCTCTTATGTAAAAGTACTTTGGAATTACAATACATTTTATAAATATAAAACATGGATTTAATGAGATAAAAATGTTCAAATGTAGGGAATTGTCGTCTGATTAATCTTTTTAATATTTAAGTAATTTTGTATATGATAAATTTCCTTAAAATTTTGCGAGAACAAAATTTGGGATGCCAAATTTTAAGTATTAGGTAGTATAGATTTTAGAAATAGTTTTTTTTCGAATATTTTTATATAGGTATCTACAATATAATTTTAAACTTAAGGGGGCTCCTATTGAAAATTTTTGGTTAAAATCGTTGGAGCTCTTGATGAAAAAGTCAAAAAATTAAAAAAACGGTTCTATGACAGGTACCGTTAATAACATTTCCCCCAAACATTTTTTTTACCAAAATGTATTCCGTGTCCATAATATCACACCTATTTTTTTTTTATCAAAATCGTTAGAGATAAATAAGATTATATGCATTCCGGGTTTTAGAGCTAAAAAAAAATTCAATTTCTCCTCTAGGGAATCACCGAAGACCCTTAAGTACCGAGTTTGAAGAAAATAGCTCCAGTGGCTTAGGCTCTAGATCGAGGTACAGACATACAGGCATACGGAAATACAGGCATACAGACAAACAGACGGAATCGTCGGACCCACTTTATTCGTCTTCCTCTTCGCTATCATCGTAATGTCAACTTTGATCAAAATCTCGAGTTCGATTTTTTTTTCAAATGCAGAACTTGCCCTATAGTTAGTACCTATTACCTATATCGCAAGTAAAAAGAGCCCACCCCCACATTGCTCAGCGATGTGACGATAGAATTAGAGAAACAAAAAAATGTGTGTGTTCGGTTAGTTTGATAAACTATACAATACAGAAAAATTGAATATTATGTAGCATGTAGGTCAGCGTTGCCGGAAAAATAAATTTGAAAGTGCCAATGCTGACAACAGAAAGTGCCATTTTGGGCCCCTGGGTGCCTTCAACAAAAATATTTAAATATATTGTATACCTTATTAAACAAATAGATATACTACTTACTTATCCTTCTTGTATTGTAATTTGTAACACAGAATACTATAGCACAGACACAATTATTGTAGGAACAAAAACAATCGGGGAATTACCTAAATTCGCAAACAAAACAACAAACAAATTGAAAACAGTACACGTTGTGGATATTTTGACATTTGTTCCAGGTTGTTACAATTCAATGCGTTCAGTGCCTATAAAGGTAAATGTTGTTTACACGTCCTATGAAATATTTTATATTTTATTTTTAACATTGCATTTTCGTAGAGTGCCATTTAAAGCGTTTGAGTGCCACAGTGCCATTTAAATTAAAAAGTGCCAAAAGTGCACGATAGTGCCATTTCGGCAACGCTGATGTAGGTAGGTAGATAAGAGAAAAAACGTACCTAACTATTGAATGGAACAGATATTAAGAGAGAGAGAGCATGGGAATGGGAAGAAAAGAAAATTTAAAATGTTGGAATGATAATGACATGGAACAAAGCAGCTACCTCGCGATTGTGATGAAATCTAATTCCTGGATAAAATAAATTCAAAAAGTTTATAATTTTATAATTTGTTTTTATTTATTTCTCAGGTTGTATGTGTAACTAAGAAGTGATTTTGGGCTTAAAATTTGCGCAACAATATTGACTTAATGAAGCAATGATAATCTTTGTCGATTATTGTATAGGTTTTAAGATATGAGTGGTTGTATAAGTCAACTAATGAAAAGAAATGGACAAAAAATGTAAAATTCATAATATTTAAGTTTGACAAATTATTAATGAAAAAAAATAGTAGCCATAAACACTCTTATAACAATATAAAAAATAATAAAATTTATTTCAAATGAATCGGTTGACTACTTTCTGAGATCGTGCGTATCAAACTTTAAAATGGTTTCGCTTTTGTATAGATATGGTTTGGTTATTGATGGAAGTGTACTTACAAAATATATCCGCTCTAAAACTAGATTTATGTCAAATATAAAATAAATTGTATTATGTATAAAATTAAATAATTGCAAAGTCAATATCATTGCTCGTTCTCAAGATATTCTAGTCGAAAAACAAATATTACCACTTTTTAGTAGATTTTTTTATATTTTTGTTAAAACTGTCAATTCGATACTTGTCAAAATTTAACCATATGTTAATAATTGTATTATGTCGATACCTTCCCGTAAGAATGTACTAAGCGACACTTTTTCCGAAAATGACTTTTTGATGAGGAAATATAATATATGTTAAGGGCCACGTTTTGGCCTGGGTTTCGCCAACGAACTTTCTTCGTTTTTTTCGTTTCCTGAACAATTTTAGAAATGTCGCTTAGTATACATTCTTACGGGAAGGTATCGATGTATAAAACAACATACTTTAGAAGGCACTGTCGGAGTTTATTCCCAAGAAATTCGACTTGAAATACAATTTTAACTAGTTTTGACTAGAATTTTTAATAGTTCTTTTATTAAAAAAAAAAACTATTAATTCAATATTTGTCAACATTTTACCAATTGTACAAAATTATACTATGTATAAAATAAACTAAATTAGAAGTCAATATCACTACTAGTTCTCGAGAAACTTGAGTCGAAAAACAATTTTTACCAATTTTCAATAGAATTTTATATAGTTTTTTTATTTTTTGTAAGAAAACTGTAAACTGATTTTTTTTGAAATTTTCACCAGTTGTCAAACACATTATTTTTCGTAAAATAAAATTATTTTGAGTTTCAAATTGTTTTCCGTTCTTAGAATATCTGGGTTATGAAATTTTTTTTTCAGTTTTTTGTATTTAAAAAAATAACGGTATGTTCATTTTTTTCCAAATTCATACCAAATCTGTATGACCTTATAATGAGTACATTAAATTTTATTTAAAATCAATAGCATTATTTTTTCTTGAGATATTTGAAACTAACCAAAATTTTTACTTTTTTTTTAAACCGTTATAGTGAAAAAACTACTCACTGAATTTTAATAAACGCCCTTTCAGCCTATTTCGAAGTTATTATCTATTAAACAAAACTTATTTGAAGTCGATATCTTTACTCGTTCTTGAGATATCGACGACGAAAAATGGTACGAGAACGTACGGACGTACGAACGTACGAACGTACGTACACACACACACACAGACATCTCTCTAAAAATGATTGATATAGCCTCTAGGGACCTTGAAACGTCGAGAAATGTCAAAAATTCCAATTTGACAAATCGCACCGATTACAATAACTCCCTATGGGAAGTTAAAAATAAAGCCAATTCAAAAACCCTTTATAAGCATTTTGATAAAATAAAATAAATGTTTTAAAAGTTCTTAAATTTAAAAAAAAAGTACAAACCCTATTGAATAAAAACTTAAAAGCGATATGAAAAGTTAATACAATTTCTATGCACTATCTTCGTTATAAAAATAAAATAATTAAAATGCTTTGTAACAGAATGTTTTAGTCATAAAATCGGATCTTCCTGTTATAACACTACAAATACTTCCGCTTATAAAAGTTGACGAGAAATATAAGTTTCGAATACTAAACATGTGTAACCTTGTGAAGACTCGTTTTAGCTTGAAAAAAAACTGCAATATAACAATCTCGTTAAAATCTTTATTAAGAAGGAAATGATTGAGATACAAACACAATTTTGACCTGAGAATTCATTACAAGTTATACAAAAACAAATGATAGTTATGAAGCGAAAAGGTTAATGTCCCGCTAAAAACAAAAGCTTTAAATATAAATCCGTTTGTCTTCAATTAAGGTTAATAACTTGCACAGTCTTGTTATTGTCATTTGTAATTCCATTCACATAATATGCGTCATTTCGTACTTACATTAAATATAGGTTGAATACACTAAAGCTACCTGATCACAAAACTTTTTATGTTTTCTGTTCAGCCTAAAGTACGTTTTATTACTTGAAGAGTTAAATTTAAAGCAAGCAGATTATCTGATGATGGTTTTTAATTTTCAAATCACGTTCAATGACAACATGAACAAGGGCGCGGATTAAGTTTTTACTATGATAATGCTACAGTTTATAGGCCTTTTCCAGACATCAAACTAGGTTTAAGACCTTAAAATACTCTAAAGCAATCGAAAGTAGAATACTTAAAACCGACTTCTTTTGTACTTGATATTTCAAAGGCATTTGATTCAGTTTAGCATCAAACTCTATTATAGAAAATGCGTGCCTTTGGTATCAATGAATTTCTTCTTCTTTGGATTAGAAATTACGTTTCGGACAGTTCACTACAAGTAGTATTGGACGGTTTCAAATGTGATATTCACAAAATAAACGCTGGTGCGCCCCAGGGTTCCGTTTTGTCTCCGGCACTCTTCCTTATGTTCATAAATGATCTTTTTTTCTGAAACTTCTAATCCTCTTAATTGTTTCGCTGACGACAGTACCCTCAGCTTTTCATATTCCTTTTAAGATTCACATCCCTGTCCTTTGGATGTGGACAACGGCAGCGTATGATAAGCTCATTAAATTCTGATCTTAACAGCATTGTCCAATGGGGAATCTAAAACCGTACAGAATTTAATGCTTCGAAGACTTAATGTTGTTTATTATCGCTAACCCTCCCAAAATGCTACTTTCTATGAGTGGCACTTGCATCGAGGAGACTGAACAGCTTTCAGTTCGAGGTATGTGCATCGCAGACAATCTTTTGTGGAATAATCGCATATTTGACGTCGCCAAAAACGCTGTTAAGTGTTTAGGTTTTCTCTGCCGATGCACGAAATTTTTTACCCCTTCTGATCTGGGAAGGTGCTCCAAAAACCCACTTAAGTCTCTTGGACAGAATTAAAAAGAGAGCTATAAAAATGATAGGCGACCGTTGCCTAACTGAAAAATGTGTATCTCTTAAGCACCTCCGCAATGTTTCATGTCTATCATTATTTTACCACTATTTTCATAAACAGTGCTCTACTGAAATAGCCAGTTGCTTCTAGGAATGTGCATCAGTTTGCCCTTAGTCAAATTTCCGACGTACTGACAAGTACAGAGATTTTTTTTTTTAGCCGCACTACACGAATGTAGAATGCTTTACTCGGCTCAAGATTTCCCACTCATTGCAATGTGCAGACATTCAAAACCAATGTGCATCGGTTTCTCCTATTTTATCCCATCCTACTTTTCTAATTGCTCGCACTGTGTTTAACATTATAAGGTTATTGAGTTTGCATTAGTTGTTAGATTTTCAAAATAAATCGAAATGGCTAATCAAAGTTTTGCAAATAATAATAATAAAAAAATAGTCTAACCAAGGACTTGTTCAGTGATAAGAAAACTTACATGGAACTTGGTCAAGATCTCAAGTAATCAATTTTTTATTAAATAAAAAGTCAATGATTTTAATATATTCATCTGTCAATTGACGTGATAAGAACTTGGTCAAAATGATGTCATATTTTTGTATTGATAAAACTGAACATTGACATTATCTATTTAAAAAAAAAAAAATAAAGAAACGATGTGAAGATTCACTAAAACCAAAAGATCAACAATTATTCAACTACAGTGAAAGCTCTACTTGCGGACAGCTCCATTAAGCGGACAGCTCCCTTAAACGGACACATTTTCGGGAACGAACTTCTTTTTCGAAAATCTCATACAAATAACTTTCCTATAAACGGACACTCTCATAAACGGACGCGGACACGTTTTCTTGCCCATTTTAGATAGAAAACCTCCCATACGCGGACACATTATTTTATTTAGGGATTATTTTTTCTCAAAAATGTAACGGAAAAGAACAGCAGATCTGTTCTAAGTACAGTTTATGTTTAATACTTAAGTAAATCTATAGAAAATCTGCGATAACCGGACGCGAAGCTCTAATAACTGGACAGTGCGATGTTATGTTATGTTGAAAGGTTATTAGGAGATTTCCCGATTTAATTACTGGGGGTAGTTGGTGTAATTTTGAGAGGTTATGGTTCCCTTTTTTCATCGCGATTCGTTTTTACACATGTCATTTCCTTTCCTTCAGCTACTGATTCATCACACTCAAAAGTTTTTTGTATACCCTTAATATGTCAGAGACATAGTTTGAGCAATAGAAAAAAGGGGAGGGGTCAGAAAGGAGGTGTCGGTGTACATTGGTTTTGAATTTTTGAACATAGCAATGACTGGGAAAGACAGCGTGATAAGGAATTCCACATTAGCGTAGTACGGCTGAAGAACGAATCTCTGTACTTCACAGTACGTCCGAAGTTGGGCTCTAGGGTAAACTGATGGGCATTCCTAGAAGTGCGAATATTACGGTTGAATTGTTTAAGAGGAGGAATGCAGATGGCTATTTCACTAGAGCATAGTCCGTTAAAATAACGGTAAAAAAGGGTGAGGCAAGAAAATTTGTAAAATTGCCAATGCATTGGGCAACAAAAACTTATTGGTTCGGGCTTTGGCAAAAAGATTTGTTTTTTTTTTCCAGCCACGACATGAAATATTTTATCTATGCAAAGTTTTTTAGATTTAATATTGGATAAACACAAGCTGCAGAGATTTCAAGAAATAAAGAAGATGTTCGTGGAAAATGGCAAGGTAGATCGTAGATCCAATATTAATCAGAATTAATATGAAGTTAAAAAAAAAGTTTGTTTTATGGCTTTCCCTTAACCGGACAGCTCTCGTAACCGGACAAAAATTGGGGGACCATGAGTGTCCGCTTATTAGAGCTTTCACTGTACATAATATACTTAAGTTGCAGGTAGAAAAAAGCTGGTTTGGTAGGTTTCCCTTAAAGTTCATCGTGTGTATGCTATTCGGTTGCAAAATGAATTTTTTTTTGCTGTGACTTTAGTACAAGAATAGGACGGCCTTGATGGTTTCCCATAAAATACTTTCGAAACGAGTTTCACAACTTAAATTTTACAAGAGTATTGGTCATTCATAAATTAAAGCAGTTGGATAAAAGCCGCTGGAGCAAATCAAAAAAAAAAAAAAGCTGCACCAACTCGAGAATTTCTCTTTTAAAATTAATTTGCCAGCGATTACATTTTTTAGCTGCGCAAAAATCCGATAATAAAATCATTGTATCTCGGCTATATAAAGAAATAAACATTCCTTATAAATGCAGTTGTGCAAGATTTTTTTGGTATGAGTTCTACTGACTGAGTAATTGCATCAAACTAAAATCTACCAGTTGTAGAATGTGCCCGCAATGGTGGCGGTGATGGAGTGAAAGGTGGGTGCGAACTGTCGTCATGTAAAATGAGATACTAGATTACTGAGTCAAAGGAAAAAAAAAACTGGTGCACACAATCAGCAGTTTAGTTTTTTAAAGGCTTTATGTCTCTATAATAGATATTCTATACAATCAACTCATTTAGTAGATACTATTGAATTTAAAATGGCTTTTTATGGCGCATGAATTGCCATCCGGGTCCATCATCATCATGAAATTAGTCAACAGTTAGGAATATTGGCAATGTGCTTTTCATCACAATTTAAAACTGTCAGATGTGACAGTTTATCTGATTTATTAATGCTTTGTAAATGAGCTGCGAACTACCTTTTAAATGATAAATTAAATGTTTTTTCGTTGTATTCACAACAGAGAAGTTGCGACTTATTTTGTTAAAATAAATTGCGTCGCGACTCACTAAGTACTTAAGGGCAAGTTTTGGTGCCGTCAAAAATATCGTGATTTTGATGAAACTTGACATTACGTTTTTAGAGAACACAAAAAAGTGAACCAGGACCTAGTGACTGACAACTCTCAAGCATTCCTCTGTGCGTGTTACCGTTGCTTATAGCAGCTAAACTAGACGTGCTAGATAAATTCTGCTTACATATTTAGATTTAGCGCGTCGATATGTATAAATTCCACATAAAGATTTGTTTGCTCTTATTTTGATGCCGACCAGTGTTATCAGCTCAAGAAATATCTTAACGAACGAAAGCTTCTCAATGACCGCCAGTATATGGCTTCCGTAGCAATAAGTTCCCTGGTGGTTTATCTCACCGAACAGAGGCACAAATCTTTATATCGTTTTGGAGAAAGTAGGATTATTGCTCTTGAAATTACAAAAGCATTTGATAGAGTTTGGCATGGAACTCTTTTATCGAAAATGCATGTATTTGGTATTGATGAATATCTTTTTCGTTGGATTAGACGTTACCTTTCGAACCGCTTTATAAAAGTTGTATTGGATGGTTTCAAGCCTTTTACTTAGAAATTAAAAGCTGGTGTGTCCCAAGGCTCCGTTTGGTTTCCGATTTTTTTTTATATTCATTAATGATCTTTTGTTTGAATCTACTAATCCATAAAATTATTTTGCTGACGACAGTACTCTTATATTCGTTTCCAGATTTACATTCTTGACCTTCGAATGTGAGTTTACAGCAGCGGCGTATTATAAGCTCATTGAACTCCGATCTTGATACATTGTCAAATGGGGAACCATAAATCGCGTAGACTTTAATAAAACTCAAAATGTCTCCTGTCGTTAAAGCTGAACCTACCTATGCCGCTATCCATGGACGACGTGCGCTGTCAAAAACGATTCTAAGTATTTATGTTCCCTTCGATCTTGCACTAAATTGTTTACCCCAAATGATCCGGCTGTAATCTTTTAAACCCATATTCTTCCAAAGCTCGAGTACAATTCTGATATTTGGGCAGGTGCTCCTATAACCCGCTTGACAGAATGGTTCTTCTTGCGTTTCATTATTTAATCGTTATTTTTATAAGCAATGTTCTAATGAAGTAGCCAGATGCATTCCTCCCCTTAAAAAATTCAAACCTAATCCTCACACTTCAGGAAATGTCCATCAATACCTTAATTCTCCATCACATAACTTTGAAGACTCTTTTTTGAATGCTTCTCATGCCCTCACTCTTTTGCAATCTGTGTTTAGAGAAAAGCGTACCGACATTACTGCCTTTTTGACAGATGTTTATAAAATTCAATCTACTTTTCTTTAACTGCAAGATTTTTCTCGAGCATTTGATACCGTTGATTTTACACTATTCTTTACAATTAACTCTTAAATAGATTTGATTTTTTTATCGTCTGCCACTAAACTTCTGTTTTCCTATCTAACTGCTCGCCAAAAAGCATACTGTATACTGTCACCAATACTGTTCCTGTTGGTAATAAGTGATGTGCTGCATGCAGCCTTGTGGACTTTAAATGGAGGAATTCAGTGGAATCTTCTATCACACCTGAAACATCTAGATTACGCGGATGACGTGTGCTTACTCTCCCATAGGATCATGGATCTCCATCAAATGACAACAAGGGTGGAGAGAGAAGCCGAAGCCGTCGGGCTTAAGATCAATACGGCAAAAACTAAAAGGATCAGCCTTGGAACTTCCTCATCTACTCAAATAGATATTTCTGGACAACCAGTAGAAACGGTAGAGAGTTTTCAATACCTTGGGAGTATTGTCTCTACTGATGGCAGGACCGAACTAGATATAACCAGCCGAATCGGGAAAGCAAAGGCTGCGTTCGGAATGCTGTCTAAAATATGGAGAAACAACTCTATAAGCCTAAAAACCAAGCTACGACTGTTCCGCTCCAATGTAGAATTCGTGCTTCTCTATGGATGCAGTACACACTGTCACAAGAAAGCTAGAAACGTTCGTAAATAGATGTCTGCGAAACATCTTGCGGATTTTCTGGCCTAACCGTATCTCCAATGATGAACTTCATGCGAGGACAGGTCAGGAACCCATTGACTCTATAATACGAAAACGTAAGTGGCAGTGGATTGGACATACGCTTCGAAAAGGTCACGAGTGCATTGCGAGTCAAGCGATGCCCCGCAAGGGGAACCATACGGACGTAATAGGTCCGAGGACTTAAGTAAGTAAGAAAAAAATAAGTTGTTAAGAACATTTAAAATTTCTTTTGCTCCCAGGCATCTTTTTTTATCTAAAGATTGTTTAACAGATGTTCTAGTAATTATTTTTTTTTGTTTCAGAAGTATACTACATCAGTTTGATAAAGAAAAAATAGAACAAAGAAATACCGAAGAATGTCCTAAATCAGATTTTTATTATTGTTATCATCAGTCACCTAAATAAAATTTATTATCAATTCAATTAATCGAAAAGGTTTCTGCGTGAACATTAACGGTTCATTGATTCTATCAGTAGAGTGGTGGAGTCAAACGATTTCGTGTGTCGGGTTTTAAATACTTCAGATAAGAGATAACGTCAAAATGCACTTTGATTTCATTTAACAAACAAGTTATTAGCGCCACTTTTTAATATACATAATGTCAATCATAAAGCTACATGATAAAGATACGATACGTGACTATCAAAACTAATGGCGCAAAAATTTAAACAACCTCTTATTAAGGGCTTAGCAATTTTAAACCCTTTTTTTTCGTTTTGCTAACTAGTAAATTACTAATTGCCTTTTATTAAAACAGGTGCATCTGAACACGTCCAAGCAATGACAGTTTGTGAAAAAATCTGAGAAACAGACCCAATAATTTGACTTATCAGATGTCAAATTGACAACCTACAATTTATTTTGTAATTCGTATATTTGTGGCATCTCATCAATTTATGTTTGTGTTTATGTAGTGCCCAGCCATAATAGGTGCCACAACCCTTGCAGGTCGCTTTATTTGTACATGTGTACAATTATTTTATTTACTTTTAAAAACAATTGGCTCACGAATCATAAAAAAAACACAATTTAACTTTTTCAAATAAAATTTGCAACACATTTTTTTCGAGTAAAATTACAGAATTCATATGGATTTAGAAAATTACTAAAAGTTAAAGTACCCTGTTTGTGATTTTAACTTTAGTTAAATGTTAAGAGATAGTAATATGTTAAAATCGTTTAAAATTAGCAAAATCCTTAGTAATTTACTAAAATGGCTTTAACATATTACTAAATCGTTTAAAATTTTGCGCCAATGTTTCGAATGCAAGAACCCATAAGCAATTAAAAAATGCACGACCCCACATACTTTACAGTAAAATAATTTATGATTCACTCTTTTATATTGTGCTCGAAGGAATAAAGATACATGGGTGTGAAAGCTATTCTTGCCACTGCGAGTCAAACGAATTGCTGATTATATTCGGAGATCCAAACTATATGTTATAATAAAAAAAACACTTCTTAATCCTGCATGTGAAAGAGCAGGCCTTTCATTTTAGTCTGAACACAGAACTAGGAAGGCGATTGGCATCGTGTTGGAAAGCCTTAACGGCTACAATTATTACTTCCACTATCTACGAAAAGAAAAACATAAAATAAGCAGTTTCCATTATGCGAGGATGGGAACCTGCGAATAACTTTTTTCTTTCTTCGAAAATGAATGCAAATTCGTAGGGATGTGTACCTACTTGAAAAAGCGTTTTCACATTTTTCTAACACCTTTCAAGAAAAGTTACGAAATCATTCTTAACTAGGGTGAAAGTAATTTTTATTAATTTTGTAATTAATTTATTTAAATAATGTAGATATATAATTATGTATTTTTTAATTTTCCTTTTATTTTTACAACTTATCTTTTTGTTTTATTAAGTTTGATTCATTGCACCTATTCTGTTCTTTGCTTTTAATATGAAAGTACAGAGTAGGCCATCTAGTGGTTTATTTTTAAATCATAGGTTATTTTGACACTGACAGCTGTTTCCCTCTCGAAATCTTGCCAGTATCATACCTCCGCGAAACGAAATTAATGGCTTTAAGCTTGAACAACCTTAGGAAATATTGAAAACTCATCTCTAAAGTGAGTGCTCTGTGGCTCAAAACACTGCGTTTTTTTGAAAAGAAGTTTTGGCCGAAATGAAGCACACACTGCGCCTGATGCACGCAAGTTTGTGCAAGAAGTTCGTTAGATTGGTATGCTAGTGGATAACACTCACGGTCCCCTTCGTCGTACAGACGATAATGTGTTTGCTGTTAATTCACGAACATCAACTCGCCATCGATCTCACTAGCACAAAGATCTCGGATTATTCGCATACAAAGTCCAATTAACTCAGTAATTGAAGGCGCACGACCATCCGCTTGAACGACGCTGTGTCCCTTAGGCTGGAAACACACCGGATAAAGCAAAACATGTTTTTTTGTTGCGTGAAACAAGAGAACATTGTTTCTTATGAGACTAAACACACCAAAGAAAACGAATTGTTACGATGGTGGTTGTCGAAAATACATGTTATTGTATACGCGCAACACACACCGAATGCAACAAAACTGTTTCGAACAAGGGTCGTTGACGATAATTGCATACTTTCTTATGGCGCAACGCACACCAAATGAAACAAAACATAAAAACAAAAGCAAAACAGAAAAACATGTTTCGTTGCCGATAGCTGACCTATTTTTTTTTTGCAAAACAAAATTTTGACTCCGTTGTTTTTATTTTCTTCTTTCGTTGCACTTTACAGATTTATTTGCTTCTACGTTTACTCTATGCGCAAATTTTAAATAAATTTGAAATATGTAGATGGAGAGAAGTTCATTTTTTTTTAATTAAGGCCCTATCTATAATTATAAAGATATTCCTTATCCCATATGCCAATAAACTTACTATTGATAAGCTGTGGATTGCTACTTCCTACTATGACATTTGAAGATTGGCAAGCTTTTCTCTTTTCATATAAATAAACACATAATGTCTGTTTTGTAAACACAAAATTGTTATTTGTGTTTACTTGCCGTAGAGTTATAATCTTTCACCCGGAGTTAAGCTTTTACGATAGTTCGTATTTTGTTTCATTTTAACGCACACCAAACGAAACAAAAAAACGAAACGTTTTGTTTTGTTTTATTCTGTTTCGCTTGGTGTGTGTTCAAATAAAAAATGTTTTTTTTTTGACTATCGAATAAAAAACGTTTTGCTTTATCCGGTGTGTTTTCAGCCTAAGAAAAAAGTTGTTTTTATTATTTCTATTTTATTTTTATTTTTTTTTCAAAAATTTATACATACAAACATCTGTTTTTTTAATATTTGACTAAATATATAAAGGCATTGAATACTAAAAATAAAAATAGCATTTTATTGCCTAAAATTTTGCAAAAGATCCACTTATACATTTTTTCACTTTTTTTAATTTGGTGTTGAAAAATTTAATTTTAACGCTCTAGCGTGATACATCTTATGCAAAACACTAAGTACAAACAACATGCAACTATCCATACAATTTAATTAAATCTAGGCCTTGATTAGATACCCCGTTTTTTTTTTGCTTAGTGTAACAAGGCACTTCTTCATTGTAAGGCCATCAAGTTAAGCTATACGGGTTTATCTGTTGTAAATATGTAAATGACACTTAAGTCGTAAGTCCATGAGGCTAGAGCTTAGATAATTTAAGAAATTAATCCGTAAATTATATTTACACTTTCATTTATAAAAAAATAATAAATAAATCAAACTCAGTTTATTACATAAATATGTACATATATCTAACTCCGCAATGATATTAGCTTCATGTTAACAATGCAGACAAAAATTAATATCGAAAGGACTTTCAGTTTACACAAAATTCAAAATGATATTCATGATGCTCTATTAAGAATCCAATTATTGAAGGTCAATTGTTAGGCCATAAACTTAACTTTATTTATAGCCTCCAGTTTGACAAGAAAAATTAAATTTATTTTTATTATCCATTATCCGAATAAATGTTAGTTTAAAAAAAAATATGAACAGTCAATAAACTATGTATATAAGCAATCGCCTTTTTGTCTTGCTAATCCCACTGTCATTTATGGCTTTGCCTACCAATACGAGCACAATGACCACCAGTTATCATCAAGGTTGGTGGAAACGCTGCCGCTGCCATTCGGATTCGGATTCGGTTCGAATAGAAAGGAAATTAAGTATAGGATTAAAAATAAAGTTAAACTAAAACCACTGCAGTCAGAGCGTTAATTTTTATGGTTAAGTTTCATTTATAACCACAACCACCATCTCTAACTAAAGTGGTGAATAAAATTCAATCCGATACCTGGACATACATATGTATGTGTGATGTTTATTTATTCACTATACTCGTAGGTTGATGAACTCACAGTACATTTGATACTTAATATCCCATTGTGTATGTAGTATTTAAATGTATTTTGTTTAATTTATTTGTGTGATTTAATTAAAGGAATTGATTACATTGGAGTGATGAAAGTTTGTAAGAGTGGCTGAGTTCGTAATTGCAAAATTGCCGCAGTCCTGCACAAATTGCGTTCATAATTGTAAACAAACAGCATCATCTCTGCATGAGCATGGCAACATTTGTGTTCATAAAAGTAAACTTACAGTCAACATGCGGTCAATTTGGCATTTGTTTTTTTTATGTTGCTGAATTTGCAGGAAAATGGCAGAGGATCTAATGTGAGTAATTTTTTTTTTTGAAATTAATTTATAATCGTACAAATATTGATTTGTACATCTTTGATAATAAATTAATAACTATCCATCCACAGGATTGAATACGAGGCCAAAATCTGGTACGATGCTGATATCGAACTAATTTGGCAATTATGAACTCATTTTTAACAAAGTAGGATGACTTACATGCTGTTGTAATTGTGTTCATAAATGTATTCGAAGCATGTTTTAGACAGGGCAGGGGCAACAAACATTGCAATTACGAACTCAGCCAGTATTGCACAGAGTATTGCACTGCAATTCAAAGTGAAGGTAGATCAGTCACGTTGAATAAGGTACACAGCATGTTAAGATAATATAAATGCAAATTTTCGACATTAAACGGTTTAAGCTTTCACATTGCTATAGACGGAATGTTAGCTGTATAGCACTTTAAAAATCAACTTATTTAATAATGAATCAATGAAGAATATTTTTACAGAATTCGATGGATTTCATAGCACCCTGTAATGTAAAAGAAGGATGTATTATACTTCAACTTCTAGACACTACTCAAATTGATTGGAGAAGTAGAAGACTTAGGCTGGTATTCACCGAGCGCTCATAACTTAAGAAGCTCATAAACCTATTCACCAAGCAATATTAGTGAAGATCTACGAGCGCTCGTACGTTTAGGAGTGGTACCGATCCCGACCACTCCTAAACTTACGAGATGTTTACGATTATGCATTTCTAATGAGATGTCCTTGTTAACTTTATACACTAAAATCAGACAACCAACCGCTTAAAAAGTCAACAGCCAAGTAAATAAGAAGCTTCCATTGAAATAATGTAACGAAATAAAGACGTTGCATTTGTATGTACTGCTTGCAATGTTTTTAAATGCGAAAACCTTAGAATAATAAAACTTTTATAACGTCAAAAACAGGTATCATTAATCTAATGTCGATTTCCTTTTACACTAGGTATTTAAGGGATTGCGATCCCTTGTCAAATTTTGTCTTTTTAGTGTGGGTATTTCGTATACATGTAAATCCCTCTCCAAATACGGATTCGAAGGATTTGATCTCTGTCAAAAAAAATCGATTTTTTTGGTGTGAAGGAACGTAAAATCTGTGGTACTCGTAAAAGTCAAAATTTGACAAGGGATCGCAATCCCTAAAATCCCTAGTGTAAAAGGAAATCGACATAAGTGTTTGACAGTTGAAAAGTACCTATATAAGATTACTTTGGCATAGAAATGTCAATTTGACTTCATAGTAGGAGATTAAATCCTCAGTAAAAAAAAAAGGAGAAACATTACGCATTGCTTTCCTAAACTGAAGAGTAATGGATCGTTTTATTAATTCAATATCAACAGTTTCTTCATTGATTGGAATTGGGATGTCGTCTGGCCCAGCCAAGTTAATCGGTCTTAATAATGCCAGTTAAGCATCTGCTTTAAGCACGTAATATCAATACTCAATATACATCATAATTTGCCTTAAAGCTGAGCTGGGGAATAAGCAACTTCCAAGAAAGTTGTGAATTTTCATTGTCAATTTTAACCGAAAAAGTGGCATCTGTTAACCTGCCAGTGGGATGCCAATGTTAAATTCATCATAAATTGAGCACAAAAGTGACGGGTGCAGGTCCCATTTCTAACGAAAAAGGCTGCTTATTCACACTTGATTTTCTGGAAATTTCCTACTGGGTTGTACCCTTGTGTATTGCGTGATTTTGTGATACCAACGCTATCCTGGTGGTTGCGCTGAAATAAGGGCACGATTTTAGAGTGGAGAGTAGGATAAGATACAAAACAAGTAGTAAAAAAGAGAATATTTTATTATTAAATTTAGTAGAGATAAATCTTACTATACTTAAGATGTCGCCCCAATCGTTCGTCTTCATGAGAGTACTATAAGTTTTATATACAGGTTGTACTTATACAATGTTCATACATAAAACTAAAATATGTGTCTCCACAAGAAGATAAGGCTTGTTTATGGAAGTAAAACATAACATATTTCTCTTTTGGTTTTTACTTTTTTTAAGATACGTCCCTTTTGACTTTAAACGTTAGGAATATATTTATAAATCATGATATCCATGTGTAACTTTCAATAGTAACTACATAAAAACTTATAAGTCCATAACAGTTCATCTGTTACGGCGGCGATTAAAATAAATAAAACTTGAGAGCCACATAATTCCTTGAAAAATAAAAACCAACTAGTTTACCCATCCACATTGCACAATACATATCCTCCCAAGCACCCTCGAACTTATCGGTAAAATAAATTCCAGTTCACATATCGAATTGTTGCGTCATTTAATCATGTCCATTATCTTAAGCGTCACTTTTTGATAAAATTCATAAAAATTAATAAACGGACTTAACCGTAAACAAAATAATTGTTGATTGGAGGATACCCTCAATTAATGAACTAATCTATGAGTAGTTAGAAGATTTATTATTGAGATAACATGACATAAAGGAGTCATTTAAAATTTACCACTAAGCTTATAAATACTTTAATTTGTAAAGTATATTAATTTCATTCGCTGATAACTTGGATCAAATATTTTGTATCAAAAAATGAAAACTAGAACTACCTACAAGTATTTTTTTTTTATTTAATTAATACAAGTCTGAGAAGTCTTGAGCTTTCTAAGGTCAGTGAATTTTAATTATTGAACTTTTTTGTTTACGTATGTATTTAAATTTTCAGGTTCCTTAGGCGTATACTAAACAACTTTTGTACGAGTAGATATATGGATGTAGCAATAATTTCAGGTTTCTGTGCGCTTTGACATTTTGATAAAATTTAGAGGTTGAAATTTATTTATGAAGAATATCTATGTTTAAAGAAATTTGTTGCAAACAAAATTAAATAAATTTCGTTAATTATTCGATTGGTAGGTATTATATTTGCTAAGTTGAGCTCCTCACTCTGTTTATAATATCTGTTTTGATACTATTTAGCAATATATACCTCTAGTAGTGTGATTATTGTGAATTTTTCTTACTACGATTCGTTTAAATTTGTTCTTCTTTAGGCCGTTTTGGCCTTGAACCCATCATTTATCAGGATTTTATCTAAAATAAATATTGAAATCGATTGTATGCTTTGTATGTGATATTTTGTTCTGAAAACGATATTAAGAAGCGGTATCTCAATCAAATTTGACTGCCAACTTGTAGTTAACATAATGTGCGAGTATGTTTATTTCTGAACGCGATGAGCCATTTTCATACCATATTTTGAGACTTGCGAGTAACATGAAACAAACATGTGTTGGTGAGAAGAATGATGAACCTTGTGCATGGCAGTCCAACGAGTAACTACTACGCCAAGGGGTACTAACACAGATTTATGGTCATAGAAAAAGAAGCACTTTTTTTTGACAGCTCTAAGCATAAAAATAAGAACGTCTATTGAGATATATGTAATTCCTATACATTTTCAAATTCGATATTTTTATTTAGTGTGTTATGACAAGTCTTCTTGCACACAAGCACACTGTACTCCAATTTACTATCTCTTCAATATAACAGTTTACCCAGGGAGAATATAGAATTAAATTTGGTGGTGCAACAGCTCAAAGAGAACTGAAATCTAGTGACGTACAACACTCAACCATTATTGTGTGCCGATTACCAGGAATGACTGGACCTAAATTTTCTGCCGGTTCCGAACTGTCTCCGAAAAGCAGCATTTTTTTCAAGACAAGAGATACTTTTAGAGGAGTTGTCAATTCCTCGTAAGAGGCAATATACCCCTGAAAAACTTTTTTCCAACGGCTGAGAATCGAACCCTAAGCTTCTGCATGAGTTTATTATATTTTTGAATAGTGTCTTGTGTTATTGTCATGAGATTTCTTACCTTTTTATTGGTTTTAACTGAAGTGTAAATAATAGTGAAATGTGTGGAATATCTTAATTTTTTTTTAAAAGGTTCAAAACAAACTTCAGAGCTTATAGAAATTCTCAAAAACAATCCATTGGAATCAGCTAAAGTAGTAACCAGAATATATAAATAACTCCACATATTTCACTTTTTCTGTAAAAGAATACTCTTAACTCATACAAATTATACTCACCCTTATTCCGACAGTCGTTTTAATA
Source organism: Philhelius festivus (assembly GCA_963931855.1). NCBI lineage: Eukaryota > Metazoa > Arthropoda > Insecta > Diptera > Syrphidae > Philhelius > Philhelius festivus. The sequence continues at coordinate 172,985,302 of OZ007555.1, forward strand.
AAACGCCTTTAAAACGAGAAGGCTCCAGAGACCACATTTTGGTGTTTAAATAATACGAAAAGGGCAGCGTTCTCTATGTTCTTCACTTTTCTAAGCATTATAACGATAGTCGTTTCAATATAATTCCAATTTTCGTTTCTAGAGCCTTGTCGTTTTACTGGCGTTTTAGTAAAACTATCGGAATAAGGGTGACTTTCTCTTAACATGACTTAAATGGTGTACTGAAGAGAAAAATGTGTTTGACTTCACAATGACACACTTATGTCATTTTTAATTGCAAGTCCAGAAGTTTTCTCAAACTATTCCATTGGACAAAAATAATACTCTTCCGACGATTCTGAGAAGAGAATTTTGCTTTTTGATTTCAAGTCAAAATCCACCCAAGAAGACCTATACACTCAAATGTCAAAAGTAAAACCCGGCAGCAGCATTCTTGATTGATTTTGTTTGTGTTGTGTTTGCTGTAATTTATTTCGTTTCTAAATAAATTATTTATAAATAAATAAATATTTGAGGTACCTTGTTGATACCAAAAGCACGCATTTTTGATAAGAGAGCCTGGTGCCAAACTCTATCAAATGCCTTAGAAATATCAAGGACAATAACCTTACTTTGTCCAAAACAATGTAAAGATTTGTTCAATTATTCGGTGAGATATGCCATCAGATCACCAGTGGAACGATTGCTGCGAAAGCCGTATTTCCGGTCATTAAAAAGCTTTCGTTCTTCGAGATATTTCTTGAGCTGATGATTTATCAGCGATTCCATAAACTTGGAAAGAAGGGACGTAAATGCAATTGGTCGATAGGAGGAGGGGAGGAAAGGTCGCCTTTTTTAGGAACAGGCTTTATAAATGCTGTTTTCCATCTTCTAGGTAAGATTCCATTATACTTTTTTCCGATTTTCATCGGTTGGGTTGGCTTTGTAAGAGCGGAAACTTACTTCTCTCAACCTGACAGCATCCTTACAGCTTGTATCGAACCAAGACTTTTCTTTAGGCTTTATACTCTTAATTCTTTAATGAATAAAAGTACGCATCCCAAGAAAAACCACTTCTGTGATCATTACAGCACTGGCACCAACATCACTATCGAGGAAACATAGTGACCAGTTAAAAATTATAAAAAAGTTATTCAGACCGTCCCAGTTGGCTTTCTCGTATTGTCATACGGTCTTAGTGGGATGCTTCTATTTAACTGGATAAATGGGACACGAGAAATTGGAGAGTTTACCGTTATGGTATACTTATCAGGGTTAGAATTAAGAAACAAATCGGTATTGTGAGCGTTTTGCCCATCAAGATCTGGTATTCGGGTGGGCTCATCTATTAGCTGAGTAAGGTGGTGCATCTCAGCAAAATTCTAAACATATCTTCCTTCGGGTGTTGTCTGTCCTGAACAGCGGACTTGAATTGTGTACATTGAAGTCGCCCGCAATAACAACTTCAGTGTGAGGGTACAGCGCATCAAACTCATTAAGAGTTGAATTGCTGTCAAGATTCGGACTCCTATAAATGAAACAATATGGGATGATGTGCTTGCGGACAGTAAATTTGAGCCACATGAAGTTAAAGTTCGTATTAGAACAATGTCCATATTAAGGAAGGCTCTGACAAGCAACATCATATCTAAAATAACGTGTGTTTTTTTGCAAGTCCAGGCGAAATTTTGAAAGATCAGTATTCGCACCAACTGTGTTTCATTTAGTGCCAAAGCACCTGGTCTGTACTTAACAAAATGGGTGTAAACGTCAAAGAAATTCCTTCGTAGCCCACGAATATTTGCAAACACAACACAAAAATCACTAATCATTTCAAAAATCACAAACACTCAAAACACAACTCTGATGATCTTAATTCAAATGTGAAGTGTAAGACTAATGGATTAATAAACAGAATACAAGCTGTTCTAGGTGTTATGCCCATAGAACACCTTGTATCTAAAATCAAGATGTCACTTAACTATCCATTGCAAGAATCATGCGATAAGCACAACAAGAGAGATGCAATGGGTAGCAAGCGGCAGTTAATGGTCGGTTATGGACAGCAAGTGGATTAGTGGAAGATGTAGAGAAATGCGCCGTTAACTAATTAATGTTGTTGTTTATTATTATTGAAAACATTTAACCAATCTTGAACTAAATTTCGATCATAAATCTATTGTGACATTTAAAATAAGTAGAGGGTAGGCCATCTATTGGCCATTTCATAATTTTCATAAAGCCAGTTTTTTTTAAAGTAATGAATATATCGCCAGAGTTTCCTTTAATTTTGACAACCTTACTGTAAATGATGCAATAGACATATTTTATAGAGAAATATTTAATTCTATTTTTCTTCATGTACCCGTTTCTCGTCGTAAGACTTCATCTTCTTCCCCACCTTGGTATAATAGCAGGCTACGGTCGATGCGTAGTAAGAGAAATAAGCTTTGGTCAATTTTCCTTCATTCGTGATCTCCAACAAAATACTCTAATTATCTTGGTGCCTATCTTCAATTTACCGAACTCTACAACTCCCTCTATCAAAGCTATTTAATCCAAACCCAAAGAAATCTTATTAAAGACCCTAAATCCTTCTTCCAATTTGTCAACTTTAAACGAAAATCTGATGGTTATCCTCCCTCTCTCTCTTTCAATAACGAAATTCAAACGAACCACAGACTATCGCCAACTTTTTCGCTTGCTTCTTTTTAAAAAATCATTTACTGACGACTCTTTATACCTGATTGTAATTATTTCAATTATTTACCGAATTTCTCCCTCGGACCATTTCTACTTCATACCATTGACTCATTACTCATCGAAAATAAGCTGAATCAACTCAATGATGAGTATATACCCGGCCCAGATGGTATCCCCGCCATATTTCTCAAAAAATGCTCTTCAACACTCTCTCTTCCCCTTTCAAAAATCTTCGGTTTAACTCTATCTCAAGGAGTATTCCCTCAGTTATGGAAGACCAATAAAAAGGACCCAATAGTGAAATTACAAACTATCGTCCAATCGCTAAACTTTCACATATTCCCAAAATCTCATTTCTCTCATTTCCCCTAGACGACACGGCTTTGTAAGGGGTAGGTACACAACGACTAACCTTGTTGAATTCGTATCCTTTAGCCTCTCAGCCTTAGAAAACGAAAAGGAAGTCGATGTTGTCCCAACCGATTTCAATAAGGCCTTTGACAAAATCTCACATAAGCTTATTCTATTCAAACTGTCAAACCTTGGTCTTGAACCTATCTTCTTAAGATGGATTTCTTCTTATCTAAACACCCGTAACTACAAAGTTCGATTCAGATCTTCCTTCCCTGATGATTTCATAGCTTTCTCCGGGGTTCCACAAGGCAGGCACTTAGGACCTCTCCTCTTTATTCTTACTATTTACGATATTGAAATGGTCATTAAACATTGTCATATCTCACTCTAAGCCGACGATACAAAGTTTTTAAAGACCATTTCTTCCACACATGATGCCACTCTCCTACAACTTGATCTCGACAATTTCTCTGTCTGGTGCCTGAAAAATTGCTTAGAACTAAATATTTTCAAATGTCAATCAATAACTTTGTTCACGAAAACGGCACGAGTACGATAACTTGGCCGCCAAGATTTAATGACGGATTTTTGTAGAGGGGTCAAAAATAAGCACTTTTTACTACGGGAGGGGGGTCTATCTCCCCCCGTTAAGGAGGTAGGGGCACTTTTAGAAAAAATGGTTTAAATTGAAAAAAAAAATATTAAAAAACAGCGGCAACACCTACAATAAAGTGCTATACTGCGTTTGAAAGCCAGAAGATTGTTCTATAATCCTGCATTTAAATTAAATTACTCATGTCAATAGTTTTTGAGAAATTCGCATTTAAAGTCCAAATTTTGATAAAATAACGTGAAAAAAAAAGTTTAGACCAATTGTTTTCAAAATTGTGCAATGAAATTGTAAATTAGCTTGCATGTGTTTCATGTATCTATTAGTTCTTAATCGAACACAAAAAACCGCATGGTTCTGTGTTTTCTGGTTTTTGAGAAAACCTCCGGTTAAGAGGTAGGGACACTTTTAAAAAAAAATGGTTTAAATTGAAAAAAAAAATATTAAAAAACAACGGCAACACTTACAATAAAGTGCTATACTGAGTTTGAAAGCCAGAAGATAGTTCTATAATCCTGCATTTAAGTTAAATTACTCATGTCAATGGTTTTTGAGAAATTCGCATTTAAAGTCCAAATTTTGATAAAATAACGTGAAAAAAAAAGTTTAGACCAATTGTTTTCAAAATTGTGAAATGAAATTGTAAATTAGCTTGCATGTGTTTCATGTATCTATCAGTTCTTAATCGAACACAAAAAACCGCATGGTTCTATGTCTTCTGGTTTTTGAGAAAATCGAAAATAACTAAAACTACTTTTCTACAAAATGTTTGATATTTTTTGTTTCCTTACATAAATAAATCAGTGCTAGCTTCCAACATTACAATATATAAACAGTAAAGTATGTATGGGGGGGCATGCTGCCCCCCTGCAACCCCCCTGCTTGGGCACACTATAGGATTTGGGGTAGGTGCGAGGTTGGGTGCATGCAAAGTTTCTTTTGCATTCACAGAATCTGTATTTAAAAAAAATTCAAATTTATTCTATTTATCCAATGTCCACTAAATACATATAAAATACAATAAACGATCTTGAAAACCAAAACAAACTTCCGACCATGTTCACCATGTTCGCAAATAATAGAGTTTTTATCAGATGTAAAAAAAGTTTACCCTTGTTATACCGATGGTGATATATGTGAATGTTTACAGTTAAAAGACATCGATCCTCCCACCCTTCAGAGCGAAAATTTAGAAAGTGTTTTACCGCCAAAACATCCTCGGCTTCCCACCATAAAAGAGTAACTCAACGAACTCGACAGTTATACTCGTAGTACGGACGATGGCTTTATTGACGAGACTTACACACCTTCTTAATACATTTTGACCATTTTTAACTAACTATGACTGACTAACTCCTGACTAACTGACAAAATAACTGACCCAGATGCAATTCTACCTCCTCATGGTGCATTCTGGGTAACGCTAAATGAATTGCGGTACTGAACTAACAAAGATTCATTATGTTTATTAACATTAATCCTTAAAATGGAATCACAGTCACCACCAAAAATCAAAAAAAGTAGTTTTGGTAATTTTCGATTTTCTCAAAAATTAGAACACATAGAACCATGCGGTTTTTTGTGTTCGATTAAGAACTGATAGATACATAGATCACATATAAGTTAATTTACAATTTCATTTCAAAATTTTGAAAACAATCGGTCTAAACTTTTTTTTTCACGTTATTTTATCAAAATTTTGACTTTAAATGCGAATTTCTCAAAAACCATTGACATGAGTAATTTAATTTAAATGCAGGATTATAGAACAATCTTCTGGCTTTCAAACGCAGTATAGCACTTTATTGTAAGTGTTGCCGTTGTTTTTTAATATTTTTTTTTCAATTTAATCCATTTTTTTTCTAAAAGTGCCCCTACCTCTTAACCGGAGGTTTTCTCAAAAACCAGAAGACATAGAACCATGCCGTTTTTTTGTTTTCCATTAAGAACTGATAGATTCATGAAACACATATCAGCTAATTTACAATTTCATTTCACAATTTTGAAAACAACCGGTCTAAACATTTTTTTTCACGTTTTTTTATCAAAATTTGGATTTTAAATGCGAATTTCTCAAAAACTATTGATATGAGTAATTTAATTTAAATGCAGGATTATAGAACAATCTTCTGGCTTTCAAACGCAGTATAGCACTTTATTGTAGGTGTTGCCGTTGTTTTTTAATATTTTTTTTTCAATTTAAACCATTTTTTCTAAAAGTGCCCCTACCTCCTAAACGGGGGGAGATAGACCCCCCCCTCCCATAGTAAAAAGTGCTTGTTTTTGACCCCCCTACAAAAACCCGTTATCAAATCTTGGCGGCCAAGTTATCGTACTCTCCCCACGAAAACGCATCCGATCTACTCCCCGTCGATACCTTTTACATTTTCAGCTCATATACACCGCCGAGTCAATTCGAGACCTTGGTATTTTATGTGATAGCGAACTCACCTTTCTCACACATATTGACGAGATTATACTCAAAGCAAACTCTACACTAGGCTTTGTGAAACGTTGGTCCAAAGAATTCTATGACCCCTACGTGACCCGTTCGTAATCCATAACCTTTGTTCGCCCGCTTCTTGAATACGCCTGTCAAGTATGGTCCCCTTTTCAACAAACTCATATATCCATAATCGAGAGCATTACAACGTCGTTTCCTACGTTTTGCACTTCGTGGTCTGTCTTAGAATAACCCTCTTATTTTACCCCCGTATCAAGACCGGCTTCAGTTAATCAACTTGAATACGCTGGAAGAACGAAGGACAATAAGCGACATTCTCTTCATTCATCGATTACTTCAGGGTCTGTTAACTGCACAACTCTCTACAATTCCATCTTTTTCAACACTAATTCCCGTAATATAAGAAATCCTCGTCTCTTCTATTTGCCTACTCACCGTACCTCTTACGGCTCCAACGAACCTATTACTCGCAGGCTTCAGAGGATTAATTGTAACATTAACTGCTTCCACTTTAACCTCAGTTCATCCTGCCTGAAACTCCGTCTTAATCATCCTTCCAATTTCCAACCCTAGATTTAAGAGCTATACTTAAGTTAGATTAAGAATAAGCTTGTATTAAGCCTAATAAATGGGGGTATTGCCCCCACCAAAATTAAAAAATTATTTTGACACTGAAAGGTGTTTGCCGCTCGATATCTTTACAGAGTCAGTACCATACCATTGGGAAATATTGAAAACTTTTTCCAAGTGAGTGCTGTATAGCCCAAACAGTGCGTTTTTTGAAAAGAATTTTTGATCGAAATGAAGCACCCACTGCGCCTACTGTACGCCAGCTTGTGCAAAATTTTCGTGAGACTGGTATGCTAGTGGATAGCAATCATGGTCAACGTTGTCGTACGGTGTGCACAGACAAGAATGTGGCTGCTGTAGCCGAGAGTGTAAGACTCAATTCACGAACATCAACTCGCCATCTATCTCAACTAGCCTGAGGAGAATTCTGCACAAAGATCTCGGATTATTCGCTTACAAGGTCCAATTAACTCAGCGATTGAAGGCGCTCCACCATCCGCTTCGTTATCGCAGAGGCAGCTACTTGAAAGACATAGTACATTGAAACAAATTAATTTTGTCATTTTAATTGCAAACCAGTCAAAAGATATTATGTTAAACTCATAGCTATAGGTAGGTATCTTTCATTCCCAAATGAACCCGCTTTTCTTATATATACACACGTCTATTATGTACGAGTTAAATAATAGGTAAGTACCTATTTATATTGCAAAATATCGTTCATACAGAATTCATCCTTAGAATTCTGCGGTGTTCTATTAACTGTCATCAGAGCCCGGATGATGCAATTCAACAGACTCTGCGTTATCTCTTATAGTTCGTAGGTTTGTGTTGTGACCATAAAAACAACATTCTTATAAATTGTAATGAAACGGACAGACGCGGACGAGACAATCTAGACACCGAGACCAACGGTTGAACCTTCCCATTGGGTTGATGTTTTTTATTCTCCCCTCATTTATATAACGCAAAAGTATGTAAAAAAAAATTACACCTAGATATTAGTGTTTTTGTCCATAAATAATTAATTTATCATAAATCATAACACAATTAAACAAGCAAGCAGTAGATTTAGATACCTACCTCAATGTTGCCCATCGTTTGAAATGACGTGAAAACAAACATAAACCCGAACCCGAGGATTAGGACGTTTAGAAATTTTTTATCCATATTGCTTGATTTATTTTAACAAAATCTTATAAGAAATATTTTACCGCCCAACACAGAGCGACAGAGCACCGTAGTCGGTACGCAGTTATTTGTATGTACTTTTCTTATCAACAGACAACCGAGTATGTACACTTTTTACTGAAGCATCACCAGATTAGTATACGTTACACTTTATGTTCACAAATTAATACATAGACTAATTGAGTAATTCTTTTAATTAATTTAGATTTCCTCTCCAATAATAAATTCTGTTAAACAGTTAACTTTCTTTTTATTTGAAGAAAAACACGAAAATGATAACAAAAATGCAGGCGGGGTACAGGACAGGAAAATTAATCGACGTGTTCAAAAGACGGAATACCAAACGAACACGAACAATCAAAAAGGTCGAAAATTATGAAAGAAGAAAACTGGTCGTCCGATGTGATGCGATGTTCACTTTTCGAGGGGGAAAAATGCAATGAAAGCAAGAATTAAAACAAAAACGAAGAAGTGGTTTAAATTTGCTTTTCGTGTTTGTGTTGAAAGAGAGGACAAAAGCGTGTGGACTGTGGAGAGTGTGGAGTGGATGTGCATAGGCGTTTTTTTTCTTTGTCCAGTAGTTCATTCGAACCAAATGGCTGAAGGAGAAATAAATGCAAGCAACAAAAGAAAGAAGCAAACAAGCAAAATAAGCAAAAACGTAACATAACATTACGCAACAATTTAAAAAACAGGCAGGGCAGTCATGTCGATAAGGCAGAATTAAACTAATTTGCAGTGTTAAGGGAATGTTCAAACTGGAAGCGGGCGAACGAATCGCTTCGCGTAAAACGAGCGATAGTGTTCATATCAAGATTTCATGAGGCCAGGCACGAACAATTTCAAGTATCGCAACTGTTTGGTTGCTAAAATGAAACATGTGGTTTCATATAAGACTCCGCGCACACAAACTAAATGATTGCTTAAAATCAGTTCGCTATTTGGGGTTACACATAATCATTTGCAACTACGCGTTTAGTTTCTTGATTAATTGGGAAGCGCTGCATGTGCGCGCTTCTCAATCATTCGGTATTTAAACAATTTGATTTCGATCTCAGTTGCCAGTGTGCGCCTAGCATAATAAAATTTTTTTTACAGAGGCCTGTACGATTTATTAGGTGCGTTTTATTATTCACAAAAAAATTTCCAAACCCAAGGATAAAAAGAGACGGGCTTATAACACTGCTGTCAGTAAGATCCGTATCGTTTTATTTTCAAGGGAAGATCCCGATCCGGATCCAAATAGATTTGTGGATAATAAAACGCACCTATTATAAATCAATTGAACGAAAAAATGTTATATTGACAAAGACGTCACTATTGTCAAATAATGATATAAAGAAATGCGGATACATTTACATAAGAAACATTATAGTATCTTGTCAACGTGGGGGCTCAGAGCTAGTTCACCAAACGATGACTATTAAATTTATGTATACTCGTATATTAATCATATGTATCAGGTAGATTGATTAGATACAGAAAAATAATGCTAATTATGTTGTTTGTACCTACATAAACTTCAGAATCAATCAAATTGTACTCACTTTCCACTCGGAATAGAAAATTTCTTCTGGATAAGAAATCGAAAATGCAATAGATAGATCTCTTTTGATTGAGAATCGTTTTTTGACCCCTTTCAGATGTAGAGACCTTGTTCTTAGGAGAGATACAAAAGACATATTTATCACTGAAAAACATCGTTCGAAACTTTATCTAATTATTTCCTCCATCACATTCTCTGGGTTGTAATTATACGGTGTCGTGAAATTTTAATACAAATAAAATTCAAAACCTGGACGAATATATGTGCTGGCCCAAATCAAAATTTTAGTTTTTATTATTTTCCGTTATTTTTTAATCCTAATATTAGGTGCGTTTTATTATCCACAAATCTATCTGGATCTGTATCCGGATCTGGATCTTCCCTTGAAAATAAAACCATACGGATCTTAGTGACAGCAGTGTTATAAGTCCGTCTCTTTTTATCCTTAAGCCTAGTAAGCAGATCGGGAAAGTTTGTCTCCCATACATTTTTTCCTGGGACAAATTTTGTCTCGGATATTTTTACGAGCAGTACGCAGTTCGCGCGCAAAATTCATACTATTGTGAATTGTTGTACAAAATGTCTCCACTAAATTTTGCCAGGAAAAAGAATGATACCAAGCATTATTTTGCTGGACAAATTTTGACAGCCGATAGTGATTTTTGTCAAAACTGGTTTTATTTAAAAAGTGCTGATGCATCTCTTGAAAGCATCGAGAGGAGATTCCAAAAAGGTATGAACGACTTTTGTAAGACAACCCGTTCTAGAGATACACTACAAAACACATTAAATTATTTTTTAATTCTCCAACTTCAAACTTTTGCGCGAGATTTGGAAATGTTTTGTAGAGATAAATATTAGGTGCGTTTTATTATCCACAAATCTATCTGGATCCGGATCTGGATTAAGTTTTAACATGTATTACAAAAACAATTTGGGATCCTGTTTTCTATCGGGATCTATTTTAAAGATCCAAAAATTAGTTATTACACTGGCGAGTAGATGGCTTTTTATGGTAAGGTAGTGTAAGCTACAGTGTAAAGAAAAGAGACAAGAAATAATTTAAAATTTACTAACCCAAGGATAAAAAGAGACGGACTTATAACACTGCTATCACTAAGATCCGTATCGTTTTATTTTCAAGGGAAGATCCAGATCCGGATCCAGATAGATTTGTGAATAATAAAACGCACCTATTGTAGAGATAAAATTTTGTCTTGTCTCGATCTGCGTACTAGGCTTTAGGTTTGTAAATTTTAAATTATTTCTTGTCTTTTTTCTTTACACTATAGCTTACACTACTTTATCATAAAAGCCATCTACTCACCAGTGTAATAACTAATTTTTGGATCTTTGAAATAGATCCCGATAGAAAACAGGATCCCAAATTGTTTTTGTAATACATGTTAAAACTTAATCCAGATCTGGATCCAGATAGATTTGTGAATAATAAAACGCACCTATAATTTTTGATTTTTTATATAAATTTTTTGAAAATATCTTTGTTGTAATTTGAAGAAGTCAAAAACTGTAACTGTTATTTTTTTAAAAATAAAAGTATGAAAAAAGTCAGAAATGGATATAGGACCCTCTCCCATATGAATGCGAAATCGATGAAAACCAAATTGAAAATTTCCTATGGATATAGGACTTTTGTGCACTGGACATTTGAAAATCAACGAAAGCGAAAATAGTAAAAAAACCTCACAAAAAAAATTCCTCTCAGCCAACCCTGTTCAGCTTTCGCACTGCCCAGCCGGCTGAATATGATGCCTACGTGATACACGTAACGTTTTTTTTTTGAGCAGCTGCAACATTTTTGATGGCCATACAAACACCAGAATAAACTGACATTTCTTTTCGTCTTCGCAAATGGCGGATCTCTTTGTGTATTTTCATACGTGTAGTTTTTTGTGACCGAGTAAAAATAACTAATTAAATTTTCATTCATAAAAAATAAAAACAAAACAATCTTTAAAAAGTTACAAAATAAGTGAAAACTATCAAAAGACTTTTTGTGTGTTGTTTTTTCTTAATAATATTTACCATATAATGTCAGCTACGCGCCTTAACGCAGCTGAAAAAGATCTCGAAAAATTCATCAAATTCTTGGCCATTAAATCTGTTCAAGTTGTAGTTCAATCGAGACTGGGAACGAAAATCCAAACACAATGTAATCCACTAGCCACGGGCAACGATTGGTTTAACATTGTTATTGAAGACTATCCCGATGTTTATGCTGAAACAAAGCAGGCCCTTAATCTAGCTCCAGGTGAGACTATAATCAATCGATTGCCAGTTTGTGTAGAGATTTCGTTGAGAACTGTCGACGGTGACCAGATGGTCCTGGAAGTTTGGTCGTTAGATCTACAATCGCCCGGAGAAAACAAAACCGAACAAGTGTTGAAAGTTGCCCATCAAATCTACAATCGCATGAGTATTTTATTAAAATCATTGATTTCCCTTACGCGTGCCACACCCGCATATAAGCTATCTCGAAGACAGTGCCCGGACTCATATCGGATCTTTTACAAGGTCTACGCGGAGGAAAAACCCCAAGTTCATGCGCTTGGCGAGGGTTTTAAGAACGTAAGAGTTGGTCAATTAAATACTATTGTTGGTAATCTCACAATGTCGGTGGCATATCGCACTAAGATGACCTTTTCCCCTACGACCCAGCACTGTGACAGTGCTATCATGCTGAAGAGCGACCATTTCTTGAAGGACCAAAGTCCCAAACACATTCGCTATCATGTGAAAAAAGCGGGTGAAAAAAAATTCATCGACATCGACAAGCCTCTCAGACCTGGTGCCTTTGTCGACCTGTCAAAAATCAAGCAGTACACTGAGGATGACTTCATCCTTCCAGAGACGCCCCCATTCGACTGGCTGATCAAGAAGAACCGCACAGACAGTACTGGCAGCTCGGTCCACGAAGACCGAACGCAGTCGCCTCTAGGGAACAACAACAACAATGTTGATTTCAAGAACTACGAGCAACAACAATCGCCCATTAAGAGCCTACTGGTGCCTGTCCCGTTGGAGGACACGAAGAACAAGAAGCCACCACGGACGACACTCCCGCCCGAGGATGATAATCTCCTAAAGGAACTCAATTTCCCCTTCGCCAGCCCCACTTCGCATGTCAACGATTTGGCTAGATTCTATCGTGACTGCTATCACGCTCCACCCCTACACTCCTACGAACTAAATTCGGCGACGGAAAACGAAGGTGTCGCCTTAGATCCAGTCGAGGATCTTTCCAAGCAGCTTGAGTTGTTCGAGACATCATTGGAGAACTACGAAATTCTTGTGTCGCAGCTGGGCTGCTCGACGGCGTCCTCCAAGAGTAGCAGCACGAAGAGCAACTAAAGAACACGTAAACATCTTAATTAATGAAGCAGGAGAGAATCGCTGATATTGTTTAAGTAGTATCGTTAAGATATCGCTTTCTATTGACTATTTTTCGATGTATTTATCATTAGATAGGAATATTTTATTATATTATTATCATATACACATACATACATACATACAAATTATAATTATTATCGCGTTGATTTTTTTACACTAAAGTATTTTAATGAACGTTATTCGAAGAAAAAATAAACTAAAGAAACGATCCATAAATAGGGAGGAAAGAGAGGTGTGTCGGCGGGACCTCCCACTTAAAACAAAAAGTCTAATTAAAAACTTAAGATTTAAAATAGTGAATTAGATAACTTTAAAGATCTAGTAATTGAAAAATAAAAACAATAAACAAAACTCAACGGAAAAACAACAAACCATTTGAGCGAGTGTGTGTTTAACGATTAGCTGACATTACGTCTTCTCACTCAAACATGCACCCAGAATCGATGTTTACTTAATAATTAAATTTATATATTTTTTTTTGTTTTTTAAGAAAAAAAATCTGTTTTGGCCATTTTAGATTAGATTTTGATGAGATTTGTTATTTAATCTTTGATATACACCGTTGTGTTGTTTTTTTTTTTTTGAGAATTAAATTTACCAGATGATAAGTTACAAATGATATTTTTGTAAATAATAAAAATTCACAGCTAATTAACGAACGGCTTAAAAAAATATGTGTTTTCTTTTGTATTTTAGTTTGGGTTTCGATGTATTTTCTGAGCATTGTTGTTAATTACAAACATTTCAGCTGACATCACGTTTTTTTCGTTTTTTTTTGCATTTAAATTTCCTCATGTAGGTAATTCTTTTTTTTTTTTTCGTTAGTAACAACAACACGTAAGTCAAGCTAAATTATTGCACTTGACTCTTGGGTTGTTTATCTTCATAAACACAATTTGTAGTTGTTGTTGCTACTAGACATGAGTGAAAATAAAATGAGAAGAAGAAAAATTGAATAAATGTTTACAATGAGCGAATAAATTTAGATTTTTATTTTCACTTGAATGTGAAGAGGGGAGTGCGGGGGTATACAGGGCGTTGTTGTTGAGCAGCAAAAATAACAAGTTTAGTTGTAAATTTTGTGTTACTAATAATAGCAAGAGCTATCAAGCTACATATATTAAATTTTAATTAAGGGAGTTTCTCAAATGTAAATAGGTATGTACGAGAAGGGAATGGCATATTTAATGTGAACTTGTGATAATGTGTTGGTAAATACAACCTTAAGAAAAGCTGTTGGCTCACAAAAGTTTATTTAGAGAAAAACAACTGCAGTAGAATCGGCTAAGGTGATGGCTGATAATCGAAATCATGACTTTTGCTCTTTGTGAGGTGATTTTCAAATAATCAAAATAATCGTTTTGCTGATTTGATGTGACAACTATTTAGGTGGGATTTGTCTCTTTTTGGGAATTTTTATATGATTTTCACTTTGACTGTGTAGAAATAAATGACTTGGAATATACATATATGTTAATGTTGAAAACATTTTTACTGCAGGCTGTGATTTTCTAACACATTGCAAGTGTTACTCGTAATATTCACATAAAAAGTAGTTTCATGTTAACACTATAAGTCATTAGAAACATAGTTTGGATAGTAACACGACTTCTAACGAATTTGATGCGTTTTCCGACTCTATCCAAAGAATTGTTTCTCATTTTCCGCACAATTAAATTGTTATTACGGGCAATTTCAATGTTCAGAATTCTTCGGGGTTGCGCTATTCGGGTCAGACAACACCTGAAGGAAGGTATGTCGAGATTTTTTTTGAGTTAAACAACCTGACAGCTCGTTCACATGCCTATTCGAACTTCTGACGTTGCAGGTCAATCCAGCAACACAAGCACCCCTATTATGGTTGTCAATTTTCAATTGATAAAAATTAAAATTCGATATTTTATAACCCAATTAAAAAAAGTTGGTCATTGATACTGTTGCTTACCGTTATGAACAGAAAGAAAATTGACTAATATTGTCAGATATATGATAATTTCTTAAATAAAATTGAGTTTAAAAGTACAAAATTTCAATATTTATCAAATATCAATTGATGATTGACAACCATAATAGGGGTGTAGGCTTGTTTCTTACCTCTGACCCTGAGAAATACACTATAAATGTATTATCCACAATAGGCACGTCCTACCATTTTGCTATATCTGCAAATTTTTGATGTCAATAAATCCCAGTTAGAGAAATAATCCCTAAAGCGGTCCCTAGACGCTCAATATTATTGTGCAATATTTGATATTGCACAATATTATTGTCCTTTTATGGATAATATTGCAAGGTTGTGCAATATATTGAAGAAAATCAAAACCCTTTTGATATTTATTGCACAATATGAAAATATTGTATCGTCTGCGGGTACAATTGCACAATATTTCTTTATTTAATTTTCAATAATTGCACAATAATATTGAGCGTCTAGGGACCGTTTAAGAGAACCGTTTGGCAATACGAGAAAGCCAACTGAGACGGCCTCAATGATTTTTTCAGGAACTTAAACTGGTTGCTATGCTTCGTCGATTGTGACGTGCACTCCAATGCAGATATGGTCACAAGTTTGACTCTTTTCGGAATGAGAAATCTTATCCCGAATAGGAAAAAAGCTATCAAACCAAAAGAGAATTCATGGTTTGATTCGAGCTGTAAAGAGGTTATTAGGGTTAAAGACCTAAGTTTCCTATTTTATAAAGCCAATCCTACTGAGGAAAACCGGAATAAGTTCAAACAAGCTAGAAAGACCTGTAATGATCATATTCGACAGACCAAATTTTTGCATGACCAAAAATTAAAGCAGCAAATACTGCAATGTCCCAAAGGTAGTAAAATTTTTTGGTCATTTGTAAAAAATCTTCGAAATACTACTTCGTCTTCGGTTCCTACGCTCGTTTTCAATGACACTCCTTAAGTCAGCTCACAAGAAAAAGAGAATTCGCTTGCAGCACTGTTTATTGTCAATTCGAGGTTGTCAGATAGTGTCATGACTCATAATTCCTCCTGTAATTGAGAGCATTAATGATTTTATGGGACAAATCTTCTTTCGCACTGGTACAGTCGAAAGAATACTGAAAGATCTCGATATACACAAACCCGCTGGTGCCGATAGTATCCTTCCAATTGTTCTAAAGGCGTGGGCTTCTACGCTAGTCTATTTCCGAGTGGATTTATAACAGCGTTTGTCCAGCCTGTCCCTAAAAAAGGCGAATCTTCTTCCCCCTCTAACTATCGGCCAATTGGACTTACATCCCTTCTTTCTAAGGACATGGACACGCTGATTAATTATCAGCTCAAGAAATATCTTGAACCGCATTTTTGAATTGCAATTAGCAATAGAAGGCTTAAGTTGATATAACGCTATCACAAGTAGGGGCACTAATTTTTTTCAGGGAATTCACAAAACAAAGGTATTTTTAGGTGCATTTGCTTTATCTATTCCAGTGGCACGAATGTTATTACAACCAAGAGCTCCGGAGTCTATTAGTTTGGATACGGCACCTTTTCTGAACCTTTACATGTCTCGTAGAAAACTTTTTTGAAAGAAAGATTGAAACAAATTTTCAAAATAAAAACAAAAGGGATTTTAAGAATTTAAGAGCGAGTTAACGAAATGAAAACTTGCCTAAATGGCGGCAGATTTAAGAAAAAGTTCATAACATCTGTCCCTTAATTTTTTTATGTTGAATGAACATTTCGTTGTGAAGATGAAATCCCAACAAGTTAAATCTTTCACAATTCTGCTGTCAGGTGATTTGAATTTACAAAAAAAAAGGAATATACAAAATAATTATGATAACTAATTACAAAATAATAATTGAGGTATGCAAAAAGTAACAATGACCTATTCTGTGTCCAATGTCCATATGAAGGGAAGGAAAAAACCCCCACGAACTTGGTTTATTCATGCATTTCTTGTCGCTCTATGTGTTGTTTATAAAACGTTATCGTTGGTGTTGGTCGGCATCGACAGTGTCTATCGCGAATTGGCGACAAGAAAGCGACTGCGAGACGTGAATGGAGGTCTGTTTTTTATTTTTATTTGGAATTTTGTATAATATTTTGTTTTGTGCTGCACTTTGCAATTTACATGCAGCTGAGTTTTTTTTTGTTAAATTTTAATATTAAATAGTCTTCCGGCTGATATGTGGTTTGTGGACTCTGATGTAGGTTCAGAGGCTTAAATAGTAGGAATGTAGGCGAATGACTTTTGTGAAAGGAATTTTATTTTCGCCTCTTATTCTTAAGAAATCAATGAAGTATAATGGCTACAGTACACTTCAAATAAATACGTATAGCTTCAACTGTATATACGTATAGTAATCTTTAAGGTCGTTTTATTAATAATACAGCATATTAAATGGTAATTTATTCTACTTTTAGTAGAATGTATGTATCTAAAGGTCGTTTGCTTAATATCGGTTGATGACCACTGAGAACGAAAGAATTTCTGTTAAATAATTCGACCTGAGAATGTCCATCATTTCCAGATTTTTGAGCTATAAATATGTAAGTATATCAAACTATTGTGCAAAAATCGGAATGAATATACATATACATATAAGTAATTATTTGTATGATAATCTGAACGAAATTATGAAAACGTACACACTCCCGGTTAATTGAATAGGTTAACACTTTTTGAGAGCCAATTATAACTATTGCTCCTCACTTAGTAAACTCAACACTTTTTTTTTAATTGTATTAGAAACAGCATACATTTTGAAAAAGAATATAGGTATGTAGTATAAAGGCAAACTCAATTATGCTGTTACTTTTCGTTCTACTCAGATTTGCTAGCTCACAGGTTTTAATTGAGTGATTTTGTCTGGTTCATTGGAATAGGTAAATGGGCTGAATTGTAAAAGTCTACATAAAACAATAAACCAATTAGTTTTGTTTAAATAATTTAGTAATGAGTAACTTTATTTGAAATTATCTCATGAATTTAAAGTAGCATTGAATCATACAATTGCTTGATGTAGTTTAGGAAAATTTCGCTCCAAACTGCCTGAAACGCAATAATCAAAGATTTCTTCTCTTCGAATTGCTTCCCGGGTTCATACACTTTGCTTGCCAGAAGTCCCCACACGTTGTGGACTAAAGGCCATAAAAGCTATTTTGAATCAATAATTCAACAAGTCAAATAACAGTGGTAAGGGTGATTTATTTCAGTAGTATAAAGAATTTGCATTATAAAAACCTATATATAAAAAATCCATTGAGTTACCTTAAGTTGGGAGCAATAGCTATAATTGGCTCTTAAAAAGTGTTTACCTATTCAACTCAACGGGAGTGTACGTATTTCCAAAAGAAGACTTTAAACAACTCAAAATGAAATGCAAGGCTGGTCAAACCTGCTTTTATATTTTGTTCTAGTGGATTGTAAAGATTTTTTAAATATAAAAAGAATTGATGTAATAAGACCAAATTTTAAAAATTCACGAGCTTTTTTTATTATTATTATTATTATTGAATTTATGTATGCACACATCATAATTAGAAGGAAAAAAGAGCTGTGAAGATAATTACACATTCGTATAGTACGGCTTCAGAAAGAGCTCTATAGTCCGAATTTGGATTCGAGGGTAAATTGATGATCAGAAGTGCGATTTTTGTTTCTGCCTGTCTGTTTGACTTGGTAGATAATAATTTGAAATTCACCGACAGTACCTGCCATAGACCATTTTTTTGATTTCTGACTATCGTTATCGGCTTAAAGGAATTGAAAAGAATTTTCTAAAAAATAAAAAAAAACATTTTGGTCCAACTGGGCAAAGCGGAGCCTATAAAACAGATATGGCAAAGTTTTTCTTTGAATAAAAGTAGCCAGCTCATTCAGACTTCCTGATTACCAGTAGTGTTTTTCGAGCTAAGGTCCTGGCAGTAACGAAAGCTGCTAGACAAGTCTCAATGATGGCAATACCACAAGCTGATATCACCTTTTTCATTGATAGCTAAGCGGCAATAAAAGCGATTTCTGAAAATAAAAGCGATTTCTGCCATTGAAATAAAAAAAAGCTTGTAACTTGCTGTTGGAAAGAGCTAACTGCTCTTGGTAAACAGCACAACATAAGGCTCTGTTAGTTTCCAGGTCACTGTGGTGTCCCAGATAATAAATGCGCTGGCAAGAACAGGGTCAACAATTAATCAGGCAGACAAAACAGTCAGTCTCCACCCTGTAATCTTAAACAGGTAATCGAGAGAAAGATATTAGCATAGTTTCAGCACAAAAAAGACGCGACATTATCATCCAATTGAGTTAAAAGTCTCTTTCTCTTCTCGTGAGCATCACCACCGCGGTCACAACCATATGAATATGAAACTAAGTTTGGAAAACTTATGAAGAGAATCCAGTGACAACCTGTGTCACTGCCCTGCGCTATATAACCTGAGAAGTACACACTTAGGGAAACACTTCTTCAACGATTTGGAGGAGCTCTCTGACATTCCAAGCAAAAACATATTGAAATTTATTAACGCTACCAAATGGCTTGAAAATTCCTAAACACTAATCACTATCAACCAGCCGACCCCACTAGATTGGAAATCGCCTCCTACCATAGTCAAAAGACATACAAATGGTCCAGGACGACAATGATAGAACGAATGAAAATGAAAACGACTGAAACGGAGAATAAGTACTTCGCCTATACACCAGCCATTAGGGGTGTTCACATGGAGGAACATCTTATACAACATGGTTCGATAACCATCAATGTTCTATCATATGAACGCAAAACCGAACAATGTTGCATGGTTTTCAAATTATTTTGAAAACCTGGGTGGTTCGTGCAACCAACCAACCTGTGTGAACAGATGTTGACAACTTTGTTATTTTGGCGGTGTTCACATTGGACTTATGTCGATTTCCTTTACCCATGAGAAATCAATTTCTGTGTGAAGATTTTGATCTCTCGAAAAAAAATTCGATTTTTTTTTTTGACAGAGATCAAATTCTTCGAATGCGTAGTAGTAGTTGTCATAATTGACAATGTTTACAAAATTTAATAATATTTAAAATGAATTTAAGCTCAAAACACAAACCAATAATAAATAACTGTGTTGACTGCCGTGTCATATGTCACCAAAACGAATGTCAAAAAAATCCATTAATTTTAAATTTGTCTTAAAAATCCTGCCTCACTTTCTTGTCTCTTTCTTACCATGAAGAGCGAATGAGAAAAAACACAGACGTTAAAATAAATCCATTAATTTTCAATTTGTCTTAAAAATCCTGCCTCACTTTCTCGTCTCTTTTTCACAAACAAGTGCGAAAGAGAAAAAACACAGACATCAAAATAAGTCGGCGGAAGTCCAATGTGAAAACCGTCTTTTGTTCATTCGGTAAATTGTTTCGGCGAAAAAACATTAAACGGAAAAATGGCATCTATACCAAATAATGAGTTTTGGAAAGATTTTTTTGAACTTTATAGAAATTTACCAGAATTGTGGAAAATAAAAAGTGAAATTTATAAAGATAAAAATTTAAAATTCAAATCTTATCAAAAACTCCTAACAAAATATAAAGAAGTGGAAGAAAATGCAAGTATAGAAACATTGAAAGTAAAATTAAGTTCAATCCGATCCTGTTTCCGCCGCGAGTTAAAAAAAGTAAAACGAAGTAAAAAATCAGGTGCTGGAGTTGACGATTTGTACTCCCCAACGTTGTGGTACTTCAACGAACTTAAGTTTTTAGAAGATCATGAGGAGCAAATCGATGGCGTTTCCACTATGGATGATGAAGAAGATGGAGTAGAAAACATAAACCAGAATGAAGAAGTAAGTATTACAAACATACAAAATAAGTGTAGTTGAAGTAAAACTTTATTTAATAAGAAAAAGATGGTTAATACATTTCATGTGCAGACGTAGATGCAAAGTACTCACAGAAATTATTTCTTGTTTCCTTAGCCAGAGTAGATGCATTGCTTTTTTTTCCACTTTGCAACTGGATGAGACTTCCAACTACATTATTAGCGGTTGAGTTTTCAATGTCGGTACTTCCTATATATGTTCTTGCGATTTTTTTCCTTAGAAAATTGTGGAGGTAACAAATTGCAAGAACAATATCTATTGCCTTATCAGGATTAAGGTGTATCGTCGTCAATAAAATTCTGAAACGTGACGAAATTATTCCAAACGTATTTTCCACAACGTTTCTAGCTCGTGACAGACGGAAATTAAAGTTTTCCTGCTTCTTTGTCAATCCGTGACTGCTATACGGTTTTAACAAATGTTCACCCAATGGAAAAGCGTCGTCGGCAACGATGACGTAAGGCAACTCGTTTTGGTAGTTATCAACTATTGCTGGAGGTGGTATTTTCAGTTCATTGTTTTCATATTTGAATCCAAATTTTGTATTTGAAAAAACACCTCCGTCGGACACTCGACCATTGGCACCAGCTTCGACCATCATAAATTCATATTTTGAATTAACCAAAGCCATGAGTACAATGCTGTATGTTTTTTTATAATTGAAATAATATGCACCCGTTCCTGTGGGTTTGATAATGTTGACATGTTTACCATCAAGCGCTCCAATGCAATGTGGAAAATTCCAGATTTCTTCATAATCTTTAGCCACTTCTCGCCATTCGTCTTCATTTTTGGGAAGCTAAAAGTAATATATATATATTTTTTATTACAGCTTGAACTTCAATCATCAAGAAAAAAAATGGGAAAAGGACCACAAAGTGAGCGAAATCAAATTTTCCTAAGGGCCTTACAACAATTTGAAAAAAATAATGAAAAACCTGATGAAGCGAAAACCTTAAGTGCTTCTTGGGAAACGATGTATAGAAAATTGGAAACTCGCCAACAAATTTTTGCAAACCGCACAATAATGGAAGTTCTATACCAAGGAGCGTTGGGAAAATTGGACGAAAATTCATGTAAAGCGTTTGACAAACCAGTGCTTCGTAATGAAAGACTACGGAGTTCAACTCCTTATTCAAGATGTACTGAGTCACCCTTGTTTGAACGACACTTTTCAACTTTTGTAAGGAAAACAGAATCGCCATCAACAGAAGCATATTCAAGCGAGACGTCACACGAAAATGAATTCAGTTCATATCATCCTAACCCGATAAAAATGTCAAAGTATGCACCAGGGCATTTTTCCGTAAGTCAACAACCTAATTACAACTTAACACCAATCAAATATGCACATCAATTCCGTCCAAGCTCAACAAACCAGCAGCAGTTCAGAACTGTAAGCCAGCAGCAACATTCTGTAAGCCAGCAACAACATCCTGTAAGCCAGCAACAGCAACCTATAAACCAGCAACAGGTTCCTGTAAACCAACAAGAAAGGACATATTTCTCCTTACAAGAACTGTTGGAAGACACAGAGTATTCATAAGTTTGAAATAAGAACATAAATGTGAGAAAAGATAAACAAAGTAAAAAATAATTCTCAGATAAATACAAAAAAATACTCATATTAATTAAGATACTTACTTTAATAAAACTTTTTAATACTTTGCGTAGTACTTGGCATGTTTCAATAATCAAAACACTTAGAGTTGACTTTGCGATACGAGTTGAAAACTTCAGGTCAGAATAGCTACGTCCAGTGGCCAAAAACCTTAGGGTTGCGGATAGTCGTTCATTGGCAGAAATAGAATCCCTCATATTTGTGTCTTTTCTCTCTATATAAGGCTTTACCATAGCTAATAGTTCCTCATATGTGGCAGCATCCATACGCAAAAAATTTGTGTAGTCCGATGTTGATGAAAACTTGAGTTCGTTCATCAAATTTGTGTGGGAGTATTTCTTTCTATTCAAAATCCATTTTTTAACCCATAAACGTTTCTTTTTTGTTTGCTTTTTCATTCTTTCTTCCTCTTCCTCTTCAAGAATATCGTTTATAATTACTGCTGCCAAAATTTGTATCGCCATACTGCTTCCGTTCACTTCCAAGTTATAAAAATAATGATGTTCGACAACATCAGTTTCCAATGTGAACGCAAAGTAGTGTGTACAGTTATTTTCCTATAGAACTATGTTGTACAACCATGTTCCTCCATGTGAACACCCCTATTGCCACTCCTCCGGTGAGCACGAGTGTCGGTAACTTGATGGGACCCCTCTCCCTAAGATTGGTAAAATCCTCTTGAGGAAATGAACAGACCCTTCGACTAATTCGGCAATCCTGACCAAACAAATGGACATACATATGTATACACCAACCACTAACCTAAAGCTAAGTGTACACGATTGGTAGATCTTACAATATTGTCAGATCTGTCAGTGAAAAACATGCTTACAATGTCTTACAACCGTGTAGTCTTACAATTAATTGTCAGAAAATTTGCCTGACAATTAATTGTTAGATCATTGTCTGACAATTAATTGTAAGAAATCTGACAATCATGTGTACGCTAGCTGACAATCGTGTAATCTTCCAATTAATTGTCAGAAAATGTATCTGACAATTAATTGTAAGGCGTCAAATTGTAAGGTATTTGAAAATCGTGTACACACACAATTTATTGTCAGGCCTGCCAATTTTTATCGTTGTCTGACGTTTCTGACAATGAAGAAATTGTAAGATGTTCGTTTTTTAGCATCATACAATTTTTTCATTGTCAGACAATTTGCAGCCAAGGTTCAATTGTCACAGTTTCAACAACCAACAAAAACTGACAATTAATTGTGTGTGTACACGGTTGGTAGAAAATCTACCAATCTCTTACAATTAATTGGTAGGTATTAAGCCGGCTATCTGAAAATGAATTGTCAGCCAACTTCTGACAATTAATTGTAAGAGATTGGTAGATTTCGTACCAACCGTGTACACACACAACTTATTTGTCAGCTCATTGGTAGATAATTGTCAGACATTGTAAGATCTTACAATATTGTAAGATCTACCAATCGTGTACACTTAGCTTTACTCATCAGGTGACTTTTCTGAAACTCATCAAACCCTCAACGGGCTTGAATGACATACGATTATATCAAAGGTTTTAATACATTAGAGTCACAAACCCTAGGGTATCACAAGGGATCTACATTGATCCAAGTGTGATGGTAACAAGATCAACTGTCAGCCCATTGATATCAAATTTGTTCTTGGATATTGCAATAAATTGTGACTTAGCCAGATTAAACGTTAAACCATTGCTCAAAGTCCATTTATAGATCTCATGAAGATCTTCATTTATTCTGCAGATTAAGTCCTCTAACAGGTTAGATGGAAGTGCAACAGATTGGAAATTTGTTTGATTTCACTTTTTGGAATATTTTTGACAGGTAAAGCAATATACTCAACTATACTAACCAACAATTGATAAAGGGGTTGGCTTTTTCGTTAAAGGGATATAACATATATAACCTTACCCAGATTCCAATATTGAGGAAAAATGATGAAGTTATTGAATCTACAAAAATTTATAATATCGATACCTTCCCGTAAGAATGTATTAAGCGACATTTTTAAAATTGTTCAGGAAACGAAAAAAACGTCTCATTTAGTTATGTTTTTGTATATTTTATTGGACGAAACTGATTTGGAGAGGGATTTTTCCAATAAATTTTGTTGGCGATATTATTGGAAACTTATACGGAACTATGTCCATATAAATACCAAAGTTATAATTATAATACATATATGATACGTAATCTGTAAAATAAGTCAGAAGCTAAAAAAAACACTACCCTATATCGCACACTTAGGCCGGTATTCACCGAGCGCTCATAACTTAAGAAGCTCATAAACCTATTCACCAAGCAATATTAGTAAAGATCTACGAGCGCTCTTAAAGGTTAGGAGTGGTCCCGACCACTCCTAACTTACGAGCGCTCTCTTCGAAAGTTTGTTCGTTTGTGCGTGTGCCACGCACGCATTTGAATCGAATCCATGTGAGAAATGCCAAGTAGAAGAGTATACATTTGCTGTCAAGACCAACATTCCACAACATTTCACATTTTGGGTATGCCTGAACAAGAGAGTGGCTCTCATTTTCGAACTTCGAAAAACACTTGCGAGTGGTTGGTGAATACCCCAAGGAAATTTCAAGTTAAGAGCCTCGTAAAGTTAAGAGCCGTTTAGGAGCGCTCGGTGAATACGAGCCTTAGGCCGGTATTCACCGAGCGCTCATAACTTAAGAAGCTCATAAACCTATTCACCAAGCAATATTAGTGAAGATCTACGAGAGCTCTTAAAAGTTAGGAGTGGTCCCGACCACTCCTAACTTACGAGCGCTCTCTTCGAAAGTTTGTTCGTTTGTGCGTGTGCCACGCACGCATTTGACTCGAATCCATGTGAGCAATGCCAAGTAGAAGAGTATCCATTTGCTGTCAATACCAACATTCCACAACATTTCACAGTTTGGGTATGCCTGAACAAGAGAGAGTGGCTCTCATTTTCGAACTTCGAAAAACACTTGCGAGTGGTTGGTGAATACCGCATAGAAATTTCAAGTTAAGAGCCTCGTAAAGTTAAGAGCCGTTTAGGAGCGCTCGGTGAATACGAGCCTGTGTTTGTTTATGAAATCGGCCATAAGTGTGCGATATAACAAAACAAAAAACAAATTTTAAAAGTGATCAAGTACATCAACCACTCAACGAAACCTCAAAATTATCTCAGATATTGCAACCGAGTTTCGAAACCACGAAACATTCGGAGGAATATTTTTTCGAACCCAGGTCCGAACTACAAGAGCCTATACACCAACCAAATTCTATGGAAGACGAATTTATAGTCTAATTCGTGGAGTTCAATTTTTTGAACGTTGATATTTTAATTATTTAAAATTTTTAATACTAATTTTTTAAATTTATTGCTTCGACATCTTAAGGCTAGGGACTGCAATTGCTAGATTTGTTTTTGCTAAATTTAATAATATGAAATTCTCTTTTTTACTACTTGTTTTGTAGGTTATCCTACTCTCCACTGTAAAAGCGTGCGCTAATTTCTGCGCCACCACCAGACTAGCGTTCGCAATACAAAATCACGCTCCATGATAATACTATAGGTTATATATACAAAGGTAAAACTTCTTTTCCGGCGTTGGGGGTAAAAAATGTCTATGCAGCTGTCAGTGACATGTCAAAACGACACGTTATCCGTCAAAGACAGCGACATGTTTTTAGAATGCAAAATGTTTGTATGTTTATAGGTTAGAATCTTACAGAAGCTTTGCTTGAGGGAAAAGAAATTTTCGTCGGCTGTTCGAAACTGGCTTCCTCCGTATAAATTCGCGAAGAGGATTGTTACGAAAGCGTGTAACCTCCTATAGAACGCCCGATAGGCAGGCCAGGTTAAAGACTGTTGGTCTTCGTAATAAAGACGACGGAAGAGGCTAGATTCGAATTTTAAATTGATAGTAGGTGGGTTGTGTGTGCTAGTGCTTGGCAGTGGCGTGGCGTGGATAATTTTAAATGGGAAGACGTTATAAAATTTTGTTACCAGTAAAATGAAAAAATAATCTTAGAACCTTAAAAAGAACATTTCTAGTAGGGATATGGTATCTACAAATGCATTCCACATTGACTTAGCAAAAAATGTGTAGCTATATTTTTTATACTTCAAGACATTAATATTTCAATCAACAATGAGCTTGAAACAAAATAAAAAAGGACCTCCTTTTAGACACCACCCCTTTCGTCGGAAATAACTGCGGCACCTTCCTATAGGAATTTTCTATTAATATTTCCTTGCAATCATATGTCTCAAGAATATTAAATACATATATGATGGGACCACTCATCTGCATTAAGACTCGCCCTAACGTCAAAAAATACAAGATATCTTTCTTGTATTCCATTCTCTGACAAGAACCCAAATATGGCACTCAGTTGTCCCCTATGACTCAAATCTGATGTTTCGTCGATCATAATCGACACGAACCGGGCTTCTATGATTTCTGTTTTAATTTCAGATTTAATAACAGCCGCGATACTATGTATCAAGAGGGATTTACATGTATTCATGAAACACGCACATCTGGGATCGAAATCCCTGGTGTGTAAAGGAAAAAAGGATAAAATATAAACTATCAACTATCCTTACTAAAATTATTTGGTTTCTCCGATAGGTAATCTGTTAAACAGCAATCTACATTTATCAAAGACTTTTCCAAGACAAAATCTAGAACTGCACTAAAATTAAGAAGCCAATTTTTTTTATCAATATAGTGGATAATAAAAGGAATTAAATCTTCACTTTAACATCTAACTTTTCACTTTTTTTAATTAAGTTCAAATTGGCTTTTCAAAACACTAGATTTATTTGAAGTTATTGAACCTGTGCAACACAGTCTTTTATTGAATGCCAATTGAATCTAAAATTAAATTCCTATTAAAAAAAAGCAAATGCATTTTATTTGACCAGAAGTGTTCTTCAGCGATATGCTAAATTTACACTGCTGACAAATTGCCATATATTCTACCATGATTTATTTCATAATTTAAAATTATCACAGTAAATTTTCAAAATTATCAATCGTGTATAAACTATCACGAGAGAGAAAAATGAAAGCATTTTACATTAACATGCAAATCAACATCAAATTCAAAATCAAGAATCAACAATACACACATTCCATACTTATGACATATTAAAGAAAAAAAAAAAACAAATAAGTCGAAGAACACCGTCTTATTTCTTACACAAGGTTGAAAAAAGGCGAGCACCTGAACTCCTGCAATGTATTATCTTCCTACTGAAATGCAATGCTAATTGCTAAAGGGAGAATAAAATACAAATAATTCCAACTCCTACTGGTATACATCGAAAATTTTATAAGACGGAATGTAGCGTCTTATTTTTTGCGGATGTTGAACAAAGAGGATCCGAAACACAATGCTTGGGGAAGAAAGGGATATAAAACAAATAAATAAGACGGTGATTGAAAAGTTTATGTCAGAGTATTTTTGTGACTCTCTTGGTTAATGTTGGTTGTGGATTGTGGAATCTGTTTGGATAAAGTATAAGATACAAACGAGAAGCAGAATGGAAAACTTAAACTTATTCGATGTTTATTTGGTACGAGTAGATTGTGTTATTTGTGGATTTTCTAAAAGGGAAGACGATAGGAATCGTGTTATATGGACGCCACGCCACTGGTGCTTGGTAGCCCTTTCGTTTACGAAATGTATTTTTTTTATCAATACAGAGTCAACAAAAAAAAAGACATTAATAATTTCTTTATATTGTTGTGAACAGAGCTTTATACTACTACAGCGCCATCTGTTGGAAAACTGCATATCTAATTTATGGAAGAAACAAAAAGCTCTTTTCCAATGTCAAATGTATTTCCCCTTATTCCAAACATCTAGAACATTCCAAGACAAGAACTTTCGAGAACAACTAATTTGAGTATATAAGGAAGTTTTCACGGTGAGCGAGGGACAGTTGATTTTTGATTACGGAAGTGTGCAAAACTCTGCTTATTGGATTGTGTAAAACAAGAGTGATTTTAATTTGAATAAAGTATTTGAGTTGATTATAAATTGAGATTTATTGTTGTGATTTGGAAAGTAAAAATAAAGAAGAAATATCAGAAAGAGTAATAAGTTTTATTTAACGAACCTAGCAAAAATATTACATTGGTGTCAGAAAAGTGGAATAAAACTTATTGTGCAGTGAAGTGTGCGAAAAAAAAAATAATAATAATAAAAAAAATGAGCAAGTTATTGAAAGAGCTCAACTGTAATGAGCTGAAAAGTGAATTAGGCAAGCGAGAACTTTCTAGAGCAGGATCGAAAAATGAGCTTGTTCTGCGTTTGGCCGAATATTTGAAACAACAAAATGAAGACCCGGACATTTTCGTCTTTGAAGTTGACGCTGAGGAAGCAGACGTGGGTAAAAATGTAGATGTTTCAAATATGTTTAGTATTCTGCTTGAACGTCTCGAAGAACAACGAAATGAACAAAAGAATGTTCTCGAACGTCTCGAAGATCAACGAAATGAACAAAAGAATGTTCTCGAACGTCTCGAAGAGCAAATAGACCTTCTCGAAGAGCAGAGAAAAATGCTAGAAGGCAAGCTTGTTAACATCGAAAATAATGTATTTGCACTTGATGGACGTGTTTCATTGCTGGAGAATCAAGTCGACAACAAAATGGAGACGTTTTCAAAAGTGTTAGATGAACGTGTTTCATTGCTAGTCGACAACAAAATGGAGACGTTTTCAAAAGAGTTAGGCCGTGTTCGAAACATAAAGATTCGGGAAAGTTCTGGAGAAACCTTGAGGAAAAAGGAGATGCAACCTCCAACCTTTGATGGACAAACTTCTTGGTCAATATACAAGAAGCAATTTGAGGCAGCTTCTACAGCAAATGGCTGGGATGAGGCTGACAAGTGTATAGCTCTAACCCTTGCTCTTAGAGGAGCAGCTGCTGAGTTATTGCTAACCATACCAGCAGATAAGAGCGGCGACTTTAATTACTTGGTTGAGGCTATAGACAAACGCTTTGGCAATAGCCATATGAAAGAAGTCTTCAAGGCACGACTCTATTCCAGAGTTCAGAAGAGGGGCGAAACTCTACAACAGCTACAAGCAGACATTGAAAGGCTTGTTCATCTTGCATATCCAGATGTTGCAGAAGAAATCCGTAACCAGTTTGCATTTGAGGCATTTGTTCGCGCCATTTCCGACATACATCTTCAAAGGGCCGTGCGAACTGCTGGAAAACGAACGCTTTCTGAAACATTAGCGTTTGCCTTGACAATGGAAGCAGCTGAGCAAGCTTCTCACGGAGTACATCGACTTAGAGAAGCCATTGTTGAAGAATGCTCATGCCAAAGAACGAATGTCCAAAGGAACCAACGAAACGGACTTACAAAATGCTGGAATTGCAACAAGACCGGACATTTACAGCGTCAATGTCGATTACCACCAAGAAGAGCTTGTCAACATTGTGGACACGGAGTTTCAAACTCAAAACAAGGTAACAAGAACACCAGTGTTACTTCCCGAACAAGTTTTCCAACAGAAAAACGAGTAAGAACCAACTTCGAGGAGCAGAAGCTGGTTTCTGGTACTGATGGCCCCAGAAACAGCATCCAGGTTTCTCAGACCAAACGAAACAATAAAAGTCTGACTGTCGAGCCAACGTCAAATGGCAACAAACGCATGGTCGCCATCAACACTCTGCGAATAAGGGCTGACCCCATTTGTGGATGGAGCAATGAAGAAATAAGATCTGCTCAACAAGAAGACCCCGACATTGAACCTCTTCTCGCATGGAAGGAACATGAAGAAAAACCCGCATGGAATGACATTTCCGATAGGAGTCCAGTTTTAAAAGCCTATTGGGCACAATGGGACTCACTTCATGTGCAAGAAGGTGTTCTTCGGCGAAAATGGGAGTCCGCTGATGGTAAATCCTATGTGATGCAGCTTGTGTTACCTCAATCAAAAATCAAAGAGGTTCTTCGAGAGACGCATGATGGACCTTCAGGAGGCCATTTGGGAATCAACAAGATGTTAGAAAAGGTGAGGCAACGATTCTACTGGTTGCATGCAAGAGACGACGTTAAAAAGTGGTGCCGAAATTGTGACGCTTGTGCTGCAACCAAAGGACCTGGAAGAAAACTGCAAGGAAAAATGATGCAATATAATGTTGGCTCACCGTTTGAAAGGATTGCTTTTGACGTAGCTGGCCCATTTCCGGAAACGAATGATGGAAACAAATACATTCTAATGGTAATGGATTACTTCAGCAAATGGCCTGAGGCATACGCTATCCCGAACCAAGAAGCCAAGACCGTGGCCGACCAGATTGTGTCTAACTGGGTAAGCAGGTTCGGTGTGCCTATGGAGCTCCATTCTGACCAAGGAAGGAACTTTGAGTCGAACATATTCCAAGAGGTGTGCGCGTTCCTTGGCATTAAGAAAACGAGAACCACACCACTTCACCCCCAATCTGATGGAATGGTTGAAAGATTCAACAGGACCTTAAAAGAGCACCTCACTAAGGTCGTAGGCGACTACCAAAGAAACTGGGATAGGCACATACCACTATTTTTGATGGCCTACCGAAGTGCAACACATAGCTCAACAGGACAAACACCATCTGAAATCCTCTTCGGAAGAAGCATACGGCTGTCTAGTGAGATAAGGTTTGGACACCCATCAGAAGAGTCTCAGGAAGCTGGGGATTACGTGAGTGACCTAAAAGATAGGCTAATCGACATCCACGAAAGGACCAGGACTAGAATGAGCGCTTACAGCGATCGAATGAAGACAAGGTACGACACAAGAGCAAACACGACAGGATTCCAAGTAGGAGATCGTGTATGGCTGTATAATCCACATCGTCAAAAGGGACTGTCGCAGAAGCTTCAACAAAACTGGGAAGGCCCTTATACTGTCGTCACGAAAATCAATGATGTCGTTTACCGAATTCAAAGAGGGTCGCGAGGGAAGTTAAAAGTTGTGCATAGTGATCGACTGCACCGATACAGTGGCGAAGCTGGAGATAGAATTGTTCGGGACGAACAATCTTAAGAAGGGGGCAATGTTGTGAACAGAGCTTTATACTACTACAGCGCCATCTGTTGGAAAACTGCATATCTAATTTATGGAAGAAACAAAAAGCTCTTTTCCAATGTCAAATGTATTTCCCCTTATTCCAAACATCTAGAACATTCCAAGACAAGAACTTTCGAGAACAACTAATTTGAGTATATAAGGAAGTTTTCACGGTGAGCGAGGGACAGTTGATTTTTGATTACGGAAGTGTGCAAAACTCTGCTTATTGGATTGTGTAAAACAAGAGTGATTTTAATTTGAATAAAGTATTTGAGTTGATTATAAATTGAGATTTATTGTTGTGATTTGGAAAGTAAAAATAAAGAAGAAATATCAGAAAGAGTAATAAGTTTTATTTAACGAACCTAACAAAAATATTACAATATTTTACTTGTTATTTATCATTGTTTTTTTTTCATACTATTTTTTTTCTCATACTTATCTAGTATCGTTAACACTTTGGGTTTTGACCTGAGTAGGATAAACGATTTTTTTTTTAATTTAAATATTCTCGAAGTTAGTTGTATCACGGATTATTGTCATGTGTTAAGTATTTTATCCAAGATAATCAATTTTTTTTTAATTAAATTTTGTGAGCCACGCAAAGTTTCGTTTTTTTTAGTGGACCTACCAAAAGTCCAAGTATGTTTCTCTAGGTTTTTAAAATTTCAAGGCTGAGGACGAGCGAAAAATGAATGGTGAGGAAAGACCTTTGGGTATTGAAACTAACCGATACTCTGAGAGTGGTAACTATACGTATGAGAGGTTATACGATATTTCATAATATTAGTTATTTTTGTAATGAAGTGAAGTTCAGTGGAGGAGCAAGATTCCCCCTTTATCTGGCGAGCTAAGCCGAGCGTCGCTAGCATGTCATTTCCCCTTCCTCTGAACATTCGGACCCTTCCATTCCTATCATAATCCACTTCCACGAGTTTTCGATGCCAATTCGTTCTATACGAGGCAAGTTAGTTCCTTTTCTGCTTCTTATATTTGTATGTGATAAACGTTTCCTTATTTCCAGCAACCAACCCTTCGTCCAACAGGATCTTCTTTTTCTTCAACTATTAAAAGTGCCGCCATTGCCAACAATATGTTGTTTTTTTTTTTTTTTTTTTTTTTTTTATAATCAACTCACGCTCAAGGGAATATGATTACCCTTTAAATGTTTTAACACAGCGTGGGCGTGAAGTTACGGAAGAGAAAGAAGGATAGGAAAGATGTGTGGCACGATGTTCTGAGACTGAAGGTGGTTGTCTCAGATTTTTTATCTCCAGGGATGGCGGCTGAACTAAAGCGGAGAATTGCCGTGTCTATTTCTATGTCCCTTATAATTCGCATTATTTAATTCGTTTTTCATCCTTGTTGGGCATACTAGTTTAACTCAATCACATGTTGTTAGTGTTATGCCTAAACAACATGTAATGAGTAAACCAGCAACCCATTGATGACAATTTTAAGAAGGTTTATAATGGAATTAAAGACGACATAGACGACGGCAGGGATCGAACCTGTGATACTGAGGTTGACAGGCTAGCACACAACCATCGCGCCACGGCCACCCCCTAATCGTTATCCATTTTGTTGTTGTTAAGAATGAATTGAAAAACAAAACCGAATTAATGTAAACTTTGTATATAATTAAAGATGTAAATGCTTCTTCTTTGTTCGCTATTGATAGAAGAACGAACAACGTACAACGAATGAAGAACGAGAGTCTAAATGGGGCTTTAAACACAACGGTTTTTAATTATCAAAGTTAACTTTGTTCTATTAAAAAGAAGTCATCTCTTAGCACTCTTTACTCTACATATTCAATCAAGGTTCGGTGATCGAACGCCAAATAGAAAGGAAACATACCTTTTTTTTATAATCAGCGCACACTCAAGGGGTTTTTTGTATACCCTTAATATGCCAGAGACACAGTGTGAGCATTAAGAAAAACGCAAATAAGAAAGAACGATAAATCTGCAATTTTCCAACCCCAGAAATTTTGTGTATCTTCTCCACCGTATACGTCTCTCGCCAACGGGCTTACATGTAAAGAAATCGGTTACAAGAGGCACTCCACAAGGAGGAGTAATCTCACCTCTCCTCTGGGTCCTTGTTGTTAACAAAATTCTCACAAGATTTAGGAATCAGGGCATTAAAATAGTAGCATATGCGGACGACATAGTAATTTTGATATCGGGTAAATATCTTACCACCATCAAGGATATTATGGAATCTTCACTTAAAGAACTATCTTCTTGGGCAGGACAAAACGGTCTCGGGGTTAACCCTTCCAAAACCGAACTAGTCCTGTTTACGAAGAAAAGGAAATTGGAGGACTTCACTCCTCCAAAGCTCAACGACATTCCTCTGAAACTTTCCAACGAGTAATTGGAGTAATTCTTGATTCCAAGCTAACATGGAAACGGAACACAGAGGAAAGAATGAAAAGAGCACTATGCACTCTCTACACATGCAAAAAAACCTTCGGTACACGGTGGGGCATGCGACCGCAGGTCATCCAGTGGATGTACACGGCGATAGTTCGTCCCATACTTACCTATGGGTCGATCGTGTGGTGGAAAGCTGTAGAAAAAAGTAGCTATCTCAAAAACCTGAATAAGGTACAGAGACTAGCCTGTTTAGGAATAACGGGGGCACAGGGTTCTACGCCACAGGCAGGCCTGGAAATTATATTAAATCTTCCAGTCCTGGACGAGCACATAAGATGCACAGCAGCCAAAAGCGCAATTCGGCTTAAAGAAATGAACTTTTGGAAGCACAGCAGTTATGGTCATTCATGGGTCAATACTGCATAGGTATGACACAGTGGCAGGGCTTTATGTGACGACTGACTACTTACCACCCAAAATAGATTTTAACAAACAATTCTCTACTACAATACCCCAAAGGCAGGGATGGGAATCCAACTCACTAATTAGTGAACAAGGTATCTCCTTCTACACCGATGGGTCAAAAATGGAAGAGGGAACAGGAGCTGGGGTGTTCTGTGAAGCTCTAAATATTAAAGAATCATTCAAACTCCCAGATGAGTTTAGTGTCTTTCAGGCTGAGATCTATGCTATTGAAAAGGCGGCAGAATTGGTACGCACGAAAGGATTGAACTCGTCTGAGATCACATTTTTCGTGGACAGCCAAGCTGCCATCAATGCCTTAACTAGTGAGACTATAAGATCCAAGTCAGTAACAAAATGTCGAGACATGCTGAACAATATTTGTAACACTAACCAAGTCAACCTCTGCTGGGTTCCCGGACATAGTAATATAGAAGGGAATGAAATAGCAGATGAACTGGCAAGGAAAGGATCACTATCAAATAAAAACAGCAGTAGCCATTTAAATTTAGAACCGAAAATCCCGATTGGCGTGATTAAAAGGAAAATAGACCTAATAACGAAAGAGCAAATCAACAACTCCTGGTCCTCCAGGGACGACTGTCTTATCTCTAGAAGTTTATGGCCTAGAATTAATGAAAAAGAAACTTGGTATATCTTATCGCTGAGTAAAAAGAACATCAGAATCCTGATAGGTGTACTAACGGGTCACTGCGCCATTGGCACAATGGCCACTAGAATGGGTGCATTTGCACCCGATTTCTGTAGGAGCTTCCAGGATGTCGAGGAGATTGAAACCATTAAACACTTGCTCTGTGACTGTCCGAACCTCCAAACAAATCGCCTTCGCTACTTCGGAAACAGGTTTGTTGGAGAACTAGACGATCTAA
This sequence comes from Philhelius festivus, assembly GCA_963931855.1. Taxonomy (NCBI): domain Eukaryota; kingdom Metazoa; phylum Arthropoda; class Insecta; order Diptera; family Syrphidae; genus Philhelius; species Philhelius festivus. Next base: position 173,020,361 of record OZ007555.1, read on the forward strand.
CGCAGGTCTCAATGGCAAATATGAGAAAATTCATTGTAAGCACAGGCTGGTTCGAAAATGAACCAGTCTACATAAGGCATTAGTTAGGAGCATCTCTGCTTTTATTAATAGGGGATCACAATGGACCAATAGGCCCCCGTGTACGCAACAGCCCTTGGGCTGTGCACGCCCCTCCTAACCTAACCTAACCTAACCTAACGGGCTTACAAATCGCAAGGGGTAATATTGCTTCGCTTAAAAACAGTCTTTCACTGTTTTACCTACGCCTTCCTTATGTCAAATATATTATCAAAAGAATCACCTCTGCAAGACTCTGGTTAAACGTAAACAAACCCCATCTCTAAATTTTCTGTTTATTCTGTGATTAACTACGGAATTTAAACAAAAATAACTAAAAACGTCTAAAAATTAAACAAATGATAAGAACTCAAAAAATTTCAGTAAAAAAAAAAACAACACTTTATTGAAAATATACTTAAAATACAAAATAATTCACAGCACAAAGTAAGGACCAAAACATTTAACTTTAAAGGTTAATATCCTCACAAAGAAAGTAAAACATTTAACTAAACGTAACAAAAAAACAATACTTAATATCTAGTAGCACCTTCTTCATTTTTAATGACTTCCTGTAGTCGTTCCTTTCTTCAAGTAGGATTGTTTTCAGGCCTGTTTTGCTGCTAATTGTGAGCTTCCGAATTTTTTTTCGCAGGTATGTATTACCACTGATGCTGTTGGATTGAGCGGGATGTTTAACCTGTTTTAACATTGTATAACAACCATTACCTGATCAGCATCGAAGTGTGTTTGGGGTTGTTATCTTGTTGGAACAAAAAATTGTTGGCGAGATCCAGTTTTTCAGGACTTACATAGAGATTTTCTTGAAGCATTTTCAGGTATCCATAGGTTTCGTATTGTCTGGGAACACACATCAATTCCATCGATGGTTTCTAATTTACCTAAAAGGACGGGTGCAGTTTGCTTCGGATCCTCTGCAACACTTCTAAGTATTCTCTTTTGCATACGACGTTCAATTGTTTTTTTTGGCCGTCCAGATCGATTTTGTCTGTACGGAAACTTTTTTGTCTCCCTTTGACAAACTCGCCCGATCATAATAATCATAACGGTATCCATCGCGAATAAAAATTCTTGGAATACGGTAAAAATATGACGGGAGAGAACATATGCTCGTTCTGTGTTCCCACTTTATCTATTCTATTACTCATTACTATTTTTCTTGCAAAAATAAAAAAAAATAGTCTACTGTACGGAGACTTTTTAAGGTATGTGTATATTATTCGATACCGTATAGCTGGCAATCACTTGCAAACTAATGTGGATATGCCTTCCTCTTATATCCTCGCTTAGAAAAGGCCGAGCTATAACTATGTATTAATTTGTTCATTTCTTCTTTCGAAAATCGATACTTCGAGTGGAATTCTGCAAATCATAATCAGCATCGGCATCGGTATTTCGGCAAATACGAAATTTTTTTGTCTTGTGGCTTATGTACTTGGTACATATCGATACCTTCCCGTAAGAATGTATTAAGCGACATTTTTAAATTTGTTTCGTCCAATAAAATACACAAAAAAATAACTAAATGAGACGTTTTTTTTTCGTTTTTTTTTAACAATTTTAAAAATGTCGCTTAATACATTCTTGCGGGAAGGTATCGATATTGTGAAGTGTGTGAGCTTAAATTATACTATTGTAGGAGTATTTAGTTTGGTGAACACTCGCTTGGATGCACGAGAAGGGTTGCTTCTTGCTTCTGAAAGTGCTGTTTTAATTTTTTGAAAAGCGTCTGTGCAGTCTGACGACCATACAAATGATTTATTTTTATTTTTGACATTTCCTAAGATTTTCATTTGCTTATATATAGGAATTAAAAGATCTGCCAACCTTGGAATAAAACGATGGTAGAAGTTGACCATGCCAACAAAACGTTGAGTTTGTGTCAGTGAAGTTGGTTGCGGAAAGTTTGAAATTGCTTTAATACGATCCTCTGAAGGTAAAATACCTGCATCTGAAATTTTATGACTTAAAAATTCAAGCTGTGACTTTCCAAACTCACATTTTACTAACTTAATAGTTAAGCCGAATGAAACTAAACGTTCAAAGATTATTCGAAGGTGCCTCAAATGATCTTTTTGATTTTTGC